>JASUUG010001266.1:0-1335000 GCA_030449905.1 Luvunga scandens
AAGAATTGTTATATCAAAGGAAAATTATGGAAGTGTTGCCCTTATGTGTATCATCCAATGAATTACATTAAAACTCCTTCCCATGAGTTTGTGTGCAACTCAAGAAAATAATATTGGGGCTGAATTTATTGAAATCTCATCAAATGAAGGTTCAAATTTTTTGGTTGTGGTAAGACAAACCCTCTTTATGATGGCTCGAACTTAAACACGAAGGAAAGGCAATTATATCAAATATTGAGTACGTTGGAAATGGCTTTGGGTTGTGAAAAGACAGATGCATTTTCGTCAAAGAAAACAAAAATGTCGAAGGGAAATCCAGAAGTGATTCTTAAGGAATCTAAGGTATTGAATTGTCTTTGTTACTGTTGCTTTTATATTTACCATAATTATATGTTGTGCCATTACCTCAAAATATGTGAATTATAATATTCTTCATTTGTAGGAGGGTGTTGTGATGATACAATCAACGACAAAGGGTAGGCATATTCAAACTTCTAAAGAAAGGAATGTGAAGCCTGCCCAACGTCGATTCTTGGTTGGTCCATTTTCGGTTCCCACTCCATTTACTGAGGACGAAATGAAGCTTATTCTTTATCTTTTTGACGACAAGTTGGCTGAAATGTATGGTCTAGTAATAATGACATATGTTTATGGGTAGACTGTTTTTGGGGTTGATGTAAATCTCTTAATGTTGCTTTTATTTATTCTGATAATGTTGTTCTTTCATGGTAAAGGAATGTTCTCGTCCGTACAGAATACAGCAACATAACACGGAGTAGTATCGCTCCTCATGCCAAGAGCATGGATTGATGGTGATGTAATACTCTATGCCTACTACGTATAATATTCGGGAGTGATTCAATACTAATGATGCTATTATTTTCAATTAGTATATATGACATATCCCTTAAGTAATGTGTGCACTTTTAAAAAATTCAGTTATTACTATGTACGCAGAGTACAAGACTATTGAAGAGGGCCAAAAAGATATCACTTCTCCCGGTGTTGGTTCCAGTCATATTATTCTGTAAGATAACTAGAAATTATATATTTGTAATTCAATCATTATTCTTCAAATGAGATCATGTTGATTGTCAATTAACAACATATTTTAATTCTTCTAATATTTCGGACTTAACTTTAAAGCAAGTTGTACTAGGTGACTTGGGTGATCTAAACCCCTATCGTCGAGCTTCTAGGTTCCAAGAGCGATACATGCCC
The DNA here is from genome assembly GCA_030449905.1 of Luvunga scandens. Classification (NCBI taxonomy): domain Eukaryota; kingdom Viridiplantae; phylum Streptophyta; class Magnoliopsida; order Sapindales; family Rutaceae; genus Luvunga; species Luvunga scandens. The sequence goes on from JASUUG010001266.1 coordinate 1,222, forward strand.
CGGTTGGAAACCTGTGAAAAGGTTTAGCGTGTAACATGAATTTTTTTTTCATGAACTTTTCGTGGTTTGCATTTTTACATAGTTCCTTCATTTCCTTTTCATTTTACTAGCTTCATAACAAAACATTTTCCCATTAATTATGTTTTACTCTCTTACAACTGCAGATTTATGTGCCCATACATTGTGAAGGTCATTGGTACATGCTTGTTATTGACATTCTTCAGCAAACTGCTGATATTTGGGATTCTTTGGAATCTGTCAATCAAAGAGAAACAATGATTAATCAGTCATTGACAATTGTATGTTCTTAGGAGGATTGATTACATCTGTGCATTATTCTGAATTTGATTGTATAACATTCTAAATTTTGTTAACATTTATTTGTGGTTGATAATGACAGCTCGCCTCACTGGATTTTTTGCTCCTTAGAGAGGCTCGACTTCATTTTGGCTCAAATTTCAATTTTCTGAATTTTCAACTTGGTCGTCGAATTGGTCTGCCACAACAGCCAAATGATTTTGATTGTGGATACTATGCCTTGAAATATATGGACCATCCCTCTATTGTTGCTGACGAGTCGTATCAGGTATATGCTTTTTTTAAAAAATCTTCAGCATAAAAGCATCTCTCTTATATTAATCTTCAACATTAATTTATACTAGTTAAGGAGCAATGCTTTATTCACACCTTTTATAAGTGATTATGTTTAATGAATCTGAAATTTAGATCAATAACAATAGTAACATAGGAGTACTGCAAACAAGTAAGAAATATTAAAGTTTTCTTTAAACATAATACTTGTTAAGCATAAGTAGGAGTACTCTATATATTTTTTTCCTATGTGTTAAGCAAGTTGTTTTTACAAGATATCTAGTTTTTAAAGTAATAATAGATACTTTTTAGCAAGGCATGAGTACTGAAGAGAACATTAACAAGCATTTAAAAACTTGAATTGTAAAAAATCTCCATATGTAAAAGGCTAAGTGTTTACATTTTAAAAATATTATCATATCTTGCAAGTGAAGTACCTTTCATGAATTAAAAGTTTCTTTGCTAGTAAGTAGATAACAATCATCAGAGTGTTAAAAAGTATGAATATGTTACTTTTATATAAATTCATCTTGTCGTCGTATAGAAATTGTTGTAATTAGTGTTTCTTCATTGTTAGCACGATTCGGATTATGCTCGCATCCCTGTTGGCACTCTATCTAGCACAATCTCCACTTAATGATAGAGGCATGAACTCATGCAAGATGCGTGCACTGATCGAACATGTAATGCTGCTGACTCCGAAATGGCCCCTTGTAAACAAATTTTGGATTTAAGAAAACCTACTACAAATATTAATCTTAACCAGGCACCATCTGAGGCTTTATTAAAGCCGTTACTATGATCTCTAAAGGTATGTTAAGTCACATGTCATTCCCATTTTTTATGTAATGTCCTCTGCTTATCGGTTGTTATTAGGTCGTTTTTCTATTCCTTTTAGTGAGTTATGATGTTTCTGGTTGACAAATTGTACTTGTTATTAATCATTTGCTTGTCTTTTATACTAGGTGTCACTACACTTGGAATGGCAATTCTAATATTTTGGTATGCCAAACCATTTTGGAGCAGAATGTTTTTGTAGCACCACATTTTTTGTATAGGATACAGTAATCATTTTTTGGTTATGTAGTACATTAACTGTAGTAGAATCTTTGTTAGTTCATTGACGAAGAAGCGAGATGAGCTGTGTGGCCTCAGAAGATAGTGTTGTAGATGCATTTAGTGCTGATGTATGCCCTCTTATTTTTTGTATGTCTGAGGGTGGTGTATTAACATTGCATATTCTGACCATTTGTTACTTACAGATGGCTACTTATAGAAACTTGATATGTATCTACGGCTATATGTCTGTCAATTCTTCTCTATTATAACTATCTTAAATTTTAGTATCATAACTTATTGAAATATTTGTAGCTTAAATTTGTATTTTTTTTTTCACTATAGGATTTTGATGAAGTGTGATGTTGTGGGGTTTCCACTCTTTTCTGATGTACTTTCATTTCCGTAATGATGTTCAATCGTATAGATATTATCTCTTTGTAGATTCAATTTTATACTATTGTAAATTAAAGTGATCTTTTATTTATCCTTTGTGGTTTGCATGCATGCATGAGTGTTTTGTTTGGTTGCTGGGCGGTTAAAAACAATAATGAAGTAGAATGTTTATTTGTTCAGCACTCTCCACAAAAAAAATAAGAACACTGTTGGCTTCCATGGTCAAATTAATTTAAACTCCTACTATCATTCTCCACAAAAGCTTAAAAAAATTATAAAAACTATTCCCTCATTTTCAGTTTTGTCTGTATGCTAGATTGTACCAAACATATACTTGTTAATGATACAATCGAAATATTCGTGAAATTTTGGTGATGATTTTTACAAAGTGATTATTTTCCAACATTTGTCTGTCTTAGCTCTCCGAAGCAAAAGCGGTCACATGGGCCATTATTCCATGCAAAATTTGCCTACTCTGTAGATCTCTGCTTAAATGCCAAACACAAATAATTCTATTTCTTAGATTGATATTTCAATTACAGTAAATAAATTTTAAATTTAACATACTTGTTACGGCCAGCCCATTTCATAATTTATATTTATATTTTACATTTTAGTTTAAAAATATTTTATTACTATATGGGAAATAAGAGATGAGAATTGTAGAGATAAATACTTAATAATAAGAAGAAAATAATAAAATATTATAAATTGATACTTCATTGAAGATAAATGTTAAAAACAAGAGGTACTAGTTTACAAGTATAAATAAAAACCAAATGAAATACCTATAAAACTGTGGCTCGTTTTATCATTTATGGCTACATAATTTATTCATTTATGTATTTATACTTTAACGCTTGACATAGTTTTAAAAAATTTTAAAATTTTAAGGGATGGTATAAGGCTTTTATCACTGTTACAAATATTTTTAAAAAGTTCAAATTTTAAAGGGATGGTATAAGGCATAGTTTTAAAAATTTTAAAATTTTGATATAAGGCTTTTATCACTGTTACAAATTTATGTTACAATAGAGACATTACACAATCAATTGTCACTACAACAACTATATTTTAAAGTCAGATGAATTAAAAAAATAGAATATGAAAAGCGAAAATTACAATAGTATTGATTGTCACTTAAAAAAATTAGGTTCACATACCTTCAAAACTATCGCCAAAATGGAAAGACATTTGGCGGCAAAACTACCGCCAAAATTAAAGCTTCATTTTCCAGTTCTGATTTTTCTTAATTTTTTCCTTTATGTAATTTTTTCCACTTTCAATAATTGCAAATGGCAATGTACTGGATTAGTGGACAATTTTTTTGTGTTTTATAATTGGATTAGTGGACTTCAAATTTAAGTTCATACTTTTCTTTTAAAACAAAATCATTATCCCCATCACTGCCCGACTCTTCATCTTTTCGCCCACATATGTGGCTTCCTAGTTACTCTTTGTTAAGTTCAACAATTGAAAACCAACAAACTTCTCTGTCAACAACATCCATGAGATACAATTATTCTCGCATCAATCTAATAATGCAGCACCCATATTCTCCCCCATTCTTCAAAATTTGCCAGCATCTACTTAAGCCTTCTGTTCTTTGGTAGAGGATAAAAGGTTAGGGTTTGCTCTAATTTTTTCCATGGCTTTATGCTCTTCTCGAAATTTATCTGTCTTTTATGTTTTCATTTCGGCTGGGATTTAATTTATTTCTATCTGTGGTTTGATTAATTTTCTTTTTGTAATTTCACGGAAAACAGGATTTTTTGCATGTCCATTGAAGATTTACAATAGTCAACGATTAGTTCCGAGGCAGGTTAGTTCATACATATATAAAGAAAATTAGGAATTTGTATTTCATATCTCTTTTTTTTCCTCCCCTACAGTTGTTCGTTTTTTGGATTGGCGTTTGCTTGTTGAATATTTGTTTGTTCTTCATCTTCTTTGTTTTCGCCAAGCTTGAAACTGCTTTTATTTTAATTGTATTGGCAATGTATTTTTTTTCATTATTTCCTTTCTTTGTGGTTTCTGTATATATATATTTCCCCGTACACTAGTTAAGTTTTTGTTAATGCCTTGTGCCTCGTACATGAAGCTGACTTTAAGTTGCAGCTCAACTGACAAAATCCAATTCTTTGATTTACTTCCTATTTGCTTGATTGTTCATTGGATTTTGTTTCTGGTCTTCATTCCTTCGATTATAGTTGTAACATGTAATTGATTGAGATGCTAGTTAAGTCCAGTTACAGTTTGAAGAATTTTTGTTAAAGCATGGGGTTTTGAATAGAGGAACATTTATACATTCCACTTTTAATCATCAAGGTAGTCGAATACTTCATTTCTCCATTTATAGAAAAGAAACTTTAGGACAAAAATTCTTATCTTTCTTCATGTATTGAAAGAATAGGTAGAAAATTTAAATTGATTGCTGATAATTTTTGCATTCTTTTATTTTTCATTATTTCACCATTGTCAGTTTGCTTAACAGCCAATTGTACATATTTATGTTAAGTCCATTATTTTTTGTCCTTAAATTTGTTAACATTTTTGAAATGGCTTACGTTTATGAATTGTCTATTTGGTAAACTAATAAACTTTAATCAATTTATACTGAACAATACTTAATTTTTAACATCCATAATTTTCAGTAAACCTAATAGTAAGTTCAATCATACATTTTTTTTTTAATATTGGTATTTGTAGACCTGTATAATAAGTTGAATCAGCTCTTTTTAGTAGAAAAACCCATTACAAATATTTACAAATGATACCATGTTAAAAAAACTTACTATAGTCTCCTTGATAGCCCTGATTATTTATTTATTTTTTCTTCAATAAGTCCCATTTGCAGAATACTATACAAAGAACTTGCTCTTTAATTTTCATCACTTAAACTTAGGTAATACGTCAAATTAAACCAAAATCAGTTACCCATAGTCATATATAATTTCAAAGTACACAGTTTTGTAGCCTGTTAAATATGGCTAGGGGAGACCGCAAGCAGAAGAGATGCTTAGATGATGTTTCCATTCAGCAAGGTGGGAATAGTGGTATGTCCACTGTGGGTTCTAGCAAGCAATCCCATGGCTTCATGTCATTTTTGTAAGTACCTATTGATGTTATGTTGTTCACATACATTTGCACAACTGTACAACAAAACATTGTGTTTTGTTTTTTGATTTTGGTAATATCTAAATATTTAATACATCTTTGTTTCACTCACAGCAAAGACCAAGTGAAGCGATTGAAGGCCTCCGATGAAAACCTTGTTGTCAGCCAAGAGGTAATTCAATTGTCATGTGTTTGATGTTACCTCATTTGTATTATGATTTGTGTGTTACATCTTAATTGAATGGTAAATAACTGCTGACTACTGCTTATATTATTGGCCAGCTAAGGAAAAAATTGGGTGATTCTTACAAGAGCCTACCACCCGATCAAAAGTCCAAGTACACAAAGCCATTAAACGTCTCCGACTATGATGTTCCTACTGATACTGATGAGCAATTGAAAACCAAGATGGATAAGCATATACTTGACACTCGATGTGCACCGGATCGGTTTTCTGACCTTGTTCAAACTTTCAATGTGGAAAAACAACGAGCTATACGAGAAATAGGATTTGGTAATCTGTTACATTTGCGAACTGGTAGGCTGAGAAGACAATTGTGTGCATGGCTGGTTGAACAATTTGATCCTCAGCAGCACGTGCTTGTTTTGAACAATCAACGCGTTAAATTGAATGCAATGATGTTTTCTGATATTATGGGAGTGCATGATGGAGGTTTATCCGTATCTCTGTCTGGTCAACCTGAAATTATTGCGACATTCAGAGAGACTTTCAAGTGCACGGGTCGGGGAATATCCATCAAAGTACTGGAAGATTTCATTAAGCAATCAGATGGTTCTGGCAATGACTTTAAAGTAAGATTAGTATTGGTTATAATATATTTGTTTTTGGTTGTTACTACTCACATGTGAATGTGTTTGCTTGTTAACGAGCTTCATGTATATGTCACTAAATATGTCATTATAAATTGCAGGTTGCATTTATGTTGTTCGCATTGGCCATTGTGCTATGCCCATCAAGTGCAACACTCATATCGGCTTCATTCTTACATCCATTAGTTGACGCAAATGCCATAAAAGAGCACAATTGGGCTTCATTTTGTTATAGTAGACTTGTAATGGCCATCTCCAAGTTCAAGTCCAATGAATCTGCTCATTTAGGAGGCTGTCTGCTATTTCTCCAGGTTCGTAATTGTTATGTCACTTGGGTTAGTTGATTACCATCCACAAGATGGCATATTAGTAATCATCATATCAATGCGTGTGCATTTGATGCACTAATGCTGTGGTTATGCCAACATGTATAGATATTCTACTTTCAAAACATTGAAAACTATTACAAGAACCAGTGGGGCTCTTCTCTACCGCCAGTATTAGCTTGGAATGACGAAGAGATCAAAAAAATCATGCGATGGTTGAAAAAACATGGGGGTGCTAGTTATGAAAAGGTAATGAGTGTAATGACATTATATTACTTGGCATATTCATTCTACTTCCTGTTTATATTCCTTAATTTAATTTGCTTGATACATGTTATTTTATAGTCATGTATTTTGGTTATTATAATTTGGATAGGGTATAATTTTGCATAGCACAGGGATTATTTTTTTTTTACTTTCTTAGTGGACTGCCGATCTACTTAATTGTCATAATTCTTCGTCTTTATTACGTTTTTCAGTTTCCTTTAGGGAAAAAAATAAAGAGACATTCATGTGAAAGTTGAAAGCATTAATAAGTTTACATGTTCATGAGTATAGGTGCGTATGCGCACTTTTGAGGGTGTTGGATCGTCTTCTCAAGCACCTATTGACTTGGCAAAGTTGGTTGAGCGCATTACAGAGCAATCTGAGTCTATACAGTTCTTGACAACGAGCTTCAACAGATTAAATAGTCTTGTTTTAGATTTAGTTACAGCTGTGAATCAATCGCTTGGCCAGAGTCAGACAGCAGCCCCTGAATCAAAACCGGCCCATCATACACCATCAGAAGAAAATATTATACCACCACCGATAGTAACCCCTAAAATGAATGATGAGAATCCAACAATTGATGATTTTTTCAGAGATACTGTGGATCCGACACATGATGTTTGCAATGATCTTGGGAACATGATGTCTGAGGATAGAAACCCCATTGTAGTGGAAACTTTTTTGAATGATGATGTTGGCCTGTCGACTAATGGTGCACCCAATGAGGCTAATACTGAAATAGATTTGGAAGCATTGAATAGTGAGCAAGTGAAGCATGCAGCTGTTGCAGATAATTTAGTTAAGTGATTTGTTATGGGTGTTTGAACTTCTTTATTTCAGTTTTTAATATAACTTGGTGCTTTTGTCACGACTAATCCTGTAACGTATTCTTTTTGTAGGAGGGTGACATTACGAGATATATGAAACAACCAGTGCTTCGTTCGACAAGTCGTAGGCCATATGAGTTTCGATCAGTGAAAAGGCCCAGTCGATTCCAATGCTCACCGTTTGATACGGTGAGCAACAGGTCTGTTAGGCCTTGTTATTGGGCTGGTCCATATGTGGTAACAACACCTATTACTGAATCTCAATTGCAAGTGGTGAGCTATGTGTTTGATGACAGCCTTGATGAAAAGTAAGTATTGAATCATTAGCAAGTTAGTGTAAATGGTTTTTCATTGTTATTAATTGGATTCGGCCACTTTTATTGCATTTCTCTTTCCATGCTTGTTTAATATATTGTTTTTTGTGTTTCATAAACATTGTGTTTTATATCATATGATGTCAGTGACAATGTTTGCATAATGTTGGTTGTATAGACTTGGCGTGTATTACGTTAAATATTATAAATGGACTAATGGGCCTTAAACGTTTGTGATACATGTTAACAGTGAACTCCTTTTGAGTACGCAGCACAACGTTGTGAGTCGTACTGCCATGTGCTCATTGAAGCCAACCAAATGGATTCACAGCGATGTTAGTCTTATTATGTGTAAAACTTGTTTGTATTTGCAAAATGTATTAGTAAATCAATGGTTTTTTGCAATGTCATGTTTGGGTCACTAATTATAAATTTCACATTAGGTTATTAGCATGTATGCTGAGTACAGGACAATCGAAGAACTACGAAATAACCCAGTTGGGCCACGGGTTTGGTTCTTGCCTGTTTACTTCTCCGTAAGTGGTTTAGTGTTAGCGTTCATTGTTAGCATTGAGCTAATGTTTATAACCAAATTAAATAAAGTTATATATCGAAAAAAATTTGCCTCATTGTGAATTTCAGAAAACGACAAATTATTTTAAAAAAGGCTTGTTTGATTTAGCATTGGTGATGTCTTTTGCAGAACACCGTATTGCACTCAAAATATGTCAATCTAACTCCATTCCATAGGGGAAGTAGCTGGGCTAATCGGTTCATGCCAAACATGGAGACATGTGAGAAGGTTTGCAAAATGGTGGTCATGGTTAAATTCTGTGTGGCCTTGAAAATGTTCCAGAATTTTTGTTTTAAATAATTTGTTACAATTTACAGATTTTCATACCAATACATGATGGTTCATCACATTGGTTTGTGCTCGTGATTAACATCCAATCCAGCTCTGCTCAGATATGGGATTCACAACTTTCAAGCCAGCGTAAGCACAAAAGTGTACAAAGTTGTCTGGCAGTGGTAAGTGTTGTGAACTTGCAAACATTCTGTTTTCGCAATGTTGAACATTTCCAAGCTCTGATAAATGGTAAGCATTTATTCTGCCTGAAACTGAATTGTTATGTTTTTCTACAGCTCAAGGCATTGGACCATGTACTTGGGGAGGAAGGACAACGAATATATGGTCCAAATTTTAGTTTTGTCCAGTTCCAGCTTGATCGAAATTCTAAATTGCCACAACAGGCGAACGGCAATGACTGCGGTGTATATGTCATGAGGTATATGGATGAAACCCCTGCTGTTCTGAACCATTCGTACAAGGTAATCCATTAATGCCATGTTCTCAAAAATATTTTTTCTCATAATATGGCAACGAAAAAGATAATTCATGCCTTAAAACTCCATGTTGATGTATTCATTGTTGATCTGGTTATACATTTTATGAACAGCATGACTCAGATAAAGAGCGTCTCACAATAGCACTATATTTGGCTTTATCAGAGATGAATCCTACTCGCAATATGCTTCTCGAGCTAGCCAATGACTATTATTCTCAAAAGATGACCGAAATGTCAAGTAAGCCGTCTACAACAGGGAATATTAAATCTAACGCAGCCGCAACAAAATTAAAAATCAATAACCAAAAGAACAGCCGAAAACCTAAACCAAAAGGTCATGGAAAAAGGAGGTAGTTTTCAAGGTCAGTCTTATTTATCTTTTATTTTGTTCAGGGAAAGTGTTATAATATTGGTTTTTTAAGTATGTATTTAATTATTTTATGAAAATGAACTATCAATCTACATTAACGTTATTATTAGAGAGGATAAATTGTGTTAGTATTTCTTCGAAGAAACATGGTGTAGTATGGTATATATATGTTCAAAAGCATACATTTGATCTAGTCCTCTGTGAATTTTAATTCAACATTAATTGTACGGTCACTAATAATGGTTTAGGATATTTATGCTTTTAGTTTCATGCAAGTTTGAATACTATTTACCTATGTTGGGAATATTACGTTTTGTTATGTAACTTTATACATTAATAATTAAATATTTGCTGTAATAGGTTGGAAGCAGCGCATTACTTGGAGGTGGCTGTATATTTATGTTGCTTGTCGAGCTAAAAATTGGTTTTTGGGATAATGGACAATTATGTTAAAATTTTGGGTTGATGCCAACTGGGTGGCTACAACATTATCTGTGAAATATTTTTGCCGTGCGATAGAGCAAAATGTTGCCTTAGCACATGTAAATGTATATATTATATGGGTACAAATACATTTATGTGGTATAGTCTCATTTCCGTGGCATTTGATCGAACATGTAGTGTGCATTATATATTTGTGCTATTATTTTAACAATTGGCTTTTTCCAGATTCAGCTTACAATAAACTTTAATATCCTTTAACTGAAAACAAGTTTTACAACTTCGCACACCTATGAACACAACTCCCACATCAATTCAAGCACAACACAACTATCGCGTTCAATAAGGAAAAATGTGCTCAAACGATATTAAAAACCGTCTGTAAAAAGCATATGCTGGTTATTCTTGCTGTTGCGACATTGCATTTTAATTTGACAGAGAGGTTGATGTAGATGCTCAAAATAAAATGCAGTTAGCCAAAGTATGCAAATTTTCAATGTAAAAATGTAGGCAATTCAGTTAATCATTTGAGTAGAGTTTCTAAATTATAAATCCTAATAAGTTTGTATTAGTATAATATTGTAAGGCCATGAGTTTACAAAATATATGACAGACAAAAAAAGCTTGGGAATATGGTAGTCTGTATCCTCACAATTTGTCTAATGTCGCATTGTCTCCTAAGCCGTACGTATTTAACTGCAAATATGATAACAATAAAAGAAAGTTACTATAACAAGAGATGGTGTTCTATAAAATGTATGAACATATGGTAGAATTAAAAAGTGAAAGTGGAATATCATCTCTAAAAATTACCTGACATTATAATGCCACCATTCATGCCATTGAGCTGGTATAATACCACTTCTATCGTTTACTGATACGTCCTGTGAGGGAAAGGTAAAACCTCGAGAGCTTTGTCCAGCGTGCGTATTGAAAACAGGCAATACAAAGCTGTTATTATGGTCTAATTCAGTGCTGGTAGTGGCCATACAAATGTCATCACCCCATGTTGAAATGTCCAAGGGTGCGGCTGTTGTCGCAACTGTGGAATTGAACGTATTTTCAGAAACAAAGTCAGTACACAAACTTGTATTGTCAGTGTCACGAATACCTTTCACTCCACCATATTGAATACATGTTCGCTTTGTATGGCCAGGTTGTTGACAAGTACCACACAGACGTTTTTTAACATATGCGTTGGTTGTTTTACCTGAACCCTTGGTCTTCACAATCAATGGATCCTTCACAATATCGACAGAAGGTCTATCTTTAGTGGTAGCGCTTGGAAGAGCATCAGTGTGTAATACATCCTGAGCTCGCAAGGTTAGCCCATGGATAACTCCAATGGCATCATTGTAACTGTCAACTGTCTTGGATGCAAAATGGACCAAGTTTCGACAAGCAATGGTTAAAGCTCCAATACGAGCAGCCTCACCTATGCTTGGCTTACTTGAAAGATGTTGCAAATAAGACTCTGTAATTTTGGCATCTTTTGTCCAACGATGCAAAATCATACACTTGGGTATCTCGGATAAGTTTTCTGCCTTCATAACAGCAAAAGAGTGACTGCAGGGTATACCAAGTGACTGTATAAGATTGCATGTGCACACAAGCTTCGAATCTGCTTCATGAAAAACAACCCTCCAAGAGCGATCCTCAAACTTGAATTTTTTTATCACATAAACTCGGCGGCCAATATCTGACATACAATTAGAGATGTATAACAATCCATCTGCGCGAAGTTCTGTAAGAACCCGGTTGAATACTGTGCGAGTATATATTGTTGCAGCTTGCTTCTCGTAATGCTTCTGGAAATGAGTGATCAAAACAGGCATGGTATGGCATGAACGATGGTCATCTTCAGCCTCTTTATAACGTAATCGTGAAATCATAAGTTCCATTTGCATCACAAACTCAAATAACATAAGTTTGCCACCGACATATTGATTTATGTATGCATTCATACTCTCGCACCGTTGATTACTTCGTAGGCCACCATAAAATTTGTGCCTCAAGAAAGTTTCAGCCCACATATGTCGATCCGCATACAATTTTTTTATCCACTCATTATTATTTAGATCAAATTTTCCAATCATTTGATCCCACTTCAATTGAAACTCATCCTCTGCCATGTAATTCAACATAACATCTTTAAAGGCAGCCGTGAAATTTGGGTCAGATATATTTGGTGGCATTTATTTGTAGATGCCAACAACACAATCTGTGAGATGCATCAGGAAAGACCGTTCGTATGGCATTTCGCATTGCTCTATCTCCATCAGTGACGACAGACACAGGCATTTTACCATCCATTGCAGATAAGAAAGTGCGAAGAAGCCATATATATTTGTCTTCAGTCTCACAAGAAAGCAGGGCAAAGCCAAACACAGTACTCCTCATATGATGATTTAAACCAATAAACAACACAAGAGGCTTGTTATATGCATTTGTCCTATATGTTGAATCAAATGACGAACATCACCAAAGTAATGAAAATGCTTGCTCGCATTAAGTCACACCAAAATATGTCGGATAACCCGCCCGGAATCAATAGTATCTTGGTAATACAATCCAGGGTCCAAATCTTGTTTTTTCCAGGTGAAGCGAAATTAATGTTTCTGAGTCACTTTGTAGTATTTGCTCTCGACGACCATCATATAAACGATTGGATAGGTCATTTCTTGTGAATCCAACATTCTCATACCCACCTGAACATTTAGCCATTAACTCATGGATCCGAGATGGTTTCATACCAAAGAGGTACATAGTTGAAGCAGTAGCATAATCAACATCTGACACTTGACGGGTTGAGCGGAGAAATTTGACCGAACAAAGCAGGAACCAATACATGTGTGTGGGTGTCAACCCATTCACAGGCAACCCAAACACCTTTACGATGGTCAAAACGAATGCGAAAAGCAGCCCGACATAATTCCCGTGTTAAAGGTTTCGCTGTCTTTTTTCGATTAGCTAGTTCCAGATACTTCGTACACCTTTTACCTTCCTTTGAACAAACCCATCGCCTAACGGTCACCTGTCCTTGTACATTCATTCTCATAACATTTTTACGAACACTAAAGCCAATACTCTTGCCATAGTTGAAGTAGAATGTTTCGGCTTCTTCTATAGATGAAAACACTCTGCCAATTACATCAGATTCAAATAACCTAACCCCAGAAGCATAAGAGGAAAGGGAATGATCACTATTCGAAGGTTGGGTATTAGCCTCTGAATTGGGTAATATCGAATCAAATTGGCTTGAGGATGTTGAATTAAAAGTATATGTAGGCAACGATAACAAATCATCACTAATGCCACCATCCACGGAAGCCACACCATCATTGCGTACGGTAGGAGCTACAGAAAGATTTTGTCTCATTTTGCTATGTCACTGTAGACTGTAGACACGAGAGGATGACCATAATTATTCAACAGATACAAGCAAATGGTGTGAATTTAACAACAGCAACATTGTTTTGCGAAGAATCATAACATGAAAGTAATTAGATTTTTTGTTACAGACAACTTACTTATTGTAATAGACCACCCCCCAAAACATGTTGAATGCCATTATCGTGGAAAGAGGCACGAGCTTAGCTGGTGCAAATGCATCCTTTCTTCGTCAGTATAGAAACAAAATTTGCCACAGTGGGATGCATGATGAAGGGGAACGTCTTAAGTTACAGTGGCCAAGGACGACGAATTTGGGATGAGAAACTAAAAGAAAGCAAAAGTAAAGGAGTTAATAACAAGACTTGATCAACAATAAAGTGGCGTAACGATATATTACCTGACTTGAAACTTCCACAAGAGTTTGAATAGAGTACAAGGCAAAGTAGGTATAACTATAAACAGAAGTTGGAAGTTCCACACAAAAATTGTAATTCATTACAAAGATTTGGATATACAACCAAAGGAAAAGAGTTAAGTACTTTAACCTAATTACAGAAATAATCTAAAACAAATTACATAAAGATTAACGTAAAAATGATTATGCTAATTTAACTTGAAATATGTACCCATAACGTTAGAATTCCATAGTGATACTAGAAAAATCTATCCAAAAATTGGATACCTAAACAGTGGAGGAGTCAACCAAAATAATGGGAATATATCAACGACAAAATGGATACACTAGATACGAACGTTGGTAAATAACAATAAGTAGAGGAAATTAACTACAAATAAAGATTTTGTTACAGCTAACTCGATAAAGTAAATGGCACGGTTGGTAAATATGAATAGAACTTGGAAGTTGCAATAAAAAAATAAAAGGTTAACTTGACACACGAACACAAAATATTGGAATTCAAAAAAAAATAGTACAAATAAAACTACAAAGTGGTGGGGACAAGAGTTGAAGATAAGTTGAAATTGGATGAAAAGGTTGTGGGAATAAGAGTTAAAAAAAATAACCCAAAACTTGAAATAATTTACTAACAATTTCAAAACATCAAACCGAGAGTAGAGATGTAAAACATAAACTTGATATATTGACCTAAAATATTGGAATTTGATAAACAAAATAGGAATATGAAAAAGAAAATTCGGGGAAAATAAGTTGAAACAATATACAAGAAACTAGATAAACGTGTTGTTAACATATTCTAGATAAATAAAAAAAAAAACTTAAAGTATCCACCCGATAAGTTGAAATTCGATGAAAAGAGTGAAAATATCAAACCAAAAGGTTGTGGGGATAAGAGTTAAAAAAATTAACCCAAAACTTGAAATAATTGACTGCGAATTTTAAATTATCAACCCAGACTTGAGATCTAAAAGTTAACTTCATATATTAACCTACAATATTGGAATTTAATAAAAAAAATAGGAATATACAAAACAAAATTCGTGGGTACTTCAAGTTGAAACAATATACAAGAAACTAGATAAAGTGTAACATATTGTAGATAAATGAAAATAAACTTGAAATATCCACCCAATAAGTTGAAATTTTATAACAATAGTGGAAATATGAAACCAAAAACTTGTGGGAACTAGAGTTAAAAAAATTAACCAAAAACGTGAAATAATTGACTGCGAATTTTAAATTATCAACCCAGAGTTGAGATCTAAAAGTCAACTTGATATATTAACCTTCAATATTGGAATTTGATAAAAACAAATAGGAATATACGAAACAAAATTGTAGATTGTACAAAGTTGAAACAATATACTAAAACTACATAAAGTGTAACATATTGTAGATAAATGAAAATAAACTTGAAGTAGCCACCCGATAAGTTGAAATTTTATAAAAATAGTGGAAATATAAAACCAAAAAGTTGTGGGAACTAGAGTTAAAAAAATTAACCCAAAACTTGAAATAATTGACTGCGAATTTTAAATTATCAACCCAGACTTGAGATCTAAAAGTAAACTTCATATATTAACCTACAATATTGGAATTTAATAAAAAAAATAGGAATATACAAAACAAAATTCGTGGGTACTTCAAGTTGAAACAATATACAAGAAACTAGATAAAGTGTAACATATTGTAGATAAATGAAAATAAACTTCAAATATCCACCCAATAAGTTGAAATTTTATAACAATAGTGGAAATATGAAACCAAAAACTTGTGGGAACTAGAGTTAAAAAAATTAACCCAAAACGTGAAATAATTGACTGGGAATTTTAAATTATCAACCCAGAGTTGAGATCTAAAAGTCAACTTGATATATTAACCTTCAATATTGGAATTTGATAAAAACAAATAGGAATATACGAAACAAAATTCGTGGGTACTTCAAGTTGAAACAATATACAAGAAACTAGATAAAGTGTAACATATTGTAGATAAATGAAAATAAACTTGAAGTAGCCACCCGATAAGTTGAAATTTTATAAAAATAGTGGAAATATAAAACCAAAAAGTTGTGGGAACTAGAGTTAAAAAAATTAACCCAAAACTTGAAATAATTGCTGCGAATTTTAAATTATCAACCCAGACTTGAGATCTAAAAGTAAACTTCATATATTAACCTACAATATTGGAATTTAATAAAAAAAATAGGAATATACAAAACAAAATTCGTGGGTACTTCAAGTTGAAACAATATACAAGAAACTAGATAAAGTGTAACATATTGTAGATAAATGACAATAAACTTGAAATATCTACCCAATAAGTTGAAATTTTATAACAATAGTGGAAATATAAAACCAAAAACTTGTGGGAACTAGAGTTAAAAAAATTAACCCAAAACGTGAAATAATTGACTGGGAATTTTAAATTATCAACCCAGAGTTGAGATCTAAAAGTCAACTTGATATATTAACCTTCAATATTGGAATTTGATAAAAACAAATAGGAATATACGAAACAAAATTCGTGGGTACTTCAAGTTGAAACAATATACAAGAAACTAGATAAAGTGTAACATATTGTAGATAAATGAAAATAAACTTGAAATATCCACCCGATAAGTTGAAATTTTATAACAATAGTGGAAATATGAAACCAAAAACTTGTGGGAACTAGAGTTAAAAAAATTAACCCAAAACGTGAAATAATTGACTGCGAATTTTAAATTATCAACCCTGAGTTGAGATCAAAAAGTAAACTTGATATATTAACCTACAATATTGGAATTTGATAAAAAAATTCGGAATATACAAAACAAAATTCCTGTAAAAATAAGTTGAAACAATATACAAGAAACAAGATAAAGTTTAACATATTGTAGATAAATGAAAATAAACTTGAAATATCCACCTAAGAAGTTGAAATTTAATAAAAAGAGTGGAAATATAAAGCCAAAAAGTTGTGGGAATTAGAGTTAAAAAAATTAACCCAAAACTTAAAATAATTGACTGCGAATTTTAAATTATCAACCAAGAGTTGAGATCTAAAAGTAAACTTGATATGTTAACCTACAATATTGGAATTTGATAAAAAAAATCGGAATATACAAAACAAAATTCGTGTAAAAATAAGTTGAAACAATATACAAGAAACAAGATAAAGTTTAACATATTGTAGATAATTATAAATAAACTTGAATTATCCACCTAAGGAGTTGAAATTTAATGAAAAGAGTGAAAATATATTATCAATAATTGATGGGAAAAGAGATGAAATAACTTAGCAAAATATAGATAAATTATAACGAGGAATAGGAATTGAAAAACTCTACTTGAAACATGTATTATAGATATTGGAATGTAACAAAATAAATAGGGATATAACTATTTTATGATATACTTATATTTTTTTATCATTTCTTATGTATTTATAAATTTAAAAATATTTTAATATTTTTCCTCATTTAATTACAATTTTTCTTTTTTTTCTCCTATTTTTTATAATTTTCTCATCATAAAAATAAATATAAATATCATTTTCATAATATTAATTGGTTAAAAACCGGATATACCGGTTGGTGGATGCGGCTGTATCGCATACAGTGATGTATGGCAGGATGACTCAATAAATCAACATGAACTGCCGATGCGGATAAGTCCTTTGATGGGACGTGGGATCAGGGCCACGTGTCAAAGACCCACAAACCGTTTCAATTTCATAATTTTATCATCCGCCCATAGTTTTATGCATTACTTCTATTTTTTCTGTTTGTTTAAACTTTAAACTCAAGGCAACTCATTTCTATCTGCATCTATAATTAACAGTCTGGATCTGCCTCGAATACCTCTCAATTAATCGCTTTCAATACTTTCAAGTCCGAGCAATTTTTCCTTATCTTCAAAATTTGTATTTTCCTTCTATTTCAGATTCATCATTCAGTGTCCAAACTCAATTTCTATACAGTTTTGATACATTGTATTTGATTATCTCTTTAATTCTTTATCATAATCTTTCACAAATTAGATCTGTTTTTGTGTTTTGGAGGTAAAAATCTCATTTGGGTGTCGCTCAAATCTACCGATTTACACAAAAAAATCGTGACTTTAATCAATTCTTATTGTCCAAAATTGTGGGTTGTTTCCAAGATGGTGACAGTGAATTTGGGAATGCTTCATTATGTACTAGACCATGTATATGGTGCATTTATGCACAGAACAAAGATAAGCACGCCATTTTTTTCAAGAGGGTGGGGTGGCTCAAAGCTTGAGCTTTTGGAGAGGTTGATCTCGCAATTGTTTCCTGAAATTGAAGGCCAAAACTGGCCTCCAAATTTGATTCAGCCCATTTGGAGAACGATTTGGGAGACCCAAACTGCTGTTTTGAGAGAAGGTGTGTTCAGAACTCCTTGTGATGAGCAGTTGATTAGTGCATTGCCCCCTGAGAGTCACAATGCAAGGGTTGCTTTTCTTGCTCCTAAATGTGTCCCGCCCCAGAAGATGGCCTGTGTGGTTCATCTCGCAGGTATTGCCACGGTAAATGTTTTGTCCTTTGATGAGAATATAGAATTGGGCTCCCAAATTTGTTTCCATTGATCTTTGGATGCTTTAGACTTCAGTCAGAGGATTTGATTAGGTTTTTTTCGGATTCTATTTGAAATTTGGTGCTGTTATAATTTGAATTATAAGCTTGTACATGGGTTGGGTTTTAAGTTGGTTAATTGTTGGATTTTATTCTATCATACAGAAAATTATTGTAGCTAGCTTTTATGTGGACCTTGAAAGTGTAGCTGGTTGATTTTGGCTTTTAAAATTGTTCTAATTTTGGTGCCTAAATGGTAAACATTTGGTTTTTATTGTTGAGAGATGGATTTAGCTAGTTTGGACTGAACTTGTTGATGGGAAGAACTTCAACTATGTTGGGTAGAATAGTTAACATTTGGGCTAAGCTTGTTCCATGAACCAGGTTTTTCTGTCTGCTAGTTTGGCAAGAAAGGCTGCAGGTTTAATGTTCCATTTTTAGTGATAGACAAGCAGTTGGGTTTGTGCACTTATACTTGCATATGCCTCAATTAAGTGCAATATTAAGGATTACATGATAGCTATGCTTTGAAACAGGATTCGGGCTTTTTCACCTTTCTCAGGAACTGTGATTTGTATGTTGGTAGTTCTCTCCAAATTGTGTCTAGGGGATGTTATCTACTTTGTGAAATATGCTGGTTTGCTTCATAACTGTGTGAATGATCAATTATTGGGCTTGTTGGTTGAATGTGTGTCTCATAAATATGTTGTAAGTGATGCAACCATCCCTGATTGTCTGAATATGTTTATGTTGCTGCTGAAATCCAGATTAGTTGTGCAGTCACATCATTTGAAAGTGCTTCCAGATTAACATGTGCCTTTTTTTCATGTTTAAATTTTCCACACTCAGACTTCAGTTATGATTGTTTGTCTTTAACAAGCTTTCTAGTAATTTTGATGAATATTTAAGTTATCCCAGTGGGCACCTGGTTTGTTTTTTTGTCCTACCAATTTTAGAAATTATTAATATTAATTACTAAGCTTTGGATGGTAGTGTCAAACATTTTGATAAATTGAACCTTGTTTTTGTGATGAGTTTGACAATCAGCTTTACAATTTTTGTAATTTGAGCTGTAATCTTTTTGCAGGCACTGGGGACCATACATTTGAACGTAGACTGCGTCTTGGTGGGCCATTGCTCAAGGAAAATATAGCTACCATGGTTCTTGAGAGGTTAGGATTCATTCAGTGTCTTCAGCTATTTTTGGAAGCTCGAATGTCAGCTTCTCTTTTATTACGTCATTCTAATGATGAGATGCTGATCTGATGTAAACATTTAATTGCAGCCCTTTTTATGGTCAAAGGCGGCCTTTTCTGCAGCGTGGTGCGAAACTATTGTGTGTCAGTGACTTGCTTTTGTTAGGAAGAGCAACCATTGAAGAGGCACGCTGTCTTTTGCATTGGTTAGAGTGGGAGGCGGGGTTTGGCAAGATAGGTGTTTGTGGACTAAGCATGGGTAACCACTTGATCTGCATTTTTCTTTTATTAACAGTTGTTAGCACCTTTCCTACTTTGAGGTTCTTAGTTGTTTGAAACCAGCATATATTTTACCAACTTATTAGTGCACAGTTATCTCTCTCTCACTCTCTCTGCAAAATATCCACTCTTGAGGTGGAGGACGCACATTATTTATTTTGTTTACCTCAAAATTTTTATGCTTCATGGCATCTAGGAGGAGTACATGCTGCAATGGTTGGATCACTGCACCCTACACCTGTTGCAACACTTCCTTTTCTCTCCCCACACTCTGCCGTTGTGGCATTCTGTGAGGGAATATTAAAGCATGGGACTGCTTGGGAGGCACTGAGAGAGGACCTTGCAGCAAAGAAGGCTGCAATGACTCTCGAGGAGGTCAGAGAACGAATGCGGAATGTACTGTCTCTCACAGATGTCACACGCTTTCCGATCCCCAAAATTCCTAATGCTGTAATTTTCGTTGCTGCAACTGTAAGTACCATATTTGACTATCACCATAAAGAGGTCTTGAAAATGGACTCCCAACATTTTTTTCCCCTTTTTTTCCTCTCTTTTTCTTAGCATCAAAAGATATTTGCAACCAATCATGTGATAGGTCAACGAACAAGCCAACTCCACCAATATACTATTTTGATCTGATCATCTGAATCTATTCCTCTAAATAAGCTTTCTATGTCTGTAACAGTGTGAAGCTATACGCAGCTATTAAAGATATAGATTTTCCAAATTTATCTTTTCCATAAAAATAAAGACCCACAATGTGATAAGGTTTGAATTTCTGTTTTGCTGCTGAATCTGCAGTGAAGGAGAAAGAATCAAGGATCCATCTCTTTCTCGGATACAGATGCAACGGGAACCTTTTTTTTTTTTTGGGTAAATTCAATGAGTGACTGAGTGGACTATCTATGGCTTTTATTTCCATTTATCCCCTGTGAATGGTATGCGACTGATGTGTTTTGTTTCCTTCCCATAATGGTACGTGAAACTAGGCTTCTCAACTCGGCTTTTTGGTACATTCCTCCATAGAGCTGCAAAATGAATAGAATTAAGTTGATTGACAAAATTTCCATTTGATTGTATAAATGCATTACACTGGTTTACTGGATAATTCATTTAGATGTTGAACCTATGAGCAGTTAGGAAAGTGCCTGGTTGATATGTATCCTGGAAAATCACATACTAAAGACACAAGCATGGTGCCTTGATGTCTTTGTCTGGTGCCTGCTGCATTTGTTACTCATGTTTCTTAGATGTTTCCATGCCTAACTTATCCTTACCATAAAATTCTTTTACTGTTACCATACATTTTAGGATGATGGATACATACCAAAGCACTCTGTTCTGGAGCTTCAGAAAGCATGGCCAGGTTCAGAGGTGAGATGGGTCACTGGTGGACACGTCTCGTCTTTCCTTCTTCACAATGGTGAGTTCCGTAGAGCAATTGTTGACGGTCTTAACAGATTACCATGGAAGGAGTCTCCACAATGACAAGCGCCTCATGTGAAGAAGAGAGACTACATATATTCATTTGGTACTCTTCTTCACTACTACCTCTCACTGAACTTGTACATTGGATTGTAGCTGATCTCTTAAAACACCACTTGAAAAGAAATGGTGTTTTGTGAATATTTAATTTCTCTTGTTGAAAATGTACAAAACTTTACTATCATTGATCAATTAGTAAGCATGAAAAGCATTTATTGTGCTTTGGAGAATTTGGTTCATCTTTACTTTTATCTTTGTCTTTTCCTATATGGGGAAAATGGCAAAAAGAAATCTTGTTAAGAATATGCAACTGCAACCATGACCTTATAGTGGCATTAAGTTTTATGAAATTTAAGTTAAGCTGTCATGTAAGTTTTTTTGGATTCTAAGAAGTGTGTACTACAAAAAGAGACCTAGGGATGAAGAATTGGAGCACATCTTGAGCGCTTGAGACTATTGAATATTCTCCAATGCCATGGTTATGGGCTCCTATTGAAAAGCTGTTGTTTCTGAGTCAATGTTCTGCTTCTAGAAATCCCTACTCCGAAGATCTTTTTTGCTAATGGATACCTAGTGCATGGCAATAAGCTATCTCTAGTTGACGAAAATCTAGAATACTTCAGTTGTATTATGTCATCCCAACAATAATTCAGTTGCCACTTGCCTTATAGCCCAATGGTAACCCACGCTCTCAATCTAGGCTGTACTACCAATTCAATAAAGTCTAGTTGTGTGTACATTTTGCAGAAGTGTTAATTGTGTTGCTCTTATTTCTGTGGTTACCATAAGTGAATATACACATGCTGCTGATGATATAATTGTTACAAATTGCTTATCTTATGTGGTCCAAAAGGACAGTAGCATAATTTGCATCAAGTGCCACTAGATGACTAAAGCTGAAATGATTGTGGCGTGGGCAAGTAGGCCACTGATGCAAAATCTTTATCAAAAAGAAGTGGCCGGGGCTCCATCCTCGACATTTTAGAACTCTAGAAAGTGAAATTGTTCTAGTTATGTAAAATTTGATTTCATATATGCTCTTTTTTGATGTTAAAGCAATCAATAATTCTCGGTGTGCCAGCTTCTTATAATAAGTTTTTATTATTCGAATCATACATAGACTTCTTGTTATACATTAAATAGTGAACAATCAATAAAAGCTTCATACCCATCTCGATGAGGCATCATCTTTGTGATACTTTTAAGCAGAGTATGCTGCTGATAATTTATATTTAAGCCTACAATACAAATACAACACACTGAAAGTGCAATTCCAGTCACAGCATTCACTTGCAGCTTTCGAGGGGCGCCCCACACAAGCACCTATTATGAAAATAGTCCGTGTATTCAAAGCTCTGCAACTTTCCCCCCACGGGAATCTGCCCACACAACCTGTTGTAACTGACATTCAAGAATCCTAGATTCTCCAGCGAAGTAATTTGAGCAGGAATGCTCCCGAAGATCTTGTTGTGATTGAAATCCAAATTTGTCAAGCTCTCTGGAAACTCAACCTTGGACAGATTAAATTCCAACAAGTTTCTTGAAACATTAATTCTCTGCGTCGTCTTGTTCAACCCAAACAAGAAAGAAGCATCGCCTTCAAGCCTGTTCCTCGACAAGTCAATGGTGTTAAAGTCCATGCTGCCTAAAGATATAGGGATTTTGCCCGACAGCTGGTTATGTGACAAGTAAAGATCAGGTATACTCCCGGTGAATGTACCAAAAGACTCCGGAATTGAACCCGTAAGCTTGTTTCTGTCCAAATGAAGAGAGCCAAGCTTCTGCAGCTTCGAAAGTGAACTTGGGATCGTCCCAGAAAGATTGTTAAATGAAAGCTCCAAGAATGTTAAGTTGGCGAGCGCCCAGAAATGCTTGTCCAGCTAATACGCAGCATCTTCAGGTTTTTGAGCTTGGCAATGGTGGGTTGTATGGGGCCAGTGAGGCTGGGTAGCTTGTGAAACATTAGGTTTTCGAGTTAAGGAAGATCACCAACTTCGGAGGGGATCTGGCCGGGGAGATCTCCGGCGAAGATGGTGAGAGAATTGATACGGTTAGTGGTGAGATCGCATGTGACGCAGTACCAGTCACAGCAGTCAGTTTTTGGGTTCCAAGAAGCTAGAACGCAAGGGTTGTTCAAAGCTTTTTTGAATTTGAGGAGCACTTTTTTGTCATTTGGGTTGCAGAGGTCTGAGAGTGAAGGGGAGATGAAAATGGTCAAGAAGAAGAAGAGGGACAACAATGAAATGTTGGTCATTTTTTTAAGAGTAGTGAGTTTGATGATAGAATTTTGGCAGAGAGTTTTGATATTTACATAGGGTGTGGCAAATGCCAATTTGCAAATTTTGTATTATTTCTTGAAGAAAAATGATGTATCCTCTGACGGAAGCTTAACACTGGTCATAGATTGTCGAATGCGAGCCCACAAATCTGTTGACTTTCCTGATTCGTCATTAGACCGTTTAACATTCATACATTGATATGACAAGTCGTTTTTCAAGACAATAATGCTAATGATTTTGTTATGCAGTTAAGTTGGGTGTCAGTTCGCCACTTCCCTACCTATTTACGGAAAAGTTGACTAGTCAAATATGAGGGCAACGGCGCCTTATCTTCAGGAACATGTGAGCTATATCTAAAACTTTGCTAGACTCTGAGGGAGAATCTGTGACCTGCTTCTAGATTTTCATTGCCCACGGAATTTGCCAACTTTGATAACTCGCATAGGTAAATCTTTAACACAAGAGTACTGTTATACCTCTAAAATTTTTTATCCTAAAAAATTTTCTTAAATGATATAGCATTTATTAATTAATTAGTAAGATAATATAATTAGTTCACTTAATTTTATAAAAAATTATTATCTGCTCAATAAATAATACATCATTTAAAATGAAATTGAAGATATTTATTATTACTCTTAGCACAAATGTAAATTCGAGTTTTTATTTTATAAAGCTATCGAAATTGCTGTAATTTGAACATATTAATCCATTCGTTTACGAGCACATAAGTTTATGATTTGATGTTAAAAAGATTCTCAAAAAGTTTCACTAATAGGATTGTAAACTAGTAACTATCATCATTATCGAAGAAGTATAATTACTCCTCACCACATAGAGCCTTCATCAAGTTGCACCCTTTTGGGGTTGGCAAAATCCGTATTTGGATCTAGATCTAGATGTAGTGCATACACATCCGAATCCGTATTAACATTTTTATATCTAGATCCACAAAAAAAAAATTAATAATTTAGTATATAATTTAAAATTTCAATAATTTAGCTAATAATATTAAATAAAATTCAATCATAATTTAACAATTAACAATTCAATATGAATAACATACAATAACATCATAAATCCACAAATAAAATTTGATTTTAATTTTTAATTTAAAGAAAATTTAACAAGATTTGAATATCTAATTTTCTAGATGCACTTGCATTCGGATCCGGATCTAAATCCTTGTGGATCTCAACTTTCCACATTTGAATATGGATCTTCTGGATCCTTATGAATGCAAGACGAATCCCGACTTTACTGCCATCTTTACTTCCTTTTGTTCTTGTGCGACACGACAAGTTTATATAAGGGACTAAAATGTAACAAATAAAGCTTAAATTATTGCATTCAATTGGTCAAAGTCATCTTAGAAATAAATCTCTATTTTTTTTTTATCAAGCCATGTTCCCTTTTACTAGTTAATATTGGCATTGTAAATTTCTCTTCTACTAAAATTAATATATATCATTTACTCCTTATAATTTTCATAATATTTAAAAACTCTTTTGTCAAAAGTATCTTATTATTAATTTTTTATTCACATTAAAATATATATTTCTTATGTTTATTACTTTATATTTTTATTTATATTTTTATTTATGTGATTTATTTAATTTATAATAAATATGAAGGCTATTATAGATAAATAAGTGATATATATTGTTTAGTAAGGGAGAAGTTGGCAATCTCCCTTTTTTAATATGTGAATATATGATTGGAGAATAAAAAGTGTTTCTAAAAAAATACCTGATTGTGAACGATACAGTGTCAATTTTTAATCCTCAAAAGTTTGGCCAAATAGTTTTTACACATCTTTCTTTAATTAGTCACTTGAGTACAAATTCTTATGAAAGTATAAAGCAAAAATAATTAATGTCTCATTATAGTAGTAGCCTTATCGTGCTCTAAAATTTTTGAGGTTCTATCCTGTTAGGGTTGGATTTTTCAATAACATCGAGAAATATGGTCGACCTTAATCCACTTAGAATCATTGTCATTGAGCTGACCTCGGAAATACAACCTGGGGCCTAAGTTGGCCACCTGAGTTACAAGTTCAACCTAAAGCTTGTATGGACGACTTGGTTTATACATTCCTCAATCCGATCAGGATAACATGGCCTATTTTTTAGATGAGTTGTATACCACTATCTTCTTAACCGCTCACGACTGATAAGTAACTATAGGTAACTACCATTGAATGTGTTAAAATTGTGGTAACCACCCACAATCAGGAGGCTATTTAAAGAAAAGAAAGCTTTAGGTGAAGGGGTTAGAAAAAATGAACCAAAAATTCTAGAGAATCAATCTTAAAGAAATGAACTAAAAATTCTAGAGAATCAATCTTAAAGCCTTACCATTTTCTACTAAGACTTTTAACTCCACTACCGGAAAATTCAAAAATTTGACTCATTCTCAATCCCTCTTTTTCATTTTTCTTTTTTCTGATACACAAAACATTTGACTTAAGCATTGGAGGATTTTCACTGAAATCCCCACCGAAATGTCTTAATCGTGTTTTGTGGTTGGCAGGTATAGAAAGTTGCGGTTGCGTTATTGCTTGAGTCGAATTCGTGCTATCATTCCCCAAAAAATAAATTTAGCTATTGAGGTCATTTTTCGGCATTAACATCTTGGCACCGTTTGTGGGTAAAAAAAGGTACGAAAAGCCATACGTTTGAAGATTCAGTGGGAGGAGGCTATTAGATTGGGAAATGGCGATGGACGATGATGAAAGAGATAGGCAAACTTTATGCCAATTAGTGGAGGAAATGAATGCCACTGCAGATAAGAGATGGAGAGAAGGGATTGAGAGGCAAATGGCAAGATTTGAGGAGATGGTCAAAGGGTTAGTTGATGCCCAAGTCAGAGGGACTCAAGTTCCAACTAGTGATCCAGAAAGTAGTAGAATATAGGAAAGAGAAGAGCTTAGTGGTGAATAGAAGAACTAAATGGGGTTACTTCAAATTGGGGTACAATAAGAAAGCAAAAGTGCAAGAGAACAAGTGAATGAATTGAAGGGGAGAATCAATGACTTGAATCATGAAGGGGAAAGGGAAGAGCAAAAAAACCCCCAGCGGGCAAACGAGCTTGAGCAACGAATGTTGCAATTTAAAAAAACCCTAGAGGCATTAGAAGCGAAAATAGAGGGCAAGAAAGTGGTAGGAAGATTGTTATTTGACGACGAATCCCCTTTGGTACCTGAGGTGATGGCAGTAACTTTGCCACCTAAGTACGTGGTTCCAGCTCTGGTGTATAAAGGAAAAACTGACCTAAATCATCATGTGGAAAAGTTTAACGAGATGACCGGGATCCAAGGTTTGAATGATTTTCAAAGGTGTTGTGTTTTTCCCTTAACTTTAGAAGGGCAGACACATGAATGGTATTAGGATTAAAGAAAGGAAGCATATGAAATTTCAAAGAGTTATATGAGCTTTTTCTGTGCATTTTAAAGGCTCATGCATACCAGAGCAAGATACAAGCAAGCTGAAAAAATTGGTCTGAGGAGAGTTTGAAATCTTGAAAAGCTTTGTGACTAGGTATCATAAAGAAGTTACTGATCTGGGGGCCTTTGATCACCCAGATGCTTTAGAAGGATTAAAGAAGGGGTTGAGAATCAACCGATTGTGGAATAGCCTATATAGTAAAGGGATAACAATATACGTAGAGGCGTACGATCAAGCCAAAGTGGATATGAAAACTAAAGATGCAAAGGAAGAAAAGAAGAGAATGAAATAACAGAGAAGGGGTCTGGTAAGAAGGGGAGAACCGAGGAGGAGGGATAACATTAGGTATAGCTCAATGAGGAATTTAGCTGATAGACGTTATTATGAAAAGAGGTTGTTTAATTACAGACGACCAGAGAGGCCAGTTCGAGATTGGGGACTAAATTGTGAAAGAAGAAAAGTCTCCTTAATAGGTAGGGGCCGAGAAAGAAAGAACAACTATGAGAGAAACCAAAGGGAGAACCAAATAAGAGAATATAACAGGTTGCCGCCGCTTGTAGACCGGAGAGGATCAAGATCAGATTATGGGATCACCCAATTTACTGGCCATTTCACCTTCCTTTAGCAACCTAAGCGTAATATCGTCAAGAATATGATATTCCTTTCTCAACTCTTCAATCTCTTCTTCTATTGTATTAAAGTTCTGTCTATTCACGCCATATTCTTTATATTCATTGCCATCATCAGTAGGTTGTGTATTGGATTCACCACTAGCTTGCCCATGTATCTCACTTCTTGCTCTTTCGGCATTATTTTCTATTATATCATAATTTAATTCTACTTTATTATCTCCTTCATTTTCCCTATTACCACTCATACTTGATTGGATATCGCAAAAAGAACCATTACTGCCCCTAAATTCCATTATTATCTAATCCAAATGATAGCAACCATTCACCACCGACACCACTTTACTTTGTTAATCAGTGGCCACACACAAAACAATAGCAGCACAACCATCCAAGTTTACATTCATAAATGCAAGGATAAGCAGATGATGCTTGAAGTGAGAACACACCAATGCTGGTAACCTTTCTTCTACACTGTGAAGGTGCGGCAAAAGTACGCAGTACGGTCTTGACAATATAAAAAATACATATCACCATGAGATCTAAAAAAAAAAGAACAAAAAAAAAAGAAAAGAGAGAGAACAATATTCAGTTTAAAAAAAAAGAGGGAAAATGTACATAAAAAAAAAAAGAATAGATTTTGGTTCTAATAAAAAAAAAAAGAGAAAAGAGAGTTTGGTCTATTATGTGAATATATAAATTCGGCTTAAAAAAAAAGGAGAGGAATAAAGCGGAAACAGGAGAGAAGATGGCATTGGACACTCATTGAGAAGCTTCGCTATTGCTGAGCTCAGTAGTTATTTGGGTAGCACAATGAATCACAAGGCGGTGGTAGCTTAAACTTTTACCAAGTTTTATTTTCCAAAATGAGGGTGGAGCTGACACAGGGGTCAAAGGTATTAGAAAAGTGACAAAACAAAACCCAGGGCGTTGAAAATGAATGACCAAGAGAAATTCACACATGACCTTCAATTTCCAATCCTAAGCAAAGTAATATTTATTTTCAAATCAAGTCCAATTAGGCCCACGTACACTTGCCTTTATGACGCCCCCAGTTTGACTTTATATTATTCTATTTAAGTTTGGCTAAAGCACATGTGCTATTCATATTATATTAATTTCGTTTGCTTGAGCTTGTTAATTCTTTAATTTTCTAATTATTGTTTTAATCTACTTACAATTCAATGCTATAATACAATGCTAGCTTGCATGATTATTATTTTCTATTACTACTTTATTTTTGTTCTCTTAGTGAACCTTATTTAAGTTTCCAATACCGATTGTACCTTCTCGGTATTGAAAACTAGGGGGCTAGTGTTAGGTTTTGAGGAAAATTTTCTATTTGTTAGTAATTAGTTTTCAACACCGATTATACTTTCTCGGTATGAAAAACTAGGGGACTGGTGTTAGGGTTGGATTTTTCAATAGCATCGAGAAATATGGTCAACCTTAATCCACTTAGAATCATTGTCATTGAGCTGACCTCGGAAATACAACATGGGGCCTAAGTTGGCCACTTGAGTTATAAGTACAACCTAAAGCTTGTATGGACGACTTGGTTTATACATTCCTCAATTCGATCAAGATAATATGACCTATTTTTTAGGTGAGTTGTAAACCATTATCTTTTCAATCACTCATGATTGATAAGTAACTGCAGGTAACTACCATTGAATGTGTTAAAATCGTGTTAACAACCTATAACTAGGGGGCTATTTAAAGGAAAGAAGGCTTCAGATGAAGGGGTTAGAAAAAATGAACAAAAAATTTTAGAGAACTAATTTTAAAGCCTTACCATTTTCTACTAAGACTCTCAACTCTATTACCGGAAAATTAAAAAATTTGACTTATTCTCAATCCCTCCTTTTCATTTTTCTTTTTTCTGATACACAAAACATCTGACTTAACCATTGGAGGTTTTTCTCCGAAAACCCCACTAGTATGTCCTAACCATGTTTTGTGGTTAACTGGTATAGAAAGTTGTGGTTGTTCTGTTGCTCGAGTCGAATTCGTGCTGTCACTCCCTAAAAAATAAATTTAGTTGTTGAGGTCATTTTTTGGCATCAACACATCCTAATCAATCTTTATCCAAGAATGATTTTCATGACCTTTCTTCTTTATGCCTACAAAATTTATACCCACGATTACCTCCTCATGGATATAGGTTGAGCCTTCCAAAATAATTTGAGAACAAAAGAAAGAAAAGGACCTTCTTGATTCACCAATTAGATTTCCAAATTTCGCAAAGGATTTAATACATAATTATACACATTGGATCTTCAAGCGATCATTTAACACCCTAGGTAAATTCTATATCTGCAAAGCAAGAGAGAGATACTAGGTTTATAAATGGTGATCCATACCTTAATTGCGAAGACACGTTTTGAGGTATATGGGCGCCTCAGAAACAAGCCCATGCCAGCCTTGTTAAGGCCCAAAGCAGACAATATCTTACTAGGTCTAGGTTGGGTAATGACAGATGGTATTATAGCAGCTCCGCGTGTCCTCTTGAGCGATGGTGGGGCAAACCTCAGCGAGGATGCTGAGTTTCTAAAGGAGGGTGTATGTAACACCTTAGGTAAATCCCATATCAGCAAAGCATGGGAAAGATGCTAGGTTTATAAGGAGTGATCCACACCTTAATTGGAAAGACGTGTTTTGGGGTGTATGGACACCTAAAAAACAAACCCATGTGGGCTTTGTTAAGGCCCAAAGCGGACAATATCTTGCCAGGTTTAGGTTGGGCCATGACAGATGGTATCAGAGTAGCTCTGCATTCTCTCTTGACCTAACCTAGACCTGGCAAGATATTGTCCGCTTTGGGCCTTAATAAGACTAGCACGGGTCTGTTTTTGGGGTTTCTATACACCCTAAAACGCGTATTGCCAATTAAGATGTGGATCACCCCTTATAAACTCAGTATCTCTCACATGCTTTGCCGATGAGGGATTTACCTAGGGTGTTAGGTACACCCCCTTTAGGGACTCAGCGTTCTCGTTGAGGTTTGCTCCACCATCGCTCAAGAGGACACGCGGAGCTGCTCTGTTACCATCTATCATTTGTCATGACCCAATCTAGATCTGGCAAGATATTGCCTTCTTTGGGTCCGCACGGGTTTGTTTCTAAGGCGCTTATATACCCTAAAACTTGTCTTGCCAATTAAAATGTAGATCATCCTTTACAAACCTAGCATCTTTCCCGTGCTTTGTCGATATGAAATTTTCCTAGGGTGCTATACACCCCTCCTTAGGGACTCGGTGATCTTGCTGAGGTTTGCCACACCATCGTTCAAGAGAACATACTGAGCCGTTCTGATACCATCTGTCATGACCAACCTAAACTTAATAAGATATTATCCGTGCGGGCCTTGTTAAGGCCCAAAGTGAACAATATCTTGTCAGGTCTAGATTGGGTCATGACAGATCAACTTGATTAATTAATATCTCTATCTAAACTTTACTATTTTCAACTTGTTAAATGGAAGTTGAGGATGCCAAGAATGACACCCTGATTATTAGACCTCACAATTATTGCAAGGTTTGAGACTTAGTGCTTATTTGGTATATCTTATCTAACGGTCATAATCTCATAAGCTCTTATCAAAATTTTAATGTTGTTTTGTTATATTTTTAGTAGAGTTTTTGAAGATTAAATAAGTTATTTTTCTTCTACTAGTAAAACTCAAATTTTAGACTTTTAGGAGTAAAAGTTGATTTTTTTTTAAATGTTAAAATATCTAAAATATCTTTTATTTATTTGACAATCTTATATCATTCTTTTTATAATATTAATTTAAAAAACTTATCTATTAAATTAATTTTATAATTTTTAATAAAAACTCTCATTGACAACCAAACAATTAAAGTTTTTAGGTAAAATCTCTACTTATAAAAAAATCTATTAACAAAAACTCTATTTAAATAAGCTCTATTTGAAAAACTATATCAAAGGGAGTCTTAGGCTCCTTTTAGTCCAGATTATTGAATAGAGCTTATACGAGTAGGTATTATAGTAGTTGAGCTTCCGAAAAATATTGGGTCTTTGGTTGCCAAGTAAAAAATTTCTTTTGTACCATTAGACTATTTAGTTATGAAAAACTAATAACATTTTTATGTAACTAAATTACCAAAAAGGATATTTAAAAAAATTTATTTCATAATTATATAACTAGCAGCAAGATGCATGCAAGCTATCAATTAATAAGAAAAAATAGTTCAACAATTTCTTCAATATTCAAGATTAAAAGTATATAAATAATATATTCTTCCAAACAAATAGTACTATCCAAATTAAATGATCATCAATAATATAACTGAAATGTTAACGGTGCATGAGAAGAAGATGGTGGCAATAACTTGTATTGTGTAGGTTTTGTATATATTATGTAAAGTGATAGCAATCTCATTTAAAAAAAAAAGTAATTGAAGTTGCAGCAATCAATTTTCTATCAAATGGTGGTAAGAATTTTTATTGTATAGATTTTATATATAAAAAAGGGTATTATGTAATTAATGGAATGTTCTTAGAGTATTTTTGATATTACATATATTTTAGAAAAGATATTTAACCTCTACTCTAAAAGCCCAAAATTTGGCTTGCTGCTAATAGAGGCAAATTACCTTATTTAGATTTAAAATATTGCACTTAGAAAACAACCAATCACCAATAAAAATTTTGAAAACAACTTATGGAATTAAATAAGTACTTATGACCATTAGATAAGTCATACCAAATAGGCACTTATGCAATAGACACCATTGCAAAAATGAAATTCTCCAAATAACATATAATTACAAAAATTGACAATCCTATTATTGAAAGCCATCTAATTGAAGTAAAAGTTTAGTTAACTTACAAGGGTGCAAATTCTTACTTTAAACTAAAAAAAAGAAAAAGAAAATCCATACTTGATTTTTTTCATGAATCATAATTATAATACTAGCAATATTTTACAAGAAATCTATATGGACTGACTGATAAGGGAAAAGAGTGAAATCTCCCCTATTGTTTAGTTGAAACCAGCTCCCTTGATTAACTCTTTTAATAATCTTACCATATTCCCATTGGTGATTGTTTGATTTTGAGAATATGAATACTTTTAATTAATTAATTGAATTTTTTTTAACCATAGTTAATTGAAAAAGTAAATGAAAAATATTAGAAAAAATAAGGAAGTGGTCAGTATTTTCGAATTAATTCTGATTTTTTTACAATTAATTGAAAAGTAAAATGCAAAATAGAGATACGCATACTATGTTTTGGAGAGTAATAAGTTGAGGGTGTATATATGAATTCTAAAAAAAATTTGTATTCGTTTAACACACTTTATTATATATATAATATGTTAACTTAGCATTTAATTTTTATTTTTTAATAAATGCTGAAAAATTTTATTCAATTAACACATTTTATTTATTTGTTTGTTTGTTTGTTTTTATTTATTATTAATGCTATTATTATTTTTTACACATTCACTTGATTTTGGTCCAGTTGATCAGCACACTTTTCTAGGGCTACATATAGCACCCTTTCCTTCTAATTTTCCTAAAGGGAAAAGGACAGTGAGCCCCCCTAATATTTAGTGAAAGAGATATAAAACTTCCTAACATTTTAAAAAAGACATATAACTCTCGTTTTTGTTAGTAAATTCTGTTTGTTTTAATATTAAATTTATTATTAATTTACAATTACTATTATGTCGCTATAGTAAATAAATCAATATATTGACTTAAGACATGTCATTTATATAATGAAATCAACAACTTCTTATATAAAACTTAAAATTAAGATGTAATAACTTTTTGACCAAATTATTCACTCTAAATTATATACCCTTCCCAATGATAAATTTTGAAATAGGAAGCCAATTTTTCTTTCCATTTGCCTAATTTGACTTTCCATTTGCCCATTTTGTCTTTCATCCATATACAAGCCTATTTAATATCTCATGTTGCCCAATTTGTGAAGAAAATAAATTTGATTTTAATTTTATTTATAATTCATCATTTTTTATCATACTATCATTGGGAAGGGTATATGTATAATTTAGAGTGAATAATTTAGACAAAAAATAATTACATCTCAACTTTAAGTTTTAAAAAAGTTGTTGATTTCATTGTAGGTCATCAATGACACATCTTAGATAAATATATTAATTTATTTATTATAAGGACATAATAGTAATTATAAATTTAAAATAAATTTATTATTAAAATAAATAAAATTATTGATAAAAATAAGAGTTATATGTCTTTTTAAAAAAATTAAAGGGTTTTATTTCTCTTTTCCCAAACGTTGGGGAGCTCACTATCCTTTTCCCTTTCTTAAACCCTAGCTTCCTCCCTTTGCCTCTTCATACAGCTGAAACAGGATTAATAAACTCCTGCTTGTGTGCAGCCACAGGGGAAAAAAAAAATTGATTTCATAGTCGTCTCATATGGCAGCAACTTTAGTACTGATCAAATCATA
This sequence comes from Luvunga scandens, assembly GCA_030449905.1. Lineage (NCBI taxonomy): Eukaryota > Viridiplantae > Streptophyta > Magnoliopsida > Sapindales > Rutaceae > Luvunga > Luvunga scandens. The sequence continues at coordinate 35,278 of JASUUG010001266.1, forward strand.
CCCATCGTTAGTGTCAAGGAGGCCGGTACAGAACTTTCCTTGCAATTTTTGTTGCATAAAATCCGCTAAATTTAGCACAACAACCTCTTACAAGCTCGCTGCCGTCAGAGTTAAAAGCTTTCTCAATGTATTGCCTTTAAGTTTAATTAACAAAAACAGCACCACAGTCCCCGATGCTTCTACACTTATTATTAAAATATCAAAAACTCTAATTCAGAATTTAATGCTGATGCTGCTCATGATGATGTGTCGTCGTGTCTCTGTCTTGGCCATTTCCATGGGTGAAATGGGTGGCCGGTCCTTTTCTATTTTATGGCCGCCGCTACTTTTAAACCGGTACCGTTCCGCCTTTGAATTTAAAGAAAATTTTGCAAGCGTTATCGAGCTCCAGGCATATGGAATTCATGTCTGTATACTTTGAATTCTAAGTTTCTTAAATGACTCATTTTTATGAACTGTTTGCCTTTTTCTTATATAGGTCGGGTTGTGTGTTAATGGACCACGTCTTCAAAATGAACTTAATCGGATTTCAAAAACTATTGACGTATCCAACAGAGATGGTTTTACACGTCTATTGCAGGGTAAATTAAGTTGCATTTTTAAAACTGGTTTTGTTATAACTTTCTTTTGATAAATTTATAATTTAGTCCTTGGAGTTAAACATCAAATTAATAGTTTAAGATAGCTTTTGGGAATGTTTCTTATCAGCATTCCTAAAATTATTAGCACTAAATTGCAGAAATTCTACATTGTACTAGATAGAGATATTAGGTATTATTACAACAACCAAAAGATATTTTGTTATGTGTACATCTGTTTTGAAATAAACCACTGTACAAGGGATAGTTATATTAAATTTAATTTTATCACGTCATACAATCATTGACTCCTTGTATATCACTATGATTTTTTCCTTTTATTATTTAGCCTAAAGGCAATCTATTAGCATAAAGTTGCTGCATATATTATTATTATTATTATTTTTAAATGTGGATGTAAAGACAAAAACTTGTTTGCTTCAGCATTTTGATTGTTGGACATCCAGTTATTCATGTGTAAGTGTATATGTTGTAATGTGAACTTGAATCATCAGATTTGAGAGAAACGACTTTGTCGGTTATAGTGAAGCGCAATAAACAACAAGTCGGTAAAGAAAAGATTGTGCTGTGTGTATGACACTACCCTACTGTCGTGCAAGTATCATAAGTAAAGTATGTGATTTACATGTGCATTATTAAACAAAGCCAACACAAAAATGCAGTCATGAGTGTCATTTTGGAGAAGCCAAAGATGTGAATACAGTTAGTTTTGGGCGGGAAGTTTCTAAGTTAGTTGGTGTGCAGTACAACACTTTGGAATTTTCCTGAGCTGTATATAAGGCTTTCAGGCCTTAAGGAATGTGATCAGTTCATAGTAGTTTCTCTCATGAAACTTGTAATTTGTTTTGAGCATCAATAAAACTGTATGGCTTCTGTTTCCAAAGAGAATGTAGGTTGTTCCGCTGAACCTTTATAATCCCTTGTTCCAATTCTTCTGTTTTCTCTCTCTATGTCTCTATGAAATCGATTTCTGATTCTTTCTCATTTAAAACCATTCTTGTTAATAAGATTAGTGTGTGGTGAGTCTTGGGGATTAGATTGGTTTGTTCCCAATCTAAGTTCAATAAATTGGTATCAGAGCTCACATTTCTAAATCTTGGGTTGAGAATGGCAACTTAGAAGCTTGATGTGGAGGAGTTCATTAAGGAAAATGATTTTCATCTTTGGAGATTGAAGATGAGGGCGTTATTAGTACATTAGGGGATTGAAGAAGTACTAGGAGATGCAAAGACCTCAAAGAAGATCAACAATATCAAAGATGAAGATATGCAAGAAGCCATGGACAAGGCACATAGCACAATAATCCTCTATCTCAAAGATGGTGTATTGAGAGAGGTAGGAGATCAGACAACTACTGCAAGTCTTTGGAAGAAATTGGAGGATTTGTATATAAAGAAATCTCTTACAAAGAGATTGAGTACAAAGAAAAGGCTCTACACTCTTCATTAATTGCTCACATTGATACCTTTAATAAGATCATTTTAGATCTTGAAGATATTAATGTGAAGATTGATTATGAGGATAAAGCCATTATCCTGTTATCTTCATTACAACCCTCTTATGAACATTTTGTTGACACTCTTTTATATGGAAGACAATCTTTAACTATGCTGGATGTCAAAGAAGCTCTGAGTTTTAAAAAAAGTTCTAAGAAAATAGAAACTAAAGATAGTGAAGGATTGACTATAAGAGGAAGATCTGAGAAGAGGGATGGTAGGAAAGGAAAGAAGAAGGGGAGGTCAAAGTCCAAGAATAAGGTTTTAAAGTGCTTCCAATGCCACAAGGAAGGACACTTCAAAAGGGACTACCCTGAGAGAAAGAATAAGCCTAAAGATGCTAAGGACAGAAATTGTGATGCTGTTGTGGTTTCTGGAGAATCAAATGAAAGGTATGACTTTGCTGGTGTTCTAGTAGCCTCTTATAACCTAATTGAAGGTAAATGGGTTATTTACACTTTAAAAGGGACTACCCTGAGAGAAAGAATAAGTCTAAAGATACTAAGGACAGAAATGGTGATGCTGCTGTGGTTTCTGAAGAATCAAATGAAGGGTATTACTTTGCTAGTGTTCTAGTAGCCTCTTGTAACCTAACTAAAGGTAAATAGGTTCTTGACACTTTAAAATGGACTACCCTGAGAGAAAGGATAAGCCCAAAGATGCTAAGGACAAAAATGGTAATACTGCTGTGGTTTCTAAAGAATTAAATAAAGGGTATGACTCTGCTGGTATTATAGTGTAGCCTCTTGTAACCTAACTGAAGGTAAATGGGTTCTTGACTCTGGTTGTACTTACCATATGTGCCCACATAGATATCTTTTTATTAGATATTAGTTTTTTTATGGTGGTAAGGTCATTGAAATTGACACTATTAGACTGAAAATGTCAGATAGCTTAGTTAAAGAACTAGATAATGTGAGACATGTCCCAGAGCTTAAACAAAACCGTATCACTCAGCATGCTGGATAAGGCAGGTTGTGGCATTAGGGTTGAATCTTGTACCTTGAAAGTCATCAAAATGTTTATGGTGTTGTTGAAAGGCGTGATGCAGAATGGGTTGTACATATTACAAGGTACAACCATTACTGGTGTTGCTAGTATTGTAGAAAATCAGGCTCAAGATAAACATTGCTGTGGCATTTCAAATTGGGTCACATAAGTGAGAAAATGTTGAAAGAACTTGAAAAACAAGGAGCTTTTGGAAGTGATAAGATAAGTGTCATGGGGTTTTGTGAGGAGTGTGTCCTAGGGAAGTCCTCAAGAACCAGATTTAAGACTATAATGCATAAGACAAAGGGCACTTTAGATTACATCCACTCAGATTTGTAGGGACCTTCACAGATAAAGTCTCTCGGTGGAGCTTATTACTTCTTGTCTGTAATTGATGATTTTTCTAGAATGGTTTGGGTGTACCATTTAAAGAGTAAGGATCGGGTTTATGATAGATTTCAGGCCTAGAAAAACCTTGATTGAAACTCAAACTGATAAGAAAGTTAGAAGGCTAAGAACTGATAATGGCCTTGAGTTTTGTAACAAATAGTTTGATGGTTTATGTGAGAAAAATGGGATCTTTAGACACAAAACAATGAGGCATATGCCACAACAAAATAGATTGGTAGAGAGAATGAATAGAACATTAATGGAGAGAGTCAGATGCATGTTGTTTCATTTTAAGTTGCCAAAATTCTATGGGCTGAAGCTCTAAGCACATCCTGTTATCTGATAAAAAAGGGTCTTTCAATAGCTCTTAGTTTTAAAACACCATATGAGGTTTGGTATGGAAAAATGGCTGACTACTCAAATTTGAGAATATTTGGATGCACCTATTATGCACATATGAAACAAGGTAAACTTGAGCCAAGAGCATTAAAATGTGGTTTTCTAGGTTACCCTGATGGTACCAAAGGCCACCAACTTTGGTGTACTGATTTTAAACCTCTAAGGTGCATTATAAGTAGAGATGTTTTTTTCAATGAGTCTGAAATATTGAGGAATCAGGATAATGAAGAAGGAAAAATATAGAAGATACGAGGGGTTGATATTACTTACCTTGAGGTGGAGCTGGTTAAGTCAAAAGATGAGCAAAGCATAGATCATACAAATAAAGATGGAGTTACAGATGAGACAGAAGCTCAGACACAAGGGGATATCTTAATTAATGATTATCAGCTTACTCAGGATAGACAGAAGAGACAAGTAAGAGCACCAAATAGATTGGGATATGCTGATCTGATAGCATATGCCTTAACAATAGTGTAGGAAATTGACCAAGAGGAGCCAAAGACTTATGAAGAAGCTGTTGTAAGTAAAAACTCAATTCACTGGATAAAGGCCATGTATAATGAGATGAATTCTCTTCACAAGACTGGTACTTGGGAATTAATTCAGAAACCAGAAGGAAGAAAGGTTGTGGGTTGCAAGTGGGCTTTTAAGATAAAAGATGAGATCATAATGTTGAACTAAGAAAATTCAAAGCGAGGTTGGTAGCAAAGGGATTCACTCAAAAGGAATGGGTTGACTTTACAGAAGTGTTCTCACCAGTTGTTGGACATACATCCATAAGAATTATTCTGTCATTAGTTGCTGCATAGATATGCATTTAGAATAAATAGATGTCAAAACAACCTTCCTACATGGAGAACTACAAGAAGAAATTATAATGTCACAGCTTGAAGGTTTTGTTGATACTGATCATCCAGATTGGGTTTGTTTGTTGAAGTAGTCTCTCTATGGCCTTAAGCAATGACCAAGGCAATGGTATCTGAAATTTGACAACTTTATGAAGAGGCTGAATTTTCAAAAATGCAAATATGATTGCTGTGTTTATTTTAAAAGGGTTGTAGAGGTAAAAGAAGTTATCTATCTCATTTTATATATTGATGATATACTGTTGGCATGTAAAGATATGAAGCAGATATATCTTTTGAAGCAGCAGCTGAAGGATGAGTTTGATATGAAAATCTTGGCCCAGCCAGAAGAATTTTGGGAGTAGAATTGATTAGAAACAGAACAAGAACTTTGTTTCTTTCTCAAGAAAAATGTCATTAAGGTCTTGGCGAAGTTTGGAATGTCAAATTGTAAACCAGTGAGTACACCATTGGCTGCACATTTTCGATTATCAAGTCAACAATGTCCCAACATTGACTTGAACAATTTGAGATGTCAAAAGTCCTATATGCAAGCTCAATAGGTTGTCTAATGTATGCAATGGTGTTAACGAGACCTGATTTGTCATATGTTGTCAGCATAGTAAGCAAATTTATGGCAAACCATGGGAAAGAACATTAGAGGTCTGTAAAGTGAATACTTAGGTATCTAAGGAGAACTACAGGCTAGGGTTTCTATATAGGGGTGAAAGGATTAATCACAGTGTGGTTAAGGGCTATGTTGATTCTAATTATGTAGGAGATTTAGACAAAAGAATATCTCTCACAAGTTTCTTGTTCAATTTCAATAACTCACAATCAGTTGGAAAGCCTCATTGCAAAGTGTTGTAGCCTTGTCAACAACAGAAGTTCAATATATAGTTGCTGCTGAAGCATTTAAAGAAGCTATATGGTTACACTACAAGAAAATAGCTAATAGATGATGGAAAATAATTGTCATAAAAAAAGGCGTATGATAGACATTTTATCCGTCATATATGTTACTGTCATTAATTTATGAAAGAATATTTTATATCGTGAATTCATGATGATTTTTTACAGTCATATATCTGTTACGCAATATTTTAATGTGAAAAAATAATTATAATTAAATTTAAATTTATTTAAAATTTTGAGTTTTTTTTAAAAAATTTTTGCAGGAGATTCAATTTATTATTTGTAATTTTATTATTCAATTTTGGTGGGAAATTATTTATGATGGATATTTTCTATCATAAAATTTTGATTTTTTAAAAAAATTATATTATAATTAGAATTTGTTAATGAATTCCTATTTACAAATTTAATTAATTAATAAAACAAATATCATAAAAAAAACCAAAAACAATTAATATTAATTAACATCCATTCAATGCAACAAATTAATTTCAAAACAAATATATCCAATATCCAATGTGATTCACACTAATACATAATAAAAAATTTTAAATCGAAAAAAAAACCATCCCAAAGTATAAAACAACAATTAAATTCCAATCAAACTCCAAGAAAAACAATTAAAATTCTAGCCACCAAACCAAGTTACCAAACAAAACTTCCAAAGATTAATGCAAATGTTCCAACAAGAAGACTTCTAGCATGACTTCCTTTAAAACTTCCAGCAGCAATACCATCTTCCAATAGCACTCTAATTCCAACCGTATACCCAGCAACACCCCAACCTATATCCAACAACACAATCTATGCAAAATCAATCAAAACACCCAATGTTATCAAATGCATAACATCTACACTATAATCTTTAACAGCAACCAATATAAATTGACACTACAACTTTAATTTCAACAAATCGTAACAACTAACAACAAAGTGTATCTATAGTTTTATATTTATAATAACCATTTTGCTAATGCAACAAGGATGTCAGAAGAATGGTTAGCCCACTCCAAACGAACTTCATCTAGTTCATCATGAATGTATTAAAGGTGCATATACTCAACGGAAAGTTTGAAAATCAACTTGCTTTCATGCTTTTGTTCTTCAAGCTTGAATTACATAGAATTGTAAAGAACTTCTTCTAATTTCTTAGTTTTTATCTAAAAGCAATCAAAACATCCACTTGCTCACTCAAGCTTTCGGCCTTAACATAAACTTCTTTCACTTTAGTCGCACAACACTTGTCATATTTATCAAACTCTTCATTAAGCCTTCTAAAAAACTATTGCTCTCATTCCCCTCTTTCGTCAACAATCTTCAAAAATATTTTCAATGCAAAATAGCTAAAAATTTTTTTGGGAGTTGCGTGAACTCTAAAACAGCAGCAAAACAGCCCTGCAGATTTACAAATACCTAAAGTAATCTCTAGAGGCTGTTTTAAATATTATACAAGTCATCAAGTCCTAAAGTAATGTTAGAGGAGTCAAATTTTGCCCTCTTTTTGAATTTGACCTTTCATTTCCAAATAATTAAAAACTCATTGGAGATTCGAGACTTCTAATCAATTCTTTAAATATTATAGAAGTCATCAAGTCTTAAAGTGTTGTTGAGGGGTTGAATTCTGTCATACATGCATTGCCAAATACCTAGAAATTATTCAACTCAATCATGCACCTGTAATAATCATCTTGAGAATTCTGTAGACTTGGGCTGCAAAAATAAATTTACTATTCAATAGGGTGTTGGAAATTACTCATAAAGATCAAAGTTTTTCGAGCACTAAACACCTTTCTTTAGTAGACCGTATTCCATTGACATTCACCCGTTAATTGAAAAAAAAAATTCCTTCCAATATGATCCCTTGGAACACATCTCACATCATATGGATCTAGATATTGTAGGCATGCATCTAATTTAAATTTTTATTCTGAATTAGGGAGTCTCCAAGTTAAAAAATTAAAATGCCTACATCAATTGTAATGTTAAAAAAAGGGTGGGACCAGAACCTGGCAGAACTTGCAATAGCAGCACCTCCCATGCACTATCCAGCCATGCCAACCTTTCTTGGAACCATTTGCCTTAAGCCAATAACTGAAGCACTAATACCCGCGACAACCTCGAGATTGGCTGCTAGTGACTGAATAATAAGAATAGCACATGATGCCACCTAAATGATCCAGAGTAACTACAAAAAACAAAGTCCCCAGAGGCATTTTCATGCCTATACCAACAAAGAGAAGAGAAAGAAATGGTTTTTGATCTCAGCGGTAAAGGAACAGCGACTAGCCGAGCTGAAACTTGACGTGACGACAAAAGAATGGCAACAATGATTGAGATGAGCAGTAGCAGATGTATAAAAATGGCGGCCAGCCAGTCGTCGGTGGTTGAAGCTTGATGACGGCAGAGCAGTGGTAGTAGTAAAAGTTGAGGTGCAGTAGCCTGTAACAGTTAGTGCAGTAGGGGAGTGGTGGCAGAACTTAACAAGTAATGTGTTTTGATTAGGTTAGATTTAAGCTTTCATATTTTTCCTTTTATACTTGAGAAAATTAGATAGTGTAATTGTTCACATTATAACTTACTAAACAATGAATTATAAGTTGACACGTGGCAAAGTAAAAATATTATTATTAAACCATGAATTACAAGTTGACATGTGGCTAAAAAAATAATTGTTAAAATTATTATTATTAATTTTATTATTATTATTATTAACAACAAATAATAATAATAATAATAATAATAATAATAATAATAATAATAATAATATGATAAAAATAATTTTATCACAAAACCATCATTAATCCATGATAGAAAATAATTTTATCACAAAACCATTATTAATTTATGATAAATTGAAAATTCTGTCACAAATATGTCTTACTTTTATGATATAAGCCAATTTACCCATAATCTATCACAAACTGTCTGTCATTTATTTTCTTTTAGTGCTAAAAATTAGGGTATGAACAGTCTTTGATAACAGTGCAATTAATTTGAGCAAGAATAAGGTATATCATGAGAAAACCAAGCACGTAGACATTAAGCATCATTTTATCAGAGAAAAAGTCTCTAGAGGTACTGTCAAGCTTGTTAAAGTTCGTACCAATGACAATGTTGCTGATATGTTGACAAAACTAGTACCCATAGCTAAGTTTGAGCATTGCTTAGACTTAGCTGGAATCTGTAGAAGGTGAAGATGCAGATGAATGAGAATAAGAAGCTTTAGGGATGCAATGATTCAGGTTCAAGGTGAAGATTGTTGTAATGTGAACTTGAATCATCAGATTTGAGAGAAATGACTTTGTCAGTTATGGTGCAGCCCAATAGACGACAAGTTGGTAAAGAAGAGATTGTGTTGAGCGTATGGCACTGCCCTGCTGTCATGCAAGTATCATAAGTAAAGCACGTGATTTACACATGCATTACTAAACAGAGCCGACACAAAACAGCAGCCATGATTGTCGTTTTAGAGAAGCCAAAGACGTTAAGACAGTTAGTTTTTGGCAGGAAGTTTCTGGGTTTGTTACAAGAAAACCCAAAAACGTGAGTTGGTGTGCAGTACAACCACTCTGAAATTTTCCTGAGCTGTATATAAGGCTTTCAGGCCTTAAGGAATGTGATCAGTTCATAGTAATTTCTCTCATGAAGCTTGTAATCTGTTTTGAGCATCAATAAAACTCTATGGCTTCTGTTTCTCGAGAAGATGCAGGCTGTTCACTCGAACCTCTATAATCCCTTGTTCCAATTCTTTTGTTTTCTCTCTTTGTGTCTCTGTGAAATCGATTTCTGATTCTTTCTCATTTAAAGTCATTCTTGTTAATAAGATCAGTGTGTGGTGTGGTGAGTCTTGGGGATTAGATTGGTTTGTTCCCGGTCTAAGTTCAACAGCATAAGATCAATTATTTTCTCTTAAATAGACAATGCCCTTTCACAATAAGATTTTCTGGCCGGATTTAACAAAAATAAAACCATGCAAACCTAATAATGTTCACGATACATACATATATAATCGTTTTCTGTGACTCTGCTCGTTAGTTGAGTTTAGGTATTTTTGTAAATGGATCAGAATGGAGCAGCAAGTGTTTTCGTTGAATGGTTGTTTTATTTCATTCCATCTTTCTATTCATTTATACCACTAACTATTTTTTTTTTCATTTTCATTCTAACTAATTCATCATTCCTTTTCTTGGTGGTCGAGTTATTGGATTTAATTATAAGATATTTTTGCAGAGGCGGTTGTTTTTTAGGATGAACAGTGCAGAAAAGCACTTCAATCAACTTCCAGAAAATGAGCGGATTTTAAAATTTAATGAAGGGGCACTTGCGGTTAAGATAAACAAGACATTTCTGCTGGAAAAGGAAACCACAACAATGCATCAAGTTAATTATCAGTCCACAGATGCACATATGGTGGTAAGCATCTTATTGAATATTGATTGATTATCTCACTATAATACTGTTCATAAAAATACTGTTTAATCTCAGGTTACAGTCTTACTTGTACTTAGAGGATCGTTTTTCGGTTTTCTCATCCGCGACATCGATTCCCAGCGTGATGTAAAGTGGGCCTTAAGGGTGCTTGATTTCTTGTGTTTTTGGCCCCTTGTCCAAATACGGGTATTGAATATATATTGCGATGGCTTCTTTTTGTTTTATTATTATTATTGTTATCTCTTGTTCAAACTTATTTTGTAGATTTTGTTAATTTTACATTTATTTGATATGTTTCTGGCTTTCATGCATACAGGGAATAAAAGTGCTGTGGATCCCTCGGCAAGAAAATGAAACCATGTCATATCAGGAGCTTCAAAAACAGTACCCACGTTTACAGGCTTTCGAAAATTAATTTGGCACATTTTGTGATCCTCAAAGTGGTTATTCTCATGTGCTACCATTGATTTTAGTTCGTTCATTTTATTTAAGCTTATAAGTGATTATTTATATAGGGGCTACGCTACTGCAGATTTTAGAAACTTAATTGAAATTAAGTTCTTAGTAGTTCTTCTCACCGCTAATTCTAATCCGTTATTTCATTTAGAAATTAGAATTTTGGTGTGTGCGTGTCTATATAGACACACACTAGTTCTAGACTCTTCATTTCATTTAAGACAATGATATGAAAAATTTTGAACCAATTTTCCATTTGTGCATGTCATTCTTGCATGTGGGCTATACTAATCTTCTTTGCATCATTCCAATTTTATGAGACGTCAGAGACGATAATAATGCTTGTAGACAAACCATAATCCAAGACTTTGAATACCAAGTAACCTGTTAATGTTGTATTTATAGTTTGCACTCTAATTAAGTAGATTAAGGGATAGTTTGGTAATACTATAGTTTTTAAAATAATTCTTGTTAGCTGTACTGTAAAAATAATTAGTTGTGAAGAGAATCAATCAAACATTTGGTACAATTTATTTTTAAATGTACTATGAGTTTTAAAAGCAGTCGATAAATCTTACTGTTAAACTGTTATAACAATGTAAATGATTAAATTAAATATAATGTCTTATATATATATATATAAAAGACATTTGTAATTGTGTATATAATAATTGATAACTAAAATAATTATTTTATATAACTAATTTATTTTTAATTTTATTTTTAGTTTGTTATCTCAATATAATTGGTTACAATAATAATCTCTTTAAATTTAATGATTTTATTTTCTAATTAATAAGGATAATTTTAGATTCTTTATAATATATATGAGGATATATGGAATTGTCTTAAGTATAAAATTGATTCTTAAAATTAAGTTTTGAAAAGCTATTCCTTTCTTACTTCAAAAACTCTGCAATTTTGTCATCAACAAATACTAAAATTAACTTTCAACTTTTTAATTACTTTTAACCTCCAAAAAACAATTCAAAAAGGGCCCTAAATCGGATAGAAATTTGCTTGTGACTCTTTTATTTATGAAAACTTTGGACCTTTGAACTTTCCGTAGTTTGCTAGCCCAACTCGTTGATACCTCAGACTTTTATTTCGTTTGCAAACACAATAAAAATTATACAAATAAGGAGTGTTGGTTTAGAGATGTCTAATGGATCGTCACAAGCTACGGACGCATGGCATGTATTCATACAGTAGGATACGAGCACTCTTTGTGAAGGATACAAGAAGTATGTTGGTCGGGTTGGGTCTAGATTTATAGGCACATTAGCCTTAAAGCACAACATAATTTAAGACGAGTCAAAATATAGCACTGAAAAATTTTATAAAAAGTATGGTTCAAATTTTATAAGTAAAAACTATTTGAATTATGCAACTCTAAATTATCCAAATAAACGAATTTGAATTAAACAACAATTAAATTTGATAATATTTTGTTCTATTTAATTGAATTGAATTTTTATTATTAATTAATGTTATATTATTTTAAATTATAAATTAGTTTTAAGTCATTATCAAATTTGAATTTAATTTTTGTTATCATTTCGTGTATTATTATAAGCTAAGTTTTCTAATTATTGTTGGTTTTATGTCATGTAAACGTAATAATTTTTTTAAATTGGGTGCGGTTAGTTGAACCCACTAAATTCCTTTCTACACTCATCTTAAAAATATAATAATCATTAGAATTTTAAAATCTCAAAATTGCCATTAAATTCCTTCTCTGTCTAACCATGCTTGTTCTCTCTCAATATCACTTCTTGAAAATTAAAAACTTATTGTTTCACTCTCTTTGGCCATGGATTCTTTTTCTTCATAAATTCCGCTGCATTTTATTTTGTGGCATTTGAATTCGGATTTTTTTTTTAAATTTTATTTTCAAAATGATACAAAGATTTATAACTTTACACATATTTATAAGAAAAATAAAAAATTTAACGTTTTCATGATTACTTAAAATTCTTGATACTCAGTTTTGGATGGTGGGTTTGTTCCCATAAATTGAAGAGAGTGGTTATTATTATTAAGCTTCTGGTCGAAGAGCTTTTGAATAAAATCTGTGAGCCAAATGGTTTGCGAGTTTGGTAATTCAGACTCTAAAATTTCTAAGCGAAGCATGCAAACCCAAGAGCACTAGTCTTAAAGCAGTGAGCCACTAAGCCTTGATCTGATATTGGTTGTAGCCTATAGGAAAATTAATTTCGATTATTCATTTACATACGAGAAGATCGAAAGAATTGGTTGAGCCAATAAGAATTTAGAGAGAGAGAATATGGTTAATTAAGTAATTTTATTAAAATTAATTTAATAATAAATATTTTAATTAAAAAATGAATTATAGAGTGGAAGTTGGTGGGTTTAAATAGCCTCACTTTTTAAATCATATTTCATCCAGATAGAAGCAAGAAAATTTTCCTGTCAGTCCTTACCACACCCACCTCATAGATCCCATTCAATCTTTTGCACTAATGTATCGCACTTTCTCGACTAGGTCATCTTTAAAAAAAAAAACAAAAGAAAAGGCGAGCTGCAGCTAAAAGGTAACAGACATCTAAAACACTTAGATAGCTAAGTTAAATCTAAAAAAAGTTATTGGAAATCATATAATTTATCTAATTTTTATTTATTATATGATAGGCTTGAGTTTTCAGTTTGAATTCTATTGTCAGCAGAACTTTATACTTTTATTATAATAAAAGCAAACAAAGTAGAAAAAGAATGGGGTATTTACACCCCACAATTTGTGTAAATCCACCATATTTGAGAACTTTATTTATAAAAAATTTAAATTGTTTTTTAAAATTTAAAATAAATAAAATTTTAAACAGTTAATTAATAAAATCCTTCTCATAACCAATAAGTTTCATATGATAAATAGTATAAATTTCAAAATTAATAAATTTCATGAGATATTATGTCAAAATTAATTTTATCTTTGTTAAATTTAAGCTTAATAATTATATTGATGAAGATTTAATGGGTTAATTGTTCAAATTTATTCTTCCTTTGAAGTTGCTAAAAATAATATAACTTTTTATAATTAATTTTTAAAATGTGGTGACTTTCTATAATTCAGCATGGCACGCCCATGTGCCAACAATTCTTCTTTCATTTTAGCAGCTTTTCAGTATGGCTTTTATGAGTTGTGAAGCTTACAAACTACAAAGAGTGCAACCAATAGAGCTTAGAGTGCAACCAATAGAGCTTAGAGGAAGGTAATTTGTCATGGGATGGGATGAGTATTTTACATAGTGCTTTCGTGTAGCTCTTAGATGACTCGTTACTGAAGTTGTTAAGTCTTGGGCTTTTTATTAGCTAAGCTAAGATGCTTGTTGAAAAAGTAGAGAGAAAAGATAACTTAAAGAGCAATTAAACCAAAGAGAAGAGAGTTCGTTATTCACAAGAGTATGTGTGTAAGTGTGCTGTTCCACAACACCTGAGAGCTTTGCAGATTACTTGAAATTGCTTTCATGAAATGCTAGGTGCCGAGCCTATTTAGGGAGGCTTGCCACATTCTTCCTAGTTCTATAACCATCCTATCTAGCAAGTTCTCATATCTCAAAGAATTCTTATTTCCACTAAGATTCGGAGACTTCTACGTCTACCACTATTTACAAAATATTGGAGAACACTCATTCTACCATTCTCTATGTCAGAATTTTATTGGTATACGAAAATACTAATATCCCATATTAAAGGGAAGTGGGAGCAATTTTCTTTATGTTTGATTTGAAATTAGTTATGTGATCGATTTAATTATAAATTTAAGTTGAATGAGTTGAATCTAGATGTAATTTAGTTTATTCTAGTTGAATTAAATTATGAGACACATGTATGACTAATTCAAATTAAATCAAGAAAATGGGTGACTAATTCGAATTAAATTAGGGAAAGGACTATGGCGGATTTCTTTATATAAGAGAGCATACAAACACTTTAAAGAGACCTACTACAAAATAAGAAGAAAAGCAAACAATCTAATTTATTCTAATTATTGCTCTATACTTCTATCTCACGTTTCTTCATTAATTCATTTTTACTTTTCTAAATTATTGTGCTTCAAAGTGCAACCTCACAATAAGGTTATTATATCCTGGTGATCAAATTGCATTGTTTGTCCTTCTTGCACTAAGAAATCTTCCTTTGAGGCATGCAAACTGGTCTTGATGAATTTTGATTTGCTGATTGGTAACGCTATTCCAACTGATTTTGGAGATCAAAGAGGTAATATTGACTGATAGTTATACCAATATTATGACCGAATAATATGAGCTTTGAATATTACTCCAAATAGGATACGCAAGCCTATTACTTATTGTCTTTTATTACCTATAAAAGTACTTCTAAAATTTGGGATTTATCAATTATGTATGGTAGCAATCCTAAATCTTAGTAGAACTTAATTAGTGATTTCTTTTATATTAAGCATGTCTAGATAAGAAATATTGGCTGCTAAATTTTTTATAGAGATTTATGCTAACAAAAAGTTACTATGAAATTCGTAGTAATTAATATCAATTGACTTCTAAACTGAAATTTTTTATGTTATACTGCACATTCAAAGAATCTTCTAAAATTTTTTGTCAAGTCAGATAAGTATTCAAGTTATAATGATTTTTTGAACTCAAGTATGTTACACTGGAAATTTTTAGTTCAGTAACATACATGAATTAAGAAACTATTTTACCATACCTATACTTCTTCAAAAGTTATTAAATTTGGAAAATTGTTTCATATATATGTCTAGTATATTTCTGTAAATTTTTTCGATTTTTGAAAAAAAAATTGTTTTGAATTTTTGAATTCAATTAAGTCATAATAAAAAAAATGTTTGATGAGTTTTATGAGGTCTAAAATGAAAATTATTTTCAATAGTTTGAGATGGAATTGGATTATGAAAATTTTATTATTGAACAACTTTTAAGTCATGTTCTTAAAAGGAACATTTTGTCGTGAGCTTTTCAATAAGAATTGATTAAAGTTACGATTTTTTTTGTGTAAATCAGTAGATTTGAGCGACACCCAAATGAGATTCTTACCTCCAAAATACACAAACAGATCTAATTTGTGAAAGATTATGATAAAGAATTAAAGAGATAATCAAATACAATGTATCAAAACTGGATAGCAATTGAGTTTGGACACTGAATGATGAATCTGAAATACAAATTGTGAAGATAAGGACAAATTGCTCGGACTTGAAAGTATTGAAAGCGACTAATTGAGAGATATTCGAGGCAGATCGAGACTGTTAATTATAGACGCAGATGGAAATGAGTTGCCTTGAGTTTAAAGTTTAAACAAACAAAACAAAAAATAGAAGTAATGTATAAAACTATGGGCGGATGATAAAGTTATGAAATTGAAACGGTTTGTCCGTCTTTGACACGTGGTCCTGATCCCACGTCCCAGCAAAGGACTTATCCGCATCCGGTTCATGTTGGTTTATTTCATGTTCATAATTAATTAAGGCCATTTTATAATGCGTAATTAAATGATGTTATTTTTCTATGATTTCATGATTCTATTCCATAATTGGAGCGAAAAGAGAGGGATTCGAGTGTCTTGAACTTACCAACCAACAATTAATTAATTAGTAGATAAGAAATTCAATTATTCAAAGCATTGCCTATAAAAAGAAGGTTGGGTTTAGGTGGTAATCATTGCTGAGTTGTTTTAATTGGGTTTATAATGTTAAAATAATATTAATGAGTTTTGGTTGCCTTCGGTCAAGTTCATGTGAAAACGATGTTTAAGGTAAATGAAACAAGAATCATCAATGTATCAACGACCTTTTTAGAAAAGAGGAATCCTACTTTGGCAGAAATTGATGCCCGAATTTTTCAGGCGTCAGGAATTCTATTTGAGAAATTTATAAAAATAACTAAAAAATTTTGTAATTTTTAAATTTAGCTGACTAAAATTTTTTCTATCATAATTAACCAAATACTCTATTATTGAACAAAATTACCCTCAGTACTTTCAACAAATTTTCAAACAAATGCCACTTAACAATTTCCAGCAAACTTAGTAGTTTTTAATACTCAACAACTTAATAAATCTTCATCATTCTCTACAAACTTTATCATTCTTAACAAATCAACAAATTCCATCAAACAAGTATTGTATAATTGAAGATACAATCATCAATTCGAAAGCTTGTTAAGGTTAGTGTTCTTATACAATATAAACTTTTAATATATTGAGTTTGACAAATAAGTTTGAAATTGAAATAAGTTTTATTGTAAATGCTATTATTTTTCATTCATAAAACATTAGGATTCATAAAGTACTTAGTTTGAGTTAAGAAAAGGAAAAAAAAAAGTTCAAACTTCAATATTTTATAAATATTACAATCTCTTTTACACCTGCTAGAATAAAACCAGGCTCTGTTTTCTCCTTATTTTTGTGCTTTCTTACGATGAATCAGGATAATGGAAATGGATTAATCCTAGTAATAGGGACACAAATCAGAGGATGAGCCCTCGGAAGAGTTAGGCCAGTTCCTTCTTCCATGCCGACTGTAGTGCCGCTTCCTCTGTTAACCTTCCAATCAAAGCACTGAATCATAGCAGCAAGGGTTGAATGAACCGTGTGTAGTGCTAATGTGGTTCCAGGGCAGGCTCTTCTTCCGCTGCCAAATGGAATATAATGATAATGTTGTCCCCTCACATCCAGCTGGCTCATTCCATCTTCCACAATGAACCTTTCAGGGCGGAACTCAAGTGGGTTTTCCCAATGGTTCGGGTCCCTGTTTATTGCCCACACGTTAATGAACACTCTAGTCTTAGCGGGAATCTCATAGCCATTGATGCTGCAGTGTTCAGTTGATTCTCTTATGGACATTGGGGCAGATGGGTGAAGCCGAAGCGTTTCTTTGACTAGAGCCTGGAGATAGGGAAGGTTTATGATATCTGATTCTTCTACTAGTCTGCTCTTTCCTACAACAGAATCAATCTCTTCTCTTGCTTTTTCATCATGTCAGCGTGATTGATTAGCTCTGCTAGCGCCCATTCGACGGCGACAGCTGATGTATCTGTACCAGCAACGAAGATATCCTGCACATCACAAGCGAAGAATGATGGTTTATCTAAATGATTTTCAAGTAATTTTATTCATCGCTGGCAAATATTCCTTACCTGGATGAAGGCCTTGATGTTTTCTCTAGTCAACTTGATTTCTGAGCTCTCATCTTCTGATATATCTAGTAGCACGTCAAGTAAATCCATAGGTGCATAATCCTTGCCTGTTTCTTTATTTTTCTTTCTTGCTTCTTGGTGCCCCTTTATAATTCTCTCCATCATGTTATCAAACTCGCGACGAACTCCCTTGAATCTTTTCCCAAATCCCTGCAAATCTAAGTTCTTACAGAACCAAATATAATCTTGCAAATTAAATTTTCCTGCGAGTTCAGCTGTTTCTTGCACCAACTTCCACACCTCATCAGCTTCTTTGTCATTGTTGGAACATATTTGGCCCACAGTCATTCTTGACACCACGTTATTTGCTAGCCGAATAAGCTCTTTTCCAACGTCAACTGTCTCACTTGCTTTCGCTTTCTTTAGCATGAGCTGCATAAACTGCCTTATTTCTTCAGACCTGATGGGGATAAATTGGTTCAGCGTTTGGGCACCAAGAAGTTGAGTCATGCATAATTTCTTCATGAACTTCCAGTAAGGTCCATATGGAGCAAATGCGAAACTAGCTGAGCCATATGTAAGGTAGTCAATCGCAGCTGAAAGGGGGCGGTCACAGAAAGAAGTTTCATGAGTTTTGAGGATCTCTTTTGCTGTTTCAGGGGAGCAAGCAGCAATACATGGGACTGAGCCAAGGAAAAAATGAATTAAGGGTCCATAGCGGATGGAAAGTTTGTGAAGTGCTTGGTGAGGTATTGGGGCAAGGAGATGAAGGTGCCCGATGATTGGTAATGCCATTGGGCTTGGTGGAAGACTAGATGTGGTCTTACTTTTTCGGAAGATTGATAGGACCAAGATCATGGAGACTAGCCATGCAAGGAAAAGTACAGTGTAGCCACTGAAATCAACCATTTTTTGCTCTTAGTGAGAATGACTGAGATTTTGCTGTTGGTCTTAAAAATGCCGTTCATATAAGTTGGTACTAAACAGAGATATAGCATGACAAAAAGTCTTTGCCGACTTTGCCTTACAGTTCAGCTGTTGTTTCAAACGTTAAATTGTAATTTGTGTGAAAGCAACATCACAAGATTCCAAATTATTTGTCAATGCCTTAACTTTCTGGTTATGACAAAATATAATGTTAATATTTAATTGCAGAAAGTCTGAATTCTTACCAATGGACTTTGGTCGTTGTCATTCTGCCTTGAAATCAGTTCTGGTATAGCCATTACTGGGTCAGTGATAGTATGTAATATTTGTTGCTGCTTATTTTTTAAAGTTTATTCATTTTCTTCATTTGTTTGTATGCAAATGTGTAAGCTTTCATTTTAGTGAATTTTAACCACAAGTATTTGGTGTTTGCTGTAAGCTGCTGGCTACCAAGGTCAAAGCAGTACCCTTAACAGTCATCTTGCAACTAAATATCAATGACAGGCTAATCAGGGTACAGGATCTTAAGGAGGCACAATAAAAGTCCACAAATGAAATATTGCTGTACTCTTTGCAAACCTTTTTATTCTGATTTGTATCCCTGACTTTATTTATTGGGCAGCTTAGTTTTTGCCATCGAAGCTTCATTCTTTCACTGCCTTTGTTATGGTATATTTATAGTAATACAACAACAGCCAAGTGCCAATCTCATTGATTAGTGTAAAAAATTATGTGTTTATTAAGGGGTAAAAATATTATTTTTTGTATATATTATAATTTATATTTGTGTTTATGTAATTTATTAAGAATTATTAATTATGTTTTAACTATATTTAATTTTGTATATTTTTTGTGGGTTTATTAGGTAAAATATTAAATTTACATAATTTGAGGCCCCAAACAAATAAACAGGTGTCAAATTTAGATTTCGGAGGTATGAAAATCTTAAGATAAGTCAAGACCGGCTTAAAAATTGAGCTTTTATAAGAAAATTTGACTTTTTCTGTTGACCGAGCATTGATTGGTTAATAAAATGGGCTTACAATAGATATGAATATAGTGGATAGCTGCCAATTTTGATTAAATCTCATCCATTCATAATTCAATGGCCACGATCGTGCTACGTGGCAATGGTTGGTGAAGCAAGTTGAAAGATTCTAATATTGTTATTCGGGTCGACCTAATACACCCATTAACCCACAAAATATCAACCGTTCTTTGACTGAATCGGACGCTTCATATGATACCACATGTAAGGTTGACTTTTGTAGTTTGACTAACCGTTAGATTTTGATTTAATGATTGTGTGGAGTGCATGCATCAAGTTTATGATGGACTGCAAAACAATAGACTATGAATTTATTTATTTATAAATAGAGCCTTATTTTTATATTTTTGGACGTCCCTCTTCTTCTCAAATTCTCTCAATCTACTTGTACTCTTATTTTTTATGTGTATTTTAATATTTTGCATAATTATTTTAATAAATAAATTTAGTTTTATTTTCAATTTTAGTTGTTTTAATTCCTTTTAATTATGAGTAATTTAATTTTAATAATTATTTTTATTTCTATTTCAATTATATTTAGTTAAATAATAATAGTTATGGTAAGGTGAAACTCTTAAGAAATAAATATGATTTAATCAAATTCTATTTTTAATTATATAAATTAAATTATTTTCTATTTAATTTTATGCATATTGTATATTTTAAAATTTTGATTTATTGTAGATAAATAATTGAGTTTGGCACAATAAATTCTTAATATCTTAATATAAGGTATGATAAAATAGTATTTTTATTTATTGTAGATAAATTAAATTTTGTCATAATAAATACTTAATCCATAATAAAATTAATGAAAAAATAATGATAATTTATATAATTAATCTTTTGGGTAATAAATCTAAATAAAAATGGTAAAAAGAATTTGTTAAATTCTATTTACTACTAAAAGTGGATTCATAACCATAACTAATTTAATTTCATAGTTTCACTTAAATTAAGTTGCATATATTCAAGTTTTATTTTTATTTTTAGATAAAATAAAACAAACAATTTAAATCTTTTTTCTGTTGATCGACCTAATATTGACTGAGTTACTCTATAACAAGACACACTTTTACTTGAGAGTTAAAAATCACTTTTAAATCGTGTCAAGTTTTTAGTGCCGTTGCCATGAAAATGTATTTATTTTATTTTATTTTTTTGTCAATTTTCATTTATCCCCTTTTTCTTTTCTTAAATTTCGTCCTATCCACAAAATTCTTCAGAATTTCACTTTTACCCAAAAAAATTTGTTTCTAGCTCATTTTACTCATAATTACAGTTTGATCAAACAATTCTAAAAAGTTGATGAATAAGTCCCTTATCAAAATTTTCCACAATAATCAAATTTGGACTTATAACTTGAACTTCTTTAGACTGCCTTTGGACTTAATTAGACCTTATTTGGATCTTATTTGGACTTAATAAACTGAACATTGACTTTAAAAATTACAACAAAACCCTAAATTTTGAATTAATCATTTAATTGGTTGGTAATTTTTAAATTCTTTTTTTAAAAAAAAAAAGAGTCTACACCTTGAGGTAAGTATTCCTTCTTTCTTCTTTTAATTTCTACAATTTAATTTTTGCATTTATTTTATTTTTGATGTTTATTTTATTTATTTATATGGACAGTTCAACCGCTTAAATTGCTATTATTATTATTATTATTTTTTTACGTTTAATCACTTTATTTATATGGATGGTTCAATTGCTTGAATTGTTAATATTTTACTTTTTTATGTTTATTTTACTTTGTTTGTATGGCTGGTTTAACCGCCTAATTCGTTATTTTAATTTCAATTAATTAATTTTCAGTTTATTTATTTTTATTTTATATTTTTTTCTTGTACACATTTATCTTGTTATTTAATTTTCAGTTGTCTTTATTTTTAATATGTGTAATTTTCATTTAGTTTATTTTTGTTATTCATTTTTTCGTGTATAATCTTTACAATATAATTTCACACACACATTATCATCATCATTGCATGAGACGTTGGTCTCGAACTTCAAGTGGTAAATTAATTCGTACATTTTAATCACCGTCACCAATCGTAGATGAAATCTAAGATGAAAATCTTTTGGGCCTAATCACCGTCACCAATCGTAGATGAAATCTAAGATGAAAATCTTTTGGGCCAACCTAATCCTTTAACTGATCAGGGAGACAACTATTCTCAACATAATGCACATGATCAAAATCAACCAAGAACCTTGAGAGACTACATGAATCCAACTAGAATCGAAGCCCCCTCGTGTATAGTATTTCCTCCAGAAGCATCACAATTTAATTTCAAACCAGGTATTATCCAATTTTTATCAACATTTCATGGTTTGGAATTTAAGAATCCATACTTGTATTTAAGAGATTTTGAGGAGGTTTGTAATATACACACAGACCAAATTTGTAGCATGAACATAATGAGTACATTAATCAACCCTATAAGTGAAAAACTAATAATTTTAGACTTATTAAATGTACATTTTTTAGTGTTAATCATATAATATTATATTATATTGTATATATATATATATATATACTAAAAGGTGTGATGGCCTGGTGTGATGTCAGGCCATCACACCATACTTTTTTTTATTTCTTTTTCTTATTATTTTTTACATCTCCTCCATAATGGCTTCCAATGACTCCAACAATTCTTCTTTATTCCTGTTTTCAATTTCAATTCCTTCTTTATTCCTGAAATATTTATAATAAAAATTAACATACTACAAATTAATTTTAACATAAAAATTTATTAGGGGAGTGTTAAGATAATTTAAGAATAATAAGTGCATTAATCAACACTATAAATAAAAAATTAATAATTTTAGACTTATTGAATGTACACTTTTTAGTGTTAATCATATACATAGACCAAATTTATAGCATGAACATAATTAGATTAAAGCTTTTTCCTTTTTCATTAAAAGATAAAGTTAAAAATTGGCTACAAAACCTTAGATCTTGATCAATAATTACTTGAAATAACATGTAAAAACAGTTTTTGAAAAAATTCTTTCCATCTTATCAAACCAATTCTTTTAAAAGGCAAATCACTTCTTTTACTCAAAAAAATGGAGAAACATTATACCAATGTTGGGATAGATTTAAAGAATTACTTAATATATGTCCACACCGTAGTTTTAAAACTTAGTAATTGGTTATATATTTCTACGAGGGCTTGACACCCCAAAGTAAATAAGTTGTAAAACTGATGTGTAATGGTGAATTTAGTGATAAAAATCTTGAAAATGCATTAGATTATCTTGACCAATTAGCTGAAAATTCACAACATTGTTATATTGTTAGAACTTTTGAATTGACAAATAAACCACAACCATCTTCATCCAGTAGAGGAATCCATAACTTTAGAGAAGATCATGATTTACAAGTAAAATTTGCATTCCTAGTTAGGAAAGTTGAAGTTTTAAAGAATAAAAAAAAGTGATTTAGTGAAATCTGTTGAAGAAATTGCATGTAATGTTTGTAGTTCTAATGATCATTTCACTCAAGATTGTCCCATTTTGCCTACACTTAAAGAATGTCTGTATGATCAAGCTAATGCCATTAACACTTTTAATAAGCCAAATCCATATGCATAGACTTATAATCCTAGTTGGAAAAATTATCTAAATTTTAGTTGAAAGGAAAAATAATAATGCACTATCTTCATAAACACCACCTCTACAAATTTTTCAAAATACTTAACCTTATACAGCATATGTTCGACTAGGGGTGTTCGCGGATCGGATTTCACGGATTAAACATCAATCCATATCCGATCCACGATTTTGCGGATTATAATTTTTCAATCCAATCTAATCCACGGATTGATTAACTTCAATCCAAATCCAATCCATACATCTGCGGATCGGATGCGGATTTGACTCAATCCATATCCAATCCATACGTCTGCGGATCGGATGCAAATTTGACTTAATCCATATCTAATCCACCATTTTGCTCATTAGTTTACGGATTAAAAATTTTTAGTTCTCCCCAATCCATGAACTAATGAAATAAATCTAATATATAAATAATTTTACTACCAATTAAATTCAAAATTGAATAAAATTTAAATAAATTAATTGTTTAAATAAAGCTAAAACAATACATTTAAAGTTTTAAAATATAATATGCCGAGATTAAAGGTTCAAATAAAGCTACAATAATATGTTTAAAGTTTCAAAATATAACACACCAAGATTAACTGTTCAAATAGAGCTATAATAATACATTCAAAGTTTTAAAATATAACACTGAAATTAATTGTTTAAATAAAACTACAATAATACATTTAAAGTTTCAAAATAAAACACATTGAAAAGAAAAACGTCCACCTGCAATTTGTGTTTCATACTTTAACCTAAACAAAATAAACATAATTGAAATAAATAACAAATAAAAATTTTTATTTAATAAAAAAATTTAATTAATATTTACCCTTACCATCCCATCAAATGCTATTAAATTTCATTAAATATGTTCTTATCATCTCCCAAAATCTATGTATGTGTAAGATAAGAAAAATATTAATTTTTAAAATAGAATAAAAATATAAAATCAAATAATAATCAATAAATAAAATTAAAGTTAAATTGTTACATTTTACTTGTCTCAATATGTTTAATCTTATCTATTACTTCATCATAAAAAATAGTCAAATTTTTTTTATTTTCTATTATTTTTGAATAATGGATAACGTATATTAATATTATGGTGTTAATGTAAGTATGTAAAAATTATCACATAATTACTTATTTATTAATAATGTCACATTTATAATTTTTTTTAATTTTATATATATATATATATATTTTTTTTTTTTTTTTTGCGGATTCACGGATTTTTACGGATTTACAAAAGTCAATTCATATCCGATCCACCAACTGCGGATTTTCAAAATTTCAATCCAATCCAATCCATTTAATCCACGGATCGGATTTTAACAGATCGAATCTTTGCGGATCAGACGGATTAAGCGGATCGGATTGGATTCTGAACACCCCTATGTTCGACCACTATGGAAAATTTTGGAAGATACAATGCATTCATTCATTAGGAAGCAATATGCTATTACCAATCAAAATGCACAAACCTTTTCTGATTTGAAAGATACTTTTGCTAAAATTGCTTTTGCACTCACAATTCAAGAAAAAGGTAAATTTCCAGCCCAACCACAATCAAATCCCAAGATTCAACAAAATCCACCCATGGACCGAGTCAAGTTAGTTATAACTCTTCGTAGTGGTAAAAGTTGTTGATAGGCCTATTTCTGAACCCTGTGATGATGAAACTTCAAAAGGTAAAGAGGGACTAAATAAACTTACACCTAGTGAAGAAACAATCATTGTTCCATCTGAATTACCATTTCCGCAAGCATTGAATAAACCAAAAAAATCAAACCACCCTTCTAAAATTTATGAAATCTTCAAGCAAGTGAAAGTTAACATTCTTCTGTTAGATGCAACCAAACAGGTACCTACATATGTCTAATTTTTAAAAGACTTATGCATTGTCAAGAGAAAATTGAAAGTAAAAAAGAGTGTTTTCATGGCTGAACAAGTAAATACAATTTTATCTACTAATAATAAGGTTAAATATAAAGATCTTTGTTGTCCTACTATTTCTTGTATTATTTGTGATCACAAAATTGAGCATACTTTATTAGACCTTAGTGCTAGTGTGAATTTGCTTCCATATTCAGTTTATCTTTAACTTAATCTTGGTGAGTTAAAATCAACTTCAACTACACTTTTGCTTGCCAACAGATCAGTTAAAGTACCAAAAGGAATAATATAAGATGTTTTAATGAAAGTTAATAGATTAATATACCCTATGGATTTTATTGTCGTAGAAACTGAACCTGTTGTGAATAATTATAAGACGATTCATGTAATTTTGGGTCGACTATATTTACCAACTGCTAATGGTTTGATTAATTATAGGAATGATTTAATGAAGTTTTCATTTGAAAATATGACATAGCCTATAGGAAAATTAATTTTGATTATTCATTTACATCTGAGAAATTAATTTCAATTATTCATTTACATACGAGAAAATCGAAAGAATTGGTTAGAGTCGATAAGAATTTGGAGAGAGAGAATATGGTTAACAATTTTATCAAAATTAATTTGATAATAAATATTTTAATTAAAAAATAAATTATAGAGAGGAAGTTGGTGGGTTCAAATTACCTCACTTTTTAAATCTTATTTCATCCAGATAGAAGTAAGAAAATTTTCCGTTCAATCCTTACTACAACCAACCTCATAGATCCCATTCAGTCTTTGGCACTAATGTATCGCACTTTCTTGACTAGGTCATCTTAAAAGAAAATGAAAAGGCGTGCTGCAGCTAAGGTAGCAGCCATGTAAAACATTTAGATAGCTAAGCTAAATCTGAAAAAAGTTATTGGAAATCATATAATTTATCTAATTTTTATTTATTATATAATAAACTTGAGTTTTCAGTTTGAATTCTATTGTCAGCAGAACTTTATACTTTTATTATAATAAAAGCAAATAAATTAGAAAAAGAATGGGTATTTCCACCCCACAATTTGTGTAAATCCACCATATTTCAGAAATTTATTTATAGAAAATTTAAATTATTTTTTAAAATTAAAAATAAATAAAATTACAAACAATTAATCAATAAAATCCTTCTCATAGCCAATAAGTTTCATATGATAAATAGTATAAATTTCACAATTAGTGAATTTTGTGAGATATTATGTCAAAATGGATTTTGTCTTTGTTGAATTTAAGCTTAGTAGTTATATTGAGGAAGATTTGATGGGTTAACTGTTCAAATTTATTCTTCTTTTGAAGTTGCTAAAAAAATATGATTTTTTTTTATAATTAGTTTTTAAAGTGGCGTGACTTTCTATAAAAACTTAGTAGAACACCTAATCTTATGCAAATTATAGATTGTTTGTGATTAAGTTTTTTCTGCCATCAGTTTTCATATAAATCTACGCAGACTTGAATTTCAAGAATGGTGTGAACTTTAGTATATGCAGTTTTAATTTTTTATTCTATTAGACTATGAAGTTTCTCTTTAATAAGTCTTTCGTTAGTTCACGATTAAAGATTACTGGCCTGAGAGACAATTCATAATTAGCTACATTTCATCAAAATGATGTAAACTTAATATGAGGAATCCATCACAACTCTATCACTGATTCTGCTATAATAAGTGTTACGCCCATTTTCTGGAAGGACGTATTGAATAAAGTCGGATGAAGATGGTTATGAGTTACTTAGATTTTGATTACCAATTATGTACATTCGTTTAGAATTCAAAAGGAAATTATTTGTGATATGTCTACCTATTAATCTAAATCGTCCATGTGTCTTTTTGAACTTATGTAGAAATCTTATTTGATTTTAACATTTTGTATTACCCGTAATCATTATCTAACTTTTCAAATGATTCGTGCATAGATTGTTAGGATGTTTGCATGCTCTGATGTCTTGGCTGAGCTCTGATGAAGCATTTAACCATGTAAAACACATAAGTACATGGACATCTCTAAATGGAATCATTTAAAAGAGATGATAATATGTTTACCAGATTTTTCTCAATAGGGAGTTTCCTTTTTATAGGTTTTGACATGGGAAAAAATTCTTGTTGATCAATATGCTCACATGACACGAGCTTCCTGATATTTCACTCAAAATAGAGAACCAAGATCACTTTGTCATTTTTCCTTTACAATGTTCTCTTGATTTAAATTGAGCTTCAAAACTCATCAATAGTCACTGCTCCTTGTTCTCCATTCAAGTAAGCGTAAATGAATAATTGAGTTAGTTTGAATATAGAAGTTAATAGGTAGATTAATAGCAGCAATTGGAGAGCTTATTGTGTACAATTTTTGAAATGTCAAGGCTAAAATTGTTTGTTCAACTTTTCTGATCTAATTTATCTTAATCAAATTTGTTCAACTTTTTTGTTCGCACTATGTGTATATATGAATTTATATGGTTATTATTACTTATGTAGTGCAATTATCTATTTTTAAATTTCTTATTTTGCTTTAGAAATTGATTGAGGTATTTTCTTGCTCTGTTATAGCCACTCCTTGGAAAGGCTACCAATGTGTTGAACGCTGAGCAATTATTTAGAAAACGCTTGTGCGATGACACTTGTAGTGAAGTTAATAAGAGGTGATTAGTTATTACTCTATTGATTCATTGTTGTGTTTACTTTATGTGCTTATTATTTACGCATTGAGGTGATGAGGTTAAGTAATATGCTTTTGTTTAGTTTATGAGGTTTCAAGGGGTTAGATATATTATAGAAGATTAAATATTTTGCATGGGGTTGAGCAATATGATGAGCTATTAAATTGATAGATTAAGAACTGTATTTTCTTTAATTGGGTATAAGAAGCCTTGCTAACTAATATCCCTTTTTAGGAATGGGAGAATTGATTTTTATAACAAAAAACTTGCCTTCTTCATAAAACTTCTTGCTTTGTTCATTGGATGTAAGATTTATGATTAAATTACTTTGCTGATCTCTAACCTTTTTTATTCTGTAGAGTTGAGACGTAAAAATTGAAATCGATAAATCAAAAGTTCAATTTTTTTCATGGCTGATGTGCTCATGCATCTGGTTTAAACTTGAAATTAATGAATGATTTGATTGAACATTTCAAGTGTGGAAGCTTAAAGAGAATGCTCATGCATTTTGGTCCACATGATCATCTAATTCATGTTTATCACTTGATAAAAGAGATTGCTTTGTACTGGTAATGTGATTTAGTAATTTTTCCATGGTCCATGCAGAAATTTTCTTCATCTTTTTACACTTTCCACTAACATGATGAATCACCTCCTCTTTCTCCTCTTGATTTCCACTTCCATTTTTCATGTTCATGCGGCCTTCTCTTGGACCGAACTCTATAAGTGGTGGACCCGAACTAGTGGAAATAACATATTTATCAAATATGGCTTCTTGAATCTGGTCGAAGAATCTCTTTGACAATCTTGAAGCAACCAGTAACTCAAATGAGTAAGTCTTAACCATCCACAGAACAGTCCTAACAAGAGAAGCAACAGGACCTCTTGTAATATAGTTTATAATCTTTTTAGTCTCTTTTGATCTCTCCACTCCACGGTCGTCAAACAATAAACACCAGGACAATAGAACCAAAGCAAACCAAATGAAGGCTCTAATACTCCTCCTCAACCCGTCCAAGTAATACAGAACTATAAGCTTTAGCTTCAAATTTCTTTCGATCTAACAAATCAAAGCAATCATCAACCATTTAGTCACTAATCAACCACAAAAGATTACCAATACCAACACAAGCCATTTCCACAGCTTTAACTCCCATATCAAATGGTTTTTCAATTTGTTCACAATTAAGCTAGCAATTAACAACCCTATTACGCACACAAATGCAATCAACTTAATCACCATCAAACTTTTCTTTCTCTTACCACCCTTTTTATACTTATTTTTCATCTGCTTCTTCTTCTCCTCATTGTGTCCTGGATTCACCAATCTCGAAATACCTGTTTTCTGCGGCTGAGATACTCTTTAGTGTCTACAGAAATATGGATCACAGCGTCGTTTGGATGATTATCTCCATTCTTCTCCATCAAGTTCAGGCCTTTTCCACTTTCCATTTCCACTGTGCTACTTGTTGACAGGGAAATGGTCCGTCTTTTTTACTACTAATACAAGTTATGTGTTTCTCTTATGAAACAAACATAAAATGACCAATCAAATTAAATGACAAAACGCCACTATGAATATAAAGTTAATTGAAACACAAAGAAGTAATGGCATACTTTAAGAATAAGATTAACACGTGTGTACATCGGCTAAATTAATCAACACAAATAACTTGATATGTCATAGCTCACTACAAAGTTTATAATGCTAATTGATGTGACACATTAGGTGATTCTATTATAAACCAGTGCATGTCAAGTGCTTGCTATTTTATTCCTGCTAAATGGTGGTTCTCATGAAAATACTACAAAGAAGTTAATCTGTTAATTACCTTTCATGGTTGGGAGCAATATATATATCACTTATATTTGATATATATTTGTGTGCATGTTTGTGTGTGTGTGTGTGTATGTATATTCACACATTTAATTGAGAACATCCACTTTCTTTTCTTTCTTCAATTTAATTATCAGTCCACTTCAAACCTGAAAGGATTTAGTAATTGGAAAACCCTTATTTTTTTAAAAGAATTGCAAAGCGCTGTAATTGGAAATTGGGTTCATGTTTTTCATGCTGGCTTGGTTAATTTCTTCACTAGATGTTTAAATTTTGATAATTTTTATTTTTCCTCTTTAAGCTCATTAAATACTATTTTTTTAGTTTTTTCATTTTATTGCTTTTGGTCCAATCGATCATTGTTGAATGTGGGCACTATAACTGCTATAGTGCTTGGTTAACTTATTGTATTTGATCATATATTATAGTATTGTTTACTTTAAATTTAGACAATGAAATAGATTACAAAAATATAACTTATGCTTGCCAATTTCTAGACACCATTATTCATGTCATCATTATTAAATATTGATGTATTTACTAAGTGTTTTCTTTAATACTTGATAGAATATTTTTGGTGAAGCAACTTGTGGTAATTAAGGGAAAGTGAGATATGAGCTTCAACATGAAAGAGCAAGATTAATAGAAGCAAGTTAAGGAATCATAAAAAGAAATTGTAGAATCTATATGTTGCCAAGTTAATTATAACCTACAATCATGAGGTAATATATGAGTAATTTATGAGTATTTTTATTTGAAAATATCCAAGATTTATTTTTTACGTTATACTAATTGATTTTATGCATTGTAGGTGGGAAAAAAAATGAAGCCGCGGATGATTGACCTTGTTGTGCTTTTTGTTTTTTTGGCTAGAAACTTAATTTAGTAGTAATTAGTATCTATTGTTTAGAGATTGTTGAAAATTTAATTTGGTACTTATGTTTGTCTTTTCCAATAATTGGTGTAGTTGAATTGTTTGAATTTAAGTGATGTATTTGGGATGTTTATTATATGAATTGTGTTGCAAGATATTTTATATTTAATATATTTTGAGTTTTCTTTAGGTTGTACAACAAACATGAAAAATATAATTAAAATAAAAATTAATTATTAACAAAAAGCAATATAACATTATTAAACACCGACACTACATATTTAAAATAACATTAACAATTTTTTATATTATCGAGTTAGTTTTTGATACTATAGTCACATAAATCACTGACATGTAAATAGTATCATCAAATAATAATATCATCGTGTCATTATTTTAGTGATACTATAGTGAAATAAATTATTGACACTAAAAATTAGTGTCAGTGTGTTCTGGTGGGAGTATTATTGACATAATTAACAAGTGTCAGTAAAAGTGATTACTGACACTAAATTAGTATCAGTAAAGCTCATTTTTCTAGTAGTGAATCCTTAAATGACAAGCAGCATGAAGCGGCTTGTAGTGATATTTGAACCCCTTTACTCATTGTTGTATATCCAAGATGTGGGAAGGTCTGCTCTCATTTTGTCTTCACATAAATGCTTTTCTTGAATTTTTCCCTCTCATGGTTAAATCTGAATTTTCTACTTTTGATGTTAGATTTCGACAATGGTGGGGCATTTTCTATTTTTGCTTGATGAGGTATTACCAATGCTTTGCTTTCTGTTGTTGTTGTTGTTGTTAGTAGTAATAGTAGTAGTGGTATTATTATTAGTAGTAGTAGTAGTAGTAGTTGGTAAGTATTTCCTTCAGGTTCCATTGCTCCCCAAGATTCTGGAAGACTTTTAAGTGTACATGGTCTTAGAGAATATGATGAAAGAACCTATTAACATCATCATATTTTCTAGTAATGAAAACTTTACTATTAGTTCACTCACCAAGCAAATATAAACCAATTACCAATTTTGATTAAAAAACTTAGTAGAACACCAAATCTTATGCAAATTATAGATTGTTTGTGATTAAGTTTTTTCTGCCATCGGGTTATATGTAAATCTACGCCGACTTGAATTTCAAGAATGGTGTGAACTTTAGTATATGTAGTTTTAATTTTTTATTCTATTATGCTATGAAGTTTCTTTTTAATCAGTCTTTCATTAGTTCACAATTAAAGATTACGGGCTTGAGAGACAGTTCATATTTAGCTTCATTTTCATCGAAATGATGTAAACTTAATATGAGGAATCTATCACAACTCTACCAATGATTCTGCTATAACAAGTTCTACGCCCCTTTTCTGGAAAGATGTATTGAATAAAGTCTTATAGAGGTGGTTATGAGTCTTAGATTTTGATTACCAATTACGTACGTTCATTTAGAATTCAACAAGGAAATTAACATTCTGTATTACCCGTAATCATTATATAACTTTTCAAACGATTCGTGCATAGATTGTTAGGATGTTTGCATGCTTTAAAGTCTTGGCTGAGGTCTAATGAACCATTTAACCATGCAGAACACACGAGTACATGGACATCTCTAAATGGAATCATTTAAAAGCTGCGAGAATATATTTACCAGATTTTTCTCAATAGGGAGTTTCCTTTTTATAAGTTTTGACAAGGGAAAAAATTCTTACTGATCAACATGCTCACATGACACAAGCTTCCAAATATTTCACTCAAAATAGAGAACCAGGATCACTTTCTCATTTTCCTTTACAATGTTCTCTTGGTTTAAATTGAGCTTCAAAACTCATCAGTAGTCATTGCCCCCTGTTTGAGCTATGGGTATTTAGCTCTATATAATCCTAGTAAAAATGTACAAGAGGAATAGATTTTTCTATAGTACACCTTTCTTGTTTTAATACCGGATGTCTGTTACCCTTTCCATGTAATGCTACCTCTCATTTTAAAGGGTTTGACGTGTCAAATTATTCTTTTGAGCATGTAATATATTTCATTCAGGCATATTGTACTTATAATTTATTTCATTGATGGAATTCAAAAAGTTCCTCAGAACTTTGTTTTTAAATCCGTTGCAAAATGTCGCTATGCTTATTAAATCCTAAATTCTCTTAACTTTTTGCTGAAATGTAGATCGCTTTTCTACAATATTATCGGAAGAAAACTTAAAAGGAGGCATCAATCAATTATCATGTGCCAAATCAAAGCAAACCTCAATGTGCCAATGCCACGTTCAGTCACACGCATGTCACCCCTATCCCACTATTTGCTCACCTAAAACTCAAGTCTTATAAAGTAAAAATCAAACTTACTTGTTGAACTCGAACCAACAATCATCACATGGAGATCTGGATCCAACCGACCAACATTCTTAATCTAATGATCATACTAATCGACTTATCTGCGAGTCCTTATTTTCCAACAAACATTGCCCAGTAATACATTGTCATAACAACAATTTCACTTTGATCTTAGGATTTAATAACAACTGGGCCACTAATAAGAATCTTGAGTCTAGCAGCAATTTGATAGCTTAAAAAATAAAAAACATAATAAAGAATAAAATGATGCAAGTCGAATAAAACAAATGGTCGTACAATAAATGCTAGCGTCATCATTTTTAAGTTCGTGGAATCATAAAGTTCATGCACAAGCCTGACCACGAAAAACTGACAATGACGACCACTGATATACCCATATGTCCAGTGTGTAGTGGAAAACGATAAAAAATAAAATAAAATAAAATAAATGGTACAAATGCATTCGAGTATTCAACCGAAATTGGAAAAAAAAAAAGCACACGTACAAAAAAAAAGTTTTTATTTTTGCAACTTGTAGACAAAGTTCATGATTTCATCCCTTGAACAACATAAAATATAAACTTGAGTGAGCTATTGCAATGAAACGATTCCCTCCTACTTTTCTTTATTCTCATCTTTGGTGACGATGATGCAGTTAATGAAATTTAGAATAGCCTCCACCACGCTAGCAATATTCGCCAAGAACAGAACAAAAAACCCACACCTTTCCACAACTGGCTTGCTAACCATAACTATTTTCTCGAATGCTCCCCACAACAGCCACGGTGGACATGAGGTAGAGCTTGGTGCGCCAACATTGGTAAGGGTAAGCATGGCAATATATGAAATCTTTAAAATTGTAGGAGCATGCCTTACTCTTTCAAGGTTTAGTTTCACTTTGGTGGATGGATGAAAACTTTATTAATGTGAAGGAAAAAAAAACCTTAAAAATATTGACAATGACAATAAAAGGAATTAGCCTTTGATTTTTTTCAAGTTTGGAAAACTTGTCGAACTGTGGATGAAGCAAAAGACGGCACCTTCAGAATGAAGATAAAGTGGAGCATTAATGAAAAAAATAAAAATAAAAAAGTTAACTTTAATAAGAAAAGAACACTAAAAATGACTAACTTTTTACTAAAATCATCAGACTTAACTCTTTGGAAAGACAGAAGACTGTCGAACTAGGACAGCGTTGAAGATATAGTTTTAGTAAAAAGAAAAAGGGTGGAATGAGTGAGAGAGAGTTTCGTTAATAAAGGGTGAGGAAAAAGCTAGTGAAAGCAGGGAAGCATTTAAGAAAATCAATTGAAATGGGATTAAAAAGATTTGCCACGTGTGGATAACATATTTATAATTTATCCATATTAACAAAATTATATGACATTGTGTATGTACTATATACCCAAGGTCCCAAACAATAAAAAAGTTCTCACTTGTAACATTCTTCAATAAATAGGTGATTTAGTTGGTGACACTAATGACAATTAAACTGGATTATAACTTTATTTTGGGTGGTCATAGTGCAAGAAACCAATTTTTGTTTAAAAGAAAAAATGGCATTATTGTTAATGCTTTAGTGGAAACTGTTGACGTAACAAATCTCGTGGATCTAAGGAACAAACAAATAGCTTCTTTGTGGATATATTTAGTGGACCTGAGCACAATTCTGCTCGCTTTATAGTCAATGAATGTTCGGAAGTATTACTCGACTAGGAATTCTTCTATGTACCTGCACCTACAACCACTAGTTAAAGGGCGCCAGATGTTTTTCCAGCGATAACCCTCCAATACTCAAGTTAGTATTTGGGTTTTCTCTTTTGGAAAAACTCAAATCACTACTCTCGGGCCTTAACTCTATTTTCTACTCAGATAAGCAGTTTGATTTTATGAAAGAAAGCGAATTTAGAATTAAAAAGAAGAAAATAAGGTTAATGTATAAGCTTCTAAGAATTTTTTCCCAACCCCTTTACCTTCGTTCCTTGAAGCTTTTATACCCAGCCCGCAACTTATGCCCTATCTTTCTCTCTGTCTTTGTCGAGGCGGTTGCCCATCGTGGAATAATGGGAACTCAACTGCCTGCACATGGGCATTGTAGTCAGAACCCACGTTCTAGCAACCAATGTCAACTAAAACCCCTGACTAACCAGACTCGGATTCCCAAGCGACCATACTCATCTCCTTGAAAGGAATAAACTGACCGGAATTCTGCTCATCATAGACTAACTGCAATAAGTGACAACCAAAACTTAAAGAAGCACGTGCTTAGGTAAATGACCCTACATCTACTCGTCACTTCCTGTTCGTTAAGCATTTTTCACCCCAACACAGGTCCCCTATTTTCTAGTGTTGAGAGCAAAGTGAATCAAGACTGGAAACTTTCCAGGTACACTTACCCACCAGATCATTACATCAAGTGCTGCTGATAATTGATTTTTAATCTTCTTATCCTATTAGAACTCATTTCACTTGAACAGTCATGGCGCTTAAAAATGAAAAATACGTGCCAGAGATCGGGTCGATTATTTAAAATTCAAACCAACGATTATTGTATTCTCGGAAAGTGCACTATTAAATGAGGTGACGACTTGTTTGTCTTTAACATTCTCGAGAACCCTAAAGTCTAAAATCATTTCACTTCTCTTTGCTTCCGTTCACCTTTTCCAATTATCATGCTTGTTTTTTCATCGCCTACGACTGTATAATTCACATCGACTCTCGCAACTTCTCCACTTTATGTATTATTTTCTCGTACTTCATAATTGAAACTTTATTGTTTTTTCTTTGAGTTTGAAACATTTGGGTCTAGCTCTAGGTTTGTCACGAAAGATGTCAAAGGGAAAATAAAAAATCATTGAAATTGATGATGATGATAAAGAGTTTGGCTCCCTGCCCAGCTCATTAGCACACCCTTTTTTGAACCCTAGAGTCTTATTAAAGCCCGTATGCGGCCCTATTATTAAGGATAGCGCTAGAAGGATGTCGCCTGAGACCTCAACCTCAACCTCTTCTAGTGAAAATCGTAATACCAAACAAACCCTAAGTGAGGCTCAAGGGGAGAGTTCTGGTGAAGAGGATGAGGTGGGGACTTCACTAGAACCAACTCGACCAGAAAAAATAAAATAAAATTGGGTAGCAGAGCTTTGGCCAAGGATTATCCCATGAACTACATGGCTTGTACTCCAACAGCAAAGGATTTGGATAACCTTAGGAGCAATTACAGCATCCCTAATGACATAGATCTCAGAATCCCTTGTAAAAAGGATACCATCAGTAGACCTCCAAACGGATTTGTTACCCTCTTCCTTAAGTGTTTTAGATTGGGAATGAGACTCCCTTTACAATCTTATTTTGTAAGAATTCTTGGGAGAATTCACTTAGCCCCTAGTCAATTTAACCCTAATGGATGGAGGGTATTTTCTGGTCTATTCATTCTTTGGAACAAGTGTGGTCACAGTGAGCCAACAGTTGATAAGGTTAAACACTTGTATCAGCTAAAGAGTAGCCCTAAAGATGTTGGCTAGTATTATTTTATGTCCAGCACAAAGACCAAAAAACCCATAACAAGTCTCTCAACAATGGGTGGGAACTGAAAGAGCAAGTTCTTTTTTGCTATGGTAACTGGGGCCAGATGGCATATATTGATAGTAAGAACGTCCACGTTCTTTCTCATTTCTCGACTTCAAGTCTAGTTTTAATTTAAGATAATTCTAATTTCCATTTTGCTTGTGCAGGTTTCTAACACATGTTGTATTCATTTTGTAGACTCATGGACCGGACGCTATAACATCAGGAGCATACTACTGAAGTGGGTTGACGTGGCCTTATCAAACCCTTGTTCGTGTAAGGATCTTTTATCCCTTGAAAGCCTGGTCAACTCCCACTTAGTCCCTGACACTCACGAGATGGAAGAGGCTGTGATCATGGCTTTAAACAGGAAACTTCCATGTTCTGCTACGGCAAGAGGGTAGATGAGCAAGGATGCTCTGAAAGAGAAGCGCCCTACGACAACAACAAAAGTCTTTCCTTTGAAGGCACTCTCACTCCCTTAGTCTAGAGCAGCTGAATCAAGAAAGGTCGTCAGCGACAGGGATTTTCCCTCGCCCTAGTAGCAGGTCAGAAGGCTCTATCCTCGAGCAAGAGACCAGAATACCTGGCGCCTTATATCAACAAGTATGCCAGGCTTATGAAGAAAAGGGACCTTGAGGACTTCAATGGCCGTAATCTGGGGAAGTTGATCGAAGCTCTCCAATTTGGAGCTTTTCATCTTGGCTCCCTAACCACCTATTATAAGGCCAAGACAAGTGGCTATGACTGAAAGATAAAAGAAGACATTCGAGTTGCTAAGAGCCAAGTAGAAACTGCCGAGAAAAGAGCAGGAGATCTTATTTCAGAAAACTTAAAATTGATGAAGTAGATGTCTCTTACCGAGGCTAAAGCATCCAACCTCGAGAGGGAGCTCCTAAACCTTAGAAAGGAATTGGTAACTCAGAAAGCCTACTATAAATCCCAGCTGGATTTCTTTCGAGCAGACCGCCAAACTCAAATTGAAAATTTAGAGAAGGAGGTGGACGCTAATTATAACGAAGGCTCAGGCATTCATACTGATGCATTATAACTATGCTCGAGAGGCAGCATCCGACTTGAAAATGGATGAGCTGGTTGCTAGTGTTACAGAGTACATGAATGAGCAAGACACTAAGAAAGGTAATGGGGATGAAGATGCGAACATGGTCGATGCTGCAGGTCCTCCTCTTCCTACTGTTGACACCGGGGGCCAAAGTGAGCACCCCTTCTAGTGCAACCAGAAAGACCCTTTCTCCACCCTAAACCGAGCAACCATTACAAGCAGATCCCCCAACTTCATAAATGTAATTTGGGAGCTTGGAAATCATGTCTCTTTTCCTATCCTCCTTTTTTCTGTATTATAATAAAATCTATCGATTATGAGCGTTTGTTCTGTTTGTTGTCAATGAACGAACTTGATGTCTCATATATCTTGCTATTCATGGACTAACTTTAGGACATGTTTAAATATGCAATTATTTGTTAGTGCTAAGCTAATCCGAGCATACTTTTAGTCTTACTTATCTTTAACAAAGCATTAACATAAATAGGCCTTTGTTAGTTCACACTCAACCTTACTGATTCTAGCACTTGACCGAAGTTTCACCTTAAGCAGGTTTTAAAACTGGAAACCTTTTTTCCTTAGCAAATTTTTATGACATTAAGTCATTCATTTGTTTACCCTCAACCGAGTAATATCTGGTAAATTTTAATTTCGTGTCTTGCCCTGAGTAAGCTTTGGGACTTGAAAATCTTTATTTCCTTAGAAATATTTTTTAACATTGAATAATGTGCTCGCAAATATTTAGTCAAGCAAAAACTAAGAAAATGCTAGTAAAGTTAGTTTGCTTGTTCACTTACATGTAATCAAGTAGAATCTAGTAAACTCTGACTTTGTGTCTCGCCCCGACCAGGCTTTGAGACTTAAAAGACTTTTTTGCCTTATAAACATTTTGTTAATATCGAATAATGTGCTCGCAAACAATTAGTGAAGCAACAACTGGGAAAATGCTAGTAAAGTTAGTTTGCCTACTCATTTACATATAATCCAGCAAAATCCGGTAAATTCTAACTTTGTATCTAATCTCGAGCAAGCTTTGAGATTTAAAAGTCTTTTTTTCCTTATAAAGATTTTGTTAATATCGAATCGTCTGCTTGTTTTCACTATCCGAGCAGAATCTGGCAAATCCTAACTTTATGTCTCGCCTCGAGCAGGCTTTGAAACTTTAAAACCCTTTTTGCCTTATAAAAGTTTTGTAGACAAGGTAAAAAAAAATATTGGAATTCGTGTTGATCATTGTTTGCAAATTACATCAAACAAAATCAAGCATTTAGGTAATTACAAGAATAGATAATTACAGACATGAAGATCTTACTGAAAGTATTTCTTGAGGTGTTCCGCGTTCTATGGTCGTTTAACCTCGCGTCCATCTGCATGAGCAAGCTTGTAAGCCCTGGGTCTGACTACTCGCATGACTTAGTATTGTCCTTCCCAGTTAAGGCCGAAAACTTGTTGCCTTAGGTCTCAGGTATTCTAGTTTACTCTCCTAAGCACCTAGTCTGCACTTCAAAATTGCCTCACCTATACACTTTATTGTGGTAATAGGCCACCCTTTGTTGATAAGCAGCTGCCCTTTTTTAAGCGAGTTCTCTCTTCTCTGTCAACAAATATGCTCAACATTTTCCTCTTTATTGAAATGCTCTGTTCACTGTGTTGGTACCCCAATCTCTGCTCGCACCATGCCTCATGGTCAAAAGCTAAGGCAAATGAGGTCTCCCCCGTGGCAATCTTGTAAGTAGTCCTGTACGCCCACAAGACACAAGATAACTCATCCACCTATGCTCATTTCTTTTATCCCAACCACGTCTTTAGCAACTTTTTTATCGTCTTATTAGCTACTTCTATTTACCCATTTGTTTTGGGGTAGGCCGGCGAATAGAATTTTAACTCTATACCCAAGTTCTAGCAGAAGTCTCCAAAAATAGTAATTGTCAAATTGCCAGCCATTTATCTGTTATCAAGGACTCTGGGATCCCATATCTACATACCAAATTTTTCCATACAAAATCAATTATTTTCTTCTATGTGATTTTACTAAGAGCCTCCACCTCCATTCACTTTGTGAAATAGTCAATTGCCACGATGGCATGTGTGTCAGCTGCCCTACCTTTTGGGAATGCTCCGATCAGATCTATTCCCTATTAAGCAAACGGCTTTGGTGAAGTCATCGTGGTAAGCTTTTCGGGCGGTTGTGCTGGAACATCAGTAAAACTCTAGCAACTATTATAGCTCCTCGTCTTTTCTCGGGCATCCTGGTGTAGTGTTGGCCAGAAATATCCTTACCTTAAGATTCTAAAAGCCAAAGATCTTTCCCCTGAATGATTTTTGTAAATTCCCTCATGTACCTCCCTTAACATGTAGTCGACCTTGTCTTCATCCAAACATCTCAAAAAGAGCAAAGTATAACCCTGCTGATACAATATCCCGTCAATCAGAATATATCTGGACTCCTGATATTTGAGCTTCTATGCACACACCTTTTCTACTGGTAAAACCTCATCCCGAATATATGAGATGATCAGGTCCATCTATGAACTCTTCTCATCTACCTTCATTACTTCTTGCTCTTCCTCAATGGTAGAAGAGACCTTCGTCTCTATGGACCCAACCTGGGCATCTTTGCGTCGGTAACAGCAGCCATTCGGGCGAGAATGTCAACTTAATAATTTTCGGATTAAGGTATCTGCTCAATGTGAACTTGCTCCAACTCCTTTATTATCTGCTTTACCTTATTCAAGTATTGCATCATCATTTCTTCTTTGCGTTGAAATCTCTCATTAATGCGGTTTGCAACAATATAGGAGTCTGTGTGAATTCTCAACCTTTTTTCACCCACTGCTCGGGCTAGCCTCAATCCTACCAGGAAATCCTCGTACTTCGCCTGATTGTTTGTAGATTTAAATTCAAACCTTATAGCATATGAGATCTCTTCCTTTTTGGGGTTTTCTAAGATCACCCCTGCCCCCGCTCCCTACTCTGTTGATGACCCATCGATTGTTACTTTTCAAACTTGGCCAACATTTATTCTCTCTTTAGTATGCTCACGCTCACTACCCATTCCACCCTCTGAAAACTCAACAACAAAGTCAGCAAGGGCCTGCGCCTTGATTGCGGTTCAAGGTTTATACCTTATATCAAATTCGCTTAGCTTTACGGACCATTTGATAAGGTGTCCTAAAGCCTCTAGCTTATGAAGTGTTTGTCTTAATGGTTGGTTAGTAATTACCATGATAGGGCATGCCTGAAAATATGGTCATAATTTCCTTATAGAAATAACCAAAGCAAGAGGCCACTTCTCTATGATTGGATATCGAGGTTTAACGTCAAGTAGGGCCTTGCTGGTGTAGTACACGGGGTATTGGACTCCTTCATCTTCCTGCACCATTACTGTACTTGTTATATATTTTAAAACTGTCAAATATAAGTACATTATATCACCTGCTCGCAGTGTTGATAGCAGGGGGCTTGCATCAGATATTCCTTTAGGTTGAGAAACGTCTCTTTACATTCTGGTGTCCATTCCGTCTTTTTTTCCTTCTTCACCACTTGAAAAAATGCGTGACATTTATTAGTGGCCCTAGATATGAACCTGCTCAAGGCTGCTATCTTCCCTGTAATGCTCTGCATTTCCTTTAGGTTTCGAGATGATCTCATCTCAACTATTGCATGTATCTTTTCAAGGTTTGCCTCGATCCCCCTGTGACTGACCATGAATCCTAAGAACTTTTCTAAAGCTACCCCGGAAGCACACTTCTCTGAATTAAGCTTCATCTTATATTCTCTCAACAGCTCAAATGTCTCTTCAAGGTGCTTTGTATGCTCGGCTGGGACTTTAAACTTTATGATCATATCATCAACATACACTTCCATCATTCGCCCAATCAATAGTCTGAAGATTTTGTTTACCAATCTTTGATATGTTACCCCAGTATTCTTTAGTCCAAACGGCATTTTGTCTAGAGGCCCTTGATTTGTTATAAATATGGTATGCTCCTCATTCTACTCGAACATCGGGATTTAATTGTACCTTGAAAAAGCATCCATAAAGCTGAGCAAGCTATGTCCGACAGTGGAATCGACTAGTTGGTCTATTTTTGGCTAAGGAAAACTGTCTTTTGGGCAAGCTTTGTTGAGGTTAGCAAAATCAACGCACATTCTCCAACTGCCATTTGTCTTTTTCGTTAACACCACGTTTGATATCCATTCAAGGTAATTCATCTCCCTAATAAATCCATCTTTCAACAACTTGTCCATCTCGAGGTTGATCGCCTCATATCTCTCTTAGTTAAAACATCTTCTTTTTTGCTTGATTGGTCATGCCTCCTTCTTTATCGCTAATCGGTGGCAAGAAATCTTTGGGTCGATTCCTGGCATTTTCTTATGCTACTAAGCGAACACATCTAAATGTGCTTGCAAACAATACACCAGATCCCTCTTTACCTCCTCGTTTAGCTTTGACTCGATCTTTATGACTTTCTTAGAGTCTCTTTGCCTTATACTTATCACCTCCAATTCCTCTATGAGCTCTTACCTTCCCTTCCTCAAGTCTCTTCTAGTATCCAATGAGGTTATTTGCATTGTTTCCTTGGCATCCGTTGTGTAGCAACCATGGGCAACCCTCTGATCTCCCGTCACCACCTCTACAACACCATTTGCCTTATATTTTAGGACTAAATAGTGATTGGATATTACAGCCTTACTAACCCCTAAGGAAGGGCCTCCTTAAGATTATTTAGTATGGACTCTGCTGGTCTACCATGACAAAGTCCAACATTATGGTCTTTTCAGATGAGGCTGATTTTATCATGATGGGTAGCTCCACTGCACCAATGGAGGTTAGCCTACATCTTCCGAAGCCCTTCAAGAAGATGTTGGTGTGTTTGAACCTCAAGTCTAAAATCCCCATCTCATCAAACGTGGACTTGAACAAGACATCAACCGAGTTACCCAAATAAATCAATATCCGATTAAATTATTTCCCTACAACTCGAGCCTTTATCACTAAAGTGTCCTCATGAGGGTACAGTACCTCTTCTTTGTCATCATTCATCCACGTAACCAACACGTGCCTCGTATTTGCTCGCTTCGATGCAAAGATGTTGAAGAGCACGTCCCTACTAGTCATCACATACCTTGAATACTTTTTTCTTGCCCTGTTTGAATTGCCGGCAAGTGTAGGCCCTCCTGCTATTACTCTTATGGCTAGCTGCTCTGCTCTAATCTCGTCACAGTCTTTCTTCACCATAGTCAGCATATCCAGAACAGGATGAGTTCCTTCAATGTAATCATCCAAATAGTAATTTCTCACCAGATCCCTAACTTGATTTTTCAAATCACAGCATTGAGTTATGGTATGACCATGTATACCGTAGACCGTAGAACTCACAGAACTTGCTTTTTTCTCGCTTGTTAGCAGGCTTTACTATCAAAGTTAGCAAGTATAGCAATTCCTGATTCTTTATCTGATGGTATAACTCTGGTATAGGGTCCTTTAAAGGGTGTACTGCCCGTATGAGGGATCTTGGTCAATTATTTGTAAGGTCCTGTCTTTGGAGAAGTCATTGCGGATGGCAGTCCTTAGTGTTGGGTTTAGTTTACCATGCCTGGTATGTTGCACCTAATTAGCGCGGTTGGTATGTTGTGATGTGGGTGGATATAAAGGTGATTGTGCTCTCTCCATTGATTACTACTGGGTACATAACCAAGATTTACTCTGCTGCTTTCCCGCTAGGGATCCCTCTCACTGGTTTGATATGGGAGCTCGCAACACCCGTTATTCCACCTGATGTTGGTCGGTCATTCCTTTTCATAGGCCCACTCCCCTTCTGTGCGTTCTTATCCTTCTTTTTTATCCCTTCTAGCAACTCACTTTTTATTTTCGCCTCATTTTCCTCCTCAATCTCAATATGTCTCTTAACTTACTCGTAGGCCACAGAATATGATTGCACGGTTGGACTTCTCAAGTTATACCAGAGCCGCCCTATTCTCACCCTATTTTTCAACCCCCTCAAGGCCTGAAGATGATTATATGTACCAAGATCAAGGAC
Source organism: Luvunga scandens (assembly GCA_030449905.1). Classification (NCBI taxonomy): domain Eukaryota; kingdom Viridiplantae; phylum Streptophyta; class Magnoliopsida; order Sapindales; family Rutaceae; genus Luvunga; species Luvunga scandens. The sequence goes on from JASUUG010001266.1 coordinate 78,838, forward strand.
AACACAATGGTACCTTTTCAGGAATTCTCTTAATAACTCATTTTTTTCTTACTTAATTGATAGCAACTCCATCATATCATCCTCGGGAGCTACGGCCCATGGAAGTGCTCTGCAAACTCTTAGTACATCTGCTCAAAACTGCCAATACTTTCTCAGAGAAGCTTTCGATACAATTTCTGTGCTCGTCCTTCCAAAGTCAAAGGGAATGCTCTGCACCTCTGAGCCTGTGTCAAACCTTGCACTTCAATCACTTCATTGAAACATTTGATATGGACCAGGGGATCACTTTTGCCAATGTACTTAATATCAAGTAACCGGAAATCTCATGGTATTGTAATGTTCATAATCTCTTACAAAATAGGAGATTCATTATCGAGCATAATTCTCTAGCTTGATACTTTGCCGCGTCTTTGCATTTTATTAATAACTTGGGCTAGCCTTCTTACCTCTCTTTCTAGCTCCATAGCACAACCCGGATTCCACAACGATATCTGATCACGCTCGTGCCCAACATTGTGCAAGCGCTGCCTCAACTCCCTTTCCTCAGCACTTACTCTAACCTCATTAATTTCGGGGCTCAGATTTCCCTGAGGGTGGTTTCCTACTGCAAAATTATTCCTGCTCCGAGATAAGGCTCATTCTAGATGGCTACATTCTCCCTGAACTGCTGCCATACACAGCTCAAAGGCATCCTTATTATCAACTGAGACATCTGCTCTTGTCCTTCTTTGCCCTTCCCTCAATTCATACAGAATCAATGTGAGGTCTTCTATCTGCCTCTCCATCCGTTCCATCTATTCTTGCATTGCCTTTTCCTTACCTCATTCATAATCTCCCAAAGCGTGGCTGACTCTATTTCTCCATGGTCAGCCCCTTGCGATCCGTTCCACCCTGAGCTCATCTTGATGTGGTCTCTTATCGGAGCAACTAAACGACAATAGCTTTTCGTTCAATTCCCCACAGATGGCGCGAAAATGTTGACGTTAAAAATCCCATGGATCTGAGGAACAAACAAGTAGCTTCTCTGTGGATAGATTTAGTAGACTTGAGCACAATCCTGCTCGCTTTATAGTCAATGCATGTTCGGAAGTATTACTCGACTAGGACTTCTTCTGTGTACCTATACCCACAACCACTGGTTAGAGGGCGCCAGATGTTTTTCCAACGATAACCCTCTGACGCTTAAGTTAATATTCAGGTTTTTTCTTTTAGAAAAACTCAAATGACCACTCTTAGGCCTTAACTTAGTTTTCTACTCAGATAAGCAATTTGATTTTATGAAAGAAAGCGAATTTAGAATTTAAAAAAAAAAAAAAAGGTTAATGTATAGTATTTTAAGAATTTTTGCCCAACCCATTTACCTTCCTTCCTTGAAGCTTTTATACCCAGCCCCCAACTTCTACCCCGCCTTTCTCTCCGTCTCTGTCGAGGCGGTTGCCCATCGTGGAATGATGGGAACTAAACTGCCTACATGTGGGCATTGTGGTCAGAACCCACGTTCTATCAACCGACATCAACCAGAACCCCTGACTAACCCGACTGGGATTCCCGAACGATCAAACTCACCTCCTGGAAAGGAATAAACATACCAGGATTCTGCTCATCACAAACCAAATGCAATAAGGGACAACCAAAACTTAAAGGAGCACGTGCTTATGGAAATGACCCTAGATCTGCTCGTCACTTCCTGGTCGTTGAGCATTTCTCACCCCAACAGAAAGTAATCAAAATTAGTTCAGAAGGAAGTGGTGCTTTTAGAAATATGGGCATGGTACTTATGTATTTTAGATGTTTGAGTGATTAATAGATAGGATTATGAATTTGTAATGGCCTTAATTTGAATGCTTTTTTTTTATTATTTTGTAAAAACTATTGAACTTGTGAAAATTTGCAGACACATGATTAAAGGCATAGGCCATTGATAACATGCTTCGAACACATGTATATTTGTTATAATGAGTATCGGTAACGAAGAAAACAAGCGACATATATTAGAGAAAATAAGCAAAACAAAAACAAACAAAGATTGGAATCAATATGTTAATTATTTTGTGTGTTTTCTTTGTACTATATACACAACAAGGCATAGAATGCCGGTAACTAAGGAGAAATCTTAGCAGAATATATAGCATTGTTAGTATGGAGTAAGCGCAATGGTTGATAATCTATCAATGTTGCACACTGTTGCTATTCGTTTATTTATTTTATATTTCAATATGTAGTTGATTTAATTTCGCATTTCATGGTTGAGCATGCTATTTCACATCCTCCAAGGGGATAATGTATCATCAATTAGTCATGAATTCCAGGGCAAGATTTGTTTAGCAAATCGATGGATGCATCCTGGGTAAATAATATTATGTGGAGCTGTGTTATGTGAATCCTTGTGGTTTTGATGCGTTGGACTTACAATCATCTTCGTAGTTTGGTTAAGTCAGTATTTACTTTGTTCTTATATTAGGAATGTGGGAACTGATTTGGTGTAAACCAATGAGGGATTAATAATGTGATTTTTGATGGCTTCGAAGGTGGAACCGGACAAAAGAAAATGACTAAATCTTTTTGGACGTTGAAGCTGATAGCAATAAACGGAGAGCGGACTTTCCCCACTGTCCGCAGTCGTGCTGGTTCGAGGAATGCATGAATTGATATGTAAACGGCAAACGAGCTTAGATTACGGGGCGGTGTTGACCTTATGTTTGTAACATGGACGTACTGGATTTGGAACTATTTTCCAAATATCATGGGCCCCTAATTTTAACACTTATCTTTGTTTAAAAGTATTCTGATCTTAAAGGAATTTTAAAAATTATTAAAATATAAGGTATTTGAAATAAAATGGTTGCACACTGTAATTTGGTAGGTTCATGAGTCATAAATTCCTATTTAAAAACACTATATTAGTTACATTACGATGATTTTTATTTATTTTTAAAAAGGTTCGTAGATGTGTAAATGAAGTTGCTCCTTCAGATCCCGATGTTCTCCAAGATTTTAGTGTGACAAAAACGAAAAATCTTTGATTAGGTGTTTAATATCTCTCGGGGCTTACAGGCATAAAATTTATTTTATTTTTCATTAAAATGAAAACTACATATAAAAAGGAGATGAATAAATCTGTAAATATTGAACAAACTTTTATGGCTACCGCTACTTCATTTCACCTTGATAAACAACATTAATATATCAATTATTTACAAACTTGACTAGGGAATCGAAATAAAGTAGCAAACAAGTTGAACCAAAAAGTTGATATGATCAATTATTGAATATATAAGCAACATTACATTAAGCTAGCATTTATATTTTGGATTGGAGTGGAAATCCTCCTCGGATTGGGAATGTGGAGGGAGTGGAAGTAAATTGTTTATATACACTAAAATGAAATTATAAAATCGGGATGACAATCTAATTTATGTGTTTATTTTGTCTTAGATTGAGAGTAAATTGTTTTAAATTATAGTTTTACCCTTATTTAAAGAATTGTAGTTTTTAATTACAAAATTAATATAAAAATATATTTAAAAAATAAAATATTTATTTTGTTATATTTGTAAATCAATAATAATTATTAACAGTCATAATGACGTAAATTAAAATTATTGATAAGAGCAACACAAATGAAACATTATTATTAATAATAAATAGAAAATTAATACCTTCTTAAAATAAACTATTTATTATTATTAATTATTAATGGTAAATAAATATAATACTATTATTTTTAAATAAACATAATAATATTATATTTTCAAATAAAGATAGTATATAATAATATTATTAATTCTCTATAAATATAATAATATGTTTTAAAGTAATTTTAACTTAGAATCAATGTAAATTTTTATTTTTAACTAAATATAATAATATTATCTTTAAGTAAGTTTAATATTATTATTTTTAATAAATATAATTTATAAAATAATATAATAATATTATTTAAATAAATATGATATTATTTATTTTATTTTATTAAATTTAATAAAAGAATGGTAAAAAGGAAAAGTCTCACTCCCACATTCCCCTATGGCAATGGGAATGCTGCTCTACACTCTTAAAGTTTCATGATTTCATCCCTTGAACAACATAAAATAAAATAGGAAAAACATCCACCGACCACCTGATTTTTCTAACTTTTTCAAAAATACACAATTCTTTTTTTTTTTACTGAATTCCACCTGAAGTTATAATTCTTTTTACTTTTTCACTTTCGTCTGTTGACCGTTAAAATTCCGTTAGTTTTCTTAGCAAAATGATAATTTTACCCCCCAAATGTAAACTTATAATTTCATCCTATATCATTAATTTTGGAGGGCAAAACTGTCATTTTGTTAAAAAAAACTAACAGAATCTTAACGGTCAACTGACGGAAGTGAAAAAATACAAAGAATTGTAACTTCAGGTATAACTCGGGGAAAAAAAAAAGTAATTGTATATTTTTTAAAAAACCCAAAACATTAGGTGGTCGGTGGATAATTTCCCAATAAAATAAAATAAGCAAAGGAAAGAGCTACTGTAATGCTAAATGTTACAAAAAAAAAAAATTCTTTCATGTGTGTGTGTGTGTGTTTTCCAATTTTGGTTGGATACTCGAATGCGTGTGTTTAATGCTTTAGTTCAAGTGTCTTTTTTTATGGATTTTATTGCAATATTTGTCATCTTATTAGTGTTGGGTTATAAATAATACTAAAATCTATATGCAGCACCCCCAAGCTATTACATTAATTAAATACTTTTCCCTTCTTCTCCTTGATGACACGATGAATGAACTTAACAATAACCTCTACTGGGGTTGGGTTTAAATAATTCGATCCAACTCGACCTAACCAAATCTAAAAAATATTAGATTCAGATTAAATCAGATTACTAACCTAATCTGATCATATTCATTTTAGCCAACTCGATCAAATTGTGATCCAATCTAAAATCCAATTGGATTTGGCTAAAATAATAATAATAATGAAATAATAAACAAAACAGGAATTGGGAATTGGGAAAGAAAGTTGAAACGCACACGCACACAAACAGCCTCATGCTCATTGGTCATCACTCACAATTTAGGTTTCTCAGACATAGGCACACACACATTGAAAAAGCAAACCGACGAATGGACACAGCACATCACCAGTCCATCGATGCAGACACAAACGTAGTGCAGCCACCGCCAATCATCATTTGCAGACGCAACCACCACTTCTATCGAATTTGCTGCTCTACACCTCTGACATCACTAAGTTACTCCAATATCACAGGATGAGTATTTGCGTGCAGCAAATTTGTACGGTACTTAAACGACTTCTAACACATAAGTTGCTGAGTAAGCCTAGAAAACTTCTCAAACTAACTAAGCAAAAATGCTTGTGATAATGCTAGATAGAAGTAAGAGCAATATGGCTAAATATATAATTTTATTACTCACAAAAACTAAATTATAAAAAAGCTTTTTACAAGAGCTTAAGAGCTTATGTATGTGCTCTATGTGTGTGCTAGAATTGTTGGTGTAGTGTGCAAAAATGGCAAGGGTGGTCGGCTATTTATAATGTTGGATGGTGGGTTTTAGAGCTTACCATACAAGTTACCAACTTGTCTAAAAATCTAGCTAGGTACTAAAGTACAAAGGCTTAGAATATTCTAAGATATTGACCATTGTAGAAAAGTCTAGAATTCAGGCCGGATTTGATTGATTGCTAAACATACCATGGTTGGCTAGTTGTATGAGGCGGCCCATTGCTAAGTGCATCCCATTTCTAAGCTCAACTCGCCTTTAGCACTAAGTGTACTCCACTTCTAAGCGCACTCCGCATCTACGTGGACTTTTACTAAACGAACCCGTGCACAACAAATAAGCCTTCGCCTGTAGGAGATTTAAGTGGCCCATGACACCAAGCTCCACTTTAACCTGGCAACCCGAATTTGGTCTTTTCAAATTTTGATAGTATATACTAATTTTGATAGTATATACTAATTTTAATGTAAATTGCTAATTAACCTGTATTCTTTGAATTTGTAACATTCGGCTTAAATGTTAATCCAATTATCCAAGGAACATTTTCATTCAATTACACTGTATGAATTAGAATTAAATATTTTGTTATATGTTATAAGTGCACTTGTACAGTATTGCAGTAGCTTCAACAACTCGATTTTTTTACCAATTAGATTCGTTAATCAAATTGCATTATTGGTTTGGGTTGAGTTCGTTACTTCAACAACTCGATTTTTTTACCAATTTGATTCGTTAATCAAATTGCATTATTGGTTTGGGTTGAGTTCGGATGAATTTTTCCTCCACCTAACCAACTCAAACCTAATTGTGTTGATTCAAACTTGATCCAAACCTGATTTATCCAATCCTGATTTATCCAATCCTGGCCTCCACCACGCTAGCAACTTTGACCAAGAACACTACAAAAAACATGTACCTTTTGATAGCCGAGTTGCTTGCGCCATAACTATTTTCTCTAGCGCCCTTAATAGCAACTACGGTGGATATGAGGCAGAGCTTGGCTTGCCAACGCCAATCGAGGTGAGCCTGGCAACATATGAAATTTTCAAAACCATTTGAGCATGCCTCACCCTTTTAGGATTTAGCACCGATTTCGCCGTGATGAATTGATGAAACTTTTAGCCTTTATTTGCATGGATATTTGAATCTTTCCTTCAATTATTTTTTTTTATGCTTTTAGAGATATATTAAGAATCTTAGATTCAATACACTTTAAGGTGTGTTTTGGTGCGTCACATTAGTATGGACTATGCTTAATTTTATTCGATTGGATTAGATAAGGTATAATCATGTCGAGTTAGGGTTAATTACAAGTCTTGACCCACCAACCTATTGATATTAGTAAACAGGTAAATTATATTGTGTCAACTCACTAATCTGGATAAAAATGAGGATCTTTTTCATACTTACGAAAACATCTAAGAATATATGTCACTCCATTACATGTATTTTAATATGATTAATAGCTTAATTAAATATTATTTTTATCATTTTGGTAAGCAATATTATCAATACATAATATTTCTCGAAAAGAAAAAAGAAAGACAGAAAGGATTTTCAGAGAAAAATCATTCGAAAGAAAAACACTATATGGCATTAAAGAAAATTTTGTCGAACCCTTTTAACTTCATTCCTTGTAACTTTATACCCAAAACGGAATATTCGACTTCTTCTCCCCACAATCATTACTGGGCCAATTTCACCATTGTGGGTGAATGGGGGCACAACCGCTGTTGAGTGGGTTTCATGCCCGAACTTTTTTAAGAGAGCCCACATCTTGATAACTGCCATTGACCAAAACTTTGAACCAACTCGACTAAAGTCTCTCGTCGCATAGACCCGACCAAGCGAAGCATTGAAGCAACTAAAAGATTGCTCCTCACGAATGAATTTCCACAAAAAGTTATTTTTGGTCGAGAAGAGCATATCTCTGCTCACGGGTGCCTAGTGGTAACGCTTTTCACTCTAAACAAGGATTATTAAAATGTGTCATGTTTAAATAAACCTAAATTTGACATGAAACAAATCGAAACCACTCTACTTTTAACTCATAATTACACTCAGCCTTTTGAAGGTGAAAATTAAGTTCAGAGTGTGAACATTGAGACCAACAACCTTACACACCTACTGAAGAAAAAAATTTTAAAAACAAATCATTTCTAAAGAGTAAAGACAAACTCTTGCCTTCTTGCGAGACTTTTCATAAAGCACAAGAGACGCGTGCATGAAGACATGCTAATTGAGTTGGTAGAAATGATTTTTAAAAAAAATTATTCTTTTTTAAAAATAAGAATAATTCTCTATTTTTCTTAAAGTTTAAGCTAAATATTTGATTAGTTTTTTCAAAAAAAAAATCTAAATCATCTCTTTTATATATCTATTTTCGTCGAAATCAGCATCATCATCATCGTAGTAGTAATAATAATAATAATAATAATAATAATAATAATAATAATAATAAAAATAGGAGCTAAGGCCATTGGCCAATCATACAGAGAGTTATCCGATGATGGGCTTAAGAAGTTAAGATCGCATCTTTCGTTCCCGCCTGTGTTACTGTGTGTTACGTCATTTTCGTTGTACTACTGCTCGTTAAGGTTAATTGCGAAGAGGAGTGATATTTTTTTTTTCATCTCACTAGTTTCTATTTTTCAATTAACCAATATATTTTCAAATTACATTTACTAAAAAATAAAAATAATAATAATGTAAATATTTTTTAAATTTTTTCTCCCTCCTGCTCTCTCTCAATCTCGTAGATTATCAATTGTTGAAATTTTTTAACCAAGATTAATATCAAATCTGAAAACGCACTAATTTGTTATTGTTGAATATAAACCATTCATCTCGCCCTATCTCTACAGTAAATCACTTTCTTTTTGCTATTGAAAGTGGTTGTGTCATTGAAATTAGTGAGTTTTTCTTTCTTGAATTGAAAATGCAATGGGCATATTTGATTTATTTATCACACAAATTCAAAATCATTATAATTAGTATCAATAGGATCCACCATTTGTTATAAAATTTAACAAAACCCAACAACAAAAACTAATTATTTCCAACAAGTGGTGATGGGTTGACTAAAATAACTGGCGGCAATGATCTTATAATGGTGAATTTGGTGGTGATGAAAATATGTAGTGGGGGAATATGGTGATCTTTGGGGGAGAAAATAAAATACATTAACTATTTGTAATTTTTAATAAGGGTAATTATGGAAAAGTGAGGATTAGTGAAATAAATCAAGGAGTTCAACTATCATTACTCGATTGTTAAACATATTAACTCCACACATGGAGAAGTAAGGAATAAAGTTTTCCAATGAAGGATCCTCTAAATTATTAAAATAAGGAATAAATTAAAAGATAAGAAAAAATACACATTTTAATATAGTACTAGACAAAAATAAACTATATTGAAGCATGTGTTTTACTTGCCTTTTAATTTATTCCTTACTTTAATAACTTATGGGATCCTTATTACATAATGACTATATATAAATTAACAGGTCAAACATACAATTATTGAATGGTGAATGATAGCAGATGAAACAAACAACGATTTGAAGTGCATTTTCTATTTTTTTTTTTTTCTTTTACTCTTGATTAGATTTTACAATCAAGATTTCTTTAAAATTAAAATAATTAAAACTGATCAGTTGGATTATAAATTTTGAAAACCAATCCACATTTTGAAAAATCTCAAAAATTCATACCCAAAATGAATAAAATACATTAATTTAAAATGAATTAAAGTCACTTATGAAAAAATTCACCTCTGATGTTTGGGTGAGGATATTTAAACCCACAATTCTACTCTACACACTCATTTTCTCAACATACCCACCCATAAATTTAAAAAATAAAATTATGCTAAATAAATCACTCATAATTCCAAAAATATCCGCTATAATTTGCTTGCTTTTCATCTTATAAGAAGAGCATCAAAGAAGCTTAAAAGACAAGAAGCATCATGTTTTTCAAACAGTGAGTTCAAAGAATCAATGCTAACTTTCTTTATCACATAATTTAATTTACACAAACGCGGAATTATTCTTGTAGAAGTCAAGCAATCATGTTTTTCTAGCAGAGGAATCTCATTTTTGAGCTAGTCTCGAGCTCATGATAACACATAAATGAACAATAAGCAAATAATTGACACAATATATAATTACTATAAAATGAAAGATCTTTAGGTCTTTGAAACATACCATCTTTAATGTTAGTTAAATTGTTAAACGCTAAACCAAAAACTACCTTGTTTTATTATTTATTTATTTATTCAGACTCTCCAAGAATACTTGCCGGATACAACTCAAACCACTAAAAGTGCCTACAAATTTTATTTTAAGAACTAAAGTCATGCTGAATGTAGGAAATTAAATTAAAGGGGAATAAAGATGGGGAATACTGATTAAAAGCATCTTTATCTGCAAGGTCATATGCCCTTAATCTTTTTTGTTTTGCTTTTGCTTTCCATTAGGCTACCCTTACTGCTTTAGTTCATTGAATTCTATTTTATAACCCTTCTTACTCCTTTCTTTTGCACTACCCCTTCTGCAGAAACCAGAAAGAAAGAAAAAGTATAGTTCTGTGAAGAGTTATAAAGCAATGCTGTAGCAATAAGGTCATATAAATTAGGTCGAACAAAAGGATAAAAATTGTGCATTAGTTATACAAAAGACTATGTTTAACGGTAAAGCAATGTCACTAAAGCTCAAGGAATCCAGGAAAGTGAGAATGCACAACGTCTCCTTATTCTAATGTCTAAAAAGTCTATCTTTGTCCTCACAAATGGTGCATCAATCGTCTTACGTTACAATATGATAATTTAGAAACAAATCCACAGGTTTTATGCAAGATATAATCATAAACTACTTATAATTAATAGTCCTGATAAGCACGAATCAGTGCTTTTGAACAGTTAAGCGGAAATCATTTTGTCAATCAAAACTGCACCATTCTTTTCTCTTCTTACCTTTTCGTTTTAATATTAAAGATTCTTTAGCTTGTCATGACAACAAAAAAGGTATTATGCGACTGTTAGCGGCGATGGCAGTCTAGCAGAAGCTTAAATTTAAGCAAAAGATTGGAGGATTATCTAACCTGCTTTCAGAAATTGGTTCTTGCCTAAACCTCCTTTGTAACCTGCGGCTCCTCATCAAACTCAAAAGTTCTCAAATGCCTTGAAAACTCTGGATGGAATCTGCCTTAAAACAAGAAACATCGTTTGCTGTTTGCAACTTTCTTGGGAAGAGAAAAATTCATGGCTAGGATGTAAGTCAATAAAGGCGATGATTATCAAAAATCAAACAGCAGCAAAAGTTGTTATTCTTGTATGCCGAAGGCGAGATCATCTTTAGAATAGATATCTCAAAATATTCTGAAAAAATATCAACATCTCTTCGTCGTCAGGCACTAAAGCTACAAGAGCAGCAAAAATACTCAATTTCTGCAACTCGTGTAGCTGAATTCTCGTGCTCGTGGATAGCGTAAATTTCCCTGGTGCAGTTCCGGCAAAAGAGACTGGAGACTAAAGAGGTCCTTACGCCCTATCATACACACAAACAGCAGGGTTTCCTGTGGCGAGAAATTTTAGCAAGAAAGATATCTTCGAGCTTTTAGCAATGAATCCATTATCGGCTCCTTATCATCAAGAAGACTACAAATTAAAGGACACAAAGCCCCAGCTTGGGGAACGATGGCCGCATGGAGGAATACGTGGAGCAGGTGGGTGGATAAGCAGTGAAAGAGCCACAAGCACATATGATCTTGTTGAGCAGATGTTTTATCTGTATGTTCGAGTTGAGAAAGCCAGAGATCTTCCCACAAATCCTGTCACCGGTAGCTGTGATCCTTACGTTGAAGTAAAGCTTGGAAATTATAAAGGGAAAACAAGGCACTTCGAGAAGAAATCAAATCCTGAATGGAAACAGGTTTTTGCGTTCTCCAAGGAGAAGATTCAGTCTTCAGTTCTTGAGGTGTTTGTCAGAGACAGAGAAATTGTGGGCAGAGATGACTACATAGGGAAAGTGGTGTTTGACATGAATGAAGTACCTACACGGGTTCCACCAGATAGCCCTTTGGCACCACAGTGGTACAGATTAGAGGACAGGCGAGGTGATAGCAAGGTGAAAGGAGAGATTATGCTTGCAGTTTGGATCGGAACACAAGCTGACGAAGCTTTCCCTGAGGCCTGGCATTCGGATGCTGCTACAGTCGAAGGAGAGGGTATTTTCAATATCAGATCAAAAGTTTATGTTTCACCAAAACTTTGGTATCTCAGAGTTAATGTGATTGAAGCTCAGGATGTTGAGCCATTCGAAAAAAGCCAGTTACCACAGGCTTTTGTAAAGGCTCAAGTTGGAAACCAGGTGCTTAAAACGAAGCTATGCCCAACCAGAACGACCAATCCTCTCTGGAATGAGGATCTGATATTTGTTGCAGCTGAACCGTTTGAAGAACAGTTGGTACTAACAGTTGAAAATAAAGTCACCCCTGCTAAAGATGAAATTGCGGGGAGATTACACTTGCCACTAAACGTCATTGAGAGGCGCCTGGATCACCGGCCAGTTCATTCTAAATGGTTCAACCTTGAAAAATTTGGATTCGGTGCTTTGGAGCTAGACAAGAGGCACGAGCTCAAGTTCTCCAGCAGAATTCATCTCAGAGTCTGCTTAGATGGTGCTTATCATGTAATGGATGAATCAACAATGTATATAAGCGACCAGCGCCCAACTGCTAGGCAGCTGTGGAAGCAGCCCATTGGGATCCTTGAAGTAGGCATCTTGAGCGCTCAAGGACTCCTTCCAATGAAGACAAGGGATGTTAGGGGAACCACAGATGCCTATTGTGTTGCTAAGTATGGGCTGAAATGGGTGCGAACCAGAACATTAGTTGACAACTTCAATCCGAAATGGAATGAACAGTACACTTGGGAGGTTTATGACCCCTGCACAGTGATCACACTGGGGGTATTTGATAACTGTCACTTGGGTGGCAGTGGAACAAAACCAGATTCAAGAATTGGGAAGGTAAGAATCCGGCTATCAACACTAGAAGCAGATCGAATCTACACTCACTCTTATCCACTTCTTGTTCTAAACCAATCAGGAGTGAAGAAGATGGGAGAACTCCAACTAGCAGTTAGATTTACCTGTCTATCTCTAGCAAGTATGATCTACCTCTATGGACATCCCTTGTTGCCAAAAATGCACTATCTTCATCCATTCACTGTCAACCAATTAGACAGCCTGAGATATCAAGCTATGAACATTGTAGCAGTAAGGCTTGGCCGTGCGGAGCCACCACTGAGGAAAGAGGTGGTAGAATACATGCTGGATGTAGATTCTCACATGTGGAGCATGAGAAGAAGCAAAGCTAACTTCTTCAGAATAGTCTCACTGTTTTCAGGTGCAATCTCTATGAGCAAGTGGCTCGGTGAAGTTCGGTACTGGAAGAACCCAGTGACTACTATTCTTGTTCATGTTTTATTTCTGATATTGATCTGTTACCCAGAATTGATCCTGCCAACAATTTTTCTATACATGTTTCTCATTGGTATCTGGAACTACCGGTTCCGGCCTAGGCATCCTCCTCACATGGATACCAAACTTTCATGGGCAGATGCAGTTCATCCAGATGAATTGGATGAAGAATTTGATACTTTTCCTACATCTAAGCAGCAAGATGTAGTGAGGATGAGGTATGATAGACTCAGAAGTGTAGCTGGAAGGATTCAGACGGTGGTGGGCGATATGGCAACACAAGGGGAGAGATTTCAGGCTCTGCTCAGTTGGAGAGACCCAAGAGCAACTAGCCTGTTTGTAATTTTCTGCCTAATCGCAGCTGTTGTGCTATATGTGACACCATTCAAGATAATCACATTAATTGCAGGTTTATTCTGGCTGCGGCATCCCAGATTTCGCAGCAAGCTACCGTCGATACCAAGCAATTTCTTCAGGAGATTGCCATCGCGTGCCGACAGCATGCTCTGAATTAGGAATCTGTATCTGGATTAATATGAGGTCTTCTACAAACGCTTTGATAGTGATTGTATTGCTTTAGTTTATTTTCCTTTGTATTGTTTCCTACCTGTAGTTTTATTTCAAATGATAATTTCTGAAAACAGAGGCAAGAATAAGGTTCATATATTGGAGCTTCCTCTTTCAATCTGCTCCATTTCACCTGTGTACCTCCGTTCAACATATTTATTCAATACTGAAGCACAAAAGATAGCATCCAATAGATTGAAAATGTGTGAAGGAAACAGATAGACTAATGGCCTACAGCTGGATAGGGCTCAACAATGCCAATGGCACAACAATTTTTACAAACACCTGTGCGGTGTTTAGTATTGTTTTATTATACTGTTTTTCTACTTTGTAAACAAAACCGATAAGAAATGTGTTTAGTACAAAATTTGAAAGATCTTTTCAAAAAACATAAAATCTATTTTTCACCATCTGTAAATAAAAAAGTAAAGCACCAAATCGAAGTCAACTGGATAGCATAATCATAAAAACAAAACATCAAAAAAAAAAAAGGAAATCAGGTCATCAACATTACTAAGTACCAGATATAGATATGTAAGAAATAACATTCAATTTGGTACTGTTAAAACTACCAACAGAAATGCCAGACTCGATTGGTTTGGAAGATGATAATACTTATTGGTAACAGCATTTCGTGCAATAGCCGCATTTTCTCTTTCAATTTTTTTGTAATTTTTCATTTTTTTTCAAATCTTGCATCCTTTGATTATATTTCTCTGCCTTGTGTAACTCTCAAAACCATGAACGATTTCTCAGCAAGTTTCTATGTACAAGTCTGTTTTCTCCCTCTTTTATGGGGGAACTTACTCTTCAAGGAGCATATTTTTCAGGCAAAATGGAGAATTGTTCTGCTTAAATTCATTGGGGGATAAAAAACACGGTACTGAACTTCTGCTCAGTCAACAGCGCCATACGACGCACCAAGTAAAATTCCGCTGAACTCAAAAGTTGACTTCTCAAATTCACTGTTTGACATTAGCCTTTTAATTGTAAAAAATAAAAAAAAATATGAGCATAAAAAATTCGGGACTTGGCAAGTGACAACCACATCAGAGAGTCAAGAAAATTGCAAATAAAATATTCATTCCATGAAACAAAACTTGCTAATGAAAAACCAGGTTCAGAATAGAATCTGCTCGATACAATTACCAACAATCTAAATCCAAAGAATTCCAGATATAATATATCTCAAGATAACTGGACAACTCCTCTAAAAGACAAGCTCATGAGGTTTCATGCCTGACTTGAGAGAAAACCTCGCTGACAAGTAGGTCTTCAAGTCCGGCACTGCTTCAATGGATTTTATCAATTGCGCATCGATGGTCTTTTGATCATCTTTCTTATCATCTGGCAGCACTTTCTTTTCCTACAGTTTATAGGAAAAAGGGTTAAGATAGCCCTCTGAAATTCTAGAACTTGTTTTCATTTACTGTTCTTTGACACAGACCATACTCACAACTTAGATACAGTTCATATCAAGTAAGTAGCACACAATTGTACATCCATTATTATTGAATTCTGGAACTCTATTGCAATAAGAATCTTAAGGATATTCCTATCTCCCTTGACTATGTCAGTATTCAACAGCATGTAACCATGTGTTTGCAACTTTGCACTGATGCAACAAAAAGAACCGTCTTTGCCTTACAGAAAATGAGTAAATAAAAGACAAAAGCTCACCTCCTTTTCTGCCTCAAAAAATTCTCCTTCCCCCTTCTTTTTCTTCTTCTCGGCTTCCTTTGCAAAGTATTGGTCATCAAACTTTCCTACATCGACCCCAGAAACGTCAACCTTGGTAGAGGTAGCAATCACGTAAGATTGATTTACACGTCTCAATGGAACACCGTTGACCTTGAATGGCCCTATGATAACACAAGAAACCATACAAATCAGTAAGAATCCATTACACAATCACAAAGGAAAATGAAAAGGTAAACAGCCTTAAATGAAATAACAGCAGCTACCCCAACATAATACATTTAACAACACAAACTTACCACTCTCTCAAAACTAATAGAAAAGAACGACTCAATCAATAAGAAAAGAAAATTCTCTCAGTTTTACTATAGGTAAGTGACTTTTCTTACATAATCCTAGAAAACAAGAAGAGAATGAAGGTATAGAAGCATCTGCTTTTCGGGTTTCCTTTCTTATGAGCTTAGCAACATATTCAAGGAAATTGAATATCACTGCAATATTACTTGTATTATTGTCAAATGGAATTATATAATTATAATCTCCGGGAGGACAATTATCTCTCACTTGATACCAAACAGTCGCAGGCTAAAAATGTATAAGTACATATATAAACAATATTTCAAGGAAAAAAATGCACAAACAAAATAATAAAAATAAAAATTATAATTAAAAAAAATTACCGGTAACAAGAAGCAGCCCAGATGTAAGTTGTTTCAGAAAAACAACTCTCTTCCCCATAAACCTCCCAGCCAATAGAATCAACACTGTCCCAGGTGTAATACTCGCTCTACAATACACATTCATTTAAACAATAAAACAAAAAATAAAAAATAAAAAACAATAAGCAAACATATGCAAAATAATATATTTTTATGAAAAAAGAGGACCTGAGTTTGGTGGGTTTGTCCTTCCGCTTGTTGACAAGCGGCTTCTTGACATCATCAGCTGGGTAGAACTTGGGAAGCTTGGCAGGCGTCTCAGCGGCAGCAGGCTTTGGGTCATGTTTCGGGAAAACGCCGCCGTTTTTTGCCTTGATTGCCCAGAGGCCGCGCTTGTGGTACATTTTGGATCTGGAGAACTTGCCAATGCCGCGTATGAGGTCCGGGTTACGGCTCGCTCTTCCTGTCGCAGCTTTCGGCGCCATTTCGTTGAAGCCGCTCTCTGCTACTCACTGTTGGTGAAAAGTGTTTGAAAGGAAGTGGCGCAGAAGATACAAGCTTAAGCCCTAATTCAATTTTAGAATTAAAAATAAAAATAAAATTTGTTTTCCTTATTTTTATGAAAATAGAAAATTTCAAAAAAAAATACTGAAAAGTGAAAGCCCAAAACCAGTTTAAAAGTAGACCTTAATATCGGCGTAATTGGGCTTCTGAGCCCAACTGAAACGACCTGGATATACGTGTACAAAGATTTTGATTTTGGTACATTAGAGACTTCTGGTGTCTACTGGTTAATGGCTTCGTAATTCATTAGGGAGAAATTTTTATTATTATTCTAATACTTCTTTTAATTGTATAATCCTAAATCTAATACATTAATCAATGTGGTATTGATTCATAATTATTTTATTCTTCTTTTGCACATATTTATTAAAATAGATCAACAATAATAATAGTATGAGTACTATATTTTTTATCATACAGTCCGTCCCATTCTAGTCACCAAATCTCTATGTCCTTTCATTTAATTATTAAGTTAAAATCTATAAATAAAACTAACACAATCTTGTCCAGAGTCCATGTACGGCATATACAATCAAATTCAAATAAAGAGATGGGAAAAGGGGGAAAAAACAATGGCAAACTTTAATCATCATTTGTTAACCATTTGAATTAAACTTTAATTATCATTTGTTTCCGTAAATTAATACTATTGTAACGCTTGTTTTCCCTCAATCATGAGAACTTGGAGGTGTTTGATAGAAACGCACAGAAACAGTGAAAAATGGGTTCAATAGCTGTCGTCTGTTGGGTCTTGGGATCACAAGGCCTGCAGTAAGTTTAGAATTAATTTCGATACTTTTGGGTCTTTTCATTTTGCATCAAGAGTCGAAGAGATACTACTGGAAGGCCTGTGAATGCTCTAATTGCCTGTCAGTGGATGCCATGGATAGCAAAGGATGCTAACAAATAACAACGTAGGAATAGGCCCTTTCGTTTGCCCGCGTGATGAAATATCCAAAAGCTAGTGGGTTTACGGAGATACTTACTTTCAAAAATACCTATTTTCTTCCCCTTTAGGCAGAAGCCAAGAAAGAAAATCCATGAAATCTTCTATTTCATACCCGAAAATAGAGATTTAAAATAAAATATCTTGTTGCATTAAAAAAAATGATTTCAATTTAAAATAGGTTTTGGAAAACAACTTAACCTTTACGTGATTCTTTATATTAAAGAGGAGTCTAGAAAATTTTGATATAGTTAAAATTTAGATTTAATTTCAGAAAGAGAAAACTCAAATGATATAATACCTCATTTAGAACTCGTATATGATTGCTTTTGGGAGATTCAAAAGTGACTTTGTAATTTTTTAAAAAAATATTTTTTTTTATAAAATCACCTTATTTTACAACATATTTTGAAAAATAGGGAAGGAGTAACTTTTAAAATTTGATTTTGATAATCATTTTTATACTTAACATAATTCCTTACATATTTTTACACATATTATAGAAAATCCAAAATTATCCTTATTAATTAGGGATAATGATTAAATTTAAAGAGATATATTATTGCCAATTATATTAACATAGCAAGACAAAAATCAAATTAGGAACATAAAATTATTTATTTTAGTTATCAATTATTATATATACAAATAAAAATATTTTATATACATTTTTATAAATATGTAAATAAATTTTATTTAACATTATATCTATTTCAGTCATTTAAATTTTGAGAGCAGTTTAACAGTACGATTTATCAAATGTATATGATTGCTTTGAAAACTCATATCACTTCTAAAATAAAATTTACCAAATATTTAGATAATTTTCTTCACAGCTAATTATTTTTATAGCACGTTTAACAATAATTGTTTTGAAAAGTTATAGCATTGCCAAACTAATCCTTAAGGCAGGTGATCGTGGGTTTTACCTTTTAGAGTTTTGTTCTCCACTAGCCCCGCATTATAAAGGGTATCTCACCTTGGTATAAAGCATCCTAAGTGGACTTAGGAATTGTTTGTTAAATGTTTGAAATATGAATTTTATTAATTTTAGACATTGTGTAAAATTGATTTGTTTGTTTTTGTGACTTATATTTGATTTTTTGAAATTTACATTCAAAAAGAAAATTTAAACTTTTGTAACTTTTACCTAAATGATAAAAAAAAAGTATAAATGAGAAATAAATATCATATTTCAAATCTATTTGTATCAAATATACTTATTTCCTAAAATAAAATCTAATTCCTTTTTTATTTTGATTTGAAAGGACATTAAAAGTCAAATAACCATGTTTAAGATTTTTTTTAAAAAAAAAAAACAATGCCATTTATATTCAAATATTAAGAAAAAAAAACAAACATGTTATTTAAATATTTGTATTCATCAAACTCGTTCATACTTCCAAAAAAATTCAAACCCATTTAATTTTTAAAAAAAAAAAATGCTACTGTAATCTAAGATTTTTTTTAGGAGTTCAGATCTCATTTAAGCTCATTCATAACGCCATGAGCCATAAAGGTAATAGTGACTTTTGTGCACTTCAGAAACATGAACTTTGGGCTGTTTTTAAAGAAATAATAATGATAATAATAATAGGTTTGTCGACTAAATTTTAGGTTTACATATGTGAAGCTCACTCCATATTTAAAATTGTGTATATATAAATAGATCAACCCATTAAAACTTAGCAATTTTAATGACGATAAAATGGATTGAAATATTCCCTGTTATTTGAAGCAAAACGGCCAAAATCGTAAATCCAAAAGCAATTTTGTCCGCATCTCTCGTATAAAATAGTCGCTATCGAAAATAAAAAAATACAAAGAAAAATGCTGAACGAACAAAAAGAAGTGAGAAGGATGACAGTTTAAAATATTAAACTGTCAAAAAAGGAAAATGGTATTCACACAAAGGAGAGCACAAAACTTCGCATATAAAAGCCACCCGTTCGCACGTGCAAACACCGCACGCAACAAACCCGGCAGAAATCTCATGCATCTCCCTCACCAGGCAGCAAGATTCTCAATCTCTCTCTCCCAACATTTTCCATCTCTCTCCCGTCTCCGCACAAGGTCGATCTCAACTTCGTTCTCCCTCACCACGTAGCAAGCCAGCAACAGTGAGAGGTCTGGAAGGTCTCTCTTGCTCCCTCACTCTCGCGGCCTCGCTGTCTCTCTTTCACCTAAACATTTTCGTGTCCCCTGACTGTCTCCTCCCCTCTGACCGCCACCACAAAACCAGCCATTTTCCACCATCTCTTATGGGAAAAAAAAATGGGGGAAAAAAAAAGCCACAACCTTGCAGTCAACAATGCTACTGTTGATATGGTTATGATAGTTAAGTAGGTTCTAATACATAGTTAAAGAAGATTTTCTAGACATTTCTAGTAGATGCCTTATTGTCGATATGGATAGTTACAGGACGGTCTTCGATCAGCAGATTTGTATTCATTCATCAAGTCGTAGAGCAAGTTGTAGTAACTAGGGAGAGAACTGATGATGAGGATGGAAAAAGATCCGAGTGTCTTATTGTCAGTGTTGTAGACAAATTAGTTTTGTTAACCCAAAGTTGCAATCTGATTTTTGTTCTCTCAAATGGGATCCAAACGCTGAACTCTACAGCGTTCCATGCCCTTCTCAATGGTCAATGGCCAATTTGTGCCACTTATATGTATCAACTGCAAAGCTACCTCTATTGGCACGGTGGTCATAGGCACCGAATGCAGATTTCTCGGCTTTCAAATAGCCAGCCACTGGTTTTATTTATTTATTTATTTATTTTCTGCTATTGAAATCAGGGTTCTGGCGCTTGGGGAAAAAAATGGCCACTTTTTTTTTTCAGCTGTGGAATAACTGCAAGAGTGGAGCAAAGCTGAGCGCTATCGAATAAATGCCTCCATTTTTAATCATTAGTTTAAACTTTATTGCGGGCCATCGTTTATTTTATTGAACTCAAACATTATTTTTGTGCTATTTTTTAATTATTATTTTAATGTATTTGTGGGACATGGGGAAGAGTAAGAAGGACGCGTGAAACTCAAATACAAAAGAAAGAAAAAGGCATGCATGCAGCTGCCACACTCCTACACCTAGACGAGAAGCGCTTTTGTATTTCAACACTCGGCTTCTTCTTTCTCTCTACACAACCAAAAGCACTTTTGTCTTCCATACCAACTCAAGCCAAAATTCAATTTTCCTTCTTCTTCCTCCTTCTCTGAGTCTCTCTCTTCATGCAAAAGCAATTATTGCTTATAGAGAGAGAGAGAGAGGGAATTGAAGGAATAAGTAGAAATTAATACTGCTTTTAAAATTTAATCTACTCATCATCTGTCTAGGATCTATACATCAAATGAAAGGGATTCCAAAATAACAAGCTGGCAATGATGATCATATATTATTAATTAAGAGACTTAATAATTCAGTAAAAACACTATATAATTAAACCTTCTAGCTAACTAGTGATGACGACGACGACTAGGGTTTTGTTTTCTATTATCATTATTCCTGTCGAGGGCGAGCCATCCAGAGAGAACTAAGAGCGCGGAGACGATGGAAGTACTCGGCTATCGCCAGCAAACATCTCGCCGCTTGACGGGTTGTCAGGATTTGATGCAGCCGGTGGATGGTTTGGTGCCTCAGATTATCTGCCTGTAAGTTTCAATTTTTTATTTTATTTTTCAGAAGAAAAAAGAAACGCATTAGTATATAATTGACTTTAAGAGAAAGACTAATTAAGCATAAATTCGGTACGTTGTGTTTACAAAAATGTATCAGTTCATGACTTTGGGGCAGGAGGTTTTAATTGTCAAATGGATGAAGGAAAATATGCAAGAGTTTGCTTAGTAAATAATTTTGGCTTTCGTCTAGAAGCAAGCTTGAAAAGGAAAGAAAAAAAAACCGCATATAGCATCAAATTAAATTAAATTCTCACTAGGAAATGTGCTAATTCATCTTAGAATATATATGATCGAGTACAATAATCTAGATATAACAAAATCAAAAAAGCAAAAAAATGATTAATAAGCACCATTGGTCAGCCTGAAAGTGGTCAACATATGATAGTAATGTTGCTTTGGTACTAAAATCAATTATGATGACAATGACTTCGCTGACCTTTGATTTGATCAATTCATCTTGATTTGATGAATTCCACGTATATGATCCTCAATGTCAATTTTTCTATATCAAATCTGTTCAAACCCTAATCAATTTTTCTATGTGGGACATAGAATTTTCTTTGGGTCAAGAAGAGCATTCCATTCTTTAGACCCACCACCCTAAACCCCAAAGTAGCTAAACATTAATAATCAAGTGACTAAAGCCTTATTCATTTTCTGTGCTTTTTGTTTGCATTTGTATTGTGCTTATATAATAATGATCTCATCTCTCTCTGTGTGTTTTCAAGTATTTGGATATATGCTTATGCTACATAAACACTTAAAAAGAAAATTACGGTGGGATCATGGACTATATGGTATCTTAAGTCAAATAGGTCGGACCATGACATCATACAATATTATTTGGTCTTAATTAAGCTCAATCGATTAGCTCTAGATATTTATTGCAAATATAACCAAACACGCTCATATTGATCACCAGACCAAGAAAGGTCGTTCAATTTCTTTTAGGAGAACATATTCAATGCATATGAAGATATATAAAGAAAAGAAACTAAATTTTTAAAGCATGAAGAGGCACGTGGGGTTTAGTCTTCCATTTTTCGGCTGTGATGGGCAAAGAAAGGTCTATATAGTTTTGTTAGAAAGTGCAAAAAATTTGTATGAAGTTGCTATCAACAGTAATATAAGCCAACAACTCGTGAATGGCAAAAGTTATATATCGTATAATGTAATAAAGATGCCATCCAAATGCAAAAAATTATGCAATGCAACAACCAGCTGCCACCACATGATTGTAAGACTGAGACATGTAGTAGTTTCATAAATTGGGTTAGGTTAGGTCTTCCAAACCCAGCAGGTCAGGACCATATTCTCTGGTCCCACATACCCCACATTTATGCAAGTGGGCCCACTAAAAGATATATAGATTAGCAATCGCGAGTTATTCATACCTGCCTAACAAAACCTTCGAGAGTGGAGAGCTTGTTCATGGCAACAGCCATTTGGCCCATGTAATTAGCCATGTTAGGAGGGCAGCTGAGTGAGTCAGAAGCTATGGTGTCTAAGATTGACTGGTTCAGAGCTTCAAGCCCTTGAGAGAGAGCATCTTCAGCTTCCTGAGTAGATTGTTGCAGCCCACATATGCCTAATATCTGCTGCTCCGTTAATGGCTCTATTTGGCTCAATATAACCTGAATCGAACGTTATTTACATAGGCCTCAATATGTCATTATGATTTATATATATAGTGCTACAAGTTACTTACAGAAGGATCTCATGATTCCTTTATTTGCTAAAAACCAAAGGAACAGATGAAGATGCATGAAAACAAGTTCTCTTTAGCTGGCATCAACGAGAATGAGAATAATAATAGAACCGTGCATGAAATTCTCTCCTTTCTCTTTCTCAGCTTTCACTTTCAACAAAAATTGCAGTAACAGACATGGCTTTATTAGAATAACACCTAACCCTACCCTTTTATTAGAAACCCCTTCATGATATACCTTTCGTCATTTATTGATATCATGATCATTTCACTTTACAATTGATCATCCACCGACAAATTGCCCCATGCAGTATCTCATGATAAGGATTGGCTGTCAATTTTTTTTTTTTGGTATCTTTTCTACTTATCATGCAATGATATAACTCATTAAGTAATGTATGTATGAATTAGTTGGCCAGCTAACCCTAATTCAGGCTTAGTGCGGTTAATATTTGGCCATGTATTTTGTCATTTTCTTGTTACATTTAGTATTTGCAATTTGCATGTTAATGTGACAAAACATATTGTGTGTGCGTATTATATTTGAAAGAAAAAATTATCAAAATAAGTGCATGATTGGAACTAATATGAGTACCTTGATGAGCTCAGATGGCCGGAATCCGCCCAACCACAAGAAGCATCGTTCGGCCGGAGACTTCCACATGCCGGAAACGAGATGAAACACATCCGTTTTGGCCACCATGCCTTTGAGGTTCATTATCTCATCATAGTGTGCTAAGCAGTTGTCTACATAAAGCCGAAGCTCGTTTTCGGGTAAATGTTCTTGTACTGCAGCTCTAAGCTCACACATTAAACGGTGATGCACCTCGAGCCATCTCGCATACTCCATGTCAAACACCGCCGCTTCTACATAACGAAAGAAACAAGAAAACAAAAAATGATAAATGGGTTGAGCTTTTGAATGAAAATAAACTAAATTTGGAAAAAAAAATTATAAATAACCTGAGCTAATGTTACTGATGCCAACAGGAAGGCTTTGCTCCCCCCCTAAAATTCCCCCAAAAAACACGCCCTAAAAAGGAAAAGGAAAAAAAAGAGTACTCGTTTAGAATAAAATGCTATTTGATTAGAATAGAGTTGCCAAAATGACTGAATCTTACTTGAGTTCTGGCTCTTTGTAGTTCTTGTTCGAGTTGGGTTAGTTTGATCCTACTTGATTCTAGCTGTTGGACATAAGCCTGTGATATGAAACCCCCATAAAATAAAATGATTAGATGTAAACACGTGAGCTCTTGTTTGAACTGAAGGAGAATAAGTATAGATGAAGAGACTAACTCCATAGACTGACCTTTTTTCTGAGCCTGCTTTTCCTTGCTGCCTCTCTATTCTGAGCAAGTCTTCTCAATGTCTGCTTAAAAATAATAATAATCATCACAAAAATTGAACATTTTTTATGGAATTTTTATTTTTATTTTGTTTGTAATGTTTATAGAAATTGTAGACCTAAAGAAGCAAAGAAATCACCTTAGGGTCTGGTGTTTTTGGTCCTTCATGTTCTGAATTACTTGATGTTGGCCCTTTGCGATTTCCTTCACGCTGCAATGACAAGAAAATTAAAATAATTATTAAAAAAAAGAATAATAACAATTTTTAAAACAAAGAATCTCAGTTGCAAGTAAGCTAGCTAGCAGGTCCCAACTATTATTCTTGATCACATATTAAATAATTTGTTACTATGTTCAAGTCCTAATCCTATAGCTACCTTGATTGCTTTAGCTGTTTCAGGCCCCGATGAAGGAGCATTATTTCGAGCGTTGGCCAACTCCATGGACGGCTCAGATGATCTCTTAGAACTATTATTTGTTGTGGAAGAAACTAAAGCGGTACCAGCCTACCAAATCCAAAACAAATTAAACAATTAAAAGTAATGAAAATTATATTAAAACTAAACTAAACTAAACAGGATAAAGAAATTGAAGCAAAGAACAAGTAAGTTTTAAGTTCATAACGGTTTTGTAATTAACAGTGATGATAATACCTTGTGATTATTAGTTGACGAAGGTTCTACGTGCATAGGCTGAGAAGGGAAAATGTTCAAAGTTGGAGGCCTCATTCCTGAACTCTCTGCTAGCAAAATTTTAACAATAATCATTAACAAGAATAATATTCCTTTGCAAGAAAAATATTAATGATTAAAAAGCAAAGGAGACAGATTAAAGCAAGGGAGAAATTGTAGGAACTGTCATGCATTTGCAGCTCTTTCTCTGCTGCCATAACAAAAAAAAAAAACAGAAAAAGCTGAAAAAGGCGAAGCAAAACCCATGCCGTATTCGTACTCTTTTCAGTACACATGTAGAATTCATTTGGGTTTGTTTGTAAAAGCATAAAATCAATAAAAAAAAATATTTTCGGAAAAAAAAAATCAACTTTCCTTTTTGCTGCAAAGTAAGAGAGGATCTGGTCAAAGAAAGTACTGTCATGAAAGATTTTCAATCTGTTTGAACACGATTTTCCTGTGGCCCAAACCCAAAAAGAATCATCCCCAACAGAAAATTTTTCAAGGGTCTTCAGAGAGAGAGAGGGGGAGAGAGAGAGAGAGAGAGAAGAAGATGTATGTACTCACGCCTTTGGTCTTGCTGATGATGAACAGTGGAAGGGTCTTGTCCATCAAGATAGAGAAAAAGTGCTTGATCCAATTCTCCCAAATCATAAGCTCCTCCTCCACTATCTTTACTACTGGATCCTCACATACATATACACACACCAAATTAAACCCATATAGAAAAAAAAGCATCACAAAGAGAGTCGAGCTAGCTAGCCAGCTATACATATTAATTTGATATCCTTTAGCTTTGATATTTAAATCAAATTACATGTAGTTTCCACCGGGGATAGAGGGTGACTGTTGCATCATTCCAAAGGCTATCTGATTCTGACTCTGATTATTCTGATGATGATGATGATGGTCTTGTACTTGTATCTGTTGCTGCTGTTGTTGGATATGTTGTTGATGATGAAGTTGACTATTGGTGACTTTGTTACTAGTGGAAGTAGCCATATGAAAGAATCTGCTAGCGAGCTCCTCCAACACACAGCGAAGCTTTGTTATTTCTCGTTCTTGAAAATTAATAATAACCCCATTAAAAATACAACATAAAGACCTCTACCTTTTTTGCTTATTTCGAGATCATTAGTGGAATTAAAAAAGAAAAAAGAAATGAGTCGGTTACGATCGAAAAAGGAGATGGAGATTGAAGAAGAAGAAGAAGAAATGAATTTGGAGGAATAATATTGAATGCAAAAGAAGCAAAAGACAAACCTTTTTATTAGCAATTAGACTCTAACTGACTTCATATGTGTAACACACCCATTTTCAGGCTTTCTCAGTAAATAAAAATAATAAATTTTATTGTTTTTCTTTTTTTTTTCTCCTTCAGATAAAGCGGTCTCAAGATATCATCTTCAAAGAAACCGCCGTTCTGTATCGATGTAAAGAAAAACCACTCCAGAATTTTAGAGCTTCCTTGTCCGAGCTTCCGATTATTATTATTATTATTATTATTAAGTCTTAATGACGATTTTGCCCCTTTTTTATAATTTACTGTTGACATTTTCGTTTCATGCAAACTTAACACGTAGTAGATTGGTGAATGGTGAGGCGGCTTCGTCCTAAGGCTATATATATATATATATATTATACACACACACAAAATATCAATTGCCCCCCATTGGACTTCTATTTTTTTTTCTTTTTTAATTAGTTTTTAATGCTATTCTCACTTATTGATTCTAAATTTCTTCTTGCAAACAATAATAAGCGTCCTAACAATAAAGAGCTATCTTTTTAATTACTAAAGTTTTAATCCCTTACCCTGAATAGTGAGATTAGGTACACCTAATTAGAAAGTCAATAGATCGAACAAATATACTTACATTGTTTACATATAAAAACGAAATGAGATCAACAATACTTCAGTAATCAATACAATGTTTATCAATATCATCAAACGTTATTTCAATCCTTCTCAAACTCACCGGCCTAGGAAAATGATAGAAAAATTTTAGAATATGTAAGCATAGTTAAGATTGTAGCAAACATTTGGAAGCTAAGAAAATGCGGGAAACAGAGAGAAAAGTAGAGCTATTTTGAGGGAGAAATGAATCCGGATTTTGTATTACATTGCTGATTACACTTGTATTTATTCAAAGATTTGGAATGACCCACACAATCTAAGCACGAGCTTACAAATTCATTATGCTAAGCATCTTGAACTAATAGACTGTTAACAGTATAGCTAATCCTGGTAACTCAACTAAGCACTCCTAGCAAACTAATCAACATGACCAGTAAAAATCAAAATACACTTGAGGATGAGACATAATAGCCTTACTCCTAGTGACATAGCCAAAATTCAAAATAGGGGAGGGCAAATTTAATTTCCTTAAAAAAAATTAATTTTCCTTAAGTTTTTTAAAATAATTTTACACTTTACATTCTTATTTAAAGCAATTTTATTGATGATAAATTAATTTTAAGTCTATATTTTTATATATTATTTAAAGTCTAATGGGACAAACCAAAATTTTTATTAGGAGCGAATAAAAATTTCGTATTTTTTGAAAAAATTAAAACTTACACAAATAGCTAACCGTCAAGTATTTTTGTGGCTCTCCCATTACTTACTCCTTAATATAATTTCCACTCATATATAACCACGTGTGCTTTGTAAAAATTTATGAAGACTCATTCCAAATAAATGCTACTAGTAACCATAAAATATGCATCATACATTCTTGATTATCTCATTTTCTTGAAAGGGAAAAAGAATCACTTTAATACACGCATACATACATTATATACGCATTCAATTCCACTTTTAGCCAAAAAATTTACCCCAAAGGGAAGATAATTGGTATTAATATTATCATGTGCTAAATTTATGTCCGTAAAAGGTGATTTTTTAGATTAAAATTTTTTATAATGAAACGGATGCGAAACCAAATTCAAATCTAAAGCACTGGTAAAGTGAACAGTGTGGTATTTCAATTCTTTAACAGCCGTTACCGAATCTTTATTTTGTATGAAGGGGCACAATTGTCATGTAAAAAAAATTCTACCAAAAGAAAAAAAAATAAAAAATAAAAGTGAAAAAATCAATTAAACTAATGATTCCGGGAGCAGCTGTCAACAAGAGAACGCAGGTAGGACCGTTGACCGTGGGACATGTGTCAGGTTTTAGAGTTCCAATTCTGATCTTCGCCCCTGTGGGGTGGGGCGTTGAGAAGGTGGGGCCCACCGCCCCCTCGATCAGATTCACGAGGGGTATCAGACGGCTGCTATAAGGTTTTCTATGGTTTTTTTAGTTATTCTGGGGTCCACTGGATTAGAGGAAAAGAAAGTCATAGTCAGTGTGGGGGTCCACCAGGACCGGCCCCCACCTTTCCCGCGATTTTTAATTCGCTTATTATCCAACCACTCCGAAAATAAGGACTGCCTGCTAACTGCAAAGGAGAAAATAAATGAAAAATGGATTTTTTTAAAAAAAAAATTAATTTCGTTTGAGCAATCCTACTTTAAAATTCCTGGTAATCTTTTCTGTGAATAAATCAATAAAAATGTACTGATGAATTAAAGTGATTTTAATTTTTAAAGGTTAGAACTTAGATTATATTATTATATAATTATGAGGTGATGCAAAAATCAATCACTTATTAATATGCTAGTTTTGATTATTTGATGACCTAATTGTTTCTCCAACGAGGGTGTAGAGTGTTACAAATAATTTAAGATGAAAATTAAGAATACTATTTGGAAAAATATAAATAATGTATGTCATTATTTTGAAAGAGTTTGTATATTCAACATGAGAATAACAAAACATCATACATCCCAAATATTTTCTTACATAAGTTTATTCTTCCAAAGTGATGTGGCCTTAGTTAGACGGTCGAATACTATAACAAATGTCACATCACTTGTAGTCAGTACTTGATATAAGTGGTATTACGTCGGAAGACTTGTGTTGCATATATAAAGTTGAGGTGCACAGTTTTTTTGAGTATTGACATAGTATTTTTATATGTCACTTATTGATTTTTAGATATATGTACGTTAGAGGCAGGCATCGGTTCGGTCTTGTTCGGTTTCGAATAAATCAAAAATTTTAATTTGGTTTAGTTTGAGATTTCAAAAAAATTAAGAAAATTTAAGAAAAACAAATTTCAAAACGAAACAAATAGGTTCGGTTCAGATCAGTAGTAATTTGATAACGGTTTTTTTAATAGGGAAGCTTTCTTATCTTATTTTGTGCAACAGAAGAAAGATTCATCTTATTACTTTTCTAGACTATATTCTTAATTTTTTTTTAATAGAAAAAAAAAGTTAAAACAAAAGGGAGTTTTCTTATCTTCTTAAATTAAATATTATTAATACATAATAATGAAATTATGTTTTTGTAATAAATAACATGAAATTAGAAAATAGAGCAAATTACATGACTGGCTGAAAATGGCTTCTTGCAATACGTGCCTCAATAGCAGCAAATTGAAAGCATGGGAGGAAGCGGCGGTGGCAGCGGACCGAAGAGTGGAGACAGCCAGATGGCTATCAAATAGTAGTGGCTCGACCTTTAAGCAATTTCGACAGTTGTCTAGAGTCTCGCTATGTATAAAGGCCCCATAAAATTATTATTTTATATATAAAAGAGAAAAACAAATTCAAAAGTCATTATTATTCATTTAATTTATTATTATTTTATAATTATCTTTTCCTAAATAAACTATCAAATTCCTATAAAATATATTTAATGTAGTACTTACTAGTTGTAATTCCTACAAAACCAATAAACTTTTCAATCCTGCAAATTCTTTATTTTATTGTTGGAATTAATGTGTTATTTTTAAACCTCTATAAAAGCCTCACATTTTATTATTTATCCATTAAATTTTCCTCCAACAATCAAGACACAATATTTTCTTCGTGTGTGAAAGAGAGAAAGAGAGAGAGGGAAAAAAAATTCCTGTTTTCTCTACTTTCTACTCAAGAAGAAAAAAAAAAATCTAATAGTTATCTTCATTCTCTATGGTTATTGGTCATTGCTCAAATCCTCAAACAATTAATATAAAGATAAAGTTAATTTATGATTTCATCTCGAATTTTAGATTTTATCTCTATATTATTCTCTTAATTAGATGTGTTATTTATTCGTTCTTATTTCTTCTTAATATATTCTTTTATTCATCTACTATGATATGATATAATATATATATATATATATGTGTGTGTGTGTGTGTGTGTGTGTGTGTGCTTGTTTTATCTATTTTGAATTAAAACCATATCAAAAAATTTAGAAAACAGAAGAATAAAAGACTTAGTTTAATCCAGAAAAGGAGTAATAAAAAAGATCTAATTTGAGTGAAAAAATAATAAGTGAAAATGTTATAATTGAATTAAAAGTTCATGGATTAGCAATAATAGAATAGAATTTTATTTAATAATTTTACATTTTAGAGAGTTGAAAGAATTGATTTTAAATAAATAAATTATATATTTGTTTAGTGAATCTTGATGGTATGATGAAAGTTTTATTGAAAAATTAAAACAAAAAAAAATGACATTGAATTAAGAGGGATGATGTAATGAACCTTACCCATCAAGAACAAATTAATAATAAAATGGTATCTTAATAAAGATGATATGCTCAACAAAAAATGCATGCTAAACCATAAAATTTCACAACGAATTGACATCAACTGAATGTGTATGAGGGCAGACCATCTACATGAGTTAGAATATTAAACATTGTAATGCATGCGTTAAATATTTAGCTTAAGTAAGCTCATTGCAATTCTTGATATACATAGTGCAATCACATTTGTTACCAATTTAATTCATCATTTGTTGTTTTTCACTGACATTAGAGTTAATATAAGAGATTTGGTTTGTATTCATGTTATATTCTTCTTCTTTTTTTTTAAGAAAAAAAGCCTAAATAAATTAAGGTTGTACAAAAATAATTGAAGTTGACTAATTGAATTGAGGTTGTGCAAAAACATATAAGGTAGTTAATTAACATGTATTTGTAGTCATAATGGTAACGAAAGAGCCTTGTATCGTTTTATGGTTTTTGGTTTGACTCACCAGAGAGACATGCAACCCCGAAGAAATGTTCATGGCTTGCAATTAAGAGAGACATGAACATGATCATAATTGAATACGAGTGATGGGGCGGCGTACGGTTCGTTCTTCAATGGGAATCTCTTGTGTGTTTGTAAGTATGTGTATATATACGTATATATACAAACGAAGAACGATGTGAACATTTTCATTTTGTTATGAATTAAGGGACGTATTTTTATCTTATAAGCAAATGAGGTGCGTGTTCAAAAATTGTTGGAAAAAATGACGACAATTGATATAGAACGTGCTTACTTTATGATGTGTCACTATATACACCTCTTTTGCATGAAAATTAATTCATGTGAAAAGCTAACTGCTCGCCCAAAACATATTTATATGTGTAATAATGTAATAGAAAACCATAATGAAGCTTGAAATTGATCATTACCCTTTCTCCATATGTATACAAAGTTCATATCTTGAGAGAAGACTTAACCATATTACTTCAAATACATAGGTAAAATATTCATGTTTGATTTTTTTTTTTTTTCGCCTACCCCATGATTATTTAACTCTCTATGTTATCTTTTATTATACCACAATCCTCACTTTGTTAGCTAGATCATTAATATATATGAAATATTGCAAGACGAAGGCGTGATCTTCTCAATAGATTATTGCAATTAAGCAGCAAGAACAACAACCTTGAATCTTAATCTATTATTCCCCTATTATTTGACAAACTAATAGAAATCCCATAATGTTTTACAATATATCTAAATCTCCTTCAATGTTAACTTTATTATCGATCTTACTATTTTACCTTGGGGTAAAACGAATATCATTGTATCTTTAATTATGTTTTAAAACACATCTAAACTCCCCTATTTTTTTTATGTTAGGAATATGAAATCTTTAATTATTTAATTAATTGAATTATTTTTATAATCATAATTAATTCGAAATCTAATGAAAAATTATGGGACAAAGTAAGGGAATTGTCATAATTTTTTCAATTAATTCTGAAAATTTCAGAATTAATAAAAAAAATTAAATGCAAAATTAATGTATGCTTATGTGCTATTTTTCGCAGAATTATAATTTTAAATTATATATATATATATATATAGAGAGAGAGAGAGAGAGAGAGAGAGAGAGAGTCAACTTATTGTTTCCAATACCCTCAACTTGTTATTCTCCAAAAAAAATAGTGAGTGTTTTGTATATATATAATTTTTTATTTTCGCATTTAATTTTTTAATTAATTTATTAATTTTTTCCGTAATTTTTTAATTAAGTATGGGTAAAGAAATCATATTATTCAATTAATTAAAGATATTCATATACCAAACATCAACCAATTACTAAGTGTAAAATAATAAGATCAGTAAAAAAGTTGATAGTCATGGAATGGGGATATGACTTAAAACATCAAGGAGATTTCAATATTAATTTTGTTAAATAACAGGAGGTTTCACTCTTTCCCCATGTAAATACCAGTATTATATATCATTGACTAGATGCATTAGTTTATTTTATAACTTACTTAGACGATAATTAAACGACACAGATTGAACAAAATATAAACATCAGTTGGTTAGTAATATTATTTGTTTAAAGGACTGTCATAATCAAAGAGGTTTTTCTTGTTCTATTTATTAATATAATTAACATCTAATGGTTATAAAATATACGCAAGTAGGAATTAATTTCGGCAGTAATTGAACTTTAACCCTTTGGACAATTTTAAATGTACAAAATATATTGGAAAACAAACAAATTATTTGGATTAGGTGTATCAAAAGACATCCATAAAGTAAATATATTTATAATCTTCTTTTAATTATTATATGATCACACAAGTCTGTCCTTTTGGCCATTCAAGCAGCTAGGGTTTCGACCAACTCCTCAATTTCCATTGGCTTGGTCGACATTTCCCAACTTTGAAAATGACAATTAATTATTAAAATATGTCAAATGAAAGTAAAACCCTGATTCTTGATGTAAAAGAGTGCCCGTAATTAACTCAACATATGTAATTAAATTAATCAAAATTTGTGTGATGAAACTTTAAACATCTTTTGAAATGACACATATGTCATTGACTCTCATTTTTGTCAATATTTGGTGTGATTTGTTTATTCAATTTGCAAATACGATCATACAACCTACCGAGTGTTGCTTCTACATATTTAAATAGTAGATTTTACATCTTTAATTGTGAATTAACGACTGAGTTTATGAGTTATGTATTCAATTATGAATGTGGATTCAGTTAGTAAAATAATTGTATAGTTTAACAAATTTAATCTATATTTGCAGATGAATGCCGCCACCGTTTCTCATTTATATCTATATACGGTCTACTGATTTTTGTGCATAGGGTTCTTTCTACTTTAACGTTTGATATATGGTTTCTAGAATAGATCGAATTAGGTTACCAATCTTCTGTGAT
This sequence comes from Luvunga scandens, assembly GCA_030449905.1. Lineage (NCBI taxonomy): Eukaryota > Viridiplantae > Streptophyta > Magnoliopsida > Sapindales > Rutaceae > Luvunga > Luvunga scandens. The sequence goes on from JASUUG010001266.1 coordinate 112,184, forward strand.
TGGTCCCTAAAATAGCAATAATTGTTAAAATTAATGAAAAATTTGCAAGAAATGACACTCGCGTTAGGAACATTACAGATTCAGAAAGTACATTTTTCTGTTTAGTAATGGCCACCAACAAAATAAAAAGTTTTAATAAATTAAGATATTTATGTAAGTCTAACACATTCCAAGCCCTTCGGCACAATTTAACTGGCCGTGGCTGTGAATGTGCTTTGCACCATGAGTTCGCCTAATAATAAACGATAGAGCCGGTCAGATTTGTCATAATCATCCAATTTTTATTTTTTTTTTAATTAAAAGAAAGAGAGAGAGAGAGAGAGAGATAAAGAGAGAAATAGTACCTTTCAATATGATAAAATGCACACTGACACTTTAACATTTGTTCCAATCTTAATTACCAACTTACAATTTTATTGTTTTATCTCTTGGTTATTATAGGTTTCAATAAGTATTATAGAGCTAGATATCACATCTGATTCAGTATAGTTTCACTTGGTACATTTTTTAAAATAGTTTACTTTCTAATTAAATTTTATAATCCAATCCTTTAATACTCACAATAACCATCTAATATAGTGTTAATATAATCAAGATTGAATATTAACACGAACAAGTTCAATGTATGTTCCACCTTTCTTTGCATTGAAAATATAAATATTTTATACACAAGCACCCGATTGATGGAACCGATTATCAAAGTATTATTTTGGTTGACTTAATGAAAATGAGCATTTGGTCAACCAATTAGCTAACCTTATAAATTCACATGTTTTACCCAAATGCAAGTATTATTATGACTAAATTATATCTTTGCACAATTTTTTTTTGCATGTTTTATTGATAGGGCAACTGCTATGACCACTCCGCCCCATAGAAGCCAGAGAGTTAATAATTTACTTAAAATTGATAATAATAATAATAAAAAAAAAAAAAATTAAAGGGACAGGATCTATGTTTTGAAATAGGCATGTCTCTAACAAACTGCTAGGGGAAAATTTGGACATGTTCAAGGGACCAGAGAGAGTTCCCCAAGGGGGCGGTCACTTCCTTTTTTTCTTTTCTTTTTTTAATATTTATTTTAGTCTTCTGTTGTTTTAAAATATGAGTTAACATTGACTCTCTCCTTAATGATTTGGGTTGTTTAACGACAATATTTGATATTCAGCTATTAATTATCAGGCCTTCTTAATTCTATTCCAAAGTCATGCCATAAAGTACTTCTTATTATTCATGCGAGAGACATACTGTCTTGACTACATGCATCTAATGTCTACCATATAAAAGATTTCATGAATTAATTAAAGTAATCTCAATTTAATTAAAATTACCCAAAATAAAAAAAAACTTTTCCAAATTCCAATGCCCTTGTCGTGGTGTGCTACTAGGTTAGATTAGAGCTTGTCATGGGAAATCTAAGAAATGAAAACAACTGCATTTTGGAGCAATATATATTTATTCTTTCAAACACCCATATTTGCAAAGGAGTCCTTTTTACTGAAAAAGGGAAAATTTCCTCATGCTAAACGACTTGTAGACTTTAATTTCGTGGGCATCCATAGCCATGCTGCGAGGGAATGGGCAACCACTCATGCTTCGTACGGAACCCCGAATCCTTGATGGCCCTAAATGGCAAAAAGTAAATGAAATAAATTTGGCTTGGAATTCAATGAAACGTATATATCTTTTAAAATGACAATAGCAAATAATTCATTAATATTTTGGACATGAGGTTGTGAAGAAGATGAAGTTTTGATTTGCTATATTTAGTATGGCTTTCGCGTTGGTAAAAGCACAGGGTAGGTGCCCTTAATTTTAGGGGAATAGGGAGGGCGTCAAAAAGCGATTATGGGCCATCATAATTCCACACCCATTTATCTATTTTTATCAACAAAGTCTCAGAGGTTTTTTCAAGCGGGGTCCATTATGCACATATTTTCTGTGCATAAAAATAGAAAATCTTGATTCGAGCTGGAGAAATGCTTTTAATTCTAGTGCCTTTTTCGGCTTGTTTCAGCTGTCAAGCACATTGAATATTAATGGGAAAGAGAGAAGGCCTTTCTTTTCTGTTGATGCTCAGATGCTTACCGCTCCTCTTCTGGCCTTTATATAATCAATGGCCTGGCTCTCCTAGACACCACAAAAAACAAAAACAATAAGGTAGATGAGTGAAATTGATTTTTCAAATATTTGATAATATTTTTGAAAATAGGAGTAAGTAGTTCAATGGAGAAATGACGAACATATCATAATTCTGGAAATTTATCTTGCATTTGGAGGAAAAAAAAATCTCCGGAGTTTCTTTAAAATAATGATAATTCACTTTTTCTTTTATGTTAAACCCCAAAGCGAAGAAATTTATAACATAAAATTAAAATGGTAGAAATCACAAGAGAAAAATGTAGAGGCCATGGGCAGAAGCAGAATTTTGGTTCGGTCTGGGCCAAAATATAAAAGCAACATGTTTCACAAGATAAAATAGGGAGGCTCGATGATAAAAGCAGAACTTTGGTTTGGTATGGGTCAAAATGAAAAAAAAAATAACATGAATGAGGGGCCAGAGGGAAATATCATAAAAACTAGGACTAGCGGAAGGGTTCAGTTTGATTTTCCAAAAAATCAAATCAAACCGAACCCGATTGTTTCAGAAGAACTAAAGTCGAAAACTCGGTTTGGTTCAATTTGTTCGGTTTCTTTTTATTTTTCACAGATTTTGTTTATTTTTTTTAAAAAAATAAATTAAACAAATATTTAATTTGTTTGATTTGAAAATTTCTAGCCGAACCTAAACCAATTAAAAAATTAAATAAAATCGACCTCCTATAAATTAAGTTTGATCGGTTGAATATCTAATCTTAATAAAAATCACGATTTTAATATCGAACAAAAATTCCACTTCAACCCCTTCTCTTTTCACCAATTTTTATAGTTCTACCTTGGGAGCCAACTTATCATATTTTGAAAAGGCAAAAAAAAAAAAAAAAAAAAAACCTAAATGAAGATCAAAAGCAAAATATACATAATTTCTTAAAAGCGAAACAAGGACAACGCTTACAATCCTTGAAGCTTTCCAAATACATGGTAGAGGATCTTCAAATTGAGTGAACTGGGGGCAGGGAAGACCTAAATTGACTAAAGCTCCACTTATAAATCATGTTTATTAAGTTTGGTTTTTGATTCCTTCAAATTCAGCAGGTTTCAAAATTATAGGTAGTAAGCTTGTCAATCGTTTGTTTGGCTGTTAACTTCAACATTGGATAAGTTTTTGGGTTATTTTACAGCTGGCTTCGGTTGACAATTTGCCTCAAGTCTTAACAATTGGCAAGTGACTCCACAACTTTTACAATTATTTCACCTATTTCACTTTTATACAAAAGAATTCAGCATCAAACTGTTAACACTCACCTATTCTTTCTCCCCAAGTACTATGAAAAAAATTAATAAACATAAAATCAATCAAGAAAAATAGTAAAAAGATATAGAAACTTTATGTTTTAGAGCCAATTTAATAATGTTGTAGCTTTTAAAATTATTAACAATTATATTATAAAAATAATCGACTGTGAACAAACCATTTAACAATTTGCCTTAACATAAAAAAATTTGTCTAATGTTAGTTTATTGACAAGAGACTCCATAACTTCCACAATTATTTCAAATATTTAACTTTTTATAAAAGAGAATTCAGAATCAACGATTAACACTCGCCTTTTTCTTCTTCTTTTTTTCCTCCAAGTATTATGAAACAATAAACATAAAATCAATTAAGAAAAAAAAAAAGACAAAAAAAACTTTTAGATAGCTCTGTTTTAAAGCCAGTTTAGTAATATTGTAACTTTTAAAATTATTGTTAAATATTTAATAAAATTTATTTTCTAAAGTACTGTGAGTTTTAAAAACAATCGTATATACTTAATAAATCTTAATGTTAAACTGCTATAAGAATGCAAATGACTAAAATGGATACAGAGAAGAATTAAAAGCTATTTATTCCTTTACAAATAAAATCTATTTATTCGTTTATGAACAAATATATTTAATATTATTTATTGTTGTATAATTGGTAATAACTATTTTTTTATTTTGTTATCTTAATATAATTGGTAATAATAATAGTCTCTCTAAATTTAATAATTTTATTTTTAAATAAGGATAATTTTGAATTTTTATAATATATATAAAATTGTATTAAGTAAAATACTAATTTTCAAAATCAGATTTTGAAAACTTATTCTTTCCCTTCTTTTCAAAATATGTTGTGGATGGAATAATTTTATTGAAAGTGATATTTTTTAAAAGTTTATCAAACATCAAAATTTACTTTTAATTTTTCAAAATCAATTTTATACCATTTAAAAACAATCCCAAACTGGCCCTTAATGTTCATAAATAACAAAACAATCATATAAACAAAAGATCCAAGACATTTTAGATATAAAGCTTGATTTCTGCAAGGTGTTAGTAAATTTGTTTATAAAATTCTTTGAAAAGTAACATTTGAACAAATTAATATTTAGTCTCTCTAAGCGAGAGTGTCGTTAAATGTCGTTCGGTGACATCTCGGCTATCCTTTTTTATTTTTTATCCGAAATATGAAAAACACTGAAAATGCGTACGATCAGAAACATAGAAAGCAGTTTACTCCGCGGTCTTATTTGAGGCTTATAACTTGGCCCAGCTAAAAGTCAGTGAGGTAATGAGATTTGATTCCATTTGTTTCTGGACTTCACTTTGGGTTCCAAAAGAGTTTTGCTGAGTGGACCAACACGACTGATTTGAGTATACCCGCTTGCATTAATGTATGCTATTCATTTTTTTTTTAAAAAAAATAAAAATAAAAATAAAATTAAAATTCTATATACCAGATCGCAAATGTTGATGACATTTACTCATTTGATAGTCGATTTTATAGTATGAAAAATTATTTATTAGTCTACATCACTTCCATTGACAAATTGACACGCGTCACCTTGAGTCTTGAGAATAAAATAGTCAAAATATCCTTCGCATAATACTATTTGTATATTTCATTTAATCATTGTACTTGTTAGAATACAAAGTTAAATAGTACTATAGGACCCCCTCTCTCTCTCTCTCTCTCTTTTTGTTTTTTTGTTCCCACTCACTTCCCTTTTAGAAACTAACCAATGAGTAGTAAGTTTATATGTTCAATACTTGGACTGAAAATACTAAAAGATACCACAATTTGCGACGTGTTTGCCAATTAATAATTGTCACAGGTTAAGGTGGTAGTAATCTCTATAATCGTTTCACCAAACCATTAGGCCAAACTACCAGGTGTCCTTGCACTTTTCCCTTAAAGCATAGAATATGGAGTTGAAGTATCTTTGTGATCCCATTTTGCCCAAGATCTCTTTGTTCTTTTCACTCTTTTATCTTTCTTGTCAAACAAATACTAATCTTTTCTGCCCCACCTTTTCTTTTCTCTTTTATAGAGAATGATTCACTAGAATCAAGGCTAAACAGAGATGCACGAGCATCAACTATCTTTTTCCCCATCAAAAGGGTCCCAAAAGTGTGCCCACTCTAGGTATTGATAGGGTTCCTGTGGGGTATGATGAACACGCTACCAAATGCCCTATAAACCCTTTAACCATATTTACATTGCCTTGGCCAATATTCTAACACAAATACTATTAAACCCCTACACAAAAAGATTTGTTATTATTTCCGCATTATATGCTATGAATTTTTGTAGAACCAAAGAGACAAAAACTCTACTAAAATGGCACCTGAGCAATGTTGCAGCAGCAGCAGCAGGAGTGAGCAGAGATGGACATATTGCAAATGCTGCGGTGCAGAAGCAAAAAAAGAGTAAATAATTTGAGGCCGAGAAAGCATGGTTACAGGCTGTAAAGGGCAAAATACAATTAAAAAAAAAAAATTAAAATATGACAATTACAGATACGGTCCCCTCTCTACCTGGAAATCAGAAGCAGCCAAGAATTCCAAGAATCAATGACCCCAAATTTTGTCTTGGGTTGCCCTCCTAGGCCTAGCAGTCAAAATTTACTGTTGAAAATCAGACAAAGCTCCGGCCTAGAAAGGGGGCACTTGTATCGATTTACTTTTTACAGTGGTTGCTCCATTAGTTACTAGTCACTTGGGTTTACATTTCAGATTCAACTCCAATGGTAAAGTTTTGTAAAGCTAAAGAAATATGCTTCAGTTTCACACCAATTAGGGCAAAATAAAGGCAGCCAATACATCACATTAACACAAAACAAGTACGGCAAAAAAATTGCCACACCAGTTGGTGCAGCAAATATGTCTGTCACCTTTACCTCAATTATTTATTTATACTGTAAAACAATTCCAACTTGATATAAACAAATTATGATATAAAGATTTAATATGTATGCAGAATATTTAGGTTATGTGACATTGTACCAACACAATAAATGTCCGCATGCATTCATATAATTAAATTCAACAAATTGCTGTCACAAAATTCCAGAGGACCAACATAATAAATAGTAGTACAACAACCCTAGCTGTCCAGGAAATGGTAGACAGATGTAATTTTAAAGAGGGGATGTTGGTCTTTGTATGCAATGAATGAATTAAAGATTCAAGCTAACATGGTGAAACATGCAATGGAAATATGAGACATAAAGACACGCGAACTCATTCTATCCCAAGAAAAAGTGTCAAATATTGAAAATCAAATTTTCCATCAGATGAATATCTACTGGATAAAATTAAGCAAGAGGGTGTTCAGGATGGGTCAATTGCAATCAAAAGCCTACAAAATTACAAATTAACATTGATTGATCATCATAGACTCATAGACTCGGCAGTTTGAAACATAAAATCCTATAAAATAACATAAAAAGAACCACAAATCCACAAAATCTAACACCTTCAGGGGAAGGTTACATGTCATACCAGAACCTGACACCCATCGCGCATAACATAGTAGGCAACCCAAGTGCAATTTTGTTCCATAAATTCGTTGCTGAGTTGATGAGAAACAGATAAAATTAAATGCCATATAACTTAAAAGGCAGTTGGAGTATATGGCCTCACTCATAGCATGCAATCAGTTCTTGCTGGCAACCTCCTGAAGAAATTGAGCGGTACAGAAGGAAGCTTGTGACGGAACCTTGGATGCCTTAGCACATAAAATCCTGTGAGAAGAGCCACAACTTGGAATGGTGTAACATAAAGAACAATGGCTGCAATCAGACAGAAAATTACAAACAGAGCTGTGGCCCTTGGGTCTCTCCAGCTCAGTAAAGACTGCAGCCTCTCCCCTTGAGTAGCTAAATCACCAACCACAGTCTGAATTCTGCCAGCAATACTTCTCAGTCGATCATATCTCATCCTTACAATATCAGAAGGCCTAGAAGTTGGAAATGTATCAAATTCTTCATCAAGTTCATCTGGATGAGCAGAATCTGCATGTGAGAGACGGGTGTCCATGTGAGGAGGATGTCTTGGTCTCCACCTATAATACCAAACACCAATCAAGAAGAGATAGAGGAACACTGTTGGTAAGATAAGCTCCGGATACAGCACCAGTATGACGAACAAGATGTGAATCAACACTGTCGTAATGGGGTTTTTCCAATTGCAGATCTGATCAAACCATTTTCCAACAGCAATTATCCCACTCAAAACTCCCATAATCCTGAAAAAGTTAGCTTTGCTCCTTCTCATACTCCACATATGAGAGCCCACATCCAACATGTACTCCACTATTTCTTTCCTCAACGGTGGCTCGGCTCGGCTAAGTCTTATGGACACAATCTGAGTGGCCTGGTGTCTCAAGCTATCCAGCTGGCTGACAGTCAATGGATGCAGATAGTGCATCTTTGGTAACAGTGGCTGCGAGTACATGTGCATCATATTAAGCAATGAAGAGCATGTAAACCTCACAGCCAAATGAATTTCACCCATCTTCTTGACACCATTTGGGTATAGCACCAGCAGTGGATACGAATGAGTATAAACCCGATCGGTTTCGAGGGTAGAAAGACGGATCCTTACCTTTCCAATCCTTGAATCCCTTGCCCCACCAGCTTTATCTCCTCCATGCAAGTGACAATTATCAAATACCCCAATGGTTACAACAGTACACGGATCAAAAACCTCCCATGTATACTGCTCATTCCACTTGGGAGTAAAGCTATCAATGATTGTCCTGGTTCGAACCCATTTCTGGCCATACTTTGCCACACAATACGCATCTGTAGTTCCTCGACCATCTTTAGTCTTCATCGGCATTAACCCTTGAGCATTCAAAATCCCCAATTCTAACACCCCTATGCTGGGCTTCCATAACTGCTTTGCTGTTGGCCTAAGATCACTGCTGTAGTGTGTTGATTCATCTAGAACATGATAACCACCTTCCAAACAAATCCTCATGTGGATCCTGCTAGCAAACTTTGTATCTTTCTTCTTCTCCCCTTCTACAACAACATGCTTTTCAAGATTATACCACCTAGTGTTCACTGGTTTATGATCAAGCCTCCTGTCCACATACTGCAATTGGATCATACATTTCCCTAGAATTTCATCCTTGTTAGGTGCAACTCTATCTTCCACACTCAAAATCAAGTGCTCCTCAAATGGTTCTGCTGCCACAAACATCAGATCCTCATTCCACATTGGATTAACAGTCCTGCTAGGAGAAACTCTTGTTCTCAAAGCCTGATTTCCCAGTTGGGCCTTCACATAAACTTCTAGGAACCTACCTTTGTCGGTGGGTTGCAGATCCTGAGCTTCAATCACATTGACCCTCAAATACCAAAGCTTAGGAGAGAGATAAACCTTTGACCGTATGTTCGCAAGACCATCAATTCCACTGACAGTAGCCGCATCTGAATGCCACGCCTCAGGAAATGCCTCATCTGCTTGAGTACCCATCCACACAGCCAACATCAATTCTCCCTTAACCTTATCCCCCTTTCTATCCTCCAACCTATACCACTGTGGTGCCAATGGACTATCAGGTGGAACTCGTTTTGGAATCTCATTCAAATCAAACAAAACCCTACCCATAAAATCATCCTTAACAAAATCCTTATCCTTCACAGTAACCTCAAGCACAGAAGACTGAATACGATCCTTTGAGAAAGCAAACACCTGGTTCCACTCAGGATTTGTTTTCTTCTCAAAATGCCGAGTTGTACCCTTATAATTCCCCATCTTAACTTCGACATATGGATCACAACTACCAGTGACATCCTTCCCGGGCAAGTCCTTGGCCTTTACAACCCGGACATAAAGGTACTGCATTTGCTCAACGAGGTCATAGGTGCTTGTGAGCTTGTCACCGGTTATCTTCCCCCCACCCAAGTGGGGTTTCGTCTCTTTCAAAGAAAACTCTTCCAGCGGTGGTCTCTGCATCTTGGCTTAAGGTTTCAAATGAAAGGACACCCAAGTCGTTGTAAACTTTCAAGTTGGTACCGAACACTTAAAAAGTGTCACAGAAGATGGCAAGTGAGAATTTTCCTCCTTTGAATTCGAAAGTCCACAAGACCCTAAAATATAGGAATAAAAAAGTTAAATAAGCTAGCCGTTACAGATAAGTAAACAAAATTTGAGTTACCAAGAGATTTTGGAGACTAAAAAGGAGGAAAATCAGAGGAGATATTCAAGGCAAAAAAACAAAGACACCGCAACAGCTAGAAAAAGATAAGATAATAAATAATGTTTTGAGAACTTAAAACGACAACAGTTTGAAGCAAAACGCAGATAATTTGCAAATTGCAAATTTAAAAAAAAAAACCTTAGATCTCTAATAAATGAAGAGCTTGTTGATAAAGATAGAAAATGACCTAACAACAGCAGCTTCCTTAAAGCTTCAGATCTGCTACCTTCAATCCTGTATAAACCGAAAAAATATCAGTTACCAAAATAGAAAATAAATAAATAAATAATTACACCATTATATGCAATTTTTCTTTAAGGTTTTAGATCTGAGAACAGTAAAAAAGGTGAAAAAATGAAGAAACATAGTATAATTATATCGAACTAACACTCTGTTTGGAAACCGAGAAATGCACAAAAAAATTAAGAACGAAAAACTATAAACCTCTTAGATTTTTCATTATGTAGCTTCATAATTTTAATTTAAAATAAACAAACATAACTTTTCTCCGCTACCAAACAGACGTTTAGTGTTGAACAGAGAATACTGTTAAAATCTAAAAAAGAAAATTCTTAAAAAAAAATGTGCTTCCTATTTTCCCCATTTTTTTGAGAAACTAACGCAATGTAAGCCACCTCACCAACAACATCACACTATTACAGTGTAAAAATTTTGTTTTGAAAAAAAAAATTAGCTGAAACGACAGTGAAAGAAAGAAAACAACTGGTTGGTTTGTAAATGGTAAATACCTTTGAAGGGCGACGTGTAGAGGAGGAAAACAAAACGGAGGATTAAAAAGGGAACCCTAGCTTGCTCATTCATTCATTCGTACCATAAACAACGAGAATGAAGGTTTACATAGATTTAAAATTAAAAAAAAAAAAGATGAAAATTCTTTATACAGAGGAGAGAGAAGAGATAAGAACAACAAAGAGACTCAGCGAGAGAGAGAGAGAGAGAGTGGGCGGTGTTCTTGTTTAGCTTTGCTTTTTATTCATCTGCTTTTGCTTTTGCTTTTTCGGAGGGGTTGGGATCTGATGAATCTGCGAGAGAATACACGCTGAACGTACTCTCTCTCTCTCAATTACTTTTCTTTTGCTTTTATTTATTATTATTATTTTTAATTAAAAAAGAAATGCTCTTGTCTTTGTTGCTGAATGCTGATGCTGTGTGCGAGGTAGGGACCCGGGTTTCAAGCGAGCGTGTGTGAGACTACGGTCGGACTTCGCACATGTATTTATCGTTTCTGTTGTGTAATAAAAAATTCCATTTATATTTTATTTTTACAAAAATTTCATTGCTTCTCCTTCCTTTTACAGAAATTACATTGCTAATGGCCATTTTCCTTTTCTATGGATCTTTTAGATATTTTGTCACGTAAGTTTATAATTAAGAGTGTTCTTTTGATCGAATTTTATAGATTAAGCATCAATTCAATTTATATCTGATAAATGATTTTATAAATTATAAATTTTTAATCCAATCCAATTTAATTCATAAATCGGTGAAACTTAATCCAAATCTAATTCATATATCTGCGGATTGAATATAGATTTGACTCAATCTATATCCAATATACTATTTTACAAATTAAAAATTTTTAATTATTTTTAATTTATGAACTAACTAAATAAAAAAATTTAATATAAAAATAACTTTATTACCGATTAAATTTAAAATTAAATAAGATTTAAATAAATTAAATATTTGAATAAAACTAAAAAATACATTCAAAGTTTTAAAGTATAACACACCAAAGAGAAAAAATCTCATTTATTTAAATTAATACGTAAAAATTAATTGGTTAAGAAGCTATATTTATTTAGTTAATTTTTTATTTTATCTTATTATCGGATAAGATATAATAGTGTGTTAATGTAACTATATTTTAACTTATTTATTTATTAGTAACTACTAATACCATATTTACATGTTTAATTTTTTAATTAAATAAATATTTTTTATTTTTTATGGATTCACAGATTTTTGTGTATTTACAGAAGTAAATCTATATCCAATTCACCACTTTACAGATCGAATTTTTATTATTGAATTTCTACGGATTAAACAGATTGAGCGGATCAGATTAAGATTCTGAACACCTCTAAGTATATTCATAACTTAAATGTATTATTTAACATGTGAATTACGTAATTTAGATTATATTAATTAGAACATGAATTACTGAATGTTTTTAATTAAATACACATTTCATGCCATGTCAGTCAAATGCTTGAGTTAATTTTTATCATGATAGTAATATATCTTGAAAAGCAATATCTACGCAATACCCTTTAGTAATAATATATATGATTCACGTAATATTCTATATTTATATGGTTGTGTTTATAACTTTTATCTTATAACAGAGTGGACCCCAATTACTTTTGGGACTCATAAGCAGGGCACGTTACATGTGAAAGGCGAAGATGGAATGACAAAGCTGATCAGACTCGATTGACCTTTAGCTTAGGAAAATTATGGCCTTTGCAATATTATAATATAAGTATCGATTTAATACTTGGTACGGAGGTCGGAACCAGCATTAGTTAAGGATAATTAAGACAAAGTATATTTTGAAAATATTTCTGATATTTTAATTCTTTAAAAGTACAACATATTGGAAAGACAAGCAAAATATTACTTCATATACAATAAAGAAACGACCACGCAAACATACTTACAGTTTGCATTCACAAAAATCTGTTAAAACTCCCTGCTAATGATACTTTTATCCACAATTGAGACGCTATAATACTTTGTATTATCTTCATTTCATTAATAAAACCCTAATCTCTTATAAATTTTATGAAGAAAATGTGACTGCAGGTATACCTCAAAGGGATACCGTGAATTTATCACTTTTTCAAAGTTATTCGATATTATTATTAGTCTAATTCGGTGTACTTTTCCCTTATGTTGTGCTGTGTATGTATTTGACAATATTGCCATAAGGCCTTCACATTAAATGAACACGATCAAGTGTTTCCATATTTTTCTTGCCTTTTTTTTTTTTTGGGGGGGGGGGGGGGGTCATTGGATTCTTTTTTCCATTTTGACCATTCACTGCTTTAAAGAGATCTTTTGAATTTTCCTTCCATTTACTTTTTTCTATTTTACAACCACATGAATTTTCTTTCATTCTTCCATTGCCAAGAAAAATTTTGGTTATATTGTTTATATTTAAGATCTATTTTGATTTTTAATATATAAAAATCTCAATTTCAAGTTAATATATATATACATACATACATACATACATACATATATATATGTATGTATGTATATATGTGTGTGTGTGTGTGTGTATTCTGCCATAAGAATGTATTTTTGAACTCGGCTAAGTTGTCGCTTCAGCTTCGGCATGTGAACTTACCAGTCACTTGCATCAGCAACTTTTCCTCTCTCCTCTAATAAACGTGTAAACTTTCTATTTACTATGTTACTAACAGAATTTGTAAGATAATAAGATGATACATTTTTATATTGTAAAGAAATGATATTTTCATTAATCGAGTGAAAATTAACAAAATCTGAAGCGTATCGGTGAAACGGTGAATTTTAGAAGAGTGCCTGAACGCATGCGCATGCTAAAGACATTTGGGTGTGACCTATGCTCCTGTGCTTCGCATCACGGATACACGTGTCGTTCGACGAGCAATGCTACGTAGAAAATGCGTATGGCCACAAGAGAAGTACCGTACAAGGACAAAAAGGAGTTTGTCTTGTGGTGGCTGACTGGCTGTCGTCTTTTGATTATTCGTTCGCGGCCAGCTAACAGTTGCCGTTTTTTTTTCACATTTCATCTCTTTTTAACTTTAAAGCATCTTTCAAAATTAAATCTCAATCCCTTCTTCTAATTACTTTTTATGACAAATTATTTAATGGAACAAATTAATAGACGGAGCGTTTTGCTACCAAGCAGAAGCAAACCAAATGTCCAATAGTATAAAAAAATTGTGATATACTTATGACTATAGAGCCCACCTTTTTCTTATTGTTAGTAATTTTCTTCATTTCATTTTCGACTAAGGTATAAATTTTAATATGTGCTCGGACAAACGTAAAACAAGTTTACGAGGGACAAAAGAAAGATGAGCCATTTCATGTTGATGATAGTAGTGGGCTAGTGGGATGGCATGGCAACGAAAACTCGTGAATTTGGCAATTCGCGAATTTGTGAATTTTGAGGACAATAAAAAAGCAAAAGTCAAATAGGGAAAGTGCTCTTTCGGTACAGGCAATGCCTATAGCGTCTCGATGTGAGATGACCTTTCGATACTCCATGAATGCTTCGTGGAATTTCGAGTGTCGGTTTGGCATCTCATTGATGGGGACTTGATTTGACCGCAAAAAAAAAAAAAATTTAGATAGAAACGTTTTGATCGGTAATGTTATTGCCTATAATTTATATACAATCTACAATTTATTGGAGTTCATACAATGATATATAAATTCTTTGCTAAAATAATTTAGAGTTTTATTGAACATTAACTTAGAAATCTACTCTTATGAATGAAGAGATGTTTATGTTATAGAATTAGAAAAAATAAAATCTTGGCAGAGACTTAAACTTATGCCTTCAACATATGTTGAGTGATGAGGGTTATCATTACCCAATGGCTCACATAAATAGTTAATTAAATTTTTTAAAATAGATTCAAGAAGAGTAATGAGAGAAACAAGAGGTTAGCCATCATAATATGTTTCACACACTATATAATATAAAATATATTGTATTCATCTATATTATAATAATATTGTATTACATATATATATATATAATGAACAATGTTTGTTGTTATTTTGTATTCACATTAGATAATTTTTATGATTAACAATATCTTGAAAGTTTAATAATTTTACTTTTATAAAAATCATAACTAAAAATAAAAGTACTCGTTGACGTCATCATTAGCAACCACAAACCCCGTTCATGTTCACATTTTGTTATCTTTTAATGCCATTTTTAGTACCACTAGAGCCATGCACCGGTGCATATATCACTGTTAATAGAGCTTCACGTCACCCTAAACATATGGTCAACGTTTTGGGATTCAAAATCTTTATCATAATAGATCTTTAATGAACGATAGCTCCATTACTGGTAGCATATACACCATTGTGTAGCTTCAATAATAAGAACCTCGACGACGGATTGAAGTGCTCAGCAGTGACTAATATTTCAGCTGTTCAACTTTATATTTTATTTTCTAATGATAAACAAGTTATGTTACAAATTCGTATTTTAGTGCATTATAACGCATCACGATGCAACTTCCAATAATACCAAATAGTGGCCAGTAACAAGTTAAGGCAAATTAATCTTGTTACAATTACAATCACCATGTCGTCTGTCGATGGGATCCAAAGAGGCATGTGGTCTCATTACTTTATTTTCCTGTTGTTCAACATCATTTGGCTTTAACGCAACGAGATATGTACAATGCATTTTGCATGGAGGTTGCTTGCTGGTGAAGGATTTGTTTATACTTTCAGGACCTTGTCGAGACACAATGAAAGCTGGTAGGCTAACAGAATAAACTGATTTTCTTTCTCCAATAACTTAATTTTCAAGATATTTAACCCTTTACTATAAATTATCAATGTTTATCTACTACTACTACCACTCCAATTATTATTATGAATAACGTTGACAACTTCAGTTAACAACCCAACATTATTATTAGTTCGAAGTTCGAATACTTACGCATTTCAAAATCAAATCAATAATCATGATACGGGACCCGGGGTTTTGGACTTTAATGGGAGCCTAATTCATTTCTCTTATTATTATTATTATTCGCTACAGTTAATATAATTTACAGGTCCATAAGATTTACTGACTGACCCATTTGACCTCATTAATTTATTACTTATTTTTTACGCTAAAAAACCTGATTATAAATTACAATAAATGTAATTTATGAACGCCTTATTATTATTATTATTATTATTATTATTATTATTATTATTATTTGAACAAAAATGGTCCATAGTCTAATTACAACACACTGCAATGGAAACTTTTGCTTTGTTCTATTGGTTGGTTGAAAGAGTCATCTAGCTACCTCTCTTTTCCATCAAGCCGGTGAGTGCAAAATTCAAGTAGAGTAAAAATTAGTGTGGATTTAAATACAAACCATTATCAGCTAGTCATCTACAATGCTTTAAAATTGCATAAAAGTAAAGGTGTCTTTATTGATGGAGGGGTGTATTTATGACATGAAGAGCTTGCAATACCCTTTTTATGCTGTTGAGAAACTCCACTTTTTTTTTTTTTTTTAATTTCTTCTTTTATGAAATTATGAAGAAGGACATAAAATTATGTTAAAATTTTAATTAAATTTACTATTATTTAGAATACATTCCGAAACACATACTTTTTCTTAATAAAATTATTGTTAATCAATAATTTATTTCTTCGTTATTTTAATTTTATAAAAAAATTAATTATATCATATATTAGAATTAAAAAGTAGTTAGGGTTCATGATTTGTAAAGGCATCTTAGTATAAACAAGTTCATTGTTTTCTTTTATGTAATTTTCAATAACAATGGATCTATGATTTCAAAACTGGGGTAATACAAGAACATTAAGAGGATGTGAAGAGCATTATTTATTTAGGATAGCTTATTGTGAAGTAGTACTCAGCTTTCTTCCTCCAACAATTTAGCAGCCATAGCCAAGCCCACTGGGTTCGTGTTGGGTCGACCCGACCCGTATCTGCATCCTGTACATTCCTCCAAGATTCTGCTGCAAAATCCGCAGTTTTCATTTTTATGTTCCAAAAATTTGATACAAAATTACAATGAATTTTTCATTATACAATGTAAGTGGGATTTTGTAAACGAAAACTGGGATTTCGAACTTAAATTTGAATTGAACAAGATCAACGGAAAAAAAAATCAAGAGTTAATTTCATGATATTTTGATTCCCACTAATTGAAAAGAAAATTATTTACCTACTATTTTAATAGACAAATACACTATGTAGTTGCCAAGACAATACATAAATAACCTTATCATAATGCATCAAAACGTGCTTGATGATTAGAGAAATCCAAAGTTTGTGCCATATGGTTACTTAAGTAATTCCAAATAGCACATTTAATTTGTGTGTTATTTTTAATGTTAATTATAAAAAAAATTAATTTATCAGTAAATTGATCAATTTACATTAGTAACAAATTTAACATAATTTCATCATCCAATTCCAATATTCCCGCTATAAGAATGCCTTGATCTTGATGGTACTTCTTCACTCCATAATCCATGATTTGCTTGAGGCCCAATTAGTTTAACGAATATAGAAACAACTATAGAACTGGGCAAAGATCAGAAGGTGCACGGTGCACCTCATACAATAACTGCCTGCCACACGTCATAGATTCATTCGGCCTTTCTCTCCTCCGTAAACCAATTGATCCAACCAAACTTCGCCACATTATCAAAATCCGTGAACCGAAATCCACCTAACTCGCACCGAACGACATTGCATTTTCGTTTCATCTCTCTGAAAGAAAGATCTGTAGAACACACACACTCCCCCATCTCTCTCTGGTCTCAAAAGCGCGCACATACACTCTCTCTAATTTTATTTTCTTAAATTAAAATAAAAGAAAATGAGCGATTCAATCGAACCGTCTACGTCGTCGCGGGAAGATCCGGACCTGGCACCGAGTCCGAATCCGAATTCCATAATCCACCCGCGGCGGGAGCCTTTCGAGCACGGCCTGCTACCAATCCCCAAGCTCATCCTTAGTGACCCGATCCAAACCCTAATCCCGCTCAAGCAGAAGCTCGCCCCGACCGGCCGAGTCAACTCTGATACCCTCGCCGAGTCGCTCCAGATCTCCATCGACCACGCCCAGCTTGTTCTCGATACCCTTGCGTCAGTGCTCCACGCTGACGCCGACCCGATCGTCAAGGCTCGGCCCGCTGAGATTGACTCGGTCGGCGCCGATTTGAAGGATCTGATACTGTTCTTGTATATACAGTCTTATAAGAGGTTGTTGCCCAGGACGCACAAGGACTCTGCCTCGGTTGCTGACGTGTGGCCCTCCACATCCGCCTTTGATGGGTACTTATCGGCTTTGTCGCCGCTTCAGGTTATTTTTTTTCTTTATCGCCGTGTTCAATTGTGCAATGTACAATATTTCTTAGAATTATTGTGTCATTTTTATTGAATTGCTAGCGATTCCTTGGGTTTTCAGATGGGATTGTACTTGTCGAATAATTAATTAGGGAATTGAAATGCAGTTGATGGAGCCTTAGCTGTTCTTGGACCAATTTTCTTGTGCATTTTCTAATTTTCTTTTTTATAAAATGTTTCCAAGAATATGATCCTGTAGTTGCATTTGATACCAATTTGGGATGTTGATGTGCTTGTTGGTTGGGAATGGTGTAGATTTGAGACTCTGTATACTTCCTTTGTTTGCTGTTTTTAGTGGTGGTTGACATTTGCAAAGGAGCTCAGAGTTTCAGAATGTTTATGGGCAATGTTTGAAGTACTTAAGCAAGTTAGCATTTTAGCTTTATGAGATGAGCGGCATAGTAGGTATTGTATTATAAATCTACTGAGTGATATTTTTGAAGGAGAAATGATCCTTGCAAGCATTGTGTTATAGTTTACTTCTTATAAGATTGAATTCAAATCACACTGTTTATAAGCAATGTGTTATAGTCTTTACTTGCAGATGTTTAGGATGAATTGGACAGGATAGTAGCTTACACAATTGAATTTTACTCTCTTTACCCAGGTTTTTTTTCTGTAATTGAACTTCCAAGGAGTCTGAATTTGATTATCTATCAGCATTTTATGACCTTTAGGGAAGTTTTCGTATCAAAAGAAAATTGGAGAAGGTATTATCATTATAGGACAAATAGGCCTCTCTTTTGGCATCTATGTCCTGAGAATTTAAAGAGCAGGATTATTATGGAGCAGTGACTTGAAATATAGATATATCTGTAACCATTTTTGACATTTAGAGATTTGGGTGGGGTTTTCTTTTCTTTTCTATTATTTATTTATTTTTGAAAGTCTGCATAATATTTTTTTGAAATTCAATATGATATTCATATTTTCCAGCCTTTTGTCCTTGTTTATTACTTTGATTTTTCAGTTAACTCCCTTGTAAATCATTCTCTTTTAATTTATGAACCTATATTTGTTTTCTTAAAAGTAATTATATTTTCACTTCATCTGTTGCCACTGTAAACTTTGATTTGGGAGTATGTGATTTTTAAGCCTGGTGTTGACATTGCAGCTTGTGCGGAGCAACAGCCGTCGGTTCATGCCATCACAATCTGACGAAGAGGCTCATCAATTATCCTATCTGCAAAAGCACATGGCTAACATTCTTCAGCTTTTGGCGGAGCCTGCTGAGGGGGAAGGCGAGGAGTCTTTGGTATGCCTTTTTCTATTTAGTCCCTTGAGTTTGGTGGAGGTTATACTTTCTTTTCTTTACATGATAGAGCTGAACTATTTGAACCATAAGTAGAGGTTACTTTGGAGGTTTCTATTATTGGGCCAGGTTTTTATATGATTAAAACCAAATGAACCCCTCTGTGTAATCTCTGATGCTCTTATTTAGCCATGGCCTTTTTTGTTTATGCATACGTAGTCATAGAAATTAGTCCATTAATCCATTGTAAATGAATAGTCAAGATGGTAGCACGTTCTCTCCATAATTAGTTTTAAGCTTGGATGTAGTCTTAAACTATATTAGTGTCATAGACAATATCAGAATGTGTGTTTCCTGTAATAGGAAACATTAGTATCTCCATATATATATTGATAATCAAAATGGAAACGTAAAATGCAATTTAGTTTAACTGCTGGCAACCCTATCTTTCTTTTTTACTTTATTCTCTCTCTCTCTCTCTCTCTCTCTTTAAAGTTTAAACTTTCTTTTTTATTTTACTCTCTCTTTCTCTCTTTTAAAGTTTAAATTCTTTCGGCAGTAGGCATTTCCCTTGGTAGAGTTGGTAATGGAGAAACAAATATATCTAGACTTTAATATGAAGATAATTATGTACTCTTTGGCCTTCCAAATCCTAGCAAAAGTTTTTGAATTCTGAGAATATTCTAAAGAAAAGATTCACAATACTGACTTAATAAGTTTTAGTAGAAAATTTAATGAATTTTATCTGTGGTTTAAAATCTTTCCTAAATAATATCCTTGTTTGAATCTTTTCAACAAAATGTTTGGCGTTTAGCACGTCGAGTGTTCGAAATGCCTCTTGGATCCCTAAATCATTCAAAAGCTATTCCTCTCTCCCTCTGTGTGTGTGTGTGTGTCAAATGTAGATACTTTTTTTTACCCCTAATTACTATTTAATGTTCTTTTTGTCTCTTTATAACCTATGAATATAGTCACATTTTCTTGTTAGTCAAGTGTTTTTTTTTTTGGCTAAGAAACAAAATATTATAAAACTCAAAACAAAGAAACATGTACAAGGAACGGTAGGACTACAACACGACAGAAAAAGGACGAGAAGTCCTAAACTAAAAAGAACACTAAAAAAATGCACAAATCAAAATATCCCAATACCCCAAAACACTAGTTCACTAAGAACGCAACCCTCTTAAGATATAGAAGGTTCCCAATTAAGCAAAATAAAAAAGAAAGAGATGTCTTTGAATTCAGTAGTAATGGATGCCCATAGGGAAGGTCAGAACTTGACTTTGTCCCATAGGTGTGAAGGATCTTCTCCAGTTTTGTTATCAAAGATTCTTTGGTTTCTTTCATTCCACACCACCCAAAAAATAGCCAAGACTGCACAGTTCCATAGAACCCTTGCTTTTTTGTCCTTTTTAAGCAAGAAAAGCTTTCCAAAAGTAGGGAATAACATGAGGCAGGAGCTGACCAGCTTAGATTGAATGTCTTAAATAAGTTAGACCACAAAAAGTAGGCAGCAGTGCAGTGAAGAAATAGATGATCAACATTCTCTGATGCTTTTTTACAAATGACACACCATTCTGGAAATAAAGCCATATTAGGTCTTCTTTTCTGAACCATGTCATTTGTGATGATTTTTCTATGAGCAACAGACCAAACCATCATCTTCACCTTTGTAGGAACCTTAGCTTTCCAAAACCGGTGAACATGCTCTGTTGGATTTGAGCCTATGACCTGGCGCATTTTTATCCCAACAGAAAAAATGCAACATCAGAGGAATTTTTTTTGACCCAAACAGTTCTAGCATGTGTGTACTGTCATACATCGTAAAACAAAAGATTATATTTGTCAGAATTGAATTGATCTGAAAAAATAAAAAAACAAAAAGGATCTTGCACTGCTGCTGCTCTAAGCAGTAATTGGTAGCGATGGCCGGATTTGAACCAGTGAAATTTTGTAACCAAATAAAATACACTACCAAGCTGTTCTACATCCCTTTCAATTGGTCTACAGTACCATCATTTCCTAATATTATTGTGAAAATAGAGTACAATCATCATGTAATACTATGTTAAATGCAAAGTGGATATACCACGGTAGGTTGACATTATTATGTTCTAATTTGTCTAGGATTCGTATTTAGCTCTAATATTTTTCAAAATACACTTAATCCTTTCACAAACACCTCCTCTCCTTTTATCAAAAGATTAAAAGAAGCATCTTTTTTTTTTTTATATATGAATTGCTTATCTAAAACGTGGTGTGTCTTTACTTTGGTGCGTCAATTGCTTTTGTTCTTGTGATTCTGCCTCCTACTTGTATTCTGCGTTCAAGGGGGTCTTATGATTTATGTTTTAAACTGGTTTTTTTTAACATTATTCATTTTTCTCACTTTGCTGCCATCTGCAGTTATATATGAACTATCTTTTCTTATTATGATAAATATGAATTGCACAAGGCTCAATGATGCATGCGTTTCAGCCTGCATGCTGTATAGGTGTAGAATGCCTGACTTGAATTTTCTTCTTTGTAAGGCATGAAGAGCCTTTCGTATTAAGTTGGCTGTTAGGTTTTTCATCAGTAGTGGGCTCATTTGTGGCTATATTTCCATGACAATCTGTGGATGATATGTTTGTGTGCATAAATTGCTTTAAACCCTAGTAAATATATGGAAATTTGATTATCCATCTAAACATAGTTTCATTTTTGTGCTTCTTTGTACCAAAGTAGCTTCATATCAATTTGCTAGTTCACCCTGCTGTTTTAGGTCTTAAGCATGGAAGGATTTGAGCACCTTGCATTTCTGATTCAATTTGGTGAGAAGGGGTCTGAAGGAATTCCTTTAAGCCAAGCGGCTCCATTTTTTGCCAATTCAGATCCCGACATGCCTGCTGTTCCTGTTCCTGCCGTACAAGTTCATGATTGGCTTCTTCAGAATATAGCTTCTGCCTTGGAACATCTTACCGAAAGAGTTTCCCTAAGAGAAAATGGGCCAGCCAATAACTCTGATCAGGATGTGGCGATGGCTGATGCCTGCACAAGTTCAATCAAGTCATCAACAAGTGCAAAGGGTCCAAGTTTTATTGAAGGGATCTCCAAAGCATCATATGTAAAGCAAGCTTCTGAGATTAAAGGTTCTTCTGTCAAGGTTAGGTTTGAAATGTAAACTTGCTATGTTTGACAGAAATCTTGGTGATTACAAGTCTATTGCCTTTTAAATTTATGTCCATTTTCATTGACAATTCTGAAATTACTTTTTCCTTTTATTTATTGCTAGCTTGTTGCATTTACATTCATTTTTGCGATATGAAACAGAAAAGAAAGGTGTATGGTGATTAGGGTTGTTAGAAGGTGGAATCTGGACCAGATTTACAACATTTGACCGAATTATTGTTTGTTGATTGAAGTTTAGAGAAATGTTTCTTAAATTATTAGATGTTGTTGTTATCATTAAGTAGGTGGATTACTATATTTGGGTATTGAGATTTGGGCTAGCATACTCACTAAGTTGTGTTATCAATCTATATTGTTATGATGCTTCTTGTAGTCTCTTTTGGATTTATATGGACGACTTTCCCAAGCTGGCAAGTGCTTAACTTCTTTCGATTTATCAAGTCTCAAAAAGGATAATAGCCATTGTCATTTCTGTTATGGAGTCTAGTCAACATGTTTTCTTACATGCCTTCTGCATTGTCTTAATGTATTAATTTTTTATATAGTTTCATTTTCAATACTTTTGATGTTATGTACATCATTGCAGGTTATCAATTGCCATGATTCTGCCATTTACATTTTAGCGCCTTTAAGATATGCCACAATATATGGATGCTCAGATGCCACTATTATTCTTGGAGCTGTTGGCAAGGTAGTAATAATAAGATATTTGTTTTGTCCTTTCAAATATTGAGTGTTGTGATCGCTTCCTCATTTACGTTGGCTGATTAGCAGATTCCATCCGTTTAATTCATGATGTTTAACTGACAGATTGACAATAATATTACACCAGTGATTATTTCACATCAATATGGTTAGGATACTGGTTCTCTGTATATCTTTGTCACCCCTGCATACAGCGTCCATCGCTCATAATAACTGGTCGTATCCAATATTGCTTGGTTAGAGAAGTAGCTAATGACAAGAGTGTGTGGTAGAATGTTCTGAACTCATGTGTTCATGCATAATTGCATTCTTTGTCATGGTTGAGATTATACTGATTAGCTAGGTTTTTCAGTCTGTTACCCAGGATATTCTAAGGTCATTCCTGCAAATGCTGCTAGAAAGAGTATCACATACACACCATTCGATAAACAATTTTTTCTATCAAAGGACATGATTGCAGCTTCCAGATGATCTCTATGCAGATGTCACAGATGCTTGTATAAAATTTGGAAACATTTTGCCATTTCATGGTGCTACAAATTGATAACAGGACATCTGAAACTTTTCTAATCTTTTGTGTGCTCCTTTTAGGTTATACTATGTTCAAAAGATAGTATATACTGGCATGCAGTCTATCTTAAACTGCTTGATAAAGGATCTTGAGTTCTCATACATATTCATTTCTTTATTCCTGGTCAAAGTTTTAACAGGAATATTCCCATTGACCTAAATATTTATGTATACTGTCACCCTGGGAAATGTCATTCGTTTTTCACTTGCAGTTTTCTTTTATATTTGAGCATTTACCATCTTCTTTCTTCTCTGTTATGTCAAGTAATCAACCAGATAATTGTAGTATATGTCTTTAGCTAACATCTGAGTTTGACTTATGCATTATGTTGCCTCTCATATCTTGGACGGAAGGTAACACTAGTAAAGTATGATGTATGATTTTGATTCCTTCTGCAGGCTGTAAGGGTTGAACACTGTGAACGAGTTCATGTGATTACAGCAACAAGACGAGTCTGCATTGCCAATTGTCGCGAGTGTGTCTTCTTTCTGGGAGTAAACCAGAGACCACTCATTGTGGGTGATAACCATAAGCTACAGGTGAGTTGGTCAGTTTTGATGTTGTGTTCACAATGTTGGCGGCTAGTTCTTTGTGCTTATGAATTTGCTTCTTATTGAAATGGACTATAATGATTTTGGAAATAAATGATGTTATGTTGTCGAAAATTAGTTTTAGCTTATTGGTGGAGTTTCTTAGTTCTAGAGTAAGTTGTTTTGGTCTATTTGCTAATATGGCATCATGTGCTTGGCATGAAGAACATGCAAGACAGCTGTACTGCCTGGGCCATACCTGCCTTTAATAGAAATATTGGACACTATCTTGTGACAAGCAAACTATTTTCTTATTATAATTCTGTCATGGCTTATATTAATTATGTAGTTTATCCTCTGAAGAGAGGTAGGATTTCACATTAGCTAGAGAATTCTATGAGCAACAGTCAATGTGGTAGTCATTAAGTTTAAGCTTGGCAGGAGGCAGTTTCATAAAGGAATTTTAGAATTTTCAACGGCCACTTCATTCTATTCTAATTGACACTTTTGTTGGAATCATTTAGAACCATTCTCTTTGTACCAGTTCTTTATATACGTTCTGACTCTATTTTCAGTCATGCTGAAAAAGTTAGAAATCGAGAAACAACTCTGGCTAAATGGTTAAGCACAGCCTGGACATATTATTGATTCACTTGAAATATTAGGCATCTACTGAAGATATCATTTAAGTGATCTCTGGAGTTCATCTTAGTTGCAGTGGTAGATTGGACCCTAAAATCTGGTGAAGCACTTTATTGATGGTTTTCATAGATTCTGATTTTCATGCCTAATGTGATAAGAAGACTGACATTTCTCTTCATTCTTTGGATTCTTGTCAGGTGGCACCATATAATACATTTTACTCTCAGTTGGAGGAGCACATGGCGGAAGCTGGTATTGAGGCAACTATGAACAAATGGGATGAACCCTTGGCACTCGGAGCAGTTGATCCGCATGACTCATTATCTCATCCGGCAGGTGTCTCTGATGCTCAAGCCGAGTCAGCTACTCATGTAGATCCTGACCAGTTCATAGATTTTTTGGTATGCTAAATTGGGTTTGTTTTATTCTGCTTCTATTTATTTGTTTTCAAATAGCATATCACCTGTGGTCATATCCATTTACTTCTTGACACAGATCCCAAACTGGTTTGGAGGTGAATGCGCTGGGTCAACAAAAGCCAATCCTTTTCCATTACCAGATGCTTATGTAGCAGTTCAGCAGAGAAAAGTATGTACACCAACCCATCTGATTATAACCAGATGCTTTGATGTCTTTTAATTCCTGAGTTTGCATGTTTTTTGTGTTAGAAGTGATACTCTAAAAGTTGGTTTCAGGTTCTTTTACTGATATTCATGTTTGCCATCATAAAAAAAATGTTCTTCATGTTTGGTTTTCTGAAATTATTTTCTCTTTTCCACAGCAAAAGAGCTTGGTGGAGATAAAGAAGCTTATCAAGGAGGCACCCCTAGATGATAACCGGAAACGGGAAGTGTCAAGTGCACTCCATGTATACTTCAGAGACTGGCTATATGGTAATCTTCATATTCAGCTTTCTGAATTTTCACGTCTTTCATAGTTCTTTGCAGTATGCTCAATTCACTTCTCATTTGATTGGTTGATGCTTGTACTCTGTGGCTTTGATACTAGGAAAAATGGGAAAAAGCTGTGAAAGGCAGACTCCCATCTTAAAATAAATATTGGAAAGTTGATTTAAAGGATTAATTTGTCTGCATATTTCCCTTACGGGCAGCCTATACTTTGCTATGACATAATATTTTTTCAGTTGATTTTGTTTGCCTGATTTTAATGTAGTTACTGAAACTAGGGGTTTGATACTTCTATATCAGAGAGTATACGCACCTCGATTGATCCCTTTTCCATTCATTTATGTAGATTTATCTCTAGAATAGATAGGTGAACTGCATGCTTGCTTCCTGCATCAAAAGGAGGGTTAACGAGTCATAAGTCTCTGCAGTCTTTATTACATTCCTATTGAAGTTTCAAATAGACATTTTTGCACCTGCCCTATTCTTGCTCCTTTCTATTTTATGTTAACGTAGTGCAAAATAAAAATTTTATTCTTAAAAGTGCTTTACTGCCTTATATATTGTTGACATGATTTTTTATTTATATTATGGATCATTTACATCATGTGATTTTCTATTGTAATAACAGCTACAGGAAATATCCGTCAGCTTTACTGCCTACAAAATGACTAATTCTGTATAATGATGCGGTGTCTCAATCAAGGATGTAAGAGAAAGTAGTTTTCCTTCAGGTTCTCTTCCTGTTTCAACTCCTCCCAAGTTGCTCAAGCATTCCCTGTCGGTACTACACGCTGCTGAGAGTAAACCCTATTTGGCTCGGGGTGGTATTTATTAATGCATCGACAATGGTGCACAGAATGCAATTAGAAAGACATTGACTAATCTCAGTGTAATATTTTTTTTTTCCCGTTCAATGAAAAATCTTACTGTAATATTTTTTTTACCTAGGTTTGTAGTCATATGAAGTTTTCTTTCTTGGTTCCATTATTTTGGTCTGGCCTTGTGAAATTCAATTACTTGAGTTCATTAATTTTTAAGTTTTGCCCATTTGTTTCTTTCCTCCTGTAAGCAAAGATTTGAGTTGTCGGATAGGTTTTGATTGTTTATTTACTTAGGGCCCAGCTAAATTGACTATCATTCTGTTGTAAATTACTGTAGATTTTACCCATAATTTTTGCCAACTCAATCTCCTACAGACAAATTAAGGATCAGAAAAGTAAGAGGTGGACTAAGCACTGTTATTGGCTACGTAGATGAGTTGCAATGTTTCATACAGAAAAGGAACAAAAATAGAAGGAAAGAAGAAACTAAGAATTAAGTAAGGAATATACGTCTGCCTAATATAAATGTCTCCGTAGTAGCAGGAGTTAAGGCTATCAGAAAATAGTATTTGATGAAGTAAAATGAGCAGGCCTAGAATGTGAATACCGAAATCTTTATTAATGCTCTTCTTTTCACTGATTCTGTAGGTCCACAGTGGCAGTGCGTTCTGTACGCCGCCTCTTTTGCTGTAGTCTGAAGCAATAAGCTGTAAGTCCGATTGCTAAAGGCAGGATTGATATAGTTAGAATGACAAAAAGCTTCACCCCATCTGGTGCAATGTTTATTACTGCAGTGTCGTAGGTGAAATTCATTGCCAAGAAACACAATTGAAGCTCAAACTGCAGAGGAAACTTGTTTGTTAGGATGTTGATCATTTGAAGAGACAATTTAAAGCCCAGAGAGTTGGAAAACATATAAAGGCGAAATGCAATTGTTTTAGTAGAACCCCAAATCGACTCCCCTGCAATGTGTGTGTTGCTGCTGGGTATGCTATTGTCTTGCCATGCACCCCCTGGAGGGTTGACACCAAATTGGAAGGTTGTTGTTGCCACCAAAGCAGCTACAAGCAAAGTGAACTGCGGGTTTCACCAGGAGAATCTCTCCCCTTTTTAAATTTGAAATACTCTGTCACATCATTTTTTGTTCGCAGTGGATTTGTCTCTGCTGATGCTGCTGCAGGATTATTGGTTGATGTTTGATTGTCATCTCTCATTCCCGTAGCTCCAGCACTCCGAAGGATCTCCTCAATTTCCCTATCTCCAGCTTCACTCGGGAAAATCAGCAGCAGGTCAAATGCAGTGAGACCGCTATGATTTATGGCATTTACTTCCAACCCCTGTGAAGAATTGGCTTGATGGCCAAGTAAGAGTTCTATTACCTGCAAGTGAATCCGATTTTTTAATTGTTCTTTATAGTCAGAAGATAAATCATATGATACTTGACATGGATTTTCTTTCCTAGCAGTTATATCTGTTTCTACTCGAGCAGTTATATCAATCATTTTCAAAGTTTTCATGACATGAAGTGTGTCTAACTTGGAAATCAACTCGTCCTAGGATATGAAACACGGAGCCTAGTCAATAGATGGAGTTTCCAGCTAACAAAGTTGCTAAAACTAAAATAAGATTGGACCATGCAATGAGGAAATTTTTTTTAGTGACCAGTTTCTTTATTCACCAGTTTCCGTAGACAACATCATTCTAACCTTCAATAGCGGTTAGTTGACATGATGCCACAGAAACCCAGGATTGAACTGAGTTTAGCACTTGCAGGGGGATAAATTTAAAATAGAGGCAAGTTTAAGCTCTTCGGAAACATTTTTTCCCTTTTACTTTATGACCATTTTGAATCCACGCTAATCAATTCTCTAGACAACTGTACAAAACCGTAAGGATCGTATGACAGATTTTGATTTTATTGGCAGGTCAGATATGACTGGTTTAACTGCATATTGATTTACAGTTGAAATTTCTAATTGAAGCAAATTAGGAACCTTATTGCAGATACATGGTTCTCACATTCAAGAGATATCCAGGCTAATGAAGCTTAATAAGACATGATCTTTCTGTGGCCTCACAGTCTTAAGTCAAACACTCCTCTGTAATGATCTGAAAACAATAGAAACAAGAACTAACTTGATTGAAAATTATTGAATATGGGATTAAATATAAGATTGGACTCACCTGGTGTTGTTTCTTCAAGGTGGCTAGGTGCAGCACTGTATTTCCTTGCTCATCCCTCATACTGAAAGTATCTTCCTTCTTCATCTCTCTAATCCAATCCACAATAATTGCAATTGCTCCATACTGGCTGTTCTTAATAGCAAGGTGAAAAGCAGTATCATGCTGAATGGTCACGTCTTCAACACATTCTGGACAAGCTGAAAGCATTTCGGCCACAGCATGAGACCTCCCTTTGATAGCTGCACAGTGCAGGGGAGTCTTTGCCTCTGGTCCTTGTAGTTGACAGAGTTTTCGGTCAACTTTCAGTAACTCCCTTACAACCTCTGTGTGCCCTATTGATGACGCCACGTGCATAGGGCTAAAACCATCTTGATTCACTTCCTGAGCCATATCTGGTCTCAGGTTTATGATCTCCTTTACAAAATCAACATGCCCATATGCCGAAGCAACATGTAGAGGATTTCCTGCTGAAGTTAGTGCAGAGGTATGGAGTATCAAGGGATTTTCTCCCAGAAGTTGGTGTAAGCTTTGGACATTTCCTGCTTGAGCTGCCTCAAATAGCTTTCTATCCATTGAGGTGAAATATTCCCTATGCCTTAGTTTTGTCTTAGTATGTGAGGTACACAGGACTTCACGTATGGGAAAATAATATGAATAAGGAGGAATAATTCACGGAGGTATAGTTTGTTAAGCGTTTCCCATAAAAATTTTCTTATGGACATTAAAACCTTTATATTGTTTCAGAATACATTAGTAGTACTTGTTTGTTTTCTTATTTTTTTTTTTAATTTTTGAATAAACATTCTGTTTTGCGCGAGAATCAAATTTTGGAATAAGTCAAGCTATGTTAAACAATCATCTGACGAGTGAAGAGCCAAATATTTCATAGAATAAGGTTGGCAAGATTCATCACAAAAATAAGTAAATAAACCAATTACATCATCTGGCAGTTGATGGCTTGTTAATCAGTCTTTACTGTTATTATTATTATTTTTTGAGTTCTGACATCAGGAATTGTAGAATTTAATTGCAGAGATTGATTGCCTTCAGAGTTAAGATTATT
Organism: Luvunga scandens; assembly: GCA_030449905.1. Lineage (NCBI taxonomy): Eukaryota > Viridiplantae > Streptophyta > Magnoliopsida > Sapindales > Rutaceae > Luvunga > Luvunga scandens. The sequence continues at coordinate 141,806 of JASUUG010001266.1, forward strand.
ACTCATCCCATTTAATAAATTAGATCATGATGTTGCAACGGTATTTATCGTTGACTTGAAAGGGTTCTCAGGTTTTCCTGCTAAATATAGGTATAACTGGGCAAGTACAGTAACTCAATTTCAAAACCAAAAGAAAATAAAAAGTGCTTCCTACCAAGTCAATATCAGGTGACGCTGCATGGGTATTGAGGTGTTCTAAATAAAGAATTAAGTAAAAACTATTATAAATTATCTGCAAGATGTACATAAAAAAGTGTCTCCATAATATTAGGAGTGAAGGCCAGGTGTTGAAAAATGGAAAAGAGAGAGCAACACTCAAAAATTGTTGCTTCGCTTCAGTTGCTCTTTTAACAGAGTCCATGTATTCAAGAAGAGAGAACATAAAGAATATTCAAATCTGTATTCTGCCTTTTGTTTTCAATGGTTCTACGGATCCATTGCATGCTCTATAAGCCTTTTCTTCTGCATTTTCTTGCCGATTAAGCTGTATGTGTGGTAAATGTAGCCATGATTGTTTTAGTTAGAGTGATAAAAAGCCGCATGCCATCTGCAGTAGTTATTACTCCTAGATGTTTTGAAGGATCATATGATGGTGTTTGCTGCTAAAAAAGCTGGGAAAATATTATGAACTTCCCTGTAAAAGCTTGGTCTTCCAAGAATCAGATGTTAAGCGCCTAACCTCTCTTATTCTCATATTTATGTATAAAACCTTAATTGGCAACAACCATATTTTCTTGATTCAGCTTTAAGTGGTAGCCTCCATATTCAACCCTTCCAACTAAAGTCGCCTGCAGGAATAGCCATGTTGAATCAACTTGATTTTACACTCAAATTTACCAAATCGTTCTCCTATAAGCAAGTCTCAATGATCAGAAAACTCAATTGCTGTTATTTGCTACATAGATGAGTTTCATAAAGAAAAGAAAAAAAAAAACAATAAACTGAGAATTGCGTAGGAAATATTCTACATTATCTGCTACAAATGCGTAATAAATGTCTCCATAAGAGTAGAGCTAAGGCTAGGTGCTAACAAAGGAAAACAGAAACAACACTGAAATATTGTTGCTACAGTCTATAATATTGCTGAAAAAGTATAACAAGCACACCTAGAATATCCAAATCTTCATTTTGTCTCTTCTGTGTTCAATGGCTCTATGGCCCCGTAGAGCGTTCTGTAAGCCTCTTTCTGAACTGTCTTAGGCAATAAGCTGTAAGTGCGATAATTAGAGGTAGCCAACGGGCCGTGTCATGTCGGCAAAAGAAAGCTCATGCATGCTCTCGTATTCGTGCCGTGCCATGCCCATTATGCGTTTCGTGCCATGTCGTACCTACATTTTTTTCTTAGGCCCTGCCCAACCCATGTGCCATGCTCAGTCGTGTCGTACCCACACATGCTGTGCCATGTTGTGCTTAAGAAAAAAAACCCACTAAACTTTTTTTTTTTCCTAAGAGCATATACCAAATTATTGGTTTATTTTTTTCAAGTCTATATATCTTTTTAGATTCATGTGCCTTTACTCAAATTTAATTAAATAAAAAATTTAAAACTTAAGTCTATATTCAACAATAATAAATTAATAATAATAAGAGAATATAATTTTAATTACTAAGTTTGACTCTATGGTATTAGAATTCTTTTATAATACTTAACAATAATAATAATAATAATAATAATAATAATAATAATAATAATAATAATAATAATAATAATAATAATAATAATAATAATAATAATAATAATAATAATAATAATAATAATAATAATAATAATAATAAATTTTTTTTAAGAGTTAACTTAATTATTAACTTAAAATTATGTAGAGTCATAGCATAGTTTATAATAATATTAATACATATTTATAAAATCATGATATTTAAAATTTTATTTATTAAAATCATGATATCAATTACTTATTTAATAAATTTTAAACATAAATCAATTATAATTTTTTTGAAACTAAGTATTAAATAAATTTAAAAAACTTGAGCTAATAAAATATATTAAAAGATTTAATTTTAAATTATTTATAAATTATAAAATTTTAAGTTTACTTTCATTAGAAGTGAAACGTGTTTATTGCGTGCTTTTTCGCATGTCGTGCTTTGGTCAATTTCTAATTGTGTTGTGTTTTTAAAGCCCGCGTGCCTAAAATTCTAAGCTTGGCCTGGCCCACGTGCGTGCGGTGCCGTACTGTGTGCTCCACTGAAACGTGCTCGTGCCGTGCCGTACGGAAACGTGCCGTGCCCGTGCTATGCATCGTGCCGTCTGGCCCATTGGCCACCTCCAGCGATAACCGCAGGCAAGATTGCTGATGTTAGATTGACAAAAGCCTCAAGCCATCAGGTATAATGGCTATTACTGCAGTGTCATAGGTTACATTCCAAGGAAACACAAAATAAGCTCAGGCTTCAGGGGAAACTTGGGTGTTAGAATGTGGATCATATGAAAAGACAATTTAAAGCCCAAAGAGTTGAAAAACATAAAGATGCCATATCCAATTTTGTTCTTAGAACCCCAAATAGACTGCCCTGCATTGTGTGTTTTGCTGCTGGTGGTGCAATTGTTTTTGTCAGGTATATAATTGTCTTGCCATAGACCACCTGGCGGATTGGCACCAAACTGGAAGGTTGTGGTAGCCACCAAAGCAGCTACAACCAATAGTGAACTGCGTGCTTTGCCAGGTGAATCTCTTCCCTTATTAAACTTAGAGTACTCTATCAAATCATTTCTTTGATGTCAATTTGTCTCCGCTGATGCAGGACTGTTAACGGATGTTTGATTGTAAGGTTGAGGGGAAGGAATGGGAGGGAGGGTGACATCTATCATTCTCATAGCTCCAGCACTCCAAAGAATCTCGTCAATTTCTCTATCTCCAGCTTCACTTGGGAAAAGCAGCAGCAGGTCAATTGCAGTGTGTCCGCTCTTGTTTATGGCATTTACTTCCAAACCCCTGGAACATCTTCCACATGGCCAAGCAATAGTTCGATTACCTGCAAGTGAAATCTTTCTTTTTTTAATCCCTCCCAATTCTTCTATATAGTCAGATGATAAACTATGCGATGCTTACTTGACATGGATGTTATTCCCTAGCGGTCAGGTCGGTAGTCGAGCAATTCTGTCATTCTGTTTCTAAATTGCCAGCATATGAGGTGTGTCTAGCTTGCAAATAAAGTCTTTGCAGGGTACAAAATACTGAGCCTAGTCGGGGTTCCTACCTAAAAAAGTTGCGAAAATTAAACTAAGACTGGAACATGTAATGAAGCAATTTTCCCAGCTTTTATTTACCGGTTTCAATAGACAGCATCATATTGACCTTGAATGGTGGTTACTCAGCATGATGCCACAGAAGTACAGGGATGGGATACTTGCAGATCAACAATATAAATGATAAAATGCAGATCAACAACATAAATAAATAAAACTACACAATTTATAAATGACAAAAGGGTTGAATTATATGGTGAAGAATCATTACAGTTAATAAAACACAAATTCCTGTCATAATTCAATTACGACCAGATAACCTCTAAGTCCAGCACCAAGTCGCAATCATTTTGGTCAGACAGAAGCAGCTGATGAATTGATTCCAACCCATAATCAATGCTGCTTTCATAATCACATTGATGGTCAGATGAAATGGCCAAGGTTTGTTCACATTGACACTCTCTCTGCTGCTGGTTTTCTTGTAGGCTCGAGTTTTGAACAGCTGATCAAGCACCGCAGCAAATGCTTCAAATTGTTGTTCAGCAAGACTAAACGAATGGTGTGTTCCATCAGTTTCATCAATGCTTTCTCCATCTCCTATTGGTTCTTCAGCATCATCATGAAGTTAACTCTTCCAGAAAATAATAGTCTTCCTCAATTAACTGAGGCAATACATCACTGTCTTCTTGTTGCAACAAGGACTCAGGCACCGCATGGGCACATCAGCAATACTCTCCGAATGAGAATGATAATTCCCACTAGTTTATCTAATCTAAAGCATGTTGTTTCCGGAGTCACAATGCTGGTTAACATCTGATCAAAACGACTCATCATCATCTCCATAGATGGCTCGTAATGACATTCTAAGTTCTGAACTGGTACCTGCTTACATTGATGTTTATGCATTTGACCAGACACACTAGAATGATCAGTAACACTGCTTGCAAAGCCCATTCGACCAGATAAGCTTTGCTCGCTCGTCATGCCAGTAAATGTATTTTGGGTTCAAAATATTACATTAGCCTCTATAATTTTGTTCTGAATTATTAATTATTAAGCTAAGTTAGATTTTTTTTTTTTGCAGTTAATATTTGTTTTGTAAATCACTTATCATAGAAGCTAAAATGCGGCTGCTGATTTTGATATTTTGAAATCTGAATACACTGTTAAGACCATGCATTATGTGTATGTAATTAAAGCTTAGTAGATTTCATAATATTGGGATGTAGTTTATTTGCTCATGTTTTTTGAATTATTAATTATTAAGCTGAGTTGGTATTTTTTTTTGTCGTTGTAATTAATATTTGGTCTATAAATCACTTATCATAGAAGCTGAAATGGAAAAATGTAATATTGCCGCTAGTGAATATTGACTGCAAAAACATATATAATGCACGGTCCTAACAATGTATTCAAATTTCAAAATAACAAAATCAGCAGCACCATTTTCATATTCAAGGCTCAATAAAATTTTGATACTGCTGCCATCATGTCATTTGACTATAACTGTAGTTCTCTGCAATATAAAGTTAAAAAAATTGATATAGTTAGCATGTAAAAAAAAAAAAAAAATTTACATGTAACTGAAAAAATTGACTATTTACTTCAGAATTAAGAGCTATCTTCTTTTAAAAAATATAACAAAAAGAATATACCAAATAGCATAAAATTATAAGCAAATACTTCAAATTCGTCAATTGAAATTTCTTCTCTTTGACAAGAATAAAATATTATAAGTATAAAACCGCTTCATTTAGGCACATAAATGTGTAACTTGATTCCGTGTCTTTTGATTTGTAACATTTTTGATTCCGTGTCTTTTCATTTGTAAAATTTTCTTTTTAACTAATTGAATGTCTTTGCAATTCTGTATTTCAATTAATTTGATCGTGCGATGATTACTTAAGGAAATTGATCATTTACATATACAAGCAAAAATGGAATATCTCAGTGAAAGTATTTATGTACACAGCGTACAATGGATTAAAAATGAAATGCCGAAAGCCAATCTAATTCCACTTCCCAAATTGGACTTTTATATTGTTCAAAGTTGAAGGAAGGTCTTTGATTGCGCACGTCTCTTATACCATATAATAATTTGATAATATCTATTAATATAGAATTTGCCTAATCAATAAACTGGAACCAATTTTTTTACTTTTTTGATACATAAATGTCTACCAAACTAGCAGGAGTTGAGGCTTGGTGATAACAAAGGGAATCAGAAAGAAGCACTTTGATAGCTTTCAGAACATAGTACTGATGAAGTGAAATGAGCATTCCTAGAATATGAATATCGAAATCTGTTGAAAGTTGATCTGTGTATATTGCTTTACAAGAACATCTTTACTGCTCAGGATGTTTTGAAGATAAATCAAGATGCAACACACGATCAATTTCGAGTCAAGAATTACTCAATTTACTAACAAGAATAATCAATTACGTGGTTCAGCTTTTGACAAGACTTACATCCACGAGTGAAGCTATCAGAGAGTTTTATTGATGATTCAATGAAGAATTACAGAGCGTGAGTAACACTCACTTTAGAAAGCAAGACTAGACTCACTTTCTCTCTTATATCACTTTGTAAGGTAATCCGCACGCGCCTGAAGTTAGCTTGTTAACTGGCTATAATCAGCGAACCTGTGACAAACTCAATTTCTAGAATGTACACATAGGGGACACGAGGACTAATGGTTTTAACCGTTTATTCAACACTTAAGCCACATGTGAGCGGCACATGACTCCACTTAAAGCATCACAGCCCAAAACGTTGCCTGCCTCTCTTCAATATGTTGATGTCATTTTGGGCATTCTAAGTTGCTCACGTTTACATCAGGTGTGTTTCTGACTATGCTTGGAAACAAAACGTTGCCATTTTTTTCCACTAAGTGTTTGTATTCATTACACACTCAACAATTCTCTATCTTGAATCAAACACCTCAATTTGACTCCTTCACTAATTACTTAACAAGATCAGATATCGCAAACTTCAGCTAAGTCCAGAGCCTTCTTGAACTTAGCTACTGGAATCACCTTAGTAACTATATCAGAGGGATTTTCATCTATGTGTATTTTGGCTGTTTTGATGACACCCTTTGAAACTTCATTCCCTGTGAAATGAAGCTTTACGTCAATATGCTTTATTTCTCATGGTAATATGTGTTTTTGCACAAATGTAAGGCACTTGAATTATCACAGAAGATTGTAATGGACTCTTGAACTATACCAAGCTCCACCATCAACCGCTTGAGCCATATAGCCTCTTTAACAATCTCTGCAGCTGCTGTATATTCAGCTTTAGTGGTAAAGATTGCTACAACATACTATAGGCTTGCTTTCTAGTTGACCAAACATCCCTTAAACATAAACATATAACTGGTCAATATATCCCTATAAACCTCTACCAATTCCAGTATTCCTTTCATAAATCGGGCCAAGACTGGCAGTACCCTTAAGATACCTTAGTATCCATTTAACACCTCTCTAATGTTCTTTTCTAGGTGTTGCCATATATCTACTGACGACACTCACAGCATATGAAATGTAAGCCTAGTAAGGACTACAGTATACATTAGGCACCCAAACATTTGCATGTGGAACTTTCTGTATTTTAGATTTATCTTCATTTGTTTTAGGACAGAAGAGATTGCACAATGTGAAATGAGTTGCTAATGGACTTTGTACAGGTTTTGAGCCAAGCATGTCAAATGTTTCTAATACCCTCTTCAAGTATTTCTCTTGAGACAGAAAGATAGTTTTATCTTTTTTATTTCTAGTGATTTCCATTCCCAGTATCTTCCTTGCAACACCCATCAAAAGCGATTCTGAGTAACCCTTTCAAGTTCTCTATTTCAGTTCTCTCCTTGCACGCAATTAACATGTCATCCACTTGCAACCCAGTATCCATCTATTTCTTGGCTTTGGAACCAGTTCTTAAGTACTAATCTTCTGTAAAGAACTCATCTCCTCATCCATTACTGACATCTATTCTTTCTTATGTTGACTATTAACAGCATTCTTGGAGCTTTTAGGTTTTTCTTCATTAATGTCATGCGCTGAACGCAGTGCATAAGCATTTAAGTCTGCATATCCATATCTTTTAAGAGCTTTCGCTTGATTTTTTTTTTACTGTATCTAGTCAGTTGATAGTGTTGAGACTGATGTTGAACTTGAGCTGGTTATTGAGAGGTTTCTGTTCATATTTGTCTTCAGCAACTTTATTTGATTCTGCAGCATCATCTAAATTACTTTGAACATGCGGCTCCACCTTAAACTGTACATCAGTTGTACTGATAGCTTGCTTATCTTTTTGTACTTGAAACTTGCTTATAACTTCTTCCTCATTAAGAAGCACATCCCTACCGATTATATACGTTGATGGAGATAGATCTGTACACCAAATCTTATAACCTTTCTTTCTCTCTGGATAACCAATGAAAACACTTTTAAGAGCTTTTGATTCCAACTTCCCTGGACTTATGTGAGCATAAGCTTGATAGCCTAACACCCTCAAATCTTTATAATTAGCTGGTTTTCTATTCCATATTTCAAATGGAGTTTTATAGCATATTGCAGTAGATGGACTCAAGTTAACCACGTTGCAAGCAGTGTTAAGAATTTCAGCCCACAGAATTCTAGATAGCTTTGATTGAATTAACACGCTTCTCACTTTATCTATGAGAGTTTTGTTCATCCTCTTGGCAGGCCCATTTTGTTGAGGTGTTAGCCTCACAATCTTGTGCCTAGCTATTCCTTCTTTTGAACAAAAGTTGTCAAACTCTTGATTGCAGAACTGGAGTCCATTGTCAAATTTCACTTTCTTTACTCTCTTGTTTATTTAATTTTCAACCAAAGCTTTCCATTCCTTGAATTTCTCAAACACTTGATATTTATTCTCAAGTGCATAAATTTTGACCTTCTTTCAGAAATCATCAATAATTGATAAGAAGTATCTACTACCACCTAGAGATAACTCCGATGCAGCCCCCTATAAATCTGAGTGCGTATAATCTAGAATACGTTTAGATGTATGTAATAATTGTTTGATGCTGGTTCTTATGGATTTACCTACGACACAATCATCATAGAATACCAGATCCTCAATCTTATCTCTATTTCAAAGTCCCTGTTTTGACAGCTTAATTAGCCTTTTATAATTATATGCCCAAGTCTTAGATGCTAAAGTTTTGTTTTATCAGCACTAGTACTTGAAGCCACTGTCACTTCTCTAAAATTTGTTCTTTCTAAGACATAGAACGTTTTGCTTCTAACCCCTTTTATGAAGACTATGGATTCTTTAACTACCTTTAACACTCCATGTTCAACTTCAATATTATACCCTATTTGATCCATCATCCCCAGTAAGATTAAGTTCCTTTTTAAATCAAGAACATGCCTCCCTTGCTTTAATTCAAAGATAGATTCATCATGCATCATAAATTTCACATTTCCAATAGCTATAGTTCTACACATGACATTATTCCCACCATCATTCTACCTTTATCAAATTCCTGATATTCGGTAAAATAAATCTTAAACAGGCACGTGTGAAAAAAACAACCAGAATCAAGCACCCATTCACTTTATTATTTCACATCTGAAGCAACAAGCACATCTATTGATTCATAACCTTCTTCTGCAGCAACTAGAGAATCTCCACTCTAAATCTTTTGCTCCTTTGTCTTGTGTTTTCCTCTTTAGGCAATCCCTCCTGAAACCCCTTTCTTTATAATATTGAAAACATTTTAGATTTATGTTTTTTAGATTTACGTTATTTTTTTTTCTTTTATTCTTTTCTAATTTGCCTCTTGTCATTAAACCTTCACCAGATTTATCATTCATATTCCCTTGTTTTCCTATAGCTCTCTTATATTGAGGGATGATTTTACTTTATCAAGGGTGTAACACCCCAAACCCAACACATGCGAAGTACGTGAGGAATGAGGTTACTTACTAATAAAAAATCTTTACACCAAAAAAAAATCTCAAATACTTTAATCAATAAATCCACAAATTCATGTATCCAACTCTAAAGATGTCTCTCTCAAAGACATAGGTATAACAAAAGTCTCAAAACTTCTCATATACAAGTTCATAAACAAATAAATTAAAAGGAACAAAAGTCTATCGTCCTCTCCTAATTAGAAATATGAAACGAATCTCTAACTCCAATGATAGCACACCTCTCAACAAAATACTTAATCTGCAAAAAGTAATGACGGGAGGTGAGCTGTCAACTGGGTAAGTAAAACCATTCTTAACACACTAGGCCTATTATGCACCGAAAGTATTACAAGCCCCATTTTTTATCAAAACATATATATTATAACAGAAAGACAAAACTTCGCTAAACAGTTCAGAATATCAAAAGCTCATAATTCATACAAGAAAACATATCATATAGTACATAGCACAAAGAAGCCAAAGTTAGCTCATGTCACATAGTGTCACCTATAGTCTCGGTGACCCGGCCAGAAACAGAATCAGAATATCGTGTGCACACTCAGAACAGAAACCCAGTACTGGTCCAGAACAGATATGTATCGTCTTATACGATTAGAATCAGAATTACTACGGACAAAGGGCAAAAACATTGAAATCAGTCTTTCATATATAATGGCTTGTACGTGGCACTTTGCACTGTATGTGGCACTTTACGGCGTTTTGGCCTTCAAGAGGTGGCCCCCATATAGTCTCAAGAGGTGGCCCCCGTACAATCATAAATAATTTAAATAGTATACAGACACAAAACATTCGTATCAAATTCATAAATATCCATAATAATAATTTGGGCTTGCAAAATATTTTATAAACAAAATCATAAAACGTAATCATATAACAAAATAAATTATATATTTAAAAACATTTGAAATATTTTATTGAAACCAATATAATAACATAATTTTCATATTTGAAAACATTTACACAAACTAATTTTGTTATGAAAAATAGTTGATTTTCAAAGAGCTATAAAAACCCATTTACTTATACTAGTATCAAAATAATCATACTTATCTAGTACATTAGAAATAAAGTTACTTACAATAGTATCATAATAATCATACGTATCTAGTACATTAAGAATGAAATTACTTACCTCGACGAAAGCAATGATCTAAACTCTTCTAAGTCTCCAACAGCCTCAAACACCTTAACAAATACAAGAAAATTCTATTAACAACTTATTCCAACCTCTCAATTTTCCTAATTCATACTCGTACAGGGCTATTACTCTGAATTTTAACTCTTAATCTAGAAATTAGAAAGAAACAATATTTTGCAGAACCAGTCTGGACATCCATGGGTATCTCACATAAAATTTTCAAGAAGATCCGATTTCAAAAACATCTTTAAAACTAATTATTTCTTAATAAATTCAAAACTGTCTTGCAGAGCCTTAACTGAACAGTATGGATTTCGAGATTTTTATAAAATCATACATTAATCGAAAAATTTCGAAATTAAAACTGGAAATACTAGACACACATAAAAATCTTTTTTTAAAATTCCCGAAGTTTGTCAATTCATTTGATACCCCAAATAATTTTATGAAGACAGTCATTTTGTTAAAGTCGCACTTTTCCGGTGCAGCAGTGTCTGTTTCGAAAATCCATGTAACATCAAAAACGAACTCAAACTTTACGAAACAAAATTTATTCCATAAGCCCTTCGTGTCTAGTTTTCAGGAAGATGAGGTTCGTTCCAAGAATCATTCGTAAGATATATGTTTAATTATGAGATATTCATGCTGTCCAGAATTATCTAGTAAGTTTATTGTGTCTAGGATTAAGAAACAAAACTCAACAATAAATCAAAACCCTAAACATAATTTAAACTCATCCTAAATCATGCATATAAGTCTGTAACAATCTAAAATTTAGCAAATAAAAACCCTAATAGAAAGATAGAAAACATGTGGAGAATAGAGGGGGTAGAACTTACCAATCCTTAAGGTTCTCCTCTAATCAAAGGTTTGAATCTTAGGGTATGAATGAGAGAGTAAAGCAGAGAATAGAAGAAAACGTTGTGGATTTAGGGTTACAGAAAAGGGAAAAGTATGAATTTATAGGGAGTCCTAAGAAATCCTAGTAGGTTTTGGAAAAATATAAGTATTTTACAAAATTACCCCATGAGTAATCCTTATTAGTGAGGGTAATAGTGCCATTTATATATTCTAATAAAAATAAAATTCTATAACCTAAAATTCATAAAAAATATGGCGTTACAAAGGGACAATGTGCGTCTTTCATACAATAAAGCATCCACAAAATACTTATAAGATTCTAGCAGGGAGCTTTCCAATAGGAGAGTTTTTCCTTCATCATCGAGATCTTCATCAGTTATGGCAAGCATATCATAAAATTAATTAAACTCATCAATGTATTTATTAAGTGATGTTCTTTCTGCCATCTTTAATGTGACCTTTCTTTTCTTGATATAAAGTCTATTAGTTAGTGACTTCTTCATATAGATGTTTTTCAGTTTCTCCCACAATGTAGCTGTTGTCTTTCCTTTACTACCTCTCTGATCACTGAGTTAGTAAGACTCAAGATTACAGTACTTTTTGCCTTTAGATTTTGATAAAGAAGCTTTTTTGCCATCTTTCTTGGGTATCATTTCAAGAGCATCCCCAACTCGTGGGTCACCTTTACTTTCCACATATTAAAGTCATTCTTGCCATTAAACTTTGCTAGATCTAAATATGATGTTGCCATTCTTGGATCATGAATAACAAACTAGCTCTGATACCAATTGTTGAAAGTTGATATGTATATATTGCTTTACAAGAACAACTTTACTACTTAGGATGTTTTGAAGATCAATCACGATCAACCACATGATCAATTTCGAGTCAAGAATTATTCAATTTACTAACAAGAATCCTAACAATCATTCTTTGAAATTCAAACAAAGAATTAGAAACTAAGAGCAAAGCAATTACACACAAGAACAATCAATTACATGGTTTAGGTTTATACAAGACTTACGTCCATGGGAGAAGCTGTCAGAAAGTTTTCTGTTTGGACAATAAAACCTTTAGTGAAAACTATCACCTATAATCCAGAAATATTCCTGTTATATCACCAAGAATCAATAAGAAAATATGCAGAAGCGTACCTGAATCCATAATGCTTAATTTCTCTCTAGGGTTGTGTGGTTAGCCTTCCAGATCTACATGTTCTCATAGAGAGTTCTTTAGTTCTCTCTACGCTCTCTTTCTGAAGATGGGATATCAGAAAAAATGGAAAGATTATGTGTGACCTGGAGATCATGACTATTTATATAGACAACTGTTTCATGTTGTTACTGTGTATTCCTAATTCTGCCCATCATAGAATTAGAATATTATTGGGTCTATACACATTAAAGGCCCACATCCTATTAGATACATTAAAACCCATAATACCAAAAACCTTAATAGATCCCTTTTAATTGGGCTTAACCGTATATGACAATCCGCAACACATAATTATTCACTTATAAGCCCAACATTAGATTAAGGATCCAACAATACTGGATTAAAAATCCAACAATGCTGGATTAATTGCGAAAATTTTCTTTGGATGTGTGATCTTTGAATTTTGTGAAGAACTTTTGGGTAATTTGCCCCTTAATTTGATCCTTGAAATTGATCTCTTTTAGCATATTGCTAATATTAGTTTTGAAGTCTGAACTTTTGGATGATTTTACAAACTTTTGTCTGGACAAAGTTTGCTTAATTCTTCATGGGCATCATTTATCATGGCAAGCCCATTATAAATCATTTCATAGCTTTTGAAAAGTAATTCTTGGCCTTCAGAGTACATCATTATGTCTTTTATTATTTGGAAAAGGCTTTTCTCTATTATATTCTTTCCTCAAGAAATCTATAGTACAATTATTAGATCCTTTAATATACTCAATTTCAAAATTAATATTCTGTAAACAATTTCTGCCATCTAATTAATCTTTTATATTGAGGTAAATCAGGAAATTTATTAAATATAGATCCTTTGATCTGAGTGTTATTAGATCTTAACTTGAATTTCTTTAGAAACAAAAAGAAAGTAAATTTAGCTATATCATTTTTAATAATTAATAATTCTTTTTTATTACCATGATAATTCTTTTTGGCGGGTTTAAATGTTTAGCTTGTATATCTACAAATCTTTTCTTAATAAGTTTTTACTATTGCACCCTAGTGATTATTCGAAGCATCAGTTTCAAGAACTAAATTATCATTAGTGGTAGGAAATCCTAATCTTAATAGATTTTTACATTTTCCTTTAATCACTTTACCACCTTGGTATGGAGATCTTCTTAAGATTTGTATTATTCTTTCTCAATAATTCTTGTAAGGGTTGCCTTTCTTTAACTAAGTTTTGTATAAAATCTTTAATATATTAAAGTCATCCTAAAAATCTTTGAATATGTTCTTTAGATTCTAACTTATCTAGAAATATATATATATATATATATATATATATATATATATTCAAAAATATAAGGTTCCATCTCAATCCCTGTTTCATCTATTATCAACCCTAGAAACTCTATTTCAAGTTTTATTATCTTAGCTTTCTTTTTAGAAAGTAATATTCCAAGTTTCTTATTTTTTTTTCTAAAGAAGATACAAGAAGATTAATATTATCAACTTCATTATTTGAAAATATTAATATACCATCCACATAAACGATGCGGAATTCATGAAATTCTTTGAAGAGTTTATCCATCTTTCTTTGAAATATTTGTGGTGTATTTTTCAATTCAAAAAGCATCACAATCCATTCATATTATCCTTGAGGTGTACCAAAGGTAGTAAGTATCATACTTTCTTCTTCAAGTTTGATTTGCCAAAATCTAGGTTTGCAATCAAACTTGCTAAATATCTTTTTATTGATTACACAAGTAATTAATGTATCTTTACGAGGCAAAAGTATCCACAAATTTGGTGTATTTATTTAATTCTTTGTAGTTAATAACGATATGTGCTTTTCCTCATTTAGTCTCTGCATGATTCCAAACTATAAAGGCTAGGCTACTATGTGGACTTCTAGATTTTCAAATAATTTTGAGTTCTAGTAACTCTTTAACTTGTTTATCAAACTCTATTATATCTTTTTACTTATATCTCATATATTCGACTCTTATGATGACACCTGGATCCTTTAATTCTATTTTGGCATAAGTTTTATCAATCTCCCATGATTGAATTAGGTTTTCACTAAAATTTTTACCTAGTTCTTCTAAGATTTTTTCATAATCAGATATGATTTGATAGAATTTTATATTGAATCACCACATTAACTGCTTCAAAATTAAATTTTTTGAGTTGTTCACCTAATGGGATTATAAATCCTTGGTGTTGCAATTGAATGATTACGCGGTGCTTTAAGAGTAACTGTGTAACACCCTAATTCCACTAACGAGGTACTAAGGTGAAATTGAAATGAAACTGTATTTCATCAATTCCATTTCTAAAACCATCAAAATAATATCTAATAATAAATGTTCTAAACCTCGAAAAGAAAATAAGGTTTGAAATAACATATCTTCAAATAAATATCATCCTAAAGGAAGCTAAATTATTCATATATTATTAATATAACATTAATTTCTAAAAGAAACTGAGCTTATATTCTTCCTCATAATACTATAAGCTTATGTCATTTAACTATATCTGTAAAAATGTGGTAATGAAGGGTGAGCCGCAAACTTAGTAAGTAACATGTACAATATTGAAAGCCACTAAAATATAACTGATTGAATTTCTTAGATATGCATAATAATAAGGAAAATTACCTTTGTAAATCATCATTTAGCAACATAAATAAATCAAAACATCACAGTCATTTAAATTTTTTAAACATAACAATAGTATTTTAAACACATAAAACATAATTAGCTAACGCCACATAGTATTACCTGCAGACCCGGTGACTTGTCCATATAACATCATTCAAGATATTGTACCCCACAAGAATCATTAACATTAACATCATATGTGCATAAAATCTGACTAGTCTTCCATAGCATAATGTAAAATAACATCACTACGGATAATAAGCGAAATCATTTAAAGCCATCCTTGAACTTTTAACCATTTGTAGGTGATGGGCATATAATATATACATATGTTACCCTTAATTATATAATTGCTAGTTATTTTATTTGTTATTTTTAATTAATTGAATTATTTTGTTGAATAGGGAATTAATTGGAGATTATTGATAGAAAAAAGGCAATGAAGATTAAATTGGAAGACAAAAATATGGTCAAGAATAATTGGAAGCCAATTTCTTCAAATAATGAATGGTGGACATGCATTTAGAAAGCAAAGATCTGGTGATGGCAATTGCACATGAATATTTGGAAAGCAATTCAATGGAATCCATGAGCTTCCAATTTGAAAAAGGGAAACAAATTGAAGGTTTATGGTGTTGATAAGTCATGCTGGCATTAATTAGGAAAATAGTCTTTAGAATTGGAAATAGAATCCAAATTGGATCCAGCCATTAAAGTGTACAAGATTTGGCCAATAATTGCATGGTCATGGGCATTATAAATGGAGGTTGAAGAGAAAAAAAGAGAGGAGGACGCAAGACACAAGAGGAGGCACACGACAGAGAGAGGAGCAGCTGCATATTTCAATTTTTCCATAGCTGATTTTATTTCTTTTGTTGCTCTCAATCCAAGTATGTCTAACTAATTTTCTTATACCAAGGTTAAGGATGAAACCCTATTCAATGAAATAATTATCTTTTTATTTAATTAATTCTCTACATATGTTCTTTAATGTTTATAGTTCTTGTTTCACATGATTAGTTGGATATTATTAAATCTTTTTACTAATTTTGTCATGCATTATTGATTGTTAAGATTAATATTTGACTAATTCTATGCTTGGATCTATAAAGTCTATATATGATTATCTTTGATTTTGTGTTTTTCATTAAATTGTTTACACAGAGTGCTTAGAAAAATTTTGACTCTTTGTTATTCAATATGCTTACATGGGATACTTAGATATCATACGATTAAGCAAAAAAAGAACCTACACAAGATTAATTTTAATTGGGCTTAATTTTTAGATCCATGAAATGACATAGATTGATTTCGAGTTGTCACTCTAAAATTGGAGATTAATTCAAAATTGGATAATTACTAGTTGAATAGTGGTGGATTCTAAAAACCTTGGTAACCTTTGTCTTATTGAATTCTCCTTTGCTTTAATTATTTGATTAGTTTAATTTGTTTAATTCTTCTTAAAACTCAATTTGGTCAACTAGGTTAGAATTAATATCAATTTTAGATTTAAATTAGACATTTCAATTTTAAAGCAATCCCTGTGGGTTCGACCTCGTTACCACTACTATATTTCTAGATTCGTGTGCTTGCAAGTATATTAAATTTCACACAACAATAGGCTTTCGTAAATAACATTTAAATAATTGATAATTATTTTAAAGTATTTGACTTAAAACAATTTTAAAAAAGTTTTCATTTTTAAGATAATGTATAAAACAAGTTTTAATAAATAAAGTTTTGTTATAAAAATTTTAAAAAATGATATAGTGAAATAGATGTACCATGCATGAATCTATTTACATAGATCGTCAGCAATAAAAGAACAATAACCTCAACCACGATCTCACTTTTATCCTAAAACATCAAGACACAATCTTATTATTACTATTACTTATTTTGATCTTGATATAAATTCAATATAATCAAGCCTAATATAAGCACTAAACTATCAAAGTTAGTCTAAACCTAACCATCTTATATAAGTTGGTTTTTATCAAGCTAATCATATGTCGGAAAATGGTAAAAATTGAAAAAAGAAAAAAAAAACCATAAACATGTGTAGCATTTCATAAATTTTTTTTTTTTTAAAAATAAAAGTTAGAAACATATTACAAAAAGAATTTTACATGCACATGTCTACATTATTCAACAATGATAAAAATAGAGGTAGCTAAATTAGAAAATTCATAAAATATTTAATCATCAAGAAACAACTATCAAATTCGTAGAATTTTCTTGAAGATGAGAAGCTATTTTACACAAATTTTTATTAAGAGACTAGTAAATCTGTCCAAAAACTTTTAAGTTTGTGTTTTGCATTTCAAAAATTCATAAGTTAATGTTAACTAAATGAAAATTAGTCAAATAAACTTTAAGTCATAGAGGCTTCGTAATATAGAATATAATTTTTATAGGTCATTCTAAAGCCTTTTAATAGCCTAAAGTAATTTTACAATTTGCCATTACAGTTTTGGAAAGTAGTTTCCAAAATTGCAACAGCCCAACATAATGATTTTTAATAGTTTTTATACTCAACCAAAAATTATGAAATTAAACATACAATAAGTAGACATAGTGAGGATTAAAAAAAATCAAATAATTTTAAGAGATCATTTGGATAGCCAAAAAAATCTGCAAAATCATACATGCTGCTAAAAATCAGAATTTTTCAGTACCACTGTTCCAACTTCTAAAATTCACAACAAATTGGTTACTTAGACTTATTTTGCACAAAATGCATCATGAAAATGTTAGGACGTCTATTTTAATTTTATGAAAACTTTCTTGCAAAAATAAAATAAAAAATAAAGAAAAAGGAACAATAAACAAATCACAGCGATCATGCCTCATAATGCCTAGCTAGTCATTTATGATAAAGAAAACAATTATGCATTCATCATCAAACACGTAAGATTGTATTAGAGAGCATGTATTAAAGAAGGGTAAATACCTCAAAATTTCTTTTAAATGTGCATAAAAGAAAACTATAGAATTCTTTATTTTTATACGTTTATTTTATTAAAGTGTTTTAAATCTTAGGGAGATCGGATGAGTTTAAGTTTTATAAAAGCACATGCAATTATATAAATTATACTACATTACAAAGATAGATAATCCCATATAATTTATTTTTAAAAAATAAATAAAAAGAGTTATACGCTATCTTAAATAATGCTAATTAAAATAAATTCACTCAAATAAAAGATAGACAATTAAATAGATAAGCATAGTTCAATTCAAACAAATAAATAATGAGTGTTACAACTTTTTCCCCTTTTAAAAAAAATTTCATCCTTGAAATTTTGTAGGTTACCTCAATCATCGAAAAGTTAGGGTTACTTCGCCCTTATCTCAACCTCTCGCTCCCAAGTAGGCTTCTCCACAGTATGATTCATCCAACGAACCTTCACTAGTGGAATGACTCAAGCTCTTAAAACTATCTCTTTCTTGTCAACAATCTCTACTGGCTACTCTTTGTATGTTTTATCCTTCGAGATTTGGATAGGTTGGTAATCCAATATGTGAGAAGGATTAGCAATGTATTTTCTTAGCACTGACATATGAAACACATCGTGAAGCCTTGATAGGCTTGGAGGCAAGGCTACTTGATAAGTAATTGTACAGATCCTTTAACAAATCTCAAAAGGCCCAATAAACCGTGGGCTGAGTTTGTTTTTTTTCCCAAATTGGAAAACACCCTTCTAAGGTGAGACTTTCGGGAAGACATAGTTGTTAGGGCAATAAAACCTTTAGTGAAAACCATTACCTATAACTCAGAAATATTCATGTTGTATCACCAAGAATTAATACAAAAATTATGGGAAAGCGTATATGAATCCATAACACTTAATTATTCTCTAGAGTTATATGGTAGGCCTTTCAAATCTACACGTTCTCCTAGAGAATCTTTTTATTTTTTTTGCGCTCTCTCTCTCTGATGATGGGATGTCAGAAAGAATGGAAAAGATATGTGTGACTTGGGAACCATGACCACTTATATAGACAATTATTTCCTATTTTCATTGGGTATTCCTAATTCTGCTCATCATGAAATTAGAATACTATTGGGCCTCTACATATTAAAGGCTAACACTCTATTAAATACATTAAAGCACATAATACCGGAAGCCTTAATAGATCACTTTTTAAATGGGCTTAACCTTATGTGACAGTCCGCAACATATAATTATTTACATATAAGCCCAACGTTAAATTAAGGATCTAACAATGTTAGATTAAAAAATCTAACAGTAGTCTCCAACCAACAACTCCAAATCTCGTCTACGCTAGTTAGTATAACTTTAATGTTTGCTTTGAGGTGTACATAGATGCTTTCTAATAAACTTTATGTTAGCCTAAAGGGTTATACAAATTATAATTTTGATGATAACAAACATGTGTTATTATATTTTATAATTTCACTAGTTTTTTAAGGGTAAATTTTATCCAAGGGAAATCGAGCTCAAAGCACTCAACATATAACAGCTCAACCAAGAACGAGTATTAGCGCAAGTGCCTTCATTGCTACAAATCTTGTAAAGCCGGTATGATTTAATGTATTATGATTTAACATTTAGAATAGCTCAAGATTTTATTTAATAAATAATTATTTTTCAAAAATCAAAGGTTTTATAATCATAAGCTAAGTATATTGTGAAATTGGTTATTTTTCATGATATGAATTAAAATAAAAAAGTTTTGCAATATTTGATTTCAACAAATATTGTTTTAAATTCTAGATTTGGACCTATTTATAAAGATATAAAATATTTTAGGCCATAACATAATTTTTAAAAGTATTAAACCATTTTTTTATTTCTGAAAGTTTTAGGGCCAAAATATAAATATCAATAATATGCCTAGAAGATAGAAAGTAAGTGGCTAGCCGGATGAAAAGTAGAGGCTAACTGCCTGAGACAAATTTTTCAAATTTCAGAGTCAAATTTATAACGGTAATTTGTCACAAAAGTATAAGCGGTTAACCGCCAAATCAAGAGGCAAACAGACTATTGTTTGAATGTCAATAACATTTAGTTTACTTATCAAATCTATATAAACTTAAATAAAATCAAAATCAAAATCAAAATCAAATCTAATAAGTTTTTAAAGCTAAAAGCAATTCATACAACATCTCTTAAGCTTCTATTTTGTAAATTTTCATACATTGAGTTATTATTGAGCTACTATTTGTATATCTACTCTAATAGAGAGTATTTGTTGTAATCTTTAAATTCATTATAGAATTTGTGTGAGTATAAGTGTGAGAAACACTTGGGGAAAGATGTGAGTGAGTGAAACACTACTTATAAAGGTTTATTGACACCTTGGAAGTCAATTGTAAGAACTTGAAGCCTTGAAGGCTTGGATCGTGTAATCCTCAAGCTTGATGTGCTTGGAGGTATGGACGCAGGCCGGTTTGACCAAATCATGAAAAAACTCACGTGTTTGATCTCTCTTCCCTTATCTTTTTAATTTCGAGCATTGTTAAATTTATTGCTTTTGATTTATTAAGGCATTAGTTTAAATTGTTGTATGATTTTATTTGTTTAAGTTTTAAAAACCCAATTCACTCCCCTCTTGGGTTACTTAGATAGAATTTCACTTTATTTTATTAACAGTAATCTGAACTAACTCTAGCCTTAATAGCATCCTCTTACCAACCTCTTCCCAACAAATTAGCGATCTACACTTCCTCCCATAAAGAGCTTCAAAGGGTGCCATGCCAATGCTAGAATGAAAGTTATTATTGTAAGCAAATTCCACCAAAGGCAAGTGATCTCCTCATTTACCTCCCAAATCTAATACATAAGCTGGCAATATGTTCTTAAGAGTTTGGATAGTTCTTTTTGACTGACCAACCGTTTGAGGATAAAAAGCTATACTGAAACGGAACTTAATACCAAAACTCTTATACAAGTTAGGCTAAAAATTTATAGTAAGTCCTGGATCTCTATCTAAAACAATAGACACTAGCATTTCATACAATCTCACTATCTCTTTAATAAATAATTCCGCTAACTGCCAAAGTTTGATGGTACTTTTGAGTGATAAGAAGTCAACTGACTTAGTCAGTCGATAATTGATAACCCAAATAAAGTCATAACCCTCTTTAGAGCGAGGCAATCCACTCATAAAATTTATTGTGATATGCTTCCACTTCAATTCTAGAATAGGAAGCAATTGAAGAGTCCTTACAGGTCTTTGGTAATCAGTCTTCACCTACTGACTCATCACCTGTTGACTCATCAAACATTTTGGTGCATATCTAGCAATGTCATTTTTTGTATCCCTTTACTAGAAATTTTGCTTCAAGTCTCAATACATCTTAATGCTTCTTGAATGTGCACTAAAAGTTGAGTCATGAGCCTCTTTCATTGTCTCATTCTTGAACTTCACATCAATTAGTACACAAAGTCATTGCCTCAACCATAAAATACCATTATCAGTTACTCTAAACTTAGAACGGCCACTTTTTACTTCCTCGATGATTTTTTTAAGTTTAGGATGTTCCTTTTGTGCTGTCTTGATTCTATAGATGAAGGTAGGCTGAACACTAAAATGATATAAAACATCTGTCTCACAATGTCTAACCACTTCAGTCTCTATCTTTATGAAGTCTTCTAATTTATGGCCTTGAGTAATCATATTTAGTAACCTACTAGGTGACTTCCTACTTAGAGCATCAGCCACTATATTTGCCTTACCAGGATAGTAATTGATCAAACAATCATAATCTTTTACTAGTTCTAACCATCTTCTTTACCTTAAATTTAGTTCTTTTTGGGTGAACAAATACTTCAAACTTTTTTTATCCATATAGATCTCACAAGTTTCACCATAAATGAAGTGTCTCTAGATCTTCAAGGTAAAAACTACAACTGCTAGCTCCAGATCATGGGTTAGATAATTTTGGTCGTAACTCTTTAATTTTCGTGAAGTATAAGTAATCACTTTAGCATGTTGCATCAGCATACATCCCAGCCTTTTTCTATAAGCATCGTTGTAAATAACATATCTACTACCACTAGATGGAATAGTCAAAACAGGTGCATAGACTAACCCGTTCTTTAACTCTTGAAAGCTCTTTTCGCAATCCTTTTTCCATTCAAATTTCACTTTCTTCCTAGTTAACTTGGTCACAGGAATTGTAAGATTGTAAAACCCATTCACGAATCCCCAATAGTATCCAACCAAGCCTAAGAAACTTCTAACCTTATAACGTTCACCGGCCTTGGCCATTTCACCACGACCTCAACCTTAGCTGAATTAACTGCTATATTATTCTTAGAAGCTATATGCCCAAGGAAAACTATACGATTTAGACAAAATTTATATTTTTTAAACTTTGCATAAAGCTTCTTCTCTCAAAATGCTTGAAGAACCATTGTAATTGCTCCTTGTGCTTTTTCATAGTCTTAGAGTACACCAAAATGTCATCAATGAATACAATAACAAATAAGTCAATATATGGTTGGAACACTATATTCATTAAGTCCATGAAGGTTGCTAGAAACTTATAATGCCCATACTGAGTACGAAAAACAATATTTGGTACATTGTCGTTCTTCATCTTAAGCTAGTGGTACTCAAATCATAAATCGATCTTGGAGAATATTATTGCACCCTACAATTGATTAAATAGATCATCAATATGAGGAAGAAGATATCTATTCTTGATGGTAACCAAGTTTGATTGCTGGTAATCAATAAACAACCGTATAGCCATATCATTCTTTTTTACAAACAACATTAAAGTACCCGAAAAAGAGACACTAGGGCAAATAAAACCCTTATCAAGAAGTTCCTGTAATTGAATATTCAACTCTTTCAATTTGATTAGCACCATCTGATAGGATGCTTTAGAAATAGATGCAGTACTAGATAGTAAATCTATTAAGAATTCAATTTCTCGATCAGAAGGAAACCCATGCAATTCTTCTAGAAAAACATCTAGGAATTCTCTGACTAAACGAATGTCATTAAGTGAAAATTCACCATTGTCATCAACTACCACATAAGGTGGGAAGCCTTTACATCCTTTGGTTAACATCTTTCGAGCTTTTAATATAGATATTAACATGCTGCATTTATTTTGTTTGCCTTCAAATAAAAACTTAGACTTTCTAGGAATATTAAATAGCATTTCCTTATAGAAACATCAGCACTAGTGTGATATGTCACCAACCATTTCATTCCTAAAATAACATCAAAATCATATATTGGAATTGGAAACAGATCAACAATGAATTCTCTATCACCAAAACTGATTGGGTAAGACTTATAAACCCACTCATTACCATACTATCACCTATAGCAGCTGCAATAGACAGATAACACTCAAGTGGCTTAGTATTTCTATTCGTATGACAAGCAAAAGCACATGATACAAAAGAGTGCATAGCATCATAATCAAATAACACTCTTGCATCTTTAGAAAATAAGGATAGAGTACCTATTACATCATCATTAGATGCCTCAACATCCTACTTTATCATCGCAAATACATGATCTTGAACCTTGGGATTCTTCCTTTGACTATCATCATCATGGATACCACTATCATCAATATGCTTTTTAGGATAATCATTAATCTTATGTCCCATTTGCCCACACTGAAAACATTTACCCTTAAACAAAAGGCATTTACCTTGATGCATTTTTATATAAGTCTGGCATAGAAGAAAATTCCTTTGAAAGGAAGCTCCATCACCTTTTCATGATAACTTGTCACCCCTCACTTGTTCTTTATTATTATTATTATTAGAGAATTTCTCTTATGATCCTCCCTATCACCCATGCTTCTTCCATTACTCTAATCTGTTTTGGGATTTATTCATACGTGTCTCCTTAAAAAAAATCTTATCAATTAAATCGACATAATCTTTTATCCCTAAAGGTTCCAAAGGATCTTTAATAGACGGATTTCATTCTTTAAGGAAACGCCTACATCTCTTCTCCTCAGTATTAACCAGCAACAAAGCAAATCGATATAAGGCATTGAATGTGACTTTATATATTGCCATAAACTTACTACCCTGGATCAAATTTAGAAACTCCCTTTCTATCTTTTTAGTGATACTCTAAGGAAAGTATTTCTCATAAAAGGCATTCAAAAACATCTTTCAAGTTCTTCAACAATCTGGCCTTAACCTTTCACCAGTGATCCCTTTCATCTTAAAGCACAAATGCGGCAAAAACCACAATTTGCTCGTTAGTACACCCTATGGCCTCCAATATCTTCCATACTTGCTTCAGCCATGCCTCAGTTGCCATAGAGTTAATTATCCCATAGAACACCAGTGACCCCAACTTATAGAACTGCTTTAAAGTCACCACTATTCTACTCCAACAACAGAACCATGCCTTCGACTCTAACATTCTGAGCAGAACCACTACCATGAGCCATCCCCTCAATCAACTTAGTTTGCCTCTCCATAATATCAGCCAATACTTGCATAGCTAGCATATGATCATGAGTCATCTCACGAAGAGAGGGGCCTACTCCACCATTTCTCCAACGAGGATTTCTCATCCCCATGTCACCCTTTTGGTGTATTACATTCGACATTAGCTATACTAGAGGCCGCTCCACCCTCAATTTGGAGTTGCCCTCAGTTAGCATTATTTCTACTTTTAGGAAGCATTTTCCTATTGGTCATCAAACATACACACTTCAAAATCAATTGAACATCCATCTTCAAAAATAGTATTACAGAAGTTCTTATACAATTATCTCAATCATTTTCTTCTTAAGAACATGTCAAACATTTAATAAACAATCAAAATTGTCAAACGATGCAATCATTAAATTTATCAACAAAGAAACTTACTTTTTTTTTTCCGACATACCTAAAATCAGCTCTTTTTACTACCCAGAATAACTGAAGGAATTATCCCTAGAAGTGAACCACCTTAACTACATCATATTTCCATTTTACTCCTCTAAAATTTGCCCTTAAAAGTCTATAGAATCCTATCTTGGTTTGCTCTAATACCAAAAATATAACAACCAAATTCAACTAATAAGATACTAAGGTGAAATTGAAGTGAAACTGCATTTCACCAATCTCATTTGTAAAACTATCAAAATAATATCCAGTAATAAATGTTCTAAACCTCCAAAAGAAAATATGTTCTGAAATAACATATCCTCAAATAAATATCATCCCAAATGAAACTAAATTATTTATATATTATTAACATAACATTAATCCAAAAAAAAAAAACCGAGGTCATATTCTTCCTCCTAATACTATAAGCTTATGTCATCTAACTTTATTTGCAAAAATGTGCTAACTAGAGGCTAGCCATAAATTCAGTAAGTAAATTCATGCAAAATTATGAAAGCCATTAAAATATAATTGATTGAATTTCTTGGATATGTATAATAATAAGGGAAATTACCTTTGTAAATCATCATTTAGCAATATAAATAAATCAAAACATCACAAAGTCATTTAAATCTTTTAAACATAGCAATAGCATTTTAAACACATAAAACATAATTAGCTCACACCACATAGTATCACCTGCAGACTCGGTGACCCAATCATATAACATCATTAAAAGTACTATGCCTTGCGAGAATCATTAACATTAACATTGTATATGCACAAATCCGGTTGACCTTCCATAATATAACATAACATAACATAACATAACTTCACTACAGATAATAAGCCAAAAACATTTAAAATCATCCTTGAACTTTTAATTATTTGTAAGCTTTCATAAATTAAATTTAGATAATTGATAGTTATTTCAAAGTATTTGACTTAAAACAATTTAATAAAAGCTTTCATTTTAAAGACAATTTATAAAACAAGTTTTTAATAAATAAAGGTTTATTATAAATAACTTTAAAAATGATTTTACTTAACAAAATATTGTAATAGATTAAAATAAATTATTTTCATAAACTTTTCATTCAACATAATACATACCTTGAATTAAAAGTAATTTAATAGTGAGATACATGTACCATGAATGATCTACTTACCTCGATCCTCAACAATAAAAGAATCGTAACCTCAACCACGATCTCACTATTGTACTAAAACATCAAGACACAATCTTATCAATACTATTACTTACTTTGATCTTGGTATAAATCCAACATAATCAAGCCTAATATAAGCACTAAACCATCAAAGCTAGTCTAAACCTAATTATCCTATATAAGCTGATTTTTACCGAGTTAATCATATGTTGGAAAATTGTGAAAATTGAAAAAACGAAATCACAAAAATGTGTAGCATTTCATATAAAAATTCAAAAAATGAATAAAAGTCAGAAACATATTGCAAAAAGAATTTTACATGCACATATCTACATTGTTCAAAAGTGATAAAAACAGCGGTAGTTGAATTAGAAAATTCATAAAATATTTGATAAAACATATAAAATTTAGATCACTTGATTTTACAATAGTAGAATCATCAAGAAACAACATATCAAATTCCTAGAATTTTTTAATATGTGAAACTATGTTAAAAAAATTTATATTAAGAGACCAGCAAACCTGTCTAGAAACTTTTAGGTTTGTGTTTTCCACTTCAAAAATTCATAACTTAATGTTAACTCAATGAAAATATATTATAGAATATAATTTTTATACATCATTCTAAAGCCTTTTAACAGTCTAAGTAAATTTACCATGAATCATCACAATTTTGGAAAGCAGTTTCCAGAATTGCAGCAGCCCAGCATAACGATTTTTAATCATTTTTGTGCTCAACAAAAAATTATGAAATTAAACACACGGTAAGTAGACATAATGAGTATTAAACAGAAAAATCAACATTATTTTAAGAGATCATTTGGATAGTTAGAAAAATCGGCAAAGTCAGACATGCTGCTGAAAATCGAAATTTTCCAACACCACTATTCCAACTTCAAAATTTCACAACAAATTGGTTACTTGGACTCTCTTTGCACAAAATGCCTCATTGAAAATATTAGGATGTCTATTTTAATTTTATGAAATTTTCTTGCAGAACTTAAATAAAAAATAAAGAAAAAGAAATAGTAAACAGATCACAGAGCTCATGCCTCATAATGCCTATCTAGTCATTTATGATAAATAATGCATCACAATGATGCATTCATCATCAAACATGTAAGATTGTATTAGAGAGCATGTATTAAAGAAAGGTAAATACCTCAAAATTTCTTTCAAACGTACATAAAAGAAAACCCTATAATTCTTTGCTTTTATACGTTTATTTGATTAAAATGTTTTAAATCATAGGGAGATAAGAAAAGTTTAAGTTTTATAAAAGCACATGATTTTATATAAAATATACTATATGATAAAGATAGATAATCCCTTATAATTTATTTTTAAAAAAATGAATAAAAAAGATTATATCTTATCTCAAATAATGCTAATTAAAATAAATTCACTCTAATAAAAGATAAAAATTAAATAGACAAGTATAATTGAATTCAAACGAACAAGGAACGAGTGTTATATATATATATATATATATTTCGTTTAGTGAAAGGTCTTACTATAATAGTATGTTTACCTAGGTTTGTAGTCATATGAAGTTTTCTTTTTTGGGTCCTGTGTTGTGAAATTCAATTACTTGAGTTCATTAATTTTTAAGTTTTGCCAATTTGTTTCTTTCCTCCTGTAAGCAAAGAGTTGAACTGTCTTATAGGTTTGATTGTATATTTACTTATGGGCCAACAAAATTGTCTATCATTCTGTTGTAAATCAATGTCGATCTTTACCCATAATTTTTACCAACTCAGTCTTCCATAAACAAGTTAAGCATCATAAAACTAAGAGGTAGACTAAGCACTGTTATTGGCTACGTAGATGAGTTGCAATGTTTCATACAGAAACGGAAGAAAACATGAAACTAAGTAGTGATTTTTCTAGATTATCCATTACATAATTTACATATGCCTAATATATAAATGTCTACCAAATAGCAGGAGTTAAGGCTAGGTGCTAACAAAGGAAACAGAAATTAGCACTTCGATAGCTCTCAGAATATAGTATTGATGAAGTAAAGTGAGCATGCCTAGAATATGAATATCGAAATCTTTATTAAATCTCTTCTTTTCACTGATTCTGTGGCTCCACAGTGGCAGTGCGCTCTCTATGCTGCCTCTTTTGCGGTCATCTTTAGCAATTAAGCTGTAAGTCCGATAGCTACAGGCAAGATTGCTACAATTAGAATGACAAAAAGCTTTTCCCCATCAGGTGCAATGCTTATGACTGCAGTGTTGTAGGTGAATATCATTGCCAAGAAACACAACTGAAGCTCAAGCTGCAGAGGAAACTTGGTTGTTCGGATGTTGATCATTTGAAGGGACAATTTAAAGCCCAGAGAGTTGAAAAACATATAAAGGTGAAATGCAATTGTGTTTGTAGAACCCCAAATAGACTCCCCTGCAATGTGTGCTTTGCTGCTGGGTGTGCTACTGTCTTGCCATGTACCCCCTGGAGGGTTGACACCAAACTGGAAAGTTGTTGTTGCCACCAAAGCAGCTACAACCAATAGTGAACTGCGTGTTTCACCAGGAGAATCTCTCCCCTTTTTGAATTTGAAATACTCCGTCACATCATTTTTTGTTCGCAGAGGATTTGTCTCCGCTGTCAACTGATGTTTGATTGTCATCTCTCATTCCCGTAGCTCCAGCACTCCGAAGGATCTCCTCAATTTCCCTATCTCCAGCTTCACTTGGGAAAATCAGCAGCAGGTCTAGTGCAGTGAGACCGCTATGATTTATGGCATTTACTTCCAACGCCTGTGAAGAATTTGCTTGATGGCCAAGTAACAGTTCTATTACCTGCAAGTGAACCCAATTTTTCAATTGTTCTTTATAGTCAGTAGATAAATTATAAGATACTTGACATGGACTTCATTTCCTAGCAGTTATATTTGTTTCTACTCAAGCTGTTCCATCATTCTCTTTCAAAATTTTCACGATATGAGATGTGTCTAGCTGGCAAATCAACTATTTGTAGGATACAAAAAAACTGAGCCCAGTCGGTAGATAGAGTTTCCTGCTAGTGAAGTTGTTAAAACTAAAATAATATTGGAGCTTGCGATGAGGAAATTATTAAAATGACCAGTTTTTGTTCACCAGTTTCAGTAGATAGCATCTGTTTGACCTTCAACAGTGGTTAGTCTACATAATGCCACAGAAACAAAAGGATGGAACTGAGTTTAGCGCTTGCGGGGGATAAATTGAAACAAAGAAAAATTAGTAAGCTCTTAGGAAACATAGTTTTACTTTTACTTCATGGCCATGTTGAATCCATGCTAATCAATTCTCTAAACAATTTTACAAAAACTGTAACGATCTGATGACGGATTTTGATTCTATTGGCAGGTAAATATCAGGGTATTACTGGTTGACCTGCATGGTGACTTACAGTTGAAATTTCCGATTGAAGAAAATTAGGAACCATATTGCAGTACATGGTTCTCTAGATTCAAGAGATATCCAAGCTAATGCAGCTGGTCTAAAGTCAAAACACTCCCTTAAAATGATCTGAAAAGAATAGAAACAAGAACTAACTTGATTGAAAATTATTGAATACGGGATAAATATAAGATTGGACTCGCCTGGCGTTGTTTCTTCAAGGTGGCTAGGTGCAGCACTGTATTTCCTTGCTTATCCCTCATATTGAAAATATCTTCCTTCTTCATCTCTCTAATCCAATCCACAATAATTGCAATTGCTCCATACTGGCTGTTTTTAATAGCAAGGTGCAAAGCAGTATCATGCTGAATGGTCACGTCTTCGACACATTCTGAACAAGCTGAAAGCATTTCGGCTACAGCATGAGACCTCCCTTTGGTAGCTGCACAGTGCAGGGGAGTCTTTGCCTCTGGTCCTTGTAGCTGACAAAGTTTTCGGTCAACTTTCAGTAACTCCCTGACAACCTCTGTGTGCCCTATTGATGACGCCATGTGCATAGGGCTAAAACCATCTTGGTTCACTTCCTGAACCATATCTGGTCTCAAGTTTATGATCTCCTTCACAAAATCAACGTGCCCATGTGCCGAAGCAACATGTAGAGGATTTCCTGCTGAAGTTAGTGCAGAGGTATGGAGTATCAATGGATTTTCTCCTAGAAGTAGGTGCAAGTTTTGAACGTTTCCTGTTCGAGCTGCCTCAAACAGATTTCTATCCATCTATGCCTTATTTTTGTCCTTCGTATGTAAGGCATACAGGACTTCACACGAAGGTATAGTTTCTTAAGCCTTTATAAGAAAAATTTTCTTATGGACATGAAACCTTTATATTGTTGTGGAATTCCGTAGTAGTACTTGTTTGTCTTCTTATTTTTTAAAATTTTTTTGAACAAACATTCTGTTTGTGCAAAAATCAAAGATTAGAATAAGTCAACCTTTATTGTCATAACTATGTATACTTAAACAAATATTACATAGAATAAGGATGACAAGATAAAACTGTTAGAATTCTTCATCATAAAAAAAGTTAATAAACCAGCTACCATCATCTGGTAGTTGATGGGTAGTTATTCCGTCGTTTACTGTTCTTTTTTTCTTTTTTTTTTTCTTGTGTCCGAGTGTCTGACATCAGGAATCGTAGAAAAAAATTCCAGAGATTGCTTTCCTTGAGAATAAAGATTAAAGATTGTTAATCATCCCATATAAAAATTTAAAAAGAATAAAACTACTAGTCAACAATCTCCGCAAACACTCTGCATGTCGTATAGCTCCCGTGTTGTTATCATGTGAATAAAACTACACAATTTATAATGCAGATCAACAATATAAATGAATAAAACTATACAATATATAAATGACAGAAGGATCGAATTACATGGTCATTACAGTTAATAAAACACAAATTCCTGTCATAATTCAATTACAACCAGATATCCTCTAAGTCCAGCACCAAGTCGCAACCATTTTGGTTACACAGAAGCGGCTGATGAATTGATTCCAACTCATAATCGATGCTGCTTTCACAATCACATTGATGGTCAGATGAAACGGCCAAGGTTTCTTCACATTGACACTCTCTCTGCTGTTGGTTTTCTTGTAGGCTTGAGTTTTGAATACTCTGATCAAGTACAACAACAAATACTTCAAATTGTTTTTCATCAACACAAGATGAATGATCCGTTCCATCAATTTCATCAATGCTTTCTCCATCTCCTATTGGTTCTTCAGCATCATCATGAAGCAACCCTTACAGGAAAGAATTGTAACATCCCAATTCCACTAACAAGGTACTAAGGTGAAATTGAAGTGAAACTGCATTTCATCAATCTCATTTTTAACCACCAAAATAATATTTAATAATAAATGTTCTAAACCTCCAAAAGAAAATAAGTTCTGAATGCAACACCCCAATTCCACCAAAGTGAAATTGGAGTGAAATTGTATTTCATCACTCTCTTCTCTAAAATTATCAAATTGAAAACCACAATAAATGTTTAAACCTTCAAAAATAAAACGTAATGAAATAAAAGAAAAGCTCTTCAATAAATATCATCCCAACAAAAGCTAACATTCGTAGCTAATTAATATAACATTATTCCCCAAAATAACATCACGTTCTTATTCTTCCTCCTAACACTCTGAGCTCACATTATCTAACTTTATCTGAAAAAATGTAATAACGAGGGATGAGCTGTTAACTCGGTAAGTAAACTCATGCACAATACTAAAAAAAAAACCGTTACAAATATAATTTAATAAAATTTCTTACATATACATAGTAATAGTAATAAGAGAATATACCTTTGTAAACCATCATTTCACAAAAATAAATCAAAGTATCATAAGGTCATTTAAATCATTTAAACATAACATTAGCCTTTGTAATACATAAAACATAATTAACTATTTAAAACACATAAAATATAGTTAACCTTTCAAAACACATGAAACATAGTTAGCCTTTTAAAACACATAAAACATACTTAACCTTTCAAAAACACATGAAACATGGTTAGCTCATGCCACATAGTATCACCTGTAAACCCGGTGACCCGGCCATATAACATCATTCATGGTACTCTACCTCACGGGAATCATTAACATCAACATCGTATGTGCACATAATCCGACTAGCCTTCTGTAACATAACATAATATAACATAACATCACTACGGACAATGAGCCAAAACATTTAAAATCATCTTTGAACTTTTAATAATTTGTAAGCTTTCGTAAATTGCATTTAACTAATTGACAATTATTTCAAGGTATTTGACTTAAAACAATTTAATAAAAGTTTTCATTGTTAAAACAATTTATAACACAAGTTTTTAATATATAAAGTTTTGTTATAAATAATGATTTTACTTTAACAAAATATTGTAATAAACTAAAATAATTCAGCTTCATATACTTTTCATTCAACATAATACATACCTCGAATACATGTACTATACATGAATCTACTTACCTCAATCCTCAACAATAAAGAACGACAACCTCAACCTCGAGCTCAATCTCGTCCTCAACATCAAAACACACCCTTATCAATATCACTACTCATTCTGACCTTGATATAACATCAACATAATCAAACATAGTTGTAAGCACTAAACCATTAAAGCTAATCTAAACCTGATAATCCTATATAAGTTGATTTTTACCAAGCTAATCATATGTCGGAAAATTATAAAAACTACAAAAGAAATCATAAACATGTGTAGCATTTCATATAAAACTTAAAAAAAATGAATGAAGGTCAGAAACATATTGCAAATAGAATTATACATGTACACATGCACACTGTCCAGCAGTGGTAAAAATAGAGATAGCTGATTTAGAAAATTCGTAAAATATTTAATAGAACTCATAAAAATTAGATTAATTAATTTAACAATAGTATAGACATTAAGAAACAATATATCAATGTTCTAGAATTTTTGAAACAATTTATACTATTTTAAACGAATTTACATCAATAGACTAGGAAACTTGTACAGAAACATTCAGGTTTATGTTTTGCACTTCAAAAATTCATAACTTAATGCTCACTCAATGAAAATTAGTGAAATAAACTTGAAATCATAGAGGATTCATAATATTATATGAATAGTATTTTTATATGTCATTTTAAAGCCTTTTAGCAGCCTAAAATAGTTTCTCCCTAGCCATCGCAATTCTGGAAAACAGTTTCCAGAACTGCAGCAGCTTAACATAACGAATTTTTATTATTTTTTTGTACTCAACCAAAAATTATGAAATTAAACATGCTGTAATTAGACATAACGAAGATTAGACAGAATCGACAAAATTTTCAAAGAGCATTTGAATAGTCCGAAAAATTGGTGAATCAGACATGCTGCTGAAATCGGAATTTTCCAGCGCCACTGTTCCAACTTCGAAAATTCACCACAAATTGACTACTTGGAATCTCTTTGTATAAAATATATCATTGAAAACGTTACGATGTCTAGTTTAATTTTATGAAAATTTTCGTGCAGAAATTGAATAAAAAATAAAGGAAAACTCGTAATTAAATCACAATACACATGCCTACCAAGTCATTTATGTAAAAAGAATAATTCATGCATTCATCATCAAACACATAAGATTAGAGAACATGAATTAGAGAAGGATAATTACCTTAGAAATTCTTTTAAACGTGCATAAAATAAAACCCTAGATTTCTTTGCTTTTATATAGTTATTAGGTTAAAAGTTTTAATCGTAGGGAGATAAAAAGAGTTTATGTTTTATAAAATTCTTACCTTTATATATAATAAATAAATAAATCAATAAAAATAAAAAGAATCATACCTTAACCTAAATAATGTTAATTAACATAAAACCACTCATACAAAAGTTAAATAATTGAATAGATAAAAAAAAAATTAAATTTCAAACATACATGGAATGGGTATTACACTGAAATAACATATCTTCAAATAAATATCATCCCAAAGTAAGCTAAATTATTTATAAATTATTAACGTAACATTAATCTCCAAAAGAAACTGGGCTCTTATTCTTCTTCCTAAGACCATGAGCTCACATAATCTAATTCTAACTACAAAAATGTGATAATGAGGGGTGAGCCGTCAACTCGGTAAGTAAATTCATACAATACTAAAAGCTATCAAAATATAATTGATTGAATTTCTTAGATATACATAATAATAAGGAAAATTACTTTTGTAAATCATCATTTAGCAAAAATAAATCAAAATATCATAAAGTCATTTAAATCCTTTAAACAGAACAAAGGCATTTAAAATGCATAAAACATAATTAGCTCATGCCAAATAGTATTACTTTTAGACTTGATAACCCGGCCATATAACATCATTCAGGGTACTATACTCCCCGAGAATCATTAATATTAATATCGTATATGCTCAAAATCTAGCTAATCTTTCATAACATAACGTAACATCATTACGGACGATGAGCCAAAACATTTAAAAAAATCTTTGAATTCGTAATCATTTGCAAGCTTTCGTAAATTACATTTAAATAATTGATAATTATTTCCTAGTATTTGACTTAAAATAATTTAATAAAATTTTTCATTTTTAAAATAATTTATAGAACAAGTTTTTAATAAATAAAGGTTTATTATAAATAACTTTAAAGAATGATTTTACTTAACAAAATATTGTAATAGATTAAAACAAATCAATTTCATATACTTCTCATTCAACATAATATATACCTTAAATTAAAAGTAATTTAATAGTGAGATATATGTACCATGCATGAATCTACTTACCTTGACTCTCAGTAATAAAAAGAAAGACAACCTCAACCACGAGCTCACTCTCATCCTAAAACATAAAAACACATCCTTATCAATATTACTACTCATTCTGACCTTGATATAAATTCAAAATAATTAAGTCTAATCATAAGTACTAAACCATCAAAACTAGTCGAGACCTGACCATCCATCAGTTTCATCAATGCTTTCTCCATCTCCTATTGGTTCTTCAACATCGTTATGAAGTAATTCTTCCAAAAAACAATAGTCTTCCTTAATTAACTCAGGTAGTACATCATTGTCTTCTTGTTGCACCAATGACTCAGGCACTACCATGGGCACATCAGCAATACTCTTCGAATGACAATGATAATTCCCACTAGTTCCTCCACTCTGAAGCATGATGTTTCTAGAGTCACATTGCTGGTTACATAACACCTTATCAAAATCACTCATCATCATCTCCACAGATGGCTCGTAATGACATTCTGAATTCTGAATTAATATCTGCTGAGATTGATGTTGTTGCATTTGATCAGTTACAACAGAATGTTTAGCAGCATTGCTTGCAAAGCCCATTCCACCAGATAACCTCTGCTCACTCATCATGCCAACAATGTTGCAACTTACTTTTTGATAATGCACATCGTTTTGTTGCTGATTCTGTTGGTGGATCAAAACCCTCTCCATCTCAATATCTGTCACTTGTTCAGATTGATCGCTGTTTTCGTGAAAATCCTTAAACTTTCTTTTCTTTGCAGAACAATGCTTCTTATCTTGGCCAGCTGGTTGGTTGTTTCGGAGCCTACAAAGCACCTAATTGGTAGCTTGATTCTTATGCATGATCCAAGCCCCATGATCCTTACAATTATTCTTTTCATACTGAAACCTCTTCTTGGAGTCAGTTTTGATTTTAGATTGGGAGCTTACAATATCTATATCGGCATCCTCCCCTTGTCAAGTACCACTGGAGGAACCGACTTTGCTATCAATTATGGGACGTTTAAAAGACTTTTTCTTCAATTGGGTAAAGAAATATAGATCCTCGTCAGCATTCAAGAAGGGTCCTCTATGTGAATCACAAATCTCAAAGGTTTTTTTTTTTTTATCATAAAGATTACAGTCCCTGATGAAATACTCAGTGAGAAGAATGAGTATTCCTGAAACTTGCTTCTTAAGATAATGTTCAATGAGTTCTTCATCTGATGGTTTGAACCGGAAGCCATGAGGAAGAAAGGGTTTGTGTTTTTGCATTTTGTTTGAGAAGAAATGGGTTAATTCAACGGTGGGTTGATTGACTGAGAAAACTTGTTGGTCAATTACTGAAAATAAAAATCAGAGAAGCTAAGACACAAAGAGAGAACAAAGGTAGGTGGTATGTATGTTGGTTAGTGGTGTTGTGTTATATTTATAGTCCGTGTAACATGAGAAGTAGTGAGGTGAAGCTCGGCAGCATCAATTGCAAGCTACTACTAAGTTTCCTAAATGGGAAAATTTAAGAAAGGTGAGAGATTATTGCGTTTAAGAATTCCTAAATAGCAAAATGACCACTATGCCCATTAATTAAAAAAACAAAATTGTTGCTAACTGACCGTTAAAAAAACGTCATTGTGCTAAAATCGTAAGTTCTAACGGCTTCATAACTCACACCGGCGACAAAATCTGAAAAATCTTGTTTCTCTAGAAGAGAAGAAAACATGAAAAATAAAAAAATGGAAGCCTGCATTGTCATAAACCCATGTCTTTAACAATGTTTCTAACAAGGTTAAGTGATTTATAATATGGTGCCAAAGCTTACTTCTAGTTATTAATTGTATCCCAATATTTTATGACTTATGTTTTTATTAATTTCCTAATAATTTCAGGATCTTTCTATTGTTACTAAAATGGATCCACATCAAATTAATTTGATTCCAAGTTGATGCTACAGTTTCTCAATAATTATTTCAATTTTTACGATCAATCTTGCTCATATCTTTCTAACTGTAATGACTAGATTTGAGAATGAGAAACTGGGAATGAAAGGTATCTTGATCTCAAAATATATTGTAGCACCTATATTTTTCCCTCTTTTTATTATTTTATAATATGTAATTTATAGAATTTACTATTTTATGGTAATGATATTTAAGGGTGTTTTAATTTTTTTAGCTAATTTACTAACTTACTAAATACCTTTTTAAATAAGGAAAATAAATCCCTAATGAGTAAGGGTATTAAACTTCTCTTGTGTACTTTTTTTTCAAAACCATAGAGCTAACAAAGAAAAAATACAGCAACCAATAGAAGAATAAACCCTACATTTTTTGAATAGGAAGAGAGAAGATTTTGGTTGTATTTCTCTTTTCCGTTAAAGAAGTTCCTAAGTTTTGTTGTTGTTTTGAAGGTAGGTAAAAATTTATAATCCTTTGAACTTTTGGTTTTATTTGTGATTTTTATGTGATTGATTGAATGATTTTGTGTGTCTAAATTGATAAAATTGTGAAAGCATAATCATGTATTGATTTATGTTGATATTAAGTAGAAATAGTACAATTATGTTATCTTGAAAATTGTGAACAATACAGATTGAAAGTTAAATGATTGTTATTGTCATTCGGTCTCATGCAAAAAACTTCATGGACTATTAAACTAGACATCTTTATCTTTTATCTATATGTTTATTATTAAAAAACTCATTATGTTAATTGTAATAATTTTTCGAATTTGGGATACTAGTGTTGGAAAATTCTAATTTCCAGTAACAATTCTCAATCCTATAATATGTTTCATGACTCAAACGATTTTTGAATAATTTGAGAATTTTTATTATTATATCTATATATGTCTAGTTTCTGTATGTTTAAGTTCATAACTTTTAGCCTTATATAAAAATCATTAAAAAATCATAGATTGAGGCTGTCGCAATCTTGGAAACTATTTTCTAAAATTGTAAGGGTTGATATTGAAGTCAATTTGGGTTACTTTTTCATCAGCAAATGCCTTATAAATTTCAACTCGGATTCATCATTGCTTCCTCTAATCATCAAAAGTTGAATTGTTATTTTTGAGCATGTGTAACTAAAGTTATGAATTTTTTAATCAGCAGTCCTTTATGTATATCACTACTTGACAGTTTTGACATTTTTGTGGCAACTCAGTTTTCGAGGAAGTTTTGAACTCTGATTAATTTTTTGAAAAATTATATTGGATGCCAATATGTTTACAATAGCTCTTTGTAAAAATTTGTGATTTTTCCAAACATATATACATATGTATATATATAGCTTTTTAGAAATCAGCTCCTATAAGATAGTCAAGTGTGGTTTAGTGAATTGATGTGCTTATATAAGAGTTAATGATTTAAGGATTTTTGAGTTTCCTATCAAGGTCATAATTGAATAAGATATTAATGAAAATCTTGTTTTGATAATTATATGATGTAGGGAGCATATTAGATAAAATAAATTAGAATTTATTAGGAACTATAATATCTAGGTATTTGATATTTTATTATGATTATCTTATTTTATTAAACTTATTTGAGTTATATTTGTAATTCTAGTCTAATTTAGATTTTAAATTATTCATCTTATTTTATTAGGAATATAATAATTCTAGCTGGTATAAATAGGTTTGTTATGCTTGTTTTTGTATACAAGTTTCTTATCAATAATATTCAATACTTCTCAATTGAGATATTTGCTCTGTTGTGAAAGGTCTCTTTTTTTAATTTCAAGAACGTACGCTAGAACGAAATCTAGTATCGCTTCCGCCTTACATTAAGTGGTATTAGAGCTTTTCTTTGTATCAAGCAGAGCTTTCTTGACCATCAACCACCCTCCATACACAAATCCTCCCTTGATCATCTATTAATTCCATCAATTAAAAAAATTAGCAAAAAAAATTAAAAGAAAAAACAGCAAAACCTAAAGCCACCCGCATGGCCACCGTACGATGCTACCACCGCCACCATACTCCTTTCTTTCTGTTAAATTCCACTACCAACGGAAGCAGAAGAAGTCAGCCCACAAAACCTAACCCATCTCACTAGCAAATCGCCACTATAAATGACCGGAAACACGCTAAATACCCGCTGAACTACCGCGACATCCATCGCTCCATCTCTGTAATCGGCCGCAATTCACCAGCCTCCACCACCACTGATCCGGTCAGCATCATCATCCATTTCTTTTCAACCCACTCCCGCTACCGATCATCGGTCCGTTTATTGGAAACCGAAACAACCTCTAACCATGACTTTAAATTCAATTTTCTGGTCAATCCGCAATTATTTGAGTAAAACCACCACCACCACCATCACACTCACTGACCTCAAATCTTCCAGATCCACCTATCCTCACCTTATTTTCTGATCACCGTCATTAGTAACACAAACTTTTACTTATTTTTAACTTTATCCCACTACTTTTTTTTAATTGTTGTATTCCCTTATAACTTTTTGTCCTTTAAAAAAACCAAAAAAAAACTAAAAAATAAAAAAAATAAAAAAAAAGGTCTCTAGAGAAAGCAGTACTTCATTTGAAGCCCAAATTACAAAGGGAATAGAGCGACTCGAACAATCCCAAACTCATTCAGCAGAAGCATGGCGTAAAACAATGACAGCCCTACAATTAATATAATCTCATATTACGGCAATGGAAGAATCATTACTTGGAGTGAGACAAGAATTGAAAGAGATTAGGCTAGCCCAAAAGAGTAATAAGAAAGCAAAGGGTATTGACATTGTTGATTTATAAAATAATTTTAGTGAGCAAAAAAAGACTAAAGGGACAAAGAAAGTAAGTAGCTTTAGTAGGAATACAAAAGCTACTTCATCTTTTCTAAGTTATGATGATTTAGATGAAAAGGAGATAGAAGATGTGCAACAAAAAAACATATCAGAGTGACTATCGCATTAAAATTGACCTTCTATCATTCAATGGACAACTAGACATTGAAGACTTTCTTAATTGGTTGTCAGATATTGAACAATTCTTCGAAATAATGGACTCTTCAACATTAAAGAAGGTTAAGATAGCAGCCTATAAACTCGAAGGCGCTACTATAGTTTGGTGGGATAATCTACAAACGTTTTTAGTGCTATAAGGAAAATGAAAGGTTAAGACATGGCATTGCATGCATCACCTGTTAAGGGAACGATTTTTACCAATTGATTATGTACAAACCTTATTTCGTGAGTACAAAAACTATCGTCAAAAACCTAAAATGGTCAAATAGAAGCCCAGATAGTTGGTCGATTCTTGGATGGTTTACACCTTGAAATAGAAGATTAAGTTAGGTTGCAATCAATACATACATTACAAAATGACATTTAACTAGTTAAAAAGGTAAAAATGCAACTGAAAAAATGAAAGGCTCGTAATCAAGCCGCCTCACGCTTATTCATTCCTAGCCAACAGCAAGCGCAGAGGTACGAAATTAACAAGGAAAAATCTTGTATGGAAAGCTTTGGAAAACCAACACAAAATCGTAATGGACTAAATATACAGCAAACAAAATATTCACCTAGTAATAGCAATCCTTATATAATTCCACGAGGCGACAAATGTTTTCATTGTTCAAAACCAAGCCATACATCAAACCAATGTCCGGAACGAAGACACCAAACAGTCAATTTGGTAACTCATGCAAAGGAAAATAAAGAGCCTAAGAAGGAACCATATGAAGACAATGATGATATAGAAGAGAAGAGAGAATGGACATATCTAGACACAGGAGTATCACTAGTAACATAACGTTTGTTATACACACCAAAGAAGGAAAAAAATACTCAGAGACATAGCATCTTCAAAACAAGATGCACAGTCAACGAAAAGGTATGTGATCTTATTATTGACAGTGGTAGTAGTGAGAACATAGCTACCAAGACCATGGTCAACAAGTCACATTTTAGAACTCACAAATATCCTTCTCCTTATCGCATTGGATGGATAAAACATGTTGGAAATACTA
The DNA here is from genome assembly GCA_030449905.1 of Luvunga scandens. Taxonomy (NCBI): domain Eukaryota; kingdom Viridiplantae; phylum Streptophyta; class Magnoliopsida; order Sapindales; family Rutaceae; genus Luvunga; species Luvunga scandens. Next base: position 182,453 of record JASUUG010001266.1, read on the forward strand.
AATTTACTAAATAATGTTGAATTCTTTTTTCCATCAGAAAGTACAAGAACGAAGTAAATAGCAATGTTGTCAGCATGAATACTTGCCATATGTTACTCGGAAGACCTTAGTAGTTTGATCTGAATACATTACATCATGGGAAGGATAATATATATAGGTTTTATAAAAATAACATGAAGATTTTCCTTGCGACAATGAAGTCAAAAGTCAAATGAACCTATTTTCTAGTGCTAAAAAAAGTAGCTAAAACAGAATTGATGCATGAACAAGTCCAACCACTACTCTCAGAATTTCAAGATATCGTGCCTAAAGAACTTTCTAACAAGTTATTTTCTATAAAGAATATTCAACATCAAATTAATATTGTCTTTAGAACTTTTAGAAGAGCCATATTTAAAAACAAGAAGAAGATGAAGTATGGAATATTTAAAGTTTCAAGGAAGATTGATATGAAAGACTATGAGTTCGAGCTTCAAGATTCATTGCTATTCTCTTACAAGTTTCATCCTCCAAATTGTCTTTTCTTTCAACAAAACTCGAGGATGAGTTTTTTTAAAGAGGGAGAAACTGATGTAGGGAGCATATTAGATAAAATAAATTAGAATTTATTAGGAATTATAACATTTGGGTATTTAGTATTTTATTAGGATTATCTTATTTTATTAAACTTATTTGAGTTATATTTGTAATTCTAGTCTAATTAGGATTTTAGATTATTCATCTTATTTTATTAAGAATAGGATAATCCTAACTAGTATAAATAGGCTTATTATGCTTGTTTCTGCATACAAGTTTCTTATTAATAATATTCAATACTTCTCAATTAAGATATTTTTTCTGTTGTGAAAGCCCATTTTCTTGAATTTTAAGAACGTGCGTTATAACGAAATTTAGTATCGCTTTTGCCCTACGTCATTATAGCCCAAGATTGAGCTCATGTGATGAGGGTTATTGTTGATTGCTTCAGATCGAGGTAAATAAATTCATACAAAATGCTTATTACATGTATATATTTAAATATTTATAAAAAGAATAATGGATTTCACAAGGATTGGCATTTTATTGTATTAAAGTAATTTTACCGTTATACTTTATGATAATAAGTTATATTTTAGCTAAAAGCTTATTTAAAATGTTTTCTTAAAATTGTTTTAAAAATGACTTTAAAATACTTATCTTTTTATAAATTAATAGTCGTTAATAGATTTGCACAATACAGCTAGCTTTATAAATATTTTTAAGAAAAATAATTTATTAAAATACTTACTATTGCGGGGTACAATATCCTGACTGAACTATTAGCTGAGTCATTGAGAATATAAGTGACACTATGTGGAATAAGGCTGGGCAAATAACCCGACTTGACCCAAAAAATATTATATTCGAATTGGATCAAGTTATTAACCCAATCCGATTGGACTCATTTTAGCCAATCTAATCGAATTCACCCAATCTGATTGGAAAATCTACTTGGATTTGGCTAATAAAAAAATAATGATGTAAAAATCAAAATCAGGTGACACACATATACAAAATCACACAACATAGCCTTTACTCTTCACACTTCATAGGCTCTTGCTCTCACTCTCTTTTTCAATTCCTCTCCAATCTTCACAACCTCACTCTCTTCTTCTCCAATCTTTACTCTTCAGTCTTCACAGATCAAGTTTTTCACATGATTGGGCTTCACAGATCAAGTTTAAGTCACAAAAGCAAACCAATGCACAAATATAATGCAGCCACCATCGATCATCATTTTCAATTTGGCCCGCTAATCATCATTTGCAGATGCAGCCACTAGATTTGCTACTACTAGATCTGTTGTTATTATCCATCACTAAGTTCCTCGCCTCTATGTTGCACTCCAACCCGACAACTTGAGTTTTTTGTTTTGAAATTTTGATATTATTTCTTCATATTATGATTATTATCATATATAAATTGTAAAATTTTAATGTTCAGTAGGTAATGGTAAAGAAAGCTATAATTTGAAAAAAAAAATCACCTAATGTTATTTCTCTAAATTAAACAATTTTTAATCCGTACCCAATCTGGGCCAAACTCACCCAATTTTTTGACCCGATCCAATCCGAACAAAATATATTCGAATTGGATCGGATCAGGTTACATAAGTTGATGAATCTTTGCCTAACCGGACCAACCTAAAACCCGATTGAGTTGATCCAAAATTGATTTTAGTCCCCCTTAATGTGGCATGAGCAATTGGACAAATGCGAAGTTTTATTATCAAATGATTTCTTAAACAATTGTTTATTAAAAATGATTACTATGTTATGACTTAACTCATTATGTGTTTTATTGTAGTATGTATTAGATTATAAAATGGTTGCTCGTTTTTAATTTATGGTGCTTTAAAATTATTATTATGTACTTTAACATTATTATTACATTTATATATGAGTTTGCTTACAGAGTTGGCGGCTCACCTCTTATCTCCAACATTTTGTAAATTGATTTTAGAGGTGTGGGCTTTTTGATTTAAAGAAGAGGATTTGTTAGTTGAAAAATTTTGGTGTTTTCTAAATGAATAAATTGTTACTACTCTAGTTTTTGCTTAGAACTGAATTTTGTTTTGAAGGATTATTATTATATTTATTATTTTAGAGAGTATGTTTTTAGGCTTAGCAAAAAAGCCTAGGCTGGCCCAAGTCCTATTAGGCCCGTGCCACATGATGAATTTAAGGGTATAAACTCAAAAATTTAAAGACTATTGATAGTATGCTAGGTTATAAGCTTAATTTGTAAAGCTTGGGCTTTGCCTAGGCTTTATACTAGATAAAATAAAAAAATTCAAATTAAAAAAAAAGAAAAAGAAAACAAAAAAATTAAATAAAAATATTAAAATTTAATACTAATTTACTTTTTAGATTAGTGTTTATGGTTTATTATATTATATTGTTATTATTTTGTATGTTGGATAATCATGTATTGTATAATCATTTATAATTTAAGTTTTTTTTAAGTTTATAGTTTTATATTTTTATTAAAAAATTATTTTTAAAAAAATTATAAAAACTCGAGCTCGACCTGCTCATGACTAAATGGGCTTTCAACGAGCTTAGACCTATTTTTGAATGTATGGGCCTGGACTTGAAATTGTAAAAGCCCAAGCCAGGTTCGTAAATTACTAACCCTATATGTTTTGACTATAAACAACTAATATTGATTTTTCTGAGGATAATAATAAAATTAATATTATCAGGTTTTATTCCAAATTACTTTTGAAATTCTTGGATGATTTTGGGTGTTAAACATATATACTAAAGTAAATATGCATTTGCAATTTAAAAGTGAGAACAATGATTTTAGATAAATGAACTACATTAGATGTAGGGATGGCAAAATCCGGATCCGGATTGAATTTTCTTCATCCGGATCCGCATTCGGATCCGGAAAAAAATATGCGGATCCGGATGCGGGTAAGATCCGCACGGGTTGCGGGCGGATTTTCCGGATATCCGGATCCGCATATTTTTAAATTTAAATATAATTTTAACTTTAATAATTTATTTAATAATATTAAATATAATTTAATTATAATTTAATAATTAACAATTTAACATCAATTCAATATAAATAACATGCACTATCACTATAAATTCACAATTGATAATTTCACAACATAAATAAAAAATAAAAAAATAAGGCAAACCAATTTATTGTTATATTCTCTAATTATTATTATCATATTTTTTTACTTTTTAACATACTTTTCATAGTCAATGAAAATTATAGAATTAATTATGCTTATAAATATTTTAATTTATATATTTTTCAATTAAAATTGAATTAAATTAATTAATTAATTATATAATAATGCGGATCCGGATATCCGGTTTTCCGGATGCACTTGCATCCGGATCCGGATTCGGATCCGTACGGATCTTAATTTTTAAGATCCGGATCCGCATTTTTTCACATGCGGATCCGGATTTTTCCGGATCCGGATCTTCCGGATCTTCGCGGATCCGGGCCGGATCCGGATTTTATTGCCAAGACTAATTAGATGTTAAGAACAATATGAAGATAGTAAACTGAAATTACCAAATACTATTTTAAAAAAAAAATAAAAGATTTCATATAAATAATATGCATGAAATAAAGACATAATCGTTAAGAATGATACCATGGTTGCTTAACTTGAATATTTATTTTATATCCTGATTGATATATCATCAATATAATTTTACTATTTAAATTAAAAATAATATGACTAAACAATTAACCTATCACTTGACCCACCATAAGTTTTTTCTTTACTTTCTTTTAATTTCTCTTTACACAAACTCTCAACCTTGCTTACCCTATTTCCGCAATTGAAAGCAAATTAAACCTAATTCGATAAGTCGGCGGCAAAGCAATTGGTGGAAGAAGCAAACTAGCTACTTTTACCGGTGAAATGAAGTGGCTATATGCGAGGATATAGCGGCAACAGCAACAGAGGCCGCAAAATTAGGGTTTTGGTTGTTAGCTTCACTATTTGTTGGTTTTGGGGCTCCTGAGGTTTGAATCGTCGGATTTTGGCTCGGGGCTTTGATTTGGTGTATTTTGGTTTGGTAGTAGGGTTTGATTTGTGAAGTTAGGTTTGATTTGTAAGACTAGGTTTTGATGAAATTGTGATTTGATAAAGGGGCTTCAATTTTATTAGTTTAGAGTTTTTTGCAAATAGATTTTAATTAATTATTTTGTTTGATTAATTAGTTTTTAAACCACTAGAACAGAAAATAAGATATTTTACATTTTTTAAAAATGATGACGGTTTTAAAAACTACCAATTATATTTGAGGCTTCATTGAAAAATCACTAAATGACGATTGATGCAAAGTATCAAATATGTTTCACATATTCTTTGTAAAATGAAAAATAAAATAGAATATTTAGCATTTTATTAATAAATCTTGTAAAAAAATATTTCTTCTCAAACAAAATTCAAGAACAGAGACCCTTTCTTCCCCATGGCTTCCAGTTCAGACCATCAGATGAAGAGCTCATTGAACATTATCTTAAGAAGAAGGTTTCGGGAATACTCATTCCTTTCGCTGAGTATTTCATCAGGGACCGTAATCTTTATGAGAAAAAACCCTCTGAGATTTGGGATTGACATGGAAGACCCTTTTTGATTGCTGATGGGTGTCTTTATTTCTTTACCCAATTGAAGAAAAAGTCTTCTAAGGGTTCCAGAATTGTCCGCAAAGTCGGTTCCTCCGGTGGTGCTTGGCAAGGGGAGGATGCCGGTAAAGACATTGTAAGCGGCCAATCTAACATCAAAATCGGCTCCAAGAAGCGATTTCGTTATGCAAAGAAAGGTTGTGAGGATCATGGGGCTTGGATCATGCAGGAATACACCCTCCATTTGCCCAAGAATCAGGCGACCAATTATGTGCTTTGTAGGCTCCGAAAGAATCAACCAACTGGCCGAATAAGAGTACGGTTTTGCAAAGAAAAGAAAATTGAAGGATTTTCATGACAACAGCAATCAATCTGAACAGGTGACAGATATTGAGATTGACCAACCAACAGAATCAACAACAGAACTATGGGCACGATCAAGAAGTAAGCTGCAGCAGTACTAGCATGATGAGCGAGCAAAGCTTATCTGGTGGAATGGGCTTTGCAAGCAGTGTTACTGAACATTCCAGTGTGACTGATCGAATGCATAAACATCAATGTGAGCAGATATCAGTTCAGAATTTAGAATGTCATTACAGCCATCTATGGAGATGATGATGAGCCGTTTTGATCAGATGTTGTGTAACCAGCAATGTGACTCTGGAAACAACATGCCTCAGATTAGAGAAACCGGTGGGAATTATCATTGTCATTCGGAGAGTATTGCTGATGTGCCCATGGCAGTACCTGAGTCATTGTTTCAACAAGAAGACAGTGATGTACTGCCTGAATTAATTGAGGAAGACTGTTCTTTTCTGGAAGAGTTACTTCGTAATGATGCAGAAGAACCAATAGGAGATGGAGAAAAGCATTGATGAAACTGATGGAATGGATCATTCATCTACTGTTGCTGAACAACAATTTGAAACATTTGTTGTGGTGCTTGATCAGACAGTTCAAAACTCAAGCCTACAAGAAAACCAGCAGCAGAGAGTGTCAATCTGAAGAAACCTTTGCCATTTCATCTGACCATGATTACGAAAGCAGCATTTCTCAGAGAAGAGAATCTGGTGGAGTTGATTATGAGTTGAAATCAATTCATCAGCTGCTTCTATCTGACCAAAATGATTGCAAATTGGTGCTGGACTTGGAGAATATCAGGTCTTAATTGGATTATGACATCAATTTGTGTTATTTTTACTGTAATATTTTTTGACCATGTAATTAAAAGATTTGAGTTTAACAATAACATTCTCCTGAGTAACAGTAAGAAAAAGAGACTACATAATTGAGCGGCTAATAATTTGTATCTAAGTGGGAGAGTAAATTCATTTACATTTTCAATGTATTTCCTATGACCACTTTTATACATGGTACAGTTTATGTTTCCTTTTATACGTTGAGTCATTTGCAAGGCTAGCTAGAATGACTGATCTACAGAAATTGCAATCAAAAAGCTCATTGACAACTCATATACTTGGCGATGACCTTCAATTATATTACCACTGCTTGCAACAATTTTATTTTTCCAAGGTGTCATTCAACAACTTCATAACTAATAGTTCAAATCAGAACATGATGTAACCTGTCAGATGATTTTAACAAATGATATTAGTTTATTTGCAGAATCCAGTTGAAATCAATAGGATCGAAAACTCATCACTAGGAAAGTGGAATTGACCCTTGTCAACACTTTTATGTAATTGGTGTTCTAAAATGACCTGAACAATGCAAGCCAATATGAATACCCAAGCTCCAATTGTAGATGCACATAAAGTCATATCTAGCAAAGCATTTTGAATCATATATAAGGTAACACAGAAATTGAAGGTAATTGAGATCTTTAACTCTTTGTCAAATTTTATTCACTTACTTTATGGATCCATTCTGCATTCTACAACCTTCTTTCGGCATTTTCTTACCCACTTAGCTGTAAGTGGGATAAGTGCAGGCATAATTGCTTCAGTTACAATGATAAAAATCCGTATGCCAACAGGTGTAGTGGCTATTGCTGCATTGTCATAGGTGAAATACATTGCCAAGAAATACAATGATAAATAACTGAAGCTCAAGCTGCAGGGGGAACTTGGTAGTTAGAATGTTGATCATGTAGATGGACAATTTAAACCCCAGAGAGTTGAAAAACATAAAAAGAGCAAATGCAACTACATTCATGGAACCCCAAATAGCTTCCCCCGCATTGTGTGCTTTGCTGCTGCTTCTGCTATTGTTTTTATCAGGCTCACAATTGTCTTGCCATACACCGCCAGGAGGGTTGACACCAAGTTGGAAGCTTGTAGTTGCCACCAAAGCAGCTACAACCAATAGTGCGCTGCGTGTTTCACCTGGAGAATCTCTTCCCTTTTTAAACTTGAAGTACTCTACGAAATCATTTGTATGCTGTCTGGCTGTCTCTGCTGATGCAGAGCTATTAACTGAAGTTTGACCATAGAATTCAGGTGAAGGACTTGGAGAGAGAGTAACATCTCTCATTCTTTTAGCTCCAGCACTTCCAAGGATCTCGCCAACTTCTCTGTCTCCAGCTTCACTTGGGAAAATCAGAAGCAGATCAAGTGCAGTTAGACCGCTATGATTTATGGCATTTACCTCTAATCTCCTTGAAGAATTTGTTCTGTCACCGAGTAACAGTTCTATTACTTGCAAGTGAATTATATTCTTCAACTGCTCGTTATGGTTGGTACAAAAATCATAAGATACTTGGTAGTTGATTTTTTCTTTTTCCAAGAACTTAAGTTTCTATTCAAACAATTCCATCATTCTATTTCACTTTTTTCAGCATATGGCCTGTGTCTGACCCTACAACTCTTTCTGGACACAAAATACCAAGCCTTGTCAATAGATGGTGGCTTTCGCTTATAAAGTTGCTAAATCTAGCACAAGATTGGGGCATTTCAGTGAGGCAATTTTTTTAATAACAGGTTTGTGTTCACTATTTTCCTTGGACATCATCCAATTGATATTCACTTATGGCATAGTCAGCATGATTCCACAGACATGGAAGCATGGGAGCATAACTTAAAACTTGGAGGGAACTAATATCTGAATTGAAGAAAGTAAGGAAAGGCTCATCGGTGCAGAGTTGCTAAATCTGGCACAAGATTGGAGCATTTCAGTGAGGAAAATTTTTTAATAACAGGTATTTGTTCACTATTTTCCTTGGACATCATCCAAATGATATTCACTTATGGCTAGTCAGTATGATTCCACGGAAAAAGAAGGATGGGAGCATAACTTAAAACTTGGAGGGAACTAATATCTGAATTGAAGAAAGTAAGGAAAGGCTCATCAGTGCATATTTGGCCTTTTGGTTTACAAACACGCTGAATCCATACTAATCCATTTTTCAAACAAATGCACAAACCTTAAAGATCGTATGACAGATGTTATTTGCAGTTGATGAGTTTGAACAAAAATAAAAGCTTATATCAGGAGAGGATCCATTTTCTTTTACAACTTGTTTTGAATCAGATTTTGTACTCCCGCACATCAATATAAATTTAACGACATTATTGCAGAACCAGGGCTCTAATAATAGAGGTCTATGCCATTGAAGCCAGAAGACATGATATTTCTACGGCTCTCAAGTGAAATACTCCCTTATAATGATCTGGAAAATATAGAAATAAGAACAAACCTCATTGAAAATTATCATGTGTTGGATTGGACTTGCCTTGCGTTGTTTCTTCCAAGTGGCCAGGTGCAGCACGCTATTGCCTTGCTCATCTTTCATACTGAAGATTTCTTCCTTCGTCTTCCCTCTAATCCAATTCACCGAGACTGTAATTGCTCCAAACTGGTTGTTCTTAATAGCAAGGTGCAAGGCAGTATCATGCTGAATGGTCACATCTTCTATAGATTCTGGACAAGCCAAGAGCATTTCACTTAGTACATGAACTTTCCCTTTGATAGCAGCACAGTGCAGTGGTGTATTTTTCTCTGGTCCTTGCAGGTGACAAAGTTTCTGCTCAACTTTTAGCAACTCCCTTACAACCCCTGTGTGCCCTATTGATGATGCTATGTGCATAGGGCTGAAACCATCTTGGTTGACTTGGTGAGCCAAATCTGGTCTCAGGTTTATGATCTCCTTTACAAAATTGATGTGTCCGTATGCCGAAGCAACGTGCAGGGGATTTCCTGCTGAAACGAGTGCAGAGGTATGAAGTATTAAGGGATTTTCTTCCAGAAGTTGTCGCAATTTTTGAACATCTCCAGTTTGGGCTGCCTCAAAGAGCCTTTTTAACATTGAAACAGACTGGACTTTACATATGGGCAAACTTTAATTTAATCTGATGACCAAGTATTACATAAAATAAGGATGATTAAATGGAACTGTTAGAATTATTCAAAATAGAAAATGAAAGTTTTTCTTCATAATTAAAGTAAACAAACCAGTTACATCATCTTACCTGTTAATCTAGTCTCTGATGGTGGACTTTGATTGAATGACATCAGGATAAGTGTATATATGTATAGTGCAGAGATTGGTTGCTTCAAGAATTAAGTTTGTTAGTCAACCCATTTGAAAATTTATGATATGGTGCGGCTTTGGTTCTGTTGTTCAATAATTTTCTGTAATATATTGCAAGCCACGTTAACTCCCTTTAGAGAGAAAGTTGCTTCCTGTTACAGGCTTTTTTTCTAAATATTGGGTAACTGGGCAATAAGAGTCAACTAGAAGGAAATGCTTCCAGCCAAGTAAACTATTAGGCTATACATGAATTATTATTATAAATTATCTGCTACATGTACATCAGAAATGTCTCCATAATATCTGGAGTGAAGGCAGGTTGTAAAAAAGGGAAACAGATAAATGAACGGTGAAATATTGTTGCTTCACTTCTGCAGGTCTCTACTAGTCTATGGTATAGACGAAAAAGTATACTGAAATTTTTGTTCTCTCTTTCTTTCAATGACTCTATGGCTCCATGGTATGTTTTGTGTGCCTTTATGTTGTCTTAAGAAATAAGCTGCAAGTGCAATAACTGCAGGCATAATTGCAACAGTTAGAGTGACAAAAAGTGACATGCCATCAGGTGCAATATTTATTACCGCATTGGTGTATGTCACATACATTGCGAAAAAACACAACTGAAGCTCAAGCTGCAGGGGGAAATTGGTAGTTAGAATTTTAATCATTTCAATAGACAAGGAAAAACCTACGGAGTTGAAAAATATGAAAATGCCAAATCCAACTGGGTCTGTAGAACCCAAAATAGACTGCCCCGCACTGTATGCTTTGCTGCTGCTGGTGCTATTCTTTCTGTCAGGTTTATAATATTCTTGCCATACACCACCTGGAGGGTTGACACCAAATTGGAAGGTTGTGGTTGCCACCAAAACAGCAACAACCAGTAATGCACTACGCGTCTCACCAGGAGAATCTCTACCGTTTTTGAACTTGAAGTACTCCACCAAATCATTTGGTTGCCGCGGATTTGCCTCAGTCAATATACAACTGTCAACTGAAGTTTGATCGTAAGGTTCAGGGGAACAAATGGGAGAGAGGGTAAGATCTCTCATTCTCATAAGCTCCGGCAGTCTGAAAGATCTCCTCAATTTCTCTATCTCCTGCTTCACTTGGGAAACTCAGCAGCACGTCAAGGGCAGTGAGACCGCTATGGTTTGTGGCGTTTACTTCCAAACTCCCTGCGGCATTTGCTCCGTGGCTAAATAACAGTTCTACTACCTGTAAGTATTTATAGTTTAACCTTTTTCTGAAAGTCACTTAGCAAATTCTTAAATGCTTGACATTTATGTTATTTCCGAGCAGATTTTCCATTCTCGCAGAATGATATACATCTAAGAATGAAGAAGGAAAGCAAGGGTCATAGAAGTTCATAAGTACTAAGCCAGGAACCACTCAGGTTTCCGATTGGCTTTCTAGGTCTGAATACATCAAATCCACACCAATGCAATTTTAAAAGCAAAACAAAAACCAACTTTTGGACAGGAACTAGTCAGGTTCAACTGTGCTAAATAAATAGCTTCTTGCAGTTAATATTTTTTCTTGAAGTGAATAAGGGACATCTTCTCATACGAGCTGTTTTCGGAATGAACATAAAAGTTCATAGAAGGAGAGGATCCATGATTATGAACTTAAGATTTTGTATTTCAAATTTTCAATGCATCATTGTCAAGAAGTTAATCACATATTCAATAAGTATGTATGGTTCTCAACAGATGTCTAAACCCAAGCAGTGTGATGAAATCTTTTGACAGTTGAAGCCTAAAATCAAATGCTCTCTTAAGATGATCAGAAAGAACTAGTAGTAAACACAGATCCTAGAATAGGTCTTATCAAAGACTGCATGAAAATTAGATTTAACTTGCCTGGCGTTCTTTCTTCCAGGTTGCTAGCTGCAGCAATGTATTGCCTTGCTCATCCTTCATATTCAAGATATTTTCTTTCCTCACATCTCTAATCCAATCCACCAAAACTCTCACTGCTTCAAAGTGGTTGTTCTTAACAGCAAGGTGCAGAACAGTCTCTCTTTGAGCAGTGACATCTTCAGCACATTCTGCGTAAGCAGAGAGCATTTCACTTACTATATCAACTCTCCCTTTGATAGCTGCACAATGAAGGGGAGTCATTTTCTCTGGTCCCTGAAGGTGAGAAAGTTTCCGTTCAAATTTTATGAGCTCCCTTACAACGTCTATTTCTCCATTGGCTGACGCCACGTGCATAGGAGCAAAGCCATCTTGATTCACTTCCTTGGCAAAATCTGGTTTCGGCCTTATGATCTCCTTTACAAAATCAACGTGCCGTATGCAGAAGCAACGTGTAGGGGATTTCCTGCAGAAGCAAATGCAGGAGTATGTAGTATTACGGGATTTTCTACAAAAAGTTGGTGCAAATTTTGAACGTCTCCTGTTAGAGCTGCTGCAATGAGCCTTCCATCCATTCTGGTGGAGTATGCTGAGCTTCTTCACTCAGAATGTAAGCCAGACACAAGTTCTCCTAAGGGAAAAATGTGGATTATGAAAGGAGTTAGAAGTTCGAAGATTGATTTTAAGCCTTTATAAGACAATTTTGCGTGTGAATCAAGAACGGCTTAATGTTGTTTTATAATTCTATGGTCAATCCTGTTTCATTTTCTTTTCCTCTCAAAAAATTTAAGTAGCATATCCATTTATGCAAGATGCAAGATTTCAACATATGTCAGTCAATACCTAATTCGTAGCTGTACTTGAACAATTACTTCTGAAGTGCAGAGACAAATAAATAATGCATAGAATACAGAAGACTGAATGAAATCTTAGAGTTGCTCATCATAAAAAATAGGCAAATAAACCATTTACATCATCAGAGGGTTGATCTCTTATTAATCTGTCTTTTAATGTTGAATTCTCAACAATCTGACGTCAGGAACACTAGAAATCTATTCGCCAGACTGCTTGCTTCAAAACTAAGATTACTAGTCATCCCTTTTAAATTCCTAACATGACATGGCAGAGGTCATACACCACATGATTATGACATGCACGTCATTTTCTTTTTTTTTGGGGGGGCGGGCCGCGAAGAAGAGGGAGTGGGTGAAGAAGAAAGGAACAAGAGGAGACAATCTTGTGCCAGATACTATGAAAAGTCGTGACTAAAAGTCCATGCAATGTCCAAACCCGTTTCCGTTCAACAGACATTGTACATCACCTCAATTATCCTTGACACTTGACAGAAATGTTGCTGATAAGATATAAAGAATTCATGCGATATCAATCTAAAGCAATAAAAAGGGCCTTTATTATTTACAGGAGGCAAACCCCTTCAAAATCTTGTACAGCTTTTATTGTTTCAGTTCATCCTATCAACTTAATTGTCATGAAAGCTACTCCAGTTGGTAATGGAAGTGATCATACGATACAATTACCTACACTGGGTGAGAATCAAATATCCCTTGGTTCATATCAATTGCAAAAAATAAAAAAGCAGCAAAAATGATAATTCCCCTGTAATTCCCGTGTTGGATTTTACCAAGTTTAACAGACTCCAGCTGCTCCTGACAAAGTGCATTTAAAATTGATTAGACAAAGAATGACTGGGATTTATTTCTGGTGGTAAGATAAAAAGCCACCAGAAAGTACTTAAAGCCCAGGTATCGATTCAAGATTTAATTTCTCTGCAGAAGAAGATTCAGTTTCTTTGCTTTCCTCCAGTTTGGGCTTATTCATGGCATCAAGAGTTTGCAAGTATGTGTAAGATGCACTCCGACTAGTTGGTGGATTAGGATTGCTTATTCTGCTAGCAAGGAAGCGACGAATCAGGCCCCTGAGGAATGGGGCCATGGTATCCGGCTCATATTCTAAGTAGTACATAATTCCTCCCATGCACGCACAAAATAATGCCACCTGAAACGGTTTGGAATTGTAAGTTTAAAATACATTAAAAAATATAACTTAGTCAACAAACTGAAAAATGTCGGTATCTGTGTCAAAACCATTTGCCTTTCCATGAGATACATGATCATGTTGAACCAAAAAATATGAGTTAATCACATGTGTGCATACAGAAACACACTCTCACACACAGGACAGTCAATTGCCTCTATTCAACACCCCTTTCTCTAGACGAAGTTTGCCAGCAAGAAAAATGCATAGAAAAACACATGGGCACTTATGTGTTCGCATTAAATAACCTTTTTGAAATATGGGTCCATCCTAATATCAGGAATGATCAAAAAGCATTACTCAGCAACATCAGAAATGGATCAGGTAGCCTTCAGTAATAAAATATGGGAAAGATGTTTGTTAAGTATACAAAGAGTTTTCAAAGGATGGTTATGAATGACCATACCTCAGCATTCTTTACATCAGGAAGCAGGTGGCGGTTTACTAAAATATACCACAATGAATCTCCTGCCCGTGGAAGAACATATAAAGCAAGTTCACCACGTCTAGCCTTTTTCTCCAGCAATACAGAAAGTGCAGATAATGCCCCTGCAACCCAGTATACCAGCTTGTGGTCTTTTGAAGCAATTTTTCTGTGCACGCATATAACTCCCTTGCACCATCCAAAAGCATATTAACAATTCATTCACACAGCTTTTAACTGAAAAAGACAAAAGGAAAAGGAGGTGAGAGATACAGAGAGAGAATAGCTACCTGAAAAATTCCAACAAATGCAGACAGGAATGACGTTGAGCGAACAGAGTCTTTAAGAGCAAGCCAACAGGTACGAGCAGGAGCATCCATGAACTGAAAATGGATCATGATATTAAAAAAAAATGAAGGAAACAATAAGTTCCACGTTGAAATGTGGCTGTCAACCACTATCAAACCAAATTGTAGTTAAAAAAATAAAGGAAAAGAAATTCTAATTCATTTAGAAGGAAATTTCCTCACTGTGAGGGGAAATGGTGTCATTGTCAGTTGCAGCATTACAGTAAAAAAAAATTAAAAAAATAAAATAAAAAAGTTTTAATATGTTGTGGTTCATCAATCAAAAACTAGCTTTTATAAAAAAATAAATGAGGAAGAAATGCATACCATTTTTTTTTTTTTGCTAAGAAACAAAATATTATAAAACTAAAAGAAACATGTACAAGGATTGGTAGGACTACATATCGACAGAAAAAGGACGAGAAGTCCCAATCTAAATAGAACACTAAAAAATTGCACAAATCAAAATATCCCAATACCCCAAAACACTAGCTCACTAAGAATGCAACCCTCTTAAGATACAGAAGCTTCCCAATTAAGCAAAATAAAAAAGAAAGAGATGTCTTTGAATTCAGTAGTAATGGATGCCCATAGGGAAGCCCAAAACTTGACTTTGTCCCAAAGGTGTGAAGGATCTTCTCCAGTTTTGTTATAAAAAATTCTTTGGTTTCTTTCATTCCACACCACCCAAAAAATAGCCAAGACTGCACAGTTCCATAGAACCCTTGCTTTTTTTGCCCTTTTTAAGCAAGAAAAACTTTCCAAAAGTAGGGAAAAACATGAGGCAGGAGCTGACCAGCTTAGATTGAATGTCTTAAATAAGTTAGACCACAAAAGGTAGGCAGCAGTGCAGTGAAGAAAAAGTAGGGAAATAACATGAGGAAGAAATGCATACCATAACATTTGGTTTAGTAAGAAGTGTGCAGGGAAAATGGAAGGCCACAAAATCCTCTAGGCCTCAGAGGAAAAGTGAGGTAAATTAAAAAGCATAAGATGAAAACCAGAGTCAAGTGATTATAACCATTTCTCAAATATGTCGTTTAACATTAGGCATCCTCCACACACCGGAAGCAGTATCTATCATATATATTCAACACGAGTCATGACCCTTTGGAAGAGTCGCATAGGTGGCCAGAAGGGATGATTTGTTGACAGCATTAGAGATAGAGGTTTGCAGTAGAAACAAACTTCAAGGTCAATCATCACAGCAACGGAACCAGTAACAGGAAAAGGCAAAATTTCTGTTTTCAATAGCTTTATCTGAGAATGCTTCAATTAACTTGCTGGGTGGATCCGCCAGACAGAGTTCATAAACAGATTATCAAGCTAAATGTGATAGACAAACAGAATGTAGCAATTGACATGCTCATTATTACCACAAACACAGAATATGACATAAAATTCTTAAATAAGATTCAATAATTCATTTCTATAAAAGCTAAAGCCGCGGTTTCTTACAGCAGGTTCAAAATTCTATGCCCATGAAACCAGCATTGCATGAATCTCCAAATTGTTCACAGAAGTAGATGCATAAGACATAAGAGTTCAGCGTGAACCAATTTGAGTGAAAGTTTTACCTTCTGTAGGTGCAGAACAACAAATGGTACAAATGTCAAGGAAAAGTATAGCGGAAATGTTTTTCTGAATGTGGCTGATGCTGCTTTAGCATTGTGACCCAGACATGAATCAGTCTCCGGATGAATAATCGAACAAGGAATTATGGAGGGAAACTCTTCCAACTTCATGTCGTGTAACTTCCCTCTGCTAGATAAATAAGCTGATATAGAGGCAACATCTACTGGACCACCTCGACAGCAATCTCTCACAGCCTTGTAAACAGGTTTGGCTACTGGGCCAGTCTTCTGAATGAAGTCTTGATATGATTTTGGCAAGCTCTCAGGACGCATTACAAAGGAATACATAACCTGAAATGAGTTTCTCAATCGATGAAATTACCCAAACAAAAAAAATCAACATACAGGGCAAAAACCTAAATGCTGCAAGAGAAATGCAAAGTTATATCTTCTTCTTCTTTTAAAGTAAAAGTTATAATTACTTATTAATACCATAAACCAAAATACCTATCTACTACCAGGAGGTGGTGTTTGCAATAACATACATTTTCTAACTGAAAATATTACCTAGATTGTTTTGGTAAACAGTATAATAACAGGTAGCAAAAGTAAATTAAACAAAAGTTTTTCGCCACTTTGCTTCACCAGGCTCAAAAACTTTCCAACCAATTATTTCGCAAGCTTATCAACATAATTTAGCATAAACAGATAAAAGAAAAAGACAAAAAAGATGAAAAAGAAGTTTCTTATTTGACAACTTGGTATAGCATGATATTACCTGGGCACAGGCTAGAGAAAAGAGCAAAGAATCTCCATGTCTCCAATGGCTACCCCACAAGTGAAACTTGTTCTTTGACTTAGCAGAATTATATGCACACTAATAACAAAAATTTAAAAAAAAATTAATTTCCAAATGCTCTGACGATGGGATGGGGTGATAAAAAAATTGATCAATGTACCTGAGCTACTCTAGCCAAAAGATACAGAGCAAGTGTGCGTCTCCTACTAGAATCATCCAAAGCTAAAACAGACAAACCAGCAATTGAACCTGCTAAGTATCTGCTCCAATCATATATCCCCTTAAGCAAAATTTAAAATAAATAAATAAATACAAAACCAAAGCAAATGGGTAGGAGAACTTACGCATTGAATGGAGTCTCTTTCTTTCTGAATTTTCTTAACATACATCTAAGCAAATGATAGGATCCAGTAAACCCACCAAAAAGTAAACCAATTCTACACGCTTCTTCTCTTACAATCAAATCTTTCTCGGACACAAGTTGCTGCAGTAGAAAAAAGAAAAATTCAAATTTTCACACAAATTTTGACAAAATTGAGAAAATAAAAAGTACCCAAGAAAGAAAAAAAGGGGGTTACTTTAAGATCGAGAAGCGAAGAATAAGACTGCCCACGCGCGAGCTTGAAGGCGCGTAGGAGAATTCCAATCCCAACTCTCACTCCATAAGAAAGAAGAAAGCTTTGGCAGAGGTTACCAATTGCGTTCGCCACACAAGACTCGTCACTGGCGTGGTGGCAGGGAGGCAGGGAGGAGCCGTGGCCGTCGCCGCCGCGGCCGCCGCGAGTGCGTTGGCGGCGCTGGAGCTCCTCAATGGCTTCGCGGAGGCGCTCCTCCGCTTCGCGGAGACGGCGTTCGGCGTCGGCGTCGGGAGTTTTGTAGATTGATTGTGGCGCCATTTGGTGATTGGATGATGAGAGAAAAGGTTTGGCGTCCGCGGGGAGCAGACGATACCAAAATAGAAGTGAATGAAGCGTGCTAAATTGTATTTTTTTTAAATTTTATTATTTTATATTTTTCTGTTTTTATTGCTTTGCTTTTTGGTAGGATAGGCCGATAGAGTTTGGTCCAGTGCAATTTTTTATTTCTTTCATAATAAAAATATAGAGATAAAAGAAATTCTTATGAGCTTACGTGTAAATAAATAAATAATTTTTCTAAATAAGATAAATCTATTTCTCGAAAAGTATTGATACTATTTTTTTCTAAACATTTTTGGAGAAATTGAGGATCCATAGATTGAAATTTATAAAATTTATTTACCTAACATGAATAGACTAGGCTAACTATATAAAAATATATTAAGAACCAGTGTTCAACTAAATTTTGAGCACCGAATCAACAACGATGAGCAATTAATTAGGGTCCACATAAAGTAATTACTGACCGTTGGCCCAGTACTTAGCATAAACTTAGATGAGAACCGAATTTACTTTCATATATTAAATCATCATAAATATTATTATTTTTCAATTAATCTATTTTTAGCACATATTTTATATGATTGCAGATTGCCGTATAATAAAATAAATTAAAAATTAAAAAAAATATTAATTTTAACATTATTCCTTTTTTTCCCTTATGTATAGTGTATACTTTTACGTTTCAGTCTCTAGAGATTCTTTGCTTTCACTTTTGTCATGAGTCATGTGTGACTTGTACTTCTTTTTTAAATGGACACGTCTATGCTTAGATGTTAATAAAGCATAATTGTGGTAGAGGCGTGGTGTCTAAGTTATTACAAGGTGGTATTTTATAAAGAAACATTAACGGTGGATATTTTAAATTTTTTATCTTAAATTTCATCTCAAATGACATGTTATGCATTGATTGGTTAATAATTTTTGTAAGATCTAAGTGCATTAGTTATATTATTCTAACTAATTAATTGATAAATGCCACTTCATTTGAGATAATTTTTTGGGCCAAAAAATTTAAGGTATGTAGCACTACTCATCCATAAAATTAGAGAAAAAAATTCTTACTTCTCTAAATTCAAGAATAATCAATGGGTAATTCAATTGTCTCATGTTTCAATTCATCTAGTAACATGAGAATAGATTTCTTCTGTTTATTTTAAATTTATTTTTCTAATTTCAGCACCCATCGAGGTATAATCACATTTTTTTCCAAAAAAAAAAAAAGATTTAATTGTTATTTAGTTAATGACCAAAAGAAAAGAAGGGAGTGAGAGAGCAATTTCATATATATATATATACATATATATATGTATATATATATATGAATGTGTGTGTAAAATATTCAATTATTTTTCATATGATTCTCGAGTCACAATTTATAATAGGTATGAGAATAAGATGTTGACGTGATAACAAATTTGGCATAATTAATGGCGGGAAAACTTTACAGACCAGCCTGCTTTTTGGTCTGTGAGGGGATTGGCATTTGAGTGAAATGATGCACTTTATCCCATATTTATGCTGACGGACGACAATCAACCAACCGATAATAGTCAAACGTCATAAAGGCAAAAACATAAATATTCTTTTCTTTTTTTGATTTAGTAAATATTCTTTTCTCTTTACCTTAAAATTAAAAAAAAAAAAATTTAGTCGAGGTGATGTAACGTGGCTAGAATGGCAATGTCTAAGAGCTACTCCAATTGGCTGCTACAGTTGAAAATATCTATATAAAAAGATTTGAGGACGCGCGACAAATATATGGTGACAGAGATTGAAAAAAAGAAAATCAATGAGTAGATAAATTGGCTTTGGGGTAGAAACTTTAGGTTTTTGGCAATGTGCTATGGGCTTATGGGTTTCTAGGCTCATTTCTGTCAGGGATTCCAAGCAAACAAAAAACGTGTAAAACGCAAAATATTGATTTCCCAAATTTGTTCTGTATGGGTCCCACTCCTTTGGAAAATGCAAATCCTGAGCTTCGCACAATTGTTATTTGACTAAACAGGCAAGTGAACAATTCATGGAAAGGACAACTAAATGTTCTTTCCAGGGCTGCCTGGATTTTGGTCTTGGCAAGAGGCTTGCCATTGCTTGTTATACAAAGTTGCTTCATCGGCAAGATTTTTCAGGTTTTGGAAATCTTCCTTTTTCCTGAAGAGTATAATACCGGCAACTGTAACAAATAATCCAGCCCTGCAAATGAAATTCCCAGTTTGGCCAACCACAGCTAGCCCTGTCAACGCATCTACAATGTATCCCATGAAGAATCCCACCATGGCAGCTCGACCGAAAATATGCGAGAAGTGATTTCCCTAACATGATGTCAAAACAGATTCGATCCTGCAAATGATGTTACAGGGTCTTTATGACGGATAGCGTATACATTATATTAATTCAGCTTAGGTTATTCGTGTCGTTTATCTAGTCAGCTTAGTTAGTATTACTTATAGTTGTCTAATTTCATTAGACTAAAATAAAACCATTTTACTGATTACATTATCTAGTACTGACCATTGAGCAGCCCGGCCTGAGGGAGATAAGAATGCAAGAGCCATGCCCACCAAGGAATAATGGGCCTCCTAAACACCACAGGTTCTTCATTTGTAGCCGAATCTGGATACATTTCAAGAAACTTTCTCCTTCTTGCTTCTACCAACAAATCACTTTTGTATTTTATAACAAACAAATTACCCATTCTTAACTTGATATGTATAATTGAAAGACTACAATATTGTAAAAATAATTATTAGATCGTAACGTCTTAGATGAAAAGGCACTCTCGTCTGCAACAATCACAGCATCCCAATCCATATTGACATCTTTAACAAATATGTTCAAGTCCCATGTTCCATTTTTCCAGCGGCCATCGTTGAACTTCGGGTGAGAAGGTTGTGCGTCCAAAATCTTCATTTTCAGCAACATTTGGTTTACTTGTACGTGAAGAAGACTTGGAAGATTTGTCGTGTTGTTCAACTATATGCACACTTTTTCGCCCATCGACATTTAGAGTGACAACATTTGACACCTGTTTTGTCCCCAGTGAGCGACCGGTTCTGGTTTGAGACAGTTGTTTTTGAGTGACATGGTTTGAGCTGAGGTTCTTTTGTGATTAGTGTTAAAAATTATATGTTTATTAAAAGATAAAAATATTATTTTATATTTATATTATAATTTATGTTTATAATTATGTAATATATTATAAATTTTTAATTATTTTTTTTAAATATTTAATTTTATCTTTTTTTATGTGTTTATTAGGTAAAAATAATAATTTCATATAATTCAAAACTCCAAACAAATGAACGGATATCAAATTTAGATTTTGGAGGTCTGAAAACCTTAAGTTTAGTCAAGACTAGCTTAAAATTGAACTTTTATAAGAAAAGTTGACTTTTTATTGACTAAACAATGATTAGATGATAGAATAGACTTATAATATATATAAATGCACTAGATAGCTAATAATTTTGACTAAATCTCAACCATTCATAGTTCAATGGCCACGATCATGCCACGTGGCAATAGTTGGTGAAGCAAGTTTGAGGATCCTAACCTTTGTATTTAGATCGACCCGATCCACCCATTAACCCACTAAATCTCAACCGTTTTTTGACCGAATAGGATGTTTCATATGATGCCACGTGTAATGTTGACTTTTGAAGTTTGATCAGCCATTGGATCTTAATCTAATGGTTGTGTGAAGCGAATGCATCAAACTTATGATAAATTGTAAAACGCTTGATTATGAATGTATTTTTCTATAAATAGAGCATCATTTTTATATTTTGGACATCTCTCTTCTTCTCAATTTCTCTCAATTTACTTGTAATCTTATTTTCAAGTGTTTTTTAATATTTTGCATAATTATTTTATAAATAAATTTAGTTTTATTTTCAATTTTAGTTGTTTTCATTCCTTTTAATTATGAGTAATTTAATTTTAATAATTATTTTTATTTCAATTATGCTTAGTCAAATAATAATAGTTAGGGTAAGGTGAAACTCTTAGAAAATAAATATGATTTAATCAAATTCTATTTTTAATTATATAAATTAAATTATTTTCTATTTAATTTTATACATATTTTATATTTTGAAATTTTGATTTATTGTAGACAAATAATGGAGTTTGACACAATAAATACTTAATCCATAATAAAATTAATAGGAAAATAATAATAATTTATACAATTAATCTTTCGAGCAATAAATTCAAATAAAAATAGTAAAAAGAAGTTAAATTTTATTTTCTACTAAAAGTGGATCCATAACACTAACTAATTTAATTTCATAATATCACTTAAATTAAATTGCATACATTCAAGTGTTATTTTCATTTTTAGATAAAATAAAATAAACAAATTAAATCTTTTCTCTGTAAATCGATCTCAGGCTCATCGAATTATACTATGCAAGACACTCTTGTACTTAAGGTTAGAAATCACTTTTAAATCATACCACTTTGTAACGAAGCAAAAATGGCAATGGAAGCCATTGTTGTTTCAAGAGAGTTATTTTCTTTTGCTTTCTAGTTTACTCTTGTTAATTATGAAAGAAGAATGAGAAGCAAAGGCATGAGGAGAGCCCATACTCAACAAATAAATAAGATTATCTTCTCGCCCTTGTTTTGTCCGAAACGTTATGGGAAGCTTTCTTTTAACCATATCTACTTTCATGAATTTTTTTTGTAAGAATTGGCAAAGTAAAGTATGTTCATTTCATTGGTCCTATATCATCTTGCATGAAAGCAAAAGAACTGAAAAAAAATAAAAAAGTATTCAAGGGATTACATGATTACAATAAGTGACAATTGTTTAGAAACAGATAAACAAGTTGATATTGCTTAAAAAATGGTTCATATCAGATAACAGCATAATGTCAAAGGTCGCTTAAATCTCCTGCAATTGGAAGCTAATTTTGCTCGTGCAGGCTCACTCAGTAAAATTCCACATAAATGCGGAGTGCACTTAGAAGCAGAGTGCGCTTAGCACAAGAGGTGGATTGCACTTAAAAGTGGGATGCGCTTAGTAATGAGCCACCTCAACAACTAGCCAACCGCAGTGCGCTTAGCAAAAGCTCGCCCCAAATACTAGAATTCTCTACAAATTGTAAATATCTTAGAATTCTCTAGAATTAGGCATTTAAGTCCTTAGATTTTTAGGCAAGTTGGCAACTTGCATGGCAGCTCTAGAACCCTTCAACCAACTCTATAAATAGCCCACCACCCTAGCCATTTTGACACACCACAATTCCAGCACACACAACACACACACAAGCTCTCAAGCTCCCTTGTAAATTACTCTTGTGAGTAATAAAGTTCCATATTTTTTGCCACATTGCTCTTGCTTCTCTTTAGCATTTGTATAAGCATTCTTTCCTTAGCTAATTCGAGAAATGTTCTAGGCTTACTTAGCGACTTGTGTGCTAGAAGTCGACTAAGTGCGGTACAAGTTTGCTGCGCAAATACTTATCCCTTGACAATAAACTCATATTTCAGGATAATGCAAACAATTTGAGGTGCAAGTGGTTAGAACTCAGCATTGGCATCGCATTATAAAAAGATTCACTTTCCAAACTGAACCAAACCAGAAAAGAAATAGTAAATGGCTGAAAAATATTATTTGTAAAAGCTCAGATTTCATATAAATTATAATCCTCCCAATGAATACATTTAAATTTGTATGAGGTTCAAAATTGCAGGCGAGGAAAACAAATAAAACTTTGGTGGGAGGAAAGAATGGCTTGCAAGCAGCTTTCTTGTGGTTTGGCAAGATAGATATGAAAAGATTGATGAAGGGTAAAAGGCAGTTTATGCCTCCCAGCCTCTCAAAATGGTGGCACGGGCAACTCGGTTCACCCCAAGTGTGAAGGCACCCATCCGCAGATTGCAATTGTGTGTCTGACACATGCCCTTGATGTTGTGAAAAGCTTTAATCATGTACCTCCGAAGCTCATTGTTCACCTTATCCTCCTCCCACATAAAACCTTGAATATTCTGCAAGAGTGAATAAAATTGAAATGTATTAGCCTTCTCCGTAAAGGAATATCAAGGGAAACTATATGATCAGCATTTAAGGTGGGACCAAATCATTGGCATATTTTATGGCAAAGGACAGGCTCAAAAAGACAGAGCGATGCTTGGCAATCAGAGATGAGGATAGTATTCAACTGCTATGGAATCAAGAAAATTTATTGTCATTAGTTTTTTTTACCTGAACCCACTCGAAATAGCTAACAGTCACACCTCCAGAATTTGCATATATGTCAGGAAGGATTGTGACTCCTCTCTTAGAGAGTATCTGTAACATCAAAATCTTGTTAATAAGAGATATAACCTTCTTCATACAAAACAAGAAGAAAACAATTCACACCCTTACCTCATCTGCTTCTGGATCAGTAGGATGGTTAGCTGCTTCTATTATGAATTTGGCCTTCACATCCGCAGCATTTTCCCTTTGAAGGACAAATGCAGAAAATTAGGAAATTCCCTTGGAAAAAATTATATAAAAAGAGCCAATGCTACTTTCTTTCTCTAATTATTTTTTATTTTTCCCAACAACAAATCGTGCAAACTCAAGTCATGTGCAACCAGCGTTATTGTTAAACTAACTAAACAGTGAAGAAGAAATAAACTTCAACCATGCAACTTTTCTTGACAGGAGCATATAAGGTCAGGTACTTAAAAAATCTGTGCATTAATAAATGAGTTATAGAAACAACACCCAGATTCAACTCTTTGCCAAAGTTAAGTTTCACTTTATACAAAGATCTGTAGATAGGGAAACTTTATCAACCTGGCGACAACATATATGTATGTAACAAGTTTCTAAGTGAAGGGGCCAAACCTGTTAAGAACTCCACCTAAAGCACAGGGGATGAGAACATCACACTCATGCGCCAGAAGCTCACTAGGCTCCATGGAGTCTCCTCCGTCAAATTCTTTCAAAGTTCCAGTTTTGTCTTTATGGGTTAACAGTTTGGGAATATCAATTCCATCTGCATTCTTAACTGCTCCAGTTATGTCACTTACTGCAATAACTTTACCACCTCTCTCATGAATAAGCCTTGCAGCCCATGATCCCACATTTCCAAAGCCCTAGAAAGTTCATCAATAAGATTTAAAACAATGCAACTAATGAATCCCGGACAACAGACTAACAAAAGACAAGAATGCTAACTCTACCTGGATGACAAATGTCAAATCCCTAATTGCCTGCCCATGTTCAGCAAGTAGAGCTTCTGTAGCATAAACTACACCACGCCCAGTTGCAGCCTCTCTACCTAGTGATCCGCCAAGATCCTAAACTCCAAAATACAAAAATGAGAAAATGAAGGAGAGAGGTTTCATTTTAGTCAAATTGTAGATATTTATCTCAAAACAACATCACAGATCCTGAACTGTGTACTTACAATGGGCTTTCCTGTGACAACAGCAGGAGAGTGACCATGAAATTTTGAGTACTCATCCAAAATCCATGCCATAGTCTATACATGAATAAAAGAATAGCTATTTCAGCTACATGAAGAAATGATAAAAATGTAAAGAAATGAATCATTTAAGATTATATGACCTGGGCATTTGTTCCCATATCAGGGGCTGGTATGTCAGTATGGATTCCAATGAGGTCATGTATCTTCTGAGTGAAAACACGAGTTAGGCGTTCCAGCTCACTATTACTTAATTCTTTTGGGCTGCATCCAATTCCACCCTTTGCTCCACCATATGGTATATCTGCCACAGCTGTCTTCCAGGTCATTAGTTGAGCCAGAGCATTTACTTCATCAGGATCAACCTTTCCAAACAAAATAACATTGCAATGTCAAATGTAGAGCAACCAGTCATATGCAACTTTGTTTGCAGACACATCAAAGATTGGAAAAAAAAAAGCTTCAAATAAAATGCTATAGCTTTATTTGTAATGACAAAATAAAATAACATAAATATTTAAAATTCAAAAGTTGAAGCAGATTCATGAAACGTCATATGCTTAAATTCCTGAAGGATAGTGAAATTGACTTCTATAATGATAGAACTTAAGGGGCTTCTGGAAGAAAATTTGGGAGGTCAAATTCTTTCTCAGACAATTTTAAGAAATATTTTACTACATGCTTATGATTCAGGTTTATGATCACAGAACAAAACTTCTTTCAGGAACACTAAATTGTCCAACTTCAGTTGAATATGCAGAGTTTGAAAGAGAAGCAGTACTATTCATAGCTGAATACAGAGTACTAGATTTTATCACTACAGATACCCTTTAATTATAAACCAGTCCTGCCTCAAAGTTCATTGCCTATGTAACACTTGCTATATATGTTACATTATCGAAATCAAATGTAGATTTAACACTGGCCGGACTCTTCTCATAACAGTCCTTTACATAAAAGTATGAAGAAAACATAGAATATCTAAAGCTATTCCATTCAATGAACTGATATAATTTATAGATCCAAAACTAAGCACATTTAACATTGTGCATTAACCAGCTATTCACCAATGGGATGTTTCCTATTAGATATATTGAAACAACCTGAAATTGTTTAGAAACTACAAAAACCAATCTTTGAAAGCCATTATTAACGAAACAGTATTGTTCAAGGATACATCCAAACAAGCCCACCACTGCATGAATTATGATTTAATTAAAAAAAGAAATCCCAATTCCCAACTAAAATCCGAAGTTAGAAAAAAAAAGAAAAAGAAAAATAGAGAGAGAGAGAGAGAGAAAGCCAAAGTACAAAACCAAATAAATTGGTGAAATATTTTTATGG
This sequence comes from Luvunga scandens, assembly GCA_030449905.1. Lineage (NCBI taxonomy): Eukaryota > Viridiplantae > Streptophyta > Magnoliopsida > Sapindales > Rutaceae > Luvunga > Luvunga scandens. The sequence goes on from JASUUG010001266.1 coordinate 208,821, forward strand.
AAACAGAAACAAACAAAATAGAAACAGAAACAAAAGCCACCAACCAACAAAGCAAAGCAAAGCAAGCAAGCGACGCACCTCAGGATGATATCTGATGCCTCCCTTCATGGGCCCACGTGCATTATCATGCTGTACTCTAAATCCAACGTACGAAACTAGACTTCCATCATCTTTGGGAATAGTGCACTCCACCTGATCATTAACGAAACAACACATGAACATGAACCATGATCACAACCACAACAAGGACCAAAACAAAAATTGACCCACTAGCTGAAAAAAGACTGGCACGTACTTTGATCTCTCTAAAAGGGATCAGAAGACTCCTCTCAAGCTTAGAGTCAAGCCCAAGAATGCGTGCAGCGTTGCGAAAGTTACGGCTCGTTGCTGCAAGAGCGTTCATGATGATGACTCTGAAACTTTTGAAACGAGTAAAAAGAAAGCTAAAACCACTGACGGGGCTTTTGAACAAGAATATGTGAATGAATGAATGAAATTAGCTTTTGTAAATGTCAATGTGCATGAATGAAGGCTAATGTCCGGAGAATCGGGGGTATTATATAGGGAAGCTGCCATGTGATTTTCCTTTTGTGAGGCGGAGGAGTGCTCTAATTTGGAAATTAATTATTAGGTAGGATTTTTGGATATATCTTCCCCATTTCGGGTACACTTGTAAGGTTTTAAATTACATTTTTATCCTTCAGTTATTCATTGCATTAATTATCTTATCCTCACTGATTGGGCAAGGATTAATTAGTCCAAATGATTTTCATGATATTTTATTTTAATTTTCAGGGAAAAACAAATTCAAGTAGCCCGGCTCAAATATTCAAAGAACTTATTCAACTTAAATAAAATATTTCCTTTTGTTAAGTTAAAGATTTGGAATTTAAAAATTAAATATGTAGTTAAAAAAAATTAACATATAATTTTTTTTAACTACATCACCATCTGCTCATATATATGATTAAAAATCTATCAAAATGTATTAGATGAACTATAGGATATGAGATTTGGGTTTGAATGAGCTAAATAAGTGGTGCACACTATACTAACAAATTTAAATATTGGACAAATATCTTGTGTTTCTCTTAAGGCAACTAATAAATTGTTGGATTAAAATTTTTTAAACAACACTTATAATAACCTTGTGAATGTTACCGTATTTTAGTATGTTTATTAAGTAATTCGATTTTTCTGCACTTACTCAACTTGTAAACATGTTGGAGTTTTTTTTTTTAAAATTGAAATTTGATATTTTACATTGAATAATTGGTACAAGAATGAATTGAAAGAGAAAAATTTGTGGATAATAAGCCAAATTACCGTTTGGTCCTCTAAGCTTGATTCAAATCTCAATTTAAGTATTTAGTCTTTCCAATTCAAATTTGACGGTAATTACTAATTTCTATTATGGAAGGGTATTTTGGTAAAAATATCGTACGGGAAAGGGCAGAATAGCGGTCGCCAGTGCACGCGCATCTATTTTGGTTGGGTGGTAACCAAGAGCAAGAATCATGGAGACTTTGCTGGATTAAAATTTGGCGTCCACGATATTGGTACAATCCGGACCGTCCCTTCCCTATTAAATTAGTCAAGAAAGCCATCTAAGCCGTTGACTTGTCATAGTCCGACTCACACATGACACACCGTTGATCCAAATCCATAACATTTTGGTCGCTGACAACTCATCAGTTGTTTCGCTTTGAAACGCATTTATCAGGTGACGGCAAACTCGTTTGGCGTTGGCGATGACGTGGCTCTCGGACCCAAATCCACACACGCGACTCGCCGCGTCCAAGTGTCCAGCTCATATTTGATTAATAGTTTTAGTTTGTTATTGTTAAATTTTCTATACTCTCTCACAGTTTGATAATTTAGTTCAGGAATTATTTAATTGGTACCTTATTTATTTATTAAAATACAGATAAATTCCATGATTTCAATCATGGTCATGTTCTCATCCTAAAATTCTATTAGAGTTTCTTTCAGAAGCATCCCACTGTTTTTATAAATTATCAGAATATTTCTTCTGTGTTATCATAATAAATCACGTTGAAGGAAGCTTAATGTTTATTACAGCTTTCAGATAGAGTTAATCTAAGTTAAACTGTTGCTAATAAAACTTTTACAAGTGGAATTTTTACTAAAAATATTTAAATTGTTTTATTGTTAATGAGGACTTTTATTAAGAATTATAAAATTACTTGAATAGTCAATTTTTTTAAAGTTGTGTTATGAAAGGAATGACATAAAATTGAGAAATAAATTCACGATACTTTCAACAATTTAGATCTTTAAAAAGAAATCTAAAATCTCTACTCTCACAAATTTAAAATTTGGACTCTTACTAATAAAGCGAAAATAACTTATTTAATTCCTAAGAACTCAACTCAAAATACAACCAAAGAATCCTAAAAATTTTGAAAAAAGACACCTAAAGAATTAAATAAATATTTTTGATTATTGGATAAACCATATAAAAAATGCACCCAAAACAATTCTGCAAAGATAGAAATATATTAAGTCTAATGACGTAATGGTAACACAATACATAACTAATTTAGTTACCTTATAAATTGATGTGGGAAGATTGGAAAAATATATAGTATTTCGATTCAAACAGTTTTAGCTAGAGATTAGGTAGCACAGCAGCCCATTGCCGCGTCACAGCCATTGAGTCCTCCTAATCTTATCCATCAAGATTATTTAATTCAGACAGCTGAGAAGGGATAACTTTGTGTTACCAAGATTTTGAAAGCACCGACATCAAAGCATTAGATTTTGAAATATGCGCATTCCCTCCTCCCCCAGATACTGCTATCCCCAGAAACTAACCATATAATTTCGATAGTCTAAATCAATTCGATTTTGAACTTTGACAGAGGGAGATAAATTTGATAAATTTGACTCCAATAGTCAAGTTTACATTCAATCAAATCAAGAGGATGAGAGAGCACATCACATTCAATGTGTGTACTTCTTGACGTCCATAAAACAAAATAAAAACATTTAATGCCCAATATCGAAAGTACTGCCCAGAAACTAAGGATTTGCTGACCTTGAGAGAAATTAAGAATTTGGGGTGCTAAATATGTGATGATTATGCGCGTCCCACCAAGCAATGTTGAATCAGCCCATTGATAAATAGACGGTAGGCCTGCAGAACAGTCTCCACTCTTATTGCTCTGATTCAATAACTATTATAATCCTTGTATTATCAATACACATTTCTGTTATCAATGAAAACACGAGGAAATAAGTAATTACTATAGCTACATAAACTCACAAATTTCCAAACAACTTATAGCTAGGAACCAGATTTAAACAAAACCAATTGGAGGTAAAGATTTTATGCAAGTTAAATGATATTTTGTCTCTTAGGATTAATCCAATATGGTTAAAATAAAGAATACATTTTGGTCAAACTCTCTTGTGATTTGAAAACCACATGGTGGCCAGCTAGAACTTTTTCACCACCCAACTGGAACCAGGATTACTCTACTGGAAAAGGGTTTTACACCCAAAATGGAAGGGTAGAAGCAGAATCTTTTTCCTTTTCACCCGTGAGCATGTCCCATACCAAAACAATAAAACACCCAACTGGATTCCATGTTATGAACTAAAATCAGAATGAGAAAATCATGGGTCATTTTATTGATTGAGCCACAAAAACACACAGTGAATTTCTTTACATCATGAGTGGAAATACTGCAAAATACTAGTTTCCAAATCCTCACATAATACCTCAATGAACTAGTTAGAAGGCTTCAATGAACTTAAGACTAGGTTACAACCACAAACTCTAAATAACCTCCCCAACCTGATAACATTGTCAGGTGCCATCTTTAGACAACACAAAGCATTTGAGAATCCCATTGACTGTCAGATAATGATCATAGCTTATATTGTATTTATTGAAACATTGAATAAATTGGTAGTACAAGAAATATTTCATCAGCAATGAAGAAAAACAATGCAAGATTAAATAGAGATGTCAATTTCACAAATTATCCAAAAAGAACTGATCATATATATATATGATTTTTAAATTACTTAAAGTTCTGACTTTATTGTAGAAGTTCCAAGCACAATTTCAAAATCTATACACAGAATAAATGACTAGTCGGCTATTCCCTCTTCAAATCTCATTAACTGGTTGGAGTAAAATAGGTTACCTCATAAGTAAAAAGCACAGGTATGTTATGCAAATTCAACCATCTTTCCTGTAATAATTAACAACTAAAATGTATCAAAATGTGCATTAAAATGTCAATCTTTCTAAGCAATAATAACATATTAATTGTTTTAAACAAAAAATGCAGGCATTTTTTCTTACTGGACAAAGAAGAAAGTGGTTTTATTCTACAAGACTGTACTGTACATACTTCCTTTTTCTTCGATCAATGCTGCTACTCCTCATATCATTTTTCACTAGAGCTGATGCTGGGGGAATTCCATACTGCATAGGAGAAAGGGCTGGCCCTGGAGCAGCTGTCACAGGAATAGATGGAGTTGGCACAGGGGCTGCAGGAGGCAGAGGTGGAGCAGCAGTAGGTGGTGGAGCCTCAGCAGGTTCAGGAAGAGGCCTTGGTAAAATGTGCTTTAGTCTATTGTTTCTATAGTTCTTCCAGAAAAAGAATTGTTGCCTATGTGCCACCTCCTGAAAATTTACAGGATACAAAAAGAGAATATGAAGACTTTAAAAATAAACATTAAATCAGGTTTTGCTTTAATATTAGATTATCAGACCTGTATTTCTCTAAAGGAAAATAAAGTGACTTAATTTTTATCTCAGTCAGCCAATAACTTTTTTGATAGTGATATTATCAAGACAGCGGAGAATGCCACCAAGTATATTGTTGCACTGGGGCATTGTCGAAAGCGCAACTAGCACACCTTGAGAAGCATTTTATATTTAACTTCGCAGAAAAGAAGTCCATAAAAGATATATATGATGGTTAAGACCAATTTCTCCAAAAGGTCAACACAGATGGATCATAATCCACAATAAGTTATAATATCATCATATACAGTGACAGCAGGATGAAGCAGAAAATCATAACGTAAGTGCTACACCTGTTCACAAACACATATACACACATAAAACTTGACACAAATTTCATCTACCAAAGGAAAAGGGAATACATCAGTTGTGATGGTTATAATCTATATACAAAATCCTTTGCCAAATAGTACATCTGTTGCATGTGCTCATGGTCCTAAATGCTAATGAAATGAAAATTCGAAGAATTTCTTTAAAAAAAAAATATTGTCAAGGCAAAAATCTAAACACTAACTGAAGACGTATTTGACATCTATGAGGATCATAACTGCTTACAAAAGGTACATTTAACCAACAAACAACATGATTTTAGAAGCACACTCAAAAGGGTCAGAGTAAACAACAGAATCTAACCTTGTTGGCAGGATGTGCCATAGCATTGCGGAAGTTTGCATTTTGGAGAAGCTCAAGAAAAAAGAGGCAATGTGGATACCTGAAATCATCGTAGAAGATAAGCAGAAGGATGCAAACACACCGCAGGTTTCAAAAGAAAAAAGAAGAATTTTTCTAATCAAATTAGAAGATACTATGTCTCCTTCTGTTTATAAGCTACGTCAGATCTAGAAACACAAGCCTAAAGGTACTTAATACGTCATGCTTTCAAGAAATTAGCTCACATTATATACTTAATGTACTCCGGCTGTTGCCAGTACTGAAGATATTTCAAGTAACCAATGAAAGCTTCGTCTTCAAAATAGCGATTCTGAGCCAAATCTGCAGTAGAAATTTAAGGTGCAAAGTGAAACTTACAACTGAATCAAAACCTGAAATCTATAGAAAGAGCAAAAATAGCTAACCAATAACATTAGCGATTATTTCCTAAAGCTACCGGACATGTATGAGCAAGCCTACATGAACACGTTCATGATCAATGTATGCACAGAGTACAGTTTATGCCTAGAAAGGCAAGTAAAACAAACAAGAAGTCAAAACACAAAATGTTAAATAATCGAACCCTCCAGCAGTCACTCTGGCCATGATTACCAACATATATTTGAAGAAAAAAATGAAAGCACCCCCGATGTCACCTAGCCGTTGCAAATAAAGAATGCAGATACACTAAATAAATAAATAATTTAAAAAAATAGTGAATTACACATACAGTGAATGTAAGTGGGATTAGCAAGACATTGAACGAATTCCAATTCAAGCAAAAAGCGTTGTCTCCCGTCGTCTGGATCTTTATACAGCTTCTTTGGCCTGAAAATTCTCTCAGAATAAACAAATTAATAAAACTTTTCTGGGACTGAGAGAGATTAAAAAATTTTAGGAAATAAAAAGAATGGAAACTTACAAGGATGGTGCATCATCGGATGCTTCTTCACTGTCCTTGGAAGAGGCCATCTTATTTATCACTTTTTACAAATTGAAAATTAATTTTAAAAAATTATATCAATTGGAAGATTAACAGCAATAGCAGTTTGCAGGAGGCTTTTAATTGTGAAAAAAATTGGCGAAGATCATCGACCATCGAGCAACGTGGTAAGCGCCTCCAATCCTAGCATACAATTGGGCAACACATTTTGAAGGCCCGGAATTAGGCCCACACATGAGGGGCCCTACCTTAATAGATGGACTATTAGCACCCCTTAAGTTCTCTTGGAACCCGTCATGTTTTGTAAAAACACCCATTTTCTAATAGACACTATTTTCGTTTGTTTAAATTTTAATTTTTAATAATTTTTTCACCCTTAAAATTCTTTTGAACTATTTTCTTTTTTCGATGTTGGTGGTTTTTGTATGATGAGAACTCGATGTTTGCAGATGATGTTAATATCACTAACATTGGGTCTGGAAAAACAATTTCCTTCGTTCATGAGGCCAAATCAAATTTATCTCGGAAGGTTTTACTACTATCAATAGGGCTAGTGTTACTGTGTTGGCGGCTGATGTACAATCAGTTTGAATTGTAGCAGTGACACTGGGGCTGGGTTTTATTTAAAAGTTCTTAAATTACAATTATCATTTAAAATGAAAATAATCACCATGCAAAAAGAGAGAAGAAAAAAAGAAAGAAAAATAGATAAACAATTTTTTTTTAAAAAAAATACATACTTAATTAAAGAGAGATAACGAAATAAGTGGGGTTAACTCTATTTGTATTTGTTCTAAAATACAATTATAATATAATAAGAGTTTTGTAAGATTGATGAAGGGGCACTAACAGTCTAACTCCTCTTAAACATCTGTTCTTATCAAGTTTTGGGTTTACTATGCTAACTTCTATACTCTTTTGTCATGCATGCATTTATAGAGTTGTATAGTTAGTATTAAATTGTATACGACCTCTTATCAAATAACCACTTAGCACAAAATCCTAATGCACTTCAGCTTGTTCGATAAAATTTTGATTGTGCACGCTTGAAGAGTGAAAACAAAGTAAAAGAATTTTTTTCTTGTTCATATAGCAAAGGTAGAATTGCGAAAGCCTCAACTGATTCCCCTCAGTTTTTTAGTCTTTTAGAGTCCGTTCGATACCATTTTAAAGAGCCCATTTTTGTTCGATACCATTTTAAAGAGCCCATTTTTATTTTTATTTTCGAAACAGTTGAAGTATGTGTTAGCAACTGTTTTAAGAGAAAAGATTTATAAAACATAAAATACAGGGTCCGCAATTTAGTCATAGACTAGGAAATAACTTTGACTTTTATCAGTTTTGATGCTTATGCTTCTCCACTTTAATCGTGATTCTTCCTTTTAGGGTAACTCCCGCACCGACTGGGACCGTTGGTCCACTGATCTTGAACTGGCTGGGCTCTAAACGAGGGGATCAGTCGCGTGGGCCAATCCCATGACCCAAGAGACAATTAAAGGTGGACTTTTGAAACTCACCACGAGAATTGAGCCTGTTACCTCCATTTTAGTATTCACTCAAAAGATAAGCTTTTCCAAACTTTTGTCCATGGTCCGGTTTCCAGTATTACCTCAATCTCAATGGCAAATCACTGGAAATGGTAACTTCAAAAGAAAAACTAGCCCGTAAAATCCCCTTTGCACATCAACCTGAAGCAAGCATGGCCACCTGGCTAGTAGGCGTAAGGGATGCAACTGTAGAAAACAAAAACATTGACGTTGTAGACGTTCTTTTTCCGTGATACATGACATGGCGTCTCAGTGAATTTTCAGTCACGGCACTGTTATCTGAATAAAATCCTCGCCAGGGTTATAATCACCATAACTAACCTTAAAAATGCATTGAACTAGAAAAACACGAATTCCTTGGCATGTAAACTCAACAATAGTATGAAACTTAAAATGCCCAATCTGAGATCAAGAATTCACAAATACATGAAACATGTTTTTGTTACTACAACATCTGCATTTCTGCCTTTCTTTTATCCCTTCCAAAGCAAGCAAATGCAGGACTTCAAGTAAAATTAAAATCCATAACTGCTGCAGGCAAAGCCCTCCAGGAAGGAGCCAGTTGGCTTCCACATGCCAATGATGATACAAATGCATTTTTTCTCCCCCAAATTACAGATATAATGACCTGACTGTCTAAGAACGAATTTGGACCAATACCAACATGAGATACCACCATTAGTATGGCCTGTACCTCATGGGCCGTCTGAACCTTGGAATTCTTCTGCACATGAGGAGAATCAAAGTAATTCATAAAACAATTAGCTAAAGAGGGGGGAAAAAATTAGCTTCACAACGTACAACGTCTAGAAAGAGAATTAAAAGTAAAGCTTGGAATTTCTAGCAATCAATGAAAAAATAATAGTATAATATTCTCTTGTGCATACACAATCAAACATTCCACGACAACAAATACCATGTAGCATAAATACACCACACTGATGCAATATTTCATTTCATTCACAAAAACCTACGCCTCATAATGATAGTTACACAACACTAATAAAATAATTTCACATACAAAAGCATCCTAAAGGAAAGCAAAAACCAAAAGAGACTGGCGGACACATCGCAGAAAAGGGTTAATATGCGCCCTTAAAAGTACAAAAGTTTTCTAGTCCTTACCCATACCCATATGGAACAAAAGGAACACCAGGAATGAATGGCCTTCGACCACGGAAACCAAACGAGTTGGATCGCCTTCCTCGGTATTGTTTCATACCAGGAATGTTGGTTCGCTTAGCAGAGACCTGCAAATAAACCAGACCCAACATTACAATCACAAGTGGATTCATACTGTAATCAACCACCAATAATCAAATCTACAGACCTTCAATTGTCGACCGTGGAGCTCTGTTTCATTTAACAGAAGAGCATTCTGAACAGCATCAATTTCAACAAACTCAACATAAGCAAATCCTTTTGGTTGACCAAACTTGTCTGTCAAAATCGTCACTCTGTTAACCGTTCCACAAGATTGAAAATGCTGCTGCACTTCCTCTGGAGTGCATGCATAGTCTACCTGAATTGCACAAATACAAAAAACTGTAAGGCAGTAACTCTCTTTGTATACAGTTTTGATGTTGCCCATATTGAAACAGCACAAACGTAAAAGAGAGTACAAACTCTAATGTGAATATCTAACACTGATCAGTTATTGGGCAATGGTTGACTAAATTATACTACTAGAAACATTTGTAGTATCTATGTGTGTAAAATAAAAGTCAATGTTGTTAGAGCTACTATTTCATATTTCAATATTAGAATTCATGCATAATCTATAATTCACGGTTCAAGTAATTATTGCTTCTTAATACTACTAAACTTGACAAACTTACCATAGAGAAACCACTAAAGCTAAAATAAATCCTCTTCTTACACAGAAATTGTATTGCCCAGAAACAGAAAGAAATAAGGAAGGAAACCTCACATTGCCAACATAGATTGATCGGGAGTCAACCTCCTCCTTTTCAGCTTGAGTCGCAGAAGCACTCGAGGAATCTTTAAACATGCCCAAGAGGGGAAAAAACATATCAACAATCATATAAGCAATCTAAAGAAACAAAACATTTAACTTCAAAATTTACCCCAAAAAAACACTACAAGCAAACCACAATAAGGTAAGTCAACTACTTGATATTGAGCTGTCACATACATTTTAAAAAAAAAAAAGTTAAAAGCGTCAAAACGGTTTAAAGATCAGTCATTTATTATATACATCAATTACGAGGAAGGTCAAAGAAAACAAAACAGGATTCATATTGAAGGCAGTGCATAATGGATAACTCATCAAGATAGCTACGTCATAAAAGCAATTCTCAACTAAACGATCAGAACCTATTAATCAGTAACATATGCTTCTTATATTGCCAATAAAATTGGAACACGAATAACTTCAAACAAAATAAGACAGACTTGAGAAAGTAAGTAGCACACTTGCTCTTATTAGGTCTCCAAAATCATCTAAAAATATCACTAAAACAAGTACATGAAACACGAACCCAGATCTTAAATTGAAATTTGTTACGCAATTAAGCAATCAGATTACAGAAAGAAAGAGACCTTGGACGGCGCCCATCTCCTTCTCGACTTTAGCCTGCATTTCACGGAGCGCGCCGGCTTCCTCTTCAATCTCCTTCAGCCTCTTCTTCATATCCTCCAAGTCCTTTATTTTTTAAAATTAAAAGAAATTAAAATTATAAACAAAAATCAACCAGAATCCGCCAAAACACAAATACTTAAACAGAGACAAAAACGACAAAAGAAAATACCTTGGAGTTAGCGTTCGGGTCTTCTTCATTTTCATTGTCGGCGTCGTGTTCGTGTTCGTGGTCATGTTCGTGTTCGTGTTCGTGTTCGTCGACGTCGATGTCGGCGTCCATCTCGTCGGGGATTTCACCGCCGTAAACGTCGTGCTCCTGCTCATCGTGTTGCTCCATTTTATAATTTACTAAATATTTTTCTTGTGTGGCTTCGGGCTTTTTTTTTTTTTTTCAAGGTTTCTAAGTTCTACTTTGGTTTGCGGTTTAGGGATTTAGAAGTTCCCTCTTGTTATTAGTGATCTATTCTGTGGATTGGGGACGATGGCTCTTTCGTAGTTGTAACAACCTTATGGGGGTACAACGATATTTTCTTTACAAGTCTTTTGTAATTTTATAAATATTTTGGGGGTACAATTGATTTTTACTTATGAAACATGATTTTATTTCTTTTTTTCCTTTCTTCTCTTGAGATAGGATTTGTGAAGCATGAAGAAAGCTCGAAGCCTCGAAGTGGTGAAAAACTTTCGTCCGCGTGCGTCTATCCACAATACATAAGCGATGTTTCATATGCGTTTTATGGAAGTGTCGTCTACGCGACGAGATTATAAACGACACCTCATATATTGGTGGCTAAGGATTTATTTTTTAAATTGAAAATAAAAAATATTATTCTATAATTTTTATGAAAGAATAATAATTACGCTTGATTTAATATTTAATTAAATAAAATAATTTAATATTCATTTTATGATACTCAGGAAAATATATGCAAGAGAATTTTTTGTTATATCCTGTTTGTGAATTTATTTATTAATTTTCCATTGGTAGCTCTATGCTAAAACTGCACATGTAATGGTTAAATAAAGTGAAATTTTGGCACAAATTTTTATTAAAGGACAATAATTACGCTTGAATTAATATTTAATTAAATAAAAAGTTTTAATATTTATTTTTTGATACTCAGGAAAATATATGCAAGAGAATTTTTTGTTCTATCCTGTTTGTGATTTTACTTATTAATTTTCCATTGGTAGCTCTATGCTAAAACTGCACATGTAATGATTAAATAAAGTGAAATTCTGGCACAAATTTTGGTCAAACCTACAAAAGGAGGGACTGTAGTTAAGTTAATGATAAATTTCATATCTCCATGGTGAATTGATTATTTTAAAAATATTCTTTTACATTTTAAAGCCTCACATTATTTTTTTTTCTTATAAAAAATAAGAAAAACTGCAGGTGGATTGACGATTTTTTTTTTGTTTTCTTAATAAAAATTGATGGTAAATTAATATTTCTTAAAAATAAAAGAGTAATTTAAAAAATAATCATCAATTCATAAGGGGGTCATTTAACATTAACCCTTAATCTAATTAGATCAACCTGCAAAGATTGTGCTTCTATGAAAATTGCACAAGGATGGAGGAAACATAGATATCCACATGGAGAAAAGAAATTTAATTTAAACTTCTATAATTTTACACACCTAGACTTCTCTTTGCAGTATTTGTGCATCTAAACAAAGGAAAGCCGAAACAGGTAATCAATAGAAAATATTAAACAATTGTAGCAGTGTTTGTTAGCTGAGAAAATGACCGCGAGAAAATAGAGAAAATAGAGAGGAAAATCTGAGAGATGAGAGAAAATTTTTATATATTAACTGAGAATTGCGGATATGATCGACACAATGCTGAGAACACAAGGACATTTGTGGTAGAGCGCCTTAGGGTAACAAATTGAGCACTGAAGTTTTATTTGCCAGCTCAGCATGCCACGTCACCAACACTTAATTGTAATGCTTGACATAAGCACGAAACCAGCCATGCATGCAGGATTTCTCCTCCCGAATCACCGGCCCATGGCCGCGGGGGCCGCGGCGGGTAGAGGTAAAAACGAGGCTAAGGAAGATGATTGCAAAGACAAACACATGAATTCCGATGTTTGGTATCTTCACTTTAGACATGTTTCTTTGTTTTCTCGATCTATTACTAGCCTGGCGATGAAGGGAAAGGGTTCATTGGCATGCAATTTATAAGAAAATTTTAGCGAGTAGAGAGGATTGGATTGAGTAGCTTTCAAACAGTTTTATATGACTGAGCATTTGAAAACCTAACTTAGCTTTACACTCCCCTATCTTAAAAAATGATAAAATAATAATTTCAAAGAAAATGTATATGGAAAGTTTGGAATTTTCTTGTTGCGGCTAACTGTTAACAAAAGTAAACTCCATTGTGTTGCATGAATAACAGAAATTAACGGAATATCATTAAAAATCTAACTGAGAGGGTAGCTTGAGAACCGTTGGTTTGTTTCCAACAGCCGCCTAAGTTTTACTAGATTCACTGTAAGTGAAAAGAACCGAAGTTGGAAGTGTCTGGGTTTGTCAAATTTTCGGACGGTAATAATTAGAGCATATGAGTTGTATGCTGTTTTCATTCAATCACTATTGATATTATATCATATTAGTTTATACGAAAAATTTTGACATTTTTGCACATAATTTTACTTCATAGTTATTATTGCTATTATTATTATTTTTTAATCTCAAACAAGGGTAGGGTAGAATTATATTTATCACTTCTAACTCAATCTAAATATTTTAGAATTGTAGTTTAAATGTACCATTGCTGGAGAATTCTGCTCCACCTATTTGAGTTATAATCCCTTATGCTTGTGATACATATTAATTAATATTATCATTTTATCCGCTCAAGATGAATATTTCATAGTCTCCACTCTCCACACCATATTTCTTTTATCTTTTTTACCAGTATTACTTTCAAGTTCTATTAATTTGATTTGTATTCCATCGATGGGATGGATATATTTTTCCCTTCTTTTTTTGTTATAATGATGCACTATATGATATCACTAAGCGTGTTCAAAATCTAATCTAATCCGCTTAATCCATTTGATCTGTAAAAATTCAATCTGTGGATTGATAGATTGGATTGAAAATTTGAAAATTCATAATCGATGGATTGAATATGGATTTATTTTTGTAAATCCACAAAATTCACGAATTTGCAAAAAAATAAAAAAAAATATTTATTTAATTAAAAAATAAAACTTGTAAATATGGTATTAGTACTTGCTAATAAATAAATAAGTTAAAATATAGTTACATTAACATCATATTATATATTATCTGATAATAATATAAAATAATAAATAAATAAATATAGCTTTCTAAATAGTTAATTTTCACGTACTAATTTAAACAAATGATATTTTTCCTTGTGCTTTCTTTTAAAAATGCATATGTTTTCATCTTTCTTTCTTTAGTTAAGCCACTTTTTTATAAAAGTATTTGTAGTAATTTTGGGAAAAAAAGTCTTTATTCATTATTCTATTAGCATAGCATTAAGTAGTAAACATTTTACACTAGGGGTTTTATCATATCATATCATATCATACATGAGTGTTATACTTTAAAACTTTGAAAATATTTTCTAGTTTTATTCAAATAATTAATTTATTTAAATCTTATTTAATTTTAAATTTATTTAATTTTGAATTTGATTAGTAGTAAAGTTATTTTTATATTAAATTTTTATATTTAATTAGGTTCATAGATTGGAAATAATTAAAAATTTTTAATCCATAAAAAAATCTGAAAAATGATGAATTGGATATGGATTGGGTCAAATCCGCATCCGATCCGTGAATTGGATTGGATTGGATTGAAAATTTATAATCCGCAAAATTATGGATCGGATATGGATTAATGTCCAATTCATAAAATCCGATCTTCGAACACCCCTAGATATCACAATTCCACAATTGAAACATGTAGTGTACCCATTTAGATTTTAATTTCATCAAAGGAAGTTTTAGAAAAATAATAATATTTTAATTATATATTTAATATTTTCAAAATAATTGAGAGCGCCACCTCGTCAATCTCGTATTGGTTAATATTTAACTGTTTATTTGATCAATTTTCGACTATCTCAATCCAGCTATCCACTCCGTGACGAAAACAAGTGAAGATAAAGGCCAAATAACCAATAAATTAAGACCATAATTTCATTAAAAAATAAGTGGTAATTTGCAGCTACATTACGTTCATCATAATATTGACAAAATATAATTAGGAAGAATCCCAAAGGTGTCACTGAATTATAAAAAGTTTGGAAAGGGTATCATTATTTAACTACATTTTTGTTGGCTTATGAATTCTATTTATTTATTTTCCACTAATATCTATATACTAAAACTATTTAATGATTAAACAAGGTGAAAGTAACTTTAGTAAAACTCATAAATGGAAGAGATCAAGAAATTCTAATTAGGTCGCGTTTAGATTTTGGATTAGAATGAGAATTATGGGATTAGAAGTGTGGAGTAAGAGTGAGAATATATTATTTATTTACACTAGAATAAGAATATGAAATCAGAATCAGAAACCAATTTATGTATTTACTTTATTTTGAATTGGGAGTAGAGATGGCAAAAAAATCCAATCTGAATTTTGGTCTGACTGATCGGCCTGAATTTTTCAAGCTTTGACCCGAATTTAAATGTCAAAATTCGGGCTCAGGCCTAAAAATAAAAGCCATATCAAATTTGGGTTAGGGTTCATCCTTAGCCGACCTAACTCGACCCGACCCGAACACTTAATAATTAAAAAAAGTGTTTTTATTTGAATTGGATATATATATATTTTTTGTTTACGTTTAGTTATTTATATGATTTTATGGTTGAGATATTGATTAGAGCAATTTTTTATGTTAATTTTAATATATTAGGGGAGGTAAATTTAAATTATTTAAATATTAAAAAAATTTTGGTCGGGCTCAGACAAAGCCTGACCCTACCCTAACTCGATTAGGGTCGGGCTTGAAGTGAAAAATCTGGCTTTTATCATGCTCAGGCCCTTTATTTATATTATAGGGTTGGGCTTGGGGTTGCCGACCCTGACTCGACCCGAAAATGAAAAATCATGCTTTTATCGGGCTTGGACCCTTTATTTATATCATTGGGTTGGGGTTGGGCTACTTGCCATGCCTAATTGAGAATAAATTATTTTAAATTATAATTTTACCCATTTTAAAGAATTATAGTTTTTAATTACAAAATTAATAAAAAATATATATTTAAAAAATAAAATATTTATTTTATTATATTTTTTATTTAATAATGATTATTAATATTCTTAATTATGTCAATCACAATTTTTTATTGATTTTAATTTTAATTATGTAAATTAAGAATTATTGATAAGGGCAACACAAATGAAACACTATTATTAATACTATAGTATAAAATTAATATTTTTATAGAATAAACTATTTATTATTACTAATTATTAATACTAAATAAATATAATAATATTAAATTTTCAAATAAAAATGTATATAGTAATATTATTAATTCTTTATGAATAAAATAATATTATTTTTAAGCAGTTTTAACTTAGAATCAACGTAAATTATTATTTTTAACTAAATATAATAATATTATTTAAATAAATATGATATTATTTATTTATTTTATTAAATATAATTATATTAAATAATATAATATAATGGTAAAAAAGAACCCCATGAGAGTGAGAATCTCACTCTTCATTACAAAAATGTATGGGGTTCATGGAGTAAAATTCTTATTTCCCATTAAAAATTTAAGTAAATACTGAAATTAGAAGAATCTATGCTCCTCACTTTCACTTTAATAAATAAACATAACTTTAATTCACATTAATCTACAAAGAATAATCTGCTCCTAAGAAAATGGCTAAAGGGAAAATTGTAAAAAAAAAAAAATCCAAAGGAGAAAAGAAATTTACATGCACTAGACTTCCCTTAGCATTAGTTGTGCATAGCGTTGAAACAATTAGTCATTAATAGAATCACAAATATCAAACACTTGTAACAGTGTTTGTTAGCTAAGAAAATAATGGGTGACAATAGAAAGGAAAATTTGAAGAGGAATGACAGCAAGTGATTGAATTTAGTAGTTTCTCATTTAAAAATATTGACTTTAGGGGTATGATATTATGAAAAAGACCAAGGAATTGTGTTTTAAACGTTTAAAGTTGAAATTTTGTTAAGGATAGAGATAATTTCACCCCATTTTTTCAATATTTGTAAAATAACACCGTGGTTTAATATAAATATATTGAATACCAGCTTTACCCCTAGAACAACAAATTTATTTATTATTTGTATTCTCCTTATTTATGCAAGTTATGTTTGCTACTTGCTAAATTGGAAAAAAAAAAAAAAGCAACGTGAGACCCTCTAACTCCAAACTAATGGAGCAAGGGTAGCGGAAGTGGAATTAATGGGGTAGAAAATATTAGATATTGTTCTAATACTTGATTAAACCTATGCAATTAGGTTATTCTTTAATTGAAACGTGATTAGATATCGTTTTAATCCAAACGACTCAATGAGATTTTTAATAACACATAAAGCGAAATTAGATGACGCTCTAATCCAAACGATTCTACAAGAAAAATTTTGATGGATAATCTTAGAGGGAATTATAGAAGAGGGATTTTTATAAAATAATTGAATCTAAAGTTATAAAAATAATAACAAAACCTTTCTATTTATAATAGAAGAAACCTACTTCCTTAATTTAACTGAAAAAAGGAAATTACATCACAATTATAATAGAAGTAAAATACTAAATCACATATTCACATACCATAATAGACTTCATTTAAAATAGAAAGCCTTAAAATAATAAAAATTCTAAATTAACCTAAATTAACGTCCTACATCATTCTCTCCCTCTTAAAAGAAACTCGTCCTCGAGTTTGAAAACAATCTGGATTATGAAACTTATAGTGTAAGACCAAATCATCTTGTAATTCAAACTCGTGGTCTTTCTCATCAATCTTTCTTGCAACTTTGACCAATACTTTATCAATTTCCTTCACTTGTACATTTTGTGTGGTGATGAAGACTTTCAAGAACGAACGACGAGCAAATAACTCTTATCTTTTCCCAATTGTCGTTCAATGTGCTCTCTAATAATTTTCACCTTTCAAACAAATCTTCTTGAAGCACAATCTTCTTGTCTTCAATGTGAATAGGTAAAACCATTTCAATCATTTCAGCTTCTTCAACTTGATTTTGCTGCACAATCTCGATCGTACTGTTAGGGTTAATCTATAAATCAAGATTAGGTTGTTCTTTTTCTTTAAAAAAATCAGATAGATCAATAACGTCATTATCTTTAATGCTTGTCTTGTCCTCCAAGGAAACATCATGCATATTATGGCACAAATTTTGAGGTTGAAACTTTAAATCAATAATAAATTGGACATTTTCTTTTGTAACATTAGGCACATCTTTGACATATGAAGAGGCATAAACTTCTTTCATTTGTATGCCTTTCAATTCAGGCTGTTAATTTGTGATATTAAGTTGCTAACTCGTGATAAAACTAAGGATCTCAAATTGGGGTCAAGGATGAGATTGTCTTAATTCATTCAATGCTACGCTTCTTTCTCTTATGATTTGCGCTACAATTTATGATTCAATTTGCTTCGCTAATAGAATTGCATGTTGTAAGGTGTATATAGACATCTTGTCTTTAATATATAAATTGAGTCCCTCCACAAATCTTGTAGTTGTATTCTCTTCAGGTTCATAATATTATTTGTATCCATAAAATTGCTCGAACTCAAAAGCATAATCAGGAACTAATTTCATGCTTTGTTGTACAAAACAATAATTAAGATGGATAAACTCATATAGCAAAATATACTTCATATGATTCCATGATTGAATTTTACATTTGCCTTGGTCAATTCAAGAAATTTGCAACTCATCCCATCATTCTGAAATACTTATGCTTAATCTACTACTCGCAAATGACACTTGCTCTTCTTTAGGAGTGTACCAAAATAAAAACCAATGCTCAACTTTGCCCAACTAATTAAGAAATTTATTTAGACAAGTGTATGTATATAATTTCAATACATGATAAATGGAAGGGTAAGGATGGTATTTTGCCATTGATGGTCAAATTTCACACTATGGAAAAACTTGAAAATAAATAAAAAATGGGTTTCCAGTAACAGTGATCGAAAAATTGGATAAGGATGGGTGGATCTGGTAGATTTAAAGTCTATAAGTGTAATGGTAGTGGTAGTTTAGCTCAAATCATTGTGGATTGTCTAAAAAATTGAATTGAAGTGGCGGCGGGTAATAGTTGGTCGTGGCGGTTTATGGCCGATGGTCAAGGGTAGAGGGTGGTCGAGTCTTGGTCAGCAAAGGATGAGGATTCTTTTGGTGGTGGTGGTGGTCGACGGTGGGGCAACAGAATCGGTGGTGGCATATAAGTGGAGAACTCGTGGGTTGGCGCTTCATATGGTGGCTACAAGCGACGACCAAGGGCTGAAGTTGGTCAACTTTTGGTTAGTAGAGGGTGGCGAGTTTAATGATGGTGTTGGTTGACAGCGAGGGTGGCTAACGATGGTGGATTTGGAAGGGAAGGCCGTGGGTTGTGAGTTTTCGTGGAGTGGTTCTTATGGGGTGATTTCGATCATGTTGGTTCAGGATTTGGTCAATTATGGCTTCCGAGTTTGATGGTTGCCGTGGCTGGTAGTGATGTGGCCGGATTGTGGAGGAGCGAAGATGGGGTGTGGCAGCTAGGGTTTCAAAATTTGGGTTTTTTTTTTTTTTATTATGGGTTTGGTGGGAATGGACATGGGTATCCAAGAAAATTGTGCAATTTACACAAAATCGCTTTGATCCCAACTAATAAAGTGAGGGTAGCGGAAGCAAAATTAATAAGATAGAAAACATTAGATATCGTTTTAGTACTGGATCAAACCAACATGATTATGTTATATTTTAATCGAAGCGTGATTAGATATCATTCTAATCCAAACGACTCAATGAGATTTTGAATAACGCATAAAGCAGGATTAGATGACACTCTAATTCAAACGACTTTACAAGAGAGATTTTGATAGATAATCCCAGAAAAAATTATAAAAGAGGGGGCTTTTTTGAATAATTGAATCTGAAGTTATAAAAATAATAACAAGACTTCTCTATTTATAATAGAGGAAGTCTACTTCCTTAAATTAACTGAAAATGAGAAACTAAATCATAATTATACTAAAAATAAAATACTAAATCGCATACCACAATAGACTCCATTTAAAATAGAAAGCACTAGAATAATAAAAATTCTAAAATCCTCAATTAACTTAAATTAACGTCCTACCCCACAAGCTAAGCATATTACAAAACTCAATTAATTATTTGGTGGCTCTGGTTCTAATCCTTGGACTCCAAAGTTTAAATGACAAGAGAAATCATGCCAAAATTTAAATGACGAGAGAATTTGAGAGCTGTACTAAAGAAAGAGTTCAAGAAAACAAAAGACTGCTAAAAAATGAATGATTATAAATTGACTTTAAAAAAAGTAGTTTTTATACGGATGGTAACGTGGCGGGTTCGGGGACATCCTTGAACTGAAAGCAAACTGCGCACCCGCCCCTATACTGGAAAATTCAATTTGAGCTGGAAACTACAATTATCCATCGCCATAGCTTCCCCCATTTTATTTTTTTGTTAAGTTTCAATTTTCAAATGTCATCGTTTAGTTCATTTGATGGATTAAAAGCTGATGTTGTTGGAAGCTATTTTCAGCGAAGAAACCCGGTAGCTTGAAATTAAGTTAAGAGGGATGTAATTATTTAAGGTCAAAATTGCAATTATAATAACAAAAATGTTAATCGGGGTGCTATTATATAAAAAGTGGTTGAAATTATCATCACCCTTTTATTAGTTTTAGGCCTTTTCTAAATTTTACTTGTTTGTTTTTTTTTTTTATAATTTATATATAATTTTTAAACATTTATATCTAAATAGAAAAAGTAAATTTTTGTGACTTTTATTTGAATGGAAAAAAAGTATGAAGGAGAAATCAATATTATATTATAACAATATATATGTAGAATATAGATAATTCTTAATTTTAGTTTTGATTTACAAGGATATAAATGTTAAATAATCATATTTAAGATTTTTTTTTAATTATAAAAACAAATAAAATACCATTTATATTCAGATATTAAAAAAAAATATGTCATTTAGATATTTGTATTCAAATTCATTTAAACTTAAGAAAAATGTAAACTAATTTAGAATTTAAGAAAAAAAAAGGCTACCTAAATTATTTCAAGCACCAATAGAAGTAGGAGCACGCCTTGTTTCAAAGAGAGAAGGACAGAGTATTCACATTTGATTTGATGATTAGATGCAAATTAAAAACTAAGCAGTAGTAATAGTAATTCGAAAGATTTTCAAAGAAAAAATAGAGATATCTCTTTCATAATATGTGAAAGTATCAACATAATTTCATAGTTATTTTGCTTGGATGCCCCTTAAAAAGTGTAAACCAGATGATGGAATAAGGAAATCTAAGATGTAAAAGATCATAATACGAGTGATTCGGCTGAAAGAGAAAATTGTGAATTTGATCTACACAATGCAGAGAATACAGCAAGGACACTTATAGTTTGGACTAAAGCATCAGCACCTAAGTAACGAATTGAGCACTACAGCTACAACAACCTTTGCCAGCTCAGCATGCCACATGATCAATACTTAACTAACTTAAAACTGCAGCTAGCTAGTAGCCCGATAGTGGGACGCCTAATCTATGAAGCCTGAAGCCATGCCCTCCAGCAGTTCGAGCAATTGACTAGTTAATATAATTAACCTAGACCTTTGCAGGAGGAGGAAGAATCCATTGATTCCCCTGAACGTAGTCAAGCACCAGGAAGGGTCTGGCCTCGGCATCACTTAGCTGCTTCGTGTATTCAACCCTCTCAGCTTGACTGGCCCCTGGTCCTGAGCACTTATATTCTCCATAGAACACAGTTCTGCACAATTCATGACTTTTTGCATTTAGTTACCAAGAATCAATTATATAAACAATAATGTTAGGTCCTAGCATGAGTCCCAACTGATGTGGCAGCTACATGTTAAAATATTAATAACTAACTTGATATGGTATTGTTGCATAAGTTGACACTCAGGTTGGGGATTCAAGTTGGGACTTTGATGCTAAAATCTCTAGTAGTCTCTCTTATATAAAATTAGAATGGCAGAGGAGGGCTTACTGGCGGCGCTCTGGACGAAAATTATCTGTCCATCCAGCGCGGTTGACGACATTGCCCATGGCGGTATAGGCGTACACCACCCTAGGACTTTTCTTCCATGCTCTGCCCAAGTATGTCCCATTCCCGGATCCTTCTACTGTGCAATGCACAAATGCGAATCCATTATCCTCTGATTCACTTTCCCTCGCATGTGCTGTTATCACTGTAAGCCCCGTGTCCCCCATTGCACGCAACTCTGTGCTCTGCAATAACATTCGGCACAATTTCTGTGAATTAAGATCTTCTCATAATCTTAACCTATCTACTGAATATTTAAAATCTCGCGTCTCTTGCGTTTTAAATTAGCTAAGTAAGATAGGAGATTTGATATTAGATTACCAAATACAACGACTTTCCACTTCCGAAAATGAAATCAACAGTGCCTTGAATGTGACAATCCTTAAAGAAATGGTTGCCCCTGTCATCACACAAGGTGTCCTGGAACCCAATGATTTTGCAGTTGTAAAAGGCCGCTTTGGTGCCGGAGATCCTCAAAGCCACCGCCTGAGCTCCCTCCCTTTTGCCGTCCGGCCTTGGCGAAGAATTCTAAACAAACAATAACAAAACCATTTTATAATCCCTACAAAACGTCAAAATTTGTTACAAAACGTCGACTTATTCAAGAAATTAATAAATAAACCAACATATACTCGTACCGCTATAATAATATTTACAGCCATGAAGTAATCAGACTCCACAATAAGAGTTGCACTATCAACTGTTCCATACTCCTTGGCAGTGCCCCCAAATGTCACATTCGGCATAGCATCAGGCGATCCGTAAAAAGTAATAAAGGGTCTAGATCGATCAATCTTAATCTTCTCAACATATTCCCCGGCCCCAATTGATAAAATGACACGCTTGGTGTTCCCTTGTGGTATGCTATTAATGGCATCATTTATGGTCTTGAATTCGCCGCTTCCATCTTGATTCACCATGATCACACGCTGGCGAGCCTGAGCTGTGGAGAGTGCAGGATCCAGAGTTGTTTTTCTCTCAGTGTAAGGCTTAACATTGGCAGTAAACCAGCTCTCTATTTGTGAATTCTCCGGTGGAATCACAGCCCCATTGCTGCCGCTGCCGCCATTGGCAGAGGTTGCAAGGTGGTTGATGATGAAGATTATGATTGTGAAAACAGCTGCCACTTGATGCGTCATGTTTATTTCTTTTGTCGTAATTTGTTAGAATTGTTTGATCAATGAAAGAGTGTTCTGGTGCGCAATTTATAAGAATTTGCATTATTGTCTAATTGTGAGGTTTCTATTAACAAAAGAGAAACTCTTTGGTGTTACATGAATGACGGAAATTAATTGAATGCTATAGGTTAAATGAATCAAAGGCTAATTTTGAACACTACTTGATGTACGTACGAGTGTTCGGACAGCGCTCACGTTTTAGTATATTGACTTGTAACTAAAAAACTGAAGTTTTCGGACAAGGCATATGACACTTTATTAATTACTAATGACAAACGATCATTTTCCGGAGGACACTATTAATTACTAATGACAAACGATCATTTTCCGGAGGCTCGGGCCGAGGCTGTAGCGTCCAAACTAAGATTTAAAAGTAAATTTTGGCGGCGCATTATGGATATAATGAAGGACCCTTTGGAAAGGGACTGAAAATAGAAAGCTAGCTACCAAATGCAAATTAATAATCTCTGCTGAAAGATTGGAAATTCATCAATCCTCCATTTATATACGTGTCTAATGGAATTGCTCTAAAGGGAATCACACAAATAAATAATCATAGGATCATGATTTCTTGCATAAATAATCTTGTACAAATTGATGCGGTAAAATATGATTAGTTGATAAAAATATAAAATTAAATTATATAAATTAACGTGAAAAAATATAATTAGTTGATAAAGATATACAAAATAAAGTTTGTGGGTTCTGCCATATTCAACTAATGATAAAATTTCATACAATATGTCATACCAACTCCCCTTTATGTAATATTATGTTGTACAAAAATATTTGTAGTTGTACCATTACTTTTAATTGTGGAGGACTGTAAGTAAAATAATTGCGTAAAGATATTTTAGAGAAGCTCATTCTCACTTTCTTATGCACAGCAAAAAAGTGAGAAAGATTAAGCTAAAAATTTCTAAAAATACGTAACGATTAACCATGCACAAGCAATGAGTGGTAGAGAAGGTGGGCTAGGGGTAAGTGACCGGTAGAAAGCGTCGAGGCTATTGTAGACTTTTTAACCAGTCAATTGTCATATTTAAGAAATTAATAAATATAGTGTCACATTTGTGAAATTGGTCAATTTCGTGTCACAAGCTCTCGCGCGCGCACTTTTATATATATATAATTATGAATCGTGGATGTTCTCATTTTTTTAATGTAAATATACTATTAAATTGTGTTGTTTAATAAAATTATTTTTTAATACAATATAAAGTTATATGGTTTAATAGCATTAAAATCTGATTCTATTAAATTGAATGAATTAAAAGAGTGTTTGCGTGAAAAAAATGAGAACATCTACACTAAAGAAATACTGTGTGCACGGACACTTGCAAATTCCTCATGAGGTTGGCACATTTACAGTTCTAGTATTTAATTTTTGAAAATAACCTCTAGCACACAGCATTTTTGTCAGTGGCACCAAAGTTTTATGTCCTCCCTCAAGAACTTGATCTCACAATGGTTTGAGAAGAACAATTTCAAGTTTCTGAACGTTAAGGATGATGTAACCAGTGCGTGACATATGAAGGGCATGCATAAGAGAACCCTAAGAGAGCATTTAACTGAACATTTTTAACTAAGAATTTCCTACGATCGATATTTTGAAAAAAAATTTTGTTAATTTTATAAAGAGAACCCTAAGAGATTATTTATCAATCTACGCTCCTAATTAAGTTGGCTCAAATAAAGGCTTTCCCTTTAGCTTGAATATAAATTTTCAGCTCTAAGTCTCCTTGGTCCTGCAAAATTAAGCAACCAATATCTCTCACATTAGTACTTACGAACACTTCTATTGTCCTTGCCTTCCCAGTTCAATCTTAGAAATATATCATTTTGCAAGAATGGAAAGTCTGCTTGGTTTAACACTTAACTTGGTTGGAAACATTCTTCTTTCTTTCTGATTAAAGTTGGATTTTTTAATTTAGTATTGTTGGATCATTAATTCAATATTAGGCTAAATTATATGTGAATAATTATGTATTGTAGACTGTCACATAAGGTTAAACCCAATTGAAAGTAATTTATCAAGGTTTTTTATAAGATAAGCTTTAATGTATTTGATAGAGTGTGCGCCTTTAATATGTAGAGACTTAAGAGTAATTTTTATTTCTATGATGAGCTAAAATAAGAATACTTAAGGGCAACAGGAAACATTGTCTACATAAATGGTCATAGTCTCCAGATCACACATATCATTCAATTCTTTTTGACATTCCATCATCAAATAGAGAGCACAAAGAAAATTAAAGACTTCTCTAGGAGAACATGTTGATCTGAAGGCCAACCACACTACTCCAGAGAGTAATTAAATATTATGGATTTAAGTACGCTTCCGCATATTTTGTTATTAATTCTTAGTGATAATATGAATGTTCCTTAATTATAAGTGATAGTTTTCACTAAAAGATTTTATATTTTAACAGTTAACACTTGTTGCCCAATTACCCACTACTTAGTAGAAAAGCATGTAATAGAAACTATCTATCTAAAGCGAGTTACATACATGGCTTGCAGTATGTTACAGAAAATTATTGACTACTGAACAATATAGTACCATTGTCACACCATGTTTTACATTTTTAAATGTGTTGACTAACAATCTAAATTCTTGAATCAATCAATCTCTTCAAAATATTTATAGTAATCGGTAATTCTCATTTTCAATCATATTTATTCTTGTTTCTATATTTTACAGATCATTATATTTTACAACCAAATTTCTATCTGATAATATCTTTTTGTACAAAAGCATCCTAGATGTTAGTACACTTGTAATCAATCATCCTATGAAATATATTGAATTGAGGTTGGGCGAACCAATCCAATCCAACCCAATTAAATTAGAAGAGTTAATTAAGTTGTAAAAATTAAAATTAAAATTAACACTTCAGCTGCATTAATCTAAGATCAATGATGTGATGGCATGTTGTTCAAGAAATGGACTTTAATCTTGTTTTCAATTAACTTCGAGCCATCGGCATTGGTCTTCAAGGTAAACGGATACATGAGGCACAAAGTTTGTGTAACAACTAGAAGAGCTAACATAACTGGAACCGATGATCAGTGTTATTATGGTTCTGTGATTGAATGGATTGCCGAATTCAGTGATAATTAAAGCAGCTAAACACGGGACTGATCAATAATTTTACTTCTAAGTTAAACATTTTAACATAATGTAGTAAAGTGTACACCTAGAATGCTTTTCGTTGCAATGAAAGCTTAAAGAAAGCAAAACTTATCAAACTATATATGAAGCAAAATATTAGAAACGTTAATTCATCTCTTTCCTCGAATGTTCATACAACCCAATAAAAAGAAGTAAGGATGATCATTTCCCATCAAATTAATTTACACAGAAAAAATGCATGCATGAATGGTTCATGATGAACCCATAACCCCAGCCAATAGCTCATCCTGAAAAATTAAAACAAAAAAAAAGACACTTGCACATTATTGCTTCCAATTATGATGCCATGAAATTTGATCTCGAACTGAAAGCTTTTAGAAGGCAAAATTAACCACACTATGTAGGAAGCAAAATATTAGAAAAATATAAATTCTTAGTGTATATTAAAATAATTTCTTTATCAATTATTTATAAATTATACACGGAATGAAGAAATTCCACCAAATGTACACCAAAAAAATGAATGCATTGCATGAACCCAAAATTAACCCCCATCAATTAATGTTCTAACGAACATCTCCTTTTGCTGCACTAATGAATATTTTGGGATGATTAACAGAAGTTCTTGATGGGTTGAAAAATCTTGTTTCTCAGTCAGTCTAAGCAGACAAGGGCCATTGATGTTGGCATCATGTTTAACGAATTTACCTGAGGAGAGAACTTTGGGCGTGGTGGATGAGGCACTCTCAATCTTTTTTTACTGTATAGTTTAAATCTATATATATTTATTAGTTCATTACATTTTTTTTTAATTAGTGAGATTAACATGTAATATTGCAACTTGCAAGCTCTGCAAACACTCGAAAACAAAAAAAATAATAATAATAACACTTCAACTGCTTTAATCTAATATAAGATCAACGATGTAATGGCAAGTTGTTCAAGAAATGTGCTTTAATAATCTTTTTTCCCAATCAACTTCGAGCCATCAGCATCAGTCTTCAAGGTAAATGGATACATGAGGCAAAATGTTTGTATAAAATCTATTATAGTAAGATAACTGGAACTTATTATCAATGATATTATTCCTCTGTGACTGTGATTGAATGGATTGCCGAATTCAGCGATGAATAATTTTACTTATAAATAAACCATTTTAATATAGTTACTAAAGCGTACACTATAATGCTCTTCGTTATAATGAAGCTTGTAGCAAACTAATCAAACTACATATGAAGCAAAATAATAGAAATGTTAATTCATTTCTTTTCTCAATTGATTAAACAAACCAATAAAAAAAAATAAGGATGATCATTTCCCATCAAATTAATTTACTCCGTAAGAAATGCATGCATGAATGGTTCATGAAGAACCCAAAACCCCCATCAATCAGTAGATCTTCCTGAAAAAGCACAAAGCCTTAAGAAAAAAAAGGACATTTATAAATTGCTGTTACCAATTCGCATGCATGACGTGAAATTTGATCTCGGATTAAAAGCTTTTAGAAAGAAAAACTAGTCAAACTATAGAGGAAGCAAAATATTAGAAATATCTAAGTACGTACTTTTGTTCATTTGAATCATTTCTTTAACAAATCTTTAAAAATTATACAAAGGAATGACAAAATTCCAATAAATTTACATCCCAGAAAAAAAAAATGCACGGATTTCATGAACCCAAAATTAAACCGCATCAATTACGGAGCAGTGTAGCAAACCTATACATTACTCATCCAAATAGAAAAAAAATTAAATCATCATATTTGCCATGCCATTTTGTAGCCATGTGGTGTTTGCTCACCAAACCATCTTTGAGTCAGCAACTTCAATCGATCATCTCGGTAGTCACAAAACTTGTGCTCCCACCCTTCAGGCTCAATCGGCTGAAACCCTAATCCCGGCGTCCTGTCCTTCGAATTTGGGTTCGTTGTTTCTTTCCAATCAGCAACATAGGCCGAAACCCGTCTCCGGAACTTTGCCTTAAACTCGGACCATGCTTGGTACTTGTAGTGATTCACCACACCATCATGGAAGCTCATTTGTTTCCACTTAAACGTCTTCTTCAACCCAAAATGGTGTATCACATTCCCCAACGAGTCATCAATGGCTTCTAGCAATACAATAGACTTGTGCCGCGGTTCTTTAACCCGTCTTTGACAGTTATACCCTTGCGTCACTCCTCTTATTGGATGTGATTTTTGGCCCGACGGTCCAAAATCATTGCACCTGAACGAAACTTGACCGATTGATGAACTTTGTTGTGGTAACAAAGAGTTTATCATATGCTTCGATGGCTGTGAAGCTTTGTCCCATGAGGGTGAGTAGACAAATTCGTCAACGTCTACGTACAACATCCATTTGCATGAATCCTTTGAATGAATTACACTGTGGGAGAAGCCAGCTTCTTGAGTCTTGGGCCAAAGCCAAAGCAATGTGGTAACGTTGTAGCCATCTAGGTTAAGCTCATTAACGACCGTTTGGAGACCGTCGTCGCTGTCGTTATCGTATAAAATGAATTTGTCGACGCCGATTTTTGAATGATAAATCACCCATTCTTTCAAAAACTTGCCCACGTTGTAGACCATTGTACATGCACAAATTTCTGACTTCTTTGGCTCTTGAGTTAATGCTATCTT
Organism: Luvunga scandens; assembly: GCA_030449905.1. NCBI lineage: Eukaryota > Viridiplantae > Streptophyta > Magnoliopsida > Sapindales > Rutaceae > Luvunga > Luvunga scandens. The sequence continues at coordinate 237,617 of JASUUG010001266.1, forward strand.
GTGGCGGGGTGTGTAGTATGCCACGGAAGGGACGGTTCGGTTTTCTTTTGTAATTTGTAGACTGATTTTGATCGGCCGGCCTTGGTTCGCGCCAGAAGAAGAAAGGGTGGTTGAGTCAGGGTGAGGACACCTGAAGACCTCTTGCATGGAGCTTGTAACGGGAGTTTTAACGGCACCGTGAACCCCGTCATCACCGAATATGCACATGAAGTCTCGAGCAGGCCTGTTGATTCCAGAGCGGCCGTTGACTCCTTTAACGAACAAAACGACATCGTTTTCAGTGGAAATCGATTCGTAGGCCAGATTTTTCATGTTCATAAGCTCACGTAGTTCTTCTTTTGGTGGAGTTTCCTTCTCCGGCTGCTTGGTCAAAATGGGTTGCCAAAACGGCATCTGACGGCGAACCCCGTTCGGCATAATACATTTAAACGCCGTTCGCTCTGTAAACGGCAACACTCCCGAGAATCTTGCTGGAGAAGTCTGATTGTTAGAAAAGAGACAGTGAAAACCTTCAAGAGAATCCGACGGCATTAGCGGAGTCTCGGGGGAGAGAATCACTAGAACCTCCCAGTCCGGCCAGAGAACGGAGACGGACTCGTATTTATGAACAGAATCTTCTTCAATGGAGGACACGTGACGGCCCAGGCTAGTGACATTATATAACTCCTCGAATCCTTGGTTGGTCACGAGATTTGATTGGACAGTGAGGTTCACCTGAAAGAAGTAGAAACTAGTGCCGGAGATGGCACTGGAAACATAAAAAGAAAAGGCGGCTAAAAGAAGAAGAGAGAAAAAGAGCTGGGAGAAGCGAGCCCTTGTACGACGCGACGTCGTATGATATTCATCATCACGCAATGAAAAGGAAACAGAGTGAGCTCTTTGATTACCCATTGTTTCTCGTTCTGCCGGCTGTTTGCTTTCTTAGTCTTGGTGTGTGTGTTTAAGTGTTTATATGTATGTGTATATGTATGTATATATATATATATATATGTTGAAGGTTTATCTGAAGGGTATAGGAGAGCGTTAATTAGCGAATCCAGATAGAAAAGGGACAAAAATTTTGTGAGGTAGCTTTGATTACAAGCAACTTGAGTTTCCTAAATGGGGTTTAAGATTAGATACAAGGTTAGAATTAAATTTCCTTCGTAAATCATTTTATTAGGGCATGCATATCCAAGAAACTTGTAACTGATTAAGCAAATAGGAGATGCACAGACAGGCAGCCACTACGTACATGTTTTGGATTTCCTTGCACGTCAAGGAAATTTAATTCTACCATATATGTCTAACCTTTGGATGTGTGGGCATCTGATTATTAGCTTAATTTTTATGTTTACTAGAGTTTCTATAGGAAACGTATTGCACTTGACAGACGATGTTTGGATCTAATTACTATTTTACATACATTTTCTATAATATGATTTATAAAATTTCAATTTCTGTAGCTTTGGATAAAATAAAGAAGTGTGTTATCAGCAGTTGTTTTGTTGTTTGAAGGTTTTCACTTTTCAAAGTGAAGCACAAGTTAATTTTCAGATTTGTGCACTCACTACAAGAAAACAAGAAACAAATGACAAAAAATAACTGTCATGATAGGAAATACATAAAAGACATTTTATCCGTCATCTATGTCATTATCATTAATTTATGACAGAATATTTTTTGTCATAAATTTATGATGGTATTTCACAGTCATATATCCATCACATAAGATTTTAATATTAAAAAATAATTAAATTAAAATTTAAACTTATTTAAATTTTCATGCTATTTTTTTAAATTTTTGGCAAAAAATTAAATTTTCATTTATAAATTTATTATTCAATTTTGACAAGAAATTTTTTATGACAGACTTTATGATGGGTATTTCCCATCACAAAGTTAAATTTTTTCAAAAAAATATTACTATTATTATTTATTTTGTGAATTCCTATTTACAAATTAATTAATTAATAAAAATGAATATCATAAAAAAAAACTAAAAACAATTAATATTAATTAACATCCATTCAATCTAACAAATTAATTTCAAAATAAATACATCAATATTCAATGCCATCACTACCAATACATAATAAAACATCCCAAATTAAAAAAAATAAAAAATAATATATATATATAAAACAATAGTTAAATTCCAATTAAACTTGAAGAAAAGCAATTCAAATTCCAGCCACCAAGCCAGGTTACCCAACAATACTTTCAAAGATTAATGAAAATATTTCAACAGCAAGCTTCCAGCAACAGTACCTTCTTCCAGCGGCAATACTACAACGTTCTTACCAGTTAGATCGTTTATCGCACTTTGGGCATCCTATAGGGGAGAAAACGTCATCATAATGATAAGAAAAATATTAAAAAAAAAAAAGATTTGTTGATAGTAAGATAATGACAAACCTACTAGTTCCGAAAGGAAATGAAGCCAAAGACGCTAGAACGCCCAACCTTTTGATCCTACTTAAATCTTGCATCCTTGAAAGAAGCAATCACTAATCAAGGTTTTCAATTATAAACACATACAAAGGCATCGTCATCAATGCATAAATATAAACAAAATGAAAGGAAAGAAGCTTACAGACAACTGGGATAAACAGAAAAGCATGCAAATAGTGTAGCATCAGTAACTTCTGGGCTCAAATCAATACAAGCACTTATATTTCTTTGCGTGCCAAAATTAATCAACCAATATCACTAACACAAAACATGGCCAACATGGTCAGAAACAAGCCATTAATGGACACAATTTTGGGCACTCTCATAAGAGTATTATTTGAAAACTTCAAACCAAAAACTAATTTCAAATTTTCTATATTTGATCAAATGAACGAAATTCTAGGCACCCCTACAAATTTTTATACGCAAAGACAGACATATGCACATGCCCACACAAGCGTACACACACACATAGAGACAAAAGATGCCCAAGCAATATGCAAGTGCACCCAAGCAGTCATCAATTTAAATAATCGATGTCTTTCAACCCCATTAAATTAACATATTAAGTAGCTTGAAAAGAAATAAATCATGGAGGCAAACATATTGATAATCAACAAGCAAGCCAAGTTTCACTTCACCAAGCACTAGCTAAAACTTCTTAATAAAAAAAGTACCTGAAAAAGTTACAACAAAGTGGAGAATAATCCACCATCAACGACCCGAACATTTTCCACTTTTTAGTCCAATTCACAAAAATAAAAATTAAAACATAATTTTGATTCATAAATATGCTTTGTGGTGCGTAGATTAGAAAACCAAGAAATTTGAACAATTTTTACAAAACAAGAATCATCAAAACCTAACTCTATTAAAGCTCGAAAATTCAAAACCAAAACAAACGAGAACATCAAAATCAAAAAGCTAACCCTAAATAGTGCAAACAAATCAAAGCTTGAAATTGTGAAAACACAATCGAAATCGCGGCATCATGGATTCACGTAAGCGACGAGAAACAACATGGGAACGAGAAATTGAAGAGATGAGAAATTAGACCTGAGGAGCATCTAGGAGACTAGGATGGTAGAGAGACTGTTGTTGAAGAAGTGCTTTCTGCATCAGTGCTTGTTGTTGCTGCTCTTGCAGCTGCTTCAGCCTCTAGTGCTGCATTTTCCTTCAGAATCAGAGGATGTGTAAACTATTTGGTTCTTGAGAAAATTTCGTTTGGGTTTCTCGAGAAAATAAGGGAAAATGAAAAGAACAAACAAAAAAAGTGAGAGAGGAACAAGACAAGTAGCATTTAGGGATTTTGATTTGCAATGTGTGTATGTTTAACACCCGGGAAAAAAAAAGAAAGAAAGTTTAAAGCACCCAAAACGCTACATTTTTGCTAGCGTTTTTTTAATTATTAAAATAAAACTTTTTTTAAATAAAATAAAACATCAAATTAGGGTCAAATATGGTCAAAGTCATTTTTCTAACAAAATCTCTTGATAGTTTAAATTTCTATCACTATGCTATCGTAAATTCATAATAAATGATAATTCGATTATAAGACCATCATAAATTCATGATAGAAATTATTTCTATCACAAGACCGTCATTAATTTATAATAGATTAAAAATTCTATCACCGATCCATCGTAATTTTATGATACAAATCATTTTAATCATAATCTGTTACAAGCTATCTGTCATCTATTACTTGTTTTCTTGTAGTGACGGAAGAAATCCACCTTGTGTTTAGTGGCAGGCAGTGGTAAAGTTCTCCCATGTGCTTGATTAATTAATTTCAGTATGGTAGGGTTTGATGAAATGTATGAGTATGTGGTATATATGCTTAATTAATGTTAGTAATTTACAAATGAAGATGACATCAAGGATGAAATTAAGGGTTCATGGTATTAATCCGCGTAGCGTAGGCAGGGCAAGTGAGAATTTAAGGTTGTATTTACTGCAGTTGCTAAGTTACATCATCTGCAACTGCAACTTACAACTGACCTTAAATTAGTTTCCTACAACTCTTCCATTGTTTGACAATCAATTTTGGATCAATATAAATTACAGATAATGTAATTTAACTAGAGTACATTGTTTTAGGATCCTAGGGTACCGAACGAGATGATATTGCATCTATTTCTTTTTTTTTTTTTTGTATAGTACTGATTTAAATTTGATAATATCAATTGGGTTATCCGTTATTGTTTAAACTAGATTTTATTTCATTTCTTCAGGTGTTATTGATAAAATTTACATATTAATAAAGTACGCTAATTCATATATATTTAGGACAATCAGGACGTCAGTAGAGTATTGATAGTTGTCTCAATACAAGACAGTTCAACAATTTGGACATAATTTAATCCATAAGTACCTCGATTGAGTTATTGAAATAGGATCGGAATTAATTAATTAATTAATTAATTAATCAATGAATAAATACTTGTTGTGTCTCTCTCAAAACAAAATAAATAAATAAATAAATAAAGAAAATTTTTTTGTTATTTTTTCAGCTTTGTGGAAATTTTTATGTGCGACTAATAATTGAAATCTTAAAGTCGTTGTGATCTGTAAGGTTACACGCAAATCTCATTCCTTTTGAAATTATTTCAAACTCGTTATTATGAGTTCAAATTTCCACCATGCATCATATCAAAATTGCTGTAGCAAGTTCTGGCAGATTCGTCATGGTAATAATTACCACTGGAGTTGTAAATATAATATTTAAAAAAAAATATATGAATGAATAATAAAACAATGTTTTCGATAGGAAGAAATTTACGAAATATTTTTTGTCATTTCGAATCTTACTGTACTGATATATTCTGATCTGATAAGCAAGAAATTAAGCATACTAAAGCATGCATTAAACAATACATGTTACATGGTTTGTCAACATTAATTTGATTAATTATGTTTTGCGTCTATAGAGTTTACATTCCTTTTGTAAACTGTCAAATATTCTCAGTTCAATAATTGAATGCATGGGTTGCAAACTTCGATGCAATTAATAAATTCAAATATTCCCTATGACCCGCAGACACACGTGGATTGCATGCAGATTGAAATTACTGAATCATTCAAGAAATGACCATACAGAGACACTGTGCACGGAATCGTAATCCAAGAGTAGATTAAAACGCTTTCAAAATCAAATAATTAAGGATTTATTTACTTTATTTTTCAAGAGTTTCTCTAACTTGCAATGTATCATTAACCCCTTTTATACATACGAACTTCAACTAATGCTCGTATATTATTATTATGTGGAATTTTGCCTTCACTCTAAAAAGGCACGTGAGCCAAACTTTGGTACTTTTATTTTTTAAAAGTTCATTTCAAAGTTTTAATTAGATTAATTAAATTACTTTTTAATACGCAGTACAAGATGATAACATATTTTCATGGAGTACAATATGAATAAGAATGAATACAATTCAATAATCTTATCAAAATTAAATATCAACTCTACTGTCTGTGAAGATTTGTCTTGATGCATTAAAATTGAAGTCAAGATGAAAAATATAAAATGAAAAACACAAATAAATAAACTCTCATATTTGGAAGACTTGAACCCTCAATTTTAAAATAGAAGACTCAAATCAGTGTTTGATGTAAGGAGGTACTTAAATAACTTTCTTAAATACTCTAAAAATAATATTAAGTTACAGTTAGGGCCCGTTTAGGATTACTTTTTGAAGGGTTAAAAGTGATTTTAAAAATTTTAAAGTTAATTTTGGTGTTTAGTAAAAAAAAATCAAAATTACTTTTACCAAAATCAACTCTTCCTATAGTTGATTTTGAAAAGCAGGGAATGAGTACCTTTTAGATTCTGATTTTGAGAATTAATTTTATCTTTTAATATAATGCATAAATATCCTTACAATTATTACCTAAACCCCAAATTATCCTTATTTAAATTAGAAACAAAATCAATACTTTAATAATTTTTTATTCTAAGAAATAATATTGCTGCAAGTTTAATGCGAATATAATATTACATGACAATCTATTATTTGTTTTCATTTTAAGTTTTTGTAGCTCATTATATTTTTTTATGTTTATTTTTGGAATACTTAGTTATAGTTTGCTTGATGTTATTTAATAAAAATTATAGTTGATTTTTTAATTATCAATTATTTTAAGAAAAAAAGATAAAAGAAATAAAATCAATATAGTATAAAAATTATTTTTGGTTAAAATTATTATAATACACAATTAAAGATATTGTATGTGCACATTTTTATATGTGTAAGTAAATTTCATTGTATATTATGTATATTTTACTCATTTATTTTTTTACAGCAGTTTACCAATAATATTTACCAAACACTCATAATTACTTTCAAAATTTACAGTATTTTTAAAAATAAAATTTACTAAACACTTAACTGATTCTCTTCACAGCTAACAGCAATTATGTTAAAAGCTACAGTATTACCAAACTGGCCATTAGTTGTAGTATTTCTATTTTTATTTAAAAAAAGATAAATGGAATCAATTTTATTATACTAATTTTTTAATTTGGTTACATTTTTTAAATACAGTGGTATTATATTTTTTCTTTTAAAAAAAATAAAAGATAGGTAATTAATATCGAACCTTCTAAAGAGAAGCAATTAGTCACCTTCGCGATAAGAAAAAAAAAAAAAAAAAGGAAAAATAGATACGCGTAATAAAGCTCGACCATATTTTTAATTGGAAAGTCCATCGATGCAAGTATTGTACAACAAAGTCAAAAAGCACCTCTCCTTCAAAAATCTGCATTTTCCTATTCTTTTACATACCATCATCATCCGTCACATCATTTTCCCAATCACCTTCCTCCAAATCCCGTAAAACCACCCAATCCAATAATCCCCCATTACGTTGACGCTTATCAGCGCAAGGCTTAGGTAGATAGATATACACAAAACTCAAATTACGAATTTAATAGACAAAACCATAAGCTACGTTTGTTAATTTCTTTTCTCCGCCTTAGCGACGAAACCATTTAACCATTTAACCATTTAACCATTTTACCATCAACCAACTCCACAATGTTAATGCTCGTAGACTGTTCCAACTGCCGCACGCCGTTACAGCTCCCGGCGGGGGCCCAGTCAATCCGCTGCGCCATCTGCCAAGCCGTCACCCGCATCGCCGACCCTCGATCCGCCCCTGCTCCGTCTCCTCCTCCCTCCTCCTCCTCCTCCTCCTCTTATCAGCCCGGTCACGTGCCTCCTTCCGCCGTCGCTCCCTCGCCTTACAACCACGCGCCCCGCGGCCCCCCTCCCCACGCGCAGGGCCGCAAAAGAGCCTTGATCGTCGGCGTTTCCTATAGGCACACGAATCACGAGCTCAACGGTTGTATCAACGACGCCAGGTGTATGAAGTACATGCTCACCAACCGCTTTAAGTTCCCTGAATCCTCCATCATCATGCTCACCGGTAATATGTCATTTTCTTTCTCTATTTTATTTACTTGCTGATTGACTGTGATTAATAATTTTGATTTTGGTCCTTGATTGTTATATGGCGAACTAGCGAAAATAGTTTAATTGTTATGGTATGGTGTATTTAATGATTTAAAAGTAAGAGGGCTGTTTGGTGGCACAAATGAATGAGATTCTTTTTTAAAAGGACTTGTGTCGAGGCATTACTTTAAAAAATAACGCAGTTGATCTTTCTGAAAATTGGAATAGCAAAAGGTGAACAACAAGAGTGGTATGCCAGCAATTATTTATTTTTTGGCCTGTGCTTGAATCTGTCTCATGTTACATGTGAAGTACATTAACACACACTCTTCGCTTGGGTAGCTGTTATACTATGGATACTGCAGAATGCATTTCATTGTTGAGTGCTAAATTTTAGGGCTTCAAACTTTGCGGTCTCATATGCCTTGAGGAATCCTTTGCTAATGCCAGTCAACTGTTTACGATTTAATGCTGGAATGATTGTATTCATCTGTTCTTTTATTAGTAACAGCAGGTTTTATCTGAGTTCATATACATCTGCTATTATGATTTTGGCAATTACAAAAATAAAAGATTTAGTTGTAATATCAGGTTTGTTTATGAAGATGACCTGATCTGTGCCCAATTTCTTTCTGAAAACCAATTTGCAGAAGAAGATCCCGATCCCTTAAAGTGGCCTACCAAGTATAACATGCGAATGGCATTGTATTGGCTTGTGCAAGGCTGTCAACCTGGAGACTCACTGGTTTTCCATTTTTCTGGTCACGGTTCACAACAGAGGAATTACACTGGTGAGGAGGTTGATGGATATGATGAAACTCTTTGTCCAGTGGATTTCGAAACCCAAGGAATGATTGTCGATGATGAGATCAACGCAACCATAGTCCGGCCTCTTCCTCATGGGGCCAGGCTTCATGCAATTATAGATGCTTGTCATAGTGGCACTGTGCTAGACTTACCATTTCTCTGTAGGATGGACAGGTTAGTCCCTTTTTGTTAATTTAGATTGATACAAGTTTAGAAAGACCTGATCAATGAATGAAGCACAAACAAATTAAAAATAGAGAATAGAAAAACCTCTGACTAAAAATCTTTCTACACCGTGAGCTTTTGTGGATTTTAGCCGCATTTGATTCTATCTCTTCATGCATTCCTCTTGGCTTACACATGTTTTCTTTGAGGATGTAGGCATGGGAAATATATATGGGAGGATCATCGCCCTCGATCGGGAATGTGGAAAGGGACAAGTGGTGGGGAGGCTATTTCATTTAGTGGCTGTGATGATAATCAAACATCTGCTGACACTTCAGTAAAGTTTTAGTGATTCATATCAACCTTTCATTCAACTGGAATATAAAAAATACATATTTCAGGTGGGAACTGACGCTTGATTATTGAACCTGATGCTTTATGAACAGGCGCTATCAAAGATCACATCAACCGGTGCGATGACTTATTCTTTCATCCAAGCTATTGAGCGTGGACATGCAACTACATATGGGAGCATGCTAAACGCAATGAGATCTACCATCCGTAACACAGACAGTGGTAGTGAGCTTACAGGTGCCGGTGGTCTTGTAACATCTCTGGTCACTATGCTTTTGACAGGAGGGAGTCTTAGTGGCGGGTTTAGACAGGTATTTATATTCGTCATGTTTGTCACCTGCTATGGATATGGCTTGTCTTCTAGTTTGTTTCCCAGATTTGTCTCCCCTCTATTACTTGGTTCCTTACTTGATGGTCTGGCACATACTTATGTCTTTAGTAGGTGCCTTCCATTCCCCTTGCCCTTTTCTCTTTTCTTTTTGAAACCTGTTAGTGGATGCCATCTCCATACATGGTGGATGACTTTTACAGGGACTTAACAGAATCAAAGAAGTAAAAATGAACATAGTAATAGATAGGAGCCATGTTGCACCACGAGCACACTATTAGATGCCACGTTGACAGAATGATGCCATGAGGAAAAATGAAAAAAGTGTGGGATAAGATTCTATTTTGCTTTTGATCCGTAAGCCCTCTCCCCACTTTAGAACTCAAAATTCACTTTTGGAGTTAATATAAATTTGATAATGATAAAACTATCTAAGTTGGTGCTACTCTTTCTGCAACTAGGTTCTAGGTATACAAGGGCACTGGAGGTATTTATTATCTGTTTACTGCTAACTATGAAAACCCTGGATGAGCTTCATGGATACACTTTTTGTACATCCACATCTACTTTTGTTCATGTCTATGTGTGCATATGTTCTGTTGCTGGATCTATCATATTTCGTCATTCTATTCCAAGATTACACTGAGAATTTTGGCTTATTTATCATAAAAAATAAGACTAGAGATATCCTTGTTATTTCTTGTTTGTATACTTGATGCTATAATCTCTGAACTTGTTCATCCTCATGTTTGATGCAGGAACCTCAGTTGACTGCCAATGAACCATTCGATGTCTATTCAAAGCCTTTCTCCCTATAACTACTAGTAAAAGCAATATTGGTATCGGCGAGTTGATGATGTGTTTGAAGTATGTCCTGTTAATGTGTACAGTTATTGAGAGAACTTGATTCAATCATCTATTCTCTTTCGGTTGTTCTCTTTTCTCCCTTTCTCTGTTTTGAGAATAAGAGATGCTGATTAAATTATATATATATCCCCATTATTTGACTGATCTGCGGAACAGATATTTTAGATTTAGATTTGCTTATCTTATAATTTCCCTCACTAACAAGTTTGAGATTTGAAAGAAATATGAGCTAAAGTAGATTTATTTTTATCATGGTGATGATAGGATGGTAAAACTTCCACCTTGTTCTCATCTTTGCTCCCGCACAACACCACCTCTGAACTTTCTCTTCAGTGACCACGGGTACCACGACTCAGCTCACCTTCTCTCCCCTCGTCCCCCGTCTCTCTTCTCCGCGTCACCACCGCTCCTGCAAGTTGCTCTCCTTTCCAACACAGGGCAGTAGTAGACTCGCCCGTTGTTTGGGTTGGTTTGGATGGGTTTGAAATTTATTTTATTTGGATTGGGTGCAAGTCCAACCCGGTCTAGTCTGGTATGGGGTTGGATCCAACTCATTTAATCTACTAGCAAATAATTATTAAAAGTGGGAGGATGTGACCTCTGTATTGTATCTCAACAAGCCCACTCTTCAATTAGCATAGTCTATTTTCAAAGTCGCCCTTATTTAAATTTATTTTAGATATTTCTTCACTTTTTATTACACTAAACAAGCAAATGTACAAGTCTATTACATCCATTAGATTTTGAAATCGATTATGGTTGTGTAATGTGTAGTGTTGTAATGCTATCGTGCTTCTTTAAGATGGGGGTTGATTTCTTGGTGTGACAAAAACAATTAAATGAATTAATTTCCGCTAGGTTTTTTTTTTCAAACTTTTAAGGTGAATAAGTAAAACTAGGGTTGGCAACAAGATGGGAAGGGTCGAGACTTGCCAATCTTGATTCTGTCCCAAGTAAATTGGGATAAAAAAATTGTCTTGGTTTCCTCTTAATCGAGATTTTGAATTTTAATTGAAATCCCGAATTGTTCTGGACTATATGAATTTTCTATCTTATGCAACAAATTCTTTTACAAATAACATGTCATTTGTTTATGACTGACATACCATATATATTATTAATTAAAATGACTTGTCCTACACAATGACCGGCATGTCCTATTTGTATATTTTATTAAATCAACTTGTCATACAATTTTAGAAATTTATATTTTAAGATATTTGGGATTCAGTTTAAAATTTTAAAACATTCTAAATCTTGCCTTGAATAGTATATTGGGATAAAATTTTGTCTCGAATCTTGACAAGATTTAGAGAATTTGGCCAACCTTATATAATGCACCTAATTATTTTACAAAGAAAAAATTGAAAATAATTAAAAACAAATGTTGTTTTGCTGGTGATGATGGTGAGTATGTAGTGATTGAAAAAGAGAGAAAGTGTGTGCATATGATAGAGGGGAAAAATTAAAAAATAAATATTCATTTTTAAGTTTTAATGGTAATAATTTGAAAAATAGATGAGATTAATTAAAGCGCGAAAACTCTTAAAAGAAATTGCGGAGGTTAAAAGTCACCACATTATCATTGTTTTCTACATATTTAACTCAACTACTAATACCAATGAACCCCACTGAGTATCTTTTATCGAATCTCATTTTTTGTTATCTTTCCTTTAGAAATAAAGTCATTTTACAGTTTCAAAATGTTTGAAGACACTATGCATGTGTTGCCATAATGACACCGTTGGGATTTAAATAAAAGAAATTTTAATATTTATTTAATGTTTAAAATACATAACAATCGATATTTTATTTTAATTGCGTATGGCAGTAGTTAAGTTATATTATTTATAATTTAGAGTTCATCAAAATTAATTTTTTATAATCTCTTAATTATTTGATAATTAACAATTGAGTCATTAAAAAAAAAATTGATTTCAAATTGATGTAAATTAAACGAGTTTTTGAAAGGCTAAGTCAACCCGAACTCTCATAAAATTAAAATGATTTGCATTTATGAAAATTTGGGTCGGTTTGTATTGAAACTCAAACCTATTTTTTATAAATTTAGGAGTTGGATTATTGCCAACCTTATAATCTCCTCACGAAATCCCTTTTCTAGTTATATTTATTTTTATTTTCAAAAATATCCTTTTTTTTCACGCAATATATTTCTAATTTTTTTTATTAGTAAAACTTAATTTAGTTAGACTTTAAACCCAACCCATGCCCACCCCACTTGATTATGTGTGGATGACAGGTCATATTAACTTTGTCGCACGGCCATGAATTCCTGTTGGTTAGGGTTAGCATCAAAGCAGTTTTAAATTGCAATGTTATCTTTTCTTTTGTTCTATTTATTGGCGCAATTTGTTCATTAGTTCAGGTTTTTAAGCTTTTACTTTCACCCTTCTTCATGAATCTTGACACCAGTGTTCGATAACTTTTCTAACTCTGTTAAGGAATCGGGAGGAACTTAATCAGCGGAAGCTATAGTTACAATTTCTTTTCGTACTAGTTCCACCAATTTACACCTCTTCAAAAATATTAGTTCATGGTGAATTTCTGTGAGAGTTGTGTATTTTCTGTTTTATGATGAAGTATATTGGAAATTGCCAAGAAAAATATGAGGTTTAATTGTATGTTGAATTAACGAGTGATTTGTTAATTAAACGGTTTCCTTTTTCGGAATTTTGTTAGAAGTTCAACCTCCTCAGAATATTGAAGTGGGGCTCTCTAGTTTTCAATCAATATCCGTCTGGGTATGCCATCTAGCTACACAGATCATGCACCAGACGATATTTGGAAGATGCACAAACTCAAGCATCTAAACTCTGGTTGCATCACTCTGCCTTACCCTCAAAAAAAAAAGTTCCAACTCACTGAAAAATCTCATTTTCATATCAGCCCTACACTGTAGAGTTGCACTCCAGGTATAGTGAGCAGACTACCTAATATTCAAAGTCTCAGAATACGGATAATTGAGTTGTTGTCAATCTGGGGTTTCTAAAAGCCTATGCGAACAACTCAAACTTGAATGACTGAAGCTAGTGAACAAGTGCAAGATGTGACAGGTATCACAAATGGACTGTCTACATACCAATTTCCTCCAACTTTGACCCATCTGAGCTTATCAAATGTTCAGCTGAAGGAGGATCCCGTGACAAAACTGGAAAAACTTTCATATCTTCAAGTCATTCTCAGGAAGAAAGCTGGCTTGCGCGGACTCTGGTGGTTTTCCGCAGCTCAAGATTTTGCACCTGAAATCAAATAGAGGAATGTGCGATAGGGGCTGGAGTGATGCCAAAACACGAAAGCTTAATTGCCAACCCTTGTGCTCAACACGAGAAGGCTTCCTGATGAGCTTTGGCGCATAAAGAGCTTATGAAAATTGGAGTTACATTGGCCTCAGCCAGAGTTGAGACAAGGCGGGCTTTTCAGGATATGAAGCAGCAGTATGACATTCAGTTATATCCTTCTGGAATCCGATGGATCGAATAGGGGGAGTTTCTACTACTCATTTATGATAAATCAATCTTTAATTACTTCCCTAATTTGCTTTAGTTTTCGTTTCTCCACTTCCTCAGTAGATTTATATATGTAGTAAAACCTTTAAGGGTTCTTAGCAATGCCCTTCTAATTTTGATTTTTTCTACCATCAAAATTATACCTCAACCTAAACTCAACTCCAGTGGCAAAACAGGGGGGACAGCCACGCATTGCTGCAAATAAACGAAGAAAGACCCCCTCTGTCTTCTGATAAGAACAGTAACAGCAGATTTTCATTCGTGATTCTTATTTTATTTTACTTGTGTGTTGTTTGAGTAAAATCAGAGAGGGAAACATCACCTGCCAGACTTTCAATTTCAACTGTAATTCAGCATTGATCATTCAGTCTTGAATTCAATTTGCTGATTTTTTTTTTTTTGGGAATTAATGGGTATTATTATTTCAGAGATAGAAGTCAGAGAAAAAAATTCAATCAGCTGAAACATGAAACCCAGGAAAGCTAATAAGAGCAAGCTTAGCTGCGGCATCAGCGGCAAAATTACAAGTTCTCTTTACATGACAAACCTCAAAATTAGATGCCTGTGTAATCAGCTGCTGCAACTCTGAAATAATTCAAGAGAGCTCTGTACGTGTGTAAACCTTGCCTAAAACCAATTGCTTGACTGTCAATGAATCCAATTCAACCACCAACGGAAGACAAACCAATATCATTGGTGAACCGTAAGCCGAAGCATAATGCCTCAGCTTCTGCTATATTAACACTCTAAAAATACCATGGTCAACCCCTCACAGCCATAACCTCCCCATTTCAGTTTCATATAATCGTCCCATATCCAGCCACTCCACAGTCCTTATCAAACAGCCGCATCTATATTTAATTTAAACCGCCCCGTTGGTGGCACCTCCCACCGTTCAGCAACCAACCCACCATCTTGCAAACCATTCTGAGGGTCCTGCTGCAAAGTGCAAACATGTAAATTAAACCGCCCACCATGTGGCCAAGGCGCCTCATATATGGCTTCCCCTCTAAAGAGGTCTTAGAGCAATTTTTGACCCAGCGACAGTAGACACCACTGATCCTTGAGCTGACCCCCACCCCCCAAAAAAAAAGTATATCGAATTACGGTGTGATTTTTTGCATGATGGTAGAGAAAAATGTAAAGTGTTTTTCAAGAGAGAGAGAAAAATATTTTGGAGCGCGAAAAGAGGTATTTTTTGGCCTGACACGGTGCGCGGGGAGTGGGGGGCGAAATCCCGCACAGCTAACCTCTCTTCGTGCGAGAAAGGCCCAGCGGACGCGTGCGGAATGCAGCCCACTCCGCGTGGCAAGCGCAATGGGCTCGCGCGCCAGGCAGCGCGCTGGTTGGCCAAGGTTGCTTCCCGCACACTAACCTCTGTTCGTGCGAGAAATGGGCCAGCGAACTTGTGCTGGGCCTTGCGTGGAAAGGCAATGAGCAGGCCAGGACACGCCTGCGAGGGGCCTGATGGCGACGCCCGTGCGTGGTGCCCACCCCCGCGCGCGGCATTCCCTCCCCTCGCACAAAACGTTATTACGATGCCCCCAAATCTAATTAAGGGAATAACAATTTTTTGTTTTTAATAAGGAAAACGAGCCTAGCAAAAGCTAAGGCTTAATACACAAGGGAACACAAT
This sequence comes from Luvunga scandens, assembly GCA_030449905.1. Taxonomy (NCBI): domain Eukaryota; kingdom Viridiplantae; phylum Streptophyta; class Magnoliopsida; order Sapindales; family Rutaceae; genus Luvunga; species Luvunga scandens. The sequence goes on from JASUUG010001266.1 coordinate 253,190, forward strand.
CCCTAAACTCACTATGCAACTAAACATTAACACCGGGGGGAGGGCCAGGTAAAACATGGATCCCAAGAGGTAGTAAGAGCGTGAGAATAGCAAGGAAATCCACCGCGAAGTTGGCTTCACGAAATATAATGTAAGATACTTGCCAATTGTGCGAGAGGAGCTCCAAGATGCCATTGACAAGAGAAGACAATGCATTGGCAGATAAATTCTGACTTTGTATAAGCTATGTAACACATAAACTATCGTCCTAATCAGTAATTGAATACCCTTGTTCTAAGCCAGAGTGAGCCCTTGATACAAACCCCGAAACTCCACAATTGTGATTGAACACATCCCAATATTCATGCCGAAATCTTCTATCCTCTCATCATGAACAGTTGTAATTAATCCACCAATTTACACGAAGGCCAAGTTGGGGGCACCCAACCAATGTACTTCTCCACTCTCCTACACTTGTGAGTATTAAAAGTATCAAATACTCTATGAATCTCCTCAACTCGGGACGTGATATGCACCATCATAGCAGTAACATTAGTTGCCAGTACCAAATCCTCCAAAGAGCTATGCCAAATATGCAGGCCTGTCACAATTTCTATCCTACTGCCCATTATTATTCAGATTTTGAAAGATCCGTCCACGCAGAAGAATAGAAAAGAAGTTACCATAACCGCTACTTGGAAAAAGTTCCCGCCATATCTTGTTCACAACAATATAATCTCAAAGGGCGTGGAGAGTGTCTTCAACTTCACCATCACACCAAGGGCACGCTGCATCTGCGTTAATATGCCGTTTAACGAGCTCTGCTTTACACTTGATTTTACCCTGAACAGCGAGTCATAAAAACATTTTAATATGTTGAGGACCCTTCCACTTCCGTATATTCTTCCAACAAGATTCTGCATGAGTGAGATCATTCTTGCTGAGCGGCTGAGAAGCTGACTTCACCGTGAAGTTGTAGGAAGTGGAATGAGCCCAGTAGAATTGATCACTGCTGTTATTATCTTAGCAATCATCAATAGAATATTATGAGGAACAAGATGGCCAAAAAGGTTCCAGCACCAAGATCCCTCATGAGTCACAAAATCAACTACACAGCCCTCAGTAATATCATCAGAGACAGGAGCAATAGAGAGGTTACAGAGAGGCTTGTCAGTCACCCAAATATCCCACCAAAAATGAGTTTTCTGTCCATTACCCACTATCCACTGTAAACCACCAAGAACCTCGCTCCAAATTCGTCCAAGAGCCTTCCACATGTACAATTCGTATCTAGTATGAAAAACCGAATAATGAGAGTCTGGATAAAGCCGTACTTTAAGCAAGCCACTTGCATCCAATAACTGGTTGGAGAAGAAAGACTGCCCCAACCAATTCTCATCAATAAAGCATCATTCATAAGCTGCAAGTTCTTTAAAACCAGACCACCGGCCAGTTTCGGTTGACAAAGCTTAAACCACCCAATTAGCTGTACCTTCTTATAATCTGAGTTGCCACACCAGATGAACTTGCGGCAGGCCTGATCAATTTTATTGGTGATACTGGTCGGTAGCCTCATGGTTTGGATGGAATAAATAGGGAGAGCTTGAAGCACTAGTTGAGTAAGAATAACTCTACCAGCTAGAGATAAGAGTTAAGCGTTCCAGCTGTTGAGCCGCCATTCAACATTCTCTAAAATCCCCTGATAAGTGCCTGTAGTAACTTTCTTGTGAATAATAGGCATGCCCAGATGCTTGCCCAAATTAGTTCCAATTGAAAACCCAAGATGATCACTAATTTTCTTCATCTCAAATGACTTGACATTCTTGGAGAAAAATACTTTAGTTTTCTGGTTATTCACTTTTTCACCCGAGCTAGTACAGAAAATATTAAGTACCTCATGGATTATCTTAGGTTGGTCACAAGAAGCTTTAGCAAGAAGGAGGAGATCATCAGCAAAAAAAAGATGAGTTATAGGGGTACCTAGATGGGAAAGGTACATGGGGTGCCATCTCCTGCTTTGGGCCGCACGACTAATTCTACAGCAAAATCTCTCAATACAAACACAAAAACATACGGTGAGATTGGGTTGCCTTGTCTGATGCCTCTTGAGGGAGAAAAAGAATCAGTGCACTTACCATTCCATAAAATCTGCTTAGTAGTTAAGGTTATACAATCCATAATGATACAAATAAGCTCGTTAGACAAACGGATTTCCTGCAGGGTCTCATAGTTAAACTCCTAACTTAGGCGATTGTAAGCCTTCTATAAGTCAACCTTAATAAACATTTGGCCAATTTTCCTCTTTTTCCACCGCATAGTGTGCACAGTTTCCTGAACAATTACAATATTCTCTGAAATGTCTTCTCGAAATAAAGCTTGTCTAAGTCAGCTGAATAAATTCAGGGAGAATTTTCTTAAGCTTGCTAGCCACAATCTTTGTAATAGTCTTGTAGAAAACAGGACATAAGCTAATCGGATGATACATCTTGAGCCTACTTAGGTGGTCCGTTTTTGGAATTAAAACAATCAAAAACTTGTTGATCTCTTTAGGAAGGCTGCTACCAGTAAAAATCTATTTCACCAAAGTGAAAATCCGATCGCTAATAGCATCCCATTGAGATTTGATACAACACATCATGCAGATCATCAACTCCAGGCGCTTTGAAAGGACGCATGCTAAAAGCAGCCTACTGAATCTCATCATATTGCAAATCCATGTTAATCTTATCCATTTTAGAGTCATCAATTGTAGGGAAGTCCTCCCTAAAAGGATAAGTGTGATGATAGCCCATCTCTTTCGTATAAAGACTAGTAGAAAAGTCCACAACATACCTTTTTATATGATCTGCACTACTGATCTAACTGCCATTATCAGCCTTGATCATATCAATTCTATTAGTTCTCCTTCTTTGAATTGTTTGGTGATGGAAGTAGGAAGTATTAAGATCTCCCCAAGTAATCCAATCTCTTCTTAACATCTGGTACATAATATTTCCTGCTAGGATAAGATCACCTCAAGCTCCCTTTTAAGATCGGCTTCTAGTTCAACAAGATTCCTAGATAAGTGTAACTCCAAGGCACGATGGATACCCCCAGCCTAGCTAAAATCCAATTTTTCTGCCTCGGAGTATTACCAAAGGCCTCCTTGTTCTACCTCCTAACCTCTTTTACAAAAGTATTGGCAGTAAGCAAACAGTCCCCGTGCTTTGCCCAGTTACTACAGACAAATGCTTGAAATCTACCATCTGTAAGCTAAGAAGCAAGAAACCAAAAAATTTTAGGGTTGTTATGCCGTGCCCTACTCTTAGCAAAATGGGCGAAGATTGGACGATGATTCGAACTGATTTTTGTGAGATGTAAGACTTGAGACTCAGGAAAATTTACCAGCTAATCATCATTACAGATAATCTTATCCAATCTTTTAAGAAAGTTCCCTCTCCCCCAAGTGAAACTTGGACCGCTAAAATTTAGATCACAAAACAAATTTCTATAAAACCAATCCTTGAAGTAGCAATAGACTTCCATTGTTACGCCGAGAACCAGCTCTCCTTTCAAAAGGATATAAGATAGCATTAAAATTGCCCCAAAAAGCCAAGGTCCTGCAATGGTTTGAGTTACCTCATCAAGCTCTCGCCACAAGAAATTCCTAACAGTGAAAACAGGCCAGGCATAGATAGCAGATATCCAAGAGACAAGATCATAAGCATTAGAAACACAAAGGTGGATGAATTGTTTATCATTCACTACAATCTCCATGTCGAACCCTTCCTTCCAAAGAAGCCAAATCCCACCCGAGAACCCCATTACCTCAATTCGATGAGGCCTATCAAAACCACTTTTGAGAATAAAATCATCAGCTTTCTTCCCATTAATTTTAAGTTCAAATAGAGCAACCGTAGTAGGATTATAATTTTCAATAAGAGCCTTGAAAGTTCTCTGAAATTCACAGGACAGAGCACCTTGATAATTCTAAAACATGATAGAAATTAGGAAATGTCATTAAAAAATATTTTAAAAGGGGGAAAATAACCTCTACTGTGTAGGGCTCTCAACTTGCTGCTCAAAGCCGATTTCCTCCTCCTCAACTAGAGACCTTGTGGATTCTGAAGAAGCATCTTTTTCCTTTTCACTCTCTGCCATATAGTCGCTATCATCCAACTCATCCAACATATTCTCCAAATCCTGTTCTCCTTTATCAGGTGGATCACTAATTCTCCCGTTATCAACTGAGAGGATAAAAAGAGGATTAGACCTGGTTGCAAGAGAGTTATCAACACTCTCGTCTGTTGGGGTAACAAAAGATATGACCGAACGTTTGAGAGGGTCAAGACCTCGAGGGTTGTCAAACTATTTTTGGATTTTGGGTCTGGATGTTTGTGCATGGGTGTACCTGTTTTGATGTGTGGGTATAGGAGTTTACATTGACATGGACGTGGTATTATCTTTTGGTAACGTTATGGCAGAAGAATCAGTAAGGTCTGTGGGCACGCAGATTTTCGAGGTATTTAGCTTCGAAAGGCCATTATTGGGAATCTGCATATTCTCTCCACGCGAACTTTTAGCTTTAAGGTTAGCTTTGTGGATTTTGGCCTGGTTTATGTTGTTAAGATTATATGTTGAGTTAGAGTGCTGTGCAAGCCGCTGAGTTAGACTGCCATGAGAACAGAGTGCTTAGTCGGTGGTCGAGCTGGCATGCTGTTATGCAGAGTAAAATTAGCTTTTGAAGTTTGTTAAATTCCCTCCAAGCGTTTGTAACAATTAATTAGATCACAGCTCATGCTGTGCCTGCCGTAGAAGGATCCAGACTATGCTATAAATACTTTTGTAACATTTAGATTGTTTTGAGCTTAATGAGAATCATTCTTCAGCTTCTAGATTTCTCTCTCGTTAAACATTTTCCTTCATTTTCTTGTTAACCAAACAGAGCTTAATATTCTTAACTTGGCATCTGAGTTGTTCTTCAAATCATTCTAATGGCTTTAACAAGTGTAAATTTACAGCCTAACTCTACTTTCACCTTCACCGCTCTAGTTAAGCTAGATCGCACTAATTACACGATTTAGAAGCAACAAGTGCTCCCTTCAATTCATGGTAACGGCCTTGAATGTTACATTGATGGATTCAAACTCTGTCCTGATCAGTATATGCCTTCTGAATCTAGATCAGGTGGTTCTTTTGTTAGGAAATTTATGGGTGAAGTAGGGTCACAACTAAAATGAAATTAGAAAGAAAATAAAGAAGGAGCACAAAGAGAACACATAAATTTACGTAGTTCGATTTTTTGGCTACGTCTACGGGAAGACAGAAGGAAAATATTTTACTAGTGAAACGATGATTACAAGTATTGTAATATTTTGGCTCACTATCCAAAATCCAATACACCCAATCTCTCACTCACTGGCTACTCAAAAGTTATATAATTTTAAGCTCTTTTAAGCTCTCTCTCTTTCACTGCTTTCTCTTAATTAAAGAAGAAGAAAATTGGATACAAGAAATGAGAAAATGCTCCTCCTTATATAGCCAAAATTTTACTACTATTCATCCTTTTATTTTATTATTATTTTCTTTCAAAACTTGCGGTTTCTTTTTTCTTCTTGAATTTTTGTAGCTTCAAACTTTGCTGCTTTCCAAAATAACGACTTCTAGAATACGGCAAATTCTAGCCACCTTTCTCGACATCTCCTACTTGGAGATTAGATTGAGAATCAATCAATCTCCACACCATCCTTTTAGCTTCGCCATTGTCTTGTTGCTTACGTCTCTGTAAGGCCATAAGAGGATCTACTCCATACAAACTTATCAGCATTGATTGGCTTGGTCAAAACATCTGCTAGGTTTTCCTTGGTATGGATTTTCCGTAAATCCACATTTTTGTCTTCCACTACTTCACAAACGAAGTTATACTGTACCTTTATATGCTTTGTCCTGGAATGAAAGGTTGTATTCTTTGCAATGTGTAAGGCACTTTGACTGTCACAAAACATAGAAATTTTCTCTTCTTTGTGCTCGAGCTTCTCCAATAACCTTTATATCTAAACAACTTTCTTATAAGCTCGTGTAGTTGCCATGTATTCTGCTTCTGTTGTAGATAGGGCCACAACAGTTTGCAGTTTCAAAACCTAACTTATAGCTCCTTTTGCAAGTGTAAACATATAGCCAATAGTAGATATTCTTTTATCAAAGTCTTCTGCAAAATCTGAATCCACACACGACAATAAACTCTGATCCTCTATAACATAACGCAACATCTAAGGTTCCTTTGATGTACCTCAAAATACTCTTCACAGTTTTCTAATGCTCTTCACCAGGATTCACCATGTATCGACTAATTGCTCATACTGCTTATGTAATATCTGGTTTTGTGCAAATCATAGAGAACGTCAAACTTCCCACTGCTGATGCATATGGTACTCGAGACATCTCCTTTCTCTTTGCTTCATTGCTAAGACACATACTTGATAATAACTTAAAATTAACAGGAAGTGGGGTAGAAATTGGCTTACAATTTTGCATGTTGAGGCGTCGTAAAATTTTCTTCAAATAATTCTTTTAAGAAAGCCAAATCTTCCCGTTATTTTCTGTCTTGATGAATTTGCATCCTTAGAATCTTGTTTGTTGGTCCCAAATCCTTCATTTCAAACTCTTTAGCGAGTTGTCCTTTCAATTCTTGGACTCGATCTTTGTTGGGGCCTGTTACCAACATGTCATCCACATACAACAGCAGAATGATGAAATCATTATCTTCAAACCTCTTGTAATATGCACAATGATCTTAATTGAGTCTGTTATATCCAAGGCTCATGATGAAGGAATCAAATCTCTTATATCAACCCCTCGGCGCCTGTTTCAGACCATACAGAGATTTGTTCAACCTGCAAACCAAGTTTTGCTTTCCTGTTTTAACAAAACCTTCTGGTTGAAGCATATAAATTTCTTCTTCAAGTTCTCTACGAAGAAATGCAGTTTTCACATCTAACTGCTCTAGATGTAAGTTAAATGTAGCACACATTGCCAAGATTGTTCTAATTGTTGTAAACCGAACCACCGGAGAAAATATCTCGTTGAAGTCAATACCTTATTTCTGAGCATAACCTTTTAGCACCAATCTTGCACGATACCGTTCCATTTGATCATTGCCATCACGCTTGATCTTATAGATCCATTTGTTTCCAATGGCTTTTCTTCCACGTGGTAGAGGTACAAGTTCCCATGTCTTATTCTTATATAGAGCTTCAATTTCTTCCTGCATTGCTGTCATCCATAAAACAACATTTGAACTATTTAAAGCTTTATGGAAAGTTGATGACTCTCCATCTTCTGTTAGAAGACAGTATATAACATTGATCTTTGTAGCATATTCTGAGTGCCATGCTGGAGGTCGTCTATCATGAGTTAACCGATGAACTTCGAGAGCCTCAAACTTGACTGGTACTTGGTCTTCATACTTTAGTGCTGCTTAAGAAGAATCTGAATCTTCTTTTGTCGAATTATTTTTTACATATACTGGAACAATCTCTGACTTTTCTTTTACAGTGCTATCATCCCCATTTTTTTTTTGTATTTGATCTTCTACAAAGATAACATATCTGCTGATGACAATCTTGTGGGTAGTAGGGCCTTACAGACGATACCCTTTCACTCCATTAGTATATCCTAAGAAGATATACCTCATAGATTTTGGATCTAGCTTTGTCATTTCTTGGTCATTGTACATCACTTACACAAGACATCCAAATGCATATAGATATAAGTAATCAACTGGCTTTCCAATCCACATCTCCGTCGGTGTCTTTAACTTAATTGTTGTTGACGGAGGCCTATTCACCATATAACAGGAAGTTTTGGCTGCTTCTGCCCAGAACGAGTAAGGTAGACCTGCAATCTTTAATATAGCTCTTATTCTTTCTGTAAGAGCTTTGTTTATTCACTCTGTCACTCCATTTTGTAGAGGAATGTATGCCACTGTGAACTATCTTTGAATACTTTCTTACTTACAGTATGTTAGAAACTCATTATCTGTATATTCTTTACCATCATCTGTCCTCAAACACTTGGTCCATTCTTCATACTCAAGTTCTACCCGCGCTTTTTATTCCTTGAACACTGAAAGTTTATTTGATTTTTTCTTAATTTGGTACACCTAACATCTCCTAGAATAATCATTAATTAAAGTCACCATGTACTTTGCATCTCCTATGGACATGTCCGGCAATTCTCAAACATCAGAATAAACCAATTTTACAATGCATTTACTTTTGGCGTCAGATCTACTAAACTTCAATCTATATTGCTTACTTGTAACACAGTGCTCGTAAAACTATAAGTTAACCGATTTAAGTCCTGGAAGCAACTTTCGCTCAGAGAGAATCTTCAAACCTTATTCTAACATGTGGCCAAGCTTGAGATACCACATCATCGCTAACTCTTCTCCATTTGAAGCGACACACGCATCTGCTTTTTGTAGTGTTTCCCCTTTAAGCATGAATAGATTAGCACCGACCTTTTCCACCTTCATCAATAAAAGCAAACCTTTGACTATCTTCATGATCCTATTTTCCACATGAGTTTTGCACCCATGACTATTTATTTTTCCTAAAGATAATATATTTTTTTTCAAGCCTTTGACATGTCGTACCTCCTCAATTGTGTAAATTGTACTATCAAACATTTTTATTTTGATAATACCAATACCAACAATCTCCAAGGTATGGTCATCACCCATGCATACAGATCTTCTTGAGATAAATTCATATTTGTGAAACCATTGTCTCCGACAAGTCATATGCCAGGTAGCTCCTGAGTCTATAAGCCAGACGTCAGATAATCATTTTCTGCCTTTTGTAACATTAGATGCTTCACTGTAGAGAATTTCGCGATCATCTGAGGTACTTGATACACACCCTTGAGCATTTAACGTCTCAGAATCTTTGCCTTCTTTTTTCTTTTGGGTGTTCCAACACTCTTTCTTGACATGTCCTTTCTTGCCACAATTGTAGCATTTAACATTCTTCTTACTTTTTGAATTTGATCTACCATGATTGTGACTTTTACTGGGGCCATGTTTCGTTGATCTTTCTCTTGTCATCAATAGGACTTCTGCCTACTGTGAACTTGCCAGTCTGTCTTCCTTGTTTTTCTGTTTACTCTCTTCATTCAATACAGAGGCTGCGACATTTTCGAAGACAAAACTGTCTGCTTTATTTTTTTTTTATCAAGTTGATGATAAGTTGATCATATGAATCAGGCAAACTTTGAAGTAGAAGCTCCGCATGTTCATTTTCCTTTATTTTATGACCCAACATTATATGTTGTGAAAATAGGGTCTTGAAGGTGTTGATATGGTCGGTCGCTGATATGGTTTCCGCCATTCAGAGAGTGTATAATTTCCTCTTTAAGAAGATCTTATTATGTAGCGATTTGGCCTTGTACAGTCTTGTGAGAGTATCTCATATTTCCTTTGTTGTCTTTTTCTCTACCACATTGGATAACACTCCATTTGTAAGTGCCAAGTGTAGATCAATAATAGCATTACTGTCAATTGACTTCAAGAGATTTCTTGAACTTGAATATATTTATACTTAACTTGAATATAATTAATTATCATTAATTAATTATAATTATTTATCTTTAAACTAAATTACATCAAGAATTAAGTTTTTTTTTAATTGAAATTAATTTTTTACCACCCTATTTCTTTTCATATTAGTTTTCTTAATTTTTTATTTCTTCAACCAAAAATTGATGTTATTAATTATAAATATTATTATGTTATACTCATATTATTATCGCAATTACTATTTACTATTTACTCTTACTATAATTGTTATTATTACTATCTTGCCTCATGAGATTTGCGAACAATTTTTTTTTTGTTTAAATGAGTATCCTTCTTTTTATCTTCATTATTTCATGACATCTTTTGAACTTGATTATACATATACTTGAGTTTTTAATCTTTATACGCATTTTTTCTCATTTTCTCATTTTAATTAATAATATTTAGTTATTTTTAAAATAAATTCATGCATTTATTTCCATCTTCTTCTTTACTTTTCAAACTTCATAAACTTATTACACTTCACAAATTTGATTCAAAATTTAATAATTTAAACAATTAGCACTTTCAATTATTATTATTTATGAATTACAATCACATAGATTGGCCTGTTCTTATTTTTCTTTGAAAAAAATTCTAATTTGAAAAAATAAATTTTATTTCAAATAAAAAAAACTCTAAATTCAGGTTTTAAACCAAGAAAAATGTCAGCTATAACTACAGAAAAATGAATCACATTAGTAAAAATACTCAATTAAACTAAATCTTTATTTACAAATGCCTGACCGCTAGTAAAATCAATGGAGTATAATTGAAAATTTAGACATAAGAAAAGAATATAAGATATAGTAGTAAAATAATCCACAATCCCTAAGATTAGTGTAAAACCAAAAAAATATTGAAATTAAAAATAACAAGAGTTCAATCTCTATTTTTTTGCACTTACATTCATGTTACAAATTATTGCTTCATGTCATATTTTCATTTACTCCTGCAAACAAACAACATTGTAGCAAGCAAACCAAAATCCTCCAAATGAAAAACTAAAAATAGAAACTCAAGAAATAAAAGGAAAAGGAATGAAAAATTAGAGAGGCAAGAGCACTAAACCGACGCCTTGATTAACTCTAAACAACACCATATCTCAATCCATATAAACCAACACATGCGCACAAGAGTACAATCCAAATGAATATTGAACCAAATCCATCCATCATTTAATGAAAGTTACAAATCCACAAATACAAATCCACAAATACACTACTATCATTCTAGTAGTGTTGAAATATACAAAAATAATACATCATACCTTACAAACTTGTAATCAACACTCACAACTAGGAAAATCAAAACGAAAATTATCTAACCATTTCATGTCATTTTTATGCTTAACCCAAAAGAAAAACATAGCTGAACAAATGTTAACATTAATTGAGTTCATAATTGACAAAATTGAAAGCTCATTTAATTTTAGATTCTCTCACAATTATAATGCACAAACAACGTCTTAGTCTCCATTTAAACCTCGTTGGATCTACATAGGCCTAAAAACTTCACTAATGAAATTATTTATCTATGATGTTTTCATGGTGAAAATAGAAGAAGTTCATCAATAAACAAAATAACCAAACAAGATCAATCCCAAAAGAATCAAATGAAAGAATCCATATCTTGCTCTTGTTAAAGAAGCAAAATTGCCAAAACTATGAAAGACATTTGCAACAACATTGTAATATTTAAGGAAAGAAGATTTAGATCTATAAAATCCTTACATTGTCACTCAAATACACATTAAAGTTAAATCTCAGCTTTACCATATCATAAATTAATAACCAATCTCATTTGAATTCTTCAGTATTCCTACTTTAGATTAATTTCTAGTAAGTTGTTTGTTTATGCTTGGCCTTAATGCTAGTATAGATAGCATAGAATAAGTGAAATAAAACAACTGAACAACCACGGACAATATAGAATAAGTGAAATAAAATAATTGAACTTAAAAGCACTTGTAAGAAAGAAATGGATGTTAAATTACTAATGTTGGCCAGCCAAGGCACTTACAAGATAGCTAGGCCCCATGATCCATGGTCATGCTTATTGCATATATATTAAAAAAAAAGCTTCAAAATCTTTTTTTTTTAATAACACATCATCAATAATAAAACAAACCTCAACAACCAAGCATTCATAAACAAGAATTTATGAAGATATAAATAATACATAATTACAAATAAGTTCAAATATATAGAAATCTCCCAAACAAATCTCATTGAAAGATCTATTAGTGATTGGGCCACCCCTCTTGACAGAGTCACTTTAATAATTGAAACTAATAGTATTTACTACTAAAGCTATCAAGAGCTTTCTCAACAAAGAATTACCATGATAAAAGCACAATCCTTCCCGATCATATGTCTAAAATGAAAAAAAAAAACGTAATTATTGGTTAAGTGATAGTTTAATTAACTATAACAGACCCAATTTTATTTACATAAATTAAAAGTAAAAAAAAAAACTAAAAAAACTTCTTTTGAGAAAGAATTTACAAAGTGCTTCTCAAAACTAAGTCCCTTTTATTCCCTAAGGGAATATAATATATATATATATATATATATATATATATATATATATATATATATATATATATATATATATATATATATGAAACCAAAGTAACTGCATCCCCAAGAAATTGAATTAGTTCACCAAGAAACTAAATTATTCAATATAACCAATGTCTTAAAAAAAAAAAGACGGATTCAAAGTGCCTGGATCCAAAAGAAGAGATAAACTACTGCCCTTAACACCTTAGCTTAATTGATTTAATCAATGATTGATCAATAATTAAGAAAATCAATCACACATGTAATATAAACATTTATCTTGAACAACTGAAAAAATAAATTAGCTTATCCTATAAGATCGTTTAGCATATTGCATCTATCTTATAGAAGCTTATCTTATTTTCCCAAATTCCATTGCGCCACTAATTCATTTTAACTAGTAACAAGTAATATAAAATAAAAAAAATATGGCATTTAGATTAATAGCAAAACATAAATTGCAGAACTTATTTAAAATATTACCCTAGATTTGAGACTACAAGCAAACTGGGCCTTCTGATAAAAACAAATTACATGCCATGAATAAAATTATTACAAGTCCACCAGAGAAATTTGTCAGGATTATAGTGATTACAAACCTTTCCTAACTTCATTTATCTTCACCAACGAAGAGAGGTCAACATTTAACATTCTTTTACAACCATGTACGCCAAGTCTTACAAATAAAGGTTTAAGGTTACAAAGCATAGTTACTTAAGACTTAGATTTATTGTAAGGCAACTTAGACAATTCCATTACCACACAAAAGACCTGCATCTATTTCTTATAAACACAACAAAAATCACATCCAAGGTCCAGTAAATTCAACAACAAGCCTCATATGGCATATACCCAGCACATACCCAACTCATTGGCCAATTTGAGGCACAAAACAATAAAATATGATCATAAAACCACCACAATATCACTGGATTCGAATATAAGAATAACAAAAAAATAATTGTTCAATTAGATCATTACCCCAAATCACAAATACGAGTGAGACTACATTAATTGATGCCACTGGTTAATAAAATCATTTAACCATAAAAAATCAACTACATGTGAATCTACAATTTAAAAGGAAATATACAATAATTTTTTGAAGAGAAGAAATCCCTTTCCGCTTATATTGAAGATAGTTCAAAAAAATGACAAACGCCAATTCACAGCTGATCAAAACAAACCCCATTACTTTCAGTTGCTTGATACTTTTAATAATGGAAAGTTGCTTGATGCTTAATAATGTAACCTTTTTTTTTTAATTTCTGATTTTTTTCCTTTTTGTGGACAACAAAATCTCAAGAAAAAATATTGCAATATGACTTAATTGGAGCTCTATCCGTTCAAAAACAAAAAAATGACAAGTCATAGAAATTATCATTCAATTATCAATCCTTAGAAATCATCCCAATATTTCAAGTAATAATCAAATTATTGAAACTAAAATTTCAAGTAATATTCATAAATTAAATTGAAATTTCAAGTATATTTAAATGACATGATAAGATTTTTAATCATATATTAAATTAGAGAGAGAGAGCTCATTGAAATTATTGCAAGACAAAAGAGAGAAATCCAAGAAGAGAGATGATTCACAACAATGAAGAATTGAAGCTATGAGCGACAAATTGAAGTCAAGAGTGATAGATTGAAGCTACGCGCGAGAAATTGAGTGATGAGTGTTGGATTTTTTAATCCAACATTGTTTGATCCTTAATTCAACGTTAGGCTTATATGTGAATAATTATGTGTTGTGGACTGTCATATAAAGTTAAGCCCAATTAAAGGTGATCTATTAAGGTTTTCAGTATTATGAGCTTTAATATATTTAATAGGATGTGGGCCTTTAATGTGTAGAGACCCAATAGTATTCTAATTCTATGATGGGCAGAATTAGGAATACCTAGTGACAACAGGAAACAGTTGTCTACATAAGTGATCATGGTTCCCAAGTCACACGTAATAATCTTTTCAATTCTTTCTGATATCCTATTTTCAGAGAGAAAGCGTAGAGAGAACTAAAGGACTTTCTAGGAGAACGTGTAGACCCTGAAGGCCAACCACACAACTCTAAAGAGGAATTAAGCATTATAGATTCAGGTACGCTTCCACAAAATTTATTATTGATTCTTAGTGATATGACATAAATATTCCTAGGTTATAGGTAATAGTTTTCACCAAAAGTTTTTATTGATCAAATCAAGTGGTATCAGAGTCAATTCATATTGAATCATTGAGAATCAAATTTAGTTTTTATTTATGATTGGATCTTTGGTGTTCTAGAATTTAATAATATTAGAATTATTAAAATTATTGAGTTTGAGAATAAATTAAGGATTAAGTACTTTTTGGTATTCTTGAATTTAATAATTCTTGAATTTAATAATTATTGAATCAAATTTATGGTTGGCTCTTGTTAAAGTAAAATAAATTTAGAATTTTAGGAACTTTTTTTATTTTTGGAAAAAATCAGATTAAAAAAAAAACAAAAAGGTGGCGGCATGGTGTTGCCACAAGAAAAGAAAAAAAAGAATAGGGTTACATGGATTATATCATAAAAGTCCCTACAGTTTTTAACATTTTCTTTTTAGAAGAATTGTTAAAAGGCTTTTCGTTTTAGTCTTAATTCTGGTTGGGCTTAATAAAGTTAAATTTTGGGCCTAATATTTTCGGCTTGATAAGTTAAAGTAAAAGGTTAAATATAGATTTAGCCCATTAAAAATAAAAAGTGATAGGCCTATTTGGTGGGCTGGTTTAGGATCCGGTTCGGGTTACCGAAACTGTCCACCCTGAATTGGTAAACGGTCAACAATTGACCAGTCAACCGTTGACCTTAACTTTGATCGTTGACCAGAGTTTGACTTAAATTTTTTTATTTTTTTATTTTTTGGGTTTTTTTTGTAATTTTAAATTCAAATATTTGTTGGTTTATATGTATTTTGAGATGAATTAATTGAAGCAGTATGTCGCCAAAGTGACCTCTTTTGTGGAGATTAATTTGTTTTAAAATACAAACAGTTTTGTATATGTAATTTCTGTGAATATCGATCAACCCAAAAGAAGGTCTATATTTAATAGAATTACATGTGCACTTGTGGTAATAAACATATGATGATTATTTGGTTTTTCATGTGAACAATAAATCGGCCCAAAGGAATATTCATTGTTTGACATGTTCTTATTATCAGTGTTTAATTACTATGCCAATATATCATTTACAAGTTAATATTTTGTCCAAAGATAGAATATTAATGGAGTGCCCAGTATCTTAAGATGGAGTTTATCTTTATTTGAATTTATTTTTGTTTTAAGAATAATATGAGCTTATTCTACTTGTTTGTTATTCTTTATTCAGTTATGTCTGCTGCTAATATTACTGCCAACATCAATTCAATTCTTATGCTAAATGGCTCTAACTTCAAATCATGGCACGAGAATCTCTTAATAGTTCTCACGGTTATGGATCTTGATCTTGCGTTAAGGGTTGATTCTCCCCCACCTCTTATAGATGAGAGTACCCTTGATGATAAAAGGGAAATGGAAATGTGCGAGAGATCAAATCGCATGTGTATCATGATCATGAAGAAGGCCATTCCAGAAGCATTCGGGGGCTCAATGACTGAGAAAAGAAATACGGCTAAGTAGTTTTTTGCACAGATTGAACAGTGGTTTGTCAAGAACGAAAAGGCTGAAATTGGTACGCTCTTGACAAGCTTAATTTCAATGAGATTTTCGAGTAAAGGCAATATTAAGGAGTATATCATGGAGATGTCTTATCTTGCTTTTAAGGTAAGAGCACTTAAGCTTGAACTCTCTGAGGACTTGCTAGTGTATTTGGTTTTAATATCCTTACCAACACAATTTAACCAATTTAAGGTGAGCTATAATTGTCAGAAAGAGACTTGGTCTCTGAATGAGCTCATATCACACTGTGTTCAGGAAGATGATAGGCTAAAGAAAGATAAGGCAGAAAGTGCTCACCTAGTCTCTACCTCTAAGGGCAAGAAAAGAAAGAAGGATAAGGAAGCTATAAATACAATACCTCAAAAGAAACAACAAAAGAAACCAAGTGATTCAAAAGGTACTGATTGTTTCTTTTGTGGGGTTGAGGGGCATAAGAAGAAGCATTGCACTAATTATCACGCATGGCATGCTAAAAAAGGTCTGCTTCTTAGTTTAGTTTGTTCTGAGGTTAACTTAACTTTGGTACCTAGACACATGTGGTGGATAGATTCTGGTGCAAGCACTCACATCAGTGTATTTATGCAGGGTTGCCTGAGTTGCTGAAAACCCAGTGATGGTGAAAAATACATCTATGTGGGCGATGGCAAAACTGTTGAAGCTGAAGCAATTAGAAAATTTAGATTATTGTTAAAGACCAGATTTTATTTGGATCTTGATGAAACATTTATTGTTCCGTCTTTTAGGTGGAATTTGATTTCTATTTCTGCTTTAGACAAATTTGGTTATTCTTGTTCATTCAGAAATGAAAAATTTAGTTTGTTTCATGATTCAAAACTAGTTGGTTCTGGTTTTTTGTCAGACAATGATAATTTTTATATGCTTGATACAATTGCTTTATTTAATGAATCACTGCAATTAAGTACACGAGATTTAAAGAGAGAGTTAACCAATGAGAATTCGATTGTGTTATGTCACAGGAGATTTGGTCATATCTCCAAATAGAGAATAGAGAGACTTGTGTCAGATGCAATTCTCAACCCCTTAAATTTCACAGATTTTGACATATGTATTAACTGTATTAAGGGGAAACAAACCAATAAAAGGAGATTTAAAGCCAATAGGAGTTTGAATGTCTTAGAACTCATACATACAGACATTTGTGGGCCATTCCCTACACTTGCTTAGAATGGTCAACAATATTTTATGACGTTCATGGACGATTTTTCTAGATATGGCTACATAAATCTCCTCTATGAAAAGGCTCAGTCCTTGGACATGTTCAAAAAACTTTAAGGCTGAAGTTGAGAACCAACTTTGCAAAAGAATCAACAGCATCAGATCTGACCGTGGTGGTAAATACTATGAGAGATATGACGGTTTAGGTGAACAGCGTCTAGGGCCATTTGCTAAGTTCCTAGAGGAATGCGGTATTGTCCCACAGTACACTATGCCGGGTTCACCCACTATGAATGGTGTTGCTGAAAGACAAAATAAGACATTTAAGGACATGGTGAGGAGTATGATTTCTCATTCTACCTTACCAGAATCACTCTGGGGAGAAGCACTTAAGACTGCAGCGTATATCCTTAATAGGGTTCCAATTAAAGCGACTGTCAAAACCCTTTATGAGCTTTGGACAGGTAAAAAGCATAATCTCAAGCAATTACATGTTTGGGGATGTCTAGTTGAGGCAAGACCTTATAGGCCTAATGAGAAGAAACTAGACTCAAGAACAGTGAGTTGCTATTTTATTGGATACTCCGAACGATTCAAAGAGTACAAGTTTTATGATCCCACGATGAAGTCGATTTTTGAGTTAGGAAATGCTCGGTTTTTTGAGGATGTTGAGTTTGCGGGGGGAGATACAGTTAGGGACTTTGTCTTTGAATAGGAATATGTTGATATTCTTATAGATGTTATTAGAATTGATCAGGGTCTCATTCCTGACTTTGTTCAAGACACAACAAATCAAGACAATGTTGGAGAACCCCTTATAGAAGAAATTGTTCCAGAAGAACAAACTCTACCATCTCAAGAACTTATGCCATTAAGGAGATCCATTAGAGAAAGAAGAAATGTATTGCCAGATGACTACATTGTATTTCTCCAAGAACATGAGATAGACATTGGCGTGATGGAAGATGATCCAATCAATTTCCGTCAAGCTATGGAAAGTTCTAACTCTCAAAAATAGATTGATGCCATGAATGAAGAGGTGAAGTCTATGAAAGACAATGACGTATGAGATCTTGTCTCATTGCCACAAGATGCGAAACCTATTGGTTGCAAATGGATATTTAAGACCAAAAGGGATTCGAAAGGCAATGTGGAGAGGTACAAGATGCGTCTTGTCATAAAAGACTTTACGCAGAAAGAAGGCATCGACTATAAAGAGATTTTCTCTCCAGTTTCTTTAAAAGACTCTTTTAGAATTATAATGACATTAGTGGTGCATTTCGATCTTGAGTTACATCAGATAGATGTAAAGACGGCGTTTCTCAATGGAAACATTGATGAGATGATTTATATGGTGCAACTAGAAAACTTTGTGTCCGGAGACCCAAAGAATATGGTTTGCAAACTTAAGAAATCCATCTATGGGCTTAAGCAAGCATCTCAACAATGGTATTTCAAGTTTCATCAAGTGCTCATCTCATTTGGTTTCGAGATGAATTTGGTCGATGATTGTATATACCATAAGTTCTGTGGGAGTAAGTATATTTTTCTGGTTTTATATGTCGATGACATTTTGCTTGCCAATAGCGATATACGCTTATTTCACGACACTAAGAGGTTTCTAACTAAAAATTTTGAGATGAAAGATCTTGGCATCTCTTTTATATTAGGCATACAGATACACCGAGATCGCTTTCAGGGTATTCTGAGATTATCACAAAGAGCTATATCGAAACAGTTCTCAAGAGATATGGCATGCAAGATTGTAAACTAGGAGATACCCCTGTGGCTAAAGGAGACAAGTTTAGTCTCAATCAATGCCCTAAGAATAACTTTTAAAAGAAGAAATTGCAGAAGATTCCTTATGCGTCAGCAGTAGAAAGTTTGATATATTCTTAGGTTTGTACGCGATCAGATATAGCGTACGTTACTGGGATGTTGGACAGATATTTAAGTAATCCAGGAGTAGACTATTGGAAAGTAGCCAAATGGGTCTTACGATACTTAAAGAGAACAAAAGACTACATACTCATATATCGGAGGTCGGATAAGCTTGAGATCGTTAGGTATACTGACTCTGATTTTGCTGGATGCCAAGATAGTATGAAATCCACTTCAGGTTACATCTATTTGTTAGCTGGAGGTACTTTTTCTTGGAAGAGTGCTAAACAATCTCTTATAGCTTCTTCCACGATGGCAGCAGAGTTTATAGCATGTTATGAGGCATCCGATTATGAGATATGGCTACGAAATTTTATCACGGGGCTAAGTATAGTAGATGGTGTTGATAGGAGCTTGACGAAGTCGAAGTATATAGACATCATGTTCTTAGTTGTTAAAGAAAGAGTTCAAAGTGGACACTTTATCTATAGAGCACATTGGCACAAACATCATGATTGCAGATCCACTTACTAAGGGACTGCCACCCAAGATGTTTTATGAGCACACTGCTCGTATGGGTGTCACGTTATTTAAAGATATTTGGTTTTAGTGGGAGTTTGTGATTTTAGATGCTTTTATAGTATAGTCATTTTGAGTTATTTCAGTTTTTGGATATTTAAGATTATTTTCTGTAAAAATAAAGTTTTGGTTTGTTCATACTTTGATTTTAGTATGGTTTGATCTCAATAAGGTTTAAGGTAGACTAGTTGGAAATAGACATGTTAAGATCACATTACATGAAATTTTCATACTACACATTCACATCATGATCCATATCATTCAGTTGTATTGGCATAGTGATCATTGAGGGTCAAGTTACGATAGATGTAACGAAGGCCGCTTTAATCCTATATTGGTATAATTGATGGACCAGATTGGTTATAGATACATTTCGGTAATGACAATAAGGTTTGAGCTCATACGGTTATTTTTTGCAAAACATAATTATAAGGTTACACATATAACGCAAGTGGGAGATTGTTGGATTTTTTAATCCAGCATTGTTGGATCCTTAATTCAATGTTGGACTTATATGTGAATAATTATGTGTTGCGGACTGTCATATAAAGTTAAGCCCAATTAAAGGTGATCTATTAAGGTTTTCGGTATTATGGGCTTTAATGTATTTAATAGGATGTGGGCCTTTAATGCGTAAAGACTTAATAGTATTCTAATTCTATGATAGGCAAAATTAAGAATATCCAGTGACAACAGAAAACAATTGTCTATATAAGTGGTCGTGGTCCCCAAGTCACACGTAATAATCTTATCCACTCTTTCTAATATCCCATTTTCAGAGAGAAAACAAAAAGAGAACTAAAGGACTCTCTAGGAAAATGTGTAGACCCGGGCGCCAACCACACAAGAATTAAGCGTTATGGATTTAGGTACGTTTCCACAAAATTTATTATTGATTCTTAGTAATATGACATGAATATTCCTAGATTGTAAGTGATAGTTTTCATCAAAAAATTTTTATTGATCACATCAATGAGTTGAAGCAAGAGTGACAGATTGAGCAAGCCTAAATAAATGGCACTCCTTCAACTACATTTTTGCTCTTTGCTGTAATGGGCGGTGACTATTCTTAAATATCAAGTTCATTCATCTAAATTTTTGGATTTAGGAGAAACATAAATAAGGAAGAGAGAAACGAAAGGTGTTATTATGAGAGAGAAAGAGAGGCATCACAATCCAACGACAGTGATTTTTTAGATAATTTAATTGATGAAATCATAATTGACATATCCAGTGGTCTAAGTTTTGTAATCATACATATCAACCATTGGGTGTACCTACTTTTATCTGACGGCTGCCCTTTTTTTTAATAAAGTATTAAATTTAGCTGTATGAGATATATTATAAGCGAACCTTTGTGTATATATATGTATATCAAAATGAAAAGACTAGCTAATCCAATAATCTTCCGTAACGTTGAGGCTTGTTAACGGAAAGCGTAGATGTACAAAATCTCAATTTAACAGACAAACTAAAAACTCCATTTATTACTTACTTTCCTCCGTCTTAACGACAAAACCATCAACCAGCTCCATAATGTTAATGCTCGTAAACTGTTCCAGCTGCTGCACGCCGTTACAGCTACCGCCTGGGGCCCGGTCAATCCGCTGCGCCATCTGCCTAGCCATCACCCGTATCGCCGACCCTCGATCCACATGTGCTTGTCTTCCGTACTCCGCCCACACCTCCTCCTCACATCAGCCCGGTTACGTACCTCGGCCCGCTGTTGCTCCCTCGGTTTTCAACCGCCTGCTCTCAGGCCCGCCTCGCCACGCGCACGGCCGCAAAAGAGCCTTGATCGTCGGCCTATAAGCACACGAATCATGAGCTCAAGGGCTGTATTAATGACGCCAGGTGTATGAAGTACATGCTGATTAATCGCTTTGAGTTCCCTGAATCCTCCATCCTCATGCTTACTGGTAAAAAAATATTTTCTTTTCTTTTCTCTCCAATTATTTTTCATTTATTTATTTGCTGATTGGTTTTGATTGATAATTTTTATCTAGGTTACTTACTTGATTTGACTCGTTTATTTATTTATTTATTTATGTAACAAATATATTAGTCAAAAAATAAGTTCTTCTTAATAAATTTTTTAAATAGAAATAAATTTATGTTCTTTTAATTTTTTTTAATATGCTTGACTACGGAAGAAGTCATTTTTATTATTAGAAGAGAGAAGAATAATTATATTTAAAAAGTCTTTTAAAATTTTATTATTGATGTGGCTCTTTAAAATAAAAGAAAATTTTAATTTAAAGAATTTAAAGAACCTTAAGACCACTAACTTTTTTTTTGGAAAGTCATTATTTTTTTGACTTGAAGTCAAGCTAACGGTTTAGGAAAAAAGAAAAAAAATTGTAAATTTGGGGTAAGCAAAATAAAAATTTTGACGGAATACATAGATAAATATTATGATTTATTTAATTGATTAAGCACTAGTTCTTATGTGGCGAATTATAATGATAAGGTGTATTTCTCCCTTTCTTTGTTTTTTTTTTTAAGTAAGAATGGTCAGTGAATTTAAAAATTAGGTACTTGTTTAGTATAACTTATTTAATAATTATAATTAGTTATTTAATCCTATAAATATTTTTTAAATTATTATTATTATTATTATTTGATTGTTCTTTAGCAGAGTTTTTAAAAATTAATAAGTTATTTTATCTCTTTTAAAAAAAAGTTAAAATTTTAGGTTTAGAAGTAGAAGTTGAATTTTTTTAAAAGTATTAAAATATTTAAAATATCATTTATTTATTTAACAATCTTATTTCATTTTTTTCAAACGTGACTTTAAAATATTACCTATTAAAGTAATTTTATTATTTTTAATAAAAGTTAGCTAAACAAATAATTTTTTTTAATAAAAACTTTGATTAAAAAAACTCTACTTAAATAAGTTTTATTTGAAAAGTTATATCAAATGAACCTGAGCAGTGATTTTTATCCTTTTCTTTTATTTTAATAACTCACATTTTTTGTTTAATTTCATTTATTTGTAAGTTTACCCTTATTAAAATATAATAATTTTTCCTCATCTGCACTCCTCTATTTCCCCTGTAAATTCTAATAAATAACCTCTCTTATTTTCTAGAATCCATCCACGAATCAATTACTAACTCCTAAAACAATTCCCAATTAAAAAATAAACACCAATCAATCTCATAGATAACAAAATAACAAATTCGCTTCTTTGAAAAAAAACCCAAAGAAGCAAAATTTTCAACAATACAAAAATGAACTGCATTGCAGCTGGTGATGGGTGAATCTTCATAAAGTTAGTTGAGTAATGTTAGAGAGATAGAATCTTGACGTAATGTTGACAAATTTTAAGTTTCTTTATTTCTTTTGGATAACTTAAAATTTTTGTAATTATCTTAATGACCCTAATTAATTTTAATCTTAATGATTTTGAATAGTTTAATTATTCCTTCTTCCATCTCTTCTACACTTATTCTTAAAACTTTTTAAAATTTTGGCTATAATTTTATAAATTTCTAAATGATTATTATATTCATGTAGATCTATAAATTCTCCTGCATTTATAATTACTTCTCTCTCTTGATATATGGACTAAAATTTTTCTTCTAACATATTTATATATACATCAAATATGTTTTCTTTTGATTCTATTTATAAACTTAAAAAAATTTGGCTAGTAATTTGAACTATCTTTTTATATTTTAGCAACAAACGAAAACATATTAGGCCTTATTTCTTTTTTAAGATTCTACAAGATACCCCCCTTCTTACATGATTCTATTTAGAAACTTGAACATATAATATTATCTCTCCTTATATGATACTTGTTATATTCTTCTGGTTGATGGTGGATTCCCTAAATATAAGGTGACCCCTCCTATAAACGAAAACATGTTAGGCCTTAGTTTCTTTTTTTAAAATTCTACGAGATCCCCCCTCCTTCTTACATGATTCTATTTATAAACTTGAAGAGATAAGGTTATCTCTCCTTACATGATACTTGTTATATTCTTCTGGTTGATGATGGATTCTCTAGAGATAAGGTAACCCTTCCTCCTATTATCATTGAGGATAGTTGTTGTCTTCTTTTTCTGTTGACTGATAGCCTTCGCATGAATATTTTCTTTTAAATTATTGATGCTTTCAGCTAGTAACTTTTATCTTTTCAGTGACCTTTCTGTCACATGTTTATTATGAGCTCCTCATCTAGCGACATGTTTTCCTCGCTAGATTCCTCTTTTGATCCATCATAACAGTCATCAAATTATGATTGATGCTTTAGCATTTTGCACATCTCATGATGTGTTGGCAGACTGGATTCTACAAGATTTTCATACATTGCCTTTTTCTTTTTCAATATAGTCAGCTTGGTTAAAATGCTTTTTTTTCTACTTATAGAAAAGATTATATGTTCTTTTGTGGTCTTGCAGAGCCACACTTGTTTTTTACTTATTCTCTTAGGTAAGGATTTTTTATCCTAATGACCCTTTTGTTACTGAGAGTTTTAGGTTCACATAGTTCGAGACTATAATCATTGTAGACTTTTTCTTTTTCAATATAGTCTGCTTGGTTAAAATGCTTTTTTTTCTACTTATAGAAAAGATTATATGTTCTTTTGTGGTCTTGCAGAGCCACACTTTTTTTTTTTTACTTATTCTCTTAGGTAAGGATTTTCATCCTAATGACCCTTTTGTTATTGAGAGTTTTAGGTTCACATAGTTCGAGACTATAATCATTGTAGACTTAATCTAAATCAATAGTTGAACTCACTTTCTTACTGTTAATAAAGTCTTACTATTAAAACTAACTTGAATCATGTGTTATGCCTGATACCATTTGTTATTACAGTATTTAGGGTAAGCAATGAGAACCTTAAGAAAAATAATTTTTTTTGTCTTAAATATACTTTTGAGGTCATTGACAACCTCTTTAATTTTTCTTTGGAAGCCCGTTTAATTCCCTGCAATCATTGTTAACATAAATAAGGTTAAAGAATTCATATTCAAACATGTCTTTTATCAATTTCTAGATCAGCTGCTTTAACAAATTTAATCTTTGGCTATAATCCTGAATGATCTGGTTTTACAACCCAGTTAGAATGAATTCTATAGACTATTTTACTAACTCTTTTATAATCATAAACATAATCGTTCCTTATTGAAAATTTAACCATTGGAATAGACTGTCTGCTTTTATCATTTTGAGGCCTTAAGTGTATTGACGAACTTTGAGAGCCTTCTTTCTTCATATATTATTCTTTAAGATCATTGATTGTGAGAAATTTCGTTGCATATGTAATCTTTGAGTTTTGTGAAGAATTCTGGATAATTTGTCCCTCAATTTGATCCTAGAAATGGACTTTTTTTGGCATATTTTTAATATATTGTTTTGAAATATGGACTCTTAATGATTTTGCAAACTTTTGTCTAGGCAAAATTTTCTCAAATCTTCATGGCGAGCCGATTATTAATCATTTTATTGCCTTTGAGAAGCAACTCTTCACTTTCAAAGTACATCGTCATTACTAAATAACCTATCTAATAAAATAGTCTATGAGATTCATCCTAATTAGGTTGTCATACTATATCATTCAAGGCTATACCCAAGGATTAACTTTGTTCCTCGAGTCGATCTAAAATTAATAAAAGATATGTTCGAATATGGTTTCTTTAATCTTATTTATGTCAACAATAATTACAGGGAATTAGAAGAACTTTTGAAAAAAACTAAAGAGATTGTTAATGACCTCAAAAGGATATTTAAGACAAAAGAAGTTATTTTCGTTAAGGTTTTCGCTGTTTGCCTTGAATACTGTGATAATAAATGGTATCCGGCACAGTACATGATTCGGGTTGGTATTAACAGTAAAAAAGTAAGTCCAATTGTTAATCTAAATCAAGTCTATAATGACTATGATTCCAAACTATTTGAGCTTAAAGCTTTCAGTAGCAAAAGGGTCTTTAGGATGAAAGTCATCTATGAATCATTTGAGAGTATAAGAAAGGAAAATGTGTGGCTGCATGAGGCCACAAAAGAACATGTAATCTTTTTTATGAGCAAAAAAGAAAGCATACTAGCCAAGCGAGTAATATTTTAAAAAAAAAGACTGTGAAAATATCGTGAAATCAAGCTTGCCAACATGCAGTGAGATATACAAGGTGCTAAAGAATTAATCCTTATGTACCTAATGCTACGAAGGATTGAAAGAGGAATCGAACGAGGAAGACATGTCGTTACAAGAAGAGCTCATAATAGGCATGTAACAGAAAGGTTACTAAAAAGATGAAAGATACTAGCTGAAAGCATCAATAATTCAAAAGAAAAGATTTCGAAAAGATAAAGCTTATCAAAACCATGCGAAGGCTGTCAACCAACAGAAAAAGAAAACAACAACTACCTTCAATAATACAAGGAGGAGAGGTCACTTATCTCCAAGGAATCCACCATCAACTAGGAGAATATAACAAGTGTTATGTAAAAAGAGATAACTTTATTTTTTCAAGTTTATAAATAGAATCATGTAAGAAGAAAAGGGCATCTCATGTCTAATCCTTCACCTGCATCTGTATTCTCTCTTCTGTAACCTTCCTTTGTAAAAATTCCAATTATTAAATAAATAAAGCTTTTTGAGTGAAATTGTCATCTTCTATATATCTTATACATTTTTAGAAATCAACCAAGAATCTTACATGCCAACATTTATGCTAAACGAAGAAGATTTCTTATTACTAAGCACTTTTTCAGAGACAATTGCAGGAAATTCACTTAGACAATTTCTATTAGGCCAGTCTGTTGTATGTTCGTGGGGCTATGTGGAATAGTCGCTGGAGTCATCTTGCATGATGTGTGGAGCTATGGCAATGATGTCCATGGATCTATCTATGGTTGGAAATAATTAGTGAATCTATTCCAGAATTCCGAGGGATAGTGCATTGATTAGTAATTTTGAACTATCTTTTTATATGTTAGCAACAAACGAAAACTTATTAGGCCTTGTTTTTTATTTAAGATTCTACAAGATAGGAAGTGGTAAAAGTAACTTAAATTTATAAAAGTAGAAAGATCAGTTAACAAGTTTTTGGATGTAATTGATACTTTAGATTTTAATCAAGAATATCAAGTTATTTATACAATTTCAATTATTGAAACTAGATTAAATACAAGAAAATGCTTGTATGAAGAGATTAAAATGATTAACTTTAATAATGATCAAGAAATATTTGATTCCTTGGAATGGGGAATAGGATAGCCTTAATGAAATCTATTCTATTCAGTCTTGAAATAATTCAAGATAGATGTAAAGCTAATAATATGATTCAAGATCGTCCATAAATGGTGGATAACAACAATGATAATGTAAATTTGTTGATTTAGGAGGTTGAATTTAGATTACAATTTCTATTTAATAGCCTTGATGATATGATCCTTAGTTGGGAACATAGATTGGATGTATATATAGATATGCTGAAAAAAATTAGTCAATGTCTCAAGAGAGACAAACAATCATAAATACAGGTCTAATCTAGAAATCATAGATCTATATGAATATGATTATCATCTAGAAATTTATAAAATTATAGTAAAAACTTTAAAAAGTTTTAAAGAAAGATGTAGAAGAGTTGAAAGGAGTGATCCAACTATTGAAAATCATTAAGATTAAAGGTCCTTGAGGTAAATATTAAAATATTTGGGCAACCAAAAGAATTATTGAAACTTGAAGTTTGTCATCATTGTCTTAAGGTTCTGTCCTCCTAGCATTAGTCTAACGTAAAAGGGGAAAATATAATTCCATGATTCTAACTTAGATAATTTTAAATGATTGTATTATAGGATTCAAGCTCAAAACATGTGGGCGTCAAATCATTTCAATTGATGACAAAAGTTACTTAATAAGATTTAATTAGTACTAGCTAGAGATGGCTAATGGGCTAGACGGTAAGAGGCACGGCATGGCATAAGCACGTTTTAGTGGAGCATGTAACACAATACGACACGCACATGGGACAAGCTTAGAATTTTAGGCATGCACACAGTAAAAGCACGGCACGCGAAAAAATCCTCAATAAGTACGCTTTAATTTTTAATAAAAGTAAACTTAAAATTTTATGATTTACAAAGAACTTGAAATTCAATCTTTTAATATATTTTATTAGCACAATTTTTTAAATTTATTTAATTCTTAATTTTTTTAAAAAATATAATTGATTTATGTTTATAATTTATTAAATAAATAATTGATATCATGATTTTAATAAATAAAATTATAAATATTATGATTTTATAAATATGTATTAATATCATTATAAACTATGATTTATGATTCTACGAAATTCTAAGTTAACAATAAAGTTAATCCTTAATAAAAATTTATTATTATTGTTATTGTTAAGTATTAAAAAATATTCTAATACCATAGGTCAAATTTAGTAATTAATATTACATTCTCTTATTATTATTAATTTATTATTATTGAATATGGATTTGAGTATTGAATTTTTTATTCTATTAAATTTGAATAAAGGCATATAGATCTAAAAAGATATATAAACTTAAAAAAATATGCCAATAACTTGGTATGCGCTCTTAAAAAAATAAAAGAAAAAAAATTTAGTGTGTTTTTTTTCTTAGGCACGGCACAGCACAGTGCACAACATGGCATGTGTGTTTTTCAGTATATAAAAAATATTTTAATATTTTACAGTTCTATTAGATATATTTTATGATAAATAGAATCATAATATTAAAATAAATGTATTAAAATTTAAATTATTTTGAATATTATGTAAAATAATAATTTTAACATTATTATTCTATGAGATTTTTTTATTGTAAAATGTATTTAATTCAAATATTTATTTAAAATCCTACAATAAATAAAAATATATTATTAAAATAAATATAAAAAATTATATATTTAAATTTATTAATTAAAATATTTTAATATTGTTACTATATTGCATAGATTACATTATTTATATAATATTCATATTTAGAAAAAAATTTAAAGTCAATTTTTTTGGGATAATACAGGTAAATGGTATAATGATCAAAATATGATTTTAGTGTCTTTTTTTCAAAACTTGGGGGTGTTGATGGTCATTTGCTCAAACCTTGGGGGTGTTGGAGACAGATCGGAAGTAATCTAAGAAAGATATGATGGCCACTACAAATGAAAACCCATAATGTTCCTAAATAGAGGGAGCCTAAATCGACTATTCGATGCGTCCATTTCTTGCTAGACTGAGATCACTGTTTGGGCACCTTACATGGGATACAGAGATCAAATAGGTTAGAAACAAGCGGCACCTTTCAATTCCATGCCTGAGTCTGGATGAGAATCTTAGATCAGATTGGAATTGTGTAGCGAACTCTACCAATTGGGATTTCTTTAGAGAAAAAAATAGTATTAGTTGTGAAATTAATTTTACAATGCCATTCACTCCTATATTTTATATTGAAAAGTAGGAAGGCTAATCACCAAAAATTCAATCTTTAGTTTTTTACACAATTTTCCAATATTTTTATATTTGATCATCAAGGGTTTAATTCGACTTATTTAATCAAGATTAAAATTATAAATTTCAAAAAATAGGGGTTTTATGACAGTTTTAAAGGGATGCCAATAACTCCACTCAAATTTCAATCCAACACAACCAAATAAACATGTCCAATCCAAATCAATCTAATCATTAAATTAATAGGTTAGGTTGGGTTAATTGAATTGATTAAATTGAAACATAAAAGTGAAAAAAATATTTATTACTTAAAATCATTTTCAACAAAAAATATTAATTCTCTATCATACAGTAAATGTTGTCCATTGCATCTAACATTTATTAATTAATCACAAGATGTAATGTTTGAATATCTTCAATTTACTTTTACAAAAAATTTGGAGATTCAGTGAACATTAAGTTGAACCGAGAGAAATTGAAAAGAGTCTCTTTCATAAAAGAATAAAAAAGATTTAAAATTAGATTTATGCCTTGTTTGAGATTAATGTTGAAACTCTTTAAACTACTTATATCATAATCTTTTATAAAAATGATTTGGTAAATCCTTTAAAAATTATTTTTTTCTTAAGTTTCTCCATTTTGACAGAACTGTAAGGTATTGTTTTTTATAAATAGCTTATTAGATAATCTTTTACACATTTTCAAAATTCCTATTATAATCTTACTATTTTAACAAGAAGATAATTATATCTTGCTTTTTCATAAATCTTGATATATAAATAAAAAATAATTTAAACTTATGTCTATTTTGATTATTATCTTATAAAACAATACTTTCATAATAAAATTTATTAAATAAATGTATTCTACTTTTTAAATTTACAATTACCGTAAAAGTACGGTTTACTAAATAACAAACTACTTTTTTAATCAGTAATTTACTTCATCTGCACAATACAAATAATTTACTTCATCAATCACCACAATTTTAAATTGGCCCTTGGTCACGTAGGTTTAATAGTTGATGGTTGACATTAATTTTTCTCTTATTTTTATTGTTACCTAATCCAACCATTAATGGGGTTGAAAAAAATTGACCCATTCAATCCATTATAATCAATTAACCCATTTAAATTTAATTAGATTGGATTGTATCTATTGAGTTCAGATAGGTTGGTTTGCCCACCCCGAGGACAAATGAATGAGATTCTTTTCTAAAGGACTTGGTGTCTAGACATTGTTTAAATGATAATGCAGTTAATCTTCTGAAAATAACAATAGTAAAAGGTGCTCAAAAAGAGCGGCCTGGGAGCAATTACTAGGGATAAAAAGAAATAGGGAATTATGTGCTAGTCATTAAAGAAGGAAATGCGGTATGTCTTTATTGTTGCTGCCTATGCTTGAATCTCTTTTTTTCACATGTGCACAAATATCTTTTTTTTTTGTAAGTTGCCAATAAAAGAAATTACTATGATTTTTTTTAATATTTCGTTTGATTAGCTGGTGTACTATGGATACTGCAGAATGCATTTCATTGTTGAATGCTAAATTTTTGGAGCCCCAAACTTTGCGGGTGCTCATATTTTGGTCTCATAAGAAACCTTGCTTTGAGGAATCTTCTTAATACCAATAAATTATTTGGACTTAATTTTAGAATGATTGTATCCATTCGTTTTTTTATTAGTAACAGCAGGTTTTAATTGAGTCATATACATCTACCACATGATTTCAGCAATTTAAAAAAAAAAAAGAGGTAGTTGTAATGGTTGCAGGCTTATTTGTGAAAAATAGCCTTATCTGAGCCCTACTTTTTTAAAATTTTTTTCTGAAAACCAATTTGCAGACGAAGATCCCGATCCCTTAAAGCGTCCTACCAAGTATAACATGAGAATGGCATTGTATTGGCTTATTCAAGGTTGTCAACATGGAGACTCACTGGTGTTCCATTTTTCTGGTCACGGTTCACAACAAAGGAATTACACTGGCAATGAGGTTGATGGATATGATAAAACTCTTTGTCCGATCGATTTTGAAACCCAAGGAATGATTGTTGATGATGAGATCAACGCAACTCTAGTCAAGCCTCTTCCTAGTGGGGCCAAGCTTCATGCATTTATAGATGCTTGTCATAGTGGCACCATGTTAGACTTGCCATTTCTCTGTATGATGGACAGGTTAGTCCCTTTTTATTACTCAAAACTGATACAAGTACTGAAAGCCTTGAAAAATGAACAAAGCAAAAACAAATAAAACTAAAGAAATCATGTTTTCCATCTGTCCATGCATTCTTTCTTAGCTTGCGCATTCTTTGTTTAAGGACGTAGGCGAGGAAAATATATATGGGAGGACCATCTGTCCATGCATTCTCTTTTGACTTACACATTCTTTGTTTGAGGACATAGGCAAGGAAAATATATATGGGAGGATCATCGCCCTCGATCAGGAATGTGGAAAAGAACAAGTGCTGGAGAAACTATTTCATTTAGTAGCTGTGATGATAATCAAACATCTGCTAACACTTCAGTAAAGTCTTTGTGATCCATATCAAACTTTCATTTAACTGAAATATAAAAAATATGTATTTTAGTCTCTAACTGACATTGAGTTATTCAAACTGATGCTTTATGAGCAGGCTCTATCAAACATCCCATCAATAGCTGCGATCACTTATTCTTTTGTCCAAGCTTTTGAGCTTGGACATGGAACTACATATGGAAGCATGCTAAACTCAATGAGATCTACCATTTGTAACACGAACGGAGTTAGTGAGAGTGGAGGTGGAGTTGGTTTTGCAACATCTCTGCTCGTTATGCTTTTGAAACAAGGGAATCGTATTTGAGGGTTTAAATAGGTATTTATATTGGTCATCTTTGTCAACTACCATAGATGTGGCTTGTCTTGTTTGTTTCACATATTTGTCTCCCCTCTGTTAATTGGTTCCTAAATTGTTGGTCTGGGATAAACATATGTCATGAGAGTTGGAATTTTTAGATTAAGGAAGAAGATGAATAAACTGCAAAATTTCATTTCATGGAACATTCTACAAAATTTTGCTTAGCACACTTTATATACAACTCCACATCTTCCAGATTATTCTACTAAGTTTTGTTAAGAACAATTGTTACAGCTGTAATAGTATAACTAATTGAAAAACAAACTTAGTAATCTAATTAACTAACTCATGATTAAATTGCAAAGGAATCTCCTAATAACAGTTTTGCCATCTAGAAGCTTCCAACTCTTTATGTGCAGTTTTCAACATTATTCTCAGGTGTACTGCTAAGTTTGCAATTGACTTAGTTCCAGCTGGTACTCCAATGTGTGCCGACTCTGGTTCAGCTTCTTTAGTAATTCCAACACCCATTCTCAAACTTAAGTCTTTTGTAAAGACTTTAAGTTTGCTCCTGAAGAAGCTGAACTTGAGATAAGTAAGAGGTTTAGTCAAAACATCAGCAACTTGATCATTGCTAGATACATAAGCAATTTCAACTTCTTTCTTTTCAACTTTATCCCTAACAAAATGAATATATATTTCAATATGTTTAGTCTTAGAATGTAGTACTGGATTTGTGACTATAGCAGTTGCACTTGTGCTATCATTCAACAGTAAAGGAGTGTTCTGAAGTGTGATATCAAGTTCTTTAAGAACATAGCAAATCCAAGTTAATTCTTAACAAGTTAATGATATAGCCCTATATTCTGATTCTGCTGATGATTTTGAAACTATACTCTGCTTCTTTGAACTCCAGCTTATCAAATTCTTACCTAAATACACACAGTAGCCACTAGTTGATCTTCTGTCATCAATATCACTACCTCAATTTGCATCAGAGTACAGTACAAGATCCAGAAACTTAGGCTTCTTGAACACTAATCCATAGTCTATAGTTTCCTTGAGATACCTTAGTACTCGTTTACAAGCTAGCCACTGAGGTTGTAGAGGATTAGCCATAAACTAACTCAATTTATTTACTGCATATGTTATTTCTGGCCTTGTTAAAACAACATACTGTAATCCTCCAATTGGTTTTCTGTACTAAGTAGCATTAGCAGGTATTTCCCCCGTGTTTTTGCTGAGCTTTTCTGTTGTTGCCATTGGTATATTAGCTCTATTACACATCTTCAAGTCAAATCTGGCAAGCAAATCTTTTATGTATTTTGACTAAGATAATACTAAGGTATCTTCATTTTTGATAACTTCTATGCTAAAGAAGAAGTTAAGATTTCCTAAATCTTTAAAAGCAAAAACATTGCTCAAATTACAAATAAGTTGCTCTATCTCAACATTATTACTTCCTGTTATAATTATGTCATCAATATAGATCATCAATATGATTAAGTCACTACCATTTCTTTTAAAGAACAAAGATGCATCTGACCTTGCTCTAGTGAACTACCATGATTCAAGAACTTATCTAAATTTGTCAAACCATGCTCTAAGAGCCTGCTTCAATCTATACAATGCCTTTTCCAATTTGCAAACATAACTGGGGTGACTTGAATCCTCAAAACCTTCAGGTTGAGGCATGTATATAGTTTCATTTAGTTCCCCATTAAGAAATGCATTGTTGATGTCTACTTGTCTCAATTTCCAGTTGTTCATGACAGCAAGGCTCAATATAATTCCTATGGTTACTGCTTTTACAACAGGGTTAAAGTTTCTTGGTAGTCAACCCCTTCTATTTGTAGAAACCCCTTTGCTACTAAATGAGCTTTGTATTTGTTGATTGACCCATCAGAGTTCTGTTTCACTCTATAAACCTATTTGTTTCCTACAATCTTCATATTCTGTTCTGGTGGAACCAAACACCAAGTCTGATTTTTCAATAGTGCATTGAACTTTTCCTGCTTTGCTTGTTTCCACTTAATATCATTCAAAGCTTCAGTTACACTTGAAGGTATGTCAAGGGATGGGGATTTTTCAGTGTTGTAAATTTTTTGTTTGAATATTCCATTTTTAGCTCTAGTTATCATTGGATGAATATATTTGGATTGAAGTGTTGGTTGAGGTAATTCTGGTAATTGATTTTCTGGTTCAGATTGATTAGTATAGAGAGGTTGAAGTGAACTATGTGAACTGACAATATTGTCATTTACTGAATTTGTTTGATCATTTGTGTTGTTTAGAATTTGATCATTAGAGAGACTATTTGATCCATTTATGTCTTCTGATGAATTTGAACCAGCTGCTGTAGCCTCATGATTTTGATTTTCAAAAGGAAGTGATATTGAAATGAATCTGCTAAGTGTATTTAAAGGCTCTGATGATTGAACAGATTTGGTCGTCATGAAGTTTGGATCATTTTGGAAAGGAAAAGAATTTTCATTGAAATTTACATGTGCAGCAATATAAATTCTGCCATTTGAATTTAAACAAAGATAACTCTTGTGTAGATTATTGACACCTAAGTTTATACATTTTGAGGTGTGCAAATCAAACTTATGACTGTTGTAGGGTCTTAAGAAATGATAGCATTCATAGCCAAAGGTTTTGATCAGAGAATAGTTAGGTTTCTTTGAATAAAGGGCTTCAAAAGATGTTTTATGATTCAAAGTAGGTGTGCTGGTCCTGTTAAAGATAGACAACATTATAGAAAGCTTCCTACCAGAATTTCAGAGGTATGTCAGCTTGAGCAAGGAGTGTAAGTCCAGTCTTAACTAGATGTCTGTGTTTTCTTTCAGCCTTTCCATTTTGGTGATGAGTGTAAGGATAAGAATATCTTATAGTTATCCCTTCATTTCTAAGATAGTGTTCAAAAGTTTTGTATTCCCCTCCCATATCACACTGGATTGTTTTGATTTTCAATATTTGAAACCTTGATTTGAGTTAGTCTATAAATCCATGGGAAATTTTTTTATTATTAATGAAGGATATATAATATTTGAAACCTTGATTTGAGACTGTTGGTGCAGAACCCCAAAGATCACTGTGAATTATTTCAAGTGCAACAGATGATTTAGACTCACTGCTTTTGAATGACAGTCTGTGTTGTTTTCCATATTGACAAGCTTTGCAAAAAGACAACTCGTATATTTTATTTCCAAAAGAGATATTACAAGCTGACAAAGTTTTTCTAAGATCAGTAACATTTGGATGACATAACCTCCTATGCCAAAGATGAAGAATTTTGTTTGTTATTTGATCTTTGTTGCTTGTATCATCTACTCTTGAACTGATAGATATCATAGACTCTGGTTTATTTGCTGTCTAAACTGAAAATTGACTAGGATATGAAGATGAAGAGAACAAGATAGATTTCACTTTACTGTGATTTAGAGGCAAGTTCAGTAGCTTGTACAATCCATCTTTAGCTACTTCTTTCATGAGAACAGTCCCCCTTCTCTTATCCTTAACAACACAATATGTTTTTTCAAATTCAATACAAACATTATTATCATTTAAAAGTTTGGATATGCTTATTAGATTTTTGGTTATTTTTGGCACATAAAGAATATGATTCAGTTTGACATATTTCAAGATCTGTGGTTCAAGTGTACTAAGCAGTGCATGACCAGTAGAAACAATTTTTAATTTAGAGCCATTACCTACTGCAAGCTGATTTTGGCCTTTGTATTCAGTGCTTATACTCAGATTACTGAGGTCATTAGAGACATGATTTGTTGCTCTACTATCAAGATACCAGCCACCATCTCTGGTTTCTTCACCTTCAGTTACATAAGCACTTTTTTTGTTCCCTGCAAAGTTTAGCACAAAGTTTTTCTTGAATCTATACCAGCAATCCATAGCAGTGTGATTCTTTCTGAAGCAGATTTGATAAGGTCCTTTAGGTGATTCACCATAAGTTGAAGCTTTTCCTTTGATTGTCTTGAACTTGGCTAGAATTATTTCCTCCAAATTGTCTCCCACCAGCATTGTTTCCAAATTGTCTTCCATTATGATTTGTGACATCTCCAGTATTGTTGAAGTTTAGTTGCCAGTTTCTCCTTTGATTTCCTCTATAATAAGCTATATTAGCTTGATAATCAATATGACTAATGGAATTTTGATATTCAATTATGTTCTCTTGATTTGAACAGCAAGCTGTATACATATGATGGAATTTTATTTTCTAGATTAGCATTAATTGTGGCAATAATTGAATTATATTCATATCCAAGACCAGTAAGCAAACATAGCGCAAAATCATCATCACTCATATTGTTTCCAGCAGCTCTAAGAGAATCTAGCATCACCCTCATTTTTGTATAATATTCATGAACACTCATTGATCCTTTTCTTGTGGTTTGAATTTGAGTCCTCAAATGAAGAATTCTAGATCTAGATCTTGCACCAAATTGTTTAGAGAGAATTTGCCAAACCTCTACAAAATATTTTGCTCCAACAACAGCACTTAGAACATCTTCACTCAAAGTTGAAAGTAACCAGCTCATAAGTTGCTGATCATTTCTTCTCCAGATCTGAAACTCAGGATTTGGTGTAGTGACAATAGTTTGATCATTGTCAACATTAATTGAGAACCGATTTGGAGGATTCTTATTGTTATCGATCAGATCTTCAAGTTCATTAGCATTGATAGTTGCCATGACTTGAGATTTCCATAACAAATAATTGTTGCTAGTAAGTTTGATAGGAGTATTGAATGTGAATGAATTGAGAATTACAGAGTTGTTGTTTGGATCATGAGTTGAGCTTGTAGTTGAGCTAGAAGCTCGATTAATCGTGGATTGATATTCATTGCTAGCCATTTTAACTAGCTCTGATACTAAGTTGGAATTTTGAGATTAAGGAAGAAGATGAATAAACTGCAAATTTTCATTTCACGGAACATTCTACAGAATTTTGCTTAGCACACTTTATATACAACTCCACATCTTCTAGATTATTCTATTAAGTTTTGTTAAGAACAATTGTTACAGCTGTAATAGTATAACTAATTGAAAAACAAACTTAGTAATCTAATTAACTAACTCATGATTAAATTGCAAAGGAATCTCCTCATAACAGTTTTGCCTTCTAGAAGCTTCCAACTCCTTGTGTGCAGTTTTCAACATTATTCCCAGGTGTGCTGCTGAGTTTGCAGTTGACTTGGTTCTAGCTGGCACTCCAATGTATGCTAACTCTGGTTCAGCTTCTTTAGTAATTCCAACAATGAGTAGTAGGGGCTTCCATTCCCTTTCCTCTTGTCTCTTTTGCTCTTGAACCTTTTAGTGCGTGCCATCTCCATACATCGCGGATGACTTTTATAGGAACTTAATGGAATCAAAGTTAGAAAAGATGGAAAATAGTAATGGATAAGAGCCATTTTGCACCATAGGAATACTATTAGATGCCATATTGACAGAAGGATACCATGAGGAAAATAAAAAAGGATCAAGATCCTCTCATAGTATTTTTCTCTCCTAATTTTTCAAATTTAATAGAAAAAGTTGGTTTAATTATAAATACAATAAATAAAGCTTGTTTAAAATTCAATTTTGGCCACTTATTTTCACTAGGAGAGATTAGGAGAGAAAAAACACTAGGAGAGGATCCTTATCCAATAAAAAAAGTGTGGGATAAGATTCTATTTTCCTTTTGATCCATTAGTCCTCTCCGCCACTTTAGAACCCAATATTCACTTTTGGAGTTAATAAATGTGATAAATCGTAAAACTCATTGATCTGTTGCCACTCATTCTGCAACTAAGGTCTTGGGATATAAGGACGCTGAAAGTATTTATTAGAGATACCAGTCTGTTCACTGCCAAATATAAACAACCTGACCGGGCTTCATGGATACAGTTTTTGTACATCCACATCTACTTTTGTTAATTTCTGCGTGGACGCACGATTCTGTTGCGGGATCTACTGTAATACGTCATTCTGATCCATATCAAGCTGAGAATTTTGGCTCATTCATCATTAAAAATAGTAATTAGATATATCCTTGTTATTTTTGTTTGTATGCTTGATGCCATTATCTGTGAATTTATTCACCCTTATGTTTGATGCAGGAACCTCAGTTGACTGCTACCATACCATTCGATATCTATACAAAGTCTTTCTCCCTATAACTACTAGTAAACCAATATTCTTATGCAGCAGCTCATGATTTGTTTCCAGTATGCCCCTGTGAATCTGCATAGATATTGACGCTACAACGAATTTGCCCTCGGAAACACACATATGCCCACGGAAAAATTCATTTCCAAAAGAGCCATGCTGTCGACTATCGCCGTATTAAGTTACGTTGAAAAAAGTGTTTTGTCAATGAGTCGTCATAGAAAAACTTTGTTTTCGATGGGAATGCCATTAGAAACGGCATGACTCCTTGAAAATAGTTCCTGAAAAATCAAATAACCACATTTTCGCAAATACTAGATAGACCGTCATTATTCCTTTTTGTCTAGGTTCCTGTTAATTTATTTATTTTTCTTATGTTTGCAGTAATCATTTAATATATTTTCACTTGATTTCTTGCAAATATAATAAAATCTGAAGTTGTTCTATAAAGAATATATATTATAAGGTATAACATTACGAACAAAGTACTCTAACACAATGCCCTAGATGTTGCTTTAAAATTTCAAAGAAATTGTATCTTGGTGTCGATCAAAATATAACCATATGTCTATTTTAGATTGAATATTCTTCAGAGACAAGTGAGGTTGTAATTGTTAACCAAGGGGAATAATGATTCGTGATGCTTGATTGAATATTGCAATTAAATGTCCAACAGTTGCAACCTCCACAAATCTGTAAATAAACATTAATTATAGTTTGGCTAGCTACTGTAAGATGATTCAACTCAATAAGATACTATTTAAAATATGTGATTAAGATCAGACCTAAGTAGACGATCAATGAGAAGCAATGGGAGCTGCAGCTAAAGCTAAGGTAGCACGTAGTGGTGGTTCCCTGCAATTAGTGTGAGCAACTATTATAGAAGTGAAGTCCTTCTTTGCATGTCCTACAATCTACACAAGCATAAATATCCATCACAAAACTGCACTAATGAGAAAATTAAAAGAATAAAAACATCACCTTGATCGAGTTCAGATATCATACAGGCAGGATTCATAGTGTGGTGAAGTTTCAGGATAGATGAATAAATTATTTGACCTATGGTTAACCCGTATATTATTCAGACTCAAATTACAGTGCATTTTAGCTAATGAACTGGATCAAATAAGAAGTTTGATTGATGCACATCACAAAGCCAAAAAAAAAAATAAAGGAAAGAAAGTAAAAAAGACACTAAGGAAAGAAAGGTACCTTATTATCAACAAAGTGTCGGATTCATTTCTCATATATTGTGGATTAGTATAAATCATTTTAATTATTTTATGTTAACTAGATTAATACGTGGTTAATGTCAAATATTAATGAACAACTTTGACAGACTCATTATTAAGTGATGAAATATTATGTTAATGAGTCTAATTTTGTCACATCCCATATAATAATACATTATGGATAAGTATATCCTTTAGTTGTATTATTTTAACTCATAATGGAATGGATAATTTTGTATTAACACATGAGAGGTGCATGCACTCCGTCACAATATTCAAGTGACTTCAGCTAGTTGGGAGTTCACTTTACACAGAACTGAAGCAGTGGCTGTACAAATCGTTCGAACCTTGAGCTAAGAGAATGCAGCAAGTTGCAGAAGCTAGATCAAGGTAGTAGCAGTTCAGTTGAAGCTCCACGACAAGCTTACAAGCTTAGATTCGTGGCTAATCAAGGTAAATCTCGAATTTTTCCCTTATGACATGTGATGAATGGATTTTGCAAGATCACGGGCATAAAGCTTACATTTATTTTAGCACAACAATCCGGCAATTATCTTTGGTGTTGTGCTAAGAGGTTTCTTGCATCATATACAGTTTCGAGAATGTCCAAAGAACATACAAGGTAAATATATAAACACTGTAAGTGAATACAAAAGCCAAGGTAAAAAAAAATGCAAAAATGCCACAGAAATTTCCATGTCCCAATTGATTGCTCTGCAACAGCAATGCTTAAGAGATTCAAAGAACATACACTAAAACTGAAACGACAAGTTTGAGATCAGTATTATGAGGACTTATGTGCTAAGATTTTTGGATCTAAATGCAATTGAGGAAGCATTTCGGGCCATAGTGTAGATCAACTTTAGCCAAGGCAGGCATTTGCAAATAATTTGCTAGTGTTCAACCATTTATTTATACCAATCAATTTTTTTAAAAGTAAAACTCATTTAATTTGAATAGAATTAAATCAAATAAATGAATTTGGACTCAAATTGCCACCCTTATTTATTACCGAGCATACATTGTTATGGGAAAATTTTATCATATTTTTTATATTTTTCTGACAATATTTTTATACATTTGTAAAAAAAATACAAAAAATACTTATTATCAAGGATATTTATTGCCTGCCAAAATATTTAGTCGGTTGTAAGGCTTTTTGCTGTAATGTGAGAGAACTTGATTTAATTATGAATTTATCAAAAGTTTACACTTTTTGATGTTTTGTTTTCTCCATTTTCTCTGTTTTGACTTTTGAGGATAAAACTAAGAATTAATCATATGTATCTCCATAGTTTGGCTGATCTGCAAAAGAGATGTTTTAGATTTAGGATTGCTTATCTTATTATTTCCCTTGCTAGCGAGTTTGAGAATTCAAATAAATGAGTGCTAAAGTAGATTGGTGGTTATCGTGGTGATGATAGGATGGTAAATTAAATTTTCACGAGATTCAATCCGACATGCCGTGTAAAATATTATAAATTGTTAAATAATTAATCATTTAATTTTTGTTTTTTACTTTATTTAAACTAAATGCAAATATCCCCCTTTAAAAAAAAACTAAATATAAATATCGAAATTAAAAAAAAAAAAAAGAGTACCCGCCGTTAGCAATAGTCAACCCCTACCAGGAATGATTTCAGATTTGTGTGGCCGTTAAACCGGCCAGCAGTTATCTCCGAAGCAACAAACAAACCCGGTTCAGTACCAAGACTCGTACCAAGTGCTCCAAGTTACAACCACCAGATAAGCCCAGACAAACAAGACAGAGCACTTCTTGTTCTCATCTCAGCTCTCGCTCCCACACAACCCAACCTCTGAATTCTCACTGCCATGGCCACCACCACCACTGAGCTCACCTTCTCTCCCCTTGTCCTCCGTCTCTCTAATCCACATCACCACCACTCCTGCAATTTTCTCTCCGTTTCAACTCAGGGCAGTAGTGGACTCGCCCTGAGAGTAACAACGACTAAGGCTCTGGGCAGTGATATGTTGGGAGATTTTGGAGCTAGAGACCCGTTTCCAGCAGAATTAGAAAGTGGTTTTGCTGAGAAAGTGTTGGGAAACGTTGACACTGAACACAAAATACTTATTCCAAATTTGTCAGCTCTGTCACTTGCTGAGCAAGACTGCTCTCCTGTCTCTCCTCTCCAGACTCCTATGTCAGCCGATGACGCTAAGAAGTTGCTCAAGAAGGTGATTTTCCAGTTTCCATTTATTTTTTAAACTATATTTAATTCACAAATGGATGTATGTAAAAATGTTTAAGCTTTAGAAGAATGTGCATTTGTGACTTGTGAGGGGTACTTGCGATGTTAGAATTTTAAGTTCCCATACCTAAAATATTGGACCTGTAAAAATGTTTACCTCAATTCAGCCATTATTTAATTTTTCTGTTTGTTTTCACTTTTCAATACTTGAACTTTCGAAAAGGAAATTCAATGGAGCTTTGGGAATAGTTTATTTGTGTCTTACAATTTGAACTGAGATATGGGAATGGCAAATTAAAAGTGAGTGTTGCCACTTTCCTGTTTGCATACAAAGCTATGAGCGTCAGATATCTGTTCAAGAATTTTGGTCTGTGAGGCTGGGGAAATAGAATAATTTGAAGAATCCCCTTTTGGCTACATTTCTCAGTCTTTGGGTTTTTCTCATTTTTCTCTAATTTGGGACCTAAAGTTTTCATGTAGTTTCCTGATAGATTACGCATTACCAGCTGGGTTTTAGTCTCCTCAGTACTAGATAATGTGACAAAATAACCTCAATTTATTTATCAAATTAATGGCAATGATTAAATGATCAGAGACTTTAAGGATAAATTGGTGAATTTAACAAGTTGTTTGTGCTAGCACTCTGCATTATGTCCTATTCCAATTTATGTGATTTTTCACTTGGACGAAATTCCATAATGTTTTCGGTCGGCATCTTTATGCTGGAATAAGATCAAAAAATTTTCTTCCTTCTCTGACTAGTACTTAAGTGTCTTTTGATCCGACATTCTGGAAAACCAAAGGGAAGATGATGGCTCCTGGTCTTGTTTTGCACTTTCATCATTATATGAAGCAAAATCTTGGATGTGCATCAGGCCACTTCAATACTTGAAAGAATTGATGTAAGATTGTCTTTTTCCTTCTGTTACCTATGAAAGTTATGTTTGTGACAGTAGGTCATTGGCTGGAGACTTTTGGAAGAAGAAGGTGGACTTAAACTACAATGCTTGTGGAAATTAAGAGATTTTAAATGTGGGGTTGAACTCATCAATAGGATATACAAGGTGACAGAAGCTTCCGGACATTTTCCAAATCTCCACTTGGAGCAGCCCAATCAAGTTAGAGCTGAAATATGGACTTCTTCCATCAGTAAGCTTTTCACTTTCAGAAATTTGCACCCATTTCAGATTCTGATTATAGTTATAGCATTTTCTTTTCCCAATGGCTAAATACCATTGATATTGTCTGTGGTCTCCACCACACAGCTGCTATTAAGCATGTTTCACTTTTACAGCATATGATGCTGCTGCTATACAGTGCTTTGAAAAGTTTCCATTTAAATGCAGGAGGCCTGAGCATGAATGATTTCATTGTAGCAGCAAAATTAGATCAGATAAAAACATCAGATCTTGCTCCCAGAAAACGAATTTGGGCATAGCCAGAGCGTATTCTTCCTCTCCCCGAAGAAACACAAAAAGTCTGTCCGCTCATGTCTTTTTCAGCACTCAATAACAGCAAACAAAGGGCTCATGTTGGGAAAAGTTTATGAGAAATGACCAATCTCTTTCCTTCCGTTCTCACTCTTTTAACTTGTGCATATGAAGTTAAGATCTCTTCATCCATCCATGTTGTGTTTCATGTCGCAAATTAATATATATAGTTATTGTGAGACCA
This sequence comes from Luvunga scandens, assembly GCA_030449905.1. NCBI lineage: Eukaryota > Viridiplantae > Streptophyta > Magnoliopsida > Sapindales > Rutaceae > Luvunga > Luvunga scandens. The sequence continues at coordinate 296,207 of JASUUG010001266.1, forward strand.
TTCATCCATATTCGTTTTCAGCTTGTGCCAATGAAAATTAATCTTTTTTAAGTAAACCTGGGTATCACCTTCATTATGGTTGAAGAAACAATAGTTCCATCTTGTGTACTTTGTATAATTTTATGCCTTTGCAGCTTGTTAATTTAGCATGGATCAACATGGGAGCCAAACACTCTCTTTTCGAAAATTTGAGACAGTCGAGCAGATTTCTAATCGTAAGTATTAATCTGTCCGGGTATCACTTGATCAAATTGTGAGTAAATTGAAATCTGATTTGTATCAAAGAAAAAACAAATGGTGAAATGGTAGACACAACATAAAAGGAGCAAACTTGTAGACGCTAGGGCTAAAAATGATGACATGATGAACATCTGATGGCGACATACCGGGGCATCAATCGCTAGATTATTCAACACGTCCGAGAACAACAAGAGTACTACACTTAATCGTGTGTACTACACACGTCATGCGCACAGTAGGCAGTGCCCATTACACATTGCGCAATCTGGACTTCGTACATCAACACCTGACCAAAAGTTGGTTTTGTTACGTTAGTACACAATCCACATTCCACACACACTTGCCGCCGCTTCGCATCCATTTAGGATGGCTGCAGCAGCTACTCCTACTAGTTGGTTGACGGGCCAAGGTACCCGTTCAAACCCTTTATATTATTTTTGCTAATCTGTTTGTAAAATTGGTTTTAATGGGTGTTTAGTGGTAGGACTTGGTGGAAGGAGTCCAGGTTTCCAATTTCAGTGGAGAAACAAAGAGGTTTCTGTTCTTAATTCTTATCTTGTTTTATGTTCAGTGTGTGAATCATTGAAATTTTTGTGTACTTATGATGTTCGACGAAATGCTTGGTACATCAGAAGTTGCAGAGAAAATGTACGGGAAATGCTGTTTATGGCCAAATTTATGCTAAATTTGACCTGAAGCCTCCGCCTTATCCACCGGTAAGATTTCAATATCTTAGGTTTTGATTATCACGACTTATCCTCGGTAAGTTCATTACATTCGAGTAACACATCAAGTTATATAATTCATAGTTTTCAATTGGGTTTGTCTTCAGTTTCTCAGTTGCTTTTTTCTTGGGGTTTATGTTTTATGAAGAAATGAAAGCATTAATCTAAGAGAGATTACTTTGAGGTACCTAGGAAAAAGAAAAAGCAATTTTTTTTCCGTTTGTATGCCTATTAAATTTATACTGCCATGGCAGAATGCTTTGGAGCCGCATATGAGCAAGGACACCCTGGAGTATCATTGGGGAAAGCACCACAGAGCTTATGTAGAGAACCTGAACAAGCAAATTGTTGGAACTGAGCTAGATGGAATGTCATTGGAAGACGTTATCATTGTTTCATATAACAAGGGCGGCATGCTTCCTCCTTTCAACAATGCTGCACAGGTATGCTATGCATCATATTGTATCATACGTCTTGATAACAACCATTCTGTAGTTTACTTCCTGTCACATATATAACTCTGTGATGTGAATAAATATCAATTAAAAAATCAAATGGATACTTTCTCTTTCCATTATAATTCTACTAATATTTGGCCTGATAAGGCAGAGTAAATTAAATAAATGTCTCCCTTTCTCTCTGGGAGTCATTTCACTTCCTCATTGTCAATTCCAAAGTTCCTTGAATTGTAATTTAGTACTTTTCATCTGTATTCAGGCATGGAACCACGAGTTTTTTTGGGAATCCATGAAACCAGGTGGTGGTGGAAAGCCATCTGGTGAACTTCTAGAACTGATTGAAAGGGATTTTGGTTCCTTTGATCGATTTCTCAAGGAATTCAAGTCAGCTGCAGCCACACAGTTTGGTTCTGGTTGGGCTTGGCTGGCATGTAAGTGACCTTACTACCTCTTGCTACTTGTTATTGTTTTGTGAAACTTGTGTTGAAATGTTTTCTTCTTGTTTTATTTATCCAGACAAAGCCAATAGACTTAATGTGGATAATGCCGTGAATCCTTTTCCATCAGAGAAGGACAAGAAGCTTGTAGTGGTGAAGAGTCCCAATGCTGTCAATCCACTTGTCTGGGATTATTCAGTGAGTAATTGTTCACTTTTCTATCTAAAGGATTCCCAGTTTACATTTATGTCATACTGCAGAGTTAGGAAAGTTTTTAATGTCTGTTTCATTACTTTGTTTCTCTATGCATCTGATGTTATTCTTGTTGAACTTGCAGCCACTCCTTACCATTGATGTTTGGGAGGTAAACGTTTTCCACTGTTTTCTACTTATCAAAAAATAAATTAAATACGTAATTTTCTTTATGATACTAGTCTAATCTTAATTGACTGGTTACTAATTCGGCAAATGTATTTGTTGTCTCAACAGCATGCTTATTTCCTTGATTTTGAGGTGAGGCTTAGTTAATGAAATGAGTAATTACATTTTAATTCTTCGATTAACTTATTTGTAAAGATCATAGGTGGGATCTAACAACTGTCTCATTGATTGCTTGTAGAATCGACGACCTGATTACATATCAGTTTTTATGGACAAACTAGTGTCATGGGAAGTAGTAAGTAAAAGACTTGAAATTGCAAAGGCTCGAGCTACAGAGAGAGAAATGGAAGAAGAAAGAAGGAAAAAGGAAGAGGAAGAAGAAAATTCTGAAGACGAAGCTGCTGAGGTGTATGTAGACGGTGATGAGTCGGAATCTGAGTGAAAACTATTTGTCTGTAACATCAATAAGTTAGATATACTTTTTCGATTTCTTTATCTTATCTTTCCCTTGGTACTCACATTGCCATAATATAGAGCATAGAGGTTAGTTTAAGCGGCAGCTTTACTGTGTAGTGCCATCAATTTTTAGAATTTTCTGGTCGTTCCAAGTCTTCAAACACCATTATCACTTGAAAGATGGTATTTATAACAGACAATATCATATATATTAGGTCAGAAAACAAAGGTTGTAGTTTACCGCATGCCATTTACTTTACTGAGCAGAAAGTAACAATGCATTGCGAGAAGATTGGAATGGTAAGACAGGGAGTGTTTAGTCCCAACAGAAATAACCTTAACCGAAAATAATAAAACTATTGGTTCTATAAAAATATAATGCTAAGGATATTTAAACAGAGAAACAAAAGATTGAACAAGCAAAAGTTAGTCAATGGTTCTTGAGAAATGAATTTTTGATTAATTTATGTGTTATTTTACGTACAAATTTTGTCATATTAAAAAGTGAATGCATTAATCTGTTGAGAAAAATTATGCGAATAAGCATTCATAAACTCACATATTTTAAAACAAAAGCGCTCTGATGTTCTTCACCGAGCAAAAGATCAAACATTATAAAATTCTTCTCTGAGACTTCTTCAATTGAGATAAATTAAGAAATTGCGCTTCAAACTTCTCACTAATTGTTGCAATATTATTTTTTGGGCACATTTAAAGATTTTGTTTGCATTAGCTTTCTCACCTATATATACCTTAGAAGTTTATACGTCTAAGAAGAATCTAAAATCTACAAACAATTATTAATTTTTGTTTTTTCACGTTTAATTAATATTTAGTATATATATTTTTTTTAATTCTAGATATCTCAATGGTTCAATTTAACCATCAGGATCAATGAAAAATCATTCATACCCAATTCTTGACGAACCAAATCTTGAAACTCTTGAAAATTACCCCATACTTTTTCTTTCCAATGCCCCAACTATTACGTTCCAATTTGTGGATATGTTTCTGGCTATTATCTCTTTTAAAATCATCTATCAGATCAAATAATACTATATTGCTATTTGCAACATATATTTTTTAATTAGTTTCCTCTAATATTTCATATTATTTTTGAATAATTTTATTGTACGTGTTTTTTAAAGAATTATAGAGACTTATAGTAAAAAAAAAAAAAGAGAGAATGAATAAAAGGGGGCCACAATTTTCAATTTTTTTTGTTCACACGTATGTTTTGATATAAATATGCAAAACTTTTTGTGACAAAATTTGTCACAATTTTCATCTTTTCAAACATGAAAATTAGCAATATATTATAATGTGATTATTATTGGTTAATAGGACTTTGACATGATTATTATAACTCTTAATATGTTAGCAACAAATTTGTGTCCAAACTTCATTTTATTATTTGTTAATTACATTACAATCTACTAACTGCATAACCTCTTAATTAAACTTTTTGATGGCATTATTCTGGTATTTGGGAAATTTATAAAAGTAACCACAAAATTTTTTTAAATATCAAAATTAACCCCTAAACTTTATTTCTATCAACATTAGCCAAAGGATACACCAAGTGATGAAAATACCTCTCTCATTCTCACCACGCTTCATATCCTCCCAAACCGAACAATTTCTCTCCTCCAAGTGAGCTTCTCATCCCCCGCGACTTCCCACCACGTCAAAGTCCATCCACAGTAGCCAACATCACCAAAATTATGGTTTAAATCAACAAATCAAAGGTTAGTTCAAAAACCCTATATTATTGCCAAAAACTATTATTAGTTATATTATTATTTTGTTGTGTTGGTGATGGAGGATTGAAGTGTTTGTAATGTTTGTGGTGTGGGTGAGGTTGTTGGTAGGGGTTAGGTTAGGGCATGTTGATGTTGGTTGAGATTGAGTTGAGGTGCACCTATCGACATTGAGACGCGCGACAAGCGCCCCTATTAAGGGCAACGAGTGAGCTCCTGTCGTGCCCATTAAGGCTAACAAGGGTGCGCCTATCGCTCAAAATGTGGTGCGATAGGCGAGTGCCTGTCACCCTTAATGGGCGCGACAAGAGTGTGGCTGTCGCGCTTAATGACCACGCTTGTCACACTTGGGCCGCACTTGTCGCGCGTCTTAGCTCCGACAGGCGCGACCTCTACCCAATCTCAGCCAACATCAGCATGCCCTAACCCCCACCAACAACATCAGCATGCCCTAACCCCCACCAACAACATCAGCATGCCTGTCACACCACATTATAAATTCGTTGTTTTTTCTTTTTTTAAGTTTAATGTTATTAAATTGTTATAAATTTAATATGATATTGTTATAAATATAACAAATATACGGCGAAATCCAAAATAGAAAAGTATGATTCAGCAGGATCGAGAAATGAACTGAGCATGATGAAGTTAGCTTATACCGATCACTTTCTCAGTTGTTTCTCTAGTATGTGTAAAATAGCTAGAGTGGTAAAAACCATCCACAAAAAGTTGACAAAAAAACAGTTGCAACTATTTAAGAACGACATATTTAGGGATTTCTTAGAGTACTAAAGCTTTCCGTTCAATAGCATATGATAATTTATTTTTGCACTGCACTGTTGCTTACTTTCTGTGGTCTAACTTGTTTAAGATTGTTTAAGACCTTTAATCTAAGCTAGTCCTGCTTCATGTTACTCCCTCCTATTGGAAAGTTTTTCTTACTTAAAGGGAAGGGGAAAAAAAAAAAGCAAAGGTTCTATGGGATTGTGTAGTCTAGGCTATTTTTTTAGATTGTGTGGAATAAAAAAAAATCTTTGATAACAAAGTTAGGGAAGATCCTTCACACCTATGGAACAAAGTGAAGTTCTAAGCTCCCCTTTGGGCATCTATTACTGTTGAATTCAAAGACATTTTTTTCTTTTTTTATTTTGCTTAAATGGGAAGCTTTTGTATCTTAAGAGAGATGCATTCTTAGTGAGTCGATGTTTTTGAGTTTTGGGATATTATTTGATTTTTGCAGTTTTTTTATTGTTTCGTTTAGATTGGGACTTCTTGTCCTTATTTTTGTGGATTTATAGTCCCACCAATCCTTGTACATATTTCATATAATTTAATAAATAATCTTTTGTTTCTTACCAAAAGAAAAAAATTATCATTCATTTAGTAAATTGCATCAAGGGCATTTAGTAATATAAATCAAATTAACTGACATTTTAGTAAAAGAAAGATTATACAAAGTGTTTATTAGAGATTTTCTTTTTCTAGTTGCTGCCTTTTGTGTCTATTCTTTCACCATTGTTTCATTTTGATCACAAATTGATCCTGAAGCTTTTGATATCTTTATAAGAAGTTCAGCTATTAAAAATAAATAATATTGACAAATTTCTTTATGAGAGTTGTCTTGATTAACTAATTACTAATTGTATTGAACTCGAGAGTTGTTTAACTAAGTGTTATTTTAAATAGTTTTATTTGATTGGTGACTCGAATTCAAGTTTTAAGAAAAATAGGGATTGAAAAATTGATTTAGATTTTGGCTGCACTACTATCTTCAAAAAAAAGAAAAAAAGAAAAATTGTACTTATATTGGATTCATTTTGAAAAATTGTCCTAACAACAACATCCATATTACCTCGGTATCCAAGTATTGGCATAGTTATTATGATACATAGAAATAGTGCTGGGGAAATAAACAATTAAGTAAATAATATTAAAGTTTGAGAACAAATTTACAAGGTTATAATTAATAATCATTTTAAAGTGATATATTAACCTAAGTTGTTTCACTTTAAATGAGAGACAAATTTTTATCCTTATTTTCATTGTATATATTCAATGGGGCAAAACAATAATATGTAAACGCTCAAATAGTCCTTATATTTTGGATTAAGTGTCCCATTTAATTTTTATATTTTGAAAAATATCTCAAGATACCATTGTTGTTAATTATGTTATGTTTTTGCCCTTTTCTTTTTTTAGATTTCACAATAATAGAAACTATAAATTTATTGTTATTATTATATTTTTAGGGTTAATTTGATAAGTTAATTTTCTTTAATTTTCATTAATGTCCTTAATACTATTGCAAGGGTATCATTTTAAAGATAAAAAAATCTTAGAGTAGGAGTGTCACATAATTAACAACAGAGATGTCTTATATTATTTGAAAAATATAAAGACTAAACAAATACTTAATTCAAAATATAAAAACTAAATTAACATTTATTCTATTGAATATTAAGATGTCAAATACTTTTAATTTTATTAAAGGAAAAAAAACTTATACGCCTCCGCGTTTAGAAAAATAGACATCTCTAGAGAGAGGAATGGCAATTATAAGTTGAAAATAATTTTTATATTAAAATTAACGAATCCATAATGATATTGGAGTTTAAATGTCTTTTTTCAAAATAATAGGGAGTTTATTGAATACGTTTGGGGTGGATCAATCCCTTTTCCTTCGTTAAATCAACAAAATTTTTTCTATTTTTTTTTTATTTAACTGTAGAGTAAACGGTCTTTCTCTGTTTTTGGGCTTAGGGTCAATGATTTGCAATGATAGGTGGGAAGGCAAATCACTCAATTAAAACAATTAATATGATCCCCGATGAGATTAATAAATAAGTAAACAAAAATGTTCTAGCTTCACCTTTGATAAAAATGAAGCCTAATAGCTTGTAACAAAAGCAGGCTTCCAAATCATCTTAATAGAGACGACTTAGAAACAGAGGGCTTCGTAATATTTCAATTCAGTAGGAAGAGCAGTGACACGGCCACTGATAGATGCTATAATATCAAAAGGATTATTTTTAAACACCTCCCCTAAAATTTGGGTAATTACACTTAAATGGTGAGTTTCCTTATATCCTAACTGACTTCCCCCGCCATTAGTATGAATACTTGTACAACGTTAACATACGAGGGTAAAGTTGTAAGAGAATTGTTGAAATTGAAAAAAAATTAAAACTAAAACAAAAAAATTGCTTTGAAACTCGTAAAATAGTGGTTGGATAACTGTATTATCCGTTTCCACTTAATTTCCAATGTGTAAAAAACTGATTTTTCCATTAAACAAAACTCAAGCAAAATGGATCACTCTCACAGCGAGATTCAGAACTCTCTCCACTTAATTCCCCTATTGGAAGCTGCTCCAACCAAAACAAGTCATCAGAAATTTCAAGTAACCCACGAACGACACAAGTTTGGGTGGTCGGAAAAGACTCCAATCAGCAAGTATCGACGGCGGTCGGGTTCTGCCACTGGTATTGGAGCTCGAAAGAGGTCAGTGTCCATTCTTGATACGAATTCGGGCATGTGATAATTTATCACCCCTTTCCCTGACGCTAGCTCCAGTGCCACTAGTGCCGTTAACTCCAGCATCACAATGCGCCCCCATTGATGCTCTTGGTGTACGGGCAAAGCCCAAAATCCACTTCCAACCTGCCCGACCTCGGCTCCTCTAGTGGCACTGGCGGTAGGTACATCGATGACCACGATTTCACTCTCGAACCCTTTTTTGATTTTCGGACTTCGGATTTCTAACCGGTTTCACTCCGGTATTGGATTTGAAGTTTGGATAAGCGGTTCTCAAACTTGTCGTTCGTATAGGGTTGGCTTGTGTTGGGTTCTGCGGCTGGGGTTTCACAATCGGCGGCGCATGTGGTGAATGTGAAGTAGTAGGTGTAGGTGGAGGGTTTAGGCACGTGGAGGTTTAAGAGTGAGGGGCCGCGTGATGAGGGAATGGGTTCCGTGGAGAATTGGAGAGAAGAAGAAGCTGATATTGAAGCCATTGTCGTGGTTGTTCTGTTTCTCAGTAATATACGGTTCTTTTTTTTTCTTCTGAAAGAAAATATTTCTATTACAAAAATATACATAATTTTAAGTATTTAAATAATTTTGGTGGGTGCATGAAACAAGATCCAATTCATCCAATTTCCAATCGGCGAAAATTAGCTACAATTAGTCTATTAATGATATTTAAATCATTCGAGTTAACTAAAAAATGTAGGAAACAAATTAAGAGGAAGTGTTCGTTCAGAAAATAGTACAAAATTTATAAGAGGTGAAAATAATAGGAAATTACCTTGTGGTGAACTTTTTTATTTTATAATAAAAAAATTTAGTCCCATGTTGATCGTATGCTATTTTTTATACTGATTATAGTACACCTATCACGACTGAGAGAAAATTGATGGAGGGATCAAGAATAAAATGTACGGAAAATAAGATATTAAGAGCAAAACATAATTAACATGAACGCCAGATAGTTATTAGTTATTTATATGATATTTTTGTTAAAATGGTTGTAGATCCATTATATTCACTCTATTTATTTTTATCTCAAAAATATACTATAAGAGGAAATATAGTTTAAAAAATCAAAGCATTTTAACCCAAAAGGATATTTTGGTCAATTTTTCAGTCTACTAACAGTCAACATATATTTATACAAACGGCAGGGGAGATAAGTAAGGATATAAGATAACTTTCCATTTAAATGTAATTACCCAAACGTTCAGGGGAGGTATTAAAAATAACCCAGTCACGAAAGTTCCTCAATGTTCGAAAGTTGTCGTTCATATTTTTTATTTTGTTTTTCATAATTTTATGTCATCCGTGTTTATTCTTTCGTTATTTTTTTTTATTCTCTGAAGTATAAATATTTACAATAAATTTTTTTTAATAATTAGTTAAGACTGAAGAATGGATGTCTTACACGAAATTGTGTACTTCTGTGTTCTTATAAAATATTTTACTAAATCCTACTATAAAACATTTTAGTAGAGAAAAGAAAAAATAGTAATAATAAAAAGATAAAGAAAAGGGTATTCGCACCCATTTATTGACGCTCATTAAAATGTACTTCCCTTATCGTGTGCAGTACACACGCAGTATCCAGTGCACTAACTTCGTACCACAACACAAATCAAGAATCAACCCAGTACACACACACAGTTTTTCAGGCTTTGCTTTCATCTGCTATAACCAGAGTTGAAATATATAAGGCATGGCATCGGGAGCAGCAACAGCAGCATCTACTCCTACAATTTGGTTGACTGGCCAAGGTTAGGTGGCTACTATAAAGCTAGCCATTTCGGACCCTTTGCTTTGTTTTGGCTAATCTATTAGTAATAATTTTGATTTTAGTGGATGTCTAATTACAGGACTTGGTGGAAGGAGTACGCAATTGCCTTTTCATTGGAGAAACAAAAAGGTTTTTGTTATCTTATCTAGTTTAATCAATTTTAGTGCGGTTAAATATAGCACTTTGTTTGAGTTTTTGCAATTATCTAGTAATTAAATGGCATTGAAACATAATTTTGGTGTAGATTCTCAGGTATTTAAATGATTATCCCAAACAGACAGTAAGCCAGTGTGTGTGATTCATGAGAAACTTTGTGTGCGGCGAAGAAATGTTGAGTTGTGTTATTTGCTAATGCTGTGACGTTATGTACATGTTCAGATGGAGCAGAGAAAGACTGATGGCCGAATTTTTGCGAAATTTGAGCTGAAGCCTCCACCTTATCCACTGGTAAAGATTTCTCTATTTCTTAGGTTTTGATTATCGCAACTTAGCATTCAGTTGCGAGAAAAACTTACATGGGATGGGCGTACCACGTCATCTCCATGTGTACATCCAATAATTTTACGCATTCATTAGTTTTGAAATTATCCGATTCTATTTGAGTTTTCTTTTGTCAAGGCCTATCTAATTTATATGCGGCATGGCAGAATGCTCTGGAGCCAGATATGAGCAAGGACACCCTGGAATTTCACTGGGGAAAGCACCACAGAGCTTATGTGGATAACCTCAACAAGCAAATTGTTGGAACTGAGCTCGGTGATGGAAGGTCATTGGAAGATGTCGTTATTGCTTCTTACAACAAGGGTGACCCGCTTCCAGCTTTCAATAATGCTGCACAGGTATGTATGTGTGTGTAGAAACATTGAATCATTATATACATATATCCACTTTGTGAAAGTTTTAGTGCTTCTAAACTAATGAATAATGGCTGATAATAATAACTTGTTCGAATGGTACAATTGCATTTTATTTTGTCATGGGTGTATACATCCAAGTAGTCTGAAGATAACACAGTAAACTAATTGAAGTCATTTTAATTCCAAAAGTTCTACAAGTTGTAATTTAATACTTTCAATCTGTTTTTAGGCGTGGAACCATGACTTCTTCTGGGAATCCATAAAACCGGGTGGTGGCGGAAAGCCGTCTGGTGAACTTCTAGGACTGATTGAAAGGGATTTTGGTTCTTTTGAAAAGTTTCTTGAGGAATTCAAGGCGGCTGCAGCCACTCAGTTTGGTTCTGGTTGGGCCTGGCTTGTATGTAAGTGACCCTCTAACCTCTTACCTTGCTCTTTGTTATTGTTTTGAGCAACTCGTGTTGAAATGTTGCTCTGTTGTTTAATTATTTAATTTATAGACAAAGCCAATAATAGAGCTGATGTGGCTAATGCCGTGAATCCTCTTCCATCGGAGAAGGACAAGAGCCTTTTAGTGGTGAAGACTCCCAATGCTGTCAATCCTCTTGTCTGGGATTACTCGGTGAGTAGCTCTTTGACTTGCTAAAGGATTACCAATTTACATTTATATCATTCCAATTAGGAGAAATAACAGCAGCACTCTTATGACTTGATAAAATGGTTATGTACGCCCATTGTTTTCAGAAATGGTCACATATGCCTGTTTTTGGGATACATAGAACGCATTTTGTGTTTATGTACACCCAAGGTTTGTCCAAAAAGGGGGTTCGTGTATTTCAAAAGGAATTTGTATGACCAAATCTGAAAATAAGTGCCTGTTCGCAACCATTTTGCCAATTCATGGGTGTCATGGTCCGTTTCCCTACAATAGGAAAGTTTGTATTTGCAAATTCTGTTATTTTGATTCTCTATATAGGCATCTGATGATGAAATTATTGTTGAACTTGCAGCCGCTCCTTACTATTGATGTATGGGAGGTAAACATATACCATTGTGTTTTACTTATTGAGAAATAAATTCATTCAAGTAGATAAGTTTCTTTACGAGACTAATCTAGTCTTAATTGCCTGGTTGCTAATTAACTATACTTTTGGATTCATTTTGTCTCAACAGCATGCTTATTACCTCGACTTTCAGGTAAAATCTAAGTTAAGTTATGGTGATGATAGATTTAGTTTTGTAACAAGGGGTTATATCTGACACCTGTCTCATCATTGTTTGCTCATAGAATCGACGACCTGATTACATATCAGTTTTCATGGACAAGCTTGTATCATGGGAATCAGTAAGTGAAAGACTGGAAACTGCCAAAGCTCCAGCTACCTAGATTGAAATGGAAGAATGATGAAGGAAAAAGGAGGATGAAGAGCAAAGAAATAATATTAACTGCTTGGTAGCACCACTAGGTTGTGCTGATGATACTTTGCCAAATAATAAAAACCAGTTAGGTCTTTGATACACACTCTTCTGTGATTAGTAATCTCTATTGTCAAAGTGTTGGTTTCTTTGTATAACAATCAGGGTATAACAAAACCAATCAAAGTATATGTATGAGTTACTTTTTGAAAATAGGTTTTGGATACTTAATACTTTCAGGCCTGTTTAGTATGTTGGTTTCTTCTTATAACAATCGGGGTATAATAAAACCAATTAAAGTATATATGTATGAGTTACTTTTGAAAAATAGTTTTTGGATAATTAATAATACTTTCAGGCCTGTTTAGTGTGTTGAATAGTATTATCTTGGACTATAAATTATATTTTTAATAATCAATCAATAATTTTATTTTTTTATTATTAGTTATTTATATTTTTTAATTATAATATTTTATATTTCTATAGACATTACAAATCAATAAAATATTAGTATTGATAAATTAATAAACATATTTGAACTATATATTTATTCCAACAAGGGAGTTGTGGGATAAATTTTCTTATGCGTATGAGGTTATTTTGTGGCCAAGATAAGTTTAAGGGTGGGGTTATTTGTATTTTAAAAATTATTGTGAATACTTTATTATTTTATACATTAATTTATTAAATTTAAAAAAATTAAGTTTTATTTTATATATTTTTTAAAATATAAAAATAAATTACTTAAACTATTTAAATTAGTTTATTCAAAATACCAAAAAAAATTCAAGAAATTTAGCATGATTTACAACAATGCAGTTAAATCGAGTTTTGAACAAATTAAAAAACAAATCGCATCTCCCATAAGAAAGAAGAAGAAGAAGATGAAGATCCTGACTAGGTTAGTGGGTTTGGAGTGCTTTTATTTATTTATTTATTTTAATCGAAGACAAAAATATGAGCATCTTTGAATACTTTACGTTTATTGTATTTTTTGAAAACTCTATGGGTCATAAATATTTTATTCTCAAAATAATTTAAAATATCAATTTACTGTATGCTTTAACGAAATATTTATTAAGATATTAAAAATAAAAGTTTTAAGATTTATGATAATAGAATTATATGCTAAGTAATGAGTGTGTTATATGAGTGTTTAAAGTAATTAAATTATATTTGTTCACTAATAAATTGTCTTTAATAGTAATTTTGATGATGAATAATTTTGTAATAACTAATTTTATTAAAAGAAGAGTGTTTAGAGAAGTTTTAGAGTGTAAATAGCTTCAACTTAAGTTTAATCTAAAATTATGTGTGCATAAATATAGATTAGGATAAATTTGTTATGGATTAGTTTAATCTCAAGCTTATTGTCCTACCACCAGCTGCACTCTAGAGTTACAATTATAGCCAACTTGGGCGGTGAGGTTACTTATACCTTGAAATGTCCACAAACACCCATATTTAGCGTAATGAGCTGAAAGCAACAATGCACTTCATAATTATAATAAAATCTTTACCTGATTTAGTTGCTGTTTGATGATCATTTAAAACTTTCAAATAATAGTGAGAACTGAGTAGAATTTTGACTTAAATTGTGTTGACATTACACAAATAACTTGTAACAGAAAATTTGAAATTTATAAACTGAATGACTGCATCATAAAGGACAATGAGTAAAAATTTAGAAATCTACAATTTTTTAAATTTTACAACAAATGACAAGGACTGCAGTGAAAGTAAACAAAAGAGATTACTTATCCTGCGGCCAATGCCAGTGTAATTTTGCCCTCATAATAAACTTGGTCAAAGCTATACATATAAATATACGCAAGTTTCTTTTTCTTTTCTTACTTCGAAAACTGTCTTCTTATCAATAAAAATTTCAAGGATCCCATGATTATTTTATTGTTGAACAAGCATTTATGGTTATTATAAACTTTAATATGCTACAACAGGACTAACACTAGAAAATGCAAACCCCTTATTAGTTGAGTGGTCATCACCTTGTTGTCTTATTCTTGAGGTCAAAAGTTCTTGATGTCAATGACTAAATCATTTTGTGTGTTATTTCCACTAATTTTAGTTTTATATACAACTGTTAGTGTTGTAAAGATTACATTCGTTAAATTAAAAAAGCAAGGTAAATAGAAATTACATTGTTTTCTTCTGCTATGTACAATGAAACAAATAATTAATGAATAACAGAAAAAAAAAATAGAATTCAGTGATCACAAAAAGATATTTTCACCATCATATGAGAGATTTAATTTAACTCTGCTCTTTCTTGTTTTGAATTCACAAAACCATAGCCATAGATCTCTTATAGAAATGATTGATAGATCTCTTTCAAAAAATTTCTTAAAAATGAGATGTGTATATTAGTTTCCTTTAATATTTTAAGATTTTTTTTTTAAAATTCTATGACAATTGTTATTATTATTCTTTTAAACGTACCAGTAGTTACGACAATGGAGAAAAGGAGGCCATGACAAGATGATTATGTATACAAATCTATAAATCAATTTTTTTATTTTTTATTTTTAGTTTTGTTCACGTTGCATAATTCAGCATAAAAACATAAAATTTTTTTGACAAAATTTGTCACCAAAATTATGTTCTTTAAGAAAAAAAAATTGAGAAATTTACAAAAATAACCTAAAACGTTTTGTAGTTTTCAAAGTTAGCCAACCCTAAGTTTTCCTATCATTTCTAACCACCATGTATTTTTACCTAAATATCCTCAGACCTATAAAAAAAATGTCGAATAAATCACATGGCAACAAAAACTCACCCAAAGTCACCACCCTCTACTTACCAAATTTATGAAACAAATATAAGTATATAGATAAAATTATCAACTGGAAATCAAGAAGTTAAGGATAGTAGTTGTTTTTACATAATGTGTTTTTTTCTTATTTCAATTATTTGAAATTTATGTAGGTATTTTAAGTAAATACGAGTTAGGAGACGAATCCAGAAGGTGTGCGACAGGCAATAGTCACATATAAAGTTGTGTGATAGGCACTTTTCACAAAGAAAATGTGTGATAGGCACTTATTACATAAGCGCTTGTTACACATAAGCCTATAGCACAATCTCATGTGCGATAGCTACCTATCACACATGTTGACAGTATTTTTTTTTTACCTAAGTAATAAATTTTTTTTATCTTTTTTTAATTATTTAGGCTTAATATAATTTTTTTTATCCTTCCTTAATTATTCAAGCTTAATGGAGTCAATTGTTCTTCGAATATGTTTCGATGGATCATAGATGAAATTGATAGATGGTCATTTTAAGTACATCAATGGTAAAAATGGAACTTTTTTTGTTCAAAAAGACTATAAATTTGATGAATTTCTTGCCAAAGTGTATGAGATTTTGCAAATAAAAATGAATGATTATAGGAACACATTGATAAGAAGTTTAAGCTTGAGATGTTCTACCCATCCGTATGTTCACCAACTATGTATGTATATGACAATAAAATGGTAGGGATTTTGTTACATATGAGCTCTAATTTAGTGAATGATGGGTGCATCCCTATTTTTGTTTCTAAATCCCCTGAAGTACCGAATTAAGAGTCTATGATACGAGAATCTATCCCTGATATTGAAAAAAAGATGTTATCAGTAACAAAATCACTATAGCAACATTACTCTTTAATCTACTGCAATAATGATCTATTAATAAAGAGATGTTACCACTGATAACATTACTGCAACAAGGTTATTATCTTCCCAAAACAATGATGATCTCATTGATGACACGAATAATACACCGGCAGATAGCGTACCATAGCCCAATTGATAATGGGGATGACGATATAGTTGATTATCTTATTGATAATAGTGATGATGGTCAATTCGATAATACTTTCAATGATGGGAATGGTGTGCATGAAAAGGGTCTAATAAATGATAGTGAAGATTGGCCTTACTTTTAGAATGAGTATGAACCACGCCGAAGTCAATCTATTACTCAAAAGGTTCATTTTAAAGGGCTAGCAATTGACCCTCTTGCCTTTGCCCTAGTTTTGCCTTTAGACTTAGTTGCTTTGGAATTTTTTAGAAATAATAGATCCAATGATATTTGGATGGGAAAATTGTTTGATTCTAAGTATAATTTAATATTAGAGCTACACAAAGTTTCGTTGAAGGATAAGTTCAATTTCAAGGTTGCAAGGTCAACATCGACATGTATCGAGGCACACTATGCTTGAAAATCATGTAAATAACATCTTCGAACAATAAAAATATTAAATCAAAATAACATACGTTGGGTAGTGATGAGATGTGACAAGAAACACACTTATCATAATGAGCCTATGAGTATTCGTTGGTCAATAAGTCGGAGTCATCTGTCATATCACCACGAATAAATTTATTTAAAAAAATGGTTATATACTTCAAATGACATTATAGTAGGCATGCAACAAGAATACAATATTTGTTTATCATACCAGTAGACATATTGTGCTAGAGAATTTACTCTTAAGGTGATAAGAGTAAGTCCATTGGAGTCATTTAGCTTACTTTAGAAGAACTCTCATGACTAGAGAAAGAAAATGATGATAATGTAACTTGACAAAAATTAGATGGCAATAAAAGTTTTTTGTATTGTTTTATAGCTATCGAATCTTGCATTAATGGTTTTTTGTAGTGGATCAGGCCAGTGATTACAGTAGACGGTACTCACCTTAAAGGGTTATACTATAGAATGATGTTTGTGGCAATGTAATTGACTGAGAACAATTAATTGTGTTTCTTAGGAATTAGGATTGAGGATTCCAAAAATAATAACTCTTGGGAATGGTTTATGATGAATTTGCATGGAGTAATTGGTTATATTTCAAATTTAGTAATTATCTTTGATTAATGCACTTCTATCGAAAAAGTTGTTATCAAAGGTATTATAATGCCACCTACAGCATTTTTATTTTTATCATGTTAAAGGTAACATAAAATCAAAATTCAAGATGTTAAAAACTCTTTAAGATAATTTTGAGCCTACATTTATAAACGTAGCAAAAGAATATAGACGCAAAGAATTTAGAACACTAACATTGCAACAAAGCATAATTGGGCATGATCTTAATTTGATGGTACGAGTTATAGTATTCTAACAACTAACATTGTAAAGAGCGTGAATTTTTTTTATGAGGAAACTGTAAGATTTTCTCATAACTTATTGGGTTGACCACTTCAGAAAATCATTGCAACAATGGTTTTATGATTAAAAAAGGGTGGCAAAATCAATTAGTACTCCTTTAACACTATGGCAAACAAAATAGTATCTAAGGATCAAGCTAAAAGAATGAATGTTTGTCCTGTATCTAAGCATAAAATCCAGGCGGTGTGAAAGAATGAATGTTCGTCCACTAATTACTTTGGTTGACATTTGCAAAACTTGTACTTATAAAATATTCCAACTTGTCTATGCTCATGCAATAGCTACTTGCCTACATGCTCGAGTTAATTACATGTGTGTTTGTTCTCACTTTTACTCTAAAGAATCATTATTGAAGGCATATGAAGTACTAATCAATTCGGTTGGTAACATTGCTTTTTGGAAAGTTCCAGAAGACATTTGACAATTAAAGATAAGCCCACTAATAAAAAAACTACCTTCGAGTCATCATTCGAAGGTTAGAATACTATCCTTTAGTGAGGAAGTGTTAGGAGAACTATGATATGTTCTTGCTGCAAGAAACATAGGCATAACTTAAAGAAAATGTAAGAATCTCACTGTGCCAAATCCAAAGTAACGGCCTACTGATGTTTTAAACTCTTATTTTTATGTACTGCACAATTTAAGTTAATGGCCTAATAATGTTTTGAGCTCTTATTTTTATGTATTCTATAATTCAATCAATGAAATACTTATTCATCGTTTTATATTATCATAAGAAGTGTTTGAAAATTGTGAGCTAGACATAAGATGAATTAATGGTATGAATGTGTTGCAACGACCTAATATGTCATAAATTCGATGCATAAGTATCTGAATAATTACAATATTTACAGTCTAATATCCACATTAGATATGTCAATAATGATCTTCTTTTTAAAGTATTGCCCATGACTACTACTAAAATTAATTTGTAGCTGGAACATTAAGTATATCATAATCATCAACATAAATACCCCACAATCGCCATTATCGTGCTCTTGTTGTAATACATCTTTAACTAGTATGAGTTTCCAAGGCTTCGTACTCAGCTAGTTCAGTCATATATTGTAAAATCCAATATCCTGTAGCGATTAAGGAAAGACAACTTCAAGTGGCTTGAATAGTTGAGTGACATTTTGTTGTTGTGAAATTCCATATTGAGTCATAAATGCATATCTTCTTACTATAAAAGTCTTTTCGGGCTACTACTTAATGATTGTCTTCTAAGTTAAGTGGAATAAAAACCTGTATACAGTAAAAGGTGAAATTATCGAACATTATCATGTCTAAAATCTTTAAATATAAAAGAAACTACACTGAATTGCTAGGTAATACACACTATATCAACATCCATGAACGATTTTGATTTCATGTCTTCTTACTTATCAATGTAGCTATTAAGCTTGATAGAGTCTAGTGAATCCAAATCACAATTGCCATAATTCCATTGAGCCCCCAAGAATAGCTAGTCAATTTGTTACGTGCAAATAAATATTTTTATGTTTTATTATAGTATAGTAAACAGATGACTATAAGTTTAAATTTATTACACATAAAAAGGTATTTGTATGCATGAACCGTTGATACAAGGCGTTCAAATATTGCTTCTGTTTCTCACTTATCAAGTCGTATTATTTATGGATATGCTATAAAGGACAAAGAAAAGTGTTGGATTATATAAGTTCATTGGAAGTTAATTAAATAAAGATTAACAACAGTTATCTCGTCCTTTAACCATCCTATTGACTCTTTCCCTAAAAGTATTCTAAAACATTTCTTCAACTGTCAGATGTCACGATCTACAGTTATGTCACTAGTAAACCATTGATCGAACACATGAAATAGCATTGGATACTTTATCTCTAAGTGGGTTTATATCCACACTTGTCCTTTTGTCAACCTCGACATCCATTTGTTCTATTGCAATGAGACTCTTAATGTTCTTTACTCGCTCATAAGTTTGTAGGTATTGACTTTTAAGGACATATGATATCTTATACGGACGTCCAAACTTGTTTATGCCAGGAGATGCATTTTCAAGGATTTGCACATTGTCATCACTTGTCCTTTTGTCAATCTCGACATCTGTCTTTTCTATTGCAATGAGACTCTTAATGTTCCTTACTCGCTTATTAGTTTATAGGTATAGAATTTTAAGGATATATGATATCTTACACTTGTCCTTTTGTCAATATCGACATCTATCTATTCTATGGCAGTGAGACTTGATTTTCCTTACTCGCTTATAAGTTTGTAGGTATGGACTTTTAAGGACATATGAAATCTTATACGAACATCCAAACTTGTTTATGCCAAAAGATGCATCTTCAAGGATTTGCACATTGTGATCACTTAAGTCTCCATATAAATTATATAGTGATAGTAGGGTGTGACCATAATAATCTCTAACATTATTCAGGACTTGTCAATAGTAATAACTATTAATATTAAACACTATAATTACAATTTATTAAACTTAAAGTAATAACTATTTAAATTGCTTACCATACACGAGCATCTTATCATGGAGTTATTGTAAAAGTATTTGAATGAATTGTCATTATATACCCCCAAGGGTGTAGCCGAGTTGGTTGGCAGTGCAGTCTGTCGCCCCTCACTTGTGTGGACTCTAGTTCGAGCCTTGGGGGTGGGGAGGGGGGTAAAAATTGATTTGGGCTTGCCCACCCCCCCTTTCCTCTTAAAAGAAAAAAAAAATTGTCATTATATGACTTAATAAACTCTATTACAGATTTTTTAAACTCTCTCAGTTCTTTTTCACTCAGCCTCACACATCCGACATAATCTTGTTCATCATTTCTTTGATGTTAATAATGGAACGATCAATCCTCTCCATTGAACGAATAACATAATCATAGCAGAACTTTAATTTCATATGTGACTAGAAACATAAAGTTTTATATATAACTAAGTAAATCTAACATTAATATTTCTAGAATAATTAAAATGTTGAAAATAGCATGTAACTTCTCTTTCATCAAGTTGTATACTTCGTTATGAACATGTGGTTGATTGTCTGCGACATATTCATCATCAACAGGTTTCCAATGTTGTTTATCTTTTTCCTTTTCAATGGGTGGCACATTCATGTTAGGGTGATACTGCAGTCGAAATAACAAAAACAAATCAAACAACTTGTAGCAATTCAAGATTTAATAATAACATTATAGTCAAGTTGAATAGTGTACTTATGTCATAGTCCCAATGTGAGATTGATTCCCTGTAACCCTTTACACTATTAAAATATGGCGTATCATTCTCTTGTGTGCTCAGTTTAAGCATTTGTTTAATAATCCCGTGTGAATAGAGTAACCAAAGTTATTGTTAGGCAAATCATCTATTATTTAATAATATATTCACATTTAATTTAAAAATATATGAAATACTTACAAGACAAGTCTTGTCATTATAAAACTTATGCAGCTCAATAAAACTTATTTTTAAATAAAAAAACTCCTTACTTCAATATGCGAGGAGTTTTCTTATTTGCTTGGATAACCCACTTTTCACTTAAAAAATCATTAGTTATTTTGAATGGACAAGCTATAGCAAAAGAAGATACAAAGTCAAGAAAAAGAGATGTTAACAATTCCTAAGTACAAAATAAAACAATTATAATGTTTTCTCTTTTAAACCCACTTAAATCACAAGACAAAAGTCATAAAAGTTGTACTTCACCTCTTTAAGAGAATTACCCTGGAAAGCCTATAAATTTTTGTTCAATGTTTTATTGAAACTATCATATACTATTTGCCAAAATGAACGACCACCGAAAGACTTCTATAAGTACTCAAGATCATCAACATTATTTAACAATAATGAATTGGTGTATGTGCACCTTTCCTTCCATTAAATACTTTATCCGTGAAAGAATATAAAGCGATCTTTAGTGCATCAATTTCATCTATATTATTAAAATTCAAACCCTCATCTAATTATTTAATATTCACCCCTAGATTACTATCAAAATATAAATCACGTAACCTATGGTCCGCCATAACACTTGTTTTTTTATGTACATTGTGTGCACTATAGCAAAGTCCTATAACTAAGCACCATTCAGTGATTGGAAATCGTGCTAGTTGACTACCAAACTCAAACAACAATTAATCATTATCACATTCATCTTGCACTACTTGCCTAAATAATGTGTGGTGCATGATCCTGCCACTAAACACATAGGTATCCATCTTTGCAAAATGGTGGAATACATCTTTGTTGAATGATCTTAATTGTTGTTTGGTTAACTTCCTTTTGATAACTTCTATCATAGTTTCAAATTTTGAAGTATTTATAATGCACTTGAGGAAACGCTTGGATGCTGAAATCTTCATCGTGCTTGGTTGTTTCTCTAAACTGGTGAATTACACTTTGCCCATGGCGTCTTAGTTGTTGTATTTAAGGAAAAATCTAAATTTTGCTTAAAACGCTTATTGTATTTTGCCATTTGTGCGACAATCCCCCCCTTAATTGGATGTGGTTGCTTCCTATTAAACAAAGATTTGCAATAAGGCAACATCAAACCTCAACACCTTAATCTACCAAAAATACTTAAATAAAGTCTAATAGTCATTTCATCGAGCATGTACTATGCCATTTGTAATATAGCCCAATTTTATTAAATTTTTCAAACCTCATAGAAAATTAATCCCAATGCTCATTTGTCATGAAATATACACGTAATTGCATTCTAATGAGTTCGATCGTAAGAAAACAAAAAAAAAAACTTGCTTTGATTGTGAAAATCTCGTGAAAATCATCCAATTGCTGAAAATGGAGTTGCGTTCTATTAGAATTGATGCTGTCATTCAAATGTCTGTCAAGTTGCTGTTGATTGTTCCTGGAAAGGTGTTGATACTATCAAGACTGAGTAGCTAATTTTGGGAGAGAAGAGAAGAGATAGTATGAATGAATAATGGCAACGGTTGTTTGGTCAACAAAAAATTATTTAGCTAGGTAATTAGAGAAAAACTTAGAGTGGCTAATTTTAAAAATTATTAAAATTTTTATATTATTTTTGTAGATTTCCCAAAAAAAAATAGTAATATATGTTTGATAAGATTAAAAAAAAATAGTGGTATGTGACTTTTTTTTTCCCCTTATGTTTTTTTGGCAATAATATTATGCGACTAGCGTCTCATATGGTCGGCACTATTCACATTATAGTATTATTAATTAACGATTAAGTAGATATCACTAACAAATCTTCATTCCCATTCACCTCCTTAATTCACCATCTACCTGTTTCTACATTAGATTATATAAAACCCTTAGTTTTCAATTAGCAAGTCAATCAACAAAAGTCCTTTTCTTTTTCATCCTCTTGTTACTCCCACTCAGATCTAACCATACATTTTTTTGTTAGGAAAAGAGCTCCCCATTTTGGGAAGCATTTTTTTCATTTCTATTGATATTTTAAATTTCTTTATTTAATTTTTCTTCAACTTCTCAAGGCTTTTTTTGGGATTAATCTCTAAATAAGATTGCTTTGGTGTTCAGATTAGGAGAATAGGAGGTTTTTGTATCAGCTATAATAATGGTGCATAGAGGTTTTGATGGCCTTGTGCACTAGTTTTTTTCTCTAAAGAAAGATTTTAGCGGTGATATGTGATTTTTCTTTTTTGTATTTTTATTTTTATTTGTGATTTTTTTGTTTTGTTATCTACTTGTTTATATATATAGATTTGTTTTTGTGATGGTTTCAAGGGTTCATAAAAAGAATTATTTAGATGATATTGGCTTGATGAGCATTTGTCTTACACTTTAGCTTAATAGTAAGATTGGTTTATCTTAATGGATTGTCAAGTTGGATTCATTATGAATGGTGTGCCAAAGTAGGAATTTCAAATTCATCACATCTCAAGAATTTGATAGTGAACTTTGAGTTGTTCTAATTCATTTTTTAGGATAGAAGATTTCCTATTCCACTTGTAATCTTTGATGTTTCTAATAATATGATTTATAATAGTTTCGATTAAAAAAAAGGGTAATATATGACAAATCAAGCTATTGTGTGAAAAAATAAACTTAATTTAAGCTATGAATAATTTTACTCTTATTCTACATTAATTTCACACCTTGGATTGGACTCTTTTCAATGATTGAGATTTGTTAATGTTATTGACATGAATTTTATTACTAATTAACCATTAATGCCTTTTCTCTCTCTTCTCCAAAAATTTCTCTTATTTTACCACCAAACTTTTTTTTTTTTAATGTATCACTTTACCATCAAAGTTTTTGGACAATTGTTTTTTTCTCACTGATTACTTTTATTTTTATTTTTTTACCACCAAACTATTAACTACATTAAAAAATTACTAATGTCCCCGGTATTTTAAGAATTTTAGTATATTAAGCCAAAAGTACTATAATATTTATAATTTTGTCAATTGGCTATTTTAGATTTATAAAATAATTAATTCATAAAAACTATCATCTCCTTTTATATAATTAAATTTGTATTTTTAAAAAAAATTTAAAGGATTAAATTGTGCTTACCTAGTTTAGGGGTAAATTAGACTTTTATTATAATTTATGTTACAAATTCTGTTATTTGTAATTGTTTGGTAGTAAAATAAGAAAAATTAAAATAGCAAGTGGAAAAAAGTAATTGTCAAAAAATTTTAGTGGAAAAGTAATATGTCAAAAAAAAAAGTTAAATGGTAAAATGAAATTTCTTTAGTTAAATTTGTTGGGTCTTTTCTATAGGGATAACAACGGGGTAGGTATTATATGAGGATGTTAAGACCCACACTCGAATCCATTTAATAGTAGATATCTCCATCACATACCCTTACCCATTGTGGGTTTGAATGATTTGCGGGTTGGGAATTCCTCATTAATAAAATATAGATACTTTTCCCCTTCTCCTATCTCCTAAATCCCTTTTTAAGTTTTAATTTAATAATTATTAAGTTCAATTTTAATTAATCATTATTAAATTGGAATACTAAATCTATTTAAATAAAAGAAAAATATAAAAATTGCTAAGTAGTGTGAAGGAATGAAAAAATCACAACAATATATCAGCCTGAGAGCAATGAATTGATGTGGTGAAATATCATTGGAAACACAACAATAACAATAAGGAAATTTTCAATATTTATATGGAGAAATACCTAATGATATATGAATGATTGATGAATAATGTCAATAATTTCAGGATTTTGGAAAGAAACGCGATCATGCTTTTTTTAGTCATTACAGCCATAATCGGAATTGGCATCTTGAGTAAGCTCATCATCCTTATTCTTTGAATTTCAAAGGGCATGTATATCTGCCTCAAATTACCACCACTCCCCACGTTTTCCTCTTTTCTCTATATTTTTAAACTTTTTCTTCCATATTTCTATGCAAATAGTAGGCAGTTCCCTTTATTTAATTACAATATTTCTAGGCTTTAAAAGATTGAATTTTTGCATTCTTAGGGATTCAAATATTCCAACTTAAAGCAGCTAACATTATTTATTTACATTTTAATTTTTCAGGATTTTAATATTTAGAATATTAAATTTAGCTATTAAATAATTATTTTAGATTTTTAAAATTAATAAAAAAATAAATAATCAAACAAGTTTACGATCAGGTACAGGTTTTAGTATTTAATACCTCTATGCTACCCTTCCAATCAACGAGTATGAATAATCATACTCGCACCCGATCTTTTTTATAAAACAAGAAATATCCAACCTTAACATAACGAGCCCTCGCTAATCCCTGTATCTACGAGGATTTTTCACCCTCCCTACTTCTCTCCCATATTTTACATTTAAAATTTCATTCACTCTTAAAACTCCATAAATAATCATGAAGCGAATTGATTTACACTTATAAAAGAAAAAGACTCGAATATGTTTAATTCCGACCAACATTTAATTTTTGGATCGTGAGGCGATACAAGTTCTTCAATATTCTTATACATAATTGCTTGTTTGCGAAATAGAGGAAGCTTGACCTGTTACAAGATTTTCTTTGGTTTTCAACTCCAAAGAATTGCAGTTTTTGGAGGATAAAAAAGTTCAATTTGTTTATTTATTATTATTTTTTTTCAGTTTGAAAATAAGGAAATCTCATGGAGAATGAAGAGCATTACAACAACCTTTAATATGTTATAACAAACTATTATATACAACTGTAAGACGAAATAGAAAACGTGTTTATGTACAAATAATCAATGAAAAAACCCACAAAGC
Source organism: Luvunga scandens (assembly GCA_030449905.1). NCBI lineage: Eukaryota > Viridiplantae > Streptophyta > Magnoliopsida > Sapindales > Rutaceae > Luvunga > Luvunga scandens. The sequence continues at coordinate 321,627 of JASUUG010001266.1, forward strand.
CTGGCCTCCATTTTGTCAATTTCATCATCTAATAAGAGACGTCTTCAGAGACAGAAGACCAGCCAGCTGTGAGACAGAAGACCAGCCAGCTGTGAAACAGAATCCTCATCAGCAGATGGTCCAAAAGCCTCCCAGGAGCGAATAGTCTCATCCGCGCCTACTGTTGCCACAGTTAGCCCATCAGGACTCTGCAACACGTTGATATGGAGAAGTTAGTTACATTCAGTAATTATAAGAATACAGTCTGCCGGATTTAATCTTTACAACACGTTGCAGTTATTATAAGAAGCCATGGCCACTTAGTATCTCTCTGTGATGCCTGTTCCATTCCAGTCCACACATCTGAACGAAACATCAAATCACCATTAGGGAGGTGGAATTCCAATCGGGACAGGCATATAAGGGCAATTTAATTTCCATCTGAGACAAATAATTTTTGTTTTTGGTCTATGAAAAACTTATAGGATCGAAGTGCGTAGATGCATCTTCCTTTTTGTACATTCCACATCTTAATGCACCTATCTTCATTGCCTCCTCCAGTGGCAAGAACACTAACCTGATGAGGGCTCCAGGCCAGGGCTTTTACTCCACCACAATGGTCAATGAATTGGTACAAAGATTTGGATGAACTCATTTTAGAAAGTTCCCATATGTGTACAACATTTTTGTCGCCACCACTGGCCAGTAGATTGCCTTCATTAGACCATTTCAGTCCACACACTACTCCAGAGTGAGCTTTCATGTGAGAAGTCACATCGTTTGATACTCTGACTGCAAATGCATGGAACAGATAAAAATGTTAGTATAGGAATGATTTATAATTAGAATAACTAAAAAAGTAAGGGAATATAGTTTAGATTTCCACGGAAGAGATGATGAAATTCAAGTACCATTGTGATTAATGATGGATTTGTCTTTGCTGCCTGATGATAAAATGTGACCTTTCCAATGGTTCCATAATGAAGTTGCTACTGCCCTACGATGACCCTGCAAGTTTCTAACCCGCATGTTCAGAATAAAATTATGCTGACAATCAACTTATTCAGTGTCCTGCATAGCTGATTCAATAAGATAAGAGAAAGAAGAAGAGATGAGACTCGTTGTTTACAAGTTTTGAAGTCTCAGTATCCCAGAGTTGGAAGTTTGGATTCCATATATCCCACAGCCAAAGTTTTGGCATCCTAAGGCCATGATACACTCGTAGGGTAATCATCTTCCCCAGGAACTTGCAACAACTTTTTTACCTTCCCGCTCTCCCATTTCCAGAGAAAGAGTGCTGGACCCAAAGCAACAGCGAGAACATTGTTTCTCCCCCAAATCCATGACTATTATTCAATAGTCATCCATTAGATATGGTGCATCCAGAATCCAAGTTTCTCTGTGCGCACAACATGAAGTTAATATTGTTAAGTGCAGAACAAATGACGCCAAATGCATAAACCACATATTATCTTCGCAAGTTAGAAAACTTTCTTCGTTTTCTGTCTTTATGAAATAATGACTTAAGTTTAATTTTAAAATCAAAGCATGCTTATTCCAAATCTGCAATTCATGTCCAGTGGACAACCTTGAGTTTGCATCTCATTTTTCGAAAAATACACGGACAAAGTATTCAAAAAGTATATTAACATACTAAACTTCGCAAGTCATTCTAAGGTATTCATCAATAAGAACGTACCAAAGTGCTACAATGTTTCTCAGATCCAAAACTTGAAAGCAGGCCACATATAGCTACGTGAACACAAGCATGTTCACAAACAGCCACAGCTACTTCTGTAAACTAGTCTTTCACCAATAGCTGAAATGATTAGAATGGGTGAGAGTACCTTGGGCAGGCACGGAGGTCAGGATGCTTTGGTGCTACTATTTCTCAAGGCCTCGGAGTCCTCCTTTCTCAGCTCATCTATGAGACGATTCGACTTTCTACTTGATTTTGTGGTTCCCCTAAACACCAACATCCTAAATGGTCTCCCTTCCGAATCCAGAGTCAAATTCTCTTCAATTTTCTTTCTGTACTCTTCCTATTACAGAGAGAAAACAGAACCCGTTAACCGAATTGTAACATTTTAGACAATTCAACATACAGATCATGCCTCTTTTCAAGAAAATCCTATAATCCAAAACCTCAAAGAACCAAATTTCAACTATTCTTAACTATCCAACAAAGGAAACATAGCACGATCAAAGTGGCATAAGAACCAATATCTAATTTAAGAAAAACCCATAAACCTAGGTCATGAATTTGAAATTTCAAAAAAAAAATACCAACAAAACTCCAAAACAACATAAAAGAAGAAGTAAATTTTTTAAAATAAATCAATGAGAAAGGAAAAAGTTAAACTGAAACTGGGATTGTGGTAATGTTTGGCTGTGTGGGTTAACAAACCGTGAGCTTCATCGAGATTCATCAAACTTCGGTTGGGTATAAATTGATCTCCCTTTTAACATGTGACCAAAAAAAAAATTGTTAAAAAAAATACAAAATTCAATAAATTCAATCAACAAGAGGAAAATAAAGATAAAAACGAAAATAAATATAAGGGTAATTTTTTGTACCAGAGAATTGAACGCAGAGGAGTTGCTTAGTGGCCTAAAGGGAGAGTACCAGTCGGTTTCAACGAGTCTACTCAGTCTTGTTGAAGAATCCATTGGCAGATTTCACAATGTTGACTGTGTGAAACAGTGTGATTAAAAAAGTTCAAGCATTTGTGTTTTTGTAGGTTCCGTGAAGAACAAGTCAGAAATTTGATAACCCTGTTTTTGCTATCAACCGCCAAAACACCCCGCGACCGTTGTTATTTATGGCCGCCAAAATTTCGGGTAGGGCGGGTCGGGTCAGATCCTGTCTGATTTTGGGTATTTATGTCTAGTCTTGTAATTTTAACCCCCCACAAAGATTGCAGTTTAAAGTTTTGCTGACTTATACTTTTGTAGAAAATAATTTTTTTATGATTTTTTTTTTAAAAAGTATTTATTGAGGAAATACCTTAATTTCACTGTTATTAAAGTGTTTGGAAGCAACACTGTATTGTGCTGACGATATATTTTGCAAAGTAATAAAAATAATTAAGTGCTTGGTACACTTTATTATGTGATATGGTAATTTTATTAGTAAAGTATTGTTTCTTCTTATAACAATCGAAACTTTTAAAAGTATGTATGAGTTACTTTTCAAAAATAACTTTTGAATAATTAATAACACTTTGAGACCTCTTCATTATATTGAATAGTGTTATCTTGGACTAATTCTATATATATATATGAAATGTTTTAGTCTGGAATTTCAAAATGTGAAAACATTTGGGAAAACGTATAAACCATGCAGTTTAAGTGCTTTAAGTTTTAAGTCTTTAAAATCTTAAGGTTTTAAAGCTTTTTCAGACTTTTTCCATACTTTAAAATTCTATATATCATTGTACATTAAATTAATTAAAAATAAATAAAAACTTATTAAATGTTAGGATTATTTTATCAGCAGTTACTTATTTCACATTAAAATATAGTATTATAATTATAATAATAAATATAAAAACTTAAATTAAGGTAAATTTGTGGAATTTTTTTTAATAATCAATCGGTAATTTTATCTTTTGATTATCAATTATTTATATTTTTTAATTATAATATTTTACATTTATAAACTTTACATATCAATATAATATTAATATTCATAAATTAATAAATATACTTGAATTATAGATTTATCCCAACAAGGGAGTTGTGGGCTAAATTTTCTTAACCTTATGAGATTATTTTGTGGGCTAGGATAAGTTTAAAGGTGGGATTATTTGTATTCTACAAATTATTTCGATCACTCTTTACTCTAAACACTAATCTACTAAATTTGAAAATTAAGTTTTATTTTATAAACTCTTTAAAATACTAAGAAAATCTTTACTTAATGTATTAAATTAATTCACTCAAAACACCAATAAAAATATTTAGCACATTAAAAAAAATAAAGAAATTTAGTATAGCTTAAAGAAATGGAAATAAGTTGAGCTTTAAATAATTTTTTTAAAATAATTTACTTATTAGCTTTCATTTATTAAAGAATGTATTCAATATCAATTTTTACCCCTCAAATTTTTTAAGATCAAGAAGCATGGATTTTCATTTCCCTCAATAATAATTGAAAAATAAATCGCATCTCACACAAAAAAGAAGAAGATCCTGAGTTTCTTTGACTATGTTAGTGGATCTAGAGTGCTTTTGATTTTTTTTTAATCAAACCCAAAAAAAAAAAAGTAAGGACCTATGAAGTGCGTTCAATTTATTGTATTTTTTGAAAAAATGTCTAAGGTTCACAAATATTGATTCGCTGCTTGTTCAATAAAATATTTTTTTAACATGTTAAAAATAAAACTTGTAGGATTCATGGCAAGAGAATCATATGTTGAATAACAAGCATGCTATATAAGTGTTTAAAGTAACTAAATTACATAAGCTCATAAATAAGTTGTACGTAAGTGTAATTCACATTATAGGCAATTTTGTAATAAATTATTTTATTACAAATAAGAATGTTCAGAATAATGTTTAAAGTGTGAATATTCTCACCCTAAGTTTAATCTAAAATTATGTATGCACCAAATATAGAATTTGGTAAATTTTTTATGAATTAGTTCATCCCATGCTTATTATCTCACCATTAACCGCACTCTAGAGTTTCAAATAGAACTAACTTGGTTGAGGTTATTTACACCTTCAAATGTCCAAGAACACCCATATTTAACTTAACGAGCTGAAAGCAATCATGCACTCATAATTATAATCAAATACTGACCTGATTTAGTTGTTGTTTGATGATCATTTACAACTTTTAGATAATAGTGAGAACTGAGAAGAATTGTAACTTAAATTGTGTTAATTTAACACAAATAACTCTTAATAGAAAATTTGAAATTTATAAACTGAATGACTGAATTATAAATGACTAATGAGTCAAAAATCAGAAATCTATAATTTTTTAAATTTTACAACAAACCACAAGGACTGCAGTGAAAGTAAAGAATAGAGGATTACTTACCTTGTGACAATATAATGCTGCCCTCAAAATAAACGTTTTTTTTTTAAAAATTAAACTTGGTCTAAGTTAGTATGCAAATTAAACTTGCCCTCAAAATAAACTTGGTCTAAGTCAGTACGCGAATTTCTATTATATCTTCAAAAAATTGTCCTCTCATGAATAAAATTTTCAAAGATCCCTTGCTTATTTTAGGAAAATGCTATTTCTTCCGAGCCAAACCCCGACACTTTAAAACACACCGTTTTACTTCAATGCACCATTTTATTGATCTACGTCCGCAACTCTCTTTCCGTTTTTTATTTGCCCTATTTGTTCTTAAATACCAAATTTATACCTTATTACATACATATATATCTCATGAAGGTGGAAAAAGTCAAAAATACCTTTTAAAAAAAAATTTATTTACATTTTCTTTCTCTCTCACAGTTCCTTCCTCTCACCCTTCATTGCTCACAATTTCCTCTTCTCACCATTTCTTCCTTTTTTTTCACTATTTTATCTCTTACCTCTAATAAAAAAGTTTTTGATAAACAAAAACTCTTTAAAAGTTGCACTATCAAGTGGTAGATAAGGTACGTTTGAAATGTAAATATTTTGTATGCTTAGAGTTTGATTTGATTTCATTACAAGTATATTTGCTAATGATTTATAAGTTTTTAATAATACATAATTCGTTTTTGTGCTTGCACACACACGCATGCACGCGCACACTATTGCATAAAATCTAGGGATTTAAGATTTTAATTTAAGTTATGAGTGATTGAAATATCATTCAGGAAAAAAGTCCAGTATGAAATCAAGTATTTAGTTGAGCAAGAAGTGAAGTAACGGGAGTATCTAATCGAGGGGGAAGTCAAGTAAGAAAGTGAAATAAGTCAAGTAAGTTATGATGTAAGTTGAGAATTAAGTTGAGAAATATATTAAGTGAGAGTCAGCCTAGTAGTAAAGTATAAGTCCGATGATTATTGAGTAATATAGAATAATTTAAGTAATTAGTTGGACAAGTTTTTGAACAGGTTGAGTGGAAATCAAGTAAGTCTATAAATAATTCAAGTAGGAGTTGAGTAAATCTATTGGATAAGTCAAATTTTAACTTGAATAAATCTTTTAAACAAGTCGTGTAAGAGCCAAGTATTTTTAAAGCAAGTCGAGTAAAAGTTGAGTAAGTTTCTTTAACAAGTCGAGTAAAAGTTGAGTAAGTTTCTTTAACAAGTCAAGTAAAAACTGAGTAACTCTTTCGAATAAGTAGAGTGACACGGCCCAAAAGTGTTATTACTCATAAATATAAGAGTGTCTAATTATAATATAACTCGGTGAGTCCGAGGCCAAACCACAAGAAATTTAAAATTTTGTAGTCATTTTGTTAAACAAAGAAATATGTGGAAAAAGAAATTAATAGCAATCAATGTAAAAAGATACTAAGGTTACAGAATCCACTTTTGAATTTCAAATTATAATTATAACAACTCTCTCATATTTAGAGTTTACATTTATTTTGCTAGTTAATTATTATGTTATTTAATTATTAACTAACCATTAGTATGATAAATATAGAACAAGTACCTAATGTCCCACAATTATATTGAAGTGTCAACATTATATCAAAGCACCATATAAATCTAAAGAGATTTACATTTATAAATTAACATGACATAAAAGAAACTGGTAAGTAAAAATATAACAAATAAAATAAACTTTAAGACTTACTTGAGAGAGTAATTAATCAATATTTGAATTCTTGAGCTTTACCTAAATAAACTTTAAGACTTACTTGAGAGAGTAATTAATCAATAATTTGAATTCTTGAGCTTTACCTTTCACCTTAGCTCCGAAAATTTACCCACTCATATTGAAAAGTAAAACACTCATTTTATTTAACAAATTTCTAAAATATATTACAAGAAATAAACTACACAAAAGAGATTTCTCTCAATCCTCAATCTTAGCTTCCTCTCATCTCTTCTGCTTTGCTCCCACACATCCCAGTTCCTCTCTGCTTGCATTTTCTTGCCTTTTATAGGCTAGGAATGCTTCCTCTTCTTTTATTTTATTAATATTTATTTTATTTTTTTCATTTTTTTTTATAATACACACACACACACACACATTGAAGTGTGTGGTAGTCAAGTGGCAAAATGGCCACCTGAATATCATAGCTCGCTTTCCTTCTTTTTTATGTTTTTATTTTTTTATTTTTATGAAATATTTATTTTTATTAATTACATTTTCTCAATAATGTATTTTAATGACTCCAGCAATTCTTCTTTGTTCCCATTTTCAATTTCAATTTCTTCTTTATTTCTGAAATATTTACAATATAAAAATTAACATACTGTAAATTAATTTTAATATAAAAATTTATTAGGAGAGCATAAGATAATTTAGAAATAATGAGTGCATTAATCAATATTGTAAGTAAAAATTGATAATTTTAGACTTATTAAATATATACTTTTTAGTATCAATCATAGAGTATTAACTATTTTAAGTTGTTTGAATAGGTTAACTAAGTCTTTTGAATAGGTTGAATAAGTCTTTTGAGCAAATTGAGAATTAATTATTTTAAGTCATTTGCAGAAGTCAAGTAAGTCTTTTGATCACGTTAAGTAGGATTCTAGTAATAAGGTCAAGTAAGTGGTATGAACAAATCAAGTAAGTTAATTAAATAGGTCGAGTAGGTCTTGTAGTGTACTTTTACTCATCTATTTCAATTATTTTTTTCTAAATTTTTTAATGATTACTACTCCCATTACTATTCAAGCGATGCATGGGTATTAGCATATTCGGAGACCATTTACCTTGTTGGACTTTAAAAGGGGTGGGATGTTTCTAGTGATGTATGTGCCAATGAAGTATATCCTCCTCTTGAAAAGCAATCAAGTGGGCATCCAAAGAATAATAGAATACCATTTAAGGGTGAGGAAAAGTTGCCTTGTAAATTTAATCCATGTGGTGGTCTTGGACACAATCGACTCAAGTACATGATGCCAATGCCGATACATGAGGAGTTATGCCTTGTTTCAAATTTATATGCAATGCAAGTGACTCAATTCTTTGTATTCATTTTTGTTTAGCCATTAGTTTATGTTTTATTTATTTCCTTAATGTTGCTTAAGCATGTACTAATTTAAAATTATTTGTTTATATAGGATTTGATGGAAGATCGTAGATGGTATGTCTTCTTTAAAGGTGTTGTTGAGCAAAGTGAAGACGAACACCAGAGCTTATAAAACGGCAGTGTTTTATATATATCAGCTTCTTGAAGTGTCACGTGGAGAAAGCATGGTTACTAAAGGTTGAAACGCAATCTGTTCTGTCGTTTTGGATAAACCTTCATGCTCTGTTTTCAGGTTGTTATAACGACCTGTACACGTGGCTAGAATCTGTGAATTCTGGGTTGGCAAGTTTGTTGAGCTTCTGTTGGTTATAAGCTTAGTTGAAAATAAGCTTATTCCGTGCGCTTGCATAAACAAAAAAGGGGGTTAGAGAGAATTCTAGAAGGAAGAAGATTAAGAGAAGAGAGAGGGTCTGTTAATCTCTGTAACAATTTTCTTTCTTGCTTGAAGTTCTTGTAATCGTCTTCATTGAATCAATAGAAAACCAGCTGCTGATGTTTTGCCCGTGGATGTAAGTCAGCAATGACTGAACCACGTAATTGTGTAACTTTGAATGTATGGTTGTTTTTGTGCTTTGTAATCATCGACATTCAATCTTGATCTCTGTAAAGATCAGATTTGATTGTTTTGTCTGACTTAGATTAATCTTCAAACTTAGATAAAGCATCTGGGAAAATCTTGTGTTAAGGTCCTTGGGCAGAGTTGTTGATTCAGTTTCAGATTCAGGTTGATCAAAAACTCTAAAATTGGTATCAGAGCTTGGTTCTTAATCAAGATCCTAGTATGGCTACTCAGAAGGTTGATCTAGAAAAGTTTAATGGAAGAAACGATTTCAACATGTGGAAAGTAAAAATGGAAGCTCTTTTCATTACTCAAGGTTTGGGTGAAGCTCTAGAATCTTTAGTGAAGAAGGAAGGAAATGAAGTATCTTCATCCAAAACTCCAGAACAAATGGCTGACATAGACAAGAAGACTAGAAGTGTAATAATTCTTAGCCTTGCAGACTCTGTGATTAGGGAAATAGCTAAAGAAACGACAGTTACAGCATTAATGGAGAAGCTTGAGAGTTTGTACATGAAGAAATCATTGGCCAATAGACTATACATCAAGAAAAGAATGTTTACCCTTAAGATGGCTGAGGGCTCATCATTAGACAAACACATTGATGAGTTTAATCAAGTGTGTGACACACTAGCCACCATTGATGAAGGTTTGGATGATGAGGGTAAAGCTCTGCTGTTGATTAGCTCATTACCAGACTCTTTCAAAAACTTTGTTGATGCATTAATGTATGGAAGACAAACACTGTCACTTGATGAAGTCAATTCAGCTCTAAACACCAGGGAGTTGCAAGAAAGGACAGGAAATATTGAAAGTGGAACAGGTGAAGGGTTATCTGTTAAGGGAAAGCCAAACAAGAAAGATGAAAAGAAAAAGAAGCTAAACAAATCCAAGAATAAGAACAAAGTCTTAAAATGCTTTCAATGTCACAAAGAAGGGCATTTTAAGAAAGACTGTCCAGAAAGAAAGGCTAAACAGAAGGGGCAGAGTGGAGATGCAACAGTGGTTGAAGATGATGGATATGAGTCAGCAGATGTTCTCATTGCCTCAGAAGTTAATCAGAAAGGTAAATGGGTACTGGATTCTGGATGCTCATTTCATATGTGTCCACATATAAGTCATTTTACTAAATATCATGAATGTGATGGTAGTAAGGTGATGATGGGTAATAATGCAATGTGTAAAGTTGCTGAAATAGGAAATGTAAATTTGATGTTGCACAATGGATCTACATATGAATTGAAACAAGTAAGATATGTTCCTGATCTTAAAAGAAATTTGATCTCACTTGGTATGTTAGATCAGATTGGGTGTACAGTTAGTGTCTAAAATGGGGTGCTGAATGTTATTAGAGGGTCCCAAGTTCTGATGAGAGGAATAAGGAAGAATGGGCTTTATGTTCTTGATGGAACCACTGAATCATGGGAGGCATCAGTGTCTTTGAGTTCTAGTGTTGATAAAACTAGACTGTGGCACTTAAGACTTGGGCATATGAGTCTTAAAGGGCTGAAAGAACTGTCCAAACAAGGGTTGTTAAATGGGGATAGAATTGAAGATCTCGCATTCTGTGAAGATTGTGTCCTAGGTAAATCTACAAGGGCTAGCTTCAAACCATCGGTTCACACATCAGAAGGACCCTTGGAGTACATTCATTCTAACTTATGGGGACCTGCACAAGAAGTTTCACTAGGTGGAGCTAGGTATTTTCTGTCAATCATTAATGATTATTCAAGGAAGGTCTGGGTATATTTGCTTAAGCAGAAGGATCAAGTGTTTGATAAGTTTAAGGATTGGAAGACCTTGGTTGAAAATCAAACAGGAAAAAAGGTGAAAAAGCTGAGAACTGACAATGGGCTGGAATACTGTAATCAGGTGTTTGAAAATTACTGTGCTGCTGAGGGAGTTGTAAGACACAAGACAGTAAGGCATACACCTCAACAAAATGGCCTTGCTGAAAGAATGAACAGAACACTCATGGACAAAGTCAGAAGCATGATGGTTCAAGCTAAGTTGCCAATGAACTTGTGGGCAGAGACACTTAATACAGCCTACTACTTAGTAAACCTAAGCCCCTCTTCTGCAATTGGTTTTAAGACACCTCATGAGATGTGGTCTGGAAAACCAGCCAGCTATGGAAATCTTAGGTTGTTTGGTTGTCAAGCCTATGCTCATGTAAACCAAGGGAAGCTTGCTCCTAGAGCTTTAAAGGGAATTTTCATAGGGTACCCACAAGGAGTGAAAGGCTATAAGCTTTGGTGTACAGACTTAACACCACCAAGATGTATAGTCAGCAGGGATGTTATTTTCAATGAAGAAGAGGTGGCAGATGTGGTACACAGAACTAAGCAGCTGAAGAAAAATAAAGAAACTGATATTCAGTTTAAGGTGGAGTCATCTAAGCAAAACATCTCAGATGAGACTGTTATATCAGATGAAGATAGTGTTGATTCAGAAAGGCATCAGACATCTCAGGGTGAAGATTCGGTTTAGAGTCAGACTCAAGGTTATCAATTGGTGAGAGATAGACAGAAAAGACAGATTAGAGTACCTAAAAGATTTAGATATGCAGATTTAATTGCTTTTGCATTGCATTCTGCTCATGAGATTGATGAAGAAGAACCTAAAACCTTTAAAGAAGCTGTTTCATGTCAGAATAGAAGAGAGTGGAAGAGAGCAATGGATGATGAGATCAACTCTTTAAAAAAGAACTCTACTTGGGAGTTGGTAAAGATACCAGAGAAGAGAAGGATAGTAGGATGCAAATGGGTATATAGGATCAAAGAAAGGATTTCAGAATCAGATTAAAAAAGGTTCAAGGCTAGACTTGTTGCTAAGGGATATACTCAGAAAGAAGGGGTGGACTTTAAAGAAGTGTTTTCTCCAGTTGTTAGGCATGCCTCTATTAGAACACTGTTGGCTTTAACAGCTGTTTATGATTTAGAACTAGAACAACTTGATGTCAAGACTGCTTTTTTGCATCGTGAACTGAGTGAACAAATTTATATGACACAACCTGAAGGGTATGAAGTTCCAAGCAAGAAGGATTATGTTTGCTTGCTAAAAGAATCTCTTTATGGTCTCAAGCAATCCCCAAGGCAATGGTATCTTAAGTTTGATGAGTTTATGGTTACACATGACTTCAAGAGGTGTAGTTATGACTGCTGTGTATACTATAAATCATCAAACTCAAATATCTACATATATATGCTGTTATATGTTGATGACATACTTATTGCTTGTAAAGAAAGAGCTGAGATAGAAGCTCTGAAAAAACTCTTGAATACTGCATTTGACATGAAGGATCTGGGAGGAGCAAGAAGGATATTGGGAGTGGAAATCATCAGAAATAGGAGCAAAGGTTCGATATTCCTTTCACAAGAGAAATATCTAAAAAGGGTTTTGGAGAGTTTTAATATGCTGGAAGCTAAACCAGTAAAGCTGCCTTTAGCTGCACATTTCAAACTCTGTAAGCTCTGTTGTCCAAATTCAGAGAAAGAAAAGCAGACGATGAGTCAGGTTCCTTATGCTAATGCAGTAGGTTGCCTTATGTATGCCATGGTTCTAACCAAACCTGACATCTCACATGCTGTGAGTGTTGTCAGTAGATATATGGCATCACCAGGCAAAGAACATTGGGAAGGTGTGAAGTGGATTATGAGGTATCTCAGGGGCACTTTGAACTTTGGTCTACTGTATGGAAGGAATGCTGAATGCAGTTTTGGTTTAAGAGGTTTTGTTGATTCAGATTATGCTGGGGACATTGATAGAAGGAGATCACTCACAGGCTACATGTTTTTGTTCAATTGATGCTTAATCAATTGGAAGTCAAATTTGCAGCAAGTTGTGGCACTTTCAACAACAGAAGCTGAGTATACAGCAGCTGCTGAATCAGTTAAAGAAGCACTGTGGTTAAAAGGGTTATTAGCTGAACTTGGCAATAAATAAGAATGTATCCCTATCTCCTGTGATAGCTCAGTGCTTTGCATCTGTGCAAGAATCCAGTATATCATGAAAAGACCAAGCATATTAATATTAAGCTTCATTTCATAAGGTATGAAATATCAAAGGGTGTCATTAAGATGGAAAAAATTCATACTGATGATAATCCTTCTGACGTTCTTACCAAAGTGGTTTCAACTGCTAAGTTCAAAAAATGCTTGGACTTAGCTGGAATAAGCAATCTTTGATATGCTGTAAATGGTAAAGGAATCAGAAGCTGGGTGTTTGGTTCAAGGTGGAGAAGTGTTGAGCAAAGTGAAGACAAACACCATAGCTTATAAAACAGCAGTGTTTTATATATATCAGCTTCTTGAAGTGTCACGTGGAGAAAGCATGGTTACTAAAGGTTGAAACGCAATCTGTTCTGTCGTTTTGGATAAACCTTCATGCTCTGTTTTCAGGTTGTTATAACGACCTGTACACGTGGCTAGAATCTGTGAATTCTGGGTTGGCAAGTTTGTTGAGCTTCTGTTGGTTATAAGCTTAGTTAAAAATAAGCTTATTCCGTGCGCTTGCATAAACAAAAAAAGAGGTTAGAGAGAATTCTAGAAAGAAGAAGATTAAGAGAAGAGAGAGGGTCTGTTAATCTCTGTAACAATTTTCTTTCTTGCTTGAAGTTCTTGTAATCGTCTTCATTGAATCAATAGAAAACCAGCTGCTGATGTTTTGCCCGTGGATGTAAGTCAGCAATAACTGAACCACGTAATTGTGTAGCTTTGAATGTGTGGTTGTTTTTGTGCTTTGTAATCATCGACATTCAATCTTGATCTCTGTAAAGATCAGATTGGATTGTTTTGTCTGACTTAGATTAATCTTCAAACTTAGATAAAGCATCTGGGAAAATCTTGTGTTAAGGTCCTTGGGCAGAGTTGTTGATTCAGTTTCAGATTTAGGTTGATCAAAAACTCTATAGGTGTGTAATGGAGTTTTTTGGTCATGTCTTGAGTGCTTGGAGCAAGTGAAAGGCTATCTTGAGTCATTGTATAATGATTTCTATATTGAAATCATACAAAGATGTCTTTACTACATGTTATGAGATGATATTTTATTTAATGTTTATTGGATAATTTATGGTTGTTACATATACAATTTTTTAATGCTATTGCATATCATAGTAGATGATTACATAATAAAATAACCGAAGTAAAGTATACTTGACTTTTTACCCAACTTAATTAAAAGGAAATTTTTCATTTCAATTTAAGTTAAGTATGCTTGACTAATTACCAGACTTTCGTGAAAGTCAATAATTTTTGCTAAATAAATACTCAAGCAAGGTTAAATTGAGGTCGAGTATCCTCAACTCTTTACCTGACTTAATTAAAGGGAATTTTTCATTTCAATTTAAGTTGAGAATTCTCGATCAGTTACTAGACTTTCACAAAAAGTCGAGAATTTTTGTTGAATGAATACTCGGACAAGATTAAATTGAGATCGAATATCCTCGACTTTTTATTTGTCTTAATTAGAACGAATTTCTTATCTCAATTTAAGTTGAGCATTCTCAATTAGTTACTAGACTTTAATGAAGAGTCAAGAATTTTTACTGAATGAGATAAGATTAAATTGAGGTCGAATATCCTTGATCTTTATTCGACTTAATTAAAAAGGAATTTTTTATTTCAATTTAAATCAAGCATTCTTGACTAATTACTAGACTTTCATGAAAAGTTAATAATTTTTGTTGAATGAATACTTGAGCAAAGTTAAATTAATGTTGACTATTCTTGATTTTTTACTCGATTTAAATGAAAAAGTAGAGAATTCTTTAGGTAACTTTTTATTTCAATTGAAGTTGAGTATCATCAACTATTTACCCGACTCACATAAAAAAAATCAAGAATTTATGTTGAATTACTAATTATGCATGGTTCAATTGAAGTTGAGTATTCTCGACTTTTTACCTGATTTCAATAATATGAGTTCAATTTTGTGAGGATTTAGCTGAGATTATTTTTTTACTTTCTATAATTATTTTTTTAAGTATGTATGTGTAAAATAAAAAAATGTTATAATTTAAGGCATATACTGGATATTTTGGAGTGAATGGGTATATCTCACGCAATTGCCCACTTTCTCCGGCCACAGTCCAACCCCACAGCCATTCCCCTGAAATCTCAATCAATCCCACGGCCAGCTGCTAGGACGTTGTATTTCATGACTCTAATCCTCATCTTCCTGCATCATTCGCCATCTTAGCTCATTCCCGATTTTACACCAACTCGAAGACCACCCAACTTACGACGACCTAAACCGCCACCAATGGACCTGCCTCTTGATCTTCCAATTATGCTACCTCATCTTTCTCTTCGCCTTCTCTTCTCAGTCAACGGCAGCCGTTGCCTATGTCCGCCATTCCTAAAGTTTTGAAGCGATTGTTTATCGCTTTCTTGTGGGTTTCATTCCTGATGTTTGCTTACAATCCAGTGTTTTTAAGTTTCTTGATTCTGTTGATCATTGCCATTGATACCCAGAGTGCCCTTTTGGTGCTTTTCTGTATGCTTGTGATTTTCTTGCTTTTCTTGGTTTTTCACGTGTATATCACGGCTTTGTGGCATTTAGCTAGTGTGGTTTTGGTTCTTGATCCGGTTTACGGGTTTGCAGCGATGAAGAAGAAGCTATGAATTTTAAAAGGCAAGATATGGAATTAAAAAAATTAGAATTAATCAAAACTGGAGATGGTAAAATCGGAGTCCAAGTCCGGATTTAGCCTTTTCAGTTCCGGACCCTGATGTAAACCCGAACATTTTTCATTCGAATCCACTTTGGGTTCGATCTGGAAAAATCCGGGTTTCAGAATTCTGAATTTAGCAATCGGATGATTGCTAGACAGATGCGATTTTTCTCTCTATTTTTTCAGTTAATTCCTTCTTAGATTCTAATCTATTACCAACAGTAATGGAAAATAATTCAAAATCAAATAATTAGAAATAAATTTTAAGATAACAGAGCATACAAATTCAACTTTCAAACATAATCATGATGTCTTGATGATGATGACAAATTGGGCTTTGTGGGGGTTAAGTCAAGAAAAGGGAAGAGGATAAATGGCGGCTGATGACGATGATAAGGTGGAGAAACAGCGGCCAAAACCTCGAAGGTGGACAAACAGTGGCCACAACCGCGACCGCGATTCCTAATGGTTGACAAACTGCAGCTCAAATCCGTGACACAACTGGACAAACGGTGACTGATGATGATGATGATGAGCGTGAACACAGCAAAGGCTGCGAAGCGATCACGAGTGACGACGATGATTTGATGGAGGGAAGGGCTGAAGAGAGGGAAAGTTTGGCAGTGGCTGTGAATTAAATAAAATAAAATAAAGACATTGAGTTCTGAATCTATGGGTTAACCGAAACTTAGACCCATACCCAAATACCTCCAGTTCAACAAGAATGGATCCGGATATCAGATTTAATTCACTTTGATATGAGTTAAACCTTGTCTAGATTTTCTGAGTCCAGACTTGGTCCGAGTTAAATTGCTCCCTAATCGAAATGGTGCAAAAGTTGAGTTCAAAATTAAAAAATTAGGATTCATTAAAACGGCATCACAATTGGTAATTGCTCGCGATTTGACACAAGATTTAACTCGAGATAAACATCAACGCTAGTATGATTGTTATAAAGTTTATTTTGTTATAAAGAAACTAATGCTTGAAAGTACATACCACTTATTAGTTGAGTAGTCGTCACCTTGTCGCCTCATTCTTGAGGTCTAAAGTTCTTATTAATGTCAATTTTCAAATGATTTTCATGTGTTATTTCCACTAGTTTTAATTTTATATACAATTGTAATGCTGAATATGAACTCCAGCGTAAGAGACCGACGTGGCCTTTTCTGATTCCAAGTTCGTATGAAGTGTCGTCTGCTAAGCTTTGGAGCCAAACTAACCTGTTCCAAAATGTTGTCCAAAACCATAAGAAAACCGCGTGCATAACACATGATATCATTATCATTACTATTGATCAAAACGACTTAGTTTGGATGCCGTCTTGATCTTGCTTGTGGAGGCATGTGAATTGTAGATGTTTAAGGCCGTTAATTTGCTAGTTTTGGCGAGAATGACAGTTGGTGATTAACAAAACCAGAAACCAACCTTATAAGGTGGTTCTGGTGCATGATTCAGTGATCTAAGCGAGAAAAGAGGGAGCCAGAGAGAGAGATTGAAAGTTCATTGCTTGTATTCTCTATATGCCTCAGAAGTTCTCTGTAAATTCTTGAACTTGATATAGTGAAATCTTGAAGTTTGTTTGCTCAATGGATGTAAGTAAGCACCATAATTAGGTGTTGAACCACTTAGTTCCTCTTTGTTTGTTTCTAGTTTTGTTCTGTTCTTAATTGATTTCTTATTCCACTTCTTTGTTATTTGTAAACTTTAGAATATTGGGATAGAATTAGATCTTAAGAGTGAATTGAATTCTAACCAAAAGGAGTTTAATTCGCAACATGTAACTGTTGTAAAAATAACATCTAATTAGTGTTTAAAAATTATATGTTCATTAATGGTAAAAATGTCATTTTATACTTATTTATAATTTATGTGTGTAATTATGTAACATATTGTTAATTTTTAATTATTTTTTAAAATATTTGATTTTGTGTATTTTGTGTGTTTATTAGATAAAAATAATAATTTCACACAATTTGAGGCTCCAAACAAATGCACAAATGTCAAATTTGGATTCCGAAAATCCAAAATGTTATTTCATTGTCCAGGAAGATCCATGATTTTTGCTGTAAAATTATAAGTTTTTATCATGATAAGTGTGGTAATTATAAAATTATAAAATTTTACTATGTTAGGTGTGGTAATTGTTAGTGGAATTAGTTAGGTATGCTTGAGTGGATTAAGTTAGGTTTATTTCTTCTTAGTAGGACAAATGTATAGCGATGATGTAATTAGCTTTATTTATATGTGTGGTGTGGATTAATCATGTATTAGTATAAATAGAGAGAGGGTAGCACACCCCTTTACAACTTTTCTTCACTTCTTTCTCCTCAAATTCTTCTTCTTCTCATCTATCTTTGTAATATATTTTCAATAAATAAAATTTGTTTTATTTTAAATTTTCAAATACCATTTTTTATGCATAATTTAATTTTAATTATTTTTATTTCAATTATGCTTAGCTAAATAATAATAGTTAAGGTAAGGTGAAACTCTTAGCAAATAAATATGATTTAATCAAATTTTATTTTTAATTATATAAATTAAATTATTTTCTATTTAATTTTATACATATTTTATTTTTTAAAATTTTGATTTATTATAGACAAACAAGAGAATTTGGCACAATAAATTCTTAATATCCTAATATAAGGTATGATAAAATGGTATTTTGATTTATTATAGACAAATTAAGTTTTGGCACAATAAATACTGAATCCATAATAAAATTAATAAGAAAATAATGATAATTTATACAATTAATCTTTTGGGCAATAAATCTAAATAAAAATGACAAAAAATTTTATTAATTTTTATTTACTACTAAGGGTAGATTTATAACCCTAACTGATTTAATTTCATAATTTCACTTAAATTAAGTTGTATAAATTTAAGTTTTATTTTTATTTTTAATAAAATAAAATAAACAAATTAAATCTTTTCTCTATGGATTGACCTCAAACTCACCGAACTATAATATAACAATGCACTCTTATACGTGGGATTTATAAATCATTTTTAAATTGTGTCAACATGAACTAAATTAAAAAAACTAAAAAGAAATAGAAATTATTTTTTTTCTTCCAGTGTGTACAATGAAATGAATAATCAATGAACAACACAGAAAGAAAGGAATTTAGTGATTACAAAACCCAACCTTTTCACCATCATACGAGAGATATAGTTTAACTCTTCTCATGCTTATTTTGAATTCATAAAACCATAGCTATAGATCTTTTCAGGAATGATTGCTAGATCTCTTGCAAAAAATTTTCTTAATAGTGGGATGTGTCGATTAGTTTCCTCTAATATTTTAGGATTTTTTAAAAAATTTATTAAAGTTATTTATAAAGACATACTAGTAATTACAAAAATGAAGAAAGGCAATGACAGGATGAGATGATTATAGATACAAATCTTTTAAGTCAGATTTTTTGTTTTTAATTTTTTGTTTTGTTCACGTTGTACACTTTAACGTAAAACACAATTTTTATGACAAAATTTGTCACCAAAATTATGCTTCTAAGACAAAAAATAAAATAATAGTAATATATGTTTAAAACAATAGCGATATATGAAACTTTTTTTTTTAATGTTTGTTTGGCAATAGTAATATATGACTGGTGTCTCATGTGGCCAGTACTATTTGCATTACGTATGATTAATTAACGATTAAGCAGTTACCACCTACAAATCTTCATTCCCCTTCACTCCCTTAATTCTCCTTCATTTTTTTTTTCATCATTCTTAATTTTTTTTCTTGTCTCAATTACAAATTAAAATCTCTCACTTTCTGCATTAGATTATACGAAACGCTGGCAATTTCAATCAGCAAAGCCAATCAACAGAAATTCTCATCTTTTTCATCTTCTTGCTACTCCCACTTAGATCTGACCACCGTTTCTGGCTAGGGAAGGAGTTCTCCTCTCTGGGCAGCATCTTTTCATTTTATATTCGTATTTTAGGTTCCTTTCTTAATTTTTCTTCAACTCTTCAAGACTCTTTCACGATGAATCTCTGGACAGGACTGCTCTGGTGTTCTGTTCGGGAGAGTACACCAACTGTAATAGCGGTGCGTAGAGGTTTCGATGGCCATGCAGCAGTTATCTTTTTTTCTATGTGACTAATCACAACATTATGCAAGAAAAGAATTCATACTAATTGTGTTAAGGATATCAAAATAAACTTTGTCCAAGTCATACATAATTTTACTTTTGTTTTTACATCAATTTTACACCTTTAGATTCCGCTCTTTTCAATGGTTGAGATTTGTTAAGGTTAACGGCATGGCTTTTATCACTAATTAACCATCAATGCCTTTTCTCTCTCTTCTCCGAAATTTCTCTCATTTTACTTTACTAGGTAACGTAACTCTCTTACGACATATCACTTTACTATCAAAGTTTTTTTATAATTATTTTTCTCACTGAATGTTTTAATTTTTATTAATTTATGGCAAAACTATTAACTTCATTAAAAAAATTAATAATGTTATAAGGATATTTTAAGAATCTTAGTATATTAAGCTAAAAGTACTATAATATTTTAGATTTATAAAATAATTAATTTATAAAAACATTATCTCTTTTTATATAATTCAATTTTATATATTTTTAAAAAAATTTAGAAGATTAAATTGTGCTTACATAGTTTAGGATAAAATAAATTTTTATTTAAATTCCTGTTACAAATTTTGTTATTTTTAATAGTTTGGTGATCAAAACATAAAAATTGGGACGACAGGTGAAAAAATAAACAGAATTTAGTGGAAAAATAATATGTTAAAAGAAAAGTTATGTGGTAAAATGATGCACGTTTCGTGGCCTTCTCTCTCATATTTTATATTTAAAATTTCATCGACTCTTAAAACTTTGTAAATGATGATGAAGCAAATTGATTTACACTTTTTTTTTTATGGAAAATTGATTTAGACTTAAAAAAGAAAAAAAAGATTCGAGTGAGTTTAATTCCGACCAAGATTCAACTTTTCGATCATAAGCGATACAATTACTAATTGTTTGTTTGAGAAATAGAGGAACCGTAGATACGTTGATGAGATTTTGTTTGGTTTTTCAACTCTAAAGAGCTGCAGTCTTTGAAGGATAAAAAGGTTCAGTTAATTTATTTTTTCAGTTTGAAAATAAAGAAACCGTAGATACAATGAAGAGCATTACAACCTTTAAACATGTCATAACCAACTACCGTATACAACTGTAAGACGACATAGAAAACGTGTTGTTTTCTCCTATTTATGTACAAATAATCAATGAAAAAATGCACAAAAGCCAGGCTTCCATTTATTTCAATTTCATCATCTAATGAGAGACGTCTTCAGAGACACAAGACCAGCAAGATGTGAAACGGAATCCTCATCACCAGATGGTCCAAAGGCCTCCCAAAAGCGAATAGTCTCATCCGCGCCAGCCGTTGCCACAGTTAGGCCATCAGGACTCTGCAACGCATTGATTTAGAGAAGTTAGTTAGATTCAGTTATTTTAAGAATACAGTCCTCTGGAATCTAAACTCAAAAGTTCTTGCCAGTCAAACCTGGGAAAGATCGAGGATTCTGGAGTTTGAAGACTGTAACTCTCCCACTTTGGTCATGTTGGGGTATTTCCACAAGCATAGTTTGTTTCCCTCTCTGCTTGCACTGAAACCATGGCCACTTAGTATCTCTTTGTGATGCCTGTTCCACTCCAGTCCACAAATCTGCAGGAAACATCAAATTACCATAAGGAAAGTGAAATCCCAGGCTGGAGAGGCATATAAGGCAATTTAATTTCCATCTGACAGATAATTTTTGTTTTTGGTCTATGAAAAACTTATAGGACCGACGAGTGAAATATTTCACTTGCCTGTGCTTTTGTATCTATGCTGTGGATGCATGTTCCTTTTCGTACATTCCATATCTTAATACACCCATCTTCCTTGCCCCCTCCAGTAGCAAGTACATTAGCCTGATGAGGGCTCCAGGCAAGGGCTTTTACGCCACCACAATGGTCAGTGAATCGGTGCAAAGATTTGGATGAACTCATTTTAGAATGTTCCCATACGTGTACAACATTGTCATCACCACCACTTGCCAGTAGATTGCCTTCGTTAGACCATTTCAGTCCACACACTTCTCCGGAGTGTGCTTTTATGCGAGAGGTCACATTGTTTGATACTCTTACTGCATGTGCATGGAACGGATAAAAAAGTCAGCATGGGAATGATTAGTAATTAGAAAAACTATAAAGTAAGGGAATCTGGTTTAGATTTCCATGGAAGAGATGATGAAATTCAAGTACCATCGTGACTAATGATGGATTTGTCTTTGCTGCCTGATGTTAAAATGTGACCACTCCAATTGTTCCATGATGAAGTTGCTACTCTTCTACGATGACCCTCCAGGTTTCTAACCTGTATGTACAGAATGAAATCATGCTTACAATCAACTTGTTCAGAGACTAGCATAGCTGATTCAATAAGATAATAGAAAGAAGAAGAGAGAAAACTAGAGGATTACAAGTTTTGAAGTCTCAGCATCCCAGAGTTGAAGTTTGGATTCCATATATCCCACGGCCAAAGTTTTGTCATCATGAGACCATGATACACTCGTAGGGTAATCATTCTCCCCAGGAACTTGCAACAACTTTTTTACCTTCCCATTCTCCCATTTCCAGAGATAGAGTGCCGGACCCAAAGCAACAGCAAGAACATTATTTCTCCCCCAATCTATGACTTTCGAATAATAGTCATCCATTAGATATGGAGCATCCAGGATCCGAGCTTCTCTCTGCACACACCATGAAGTTAATAGTGTTAAGTGCAGAACAAATGACGCCAAATGCATAAACTACATATAATTTTTACGAGTTAGACGACTTTCTTCGTTTTCTGTCTATATGAAATAATGACTTAAGTTTGATTTAAAATCCAAGCATGCTTATTCCAAATCTGCAATTCATGTCCAGTGGACAATCTTGATTTGCATCTCGTTTTCCAAAAGAGTACACGGACAAATTATTCAAAAAGTATATTCACATACTAAACTTCACAAATCATTCTAAAGTATTCATCAATAAGAAAGTACCACAGTCCTATAATGTTTAACAGATCCAAGACTCAAAAGCAGGCCACATATAGCTATATGAATACAAGCATGTTCACAAACAACCACTGCTACTTCTGTAAACTAGTCTTTCACTAATAGCTAATATGATTCAAACAGTTGAGTACCTTGGGCAAGCGCCGAGGTCGGGATGTTTTGGTACTACTATTTCTCAAGGCCTCGGCGTCCTCCTTTCTTAGCTCATCTATGAGACGATTTGATTTTGGGGTTCCCCTAAACACCAACATCCTAAATGGTCTCCCTTCCGAATCCAGAGTCAAATTCTCTTCAATTTTCTTCCTGTACTCATCCTATTACACAGAGAAAACAGAACCCGTTAACCAAATTGTAACATTTTAGACTATTCAACATACAGATCATGCCTCATTTCGAAGAAAATCCTATAATCCGAAACCCCAAAGAACCAAATTTCAACATATTCTTAACGACCCAACAAAGGAAACATAACACGATCAATGTGACACAAGAACCAATATCTAATTTAAGAAAAACCCATAAACCTAGGTCATGAATTTGAAATTTCAAAAAAAAAATCACCAACAAAAACCCCAAAACAACATAAAACAATGAGTAAATTTTTTAAAGTAAATCAATGCGAAAGAAAATACTTACACTGAAACTGGGATTGTGGTAATGTTTGGTTGTGTGGGTCAGTAAACCGTGAGCTTGATCGAGATTCATCAAACTTCGGTTGGGTATAAACCGATCTCCCTTTTAACATGTAACCAAAAAGAAAAAAACAAGAAAATTAGTTAAAAATACAAAATTTAGTAAATTCAAGCGACAAGAGGAAAATGAAGATACAAACGAAAATAAATATAAGGTATTTTTTGGTACCGGAGAATTGAATGCAGAGGAATTGCTTAGTGGCCTGATGGGAGAGTACCAGTCGGTTTCAACGAGTCTACTCAGTCTTGTTGAAGAATCCATTCACAGATTTCACAATGTTGACTGTGTGAAACAGAGAGATTCAAAAAACTCAAGCCTTTGTGGTTTTTAAGGTTGCGTGAGGAACAAGTCAGAAATTTGATAATCCTGTTCAGCGAAGGATTTGCTATCTACCGCCAAAACACCCCGCGACGGTTGTAATTTATAGCCGCCAAAGTACCGGGTCGGATCGGGTTGGGGTTATGGATTATGTTCGGATTTTGGGTATTTATGTCTATTTTTTAAATTTTAACCCTAAAAGAAATTGCAGTTTAAAGTTTTAGTGACCTACTTTTGCAGGAAATATTTTTTTAAAAAATTTTTTTTTTTAAAAAAAGTTTTAGTGACCTACTTTTGCAGGAAATATTTTTTTTTTAAAAGTGTTTTTAACAAAAATATTTAATGAGAAAATACCTTGATTTCTTTGTCGGAAAAAATCAAATATTTGTAATTTTCTTTTGGGAAATATGCTTGTTTTTTTTATTCAAAAAATATTTTAATTAAAAAAATTTAATTTTTTTTAAGAAAAGGGTTTTTTTTTCCATAAATTACGTGTAGTACTTTCTATACAACAATTGCAAAATAAATAAATAAGTTTTTCATTCTAAAAAAAAAGGTTTTAAAGTTAATATTGTGTTGGTTATATTTAGAGCTAGCAAAATTTAACACAGTTCGATTACTTAACACGAACATGACATGAATAAATAAATATGGGTCATCTAAATTTGACATAATTATTAAATTGGGTCGTGTCCAGGTTGACACAATTTTTTTTCATGTCGAATTAGGGTTAATGTTCTTAATCCATTTGTTTGATCAATAACACTATTATATTTTCTATTCTAAATTAATTTGTAATTCTTGTTATCTAAACTCAAATATTAGACATGATTCTCTCTTTTTATTTTTTTTTTGTAAGGATAAACATAAACATAGTATTTCATTTATAAAATGTTATTTAGATTTAAAACTTCAATAGTATAAATGTATAAAATATTAGTGGATATGTATATTTTGTAATATTGATAAAGAATATTATTTACATATATATAATCAAAACTTAAATGGTATAAATTGTGCAATATTTTGGTAGATACTTATATAAACATATAATGTAAATTTTGTTAAACATATAAATACGAGTGGGCAAATCGAGTTTCGTTTTGGTTTGTTTGGCTTTTGGTTTGGGTTACAACCCGATTAGGTTGGGCAATTGAACCAATTAGGTTGCAAACGCAAACCTGAACTGAACCAAACAGAAATTATTTCGATTCGAACCCACAATTCGGATTGGTTCGATTTGATAATTCGAGTTCATTCAAGTTATAAACCCTAATTGTATCTCTATCCAAAAAAGGAATAATTAAGTAGATATCTACAGCTGGCAAAATGGGTCATCGGGCCGTGGTCATGTTGTATCAACTTCGTGTCATGTCAAATTTAGGTCGACCCAAATCCGACCCATTTAATAATCATGTCAAAATATTGAGACTCAAACCCGACACAAAAAAATAATTGGGTTACCTAATAACTTGCTTAATATCTATATATTAAACAAAATTTACATTAAATATTTACACGCTGTCATTCATATATATATATATATATATATATATATATATATATATATATATATATATATATATATATATAAAAAAATATATATATATATATATATATATATATATATATATATATATATATATATATATATATCGATATTATAAAATATATATAACTATCAATATTTTACATATTTATAGCAGAGGTGGCCAATAGGCCGTACCGTGCCGTGCTCGTGCCGGCAAAGGAAAGCCTATGAGTGCTCGTGCTCGTGCTCGTGCTCGTGCTTATGCCGTGTCGTACCCATTATGCGTTTCGTACCATGTCATGCCGTGCCTAATTTTTTTTTCTTAGTTTCGACCCAACCCACGTGCTGTGCCGTGCCATGCCTTGCCTAAGAAAAAAAGGCCCACTAAGCTTTTTCTTTTTTTTTTTAAAATTTTCTTAAGAGCACATACCAAGTTGTTGACATATTTTTTTCAAGCCTATATACCTTTTTAGATCTAAGTGCCTTTATTCAAATTTAATAAAATCAAAAATTTAAAACTTAAGTCCATATTTAATAATAATAAGAGAATGTAATTTTAATTACTAAGTTTGACTATATGGTATTAGAATTCTTTTATAATACTTAACAACAATAATAATAATAAATTTTTCTTAAGGGTAAACTTAATTGTTAACTTGAAATTACGTAGAGTCATATATCATATTTCATAAATAATATTAATACATATTTATAAAATGGTGATATTTGAAATTTTATTTATTAGAATCAGGATATCAATTATTTATTTAATAAATTATAAACATAAATCAATTATAATTTTTTCGAAACTAAGGAGTAAATAAATTTAAAAAACTTGAGCTAATAACATATATTAAAAAACTTGAGCTAATAAAATATATTAAAATATTCAATTTCAAGTTATTTATAAAATAATAAAATTTTAAGTTTACTTTTATTAAAAGTGAAATGTGCTTATTGCATGCTTTTTCGTGGGTCATGTTTTGGCCCATATTTAATTGTATTGTTCTTTTAAAGCCCTCGTGCCTAAAATTCTTAACTCAACTCAGCCCACATGTGTGCCGTGCTGTGCCATGTGCTCCACTGAAACATGCTCCTGTCGTGCTGTGTCTTGTGTCGTTCGGCCCATTGGCCATATCTATTTACACTATTGAATCTCTAAATGTATATAAAATTTTATAAATAAAACATTATGTTTATATCATCCTTTCAAAAAATAAAAATAAAAGAGAGAATCATCTCTAATATTTGAGTGTTGATAATAAGAACTGAAAAATTATTTTAAAATAGAAAATATAATTGTGTCGTTAATCAAGCAAATGGGTTAAGAACTTTTACCCTAACCCAACACGGCAAAAATTTTTGTCGACACGGACTCGGTTTATTTAATAATCGTGTTAAATTCGACGACCCATATCTATTTATTCGTGTCGGGTAGTCAGGTCGTGTCAAATTTTGCAAGCTCTATAGATATCAAACAAATTTATCATAATCTTATTCACAAATTAACTAATTAATATAAATAATTATATATTTAACAATTAAAAAAATTAACAGCAATTAACGAAAGAAAATTAAGAAATTAACTAATAATTAAAAAACAAATTGCTAAATGATTAATTAATGGAAGATCATAAGCGGAACAAGAAATATTTGGTAGTGGAAAAAGAAAAGAAGAAGAAGAAGATGTTTCACTGTAGAGGAAGGATAGAAGAAGAAGGAGAAGAAGAGAAGAATTGAAGAAGAAGAAAATGTTCGGCAGTGGTCGAAAGAGAGAGGAAGAAGGAAAAGAGAAGAAGAAGATGTTCGGCAGTGGCAGAAGGAGAGAGGAAGAAGAAAAAGAGAAGAAGAAGAAGAAGAAAAAGAGAAGAAGAACAAAAAGAAAAAGAAAAGAAGAAGAAGAGAAAAGAAGAATGATATTTGGCAATTCCGAGTCGCGGAAGAAAATGAGGAGAAGAAGAAGAAAGAGAGAAAAGAAGAAGAAGAAAAAAAAGTGGTGGTGGCTGAGCAGTGAATGTTTGGGAGTGTAATGCGTTAGGGTTGTGAATATGTTTTAAAATTATATATTTTTTTTTAACCCGATCGGGGTTGACTATTTGGTTTGGGTTGAACCCGAACCGAAATACAACTCGATTGGATTTGAACTTTCAACTCAAACGAGTTGTAAGCTTCAACTCGATCCGAATGCCCACCCATATATATAGATATTTACCGAGTTATTAGACAATCTATTCATTTTTTGTGTTGAATTAAGATTTTAATATTTTGATATGATTATTAAATAAATCATGTTTGGCTCAACCTAAATTTGACATTAACTCAAAATTGACACGATACAAACATGAACTGGTGACTCGTTTTGCCCACTTTAGTTACATTTAAATGTTTTCTTTTTAATTCTAAAATTTTTGCTAGTTGATCCTTGAACTAACATAATTACTTGAAGTGGCATTAAGAATTTGAACCTTGCTCGCTCGGGTGAAGAGGGAGTTTGTCCATTGTATTATTCAACTATTATTTCATACATTTAAGCCATCGAGAAAAAACCCACAAAAAATTTAAGAAGACCTATTCTAATCAGTTATGTAAATGGAGGCCAATTGGTGACTGTACAAAATCTCCTAATCTCCCCTTGCATGCCAGTGAGAACTTCAATGGCTCCCATTTTCACCATGGCAGCACCAAACTGTATGGGAAAATCTAAGGCATTGGCTATGCTCATCACAGTGGCTCTTGTCAATGGGTGTAATGCCAATTCTTGATCGATTTCGAGCACTCCTCTGTTTAACATTAACTGTCTGTGGTAAGAGTTGTCCAGGAATGGAATTCGAAATGGATTTTGATCAAGATCAACTATGTTGTTTGCCGTTGTTGTAGTGTTTGGAGGGCACCGAGCTCTCAGCTTATTCGCGAGGAATGAATCCATTGTGGGGTCGGGTCTGCCTGTGTTTCTGAAATTGTAGAGACGATCTTTGAAGATTGAGCAATGTGCTACTCCTACAGAGTGACCTCCTAAAGCAATCATAAAACGCAATGGAAATTATGAACACAAGGACATTCAAGTGCTTTCATTGAAAGTGTTTTCAGTTTAATACCCATCAGAAGAACCATGTCGGTAAGATTGAGGCCTTTGTTAGCAAAAACGGTCATTGTCTGAGGGATCGAAGCTGAAGGACCTGGGATAGAAATGGACACATTCTGCGCCAGAGACACCAAACCATCTCTTCTTCCTGTTTGCACCTCATATCTTCCTCCGCCACCCTGCAGTTCAATTGTCATTTAGCGAAGTAATGTCGAGTTTGATTGAATATATAGCAGATATGGCATGCGCAGAGAGAAAGTTTAGGTACCAAGAAAACAGCATCTCTAGCAGCAATGGCAATGAGATCAGCGCAGGAAGCGACACCAGGACAAAATCTATCGACAGCAGCCTTTGCTTCGTCTATGATATCATAACCCCTTATGGTCAGATTTGGAATTGCTGTTTTCTCGCTGTTGGAGCCATCTATCAGAATTGATGCGTCGCAACCCTTTCTCATCATCATTCCCACGAATTTGCATTTAGTTTGATATTGTGTTCTTATCAATGCTTAAATATCAAGATAATCGTACAGAATTATTAAAGTCCTAGGCAGCAACCCAGCTCCAAATGTATATAAACTATTTAACGAATTTCAATTCAGTATGTCTAATTCGTTTCATAACAAAAGTGTGCACAATAAACATTTGCAATTAAAGAACATAAAAGAAATTAAAAAAAAAATGAAACATATGCAGTGTGCACACAAAGAATGTTTACCAACCAATGCAACATCTATGTTTCTTGCTTCGTAGAATTTTTAAGGACAAGATAAAGTTGATTAATTATGCTTATCTGTTAATGCATGGAATGCAAACAAGGTAGTTCTATACCTAAGCAAGAATATATGCTTGGGAAATAGAAGCTTACATTGACAAAGCAATCATGAAACTGCAAGCGTATGAGGGCAGCCACGACAGTGGGATCTTTGATGAACCTTGCTGTGACAACACCGGCAACTATCATCTCAACATCAGCAATCCCACATTTTCCTCTGTAAAATCCTACCTGTAATGCACCATGGCTCAATCCTGCGATGTTTGCTAATAAACAGAGCCTGAGAATCAACATAGCCACGGCCTCCTTCACCTTCTTCATCTTCCAAATATGATCTACTCTCTCACTCATCTTTTTCCAAGGGATGAAAGAAGAAATCAATATCCAATTCTTACCTTCGTATTAAAAAGATTCACAGAGACGATGCAATTTGTGAGAAACCATTTCTCCAAGTGTCTCTTATAGCGTAATGGTGCATTAGAGAATGTGGGGTCAATTGTCTTTCTCATTTGCTTGTTTGTTTATGTTATACTCTATTATACACGCATGCCTTAGGGGATGGTGCTCTTGCGGTCTTTGATTTTTTATATAAATACCAAGCCTTTACCGTTGCAAGCCATACTGCCACGGATTTTAAAAAATCCACAAAAAAATTATACAATTATTCACAAAAAGTTCGGCTCCCCATGATTCAGGGTAAGAAATGCTTTCACCATATTGCATTTGCTATAACAACTAGTGCTTGATGTAGCAGCTGAGAACTTTTTACAATGCTAAGCAGCCTCTTCTTTTAGCAATCCAGAAGAAAAAGATAAATAAAACAATAATGATTCCGCCAATTCCTAACTTAGAACATTCAACCTATGAAAGTAAGAGATATTCAGATGGCCGCCACTACCACTCGGCCTCTGGGATTATTGCGCACATACTTGAGGGAGGGTGGCACAAAAAAGAGTCAAAGAGCATGCACTACAAGAACTGCTGCTGGTATATACAATTCACCCTAAATTACAGCATCGGCAAAACTATACAAGTCAGAGGATGAATTCTGATTACCACCAGCAATAGATGAATGATTTATCAGACCTGCAAAGCGATCTAGAGACAGTGACGGTCGATATAAGCCATCAAACACTATAGTCGCAGGTTGTCCAGTAAAGCTTTGCCCAATTACTCTGTCATTGTAAGCTGCATCTCCGGCTCTGTGCCATCCATATGAGGAACCATTGGCATACATCATTTGGCCATACTTTTCAACTGCTGCCTCTCCATGAACACCATTAAATGAACCAGTGGGGCGGGTAGTAATTCCAGGGGACATGCTACCTTCAACACCGACAGCATTCACCCTGCTTCCACCTCCAACCGCCAGGCCAAGAACATCAGGCAGAGCCCCTGTATTGTATACGTGTGATGCAGCCGAGACAGCAGGATGGCTATTGATATAACCACCAAAACCACCATCAAACAAATTTGGTGTCAAACCATCATATGACCTCTTCTCATCTGCATAATTAGCAGCAGCCCTTGGATCATGCACGTGGAAGGCACGGGGAGATGTCATCAGGGAAGAGGCATTCAGAGTTGACCCCTTGGCTGTAAACCGACAACGTTTCATTTCTTGACCATTCCATTTATTAGAGGACTCAATTTCACCTCCTTTTCTCTTGGGCATTATCGTATTTTCCATTATTTGTTTGTTCCAATCAGCAATATCTTTCTCCAACTTGATCATCTTATCCTTGATTTGCCATCCAGGAAGCAGCTTTGCCGGATCAATTTTTTTATCTTCCAAACACTTGATAACAGATTTCAGAGCAGCTAAATGCTTTTCATTTGCTTCTTTCTTCTGTGAAAGAGCATCACAAGACATCACCATTAATCAAAATATAAATATAAATAAAAATATTATAGTAGCTTAAGAAATAGATTAATACCAACAAAACAGGTGCATCTCGCTTTGTCCTCTTCCATGCATCCTTAGACTCACGTAAGAATGAAATCAAAATTTTATGAGGAGAGAACTTATCCTCAATCCCAAAGGTATACACAACATCTACAGCTTCGACATGCATTCCATGCTTCTTCATATTCTCCACCATTTCTGTTATAGAAAAGAATTACAAAGCATGGTTAGATAAATCATCAATGAGTCTACTCCATTTCCATAGCCAGAAAACTAAAAGAAAAAAAAGATGATGGATATGATGAAGTACAACTGCAGCTAAGAATAGTTTGCTACAGCTAAGCCAAAAAGTAGTATCCACCAGCCTTCATAAATAAGATGCCATGCATCGACAAGCACAATCAATAACATTACAAATGCCAGCTAAAATTAATATAAGCTAACAATTTTACTCTAATTAACAGCAAATCAAAATACAGAAAGAGCCCAATGAACTTAGGTATAATAATGACAGCAGGTTCAGCTTAAATAGAAAATAAACACACAAACATATACAGAAAACTTCTCTTATCCGGTTTCTCAGATAAAAGAAATTTCATGGACTTTCAATACTCACCGTCAATTGCTTCAAGGAACAGGATCTAAATATTCTTATTTACCAATATGATATATCTGTCCGATCAACTTGAGAGACAAAAGCTCCAGTGGCATTCAATTCAATTAAGCAGGAGCATTAATTGCTTATGCACTAGCTTTTTTACTTTCTTTTTTTAACATATATACTTATTTTCTATCAAGAAAAAAGTTTTAGAATTTTAGTTAATGAAAAAAAACAAGATTTGTGAACGCAAATCCATATGTAATAGATTGAATACAAAAAATGAAAATAACAATGTATATTAGAGTGATGCATAAACCATCCATGATCATCAACTGCATCCCTTTAAACTAAAAAACTGATAACCATGCCATACACTGTCACGTGAAAGGAAGGCAACAAGTTCAACAAGTCATTTTTTTCAAACACAAAAGTAAAGATGAATTGATTGCCATGTTTTGTCGCAAAACCCAGGTTGTTAGTACTTCACAGTTCCAATGCTGACGATAAATTCCCAAAGTGGTGAGGTAAAGGCTAGACTTTTGTTTCATCAATTTGGAATCCATAATGTGATTAGTGTGAGAGTTCTTTTGACGAATATTTTACAATTCTTACGATACAAATCTTTAGATCCCAGACTAGTGGTCCTAATGGAATGGCAGACATAAAAACTCAACAATGTCAAGGTATGAGGCTACATACAGAACATCCATGATTGTTCATTTTCAATTATCAATAATATAGGAGAGAAGAATCGTAAAATAAAAACGAAATTTGTAGTATCTGAACATGATTAGTTGAGCAAGAACAACAGCTGCAGCAGTCAAATTGAAATACACCAATGCCCTGATCTTCATTTAAATGTTTATAAAATATAATAGAGAAGCATTTAATGCAGCTAAATTTAATTGATTGCTGCCCCATTTTTTTTTTTTCCTAAAAAGTTGTTTGGGCAGCTTGTTTCTATTAGTAAATAAGTTGGGCTAATTAAATCCTGGCCATTGAAGCCATCTGATGGTGAGTATTGAAAATCTGTATACTTTTGTTTATTGATAGAACTGATGATCGAAGCTTTCTGACTATATATATAAAAACACACACAAATAAAGTGAAAGAAAGTCGCAGAATTCCTGTTCCCCCATTAAGGAAACATTGGCCATCCCAATAAAGAAAGTTGAGAATTTAGAGGTAGATAATTGAATGTTGACCAAAAACAGACAAAATCACAAGTGGAATCTAGCAATGCATTTCCTATTAAGAAACAAACAAATGCACACACACACAAAAAACTGCACCTACAATTCAGCCAACCTAAAAGCACTCTTGCATGATTTTAAATGAAGAAAACCCATTGCAGAGCAGGGACGATTGACGTGGGTGTGGATGTGTGTGTGTGTGTGTGTGTGTGTGTGTGTGTTTGTGTATTCTCCAGTGAGAACATCTTTACTTTGTTAAAATAGAATGCCACTTACAAACAAAAAAACACAGTTTCCAATCTATTGAAATCTGTGTTTTTTTGTATTTTAGTGACATCCTCACCTTTAACAAAGTGAAGATGTCCTCACTAGAGAGGGATTCTCTCTCTCTCTCTCATATATATATATATTATGTAGCCTAACGGCAACCCTATCGCCTCCCCATCCATGTAAGCAGAGTTCAAAACCCAGACCTCCTGTTTCGAGCAAAAGAGATTTTACCACCTCAACTATATGGCACCCACAATTACTATGAATGCAGACTTGTGAAATGGTTGGTTTCTGGGAGTGTGAATAAATAAAGCATGATAGCAAAAGTACAAGAATAGAAGTATTCATAACTAAAAGAAAAAAGGCCTTTCCTATAGTGATGCAATAATGTGGGAATATAACAAAAATCCACCACGGCTTCTGGTCTCTCTTCATATACTTCTAAAACTATTTGTCGCCTAGAATAATATTCATGCCCCACGACAATCATTGTATAAGAGCTTAAGTTTCCCTCAATCTTCTTCCAAGTAAACCAATGCTATTTTCTATGCCTTCAATTAATGGTCTCCGTCCTCAAGAAGACTAAATATCTGATCTTCAATGATTAGAACTGACTAAAATGAGTTAACCCTTGTACCAGAAAACTTTAGAAGAGAGAATCATAGAGCAACCTTTGTTGGTTCAACAATCTGAGTAAACAGAAAATGAAATATCCTTGCAATTGAATTTGTAATGAAACTGATAACAGCCACTGTAATTACTACAGGCCTTCCATATTCGGAGAAGCTAATGTCTCATTCCTAACTATGATTCTATAATGTTTTATCATCTGTATAAAGTATTTAGTGCTGCAATTGATAATAAACCTATATTGCCTGCGTCAGCAACAGAATTTTGCAGAAAAAAGGACTCATTTAATTTATACAATTATCAAAAACCTGACTTCCACATTAAAATTATGCTCTCTTCCAAGAAGAATGTACATGTTCATTCTACTACTAATCATAAACTCAATAGATAGCAACAACAATGATAAGTAACACATAAACTCAATATGTAGCAATAACAATTATATAAATTCACCGCAATGCAAAGGCAGCAACAACAAGAAGAAGCAACCTAAGTGAGATAATGAGGAGAAAAGACCTGGAATCTTCTGGACAAGAACACGAGATCCTTTAAGCAAATGCCCAATCTCCTTCACATTACTAAACCTAATCAAATCCCTGATATCATCATTCTTAAAACCTTTAGGAATCCCAAAACAAGCAATAAACAGAAGCAAGCCTCTGGCGTCAATCTCACAAGCTTTACACACACCACCTTCACTAACCAGCCTCTTTTTCCACGCAATCGCATTATTATCGGCCTCTTGTTTCACCGGCTTCTCAATCTCAACCTCCTTTTCGCTCTCTCCGATCACGATAAGGAAAAGCTCCAACATCAGAACCGAAGCTTGCCGCGACGTGATCATAGGAGAATTCTTCGTGTACGCTCGGATTCCTTGCAGGAAGAACCTCCCGACGCAATCTAGCACCAGCTTCGCCGGCTTCGGCGCCGATTTGAGAGCCGAAATTGCCTCGTCTCGACGGACGCTCTGGATCTCCGATAAGTTCGAGACCACGTACTTCCTTAATCCGCGACTGCACATCGTCTCGCAGAGAGAGTGGAGCTCCGACCGCCGCTGCGAGGACTTTTTACTGTCGTTCTCTACGATTTCCGTTGGTGCTTTCGACGCCGCAACTTTTTCCGTTAGAATCCGAGGAGTCTGGTCGTGGTGTGGTGTCGTTTCGGGAACAACTGACGGCGCCGTTAATTGTAATGATTCCGCGTTTCCATTATTGAATTTGGTGTCCATGGTGTCCATAGCTTCCCCAATAAAATCGACATGCTTTTGCAATTCTTCGAGTCTTTTATTGAATTTGAAAATTTTAGAGGCTAGGCCATTGAGTTCGTTGACGGATTTCATCAACTCAGACTCATTCAGCTGAGCCATGGATATACCCCCTGTAATTTTGAGATTTTCCAGGCAGACAACAACACGAGTGTCTGCGCAGCGCTTTGGTCTTTTGCCCGTTTCCTTCCTTTTACAGGGAATTTCCGTTTTTTAATATTATTATTATTTTTTAAGCTAATTTTGTATTATTATTTATTTACGCTTTAAACTTTTGGCGGATACACGTGTAATAATAATACGTTAGCTTATCGGAAAATCTTTAGTGCCGCAAAACTAATGTGCATCACGCACCTTTTTATATGGGAACCTGGCCAATAATATTTTAACACAATATAAATTTATTCTTTTAAATGCTAATCATTCTAAAAAGAAAAGAATAATTTAATTAGAATTTATACATATTATTTATTGTTTGTGCCATGACTATGGTCGTTGCTGTGATTTATAATCTGAGGGCAATCAAAATGGTCAAATTTTATTGTGAACTTTTTATCTTTATGATTTTACTATTTTCATAATTTCTTTAATCCGGACCATGTGATGATGCCCATACTGTAGGTACAGTACTCACTACTAAATTATTTGTTATTTAACAATCCCATACTTAGTAACCAATAACCTAAAATCAGGTGGGTCCTATCAGTATCGATTTGATTGTTTAAAAATTAAAAGGACAGGAGCATATACTCGGATGTGTTTGTCTGAAGGCTGAAGCAATGGTTCAAAGAGTTAAAGAATAATTTATAAGCTTTGCTTGTATATACAACTTGGAATTAATCAATCATCTATACTACAAACAAATTTGGCCACATTATCAACTTAATCAGTATGGTCGGTCATACACAGAATAACTAGAAGATGGATGTCGTATCTGACAATTTAACACTCTTATCAGATCGGTTCCTAACATACGGTTTCCCGGAGGCATCCAAGTCAATAATGGCTGTGTCACCAGGCTTGTAATCTCCGGCGAGAACTGCTTCGCTTAATAGATCCTCAATTATTGAAGTAACTGCTCTCCGAAGAGGCCTGGCGCCATAAGCCTGGTCATAACCTTGCTGGCATATGAAATCTTTGATTGAGTCGGACACCTCCAGTCCAATTCCCAGAGACATAAGCCTCGCCTTTACCTCTTGCAGCATCAAACTCAAAATCTCAAGCATCTGAAAACAAACAGCTTTTGTCACTGCCCATTTTGAAGGGGTAGGATCATTCAAATATATCAACTTTTTCCAATTCAGGTTGTTAATTGAAACTTGGATACTAAGTAGCCTTAAAATAATCATTTAAATACAGAAAACAAAAATTTAACAGGCGAGGGTAACAAACTTATGCGCTCATGATTGTGCTTAAAACCAATGGAAGCTGACAAACCTGAGCCTTTCCAAGGGACTGAAACACGACCACTTCATCTATCCTATTAAGTAACTCTGGACGAAAGTATGCCTTAAGCTCCTCAAGTACCATTGTCTTCATTCCAGCATATGAAGTTGACTCATTATCTTCAAGCAAGAACCCAATAGAGCCATGTCTACCCTTTGCAATTGTCGTAGAACCCACATTTGAAGTCATGACTATCAATGCATTCTTGAAAGATACTCTCCGACCCTGTTAACCCAATACAGGGTTAGAGACTCAACAGTTGATAATAATCAGGGAACAAAATAATTCACTAGGAAAAAATTTGTTTTAAGATATACTTCTACAATTTCTGATACAAGTGTGAACACCATCCACTAACCCGAGAATCAGTTAGGTGGCCATCTTCAAACACTTGGAGGAGTATGTTAAATATATCTGGATGTGCTTTCTCTATTTCATCTAGCAACAACAACATAAATGGCCGTCTTCTAATAGCTTCCGTAAGAAGACCTCCCTCTTCATACCCAATGTAACCTGGGGGTGATCCTATCAATTTGCTCACTGTATGCCGCTCCATATATTCACTCATGTCCAATCTTAGCATGGATGACTCCTGCAATATAACATCAAGAAAAAAACCGCAGAATATTACCAATTCAGTGGAATAAAAAATTCTATGCGTACCGGAGGGTTATGCATGGATGCAAATGACTATCAATTTACATCGCACCTAGGAAATGACATTAAACATAGTCACGACATCACCTTTGAAGGCCCCAATATTTCAAATTCTCATTTGTAGAGTAACAGTTACCTGTTATTTATCTCAAAAATTATTTTTGTCATAGTTGATGTTGTACAAGATTTTTCAAATTGTCTCAAACAACTAAACTGCCCCATGCAGTTTATACCTTTCTATTATCTAACTACATATAAATATATATGGAAAAGATGTTTCTTTCTATTTCCCAGACATTTCTACAGCCCTTACCAAGCATGGACTTTCCCAATGATGTTGCTTCAATTGGGAAAAAATAAATAAATAAATAAGACAGGCTACTCTAATTCAACATATTTGATGTGAAAGGGCTACTCGCTTTACTGAATTGAATGGAGAGGGAAAAAATAGGTAATGAATCCTTACCGACCCAAAATAGCATGCTGCCAAAGATTTTGCCAACTCAGTTTTTCCAACACCCGTTGGCCCACAAAAGAGCATTGCAGCTGTTGGCCTGGTAGGATCCTTCAGGCCAACCCGGGATCTCTTAACAGCTCGAGAAATGGCAGCAACAGCCTCATCTTGACCAATAACTCGCTTTTTAAGCTGCTCTTCAAGACCCACCAGAAGCATTCTTTCATCTGCAGTGATCTGCTGAACTGGGATCCCAGACCAAAGTGAAGCAACTGCTGCAATATCATCAGGTCCCACGACTGCAGGTCTGACAATAACCACAGAAGGAAACAGAGTAAGAAATGAAACCAAATCCTGAGGATTGTAAGTCCAGTAATCATATTCTTCATACACAGTTTTAGGACAAAATTCATACTCATCATCATCTGAAGCAGAAGGCAAAGAGGATTCTACAACAATTTCACTAGCATCACCCATGCTGGCAACAAGGTCATCATATTTCAGCCTACTTCCCTGGACCTGCTTACAGTAAAAAATGAAACTGGAGTTATCAGTAGATCAGAAATTCAGATGTAACTAAGAGGCAATGTCATTACCACTTCATGCATGGCCTGAACAGTCCTAATTTCTTGCCAATAGTCATCTGGTGGCTTCGAAAGTATACAAGTTTGCTGTTCTTTTTTCCTCTTAAATAACTCAATATGAGCTCTACTTCCAGCCTCATCAATGAGATCAATGGCTTTATCAGGAAGATACCTATCAGAAATATATCTTGCTGACAGGTGCACAGCAGCATTTATTGCTTCTAGCGTGAATTTGCAGTTGTGATGGGCCTCATATTTCTCACGCAGACCCAAGAGTATCCTAACTGCATCCTCCTAAAATTATTGTCACATAATGTCAATAAGAATAAGGCAAAACATAAAGAAATAAAAGTAAATGGAGAGACTTCACAAATATAAATAAATATAAGTATCGGCAAAAACCTGGCTTGGTTCACTAATCAATACAGGCTGGAATCTCCGAGCTAATGCTTTGTCCTTCTCAAATTGGGTCCTGTATTCATCTTGAGTTGTGGATGCAATACACTGCAAGCAATGGGATGTTAATGCACCAAGTACAATGTAAAGATTTGGAAATGAATAAAAAGAACAGGTAAATGAGAACAGTTAGTTACTAAGAAATGCACAAATCACTCTTATAAAATAGATTCAAGTAGACCTCACAATAGAATTCTAAAATCTTATTGAAAATAAAATGTCCGATTAAGGGTTCTCACTTTCAAACCTCATAACAACTTTAAGGTACAGAAAAAGAACGTGCATCAGCAACTACAACTTTTTATAACAAAATCCAAGGGCTTTTGCATGCCCAAGAAGTCAAGAAATTTGATTTCTGAGGTTTGAATTAGTACTTTCTTTTATCTTGTATTGAGAAGCATTAGCTAAAAGGTTTGCTTGATGAAGATCATTCCTGCAGACTCAAATCAAGAAGAACTTGACCCAAGGATTCCAGATTGCAAGCGTAAACTCTTTGTTTCTCAGTCAGCTCCGACTATCCAATCCTAGATAATCATATCTTTAATTGCATTCAACCATAATCTTTGGTCCTACTCTTTTTTCTCTGATACTCCCAATAACGGCTAAATTTTAGGGCCAACACAGATATATATGAAATTTGCAATTCACATGCATACATGCACATGGCTGAGATATTAGAGTGTCACTTATAAATAGAAGAGAAAAACACAGTTAAAGATAAAACAATCACCTGAAGTTCACCCCTCCCAAGTGATGGCTTCAATAGATTAGAAATGTCAAGACCAGTACCCTTGCTTCCTCGTCCAACTGTGCCCGAACCAACAAGTGTGTGAACTTCATCAATGAAAAGAATGACATCACCTGTAATACAAGTGTATCAAGAGTGATCAGAAAAAAGGAGCTCTTTCCTGATGATAAGAGATGGCTCAAATTTACTTTAAAAAATGCAATCACCTGATTTCTGTATCTCACTTATCAAGTTGGTAACACGAGCCTCTAATTCACCCCTTTCCTTTGCACCAGCCATTAATAATCCTATATCCAAGGACATTATACGTTTTGACTGTGGACAGAATAATGAAACTGATCAAATTTGTAAGATATACAGTATTCTTACAAGGCATATAAACATTGTGATCATGACAAGAGTCCAATACAATCACTCATTAAGATCCTCACCAAAAGAAAAACGGGAACTTCTGCCTGTACAATACGAATTGCTAGTCCTTCGGCAATTGCAGTTTTGCCAACCCCACTTTCACCAAGGAGAATAGGGTTATTTTTGGTTCTGCGGCAAAGAATTTGAATGATTCTCTGAATTTCAGTCTCTCGGCCAATAACAGGATCAATTAGTTCTTCACTAGCACGAGCTGTGAGGTCCACACAGAACTGTTCCAATGCACTCCCTAATAAAGAAATCCAATCATCACAAAACATACCTCGCCTTTTTCATAATTAAGAAACTGGAGAAAGAATCAGCAAGATCAGCATTTATACCTCTTATTTTTCCAGGTGATTTTAAAGCAGCTGCTTTCCCAGAAATGGAATTTTCACGCACCCCTTTGGCCAAAGATGGCTCTCTTCCTTCTTTGGCAAGCTCCCCTTGAAGCCTTGAAACTGCGACAGCTGCCAAGTGATTTACATCCACCCCTAACCTAAAACCAAAACAACACAGGCTCAATCAATAATAAATCACCCCAAGAAGTGTTTGCAACCCTGAATTCCATGAAGTAGTAACAATGCAACATCTCATTCACCAGCTAACATTAAAATAGAATTAGGAATACAAACAACCCAAAATTCAATTAACAATCTTCTTCCGATATCTCTGGCCAAAAGTCAACCCCCTTTGGCACGAATTAATAGCATTATTAGAGTCCACAAATTTCAACATAAAAGCTCTTGCAATCCTTAATCTGCATGCATCAATCAATAACAGTTTCAAAAAAATACCTCTTCAGAACCCGACCTGCACTGCCATCATCAACAGTAAACAAACCGAGAGCAATGTGTTCCGGGGCAATAAAATTATACCCCTTGCTTCTCGAATACTCCACAGCAGCCTCAAAAACGCGTTTCGTGCTAATAGAAAATGGCATTTTCGCTGCTGATGAAAACGGCTTTGTTTGAGCATCATCATCATCATCAGTCTCTTGATTATTAGTACTATGCCAAATGGAGACCACAGCCTCTCTGGCCTTATCAATGGTGATCCCCGATTCAAGAAACCCATTTGGATGCCGATCTTCAGCTATCAGACCCAGCAACAAATGCTGAGTAAAAACCATGTCTTTCCCCAACGATTTTGCTTCTCTTTGAGAAAAAATCACGGCTTTAACAGCTCGCTCAGTGAATCGCTCGAAAACTGAAGAAATTGGAATGATCTTTCTTCTTTTTCTCGCGCATATGGGATTGCAATTATTGTTATTACAATTATAATTGGAATGAAAAAACTGAACTTTGTGTGAGATCATTGAAATATTGAAAAATGAAGACATGGGATTTACATATTGCACCGGCGGAAGACGATGACGTGGCGGCGGTGTTTGCTGGGTGAATAGGCACCGTGAATTAACTGAGAGAGGTGAACAAGTTGACACTTCCATATTTTTTTGACAAGACTATAAAATGAAAAGGGAAAATTAAATGATTTTCGTTTCAACTTTCGAGTTTTATTATTAGCAGAGAAAGAGAAAAGGAAACGAAACTTTTCTTTTGCTTGTGGAAATGAAAGAGAAAGAGGGAGGAAGGAATCAAAGGAAAGGCATGGAGTGCAGGAAGAGTAAAGCCTGAAGCTGAAGGATGACAATTGACAAATTAAGCCACGTTGTAATTAATAATTTTGGCTGCGCAAAAGTCTGCAGTCAAATATAACTTCACATGGAAAATAAGCCAAACATGGAGGCTTAGTTAGCCCCGCACGGAAGTGTAACTGTAGAAGGCAACTGAAGGTTAGATAAACGTTAGGTAGCTTTAGCCCTGAAATAAAACAAAACTAAATTAACGTTTTTTTTTAGCCGTTACAGTGAAAACATCCGGTACTTTTATACTTTGGCTGTTTCATTCCAGACATCGTTTCCCTATGGGCGTGCCACAATTGGGCTAAAATGATTAGGTTGAATTCATACAATGCTCGGCTTTGAGGTTTTGGATATGTGGGGGCTTAGAAGGGATGGCCTACCAATAATCATTGCATGAGCACGTACCACCTTCAAAATGATGGAACCGATTTGCATCTCTAACAATGATCTTCCTTCGATAAATATATGAGATAACCTTGAAGGCTGAGTGGCAATCATTGCAAACACGAAGATTTTTTGTTACCTGAATTACTGCTTCAGGGGCAAGCTTCGTAATTCCGAAAGCCACAGCCAGTTTCTCACTGTGGTAATACAGCATGTGTTCCCTGTCTTCGTCTTCCACATCATGTAGAGCGCACGATAGGTCCGGTACGTATCCTGCCATCTTCAGCTCAACTGCCATGCTCTCTACTTTCTTGTAAACTTCTTTCCAGTATGGATTTACTTGGTCAGCTGTATGGAAGCCTTGAATGTCTTTACCATACTCAATGACGCTGAAAGCAGCAGGTTTCTTCAATCCCTTATTTTTCATATCTTGTCTCAGCTTCCCAACCTCTCGCCATTTGTTTGATGCAGCGTATATATTTGACATTAGCACAAAATATCCAGTATGTTCAGGCTCAAGCTGGAAGAGATGACTGGCTGCAATTTCACCCAATTCAGTATTACCATGGATTCTACACGCTAAAAGCAATGCGCCCCATACACTATCATTGGGCAGTAATGGCATCTGTTTGATCAAGTCAAAAGCTTCATAGAGACACCCAGCTCGGCCAAGCATATCAACCATGCAAGCATAGTGTTTCACCTCTGATTTAACAGATAACTTTGTCATATCGGCAAAACACTTTCTACCCTCATCAATTAGGCCTGCATGACTACAAGCAGAAAGAATGGAAGTGAAAGTGATGCGATCTGGCTTAACCCCTTCCTCTAGCATACGTGAAAAGAATTCTAATGCTTTTCTCCCGTGGCCATGCATGCCATAACCTGCAATCAGGACATTCCACGAGCTCACATTTCTTTCACTAGGATGGATGTCATTAAACATATTCCCAGCTGTATCTAGATCTCCACACTTGGCATACATATCCATCAATGCATTCCTAAGAGTTGCATCAATTTTCATATTGCTATTTATGATATAATAATGGAATTTCCTTCCACATTGACGAGAACCCAAGTACGCACAGGCAGACACCAAAATCAATGCCGTCACTGGATTAGGTTTACAATCAGAATTTTGCATTTCATCAAAAAGTAACAAAGCTTCACTTGCTTGGCCATTTTGAATGTACCCTGAAAGCATAGAATTCCATGAGATAAGATCTCTTTCCTCCATCATATCAAAAACCAAACGTGCTTTTTCAACATTCCCACATCTAGCATACATAGCAACAATCGAGTTCTGGATGCATAAATCCTTAAGAAATGCATTACAGATGGCAAAGCCATGAACTGCTTGCACCTTCAAGACATCTCCTAACCAACCAACAGCTGAGGCAACGCTCACTATAGTAACAGAATCGGACACAAGACCCTCTTGCTGCATCTTTTGGAACAATATAAGTGCCTCTTCAGGTTTCTCAGCCTGTTCATAGGCTGTAATCATCACAGTCCATGAAACCAAATCCCTCACAGACATTTCATCGAAAACTTTGCAGCCATCATTAGTTCGCCCACATTTTGCATACATGTCAACAAGAGCAGTCTGCACATACGAATCCGAAAGGAACCCAGTTCTCATAATATCTCCATGAACAACTTTCCCTTCAAGAATCAGAGATTTTGACGCACATGCTTTGAGTACAAACGGGTAAGTGTAGCTGTTCGGTGAAATGCCACTTCTACGCATAGTAGAATACAACTCCAGCGTCTCAACACAGTGACCGTTATTAGCATAGGCACGAATCATAGTGTTCCAAAGAAAAGAATTAGGCTTGTCATTATGAATGCTATTGAAAAGAGACCGAGCAGTGTTTGGTTCTCCATATGTGGTGTAGTTGATAATGATCTTGGCGCCCAAATGAGGGGCTTCGTTGATGAGCCCTGAAGTTGTGAGAGAGGAGTGTATCTGTTCGAGAGAGGCCAAGAAATTGCAGGACTTCAGGAGTTGATCGTAAAATGCCTCGGTTGATGGCCCCAGCCGTCGCATTCCCTCTGCATTATAGGCAGTAATATGTAATAATTCTGCTCTTCAATCAGCCAAATCAGTGGCTTAAATATAACATGAATTTGAACATGACAAATTCATGACAAGCTAGGCACGTGCTATAAATATAACATGTTTTATTCTTTGAATTTTTCGGTCATATGGTAAAAATTTGTGCACTGCTACAAGATATTTTTTATAATTTATGAACACAATAAAAACAACCTAGAGCTGGCAACCCCTGGTAATTCTACATCAATGTAATACAAACGTCACCGGATGTAAAACAAATACACAAGACTTGTACATCTACTCTTAATAGTCAAACCCTCAACTCCTAG
The DNA here is from genome assembly GCA_030449905.1 of Luvunga scandens. Lineage (NCBI taxonomy): Eukaryota > Viridiplantae > Streptophyta > Magnoliopsida > Sapindales > Rutaceae > Luvunga > Luvunga scandens. The sequence continues at coordinate 365,528 of JASUUG010001266.1, forward strand.
AATGTTGTTCAAGAACTCTGTGACGAATCAACCTCACTCCAGAGCTTGTCAGTGTAAGCTTTTTCCTCTTCCTTCTCTTCTCCAACATAATCAGTTGCTTCTAGTTCCTCCTCTTCATCTGGGATCTCCATCATTTCTTCCGCAGGTTCGACAATAATTGATCTCTGTTGCTCACAAAGTTCAGTTAAAGCCTCCCTCATAGCTTGAGCTGTTGCAGGCCTGTCTTTAGGCCTGTATTTAGGAGCAGGTACAACAAATGGCAAAACGATATCATCCAAATTACTGGTATTGTTTCCCATACTATGTTTCTCTGTTGGGGGAAAGACAAATACAATCCCAAGTTCATAATTACAGATGTGAAGCCTCTGACTCGACAAAGATTTAGTTTTCTCAGAACCATTTGCTTTTATGGTGGATGGAGTTGGAATGGGTCTTCCCCAGGCAGCAGCACTGAAATTATGTGATCCACAATAAACCCAACCAAAAGATGTGCCTGTCTGAGACTGGAAGCGTCTCCGGGCCACCTGTTTAAAACATTCTTTAAGTTTTCATGCATATCAAACTCTAACAGTGTTGGTCATATGGACAACAGTATCTCAGGACTCCAGCTCAGTAAACAACAGCTTGAGAAACAAAATAAACACATAAATCCCAACAGGACATCGCAAACAATGTCCCATAACTAATTAAAAATTGACAGACATGAAACCATTATTCATTCAAGAAAATTACAATCATCTGAAAAAGTGCCAAATTCTTACCTTGACATGCATTGGATGCCCTACCCTATCATGGGGATGAGGAATTGCATCATGAAAAATGTCTACGTTTCTTAACCTCTGCCATGTTTTCTGAGCAAAAGATGTACAAGGCAAACAATTAGAACATACTACATATTTATCTGATGAAATAGATGATCGCCAAAAGAAACATTGCTGCTGCAAGCTGTGGACATTTGCTCAAAGTTGAAAAATATTGCTGATATAATTCCTTACTTTTGATGGCAGTATAAGAGAATATAATTGTTTGAGTTCATTTGGAGATTTCATATAAGTAGCACAAAATCCCCATGAAGTTGAAAAGATAAATGCAAGCAACCAAAAACCTGTACAAGCCACCATACCTCTGAGAAGCAAAGAACACGCTTTGAGGGCAAGATTCCATCACAAGCATTCCTCACCCTTTCAATAGTTGGGAAAATAATTCTAATAGATGGACTTCTCAGTTCTTGACTAGCACTCCAGCAGCCCCACTTTTTGAGAACAGTAAAGAAATACTGAATCCATAAATAAGAAAAATGATCTCAACTTTCATGCATCCATCAATTCTTGTGTTTTTGTTTTACCTCAGGATCAGACTCTTCAGAGTCGTAGAATCTCATTGATTTCTTCCCTGAAGCTGCTGCAAATGCAGCTAAAAATTGTGCGTTGATTGACCCAATTGAGGATGAACCTTAAAAAAAAAGAAAAACAAAGGAGTGTCATTAATAAATGTTTATCACGCCTTTTGTTACTAGATAAGAGAGCACAAACTGCTCACCATAAGAAAAATCAGATTCCTGTAATTCAGGCCATCTGTATTGACCTAACACCTGGTAAAAATGAAAGCAATAACTAGATAAGACAAGGGTTGCATAGACATAAATAATATAATAGACCATTTAGAATCACGTCTTTACTGCTTAAGTGAAGCAACAAGCTACGTTGCTTAATTACATATGCCAACAGTTCCAGAAACTACAGTTATATGAATTCATATAGCGTGGTTTCATTTTCTACAACCTTTGAGTTGGTTTTTTATGCTTCAGTAAGATGGTTTCAACAAAACAACGTGAGGAAGCACGTTAATAAAAGACTCCCATGACTTAATGGGAGGATTTGCAGCGCCAAAAGGGTCATCCAAAAGGCAGACCCAACAGAATTTGGACCGATAGAAAAGGCGGTCAACTGGAACAACCTGAACACTGTAGAGTAAAATCAAGCATTAGGAGAAATCCTAATAAACCAGCATCAGATGGTTTCAACAAAACAACATGAGCAAGCACTTTAATAAAAGTCTCCCATGAAGAAAGGTTCAGGTTTAATAATGACCATATACATTCCAAGGACTATTTCACCTACTAGTTTAAGGATCTGGGTTGCTGTCTGTGATTTCACATAACAGAATGCTTCTGCTAAGACCATACATGAGAGAGGGTGTTAAAAGAATATTGGCTGATTATGGATTGATCATGCCTTATATGCCTATGAGTGATGATAGAGCTATAAATTCTTGCAGAAACTTATTTCCTACAAACTAATTGGCCTAAATTTATTGGTTGGATGAAAATAAAAAATAATAAAAATGAGTAATAGTTCAGTGATGGTTTAAATATTAAAATAACTAAAGTTATGAGTTATTTTTATATCAAAGCCTAACAGGTGCTGGAAACCTCTGAAACATGCTTGCAGCCAAAGTTCTCAAATCAAGAACATCAGGTTCAGAAAAAGACAACATTCTTACAAGAATACAACTATGCAAGATCACAATTTCTTAGCAATAATGCAAAATCTACTTTGATCAGCTAAATCCAGATTGAACCTTCAGAAAACCTCCAAACCAACCTTCTAGAAGGAAAGAAGAGTGCCTCCAAGATTGTGTCAGGCCAAATAGATTATGTCTAAATATTTTGCAGCAGAACTGCAGGAAGTTGCAATTTTCAAAACTAATTCCATTACCTCTTGCAGTCTCCAGAGTCCTCTACACCTCTGAATTGAGGCAATGAGAGAGCTTAATGCAAAAACATGTTCAATTTGCATCATCTTGGATATATCTAAAAACTTGGGCCCCTGCACAAATGAATCAACACTGTAACCTTCAGATATTCCCATTCCAAAATATGCACATGCAGTCATTTGTCCATAAGTTACAAGCTGCGTATCCTGAAAGGCAAACTGGATGAATGACAAAAATACCATACCTGTGAAACATGTAGTATTAGTTGTACTTTTTTGCTGATTCCTTCTAAAGCAGCCGCAAGGACTTTATCACGAGAAATGAATCCAGAGAATCTAATGAATCCAATATCCCACAGTGGAGAAACCCACTTAGCAATATCTCTGGGAAGAAAGCCAAGTTGAACACAATCTAGAACAAGGAGTGAAGCAAATATAATTATTTATGCAGGTAACAGTATGAAAAACAGAACTTGAATCACATGCAGATATCAAGAGGAAAGATGGGTATACAAAAGTTGAGAAGCATACACTAAAAAAGAAGCCAATCCCTTCACAAAATTTGAGTAATTTGCTTTTAACAAAAAGGATGAGAAGCTCCCAAGTGAGGATGGAGCAACACAGAACGATTAAAAGGGCTCAAGGACAGACCATATTTTTTAGGGGAGTTCTCTATGACCTAAGGTAGAACTAGGTTCACTATAAAGACAGGCAATTCTACAAACATGGAAGAATTCATAATACCTTTAGATATATTTGTATGGTTACCCTTGTTCAATAGGGATGTAGAATTGTTGCTTGTTGAATAACTATGAATCCCAAATGCTCCTAGGGAAGAGCCTGATAATAATATTATAACATTGAGATGCCCCCTCAAGGGCATAGATGAATCTAGTCAATTTGCTAGTTGTGTGAACACAAAAACAAGCCATATTGCTTTGTGCTAAATATTGTTAGTAGTTTGCAGGTTTCTCAGGATTCATGGCCTCTGTCGGTCAGCCAAGTAAGTTGTATTAATATATAGAATTTAAGCCCAAAGAATAATAGTGTTTGAACCTTTAATAAGTGATATATAACAATAAAAACAAAACTGCAACCTCACCTTTAACCACAAACTGATTATTGAATTCAATTCAACCGTGATACCAACAAAGCTACATGAAACAGTAATTCACAGATTCAGTGAACATGCGATGTCTAAAATAATCGTCAAACTCTGTGTTCAGTTGAACTTCTACTAATTTTAATATGATCTTGATGCATCTCAGTCCTATAATTTAAATCGGATATTGTGGTTGAACAGCTGATTTGTCCACTATATTTCTTCAATAATAGCCAACTTATATACTATCAAAGCAAAGACATATAATTTGTACATACAAAGGATATACAGAAAGAAATTCAATAAACTGAAGAATGTGACAAAAAGCCCAAAATGCATACGGGTATGTTTCAAGAAATCAAATTTTACCTCCATCAGATAACTCATCAGGATTGGGAACAAGGACGCTCACAGCATTCGCATCTGCAGGTACATTTGTGTTTCGTCTCAACAAAATCTTCAACATCCCATGTGCACTACAAGATTTCCCAAGAAAAGCAGCCAGCTTCTTAATCTGAGTACCATTTGAATCTGCTGCAGTGCAAAAAAGGTGGCTCAAACCAACCACAGATGTTTCAACTGAACCAAGAAACTTCCCATCAAATGACCATATTGCACCATGATCAACCTGAAATTTGAGTTAACCGCATAGTATGAGAGGTACTCTTATATCGAAGACACTTCACAGATACCCAAAGGTCAAATGCTTTTTAGATAGTCCTTCAATCACACAACAAATAAATCGACAGGTTTGGGTCTGTGTTAAAGGTTGTCTAATTAGAATGTTAAGCAGTTAACTTTCATTAAATCAAGAACATTAGCACATAAGTAGTAAAGGCAAAAACTCACAGGTTTGGAGTATGTGGGCCCCGACAAATTGGGATTTCTGTAGGAATGAATTCCAGGTACTGAGGCAACTAAATGCCCTGTTGCACTGCCAAAGTCGTATTTTGCCAACTCAACAATCCAATGTGCCTGACTGGGTACATCAATCACAAGAGATGCCATAAAGCTTGCAAGCTGACCAGCAAAGTCAGAACTTGAATCCTGATTAATTTCTTCAACAGGAGTTTGAACAAAAAGAGACAAATAATCAGGTGCACGTCTGCGGGGAAAATCTTGCCACCAAACAGTATTGGTCACAGCATTCCACTGAAGCAAGTCATAAAACAATTATTAGTACTACACTAAAAGATATATGTAATATGTTTTTGAATTGTTCACATTGAAATGAGATGCAAGAACACCGCAACATTTATGAATATACGTGTTTGCTTCAAAGAAGCTTTCCTTCAAAACAGATCACAGCATATCTGAAAATTCCAGCACATTGGGAACAGTTCACCGGATGATAAATGCCCCTTATCTAGTATATGCCATAGAAATCAGAGAAGCAGTGTAGACAAAAAAAAATTAAGACAGAATCTCTAGCCCATAGGACTGTACTTTCAGAAGTCCAAAGCATCAATCATGCCAGAGGTTCCAATCCCAATGTAAAGACAAAGGTAAATTCAGGAATTTGGGTGAGCATTTCTCCTATTGCTTTGCTTAGAATCATGCAGATGCAGAAATCTGATCAGTTGAAAGGAAGACCACCAACATCCAGAAAGCAAACTTCCAAGGCTTTTGCATATAGATTCAAGTTCTATTGTACCTTAAGCAGATGCAAACCTATTAACTATGGCGAACACTTCATCTATGTCAAAGTTAATATTGTTATAATAGGCATATAATATAACATAAACAGCAGGACATTGAACCAAGTAATTACCTGCTTTGCCCCTAAATTAGCAGAAGTAACAACAACACGGATACTATCTTCTCTTTGCAAAACAAACAATTTTGGATGATGACAAGCAATGCCTTGTTTTTTGCAATTTTCACCAAATGCCACAGACTCAGGGAATGGTGGAAACCTATTATGATCAATAGGTTGCAAAATGTTTATTGTCAAAAAGAAGCTACTTCAAAACACGACATATATCAACAATGTAAACCATTTTCAACCTTCAGCATATTATAAAACTATAATAATAATAACAATAATAATAATGTTTAAGAGCTACTCACACTAAAACTAAGTTTGGGAAATTTGGATATGGCACAAAGGTCCTTTTATCAGCACTTGTACTCCAACATCTTTCGGTATTGTGACATGCTATTGTCACTGGCAGATGACAAGGAATCTCACAGTAGGACATAAACCTAGCAAGACAGCTTTCTCAGACTTAAAAAATGGAAAATAGGATTAAACTTAGCATTAAAGATGTAATTACACTAGCTAAGAATATAAAATTCAAAAATCCAGACATAAATAGAGAAAAAGATTTCAACAATAGTATAGAAACACAGGGATGAAGCAAAAGAATAAGCCACCTGGTTTTTCTCTCATTAGTCCATACATTACAGACACAAACACAATTACATTAGATATAGATTTGGAAATCATTAAATAATTTGCTAAAGATACTAGGCAGATCACCAGATGTATAGTCATATTCATTATTCAGCAGTGGACAAAGGATATCATGAAAGCAAAAGGATGAAAGCGAAAGGAGTAATGTAAAGATAAAGCAACTTTACCATAAAATATCGCTTGTAAATGTCGCAATAAACATGCGTGAAATGCTCTCTACAGGATAAAGAAGTTCTGGTAGGGAAATAACATCATAATTAAGTGAAGTGAGGTCCATAAATTCAAGATGGTTCAAGTAAAACTTCTTTCCAGGAGGTGAACAAGAACTGCCCAAACTTTTGCTCTTATCCATACCACCAAAGTGAGTAGCACTCTGCCTGTCCACAGAATTCAACAACTTGGACTTAACACCAGGAGTAGCATTCTTATTAGAGACTCTAACACTATCTTTGTGATGAAAATGGTCATTATGCACACAAGGATCCACTCGGTCACCCTCGGCCTCTAGATCCACTACTCTTTCATCTTCAAATTTAATTGAGCCTGACTGCCCAACGTAGGTGCTTTTATCACAAGGTTTTTGTTCCTGTTGAGAAATTCTTTCAACCTTTTTCACTTTCAACTCTCCATCAATAGAAGATCTGCCAGGAAATTTAGTACTAAAACATCCATAAGTACTCATGATTCCCATATCCGAAATAGCAATCTGCAGAATGCAGGAAACAGGGTCGTCACTATTCAATATATTTCTACACTGACTCAAGAGAAAACTTGCTCTCCCAAAAATATCATGACGTTTCAACTTTGGAAAAACAGAATCTGGCTTGCCAACATCATTTTCCCTCAAAGCAAAAACCCTTTTGTTCCTCGTCCCACTTGACACAGACCCTTGGGAGTGTGCCAAAGAGGCCATTGTCCCAACTAACTGCGGTCTCTCGAATACAACCTCCTCCTTAAAAATAATCCCTAAAATCAAAAACCCAATTCGAGTCTGCAGCCTACACAAACTTTCATCTCTACAAACGAACAAAACCTCATCACCAGCATTCAGCTCTCTAACAATTCCACTTTTAAGCCGAATCCCATTCACAAATACCCCATTTAACGAAACCCTAACCCTAGAAAAACCCTCATCCTCCTCCTCCTCCTCCTCCTCCTCTTCCAATAATTTGTCTCTCTTCTTTCTAAATTCATTAACAACAGAACTAAAATCACGTAACAAAAATGTTCCATCAAGTATATAAATTTTCCTTTGACTACTATCAAATAAAATCTGGCAGTGTTGCCTACTCACCAAACGGTTATCAAAAGTGAAGTCACAGTTGATGCTGGCTCGACCAATGGTGTAAGGCCGGTCCGGTTCGAGGGTGAGAGAGTCGATGGGTGAACCGGTGGCGGTTGAAACCAGAGGTAGATGAAGAATCTGGAGCCGAACAATTGCTGTTTTTGAAACAATTCTGGGTTTTCCGCGTGGTGAAGAAATTGAAGAGGGTAAATAATTATCTCCACTTCTTTTATTGCTGCTTGTTTTATTGAAGAATGAATCTGAATCGTTCATTGCGTTGCATTAAAAATAATAATAATAATAAATTAAATAAAGGAATTTAATTGGCCACCGGGATGAATTCCCGGTGACATTATTGAAAGAATGATAGCGAACCTAAATGAATTTGTCCAGGTAACTAACTGGGAAGAGGGTTTCTTTTTCGCACTGAATTTTGATTTTCCCTCCTATCTTCTTTTAAATGGTGACAAAGGAGTGGACGTAAGATACTTTTTTAAGTTAAATGTTTAATAAGTTACGTGTCTTTCTTTCTTTTTTTAATAAATTTTAATATTAATAATAAATTTAATAACTCCGACCATAACAATAATAAATAATTTTATTATTATTATTGTTATTGTTATTGTTATTATTATTATTATCAAAATTATTAAATTTATTATTATAATAATAAATAAAGAATTATTTATTTGTAAATATTATAAAATTTCTACGTATATTTTATTCTGCAGAAATCTAAATGTAAAGTGACAAAATTTAATTGAGAATAATTTAAAAATTATAAAAATTAAACGACAATAAGATGGATAATTTTGAGAACAATAATTTGATTCCCAACCAACCCCCCGCAAGAATCAAACTACCATTTTCTAATTTCATTTTGTTGTGAGTCCCTATTTAGATAATTCTCATTTCTATTCTTATTTTGTGAAGAAAAATGCCAATAATTTTAATTCTCCAATTTACAAAATAAATTGTAAACACCCATAAGCATGTACATTATACAACAAGTTCATTTTGCTTTAGATCAAAGTTTATTATGTATTTTATATTACATCGTATATTTTATGTTGCACGTTCATAAAGGTGAGATGGATGGATTAAAGTGAATATCTGTTAATTTTAAATATTAGATTTGTAGACAAAGAAATTATAAAATCATAGATAAGTGATTCAATGTTCAGTGGGTGAGGCAAATAAGTCTAAAATTATAGGAAATTTTATTATATTAACTAAATTAAACCACAGAAAAGCTTAGTAAAATAAGGTTTCGGTAAAAAAAATGAATGCTCAAAGTATTTCTTTTAAAATGCAAATAACCTGTTTTGAAAACGAAATAAAATAAAATGTGAAATACATTAACATAAAATCATTCTTCTGTCTATGCTAATTTCCTGTAAATTCAAATTGATTACAAGTATCAAAATGTGCCGTCGAAATATACATTAATGTAAGCTGCATGAAACTACACTTATTTTATTTTATATGGATCTGCGTATTTAAAAAAAATGTAATATGAAAAAAAAAAAACAATCAGGCGCTCTTGGGTCTTGGCCCAGCAATGTTAAAGGGTCACAGTCCTACCCATTGATTTAATACAAACAGGACCAAATCCAAGATTAGCCCAAACTCCATTTTAATGTGAACTGAATCTAATTTTCTCCTATACATTAATTAAGGCTCGTTTGACATTAATGTTGGATAAATGTACTTTAAAAATTATAATACTAAAATATTTAAGAAATGTTAATTATTGTGATTTAAAAGTTAAATTAATTTGATCAATCACTTGTGTAATAAAAAATTTATAATGTTTTTATTATTTTTTATTAAAATTATTAGTTAAAAGTCATATTTATTACAAACTAGTAACTTTTATTTTAGAATAATAATTTTTTACCATATCTATTGTAATTTAAAAATTACAACATCTCAATATCAAATAAGATCTGCGTGAAAAAAAAAAAACGATGCGTGCACTAGAGAAATATTATATATATATATATATATATATATATATATATATATATATATATATATATATATATATATAATGCATTATTAAGATTTGTTCCTTTTTTTTTGTTAATTAATTTTATTCAATATCAAACGTACACTTGATATAAACTAAGAGATTGTATATGTTGTTTACGAAATATGTAAAAGCTGTATCTAACATAAAAGTGAATGGAGACTAAAACGCCGCAACTGACGAGCATTGAACCAAATTCAAAAGCATTAATCAAATAAATTACAATAAAAGCTGAAGATATATGAGCTTTTGACATTGATGATTTGCAGTTATACTCATAAAGTACAATAAGAATTGACCAAAAACATGAAGGTGAACGGTGGTATACTTTAGGAAGTGAAGAAGCAGATAAGATAGAAAACGATATGGACGAAGCTGACAATATAGAAAATGACACGAATGATTAGCCAGCTAGTAGCACTTAAAAAGTTAAATAGTTAGTCTTTATTAATATTATATTTTTTATGGATGTTCTTCCTTTATTCACTATTTGATAAGAAAAAAATTGTGAAAATATTTTTTTATTTTTTAATTTTATTACTAACACTGAATTAGCTTAAAAAATAGTAATCAAATCACTATCTATTGACACTGAGTCATCATAAAAATAGATAGTCATACTTTTTATTGTTTACCTTTAGTTAGTCCTTAACCTTATATCTTTTTACATCAAGTCAATAAATTGTAACAATAATTTTAAAGATAGTTCACCTTTATGTATTTGATTACAAGCTGCTCAAAAAGAGAGAGCAGTGATCAACCCTTGTATACACAATAGAAAAGCAATGAAATTCTCTTTATTTCACTTTACATATTACTTTTTATACTTAAAAAGTTAAAACGTGATTTGGATAGCGATTAACAAGTTATTTTTTTTTTAATTTATCTTTCAGATTAACAAGTCTTATCTTGGTAATGAAAGTATAAATTATATTTAAAATGCTAACAAAAGGTTTGTCCTTATTATTATTCAAGGAAAAAAGTTTGGAAAAAGATTTTTAGAAAAATGGGTTTTTGTTTGGACAAAAATATTAAAAATTGAGTAAGAGTTTCTATTGGATTTCTGAGCATTTATTTTAAAACATGATCTCCATTGGCCTAGTTTATTTTGGGCATGAGTTAGAAATTTTAAACTATTTTGCAAACATGTCTTTAGAACTAGTTTTAATAAATTTTGAAAGATCAATTTTTGCCGAGATAACTTCTAGAGCTTCCTTTGAACATCCTTACCCTCTGGAAACCCTTTTCTCTTCTTTAGTATTAGAGCACTTATTTTGTTATCATTTTAAATACTTTTTATATGAGTAGTTACAGAATAAACTTCACCTCGATTATGAAACATTTTCACAATTGATAACTTTAATCATAATCTTGATAATTTCTATAAAAATCATTTGCTGTTCTAGAATATGATTATGATGCTTAGATACAAAACAATCCTTACATAGGAATATTAGAGCATGCTTTAAATATTTTAGAAGCTAAAGTATTAAGAATTATTACAGAACATTCACTTTTAGACAATTTAATAGAAGAAAGATTAGGAAATATAAAATTTCTAGTCAACTACACATCTCCTTTTGCTCTTAAAATGGAAAGAAACATAAGTATTAAACAATATGCTCTTTCAAAATTATCTATCATAGATAGTATATGTAGTAGAGACATAAAATTATTAGTAACTATGAAAATTTAGCTTTAAAAATTAGAAATAGATTAGAAGATTTAGAAAATTAGTTTATCAATTTTCAGAGACTAAATTATTTAAAACTACAAATTAGTAATCACAGAAAACTAAAATTAAATTTGATTGAAAGAATTAAAATTTATTGTAATATAAAACACCTAGAAAATCAATTTAAACAAATTCCACATACAAGTAATAGTCAACAAAACTTTATAGTAGATTTATTAATTAATTTAGGACAACACCTATAAGTCAAATTAAAAAAGCTAAAAGCGCTAATACTAGGACTACATAAATTCTTTAAAACTAGCAATATTAATACATTAAGAAGAAACTTTAGATTATATTAAAGAAATATTAGCTGATTTTAATAACTAGATTAGAAGATTCCCTAGCGAGAAAGAAATAGTAGAATTAATGCAATTATTAGATAGAAAAACACCTTATCTAGGAGAATTAGAAATTAAAAATCTAGTTGAATCTCTAAAAGTTAAAACAAAAAATATTATATTTACACAAAGAAACTGACAAATACAATTAGACTTAATTAAAATAATAGTGAGTTAATGAGTTTAGAAAAACAATTAATAGTATCTTTAGTTGAATTAAAACATGAATTACCCAATATTAATTTAGTAGTTCATAATTATAAAGAATTTAATCAAGAAAGTAATAATATACAATAAGCTCAAGCAAATGCTATTATTAGATTATTAGTTAAAGTTTGTAATAAATTAGAAGACTTAGACAACAAACTTATTAAATTAGAGTCAAACATTCAAACCTTTAGAAAAAATAAAGAAATACTATCACATTTAGAGCTCAGTAACTCATTAGATAATTTAGATGAGGAATTAGACATATTAACAAATGGAGTTGAAAAATTAAAATTGAACGGACCAGTTTTAGTACCTAAGAAAATAAGTATAAAAGATATTTTAAGATATAAAGTACTATTAAAAAGTAATGGACATTGTAAGCTACAGTAGAATAGATGTGACTATGGCAAAAAAAATTAGAAGATCAATGTCACTTTCTAGTAAAAGTAAAGAAATTATAGAAAGAACTGAAGATGTAATATATGAACAAGACAAGGATAAATTATTAGAAAAATATTTTGAACAAATTAGAAAGAAAAGATTATATAATGAGGATCAATGTAAAAAATGAATAATACTTTATATATTTACACAAATGAAACTAAATTAGCAACAATAAATAGAAAAGAAGAATTAACATTAATCAGTCTAGTAAGTAGAGATTATCTTAGAAACAAAATTACACAGATATACATATAGGAATAGCAACAATATAAATCCTTAGTCAAGCAAAAGAAGGCTTAGGTACGAAAGTACATTTATATTTATATGATAGTAAATTTTATGATTATAAACAAGCACAAATAGCTAGTGCAGAAATGATTTAAAGAATAAAGTAGCGGTAGTAAGCTATATACCCAATATAGATATAGAAATAAATGAATTATATAAACATACGAAATTAAGTGTACAAACCAAAGGATATAAAATGAATGTAGAATATAAAAATCTAAGAATTAAAACATTTTTTTTAGGAAAATTATATAATAAATATCATAAAAAAATTCAGATTTGAAAGTAAAAATATGATAGATTGTTTTAAAAGTCAATATATAAAAATAAATGATAGTAACTAAAAAATTAAACAGTGGTGAATTAAATGGATTGGAATGGATACTATCAAAATTAGAACAAGACAATATGTTAAAAGTACCAAAGACTAATTATACATATACAAACAAACAAAATCGAGTTACACAAAGATTTAATAATTATAGGCAAAGAAGTAATCCATAATTATTTTTTGTGCATTAATTATTATCTATTATTTTCTTCCTGAATTGGTAGTAACGAGTAAGGTATACTTTTTAATATTACTTTATATCTTAAAATATCTTTTATATCTATTGTCTTAGGTGCTAAAACCAGTTCATTCAAATTTAAGTTTTCAACTCTATTCGTTAATATGTCTAATTCCTTGTCTAAATTATCTAATGAGTTACTGAGCTCTAAATGTGATATTGTTTCTTTAGATTTTCTAAGGGTTTGAGTGCCTAACTCTAATTTAATAAGTCCATTGTTTGTGTCCCTAATTTATTATAAACTTTGACTAATAAACTAATAATAGTGTTTGCTTAAGCTTGCTGTATGTTATTACTTTCTTGAGAAATTCTTTAAAACTATAATCTACTGAATTAATATTTGGTAATTCACGATTTAATTTTGCTAAAGATTCTATTAATTATTTTTTAAACTAATTCACTAACTATTATTTTTATTGAGGCTAATTATGTTTGCATGTTTATTTGTGTAAATTTAATATTTTCTATTTCAACTTTTAGAGATTCTACTAGATTTATAATTTTTAATTCTACCGGATTAGGTGTTTTTGAATCTAATAACTGTATTAATTCTACTATTTCTTTCCAGCTAGGGAATCTTCTAATTTGGTTATTAAAATCAGCTAATAATTCTTTAATATAATCTAAGTTTCTTCTTAATGTGTTAAGAAGCTCAATCAATTATATAAATATGGCACCAGTGACTTGCTTCAATTATAATTTTAAGTCAAACTAGTATATAAATAATCCAGTTCTGGATATGCAGCTTCACTTTAGCTTTGCATTCAAATTAATCCACATGCCTGCCGACTGTAAAAGTTCTTACCTGCATAAACCTTTTTCAAGTGTGAGAACGGATAAAATCTGATTTTGGGAGTTACTTGAAAAGAAAAAAGAAAAAAAGAAAGAAACCTCAAATTTGCCATCAATTTATTGAATGAGTCAGCTGGCAGCCTGGCACCTCTTCTCGATATTCTCGAGATAGAAGATTTGTGTCTCTCCACAAATACGGAGCAACAGAAGTTTATTTTCAGGATTTTTTGTGCGTCGAGCTACTATTTAGACTTTCATTACGTACTTCTTGAGATTTATACACATATTTTTTAAGGGACGATGACTTCCTTCTAGTATATTTTTTTTCTCCTAATGTCTTCTATGGACAAGGGTCAAGATTGAATTTAGATTTTAATGTTGACAATCAAATTAGTTTTTTCACTTTATTTACAATCAAATTAATGTTTTTTTTAATAAATTTAAAAGACTAGAAGAGATTAAGGGCCAGTTTAGTAATATAGTAGTAACTTTTAAAATAATCATTATTAGTTGTACTATAGAAATAATTAATTATGAAGAAAATCAATTAAGCGTTTAGTAAAATTTATTTTCAAAAGTCTATAAGTTTTAAAAGCAATTGTTCGCATTTAGTAAATCATATAATTAAATTGTTATAAGAATGTCAATGACTACAATGGACATAACATTAAATAAAATTTATTTACGTATTTTTAAACATATATATGTATATATATAAAATATTTTTAATTGTGTATATATAATAATTGATAATTAAAATAATTATTTTATTTTGTTATCTCAATATTATTGGTAATAATATTAATCTCTTTAAATTTCTTGATTTTATTTCTTAATCGAATAAGGATAACTTTGAATTTTTATACTACATGCAAGGATACATATGGAATTATAAATACGTATAAAACTGATTCCTAAAATCAAAATTTTGAAATGATACTCTTTTCTTGTTTTACGGTAAGATGAGGTGGTTTCATCAAAATTAATGTTTTAAAAAATTTACTACGTATCAAAATTTACTCTTAATCCATGTTTCGTTGGAAGAAATGATACAAAAGGAGAAGAATAATAAGGAAAAAGAAGAAGAGAAAATGATTAAAAAAAGAATGCCAATCTCATTTTCATTATTTGCTTTGATATAAAATTTATTTTTCTCCCATTATTTCTTTTCTCCCTCCTCTTTTCCTCCCCTCCCCATATATTTTTCTCAAACCAAACATATCATAATAGAGACAAAAAATGAAGAGAAGATTTTAATTCTTATATCAGAGTACCAAACTCGTAGTCTACTTACGTGGCCGGCCCGTGTCGTTGGACTAGGGGGGTCCAGCTAAACACAAACGGAGAGTGGATATGCACTTTTTCGCACGCTAGACATTGCGGTCCAGCTTTTTGTTATTTTGCGATTATGCGATGATGTATTATGTATATTGTATAATTCCAAGTCAAGCACGTTTCTCCTCTGATAATTTCTATTGAAGCTATTGCATGCTTGCCGTTTCAACAGATTTTACCTCCGCGTTCTTGGAGTCAATTTAATCTATTAAATTGAATTGATTTTCATTTAAGGGGGGCTGCCGTGCAGGGGCAAGTGGGCAGGTTTATTCAATTCACAGGACCGTCAAGACTGGAGCGCACCAAACTGCCACTAATAAAATATTATTATAACAACACTGCAATAATTATAATCAATAGCCTCCTAGATTAGGAGCTCTTGTCGTGTTTCATGCTCGTTATTATTATTTTTCGAATACTTATGATTTATTCTAATTGAAAAAGCATCAAAGCCTTATGGAATTGTTATTTATTTGTGCAAAACGCAATGTGTATTAATTTGGACAGTATTGTTTTGTTGGGTTATGTCTGCGCCGACAGCGTCGACGGTCAGAATTAAAAACCAACAACTTGCAGTCAGTCACATGTAATACTTAAACTTAAAATAAATTGAAATATCTAAATTTAGGGATAGGAATTAAGTTGTGCAAACAATATGTATATATATATATATTTCATTAATTTTTTAAAATTTAATGATATTGAATTTTATTAAAAAAAAAAAGAAAGATTACAAATTTTTTGTTCATAAATTTTTACGCGGCACCAACTCTTTTCGCATTATCATATTACTGTTTAATTACTGGCAGTTCGGTGAACTGTTATTATCGTTTAATTCTATATCACCGCGTGCACACAACGTATTTATGACCGTTTTGAAACCAGTAATAGAATAGGCGACCACCTAAGTGGTAGTCTTTTTTTCAACTTGTTTGTACTGATGTGGAAAAGAAGAAAAAAAATAATGTAGAAATGTAACCCTATGCTCCGGCCATTTTTTGGACCATCAAGTTCACATTTATTGGCCAACGTATGTGTGTTAACATTTCAAAAGTGGTGGTACCATCTTATTGATTTTTGTTACAAAACATTTCAAAAGTGGTGGTACCATCTTATTGATTTTTGTTACAAAGGCCATCGTTTTTCTAAGATCAATTAATATTCATTGTGAGTTCATAACATTTGTAATTCATTGACTAATTGGAGGGAGAGAGGGAGAGAGACAAAGCGTATGTTATGCACTAATTGGAGAACATTTTGCAAAAAGTTCAACTTTCCGTCGAATAAGACATGATATATATATATATAAAATAATGTTACTAACGACAATACTTTTGGCTCTACTAGAGATGAATTTATCTTTTTTTAAATGGATTGAAATCCTTTCGGCATCTTTCCCACATCTACACAATTTTTGTGCGTTTAATACATTGTATGTATAACGCTGCAACTTAATATATAATAAGATTTTATATCATTATTCTATTTTAATATTTATATTAAATAATATTAATATTTTAATATTTAGTATATTAAATTAATTATTCAAACTATTAATTAAAAAAAATTCATCATCACTATTACAGTAACAGTCATGAGGATTCTAAGCATACCAAATTTTACTTCGGAAGATACCAGAATATGCTGATCGTCAATGACAGTGGCCAGCGAAAACAAACGGAGGCCGATATCTAACTACTCGACGCTAGAGTCTTTACACAATTTAATAATAGATTATCGACGATTTCTATTGATTTAATAACTGTGATAATAGAAAAAGAAATAATAAATAAATAAATAAATAAATAAATAAATAAATAAAATGAAGCCAATGAACTCAGAGGCACGAGTTTGTCTGATGTTGCTTTAACGCACGATAATGCAGCCTTCTAGTGCGTCAAATATGGGACTGTAAATTGTATTAATTAATGCAGAGTAATTTCGCGGAACGGGGTGTGCTAAATGCACCCCGGGCAATTGAAACTGCCAATCCTCGGCCCCCGCTGGCAAGTGTGACGGCTCACAGGGAAAGTAATTTAAGGGCACATTTGGTATTGTATTCCGCGGAGTGTTCGGTGCCAACAAATTTTGACATGTTTTTGACTTTTTTTTTTTGTTTTTTTTGGAGAAAATGAGTTTGCAGCGAACACTTGGAAAAAAGTGAAAAACGTTGTTGGGATGTTTCCTAAATATTACACTTTTTTTAGGGCCCACTTGTTTAGTAAAAAGTATTTTTCAACCTTTGCTTTTTCTGCACAACCAAATCCAGTAGGTTACAAATAAAATGACAAAAAAAAAATGTTATTTGTTTAGGGCCCCCTCCAGATTATTTAGGATTTTAGATCAATTTTTTTGTGAGATCTTATTTATTTTGTAATTTTGATTCTCAAAAGAAACATAAAAGGATTAAAAATTTCATTCTATTTTAAATTCTTGAATTTTAACAGTAACAAAAAAAATCTTAAAAAATTTCGAAAACATAACCAAAATAAAAAAATCAAGAAGATATATCTTTTATTTCTATTAGAATTATTACAAAAATAAACAAACAAGCAAATAAGGATAATATTATTTTTAAATAGAATATTTGGAATGACAACATATAAAAAGTTGAGATGATGAATTGATTATCAGATAATAGATATGAACTTTGTATTTTCATAAAGTAATTTTTCTTTTTTAAATGAATCAACGAATGTACTATTTTTTCTTTTTTGTAAAGAAAAGAGTAAGAACTTTTTTTATCTATTATTTTTTTATATTATAAGGTTTTAATAGAAATTAAAAGAAATATTAAAAGTCCAAGATTTCAAAGTTAAACAATCATGTCTTTTTTTTTTTAAGGAAACTAAAAAGGTAAGAAGGAATTCAAATTTTTTTTCTTGGAAAGACTAATAATAAATGAATTAACTGCTAGACAATATTATTAATTATATCTCTTTAAAGTTAAGGTTACCAAATATTGATTTTCTATTAAAAAAATAATTCTTAATTATAGTAGTTATAGTTGTTAATTATAAAGATCCCTAATAGGTTTTTTTTTTAATAATACATACTTTAAAAAAGATATTTATTAATTACATAATTATTAAGAAAAATACTAAAGAAATGAAACCGTAAAAAAATATGAAATCTTAGGTGACCACATAAATGATTCTACTACAAATGTGTTATGCGATTGACATAATATCTATTATGAATATAAATTTTATTAATAATCCATTGTTTTGATTCTTTAGAGCAACTCAATAAATTTAATAGATATTTTTAAGAGAATGCACTAATCATTTATTAGTTCTATTCAATTTTCATTATGTAATGATTAACGGTTTACAGACTAAGTGACCTATGGTTTCTTTTAATTTCAAGATGAATATCGATTAATAATGAAGTTCATCGATCCAACGATAACCTTACCTTGTGAATAAAATTTTAAATTGAACCGTACTGATCTCTATTGGGGCGTTATTATTCATTTCGTTCGCTCAAGAAACACAAGCGTGATTCACACACAAGCTCTTTTAGGTGTCATGCTGTGTATTGATCTTCACTAAGTTACTGACTAGTTAATCATCAAAATCTACATATGGGACGTGGTTCTCTCATATTGCTCTATCAAACAACACAGTGCAAAATTGCTAACAATCATTGGGTTATTAATTACGCAAAGTCTTAATTATCCCATGCCCATCACTAAAAAGTCTTAATTATCCCATGGAATGTCCTTGAACTCTGAACCACATATACGATCTGTTGTTGACCAATCCTACTCTCAAGTCTCAAGTCTCAATCTCGGCAAAAGAAAAAAACAAAAAAGGTCAAAAGAAGCCATAAACGGAGGGAAACGGAGAGAAATTAAATATCATGCACGTGTCAAAGAAACTTATTAAATGAATCTTCTTCAGAGCTTCCATTAAATATTAAAATACGACCAATTCTTACAGTAATTTTACAAAATAGTAATAGGACATTTCTGCCCCTAATTTATTACGTGACACGATAACTCATGTATATAAACGCTTTATCCATCCAGCCATTGCAAGATCATACATGAACGTCGTGACCACTACATTCCCACAAAGATTTTTTTTTTTTTTTTTTTTAAATCAATCAGGAAAAAAGATCTCATTTCTATAAGCTGTTTTGGTTTGATTTTACTTACAGCAGAAAATTGAAGACATGGGAACTGAGCATCATCACCATCAGCATCATCATTCGGACACAGAGGTTGTTGGCAACGAGAGGATCCCGTACAGTGGTCCATTAAGCGGCCCTTTGAACAAGAGGGTTGGCAGAAAGAGCACCAAGTTTAATTTGGCGGCGGAATCAAGCTCAGGATCATCACCTCACGATGAGCCTTACGTTGAGATCACACTCGACGTTCGTGACGACTCGGTGGCCGTTCACAGCGTTAAAGCTGCTGGCGGGGATCATAATAATCTTCAGGAAGATCCTGATATTACTTTCCTTGCGAAAGGGTTGGAGAAAAGGACAACTTCTTTTGGTTCCAATGTTGTTAGAACGGCTTCCGCGAGAATCAGGCAGGTGTCTCAGGAGCTCAAGCGCTTGGCTTCCTTTTCGAAGAAGCCTCAGCCGCCAGCCCGGTTTGATAGGACCAAGTCTGCTGCAGCTCATGCTTTGAAGGGGCTCAAGTTCATTAGCAAGACCGATGGCGGTGCTGGTTGGGCTAATGTTGAGAAGCGATTTGATGAAATAACAGCATCTACTAATGGGGCCTTGCCTCGAGCTCGCTTTGGCGAATGCATAGGTATGTACTTGTATATGTAGCATGATACGAGATCAACTGCTTGATATGATTTTGTTTGTTTACTGTTAATTATATTATTTGTGTGTTTTGATGTTTATGGCAGGAATGAACAAGGACTCGAAGGATTTCGCTGTCGAGTTGTTTGATGCTCTTACTCGGAGACGTAATATTCAAGGAGACACAATCACTAAGGATCAGCTAATAGAGTTTTGGGATCAGATCTCTGATCAGAGTTTTGATTCCAGGCTTAAAACTTTCTTTGACATGTAAGAGAAATTACAATGATCTTTTTTAGCATGTTTGTTGCAAGTTATTTATCTTTTCGTTGATTGTGTGGTGAAAAAATTTATTGCAGGGTTGACAAAGATGCAGATGGCAGAATCACGGAAGATGAAGTCAGAGAGGTATGGCATCTTCAATAATTCCAAAAGATGCTTTAAATTCAGTACTACTGAAGTTTGAGTCATCAATCATGTGGTTGTCAGTAATTTCTTTTAGTTTATTTTTATTCTAATAATAAGTTAATTGTAAAATTAATTTATGTATCTGCAGATTATCAGCCTCAGTGCTTCAGCAAACAAGCTCTCAAATATCCAGAAGCAAGCAGAGGAATATGCGGCTCTTATTATGGAAGAATTGGATCCTGACAATCTTGGATACATCATGGTAAATAAACTTTTTTGGGAAAAAAAAATTATGATGAGCTAGCTTATAAATATCTTCAGTTTGGTGAATTGACGATAATCATATTGTTGATAATTGATCAGATAGACAATCTGGAAATGCTTCTGTTACAAGCACCGGCGCAATCTGTTAAAGAAGGCGAGAGTCGAAACTTGAGCCATATGTTGAGCCAGAAGCTGAAGCCTACACAATTTGACAACCCAATAAGGAGATGCTGTGACAGCACCATGTACTTTTTACTGGACAATTGGCAAAGGGTGTGGGTGATGGCACTGTGGATTGGAGTGATGGCAGGTCTATTTACATACAAATACATTCAGTACAAAAACAAAGCTGCATTTGAAGTAATGGGACACTGCGTATGCATGGCCAAAGGTGCTGCTGAGACACTTAAATTCAACATGGCTCTGATTTTATTACCAGTCTGTCGAAACACCATTACATGGCTCAGAAACAAGACCAAACTTGGTGGTGTTGTTCCATTTGATGACAACCTCAATTTCCACAAGGTTCTAAACTTAGATTAACCTCAAATCTTCACAAGGAATTGTATCATATTTTCCCAAAACCATAGGAATCTGAAACTGGGTATCTTTTTGCTTTCAGGTGATAGCAGTTGGAATCTCAATTGGGGTTGGAATACATGCTATTTCACATTTAGCATGCGATTTCCCTCGGCTAATAAATGCAAGCGAAGAGAAGTATGAGCCAATGGAGCCATATTTTGGGGATCAGCCCAAAAATTACTGGCATTTTGTGAAGTCAGTGGAAGGGGTAACTGGGATTGTGATGGTTGTTCTGATGGCTATAGCCTTCACACTTGCAACCCCATGGTTCCGGAGAAACAAGCTCAATTTGCCAAAGCCGTTAAAGAAGCTTACTGGGTTCAATGCCTTTTGGTATTCTCATCATCTTTTTGTCGTCGTTTACACTCTGCTCATTGTGCACGGCCAACGCCTTTACTTGACCAAAAAATGGTACAAGAAAACGGTGGGTCCCTTCTTATAGTTATTACCCGAACCTTTTCTATTACTTACTTGATTCATTTTGAAGCCCGAATAATTTTTTTTTCTTTTTTCCCCTTTCGTAATTCCGTTGTTCTTAGACATGGATGTACTTGGCGATTCCGATTTGTCTTTATGCTACTGAGCGATTGATTAGGGCACTGAGATCAAGCATTAAGGCAGTTTCTATACAAAAGGTAATTAAAGAAATGTGAACTGTGAATAAAAAGTTTCTTTACTTGGATGTGATTAAGTTTGTTATTCTATTTATGTTGCACCTGCAGGTGGCTGTTTATCCTGGAAATGTGCTGGCTCTGTACATGTCAAAGCCAGATAGATTCAGATACAAGAGTGGGCAATACATGTTTGTCAATTGTGCTGCTGTGTCTCCATTCGAATGGTATGTGCTTGTAGTCATTTCCATTAACAATTATACAAACCCCATTTGGTCTAATTTTCATTTATTTATTCTGCTGGCAATGATTTCTTTAGTTCAAGTGGCTAATTCATTCAAAATATCAATACGCAGGCACCCATTTTCAATAACTTCTGCTCCTGATGATGACTACCTCAGCGTTCACATTAGAACTCTTGGTGACTGGACTAGTCAACTCAGAACAGTTTTCTCAAAGGTTTGTTAGCTAACATAGGAGATAATCAAATTGCGTTACTTTCAGGTGCATGCATCTCTACTTATTAAAATACCAATTCAGCATAAATTGCATCTTCAAAAGTATGGACATCCGCACCAAAAAAAAAAAAAAAAAAATCTAAATGACATAGCCATGATAGACAAATATAGATAAAACATCGAGTTGAATTTCAATTTATTTTTATGATTTTCGGTTAGGTATGCCGACCACCTCCGAACGGAATAAGTGGACTCCTCAGAGCCGATGGAGATAACAATCCTGAGTAAGTCAATCTCACATTCTCACCGGAAAAATTAAAATTGTCAACTTAAACTTTAAATCCATCTTTATGCCGACTTGATGTACATGCATTTCACAGAGCTATATCCATGCCAAATTTTTTATTCATTATCTCTGTTAACACCTATGATTATTATAATGCCCAACCGATAAGATTAAGATTGCTCTTTCTTTGGCTTTTCGTGATCATGGGATATACCATCTGTGCTGCCTACTTGCAACCAACTTAATCATTTTTATTTAATTATTCATAATTTCATAGGACTGCTGATGGTGCCTCCATAAAGTCTAAAACAAGACAAAACAATAAGATGAGCATCTGCATTTGGACAAGCACCAAACCAAGTGCAATTATTTAATTCCATGATAAGCAATAGAAGTGGGTCATTGTAAAACGTGGGTGACTTACAGATGATTCCAAACTTTTTAATCAGTTTGAAAGCCACCTTTAATCACGCATGAGAATAACACATCTAACCATCCAATAATCTTGCTTGGGATTTTATTCATAAGAACGACAAGAATTATCTGAAATATGAATGTCGTTTTTGAGCAAGGTGGTAGCTAGGATGCACATCATTGATAGAGACTGATAACAAATTAAAAATAATATGCATCATGAGCATGATCTCATTCTCAACCGCTGAGAGTTGAAAATATCATATTAATTATTAAAGTCCATATGTTGTCCTTTACATCAGCACTCGCAGATTCTTTATTTTTCTTTCTGATATTATCTTCTAGAGATGTATAAACTTTTTCACAACAAACCATTACATGAATTATAATTCAAATAATAAAAATAGAATACAAATCTTCATGTATGTCACAACTCGAGTTATATCTCCTTAAATATGTGTTATATTAATAATTTATTCATAATGTTAATGAACAGTTTTCCGAGAGTTTTGATTGACGGTCCATATGGAGCTCCAGCACAAGACTACAAAGACTATGAGGTGCTTTTATTGGTTGGTCTGGGAATTGGAGCAACTCCAATGATCAGCATTGTTAAAGACATAGTGAACAACATGAAAGCCATAGAGGAAGAAGAAGAAAATGATTTAGAAAACGGTCGTGACACCGGCTTTAACACAACATCATCACCGACAACAACTGCGAGCCCTTCTTCTTCTGGACACAGAAGAAGAGACCAATTCAGGACCAGAAGAGCATACTTCTATTGGGTTACAAGAGAGCAAGGCTCGTTCGATTGGTTTAAGGGAGTGATGAATGAGGTGGCTGAATTAGACCATAACAATGTCATAGAGCTTCACAATTACTGCACCAGTGTTTATGAAGAAGGTGACGCCCGTTCAGCTCTCATTGCCATGCTTCAGTCCCTCAATCACGCCAAGAATGGCGTTGACGTTGTCTCTGGCACACGTGTTAAGTCACATTTCGCCAAGCCTAATTGGCGCAATGTGTACAAACACATTGCTCTCAATCACCCTGATTCTAGAGTTGGTAAGTTCACTTGGTTACCTAATGTCTATGTCATGCACATCTTAGCTAATACATCTGCGAGATGCGTACTAAGGATTGTGATGTATGTGTGTGTTTGTTTGTTTGTTTGTACAAATGCAGGTGTATTCTATTGTGGGGCACCGGCACTGACAAAAGAGCTTCGACACCTAGCTTTGGATTTCTCTCACAAGACAAGCACCAAGTTTGATTTCCATAAAGAAAACTTCTAAATCAAGTTCCTACTGATTTTCACCATTATATATCATCTATTCCACTCCTTTCGTCCAAAGCTTGTGGCATGGCCCAGTGGCCCTTATGTTGATAGAAAAATGATATCAATACTTGTTTATTTACTAGTTGATTTAATAGAGATAGTATTACAAATGTCAAGCAGACAGGTTGGTGGGTGGGTAGTTGATATCAAGGCCAGTCCACACTGGCCACACAGCACATGACAAGGGAGATAGACTGAAAATGGGGTTTAGCAAAAAGTCATGCTCGGCCATTTCCTTTTGTTAAAAGTTGTGGTCCGAGTCAATAATTTAGTAAGAAATACTAGTAATGGCAGCCTGGCAGCCACCACCAACTCAGTCTTTGACAACCAAATGTAAAGGTTTTTTGTTTTCTTTTCCTTTTGGTTGGAGTAATTTTTTTTTTATTTGATTAATTAAAGTTGCGATGACAATATTGAATGGGATCATAAGCCCTTAAAATGTTATTATGGATTGAATAATTAGTGTCGAGTACACTTTATCCAATTTCTTATTTATGTTCTTCACTTTTGATAAACAACGCAATATCTTGATGCAATTCAAAAAACAATGATAAAATCTGTTATGCTTTCGTCGAATATATAGTATGCGGATATCAAAAAATTGTTAATTGTGTAGATGTAAGATGGTAGCCGTTGGATGAATTGAATGAACAAGATTTGCTATGAACATAAGACCCGCTGCTTTAAAAATTAAAAAAAAAAAAGCCAAACATTTTACATACTGAGACCCATGTATAAAATGAAAAAAAAAATAAATAAATAAAGGAATTCAATCACTCTTCTATCTCATCTCTGTACTTATTCAAACAAAATACCTCTCTAACGCCCTTGCAAATTGATTCTTCTCCTTTTTTTTTCTGTGCTTGCTAAAGATGTAATTTTCCTTTTCTAATCCTTTTCTTTTCTTGCTTATGATTTTCGTTTTAATTTTAAGATGGCACACTTTGAATTAATTTTCTCAGAGGTGAGCGCACTGGTATATATAGCATTACAAATTTTCTCAGAAATGCTTCTATAAAAGAAAAGTTTTCTCAGAAATGTTTATGGGATTCAAAGACTGTTGAAGAGTTTAAAACAAGGTGGAAGGATGACATCGGAAAAGCACAATTGGATGATAATGAATGGCTCCACGGAATTTATGAAATTAGATCAAAGTGGGTGCCTAAACGCGTAAATCATGTATTTCTTTGGTGGAATTTATGTTTAAAGAAACTTACACCCTTTAGCAAGGGAAAATGAAGAATAAGCCGTCTGCAAGGGTGAGCTGCAGGGGATACAGATGAGAGAGGAGTGATTTGACCTCATCTACATTTTCTTTTTCATCTTATTTGTAGCGCCTGTGTGTAAAGTGTTTTACTTAAGCTACTTTTTCAGCCACAAGTTCCACGTTGATAGTAACTCCTGTCCATTCAATTTATCTAACGGCTAGCATCTCACATCCGCACAATTCACAATTTCCAAATGCCCACATATTAGCGGGACTAAGATCATCATCAAGTCACTCTTAATCAGCAAAAATGCAAAGAGATTTAGTGATACCAAACCAGTTACAAAGACACAAACACATGAGAACATAGAGTAAGCAACGGATCGCAAAACTTTGGAGCCATGGTGCCCCAACAGCTGATACCAGGGAAACTGTGGGCCACTAGATTTTAGATCTAACAGTAATGGACTTAAAGTTAAACCATAGAACACAATGAACCTCAGTCTATAATCGATTGCCACGCAATCCTTTTAATTTCATCCTTCCCTCAAATAGAACTTTTTTATGAATTTAACTTTTAGTATGGTTTCTGCCGACAGTGTTTTAAGAGGACAGGATTCTCAAAACAGAGGAGACAAGCTAACAAGAATGAAAGTGAACACACTGACCTCATGCAACTTTTCTGTAACTCCATGCTAGACGAGGGTGGCTTTCTTTTCACTTATATTTCCTTTTAAGCCTGTGAAAATTGGGTTTCATTAGCTGACTTGAAGTTGTCACTTGGTCAGAAGCTTGGCTCGACTGGAAAGGGATTAGAGGTTTCTTCTTTGACATGCATGCATCAGAGATGCTGCTGCTTGTGGAAACAGGAGAAGCTACCTTTGATTTTAACTGTGTTGGCACCTCAAGTCGTTCTAATATCCTTGAAGTTTTTTCATCCAGCTGCCTACTATTATCTGGTGGCGATGGAACGGAGTGATCCAACTTGGGTTTGAATACACAAGTGGGAGAAAATCTCTTGGGGATTTCACTGACTACTAGCTGCTCCCATTCTTCGGGATTACTAGCAGCTGTTTTGTCCTCTCCGGCCATAAGATCAAACATTGCATCTTCCTCTTCCAAGACTACAATATCAATAGCTGAATTTGACTTTGGAGGCACTTCTGCAGAATCTGCTAGTGTTGAGTTCACTTCAGATTTTTTGTCACTCAATTTAGTACGTACTGACCTGGAAGATTATGTAAAAAGAGTAAATTATCAGGAATTTGTCGTTAGATAATCACGTGGGTTGCCACATCTTCAAACAAAACCTGGTGACAGTAACCACAATGAACACGAGTAATAAAAACTGAGCTTCCAAGCCAAATTTAAGTAATCAACTTATTGTAACAGGTTAGAAATCATAAACTGCCTGACCCCTAAGATGCTTTAGTAAAACATCCACAATCTGGAATCTTCCGGTGGAGCTTTCTATAGTATGTAAAGCACTTGGATGACCACAAGAATGAGTTCAGTACAGAAAATGCCGCCATCATCATATGTTTAAAAAGCAAACAGATCACTTCCTGAGAATCTATTAAGAGTTTTTTCCCAGATGGAGCAATTAGATTAAGTACAAACAAAATAAGACATCAATTATGGAAGACAACTGAATCTATGCATTCTACATGACATTCTACGTTCAGCCACTTCAAGATGTATCTTTTTCCAACTTTAAACAGATTAACTTGAACAACTTCACAAAGATGACCGTGAAATAAAGTTCTACAATTTCTGACTGGATATTAAATCTGGGGTCATAGACCCAGGGCATGTATTCTATCTTCCCATTAGTTAGATGGGCATTCTTATGGCTAAACTTGGTATCTACGTTCACTAGAAAGATTATTAGCCAGCCGTACAAAGATAAAGTTCAGGCCAGCCATTTTTATTTAGAAGAAAAGGTTTCAAATTTTGCAGGATAAGAGCATAACTTAACTTCTGAGGGGATACTAATTCATGTGCTTGAATGTTTCTTTTACAAAACACTCGAGACAGATAGCAGATAGAGGGTATACCTACCCAAACTGTAAGCTCTCCTTCACAAGTGAGTTTAGTTTTGGATGGAAACCTCTCTCATGAACAACTGGATTGTAGTCTCTTGATTCTATCTGCGAGCAATATAAAGAGGAAAAGACTAAATAACATGAACATGCCAGCCATCATAAACTCAAAACATCCCTCCACTGAAAGAGATATATATAAATACATAACCATCTTTGGAGGAAACAAATAGATTCAGTAGTTTATGCTGATTAAGCCAACTGCAAAGGTATGAAAATCAAGCCTATCTATGTCAACCTTAGTCCATCCTGTGTACAGCATGAATCTATAGCTTGGTTATCAATTGAACTGGTCCTTACCTTAATACTTTTGTATCCAACTAGTACATGTCCACGGTTACAACTACAAAAACAAATAGTAGATTTCTATTCTCTTTTTCATTTTCAGACAAGGTCATTGGTAGTATTCTTTGAGGAATTTGTTATGATTAAACAATCACTCCACTAACAATCCATAAAGTAAGAGATACCATGCAAATAATTTAAAAACTATGTGATAAATAGGCTTTAACCACGCAAGTGATGACTCAGTAAGTGACATTTATGGCTTGATGCATGTGGAAACCAATGCTGATTGAAAAACACAGATATTCTTTTCCATTAGGATCTTTTGTCATTTACAGGAATGAGTTTTTGGAGGATAAGAAACAGTTGTGTCACATCAAAGTGGTTTACTGCTGTTAGAGAGTACTAAAATGCTGCAAAGCAAGAGAAAATAGTTTCCAACTAAGAAGACAGGATTCAACCTTCAATAAAAATGTTTGAATGGATATCTCAATCTCCTTAGGTACTGAAGAATCAAAAAATTGGTTGACATCAGGGACAGGCAAGACTTCCTCTGATCCTGCAAGTCGCTGCAAGTTATATAAATAAATAATTATTGTAGATACAAGAAAGCAGAAGAGCAGACAAAACTGACCATCAAAGAAAATTTACATAAGAAAACAAGCTATGTTATATTACAATTATAAGAACAACAAATCATGTAAGGATAATTTGAACCAATAAATACATGGTTTATCAGATAACAAGAAAGAAGCTCATGGTTTACCCTGAGAAGCATTGGTCCATCTTCTGAAGGTTGCAGAATATAATAGCAGTGGAAGGTAGCCTTTCTCATGGTGTCCACATTACAGTATGAAGAACATACCAAACCCTGGTCCAGTGAATGTAGAGCACTGCAAAGACCTCGAAATACTGCCCAACTACAGCCGGATTTTAGGAAAATGAAAGAAAGAGTTCATAAAGAAATACACTGATAATCCATGATGTTGAAAGATAAGTACATTCAAGTTTGAGGAGCAGAATGAATTTCTGAAAACTGAGATAACTTATTTATTAAACACTCCCACTGAAAACCAGAAAATCAAAGAATAGCCTTTCACGCACGTTGAGAATTCAACTCTGTTTGATCTATTTCAGCTGAAGTAGTTTCAATCTCATGACAAGCTGATGGAGTTACAACGTAGGAAGCTCCAATTATAACACCTATGTTAAAATGCCAAAAGAAGGAGAATTAACAGTTAAAAGCATTGTTTTTTAATTTTTGGAAAAGGGGAGGGTAGATGAAATAAGAATGTAGCAGCATTGAATTTCTTGCCAATCAGAAAATATAGTCAATCTAGACCAGAACAATGAAGATTGGGTTAGACCATATGACATCCACATAGGAGTGGGAAAAGAAACAGGGTATCAGCTCTTTCTTTTACCATAGTACTATATGTAGAAAGCACATTCAGGTAACTGTTCCAATATGATATTATAAATGGAAAGGAATATGTACAAATTGATATCTGAGTCACAGTTTCATAAACAATTGTAATTTGCATGAATTTATCAATTGCACAACATTATCAGGATATGGTTATAAGGTGTAAGATTTCCAGCTCAAGCATATATCACAGATGTAGCCTATCCTTGCTTTCCCCAAAAAAGCAATATGTCAGAAAATTTAATGCATTAGGTAGAGCTCCGCAGCGCAGAAAACTAAAAGAAACTCAAAGTATTTACCCATGTCTCAAAGATAGTATCCTCCTTAACAATTACCTTCATTTAGAGACCCCAGGGGGGTCCTCTCTATAATGTTAAAGTCAATGGGTGAAGACATTCGCTGGAGCTTCATAGAGCTCTGGAAAGAGGGCATAAACAGCACCGTATTTTCTCCAACCTTTACAGAGTTCTCAATCACATCAAATTTTCCCAGATCATGGCCAGTGATGGGACATAAAGGCTCTTCGATTTTATCTTTTACAGCACTGCTTAGTGGAATGCCATGGCACCTGCATGTCTACAAAAATACAAAGGAATATTTTTACTGAACTGCAAAGCTCAGGTCCCTTTATCTATATAACTGTGATTTTTCAGCTTAAGATAAACATCTTGTTGCCCAAAATGCATGAAGTGGGTTGAAAACAAGGATCTTTTATGGTTGAAAACATTGAATGCAGACAAAGATTGAAGATACCTGACAAGGACTAAATCCATCAATAATCTGATTGACTGATGCAGACAAGCTACAGGTTATCTGGTTCAGTGAACCAAAAAGGTTGCTCTTGAAGATAAAACGAGCTTTTAGTGATTCTTCCATGTCATCCTTTAAATCTTGTAGCCATCTTTTTACCAGGCCATGCAATACCTTGACATCTGCAAATATGTCAACATATTAATACTCCATAGATATCATACATGAGAGGTGTACATTTCTGCTGGCAACCAAAGGTTTGCCAAGAAAATCTTAGATGGAGATATGATGAATCTTTCTTGATAATCAGAGAATGAAATACATATACATTGTGTCACTGATTAACCTGGAAGATATATTTGAAATGAGCAGTTGTCAAGATCAGAAATACATCCAATAAAACTGTTGATATGTTCTTGCATGTTGCAGAGATGGCTTGATTTTTGCTCAAATAACACAAACTCTACTGATACACACTTATCTGCTGCATCCTGTGGAAAGATCAGTTCTGGAATTATTATAGGAAAAAGCAACTAACCAGAAGAACAAAAACACAAAATAAGCTAAAAATTCAAAACGCACCATGAGAGTGTTTTTCAAGGCAGAGTCTACATTTTCAGGCAAACACGAACTCAAGACTATCACTTTTCTCATAATATCTTTATCTCCCCAAGAGTACAGAACTTGATCAGTAAAAACAATTGAAAGTTTTGCATCTGTCACCAATCACCAAATTAATTAACAATATGGACAACTTTTTAAAATTAGTCAGAACATTTGTTAAAAACAAAAGGTAAAATGAGACAGATAACCGCAACAACGGAGGGCTCCAGTTTCTTTAAATTCAGGCAAAAATGCATCAGTAGGCAAGTTGTTAACAGCGTGGTGGAAATCACGGAGACTCAAGTTTCCGCTTGGTCTGTATGCAACTTTTAGCTGTTTAACATACATTCAATTCATTCAGTTTCTCTTGGAGGAGAAAATTTCACAAACATATCTCATGCATTTTTTTAATTTCACAAACATATCTCATGCATTTTTTTAGATTTCCGAATTATACATCTCAATTTTAAAAAATAAAACGTAACTAGAAATGCAATAACACAGACATATCACATTCAACTTCAATTTCGACTATATATTTATATAAAGCTTAAAACAAAGTAAAGCAAAGCGAGAAAAATTACACAAAAATAACACATGGTATGAATAGTTGACAAAAAAAAAACTGATTAACAAGAAATTTACACAAACATGAGAAATTTTTTAAATTAAATTCGTACAAATTTAGGTACCTCCACGGAAGAAGAAATGCGATTGCTGAAGACGTAGCACAAGCCGATTCGATCACAGAGAGCGTTTGACTCGCGCAAAGACGGTGAAACGGCGTAGAGATTAGCGAGCTGTAACAACAGCTGCAAATAGAAGCCAGAAAATCAACAATTCTAATGAAGCGATCAATCATTTGAAGCAAAATGAGAAGAGATGGTCGGGACGATTAGTGAATTTACTATACCTGCTTAAGATCTGCAAGTAATGAAGGACAGAGGCTACGTAAATCCAAGACGAAACAGAGCACCGCCATTTCTCTTCCAATTTTCTCCTCTCTCTCTCTTTCTCTTTGGCGCGGAATTGTTTGATATGAAATTTCGAATGAGTCACCTTTCCTTTTATAGTCCGTGCTTTTGCGCCTGTTAAGTGCTTCCAGTGAGTAAAAGTTTTATTTACAGAATTGATGGATAATTGAGAAATAAAGAAATTTGATTTAAAAAAAATAATAAAAAAGCTAAAATTGAATAGGAAACTTAATCTGTAAAAATAGCTTAACTTATATATTTTTTATTATTTTAAGAAAAATAATATTTTAAATGATAATATTTGAAGTACGACGGTAAATATTTATGTTGACCCTTAAACAATTACAGGTCATACCATTTTAATAAAAATAAAAATTTCTAAAGGAAAACAAAAAGATTAAAGTGATACTAAATGGTAAATATCATATAATCACAGTCTCATACTCAAAAGAAAATGAAAAACAAATAATTGAGATTGCTTTTTTTATACAATTAATTTGTTAGACAAAAAGCAAAGCTTTTAAGTGCAACTAATTACATAGGACCTTTTGATTTGGTCGGCACTTGGCACCTCCTTTGAGAGTTTATTTTCAGGGGGGGAAAATAATCGATAACATAGGCAAAAACTCATCTTACAACAAAGAAGACAATGGGTACTTTGAAACAAGATCGGATAATATACAATGTTGTTGCTCTCAGATCCAAGTTAGTACTCCAAGGCACTCAAAACAAACATGGTGTCTTTGACAATTAATAAACACATAACTATATATAATATAACATATGAAGGTATGTGATTTTTCACATTTGATATATTCTAAGCTTGTTAAATCTTTAAAGTGTGACATTTCTGATACTCTTATCGTCCAATGCAGAAGCTGAAATGAATTTTCTCACAAGCTTATCGATGGTATCGAAATCGGAGAACACGGCATCACTGATGCTGACCACCCCAGGATTCTGGCTATTAAGCACTGAAAAAACAGTCGCCAACTCATAACCAACGTTAAAGCAGAAGTGTAGCAGACCCCTCGGAAACACAAACACTTCTCCTGCTTTAAGCATTTCCTGGAAAAGCTGTCTGTTGGTGTCAACAAAACCAGCAATCACAACGCCTTTGAAAACAAAGAACATCTCTGAGGCTCTAGGGTGAGTATGAGGCATCACGATGCCATCCACGTCAAGGTCAGTTCTAGCAATGGAAAGGCCAAGAGTGTTAAGCCCTGGGAAATCTGCAGCAGTGACCAGGTTCACTGAGGAATGGAGAAAGTTATCTGTGTCACCGGCATCTCTTAGTTTCGTGGACTTAAAATCTGAAGCAAATACGCTGTCTGGACTCTTGCATGGGAAACCATTAATGAAAATGGATTGTTTCTTAGTTGTATCAGTTGGGCAGGTATCCTGAAGATTATCAAAATCTGCCCAGCAGAAGCCAATGCAAGTGAAGCAGATTATGTAAAAGAAAAGAGAAGAATTCATTCTTTTTCTTTTTTTTTTTTGTGTGACACTTGTGAGAAGTGATGATGGATGATGAATGTGTATGTTTTATAATTTATGAATGTTTATATATGCTGTTAAAGGTGTTCAATAGGTTGCATGAAATTGAAGTTATATTCTGAGGCTTGGAGTTCACTACTGGATACCAATGGATTATGTTGTAAGAAGAGCATTGCTTCAAAGAAAGATTATCTCAAAATAGTTTTTGACGGCCGTGAGTCCTTCATGCTTGAGTGAAATACTAACTTTTCATTGCTGATGCTGCTATTTCATCTCTCAGGTCACTAGCGAAGGACCCCAGACACTTACCCTTTCATTTGAAAATCAGTTACAGGTTTTCTGATACTGCAATTCAATGTAATTTTCTTGCCATTACAGGAAAGCGACTAACTCCACTTGTTGCTGCTACTATGTATAGCTTTAGGCTTTAGAGTACTACTTGGAAGGCCAATGTTGCTCTTATAATTCAAATAAGGTATGCTGTCAATTATTAGGAGCATATCTGTACATCCAGTTTCAATGCAATGTTTGTAAAAGTAATTTTCATTTAGGCTGTAATATTAAGGTTCCAAGATGTAAATGTAATGGAAAAATAAATTAAAAAGTTGAACATACACACATCAGTATAAATTTCCTTGGCACATACAGTGGCATAAAGAATTCCAAATAAAGACTTCTTTCCTTTGATAGATAAAATTTGAATAGAATGCACCTTAAAGACTCTTACTTCCTGACATCTGAAATACAGAAATTGCATTAATCTTTGATGTCTACAGAGAAGAAAGACTCAAGGAAGCACCAGCAGATACAAACACAGTTTCTTATCTCACACAGAAAAGACGGACATAGGTGAAAAGGTTGTACAAATAAACATGCTGATGACATGGTGAGACTGGGAAAATCAATATGCAATAATTTTGTTTTCCTTTCCAGCTAAAATTGGAGCAATACGAGAGTTGAATACTTGGAAATCAATAAATGAATTGAAATGTTTCATCATTTTCGATCAACAAATCAAGGGTCTGTCTAGTAAAAGATTGTTTTGAGCCTAAACAGAACCTAAATTAGAGCAGTCACTAGAGATACACTGATACAATGTGGCATTGTGGTGTAAATGTTCATTCACTTGTGCCGTTATCAATGATGCTGTTCATTTGTTTGTATGTTCATCCAGCCTGGTAAGAATCTCAGAAATAATCTTTATCAAAGAGCAGAGCCCACCCAAAAAATTATGATCAATAATACCTGTTCCCTCAACAACATGAGCAAAATCAACAAGTTTGATTTCAGCACCAGGACTCGTTCCTTTCAACAACGATTCCTTTTCATATACCATAAGAACTGAACAAGAATTGAAATTGTAGATGGTCTGATCCTCAAACCAATCCTTCAGCTCCAACAATTGTGCCAAAATCCCAGAAGAACCACCATAAACGCTTGGTGCAAAAGAACAGTCTGGGACTGAGTTTGAATCAGTGGGTGAGTTTGATGAAACAAACTTCCTAAGAACTAATCGAACATCCTCCACATTAAATGCTTGGACAAGCTTCTTCACTGGCTTCCAGAATCCAGATTCTTTGTTTCCATAAATCTGCAACCCAGATATCCTAAAACCCAATAACGAGGTGGTAGTTTCCCTATCTTTCTGAAAGCACCTTTCAATATAGTCATCAGATGCGTGAGGATACCATGTTCTGAGAATTTTATCTATCAAAGGACCCCAGACACTTACCCTTTCATTTGAAAATCAGTTACAGGTTTTCTGATACTGCAATTCAATGTAATTTTCTTGCCATTACAGGAAAGCAACTAACTCCACTTGTTGCTGCTACTATGTATAGGTTTAGGCTTTAGAGTACTACTTGGAAGGCCAATGTTGCTCTTATAATTCAAATAAGGTATGCTGTCAATTATTAGGAGCATATCTGTACATCCAGTTTCAATGTAATGTTTGTAAAAGTAATTTTCATTTAGGCTGTAATATTAAGGTTCTACGATGTAAATGTAATGGAACAATAAATTAAAAAGTTGAACACACACACATCAGTATAAATTTCCTTGGCACATACAGTGGCATAAAGAATTCCAAATAAAGACTTCTTTCCTTTGATAGATAAAATTTGAATAGAATGCACCTTAAAGACTCTTACTTCCTGACATCTGAAATACAGAAATTGCATTAATCTTTGATGTCTACAGAGAAGAAAGACTCAAGGAAGCACCAGCAGATACAAACAGTCTCTTATCTCGCACAGAAAAGACGGACATGGGTGAACAGGTTGTACAAATAAACATGCTGATGACATGGTGAGACTGGGAAAATCAATATGCAATAGTTTTGTTTTCCTTTCCAGCTAAAATTGGAGCAATAAGAGAGTAGAATACTTGGAAATCAATAAATGAATTGAAATGTTTCATCATTTTCGATCAACAAATCAAGGCTCTGTCTGGTAAAAGATTGTTTTGAGCCTAAACAGAACCTAAATTAGAGCAGTCACTAGAGATACACTGATACAATGTGGCATTGTGGTGTAGATGTTCATTCACTTGTGCCGTTATCAATGATGCTGTTCTTCTCCATGTCCTGAAAACAAGCTTTGTTTGTATGTTCATCCAGCCTGGTAAGAATCTCAGAAATAATCTTTATCAAAGAGCAGAGCCCACCCAAAAAATTATGATCAATAATACCTGTTCCCTCAACAACATGAGCAAAATCAACAAGTTTGATTTCAGCACCAGGGCTCGTTCCTTTCAACAACGATTCCTTTTCATACACCATAAGAACTGAACAAGAATTGAAATTGTAGATGGTCTGATCCTCAAACCAATCCTTCAGCTCCAACAATTGTGCCAAAATCCCAGAAGAACCACCATAAACGCTTGGTGCAAAAGAACAGTCTGGGACTGAGTTTGAATCAGTGGGTGAGTTTGATG
Organism: Luvunga scandens; assembly: GCA_030449905.1. Classification (NCBI taxonomy): domain Eukaryota; kingdom Viridiplantae; phylum Streptophyta; class Magnoliopsida; order Sapindales; family Rutaceae; genus Luvunga; species Luvunga scandens. The sequence continues at coordinate 401,698 of JASUUG010001266.1, forward strand.
AAACAAACTTCCTAAGAACTAATCGAACATCCTCCACATTAAATGCTTGGACAAGCTTCTTCACTGGCTTCCAGAATCCAGATTCTTTGTTTCCATAAATCTGCAACCCAGATATCCTAAAACCCAATAACGAGGTGGTAGTTTCCCTATCTTTCTGAAAGCACCTTTCAATATAGTCATCAGATGCTTGAGGATACCATGTTCTCGCACCAATCTTAATGTCCGTGATAGATGGATTGCGACGGTTCGAGACAAGATCCTGCAACACGATGTGGGAAGAGAGACCGGATCCATCAGATGCCTCCACAAGTTTAGTTCCATAGAAGACAGGGAAGAATCTGCGGATGTGATCTGGTAACTTTGTATTGGAAGAGAAGGATGTGTAGAAAGCCACCTCTTTTGAGCCACGATCATCACACTGGTAAGGCTTGTAAAAATGCCCTGCATCATCTACAAGGGGTCCAAGCTTTCCCTTGCCAGCTTTGTGACCTGCAACCTGATGATCTGGGACCTTAAGCATGATGCGGCTGGTATGAAGAATCCTATGGCAAAGTTATATTTCTTAATTGCATTTAGCAAGTTCATAAAAGATAAAACAAAAATCAATATAACAAGGCTTGCCACCATCACAGTTGATGGTAATTAGAATCCACAATGCTAACAGACTGTTAAAAAGTAAAAATTGTCGATAACAAAAAATTTGTGTAAATGGAACTTATGCCAATAAAAAAAATAAATAAAAAAACCTCCACATTTATTGAGTTAAAAATAAGCTGCTGAGAAAAAAATAGCTGTGAGAAACAGCAGCTTTTCCAATATACCATGTTCACCTTTTGGATTACAATATTGAAACCAGCAAGGAGCATAAAAGAATAAAATGAAGCTTTGACAACTACACTTTCTCCTTTGTACACAGAAAGGGCTAAGATTAAGAACCAAAGTATAAAAGGAAATCTCTTCAAAATTTAAAATGAAAATTTCAAGTAGCGGAATCTTATGAACTCAGCGATTTACTTCAGATAATCTTTTACAAACTTCATAAATTTTAATTTAGTATAATAACCCGTAGATATAAAGGCATTAACTAGATCAACATGGTCAAACGTGAACAGGATCCGCTTTTTCTTATTTTATCATCAAGGATAAGCTATCATATGTAAAGAGTAGTATACCAATAAAGTTCTAATGTGCAAACAAATTGATGACATATTTCAGGGCATTTTTTAATGATAAATTGATATATTCCCAATAATTAAATCCAGCATTTTAATTCATAAACTAAAATATAAGCCTCAGACTAACAGGAAAAAGAGAAAAAAATTAGAAGAATTAAACCCTGAACCCTATCAAGTAACTAAATGGATCAATGAAAGAAACACCCAGCTCAACAAAGGCTGAACAAGTTATAGACAAACCCTCGTTCACTTCAAGCTTCAATCACAATGCTAGATAAAGCAAAACCCAGAAAGGAGAAAAAAAAGGGTGAACTGAAAGGGCATTGAATTAAAAAACAGAACTACAGATAAATTAAGCCAATAATAAATGATAGTCATACCAAGAAGAAGAGTTAAGAAGTACCTCTCGAAGTTCAAAAATCAAAAAAGCTTTCAATCTTTTTCAATGCAAAGACTGCAAGAGAGAGTATAATATAAATATTTGCAGCATAAAGTTTACGCTATTATTTATCAAGGCCTTTGAATTCTAATGCTACGTGAATACTTAGTGACGTACAACGTGATCCTTTGCAAGAATTATTATTTTAGTAAGAAGAGAATTATGGGGACAGGTTTCGGCCTTCAAAGACGGCCTCTTGGTTAGGAAACTGCAGGCCCAGCCAACATTACAGAGCGGACGGCCCAACATAAAACCGAGCATTCAAAGTTATAAGCTTGATTAAATTTTTCCCCAAAAAAATTTAATTTTATTTTGTTTTAATAAAATTACTGTTTTTAGTGGATTTTGGACGTGTGAATAAAGGCCGTAAAATCAAAGTAAGAATAATAAATTTATTTTTGCCTGGGGAGGAGGGGTGCCTTACTTGCTCGAAGTGTATGGGATGTTAAGGTTTTTTAAGGAGTGATGACTAAGTGAAAGGATGGTGAGTAGGGTGAGAAACTGTAATAAGGACTCAGAGAGGTTTGTCAAGTTACTTTAAACTTGCAAAACAATGGGAAAGAGGTTAGATGTGGAGCCAAAGGTGGCCGGTGACCAAACTCCGATGTTCAAGTCAGAGTTGGATTATCTCAGGTTAGAGAGAGCTTGCAAGCTCTCTGCAATAATAGCGGGAGGTGGAAAAAACCTCAGCCTTAGTTGTTTATGTGTGCGTGTTGGCTATCTCAATGAAATAATAATAAAAAACCTAAGTATTTTATATATAGAGTACTCTTGCTACCATGCCACCTAGCATCATTTTATTGGCGTTCCTTATTATCATGTCAGGAATATTTTTATTCCTTATACATGTGGCGGCTTGGACGTTTCAAACATATGGTTGGGGAGTAAGTTTGAAAGGTATATACGTGTTTTTCATAGTGAAGTGGTCTTGTATACCTTTACTAAAGTTACTGAGGATTTGTGGATGTGGCAAGAGAATACAGGTGGTCCTCGCTATCGTAGCAACAACTTTCTCAGCTTATTTGCTGTTATGACAGGCTGCTGTCCCACCTTTTATAGCATGATATTTTCTCACTAATTTTTTATTTTTTAATAAAAAGTCAGCCTATGTTTTTTAGATTTAAGCCCCTTTTATCTCTGGACATTTTTATGGGTATTTTTTCTTATATTTCCACTATAATGTGGTGTACCCTAAATATCTTTCAGAACTATTAAGATACCCCAAGTACACCCTGGGTACTTAGTATAAGGCGGTATTGTAATATTGACACGTAGTGTTTTGTTACTGAACCTCCTATTTTTACCCAAACAACATCACCCTAATTTTTTTATAGCGAAAATAATTGAGGCAAAAGAAACTATTGGAGGAATTGTGCATGACACGTGGCGATATTCAACCTCTCAATTCATAGGATCGAATTACATAAATACTTTGCCTCCTGGCCTTTGGTCCATCGTGTAAATTTTTAAGATAAAAAAAGTCTCAAATCCCTCTTTTTTTTTTTACAGGTGTCATTTTAAGAACTTACCTTAGACAGAAGTTTAAGAGGGTAAAACTGCTTGACATTGATGTTATCTCTTTCTTAGGCTTTTGAATTTTGAAACAATTTTAGTTCCTTCACCTACAGAAAAATACATATTTAATAAACAATTTTTAAGAATCCACAACATATTTTCTTTATCTTCTTTGCCGCTCCTTACCTTTCTTGTGTAAACCCTAGGATTTGAACTACTACTTAGGGGAGAATGTCTTAACGATTAGTATGTATTGCTCATACTCTATTTCTATTTTCTATTTAGGGTTTATTTCACATGGTGTTTGAATTATTACAGACTCTTTTTGCATGTTCTAGGACGTGATTGTCTTGTGTATGGCACTTTAATAGATTTTTGGGTCATGATAGTCAACCTTAGATGCAATAAACAACACTGAACAATTCTGGACAACATGAATATTCCTTAATAAAACATGTACTTTATAAACAGTTTTTGAGAAAAGCCTGACTCTTCTGGAAACTAGACATGTAGGTTTATGGGATGAATTTTGTTTCATCAGATTTGAATTTGTTTTCAATTTTATATGCATTTTCGAAACAGACACTGCTGCATTGGAAAACTGCGATTTTAACAGAACGATTGTCTTCATAAAATTATTTGGGGTATCAAATGAATTAAAAAACTTATGGAATTTTAAATAGAGGTTACTATGTGTGTCTAGTATTTCCAGTTTTAATTTCGTAATTTTATGATTTATGAATGACTTTATAAAAATCTCAAAACCCATACGGTTCAATTAAGGCTCTACAAGACAATTTGAATTTATTAAGAAATAAATAGTTTCGAGAATGTTTTTGATATTCGATCTTCTTGAAAATTTTATGTGAAATACCCATGGATGTCCATAATGGTTCTATATAATACTGTGTTTTTCTAATTTCTAGATTACAGTTAAAATTTAGAGAAATAGACATGTACGGGTATGAATTAGAAAAAACAAATTATGAGGTTGGAATAAGTTGTTAATAGGATTTTTTTGTATTTGTTAAGGTGTTTGAGGCTATTGGAGGCTGTTGTGCAAATTTTATTGAACTCGCAAGTGCACAAATCTATTGTAGAATAGATCAATGGTGACGAGTGTCGATCCTACGAGGAGGTGGATTTTTATTACTTGTAGAATTAATTTTCTAAGTGGATGATTGTATTTATAATGACAATGATGTAGGTAATGTTTTTAATTTAAATTAAAGCTATAGGAATAAATTATTAAAATGAAGTGTTTTGATCTTCAGATCTGTACTCAACATGCACCATCGGCTTAACATTCATTATTACTACCAATTAAATCATGAAGGGAGATTTTCCACTCCTCATGAACCACACTCGAATAGATATGGTGTTAAGAGCTTCTCGTGCCAAATAGTAATAACCTTGCCTAGGGAGTCGGTTATTCCAGTCGATATCCAGACAAGATTATTACTATCTGTCTACGAAAAGTCAAAACATCCACATAAATTAAAGGGGAAGGAAAAGTAAATTTACTGAATTAAGCCCATGGAGCATGTTGAGACTGCACCTTCAACCCAGGCTCGAAAGGAAATTAGTCACTCATATTTGAACTAGGGGTAAAATGAGAATTTTATTAATATACGTAGAAAATACAAGATGGAGATGGAATTACAGAAACTTGAGCTCAAAAATGGATTCAGGGGTGCCAAATTAGGGGGAAGCCCCCTTTTTATAGATACACTGAGTAAATTATGACCATCGGATTAAAACAATTTGGACGCTCAGGATTGCGCTACATGGCAAGTTTCTATTGGATGGAACACATCATTAGGGTTGTCATTCCGTGTATATGCATGTACCGTACGCACATTTTTTCAGTCCACTAACATTCTGCCACGTCACTGGTCAACATTTTTTGTCCAATAGGATCGTGACACGTCATCAGTCAATGCCACGTAATCAGTCAATGCAACATAAGCGGTCAATGCCACATAATTCTTCCAATCAAATGCCGCCACGTCATCGTATAGTGCCACGTCATCGTGCGATGCATGGTAAACAAAGTGCCGTGAACAAAGGTCGTAGGTATGCGATCGATCGTATATATCAACCGTACTGTATGTGTGAATAGTATCGTATATGTGAACAGTACCATTTTTCTTTTTATGCTCCTCCTAAGGTTTTCGACTGCCCTGAGTTCAAAAGTACTGTCCGTTTTTTCATCTGATCTCTTGTTTATTGTGAAATGACCATGATATCCCCTAAAATATATAAAATACTTAATTAAAATAAAACATACATAATTAAATTACAAGGGACTTAAAGACATAAAGATAGGGATGTTAGTGAGACTTGGAATGTAAAATAATGATTTTCTCCATTATAAATACACACTTTCTAGTACTCAACAGAGACCTAGAGGAGTTTAGATAATTGCTTTTGTCAAGGTAAGTAACTTCATTCGTAATGTACTAGATAAGTATGATTATTTTGATACTACTATAAGTACATGTATTTTTATAGTTCTTTGAAAATCAATTGTTTTTCATACAAAATTAGTTTGCGTAGATGTTTTCAAATATGAAAATTATGTTATTCTTATGGTTTCAGTAAAATATTATAAATATTTTTAAATATGTAATTTATTTGATTACATGATTACCTTGTTATGTTTTGTTTATAAGATATCTTGCAAGCCGAAAGTATTATTATGAACATTTATAAATCTGATACGAATGTTTTGTGTTTGTGTAATATTTAAATTATTTATAATTGTATGGGGGCTACCTTTTGAAACTATATGGGGGCCACCTCTCGAGGGCTAGAGCACTGCAAAATGCCACATACAGTGCAAAGTGCCAGGTACAAGTCATTATATATGAAAAAAAAACTAATTTGATTGTTTGGCTCATTGTCCATAGTTTCTCTGATTCTGATTCTAATCGTATAATACGATACATATTTATTTTGGACCAGTACCGGGTTTCTATTCTTAGTGTACACACGATATTTTGATTTTGATTCTGTTTCTAGCTGGGTCACTGAGAGTATAAGTGATACTATGCTACATGAGTTAACATTATTTTTTTTTTCCTGTGCATATGTACTATATGATCTGTTTTATGAATTATGAGCTTTTGATATTCTGAATTATTTGGCAAATTTATGTCTTTCTGTTATAATATTATGTTTTATTAAGGGATATTCATACTGTCTAGAATTGTTCATTGTTGTTTATTGCATCGAAGGTTGACTATCATAACATAAAAATTCATTAAAGTACTATACACAACACAATCACGTCTTAGAACATGCAAAAAGAGTATGTAATAATTCTAATACCATGTGAAATAAACCCTAAATAGAAAATAAAAATGGAGTATGAGCAATACGTACCAACCGTTAAGGCTTTCTCCCCTAAGTAATAGTTCAAATCCTTGGGTTTGCACAAGAAAGGCAAGGAGCAGTAGAGAAGATAAAGAAAATATGTTGTGGATTCTTTTAGGGTTACGAAAAAAAAAGTGTAATATACATAGGTCCTTAGGAAACCCCACTAATTTAGAAAAATACATATTTTCTAATTTTTTCCACAAATCCTAATGAAAAGGAAATAATTAAATAAATCCTAATTGGGGAGGGAAATATTGCCATTCACATGTGAGGCAAATTCTCATAATTTACAATATGGAAATTGGATATTACACATTTTTTCTTTTTTAAGTTTGAATTTTTGTTTTTATGAATTGTTGGATTTTGGTGTATGTTTTTTATGGGTATGATATGGAGTTGTGGGGTTCGTGAGTTTTGATACGTAGGTTTCTTTTTTATTTGTGTGCTATGTTTTTAGGAAGATAGGATGGGAAAGAAGGGTATCAAGAAAAAAAGGTTATAGTGTGGCTGAAGGTTTCAAGTAGGAATTCCCCCTTTTCTGAGTCAGCCCTCTATGTATCAATTAGTGATGATGATGGTGGGTCTCCCTCAGGTAGTGGTAGCCCTAGGTTATCCTAAATTAATTTCGCCCCATAGATCCCAACCTAAAGGCAAACAGCCCACCAAACAAACCAATAGGAAAACTCGAGCTAAAAATTCCAGAGTCAAATCGCCTTCTCCTGTAGATTTCCCTAGGCCCTCGTCTATCTCATTTTTTGTTTCTTGTAAGCCTTACTCACTAGGGGGTATGAGGGCTACCCACAACGACTTAGAGAGGATGAAGGTTAAGTATAACATACCTTCATGTGTCCAGCTTAGGGTACCCTATAAAGGCGAGCTTCCCGAGTGTCCCAAATCTAATGGTATAACCTTACACCTCGATCTTTTCGATCTAGGTCTTCATTTACCCCTCTAACCCTTCTTTAAGAAGATGTTTAGTGACATGAAAATTGTCCGAGGGTAGTTATCTCTTCTTAGCTGGAGGTTACTCACGGGAATAGAGGTATTATGGTTGGAGGTATTTAGACGTTATATTTCTTATAAAGAATTGGGGGCTTGTTGTGGTGTAGGTTTAATCTTTTACAAAGTAAGTGTTGTCTTGTGCAAGTGTACACAACAAGTAATATAATGATGAGTATTCGAGTATTGTCTCTACAGGGATAGATGCTATCAGAGTTACTACAATAATTAATATGGTGCAAATTCAATTAAATTTAACTCTTTTGTTAACTAATTAAACTAAGTAATCTAAATAACAGAAAATAGAATGCAAATAAATAAATCAACACGTCTAGCACAAGAATATAACTATTAGAAATAATGTAGTTAAGTGAATCAACTCCTTTAATGGTATTGATTGTTTTTCTGTTACAATATTGTTGCTACAACAATTACTACATCAATTACTACAGTACTGGACAAAATTTTAATGCATTCTCAGCTGTCGCATGTTGAAATTCTTATATTTATATGTAATTTAATAATGACAAGTTGTTATGCTAACACAAGATATAACATTATATTTTTAATGTTTCTAATACTCTACAAGGTGAATCCCTATGTCTAGTTCATCACTAGTTTTAGATTAAGCACAGCCCTATTCAAATTGAGTTAACCTAACTTAGGAAACTTAATCTAAACCAAGTATTGTTTTGATATGATCCATTAAAACAGGCATTTTTGAGGCTCTCTCTTAGCTAGTATCACTAAATGGATGGTCAGCTGAAATAGTAAATTAAAATAAATATTCTTAAAATAAAATGCTATAGCAATCATGCAGCAACACACAAAATCAGTCAATTAACCATCAATCTTGTTTATCACTCAATCACAAATAAACTTAGTTCATTATTTGTGACAAAACATAAACATAAATAATTTTATTCATCATATACATCATCACAAATCAAAGAAAATAAGCAGAATAAAGATAAAGGCGAGTGGCCTTCCTAGGTTCTCAATTTCTTATTCCTCTTGCCTGAAATCTTTATGTTCAGCCCTGAGATTTTTTTGTTCTTTGCTGTTTTCTTTTTCTTTTCTTGGTTATTTCGCTGTTGACGATTCCTTCTTTCCCTTATGTTCGTGCTCCTTTTATAGTTGAAAATTAGGGCAAACGAAAATTTAGGGCACACATTTTCTAGATTTGGAAATTGTAGATCGCATTCTTTTTTTTCTGAGATTCACGGGAAATTTTCTCTTTTGTTACTCCAAGATTGCTACAACAACGGTTACTTCAACACTGTCTACAGTACTGCACTATTTTAGACTTATTTTCATTTTTTTGCAGCTAATTTCTTTTCTCTTTTTGCAAGCCTATGACACAACATTCCTTCCTTGAAAATTGCATTTTCAGTTGCTTACAATTAAGCATATAATTTAAGCACAATATTTATTTTGAAAAATCTAATTATTTAGAAAAAAACTAAAAATAGATTAGTATGCAAAATAAAACTAAAATACAATTAAAACATGTTATTTACTCTCTAAGTAATCTTGATTTAAATTCAAAAGTGCTATAGATAACTCTCATTTCATAAAATTATCAGGGCTCTATCAACTGAAAAAGCTTGCTTGCCTCTTTACTGTATATTTTGCCAAATGGGGGGTTCACGGCATATTTTGCCAAAGAACTTTTAATATATTTCTACTCATTTCAGGTTTCTTGGGGACGTTGTAGATATTTTTTGGGCTAAAGGAATGTGTCCAGTCGATGAGGTGGGAAGAGAAGTAAGTGACTTTATAGAGAAGTTCAGGTCCTTACAAAGAGATAATGACGATTTACGTTAATTGATGAGAGTCTTTTATCTTTCTCGGGTGGTGATTGATAATTCTATTAAATGAGATTTATCATAACACTTTTAGACTTAAATCAAAATTACTTAGAGAGTAAATAACATGTTTTTATTGCATTTTAATTATATTTTGCATGAAGATCTACTCTAGTTATTTTTAATAAATTATATGATTTCAGAATAAATTGTGTGCTTAGATCATAAGCTTAATTGTAGGCAACCGGAAGTGTAAATTTTAAAGAAGAAATGCTATGCAACAAGCTTACAAAAATGAGAAAAGAACATGGCTATATAAGAGTGAAAATTAGTCTGGAACAGTGCATATGCCGTAGTTGTTGTAGCAATCCTTGAGCATCAAAAGAGAAAATTTCTAGCAAATCTCAGAAAAAAAGACCCAATTTGTAGTTTTCAAATCTGGAAGATACGCGCCTTAGACTTTTGATTGTCCTAATTTTCAACTATAAAAAAAGCACACACACAAAGGAAGAGGGCAGATCTGTCAACTGCAAGAAGTAACAAAGAAAAGGAAAAGAAACACGAAAGAAACGGAAAATTTCAGAGTTGAATAGAAGATTACAGGTGAAAGGAATAAAAAATTAACAACCTAAAAGGGCTACTCGATTCTACTTGTTTTCTTTTATTTTTTATGATGTATATGATAGGTAAAACTATTTTTGTTTCTGCTTTGTTATAAATCATGAACTAAATTTATTTGTGATTGAGTGATAAATGAGCTTGATGGTTAATTGACTGATTTTATATGTCGTTGCATGATTGCTATAACACTTTGTTTTGATAATGCTTAGTTGAATTTACTATTTTAACTGACCACTCATTTAATGATACTAGCTATGAGAGAGTCTCAAAAAGACTTATTTTAGTAGAACATATTAGAACAATATTTGGTTTTAGATTAGGTTTCCCAAGTCGGGTTAAAATTAATTTGAATAAGATCGTGTTTAATGTAAAACTAGTGATAAACTAGACATAGGGATTCACCTTATTGGATATTAGGAATCTGGATCATATAATGCTATATCTTGTATTGGCATAATAATTGGTCATTGTTAGGTTATATATAGATACGAGATATCCAATAGGCGACAGTTGAGGATGCAACAGAATTCTGCCTATAAATATTGTTGTAGCAATAATATTGTAACAAAAAAATAATTAGTGCTATTATATGAGTTGATTTGCTCAACTACATCATTTCTTATGGTTATATTCTTATGTAAGACGTGTCAATTTATTTTATTGCATTTTATTTTCTGTTATTTAAATTAATTAGTTTAATTAGTTGATAAAAGAGTTTAATTTAAACTGATTGAATTGGCACTACGTTAATTATTGTAACAACTTTGATAGTATTAAACCTTTTGGAGATGATATCGAATAATCATCATGATATTACTTGTTATATACACTTACACACTAGCACCCATAGTATAAGAAAGCACAACATCACAATAGTGATTCACTTCTGTCCCTATAGTATTGTTCAGGAACCTCACCATCACTTGTCTCGTGGGGTGTGATGTCTATTTCCTGCACTTATTTTTAGTTTGCATGTCGTTTTTTTCGATTTTGCCTCTAGTGCTTTTGATGATCATTAAACTGACTTTTCCTCATTTTTTGTGTTCGGTGATGGGCAGGTATGGATTCATTTAATGAAGGCTTTGATGCTTTCTTTGACCGAATGAGTGGTAGTTTTTTAAGTGCCCTTGGTATCTCCTCGAAGGGTACCTAGCCCCCTTGTTTCGAGTACCAAGACCAAGTCACATAACTCTTCTCTTGGCAGTTCCAAGGGTACCTTAACTTCCCACAAAATGAAACTTGTCTCTCTATTTATTGTGACAAGAGATTTTACAGAAGAGGAACTTGACCCAGTTGCAAATAAGAAAATATCTCACATGGTTAATTATTTTCTTCACACCCCTAAGTGCATTCTTTCAAACATGGTTGGCGAAATAAATAAATTGGATCTGAATAAACATTATGGTTGAGCGCTCAGGGCTTGCTATGACGTGAGCAACTCTCTCTTCTTTTGTTTTTATAAAATTATTTTTTTATTATAGGCGGTCTTTTATTTCAGCCACAACCTTTGAGATTTTAGCAATGCCTCAAATGCACAAGCTGAGGTTGAAAAGCTGAGAGAGGACCTCCAACATAGGACGACCTGCGATGATAGGCTTATTGAAGAGGTTAAAACCATGAATGAATGTCTTAATGATTTTTCTCAAGAAAACATTCGCATAGTCAAGGAACTTAAAGAGGTAAAGGTTCAACATGATGAACTATTATTGCACTAAAAAGATATGCTTGACAAAGCTTTTACTCATATCATGATAGAAGTTTAGAGTGCAGACTCAGGGCTTGAGGTACCTTGCATAGATAAACGGTGAACAAATTAGTCATTTTGATGGTGATCGAGGATAATGGAACCCAAGCTTCCTCATCTCTTAGCCTACAACGATCATCAGGGGTACCCCAAGTACCTCAACCAGAACTTCCATCAGATGCAACTGTCTATGAGGGGCATACTTCCCCAGCTTTTGGGAGCCCCCGCTGATCACCCCATTCCAAGGAATGGTGAAGGCAATGTTTCTCTTTCTGCATGACTTTATTTGATGTAACTTTTTGAACTTATTGGCATGATGTCTCTTGCAGCTCGTTCTTTTATATTTCTGTGGTTTCTGTGTTATGTTAATCCCTTTTATTATATTCAAACAATTATCTCTCACAAGGTTGCTCCGGTAATCTTGTTGTTCCTGTGCTAATCCTTCATGATAGACTTAATTCTGTATACCCTTAACTTCTTTGTCTGCAACCTTGTATTTGATCAGCCAGCTATTCAGATGCCGTGGAGATCCTTTGAGTACTCCAGGTATTTATTTGATTTATTCTTGGTACTTGTATAGTGAATCCTATAAACATACTTGCTGCATATCTTAATAACGATTATAGCATATCTTAAATAATTAATAATTAAAGCATCGTCATAACATTTTAACTAGATTTCTGCCATTTGCTTCAAGCCAACACATAATAAGATGATAGAGGTGACTGCCTGCATACCTTTTTATTTATTTTTTTTGAATTGTTTATTCTTTACTTGGCTCAAGTAAAAGAATGAAGGTGCAGGTGTATGCATACCTTAATGGTACCTTATAGCACTAGGGTATGCTGGTTTGCTCCACCTTTGGGTATTTTTCGGCTTTCTTTTCTATTTTAGCAACTACATTTTCATAATCATTCTAAAAGAGTTACGTTCACAACTTTGTTGTATTCCTTTTGCTAGTCTTGACCTCAAATAGATTTTCATGATTAGGACAGGTGAAACATTTTAGCTTATTCTATAAAAAGGTGTTTATAATCAGTAGGTGCACACAAAACATTGTATGACAATAATTATGGACTCATATAAATGACAGAAATTGAATAATTAGCCACAAAAGGCGAGAAATATTAAGGAAAACAAACAATATCTCATGTTCAAAGCAAAATATGTTCATAAGTAATAAAAGCACGAATCATCATATGACATCACTTCATTATCCCAATGAAAAAGGGGAATCATAAAAACACCTATCCAGATTAGGCAATTGAAGAGGTTCTATTGGCTATCTTAGGGTACTTAGGGTGCCCCAGATGGTTTATTAGACTTAAATCATATAAAGAATTAAGAGTAATAGACAAAGTAAACAATATAGATTAAGACACTATCCTTTTGTTAGTAATAATTCCTCAGTATTGTAGCATTTCAAAGGTGTTTCATAATTGTTTCGTCCATGTGAAGTAGCATGTATGCTCCAGATCCCACTGGCTTATTTACAACATATGGTCCTTCTCAATTTGCTCCAAATAAGTTATCAAAGGGTACTCGAGAGTTATGACTTACTCTCCTTAAGATTATATCTCATTTCTTGAATGATCAGAGATGTACTTCTTGTCATATAGTCTTGCTATGCGTTGTTAATACACTGTGGCCCTTAATTCTGCTTTAGCCTTTTTCTCCGCTACAAAGTTAAAATTGAATGCAATAAAAAAGACATTCTCTACTTTTTCAAAGTACGCTATTCGATAAGAGAGTATTCTAATCTCGGCAAGTACCACTGCATCAGTCCTCAATGCAAGAGAAAAGAGGTTTTTATGATACCTTTATAATCTTATTGACAACCTTCACATGTCCATTGGATTATGGATTAGTAGGAGAAGCGAAATGGTTGGCTATCCTAAGCTCTACACAGAATCTTCGGAATCTTTTATTACCGAATTGTTTCCCATTATCACTAACTATGGTGTTAGGGATACCGTATCTGCAAATAATGTTTTCCAAGATAAATTATGTGGTTTTTTTCTATGTAATAATTGTCTATGGTTCTTCTTTCTCCCATTTAATGAAGTAGTCCACAGTAATAATGGCGTATTTAGCTTGGCTCCTTCCGATTGACATCAAGCCAATGAGATCCACACCCTAAATGGCAAAAAGTCAAGGAGAAGATATAACCTTTCATTTCTCTAGGGGTAAGTGGGGTACCTTAGTAAATCTTTGGCATTTGTCATAGCTTCTAACTATATTCTGAGCGTCCTCCCATATAATAAGCCACTAGTATCCATGGCGAAAGGCTTTCTGAGCTAGTGATTGTGCTTTATAATGGTTACTGCAAATTCTCTTATGTATTTTCCTTAGAATTTACTCGGCTTGATCATTTACCAAACATTTTTAGGTAAAGAGAGTAAAACCTCTTCTTTATAGGTTATCCTAGATAAGACAATATCGTGCGGCTTTGTATTTCAATGTTCTTACTTCATTCTTATCAGGGGGCAACTCTCTATCCTAGATGTACTTTATAATAGGTTCCAATGAGGCCATATTTATGAGATTGTCGACTTTATAATTCTTCATTCGTAATACATTTTATACCTTAACATCAACAAATTAAGACATCAATTCCTTAGTTTTCCCAAGGTATCTCTTCATATTTTTCCCCTTAACTTCATACTTCGAAGTAATTTGGCTAACTACTAATTGAGAATTGTTTTTTATATGAACCCTCTTTGCTTCTAAATCCTTGGACATCCTTAATCCCGTTATTATGGCTTCATATTCAACCTCATTATTTGAGGCCTTAAATTCAAATTACAAGACGTAGTACAGCTTTACTTTATTTGTAAGAATTGAAGGAACTATCGACATATATCTCAAAACTCATTCCTATTTTATTTTTGGTGTGGTCTCGCTTGGATACCCCAACATCTCATTACCCCTGAAGTTATTGGCTAATTTTGTAATAAAGTTGGCAAGAGATTGGGCTTTGACGGTCGAGCGAGGTTTGAAAATGATATCGAACTCACTTAACTCGAGAGACCAGTAGAAGCGTCTTCCGGACATATCTTATTTATGAAGTATTTGGCTAAAGGAAAGATTTGTGATGACGATGATGGTGCAAGCTTGGAAATATGGTTGGAGTTTCCTTACGGAGGTAACTAAGGCTAAACCAATTTTTTCGAGGCATGGTACCTCTTCTCCGTGTCAAACATAGCCTTGCTGGTGTAATACATGGGTTGTTGTATCCCATCATCTTCTTTTATGAAGAAAGCAGAACTAATGGCGTGCTCCAAGATGGCAACGTACCAAAGAAGCACCTTCCTTGCTTTAGGTTTAGTTAGTATAGGTGAATTAACGAGGTGCTCTTTTAGTTGTTGGAAAGGTTCTTCGAACTCGGCAGTCCATTAGAGTCTCTTGCCTGTTTTTCAAAACTTTGAAAAAGGGTTTACGATGATCGGTGATTCTAAAGATAAAGCGGCTTAGGGCGGCTACTTGGCCTATTATGCTTTGGACTTCTTTAATGGTGCATGGTGATTTTAATTAAACAAACTTAGATTTTATAAGGGTTGGCGTCGATCCTCTTCCATTGTACCATGAACCCAAAGTATTTACCCAAGATAACCTTAAATGTACATTTTTCAGAGTTAAGGCACATTTGATGTTTTCTTAACATATTGAAGGTGTCTCTAAGATGTCTCACGTGATCGTTGGTGTTCATCGATTTTGTGATCATATCGTCGATATACGCCTCTATAGTACGCCCAATTTGTTCTTTGAAGATTTTGTTCACCAAGTGTTAATAAGTGCCACCAATGCTCTTCAAACCAAAAGGCATTACCTTGTAACAATATAATCTGTGATTGGTGATGAAGGCCGTCTTTTGTTGGTCTAGCTTATACATTAGAATTTAGTTGTATCCGGAGAAGGCATCCATGAAGTTGAGCATTTCGTGTCCTGCTGTGGCATTAACCAGTTGGTCTACCTTAGAAAGCGAAAAACTATCTTTTGGACTGGACTTGTTCAAGCCTGCAAAATCCACAAACATACGCCATTATCTATTAAACTTTTTAACCAAGACAACGTTAGATACTAAGTTAAGGTACACTGCTTCTCTGATGAACCTTGCTGCTAATAAACGATCCACTTTCTGTGTAATGGCATCGTAGTGCTTTTGATCAAAAGTTCTTTACTTCTGCTTAACAAGTTTATAATGCAGATTGACATTGAGCTTACGACAAGAAGTTGAAAGTGAAATACCCTGTATATCAACATGAGAGCAGACAAACACATCATGATTTTCTTTTAATAAGTTAATAAGTTGCTCTTGATGCTAGTCAAGAAGGTTAGAGTCAATTTTGACTGTCCTAGTCGAGTCATCATTACAAATAAAAACTAAAACCAAATCTTCAACTGATGTACCTCGCTTTTCCTTATTTAGTATCCGGAGGTCCAGAGGTGCCATAAATTCTCCAATTAATTCCGCACTGAGATTATAAGATACGTACACCACGAGTTACTGCATCCACCTTCATTGACCCTACATCAGTCTATTTTAGGGCTTTCATTTGTGTAGCCCTTTCTCGCTTGGAAAGTGCTCGCTTAGTTAGGTAGATAGATGATGCAGTACTGGTAGGGTACCCCAACAAGGCAACATCAGTGGCAATTTAGAAATTCACCTTAAAGGCGATAGAATAGCATCCTCGAGCTGATTTTGATTCCCTTTTATAGTGATAACTTCCCATGCAGTTGGAATCTTCATGGTGAGATAGCGCATGCAGATCGTCGCTTTTGTCACCACTAGAAAGGGCCTTCCTAAAATAATATTATAGGCAGTTGGGTGATCAACGATAAGAAATCAATCATATAGATAACCTGATGGTGTACATTACCAATTATAACGGGTAATGTGATGATGCTCTTAAGGATGACCATATCTCTGGCAAAGCCAATAAGAGGCGTGTCACACGGAGCAACCTTTGGTGATTAGATTAACAACTGGTCCTTAGCACTTTTAAAGATAATGTCGATTGAATCTGCGCAGTGTCCATAAGCGTCATTGTTATTTTACCAATGGCAACTTTTTGAATTATGACCAAGGCATCATTAGAGAGGTAAGAGATACCTTCGGCATCTTTATTAGTAAAAAGTATCGGGATGGGATGGTGGGGTACCTCAGCTACCCAAGACAAATTTTGATGAGTGAAGTTGACTTCCATGCTAGTATGAACATTTGGGATTGGCGACTTGCTGTAATGTTTAATAGCCTTTTTGAATCCACTGATAAGGGTACGACCGTCTGCTATCATTAGTAAGTAAACCCTATTCTTAAGAGCCAATGATCTGTTTAACATGGTCTTACTCTATAGATTTTCTAACTTAGCGCATATCCACCACAAACTCCTAGATTTTCTAGCAAGTCCAGCGAGGGTATGTTGGCACATCTGACACATAGCGCGGTCATCCACACCCTTGATCAACATCTAGTTATGGCATAATTTTGCATGCTCTACGAGATCTGAAGTACTCGAGTACTTTGGTATTTGAGGCATAATAAAGGCTTCCGGGAGAGCTGCTGTTCGAATCCCCATGATAAATGGGGAATTATACGTTATTGGTGTTGGAGCACTCATGACATTTTATTTTCAGAAAGGAGCTTCACTTGAGCTTCAAAGTACTTCATCTTTTCCACGAACTCACAGGGTACCCCAGGTGCACTAGAGGAGCTCGCTATTGTTTGAAAAGCTCTTTTCATGTTCAATTTATGCTGAAGATCTTCTTGAGCCTTTTGTTTGCGCTTGGTACCCGGACTACTACGAAAGTGACATGAGGCAGTGGATTGTTCCTCTCTAGAACCGCTAGTTTAGAACTTTGAACGGGTGCCTAACGGCTCGTGATTTGGCCTCTTCGCCCTTAGGAATGTCACATCATGGTATGATTTGTTACTCACCCCGTGAAGGTAGGATATCTCAAATCACTGGAGATGTAACTGGTTCGGGTATCTAAAATCCCACCGCTCTAAGGATCGCATGGGCTAAATCTTCAAAATGTTTATGAGTGACAGGCTCTTTGTCGGGGTGAATATCTATAGATTGTTTGACAGATTTCCTTTTATCAAGGCAAAGTGTCCTCTTTGTTGAATCACCCCTTTTATCATGACTGTTGACACGACTCAAACGTGTTATTACTTTCAAGTATAAAAGTGTTTAATTATAATATAATCCAGTGAGTTCGGGATCAAACCACATGGAATTTAAAGTTTAGTAGTCAATTTGTTGCAACAAAGAAAATTAACTGCGGGAAAAGAAATTGACATGGATCAATCTAAAAATATATTAACGTTACGGGATCCACTCTCGAATTTCAAATTATGATTATAATAACTCTTTCATATTTGTATTTTGCATTTATCTTGCCAGTTATTATTATGCCATTTAATTTTTTACTAACTATTAATGTGATAAATATGGGACCAAGTACCTAACGTGCCACAACTATAATAAAGTATTGACATTATGTCAAAATACTTATGAATCAGGAAAGATCTAGATCTATAAATTAACATGACATAAAAGAAACTGATAAAGAAGAAAATAATATAACAAATAAAATAAATGTTAAAACTTATTTGAAAGAGTAATTTAATTAATAATTTGA
Source organism: Luvunga scandens (assembly GCA_030449905.1). NCBI lineage: Eukaryota > Viridiplantae > Streptophyta > Magnoliopsida > Sapindales > Rutaceae > Luvunga > Luvunga scandens. Next base: position 420,025 of record JASUUG010001266.1, read on the forward strand.
ATTCTTGAGCTTCATCTTTCACCTCAACTCAAAACATTAGCCGCTCATATTGAAAAATAAAATATTTATTTTATTTAATAAACTTTTTAAATATATTACAAGGGAATTGATACATAAGAGAACAAGACAAGAAAATAAAGAAAGAAAGAAAAGATTTCCTAAGCTTCCATCTCTTCTCTTTTTCACTTAAGCTTCGTTCTCCTTTTTTTCTTGTGCTCTTACTTGCTTTTTATAGGTAAGAATGCACCAATCAACAGCATCTTTTTTTTTTTTTTATTAATATTTATTTTATTTTATTTTATATATATACATTGAAAGGTGTGTTGATCAAGTGGCGAAATGGTTATCTAGCCATCACACCATTATTACTCCTTTTTCTTTTTTCTTTTTTCTTTTTATTTTTTTATTTTTTTTATTTTTTTACATCTCCTCAATAATACATTCCAATGGTTCCAATAATTCTTCTTTATTTCCGCTTTCCATTTTAAGTCTCTTTTTATTCTTGAAATAGTTACAATATATAAAAAAAATTAACATACTGCAAATTAGTTTTAACATAAAAATTTATTAGTGGAACATTAAGTTAATTTAGGAATAGTGAGCGCATTAGTAAACACTGTAAGTATAAAACTGATAATTTTAGACTTATTAAATATACACTTTTTAATATTAATCATACTCTCCAACCAGCTTATTGCTAAGTCTTAGCAATTTAAGCAATAAAATTTAACAAAATTTCAAACTCAAATTGATTTTTTTTTTTTAGATTGAGTTTATTACTTTCATCGGATTAATGAAAACAATCAAATAAAAGTATAAGCATTATCTTCGGCCTAAAGAAAATCACACATACACAAATCAATTACATAAAATCACATAAAATGATCAATTATCAAAGTTACATTAATCAAGTCACTTTGAAGAGTGATATGTCAAACCCCAAAACCTCACGGTGAAGAGTAACTCTCTCAAGACAAAATATAATAAAAAAATATCACTCTAAGAAGTGGTAGATTAAGAGAATAATAAAATAATATCACACGTTCTCACCAATATGAAATAATAATGTCCATAACTTAGAAATAAAATGGTCTCAAGTCATGGGAATTACTAACCAAACTAATTTACTTATATTTTTATGCATCACCATATCTTTTAGTCCATATTACTACCTTTTACTTCAAACTATAGTTCACTAAAATTAAGAAAGACTTTCATTGGGACGTAACATAAGCTAGGGGCATAGCTAACAAAGAAAGGATAATAGGAAAAACAAAATATATATTTGAGAAATAGAAGACTTTGGAGATTGTAAGGTGTTTTTCACTTGGATTTTTTTCTTTTTTTCTTTTTTCTTTTGTTTCTTTTTATTTTATTATTTTTTTCATAGCAGTATTTTTATAAATGCATAATCATTTCTATTTTCAAACATAATTAGGTGGTGAAAAACATAAAACATAAAACATAAAGTGATACTCCACATTGAAATGAGACAAGATGATAAGTTACCAAAGAGAAAAAGGTTTTTTTTAAATAAAAACTAAAAGGGGTTAACTATGGATACTTTATAATAGGTATGACTAGAAAGGCTCAAACAGACTAAAAATGTCATTTCTGTTATCTTTTAGAGTTCTAAATAATCTTTCACAGCCACTAATTCAATAAACTTTCATATGCAGTTGAAAAAAAAATTTTTTGACATTTTTTTAAAGAAAAATATAGAGATCTTGTATGATAAATTATAAAATTGTATATGCAAACAGAGTTGCTCTCCAAGGATAGTAGGTTCCAAAACTCACTTGAACTTATAATGACATATTCATTCTTTCAAATAGCTTAATCAGTTTCACTCATCAAATTTCTCAATTTACATTTCAATATGCAAAGTGAAAAATATGGTGTAACATAACTCAAGACCAAAGATAATATAAATACCAAAATTTAGAAAAAAAAAACACTAATTTTTCTTTAAAAACATTGTTATCCAATGTTAAAAGATCACTAATTTTTTTTAAAGAAAAAAAAACTCCTCAATTTTTTTCTTAAGAAAATATAATAGAAGAAGTTAGAACTGATTGTAGAAACTTAAAGAAGATGATTAAGAGAAAAAGAAAAGAAAAAAAATTAGAAAGAAATTTTTTTAATAAGAAATAAAACTCTAAAACTAAGAAAATGTGTTTCTATAGTCACTACACTTCATATTCAACCATCTTCGACTTAAATTTATATCCAAGTTAGTCTTTACAATAAAAATTAGTAAAAATATCAGCAAGATTGAGACATTCCATAATTGTCAACTATTCCCTCCCTTCAACTTGAAGGAGACATTGTCCTCAATGTCTTAGAGGAAAAAAGTAGAGTTTAAAAGACATCACCTAGTCATTGTAAGAAAATATTTACAAATAATGAGTTAAATCTAATTTACACTTTTTACAAGAGTTACTGTCATCATCATCAGTTGACCAATCTAATGCCAAGGTCATGGGATCTGTCTCTGGTTTATAAGCTTGCAAAAAATCAAGTAATTCATTAGCAGTAGGGGCATAAATAAAGAGTTTTTTCACTGAGAATGAAATAAAATAATTCTTCATTGCATGATTAAAAGATGCTATTAAGTCATCATGAAAGTTATTACCATTTAACAAACCAATGAGTTTTTTATGGATATTTAAATAAGTCCAAGAAGCAAATGTAATTGATACCTCTAAAGTTGAAAAATCTCCTAGTAAGAAAATAAAGGCGTCAGCATGATATAACATTTCGGATATTCTTTCTTTCATACTTGAGACAACTAACTCTTCTCCAGTTGGTGAACCGAGCAAACATCCCAAAGGTTTTAAGACTTTTAGAATGATGCTTAGTGCTTGGTTTCCTTTAATTCTGAGATAAGTTTTGATAACTCTCGGTCACCTCCTCCATATACAAAATGTAGTTTTCTCTCTGCTATAGCACGACCAAGATCTATGGTTGCCTAAATAAACTTCTTATACTTTCTATACCGAAATCCAAAAAAGGCATAAATGTTCTTAAGTTGTCTATTTAAAGTTGCTGTCATTGAAACAATTCTCAAAAAAATAATTTATGAGTGCTTGAAAAGGAGAACTTTTTTAATGATCTTAATGATAGATACAATAATACACAGTTATAAATGGAGTGGTGTGTTCATTAAATGATGCGTAAAGCTGGTGGCTCAATAATTCAAAAACAAACAAACGAGAAAAAAAAAAAAAGACAATCAAAGAAAGAAAAAATAGTGACTAGATATAAAATCACACAAAAATAATAATAATGTAGAAAATAAAAAATAAAATAAAATGATATTTATTGGTAGTTGTTATTGTGGCTTATATTTTCTTCTGGTTTTACATCCAGTAATGGCTTAAACGCCCTTTATAGGTCGAGGATAAGCTTTTCATCCAGTTTTCTTATAAACTAACAAACATGGTCTTTTAAAGTTAAATTCCCAAGACTAAAATGTTCACTTTCTTTTTGGAACCGCTTTCATAAATTACGAGTATTATGTTGCACATATATGCTCAAATGCGTCTCAAGAAATTGTAAGATGTCATCCAACGATTCTTTATTCATGCTATTCTTAACGAATTTGATTTTATCTTTACGATTTACAGAAATCATTCTTAAAGGCTTACAAAGTGGAATTAGCCGCTCATATTGAAAAACAAAACAATCATTTTATTTAACAAACTTTTGAAATATATTACAAGGGAATTGATATACAAAAAAAAAGATAAGCAAAGAAAGAAAGAAAGAAAAGATTTCCTCAGTTTCCGTCTCTTCTTTTTTTCACTTAAGCTCCATTCTCCCTTTTCTCTTGTGCCCCTGCTTGCTTTTTATAAGCAAGAATGCACCAACCAACAACACCTTTTTCTTTTATTTTATTAAGATTTATTTTATTTGATTTGATTTTATATAATATATATACATTGAAAGGTGTGTTGGTCAGGTGGCGAAATGGCCACCTGACCATCACACCATTATTACTCTTTTCTTTTTCTTTTTTTTTTACATCTTCTCAATAATGTATTCTAATTACTCCAGCAATTCTTTTTTGTTCCCATTTTCAGTTTTAATTTTCTCTTTGTTCTTGAAATATTTACAATATTAAAAAAAATGAACATATTACTAATTAATTTTAACATAAAAATTTATTAGGGGAGTATTAAGATAATTTAAGAATAATGAGCGCATTAGTCAATAATGTAAGTGAAAAACTAATAATTTTAGACTTATTAAATATACACTTTTTAGTGTTAATCAACTGTGGTCCTCCAGTCTTCCACAATCCAACATTATGTCATTAGAGGGTACGTTGAGTGCCATGGTTGTGTGAGCACACATTCTGACAAGCTTAGCATCATGGGAAGGCTTTTTGTACGCTCCCTATAGACGGAGCCAATTGTTTTTAGTGGATTTTGGGCGTGTAAATAAAGGCCACAAAATTAAACTAAGAACAATAAATTTATTTTTGCTTGGGGAGGAGGAGTGCCTCGCTTGCTCGTAGTGTACAGGTTGTTAAGGTTTTTTAAAGAGTGATAGCCAAATGAAAGGATGGTGGGTAAGGTGAGAAGCTATAATTTGGACTTAGAAAGGTTCGTCGAGTTGTCTTAGACCTACAAAACAATAGGAAAGAGGTCAGATGTGGAGTCGAGGGTGGCCAGTGACCATACTCCGATGCTCAAATTAGAGTTAGGTTATCTCATGTTAAAGAGCTTGCAAGCTCTCTATAATAATGGCTGGAGGTGGAAAAAACCTCAGTCCTAGTTGTATATGTGTTTGTGTTGGCTATCTTGATGAAATAATGATAAAAAACCTGAGTATCTTAAACCGTGCCACCTGGCATCATTTTATTGGCGTTCCTCACTGTCATGTCAGAAATATTATTATTCATTATACGTGTGGCCACTTGGACGATTCAAAAATATATTTAGAGAGTAAGTTTGAAAGGTATATATGTGTCAATCATAATGGGTAATCTCGTATACATTTGCTAAAGCTGCTGAGGATTTGTAGGCGTGGCCAAAGAATATAAGTCATCCTCACTATCCTAGCAACAACTTTTTTGGCTTATTTGCTGTCCTGACAGGCCTCTGTCTCTCATTTTTGTGGCATAGTATTTCCTCACTGATTCCTTATTTTTTGACAAAAAGTTAACTGATCTTTTTGAGATTTGGACCTCTTTTATCTCCTGATATTTTTGTGGGTATTTTTATGATATTTTCACCCCTAATGTGTTGTACCCTAGGTACCCTTCAAAACTACCAAGGTATCTTAGGTACACCTTGGGTACCTAGCATAAGTTGGTATCGTAATATCGACACGTAACGTTCTGTTATTAGGTCTCTTAATTCTTCCCAAACAATTACAATTAGAAACCTAAAGTAAGTCCAATTGTAACTAGTATTAAAACAAAAAAATTAATATGAAATTTCATTGTCGATTTTTAATATAAAGGTAATCTATAAAAATTCTTGTCTAGATAAAAAAATAAAAATTGATTTTTTGTGTTTCCTAAAAAATTTAAAAGCACCTTAAAATACGGAGAGTGCGAGTTAGGATCCAGTAATTAAAAAAAGGATTTTTTACGATGTTGTATGATTTTTTATAGTATTAATAATGAGATTGTTCTAGACTCTTATATTTAAATATTTTAATCTTTATTATTAGTTTAATTAAGTGAATAAATAATTAGTTAATTAATAAGTAATTGTTTTAGATTGATGAATTCAAATTAAATTGAAACAAAAGAGAGGTTTTGTGGTTCATTGTTATTCTTTTTCTTTTTCTTTTTAATTTATAAATAATTTTTTAAAAAAATATTATTAGTATAATATTTTTCAAAAATTTATTTTCAAATATTTGACATAGATCATAATTTAAAAGTTTATACTTATTTACGTTATTGATGGCGTAGACACAGAGACCAAAAAATTAGAGAAATACATGTGTGTGTGTGTGTGTTTTCCCCTTTGAATAAACGAATCTTAACACTAACTGCATTGCTTGCCGCCCGGATCTGACATCAACATGCGGCAAAGTTAAAACCCGTTGACTCTGAAATTGGAGTGCCGCGTGAGTGACGCTTGCTGCTATGTTGGCTAGTAAGCACGAGCATCAGCAACGACAAAATGGTGGATGTTAGAAACCCATTTTACAGTACCACTTACAGAACACATCTCCGTCTCTGTGGCAATAAACGAGGAGCTTCATCATCGAGAAAAAACAAAAACGTGGCTGACATGTCGAGAGACACATGTCCTGCGCTTCATTTTGCAAGGACAAGTTTCTTTATCTGTGTAATTTTCGCTTTACCGGCTGCAACTGTAGGTTCTTATGCTGCTTTGTCCCAGTTTCACTCTCTAAGTGATACTAGTAGCCCCTGCCATAAAATAGTACGTCTCTCTCTCTCTTTGCATATATTTTTGACATTTATGCATAACTTTCACCAATACCTTTTCGCCCATTTTGTAATCATAGTATGACATTGGTTGAATTTTCGCAATCGCCATGAAAACTTAGAAACATTTAGCATTAGTAGTAAAATTTTGTAACAGGTAGTTAGTAATAGAAACATATTAAACTCGGCTTCCCTTTTGCTTGCAACTAAAACTTGTTTGACACATATCAAATTTTGTACCCTAATACTTGCACGGCAGGTGAGAGCTTTTAGAAAATTCTGGGAAATTTTGCCTCAAAAAGTTTTGATTCATTCCGTTAATATGAAGTTCAGGTAGCACTTATCAAAAGCTAATGTGAAGCTGGGGAAATTCATTTGATTTTTTGTCCTTAAATCCCATGTTTTATATTTATTTTGTCACGTTCTTTGATCAGGACAGTAAAAATAGTAGTGAATGTTCAGAAAAAGTAATGCACGCTTCGCAGCTTAAATGTGCTTTTGAATTGCTTGATTCCAACTTCTTCAATGAAAGAAAGGTGATTTCTTAAATACATTGTACAATTATATTTCATTTGGCCTACTTTTGATTCTCTTTTTTCCATAATAACAGTAGTTGATTAAACCTTTTTCGGTTTAGGTGTTGGAGATTGCAAAAGGTGCAACAGAGTTCAATTTACCTATAATCAGAGCCAATAGGAAACTAATCGCTTCCGAGAATGGAGGTTTGTGTAACCCATCGGTTTTGACTTTTAATCCAGATTGGGGTACCGAACAGGAACAACAAGCAAGCAAAATATTTAATTATCCTTCAACCTCTGGCATTCAAAAGCCGGAGAATGAAGAAGAGATTGCCTTCATGAGTGTAAGTCTGTGACTGACAGAGTTTCAGTCTGTGATTTATTTCATTGTTTCCCTACTTGTGCGTATCAACTTGTGGAGTCTTTCATCAGGTTCTTGAATTAGGGGCACTTATTAGGACAAAACAAATTACATCTGAGGAGCTTACTAGAATATTTCTGAAGAGATTAAAGAGGTAACAGAGTGGAAAATGCACTAATCAACATCTTTTGCTGTCTGATATTTAAATTTGTTTTTCTAATACTATTGGTGTGTGTGGAAACAAAAGCAGGTACAATTCTGCTCTTGAAGCTGTGGTTACTTATACTGATGAATTAGCTTATCAGCAAGCAAAAGAAGCTGATGATTTGCTGGCTCAAGGAAAATATTTGGGTATGTCTTGTATCTATATATTATCAGGATAATCCAAAATTAATAGGAATCTTCTCGTTCTTGTTAGTTTACCATCAATTTGATACAAGCAGTGAGAGTTTTCAGAGTGGAGGTACGATGCCTGACAAATATTATTTTTCAGAACCATCACATTAACCCAACAAAAGCAATTGATTGTTAAGATGTTAACCTTTTAAAACTCATTGACTTTTAGAAATTGCCTTATCTGAATAGTTTATCAACATAAGTTTTAGACAGTTCCCAACTATTAAGGATTGAGAACCTGTTATTAGATCTTACAGATGGATCAACATTAAGTTTTGATCAAGTACTAAATGAAAAGGAGGGAGTCGTTTGTCTTCAATATGATGTGCAAAGGTTCATTTCATTGTTGGGGGAGCTTTACAGTCAGATTCTAATTTTCTGAAATGTATACTAAAATCTGGATGCGGTCCTTTTTTGCATATTTACTCATTGTTGAATTAATATTTGATTTCATAATGAATTGTTTATAGGACCTCTCCATGGGATACCTTATGGGTTGAAGGATATAATTGCAGTACCTCAATACAAGACTACTTGGGGTTCGACAACTTTCAAAAATCAAGTTCTCAACACCGAAGCCTGGGTTTACAAGAGGTACTGGACATATCTGAAACTGTATTACTCAATGTAGGAAGAGGATACATTATATTTAGCAAGTTGATTTTTTGACTCCATTTGTTACAGGTTGAAGTCTGCAGGGGCAGTTCTTGTTGCAAAGCTTGTTTCCGGATCTCTGGCATATGATGATATCTGGTTTGGTGGCAGGACAAGGAATCCATGGAATATTGAGGAATTCTCGACAGGTTCATCGGCTGGTCCTGCTGCCTGCACCTCCGCAGGTATTCTCCTGCTTTCATATTGTTAAATATTTGCTTTTCCTTCAGTCTGTTTCTTTGCTTTTCATCTTTGATTTTAGCAAACCTAGACCATATTTAGTTGCTGCCAAGTCTTGAACTGCTAGAAATGAGAAAGTATATTCTTTAAACAGGTATGGTGCCATTTGCAATTGGTTCAGAAACAGCTGGTTCCATGACCTACCCTGGAGCTCGATGTGGTGTGACAGCGCTGCGCCCAACTTTTGGAACCGTTGGTCGAACTGGTGTTATGAGTATATCAGAAAGCCTTGTATATCCCAAAATCTTTTCTTGTGGTCATTTTCCCTTTTTTCTTCCACCATTTTCTTTTGGTTGGTCCAGTGTGGTTTCAATCTAAATCCGTGTTTGGCAGGATAAGCTCGGACCATTCTGTAGAAGTGCTGCTGATTGCACAATTGTTTTGGATGCTATTCGAGGAAAGGATCCAGATGATCTCTCATCAAAAGACTTTCCATTTGCCGATCCATTCTCAGTTGACATTACAAAACTTACAGTTGGCTATCTTGAGGATGCTGAGAAGGAGGTTAGATGGGCTATTTCTTTATTTTATATTAAGTGTTAACTAACTACCAGCTCTCATATGGTCATGGTGGTATGGTGCTTACATGTTCACCATATTATCAGGTCCTGCCTTCAAGAAACGTTAGTACTCGAAGCTAGAAAAGTGTTTAACTAACTGACTGTAAATTAATAATCTCCCATCCGGTGCCAAACATGTTCGGGTCATTTGCATTGCAAATTTTGTTGTATTCTATTGAGTTTTTTCACCTGCTAGACTAATTTAGATTTAGTTTTCCCTAAAAATTCAACTTTTTGGATGAAAATGCTAGGTTGTTCAAGTTCTGACAGAAAAGGGCATTAAAATGGTTCCTTTTAAACTAAATTACACAGTCGACTCTGTTCAAGGAATCCTAAACTTCACAATGGATGTCGACATGTTGGCTCACTTTGATGAGTGGCAACGCTCTGGGAAGGATGATGTTTATGAAGCTCAGGATCAATGGCCTGTCGAATTACGCCGTTCCCGCATAATTACTGCAGTAGATTATATACAGGTTAGTTGTCTACTCAGTCTGCATCAAATATTTCAGAAAATGAAAATTGCAAAGAAAAAACTGAGAAAACTAGGTGATTTCCATGATTAATGAAAACATAAACTACCCACGTAGACCATTTCTCATGATTCAAATCACTATATTTCATGTAAAAATCTAGTTCTAGACCTTTTGGGTTAAGTCCATGTATTAGTTCCTGGTTGACATTGCTACCTAACAGACCTGTGAATCATTATATTCTCAACTGCAGAACTGCTTCATAGAAGTTATAATGATTTATAGTCAATATGTGATTCATCATCAATTGTATTGAAGAGCATGAGTGGCAATTTAGATGCCGAAGTAAGGTTTGTCAATCACGATTGGCCAATTTGATCATTCCTACAGAAAAAGTGATTAATTGGAGAACTGAAAAGTAACATGTATGATCTTACTTTCTGAGACGTGTTAAAAATTAAGATTTTGTTAATCACTTTCCACAGGCACAGAGAGCACGAGGGAGATTAATTAGGGAGGTGAAAGAAAGTTTCACTGTTGATGCCTTCATTGGAAATGTAACTGACTGGGAGAAGGTTTGCTTGGGAAATCTGGTTGGTTTGCCAGTAATTGTTGTTCCAGCCGGTTTCAAAAATATATCTAATCCACCTCCAAGTGGATCTCGAAGAAGAACCACCATTACTACTGGCATTTATGCTCCTCCTAAGCATGATCACATCGTAAGCTCCATACCAGCCTCAACCTTTGCATTTACCATCTTCTCATTCTCTCAATTGTGAGCTTTTTATTTGTCAATCATTTTTTTTTTGGGTGCTATCTAGTGTGTCGTATAAAAAAATCTCTGAAGTTGCTTCAGTGATCCTGAGGCATTCTGTATATGGAGTAAATTGATTGTGTTCTTTTTCCCCCTTTCCCACATGTAGGCTTTGGCATTAGCAATGGCATATCAGTCAGTCACAGATCACCACAAGCAGCGCCCACCTATAGATAACCTGGGGCCAAATGACATCATCCCAGATCCACCTACAGTTACCATCCCTCCTGGAATATTACATCTTTGAAGGTTTCCTATCTTGAGTTCCAATGTGTATGCATCCTTCAGCACCATTATTGGGAAGTGCATCAGATTATTTATTTATTATTTTTTTTTGCATACAGAATGAGTAGTGTAAAAGTAGTATGTGCTAAAGATAGTATCTACATTAATGTACAAAACATGATTATGTGAAAGGCAGTGGTAACTTGTTTTAAATAACAGAAACTAATGATAATAGTGCCAGTGGGATTGAAATTTATGTTTCTTAAAAGTCAATGTTTTTCATGTACAATTGCTGTGAGGACTTAATCAAGTGTCATGTTCTTCATAAAAGCTATGTGTTCGTAGCCTGTAGAAAGGGGGAAAAAGGTTGTGTATGGGACCAAACTATGAAAACAGGAATGCCGAATTAGAATTATGATGTCTTTGGGCATTAGCAGAAAAGCCTCTGAAGTGAGTCTGGTGTCATGGATAATGAATTGGATAAAGCTTAGAGCACTAGAAAATAAATTCATGAGGGCTTTGGGGCATAAGGAAAAGCACTTTTGGTAGAAAGCTAGAAAGTCAATTATTGATTCTGCAAATGCACAAATTGTGGACGGTTCAAGATTAGACCTACCAAGAATACTGCATCTCTGTTGTCAATGTTATCCAAAAGGGGGCAGCAAAAGATTCCACAATCAATTCCGTGGTGCCATTTTGGGAAAAGGTAACAAGTTGTTATTTGGTTATCTGGGTTGCACAGAAAAGCGAACATGTGTAATACTGATTTGTGGATGAAATTGTTGGTCCAAATTGAATTAGCAAAAGAGAACACTAATTATTCATTTAGGATTGAGGAGTTGGAACTGATAATTATTGAGGTGGAAACAATGTAATGCAATAATATGGTCTGAGTTCAACATTTAATGATTATTAATTTTCCTCTATTAGAGATGATAAGTTCATTCTTTCATTGAGATAAACTTTCTTTCCGTCAAGATTTTCCTCTCTTTCATGCTGTCTTCTTGACTGTATCCCTTTTATTTGGCATCATTTTAGTGGTCTTTGTGTTTACTTTCTCATTTGTTGATTTTGTCCTTTTTCGGATCAAAAGCATGCATTATTTTTATTAGGTTGGTGAAAAGTGTACGTATCAAGAATGTAAAACGAGAATGTCTGTGCACGTATATTTGACACGATTGCTACCACCCCTGCTAGTCTTCGCTCTCCATGACCAATTGACCATGAGTAGTGGTAAAGTATAATTTTTTTCTAAGTTGGGGGTAGGCAATTCCAATCTGTTTAGGCTGTTTTAATTTTTACGGTTTATGGTAAATGAGTAAAATTATTAAAAGATAAAACGGGTAAAGAGAGGTAAGCTGCAAAATGAATCAGTGACCAAATCCGATTTGTTCTTTTCACCAAAGATAGTAACATAACGGTAAAATAAAACTGAATTGTACTGGACTGTCGCGGTAGTTGAGACTGAGATCTAAGACTGACCATTTTTATTGGATTGATCTTAACATTTGACAGCCACTAAACTCAGCACTAAAGTCTCCCTTCCACTTGCCTACATCCACATCCACTCGAGACACGAGTGCGTCGGAATCAGACGCTTTCACCATCAACACTTGGAAAAGAGAAATATCTCATTAAAAAGCTTGTTTTGAATGTGTTTTTGGATAATATCATCTAAGTGTAATTAGTTTGATGGGGTGACGTCACGTCAATGGATGCGAATGACGGACCTTTTCGATACAAATGAACAGACTGTGTCCATATTTGAAAGAAAAATAAAAGTGACGGACCCATTTGTTATTTTGCCATGAATCTTGATGATATCGGCCTATTCCAAAAGTTGTTGCCTAAAAAGTCAAATTTTGCAGTGAAGAAGATACCAGCGACTGCAATTTAAAATAAGGGTCACGTTATTGGACCACCTTAGGTCCCAAACCCATGGCCTAAACTCTGTAAAGCAGTTGGGAAACTAATAAAAATTAATAAAATCTAATCATTTAACTGTACAATTTTTTTAAATAGTGCAGTTACATCTTAAAAATAATATTTAGTCAAAGAATAGATAAAATATACTTAAATTCAATTAAAAAAATAATAATAAATTTATTTAATTTACACAATAAATAACTTATATATAAAATAATAATAATAAAGCCAACTTTTTTCCTTAAAAAAAAAAGAGAGATGGGAAAGTGGACCAAACCTAAATATATTTTTTTTAATTCCATAATTTCCCTATAACAAAAAAACTTTTTTTTATTACAAATTACTATGCTATTAAAATAATGAAATTCTTTTCAAACAAAAACTAATGGAATGACACAGTTATAGTTCATTTGCTAAATATTACAATTAGCATGGACATTTATTTAATTTAAGAATAAAATAAGATACATGTTAAAAAAGCAATAAAGTAAGATATTGAATAAATTAAAACTATTGTTGCAAAATATTAATTCATTTTATTTAAATAAAATAAAATTTAGACCGACGGTAATTGGTCGTTAAGAGCATGCTATCCGAGATTAGAGAATAATTACTAATTAGGCTTCATATTTGGACACGCAGACAAATTAACTGGCACGCACTTATTGATTTCACATATAGGAAAATTTGGTAACTATCAAAGTGACGTCATTAATCAGGCCGGTTTTCTTGTCCGTGTCATCACCATTATTCTAAAAAAAGAATTTTTTATTTTTATTTTTTATATTTTCCAATTTTTCATTTTTAGAATTTGGATACAGATAGAATAGAGAGAGAGAGAGAGAGAATGACAGACGCTATTGAAATTCTGACAAAACAAACTAAAATTTGTATCTCTGTGGTATTCCCGTAATTACCTCAAATAAGGAGGGTACATTCATCTCAGCTACTTTTGCTCTCTTGTTTATATGCCCATGTTTAGCGCATTGTCTCCTTTCTCTCTGATCCGCCGTCCCGTTCCCCTATAAATCCGTCTCTCTTCTCTCTTTTATATTTTCTCAATATTCCGTTTTCTCATTTACATTTTATCATTACTCTGTTCTCTCTCTTTAGATCCAATACGCACCGTTTTATCTGATCCAGGTAACGTAACGAAGTATGACTTTCATTTTTCATTTTTTTTTGTTTGAGTCTTCCTTTTGTTTGACGCAGATCAGGTTTTGATTGTTTTGATTTTTTTTGTCGAGATTTTGTTGGTTTTGATTTAATGTTGTGATGATGAATGTGCGTGTAACAGACTTGCATGCAATTCGCGCTCGTTTTGAAATTCCTTCTGTTATTTTTGTTTTAAAACGACGATGTTTAATATTTATTTGCTTGATCGATTGATAGATCGAGATGTTTATTAGTGACTGATAAGATCAATCTCATGTGTTCTGTTTTTGCGTGTCGTTTTAATAATAATTGAATGCGTTTTTGGACTTTCGATGATTTCAATGCTACGGATCTGATATGAATTTGTCCTTCGTATGAGTTTTCTCTTATTAATTTTCATTCTTATTTAAATTTGTTATTTGTTGTATTCTCTTTCAGTTGTTTCTTTAACTGTGAGGCTGATTTGATACACAGAATATTGTTTATGAAAAGAAAAAAACACTTATGGATTAGATATTAATTCGTGTAGATCTTTACTGTTCAGATGGCAACGCCAGCAGCAGCCGGGGGAGGATGGTACAGAGCAAGAGTGAAATCTGTTCCATCCGGTGACAGCTTAGTGATAACGGCCTTGTCCAACCCGAATCCTGGACCTCCACGGGAAAAAACTCTCACTTTATCATCTATTATTGCACCTCGGCTGGTAATCATTCTCTATCCACAATGTTGTATGTGCTTAGAGTGCTATTCTACATTCTCTAATTTATTACCTGAAATTTTTCTTAAAGTTAAATGTCTGCGGAAAAATTTTATAGGTTTGTGAGAATTTATTATATAATTATTTGTATTTGTGGCCTCTCAACATTTGGTTATAAACAGTTCCAGGTTTTCTACTATTACTGCTGACCTTGCTACTGTTTCTTGCTGTCAAATGTTATACATAAAAAGTTAAAAATGAGAGTGCATGGTAATAACAACAACTCTGGTTGGATTACAAATTTGCAGTATCTTTTTGAAATATTTGGATTACAATATTTTTATACTGTGAATTTTTCAGCTTCCACACTAACAGAACCTTTTTGTGATAATTTGTTTTATTCTTAGGCCCGCAGAGGTGGTTTAGATGAGCCATTTGCATGGGACAGCAGAGAATTTCTGAGGAAGCTCTGCATAGGAAAGGTTCTTATTTTCTACTATCATTGTCAGTTGGTTTCATTAGTTTTTCTTCTCTCTAGATCAATTTGTGTGTGTGAGTATGAAATGCAGGAGGTCACATTCCGAGTAGATTATGCTGTACCCAACATAGGCCGAGAATTTGGCACTGTCATCCTCGGTGACAAAAATGTAGCAATGCTGGTTGTCTCAGAAGGCTGGGCAAAGGTTCGTCCTTCCATTACCAGATTTGAGAGTTTGCACTTTTGTTTTGGTCCTTAGTATTTATTAGCTGAACGTGATATATGCAGGTTAAGGAACAGGGTTCCCAGAAGGGGGAAGCAAGCCCCTTCCTTGCAGAACTGCTACGTCTCGAAGAGCAAGCAAAGCAACAAGGTCTTGGCCGCTGGAGCAAGGTTCTTTTTAACCCTTCCTTCGATGCATTCTATTGTAAAATCTAATTTTTTCTTATGTTCCTTGGGTATAAAAAGTTGAGATCTAGTGGAAAGTAAATTTATTTTGAAGAAACTAAAAGATGTATGAACTCAGAACCTCATTTATATTTGCTTTTGCTGAAATAGATGATATTTGAAAAAAATGTGCTAAATAAACTATATTTAATAAGAAATATTTGGCAATGCTGGAGTATTGCATTAAGAATGAAATGTTCGAAGCCTAAATTTCTTAAAAAATTTTACAAGACACCACATTATGTTATTAAACATATTTTGATGTGCAATATTTTCAGTTGCATGTTAATGCTGAAGTTTTTGAGAATTATTGATTCTATAAAATTTTTAAAATGGTTTGTCTTGCTCTTGGTAACTGAATAGTATTTTTGCCGTCAATTACTTTTTCATAAATGTTTTTAACGACATTAAATGAATGGATAAAATCTCATGTATAATTATCTTGTAGAGGACATAATGTTATATATTTAAAATTATTTTATTGGATGTACTTTCCTTTAAAGAAGAGTTTATATGATCACTTTTGTCACAGTCCTAATCCTTGTTTGATCTAAGTTTATAGGTCCCTTTTATTCTTCCACATACTGAAATGATTAGTACCACCACAAAAATATCTTAGTTAGGTGCACACATGATGAAAGAATTTTCCTAAGAACCCTGGGAATAAAAGAAGTTTCTATAGCTTAACTAGGATCATGGATTCTAGAGTACCAATCCGGCTTTCATTTGTATTAGTGATATTGCATTTTCATCAAGCTTGAGTCTAATGTGAGTGGGCTTGTGCATTGTGAGCGGTCTGCTTTTTAGTGAAAAATGACTGGCTTAGCAATAAAATTGTTGCCTAAATTTATGCATAAATGATGGGTGGTCTTCATTTCTTGATCATAGGTACCAGGTGCTGCCGAGGCTTCCATTAGGAACCTACCACCATCCGCCATTGGTGATTCTAGTAACTTCAATGCTATGGCTCTGTTAGATGCAAACAAGGGAAGACCTATGCAAGGTATTGTTGAGCAGGTTCGAGATGGCAGCACTCTCCGCGTATACCTGCTTCCAGAATTTCAGTTTGTCCAAGTTTTTGTTGCAGGAATCCAGGTAAATGTGATGCTCCTTGATTGTTTGCATGTAAATTTTTATTTAACTTGTTTTTATGCCTTCTCGACCAGTACTGCTTGATGTCTATATTTCTCATTCTTCCTGTTTCCATTAAGGCTCCAGCTGTGGCTAGGAGGCCCGCAGCTGCTGCCGAAGCAGATACTACTTTGTCTGAGGAGACCAATGGAGATGTTTTGGCAGCTGAAGCAGTAGCTCCTCTGAATTCTGCTCAGAGACTTGCAGCCTCAACAGCCTCAACAGCCTCAGCTGGACAGCAATCCACTGACGAGCCATTTGCATTAGATGCCAAATATTTTACAGAAATGCGTGTTTTGAATAGAGAGGTAAGTGCATTTCTAACAAAGTTGTCTTCTTTATATCCCCATTGTTTAGATGGCCTAAATTCAAAATTGATTCTTTTGTAGGTCCGTATCGTCCTGGAAGGTGTTGACAAATTCAAAAATTTGATTGGGTCAGTGTTTTATCCTGATGGGGAAACTGCAAAAGACCTAGCAATGGAGCTTGTGGAAAATGTATGTGCATAAACTCTTATCTTATCTTACTTTGATGCTGTGTGTGTATATATATGCATAACTTTCTACTGTAGCTGAATTGAGGATTGTGATGTTCGATGCTTGCTTCCGTGTTGGTATTCTTAGAGTGTTTCCTTGTTCATGACATCTCATAGATGCTCCATTATTTGGAGCTATGATGAAAAGTGAGGAAATGTTGACACTCTTTTAAAATGCACCAATTCACATAGAAAATATTGAAATTGAATGTAATATGTGTTGAAAAAATAGACAACTTTGAAAATGAAAATGTTTAGAAGAAGGCAAGGTCTGCTGTTTGTCTACTTTGTCAATTTCTGCCCAGCTATTTCATTGTTTACTGCCAGTGGTATGTATTGTATTTTGTTGAAATGGGATAGTTCAGGAAATGTTAAGTTCTCCTGTTTCTATACTTTGTGGGTATGAACATGCTATGTGGCTTGAATTAATATTATCTTTTTATTCTACGAAGCTGGTAGTGGTGCTTTTTTTAAGTTAATGTAAAATTTCTTCAATTAGTTCTCAAATATGCAAGTCTGTTCAGCCGCTGCCTTTACTTTATTGTAATTTTTATGTAATAATATTATATGCTTGGTACAATCCCCGATAGGTTTAGCTTATTTGATAGGACTCTGTCTTTCCTTAGGGCCTAGCTAAATATGTTGAATTCTCCTGTTTAATTTTTATTGGACAGTTCAGGAAATATCAAAATTCCCCTCTTTCTACACCTTTGTGGCTGTGAACATGCGATGTGCCTTGAATTAATAATATTTGTTTATTCTTTTAAATTGTGCAATGGTGCCTTTTCTAGGCTAAGTAAAATTTCTTCTAATATCCCTGAAACACATAATTTGTTTCAGCCACTGCTTTGCTTTATTGTAAATGTTACTTAGTAGCGTTATATGCTTGGTAATATACTACTATCTGTGATCGGTTTAGTTTATTTGGTATGACCCTCTGTCTTCCCTTTAGGGCTTAGCTAAATATATTGAATGGAGTGCAAATATGATGGAAGAAGATGCTAAACGACGGCTAAAGGCCGCGGACCTTCAGGCCAAGAAAACTCGGTTGAGGATGTGGACAAACTATGTACCGCCACAATCAAATTCAAAGGCTATTCACGACCAGAATTTTACAGGAAAGGTAATATATGTTTCAGACAATCCCTTTGTTAGTAGTATTTTGTGTTTTATATTATAGGTTATAAATTTACCTGTATTCATTTCTCAGGTTGTGGAGATTGTCAGTGGTGACTGCGTTATTGTGGCTGATGATTCTATCCCATATGGCAATCCATTGGCAGAGAGACGAGTAAATCTTTCTAGTATTAGGTGTCCCAAAATTGGTAATCCTCGTAAAGATGAAAAGCCAGCTGCCTATGCTAGGGACGCAAGGGAGTTTCTGCGAACACGGCTCATTGGCGGCAAGTATGTACAAATATTCACTGGAATGAATTTGAAGTTTCTTTATTTTACTTTCCTTTAAGGTTAACGGGCAATTTGTCTTTGTTTTTGTTTATAGCTTGCTCACCCTTTACAGATCTCCTCACATTTCATTCAAATATATTGTTTTTTCTTTTCCTTGAGAAAAGAAAAGATTATGATTCATTTGAACATAATTTGAATGATGATAGAAATGATAAATAATCTTTTATTTTGTATTTTTTTTTCAGGTGAATGTTCAAATGGAATATTCTAGGAAGGTCATTGTGGAAGTAGCACCAGTGGCAGCTGGGGCTAAAGGGCCGGCTGGGACTAAAGGGTCTACTGGGACCAAAGGGCAAGCTGCAGCTAAAGGGCCAGCTGGGGAAGAGTCTGTGGGAACTACAGAAACAAGAATAATTGATTTTGGATCAGTCTTCCTCCTTTCTCCCATTAAGGGTGAGGGTGATGATGCATCGGCAGTGGCCCAATCTAATGCTGGTGGCCAGCCTGCTGGAGTGAATGTTGCTGAGCTGATTGTCTCACGTGGCCTTGGCAATGTGATTAACCATCGAGATTTTGAGGAAAGATCAAATTATTATGATGCCCTTCTTGCGGCTGAAGCACGTGCTAAGGCGGGGAAGAAAGGGTGTTATTCTTCGAAGGAACCCCCAGTCATGCATATACAAGACCTGACTATGGTTAGAATCAACTAAAATATTTCTCATTCAATGAATCGCCAATCTGAGTGACTTTTTATCATTTATTCCATTGACTGTCTTTAACAGGCACCTGTCAAGAAAACTAGAGATTTTTTGCCGTTCCTTCAGCGGAGTAGGAGAATTCCTGCAGTTGTTGAATATGTCCTCAGTGGCCACCGCTTTAAGGTGCTGATTCCCAAGGAAACATGTAGCATTGCCTTTTCATTCTCTGGTGTCCGATGTCCTGGTCGTAATGAGCGTTATTCAGATGAAGCACTTTTACTAATGAGACAAAAGATTTTGCAGAGAGATGTAGAGGTACTTCACTTCTTTAAATCCGGTATTTGGCTCTTGGCGGCTCTCCATACTTAGATTAATCTATATTTATTTGTTTCTATACAGATTGAAGTGGAAACAGTTGATAGAACTGGAACCTTCTTGGGATCTTTATGGGAGTCAAGGACCAACGTGGCAGTGATTCTTCTTGAAGCTGGCCTCGCAAAGCTACAAACATCTTTTGGCAGTGACAGGATCCCAGATGGTCTTCTTCTTGAACAGGCTGAAAAATCTGCTAAATCACAGAAACTGAAGGTAAGAATCGAAGTGTATGTCTTTTTTTCTGCTTTCATTCTTATGTTGATTCTGCTAATTGAAATATTATTGCAGATATGGGAGAATTATGTTGAAGGAGAGGAAGTGTCCAATGGTGCAGCTGCAGAAGGCAAACAGAAAGAAGTGCTAAAGGTGATGTTGATACTATTGCATCATGTATTTTCCTCTTCATGTGTTCTAAATAGTGAATGATTTCCTGCTTACCTCTATTTTCAGGTGGTGGTTACAGAAATTTTGGGAGGTGGAAAATTTTATGTTCAGCAAGTTGGTGATCAGAAAGTTGCCTCAATTCAGCAACAACTTGCTTCTCTGAATCTCCAAGAAGCTCCTGTAATTGGTGCTTTTAACCCTAAGAAGGGCGAAATTGTCCTGGCTCAATTTAGTGCAGATAATTCCTGGAATCGAGCTATGGTCAGTGAACTCTCACCTCCCTTACAATTTGCTACAGAAAAAACTTAGGTGTCATAGCACTCTGCTGATTATACGAGCTTAGGACTTTCTGCTTATAATCATCTTAAGCAAATCACAGTGAATGCATGTGTGGATGTGGGAAGTACGACTGGGGAGTTAGCTTATAAGAGTGAACCAAAAACATGATCAGATAATGTGGCAAAGGCTGCCTTTTTCTTTCTTATTTTTCCCTCCCATGTTAGGAAGCATATTTAAATGAAAATGAGTGCTCTAATATTTTTCTTTTCACTTAGAAGCAAAGCAATTTACTATTTAGGGGCTTATCCGTCTGCCAATTTCTGGTCATGGTTGCTTGATATGTTAAATTCTGGATACGGAGACATCAGGACCATCAAAAGTTTGGCAATAATTTTCTCTGTTACTCAAATTCTGGTTGTTGAGTTCTGTCTGTAGTTGGTATTATGAGAATTTAAAAACTAAAAGCCATCATTACCAATGCGATGCGGATGTGTTTTCCATTATTGCATGCATTAGGACAATTGCCTTCTGTCATCTTCCTTGCTTCAGTAAATTCAAGATTTTAACTTGGTTTGGATTCCTTTGTTGTTTTACTTACTCTCTGATCTGACATGTTTAGATTGTCAATGCACCTCGGGAGAAGGTTGAGTCTGTAAATGAAAAATTTGAAGTATTCTATATTGATTATGGAAATCAAGAGTTGGTTCCATATAATAAGTTGAGGCCTATTGATCCATCATTATCGTCAACACCACCTCTTGCTCAGCTATGCAGCCTTGCCTACATCAAGGTTCCTGCCTTGGAAGATGAGTACGGTCCTGAAGCAGCTGAGTTCTTGAATGAACATACTTTTAACAGTTCAAATGAATTTAGGGCCTTAGTGGAAGAAAGGGATTCTTCTGGAGGAAAACTTAAGGGGCAGGGAACTGGGACACTTCTTCATGTAACTCTGGTTGCTGTGGATGCTGAGATTAGCATAAATACTCTTATGGTCCAGGTTTGATTACTAGTCCTTGATTTACTTGGTATTTCTGATAAAATAGGCTTTGATTCAAGGAACAGTAGCACATGCATTTGAAAATTTATTCTAGAATGTGAAACTTGCCACTGTTTTCTAGGAAAATGAGCAAATGAATCAAATAAAGCTGGCTGGTGTAACTTACGGCTCATGTATTTTTCAGGAAGGACTTGCAAGGGTAGAGAGGAGGAAGAGATGGGGATCTAGAGACAGACAGGCTGCCCTTGAGAATCTTGAAAAGTTCCAGGAAGAAGCCAAGGCTGCTAGGATTGGGATGTGGCAGTACGGAGATATTCAGTCTGATGATGAGGACCCATTACCTTCTGCTGTTAGAAAGGCTGCTGGAGGCCGACGATGATCATGATGATCATGATCATATAACTGTACCAGAGGTGGTAATTTAAAGAAAAAAATGAGAAAAAATTCAACTAATGGCCTAACATGAGACGAGATACAGGCCTAAGATGAGCTTAATTTATAGGCGAGATCATTCTCGTCTAGAGTCAGAAACAGTCCGAACTTTGCAGTGGAAACTTGGCTCAAGTTTTGTCTTATTTTTTATTCTTGTTTTTTATTGTAGAATTTTGGTCGTAGGTGAGGGTACAATTTTTTTTTTCACACATGATACAATAAGGGGAAAGTGGCGGACCGTACCCAGTTTGTCCATCTCTATTTGGGAATTTTATAAACAAATTTTCTGTTAATATTTGCTGTGAGCTGCCGCTATTTTCTTGCTCCAAAATTCGACTCGTGCTTTTATTCTGGAACCAGATCAAACATACTTGTGCAGGAAATTGTTGTTTTTGTTTTGTGGAAGCTTTCAGTAAGCAGTGAAGTTGCTTACCTGAGAATTGATGTTGGATAAAGATTTTCGATTTGTTTTTAGAAATCATATACAGATTGACGGTGGATCAATCATTGCCAATAACTGGCTTCAATCTCAAATTATTTCCGGTCACAGCTATGAACGTGCCTTATAAAACATCACCGTCATGAGGATCGTGTCATTTGAATGATGATCGAGTTATTTTCTGTTTTAGCGGCGTCTTTATCACAGTGTCCCATTAAAATGACAAATTACTCCTTTTTTAATATTCAATTTTAAAGATATTCAATTAAGGGCAAGTTAACTATAAAGTATATTACTTTGGCCAAGGCTATCTTAGAGTTGTTTTTAAGGTCAAGTGTAAATTATAACCATACATGTAAAGTGATAAATAATAAAAAATATATTATAACTTTGATTATGTAGTTATGAAAGAGTACTCTATCTTATAACGATTCCAATATAGTCGGACGCTATTACTTTAGGAGCATATTTGA
This sequence comes from Luvunga scandens, assembly GCA_030449905.1. Lineage (NCBI taxonomy): Eukaryota > Viridiplantae > Streptophyta > Magnoliopsida > Sapindales > Rutaceae > Luvunga > Luvunga scandens. The sequence continues at coordinate 442,534 of JASUUG010001266.1, forward strand.
GAATAAGTAAAAACTATAGTCTTAAGTAGAAAAACCATAAAGCCAAGTAGTATCCTTCACTACCTGCAAGATTGCGTCCATGCTCGTGACAAAGTAATGGTAGTTATATCGGGTATGAGGCAAAGCCGAGAAGCATTTCTAAATTGTTTGTCTGATCAATTTTTGACAATTAAGAATAGTAAAAAGGTCCGAGCCCGCCCGACCCATTCCTAAGAGCTTTCGCCCGAGCTTTTCACATGAGAGTCGGACAAGGGCTCAAGGAAAAAAAGTCCTGGTCAAACCCAAGCCCCTTTAATTTTAAAAAAAATAATTTATAAATTAGAATAATAAATTAAAATTTAAAAAATAAAGGAAAAAAAAAAAGCTTAATTCCTTAATTTAAAATATCTCTTTTAAGTGTTAGTTGATTAAAAAAAATATTTAAATTGAAGAATTCAGTACAAAAAAAATAAATTCCTAACTTTATTTGCCTTATTTTCTTTATATATCATAAATTAAAATAATAAATTAAAATTTAAAAATAATGAAAAATAAAAAAAAAAGTTTAATTCCTTAATTCATATATCATTAGTGAATAAAAAAATAAAATGGATAAATGTATCAATAAACTGAAGTATAGAGAACACGATATCTACTATCTCAAGCTGCCGACCAGATTGTGATCTAATTGCTCTGACGTTGCTTCTTCTTCTTTCTAAGAAACATGCATAGATGTTTATGGCAAAACCAAATGCTGCGAGAGGAGCCCATTTGCTATTTCCAAATACATGATCCAGTACAACTGACACAGCCTCCGACACAAGGAACAAAAAAGCAAATCTGCGTTTCCCATTTTTACTTACCAACTCACAAACCAGTGATTAAAAAAAAAACCCCAAAAGATTTTAAATTCTAATTCTAAATTTTCTTCTTGTATTAACTGTATGTATCTAGCCTATGACAAAAATTTTTCTTCTCATATTTAGCGGGCTCCTTGAGTGGCGAGGTAATCTCCTTCTTTCAACGTCCATTCGTATCACTATCGACCCTTGTTGTGTAGCAAAACTATTGAATTTAAGAAAATGACCAGAAGAAAATGTCTTCCAGTTGCATGATCCCAGTTGCAATCGAAACAAGAGTAAAGTTCTGTGTTTTATCATTTGTGCCGCCTGACTGTGAGTGAAGGCAATTAAAAAAGGACAAGAATCACTTAAAAAGAAAACAAGACTTACCAGTTGATTAGATGTGTTCTTTTGTCACAAATGAATTACTACAAATTATTAAAATACCCGTAGTTTAAAGGGAAATTTATATAATTAACCCAATTTTTTTTTAAAAAAAAAAATTGCCTACACTTATTTTTTTTTCTTACAATTCATTAAATACAAGTTTTTTAGATCAAATGCCTTATCAGTATCTCACAACTCTCTCTCTCTCTCTCTCTCTCTCTCATACCCCAAACCCACAACAGCAACAGCAAAGATTCGACATCGAAAATGCTACAGTAATGTCGCACAACGACTCAGCGACGACTTATCAACTTAACTTTGACGGGAACGCATCTATCCTTGGCAATGACAACATGTCTATTTTTTTGTTAGTATTAGTTTTTTTTTCTTCTTTTTGATGGTATTTAATTAGTTAATTCTTTAATTATTGCAGTTCTTTTTTGAAATTAAATTGATTTTACAATATCCTACAATTGATTTCAAAATCATGTTAAAACCCATATAATTTTGAATTACTGTAACTTAATAAATAATTTGTAGTTAAAATGATTGAACTTATTGTTGCGTATAATATATTCGATGGAATGTGTGTGAAAGCAATTGTGTTGTTGTCGCTATAAATTACTTTTTTTTTTTTGTTTTGAGCAATGTTGTTTGGATGAGCAAGGTTGATTCTTTTTTTTTTTTTTTTTTGTGTTGATTTGATGACGGTTGGGTTGTGAATGGGGAGAGTAGTTTGAGAATGGCATTAGGTCTCATTGAATAGAAAACTTGTAAAAAGGTTCGAGCAAAATACCACCCGAGTACACAATTGTATCAATTGAAAAATTTGTAGCTTATGACATCCAGATCCCTAAACTATAAAATATAACAATTGAAACCCAAAGCCAATGCTGATACACCCTTACTTTCTGTGATAGAGAATTAAACTCTCCCCAATTAGCCATAACAATTTTTTCTTCAATGCAGAAAACGAATCATATCAGCATTAGACTGTCTCAAATTATACACTCTTCATACATTTTAGTGATTCAAAACAAAGCTGAAAAAGAGGGGAAAAAGAGGGGAAAAAAAGGCAAAAAGCCACGAATCCAGCTACGGAAAACAACTAAGCTGATAATCTACCAAAAGTGCAGCTAATAGCCACAGGCATCCTCCGTCGATTTGTTTAATTATCGCGTCTCCTCCGACGAGCAGGAGCAGCAGCAGTTTCTTCCTTCTCGGTCTCTTCTTCCTTTTCACCACTGTCCTCTTGTTTGCTGGAGGAACTCTCTGCAGCTTCTGTTTTTTTTGGCGGCTCCACTTTCGCCTGCACATGGTTAGCCATCACAGTGAGACAAAAGTACTAACACCACCCATGGCCGTTAATAAACAATGAAAACAGGAAAATCCATCACTTGAGAGATTCAAGACTAACCTTCTTTCCACCAAAAATAATCTTGAAAAGAACTGTGATGATCACTACCACAATGGAGACAAGGATACCAATTGTAAGGTTCGGTTGTTTCTCTCCCTTCTCAATCACATCCTGTCATACAAGCACCAGTTTCAGGTATCCATTCTATAAATTGCACAAAAGAAAAATGAAATATTATGCAAACTTACAATGATCTTAAGTTTGTATGCATCCAAGAAAGGAATGTCTGCAACCTTGTACAAGAGGTCAAATACCTTCTTCTGCGGGAAAGAATTTAAACAATTAGGTTAGCACATAGACTTAAAAAAAAATCATATAATAAGTGTAATATGGATCAAATGCTGCCTAATCCATTACCTGGAAGCCTGCAAGGCCATCTGATCCAGCAGCTGCTTCCTCAGCCTTCTGTTTCTCTTTCTCAACATCAAACTTTGGCTTCCATGCGGAAGCCCGATAGGACTCTGCAACTTTCTCATCCTTCGATATCAAAATGTTGTCAAACAAAATACCATCCTGCATTGTCCAGATCTCAATGCCAACACCAGCAATAGGCTCAAAGTCAGGTTTGTCAAGCTCAAAATAGTTGGGGTTTGGAATCTGCTGAGGCTTCCAAATACCCTTGTAATTAGGGTTGTCAATATGTGGAGCATGCCATTTACCCTTGTAGGCAGGATTCCTCTTCATTGGCCTCTTCCACTCGCCACATCCAGGGGCTGCTTCACACTTTGGGTTATCAATCTTTGGGGCCTCCCATTCACCATCCTCCTCATCATCCCAATCCTCAGGTTTTGTGGCCTCAGGGTCATCTATCTCCTCAGGCTCATCATCCAGCCATCCTTCAGGTTTCACAGCATCCTCATCTTCGATTTCCATGGGAGCATCCTCATCCCAGTCATCAGGTTTTACTGCATCAGGGTCAGGAATCTTTGCCCTCTCATCCCAATCCTCAGGCTTCTTGTCATCTGGATCAGGAATTGTCTTCTCAGGAATGAGTGGCGGCTCAAAATCATCAGCAGAGAGGAAATTTGCCTTCTTCTTCTCCTCCCCATCAATTAAAATTCTCAACTCATTATCAGGTTTCAAGATGGCAGTGTACACATGAGTCAGTTTATCAGAGGGCACAGAGGGTGGGTTCTTGAGGTGGTGTTCAATGTACTCTCCACTCTTGGGATTCTTATGCTTTAAGATGAAGTGCACCTTGTTTGTGGCACCACATTTATCAGGTCCAAACATAATAGCATACGGAGATTCATTGTCAAACTCCTTGGATACCCAACCTGCCTCCTGAGGCCGCAGGTATTTCAGGTACGCACCGCCACATTCAAGACCATTCTGGAGGCGAACCTCATACTGGAGGACAACAGTTCCATCCTTCAAACTCAAGGGCTTGTCAAGCTCCTTCACTATCGCATACTTCCTTGCCGGCTCACTGACAAGAAGGCCATAATCTTCATGACCCTCACTCTTGGAGTGCTTCCATACACCTAAAACAAAAACCACAAAGAAAATGTTAACATCCATCCAACTTAACGAATCAACCTAATTTCCAAACTCAACCTAATTAAGTTATAAAGTTTGACATAGAGAACTCTGGATGATAATTTTCTCACACATATGAAATCAGCTCTCTGGCAAATAAACCATTTTATTGCATTTTAATCAGTTCAAGACAATAATCAACGACCTTTTCACCATTATTTTGGATGTTCCTCATGTTTCTTGAGGTGTTTGTGTATAATATTAATGCAAACGAAATAACTCCTAGAATTTTCTTCTTGTTACATGGGGCAAATAAAGCATTCTTATGTTCCATTCCTAAATTAAGCAAAGTGCCACTGGACCAGTAGTAGAAAAGCTGGGTCTCTTATATACCATACACATTAAACCACACACAAAATAACAACCCATCAAAAGTTTACACCTGTCCAGGAACATTCCCGATAGCATGCATACAAAACAACTAATATTTCAATAATACACTCCCACACGCACACACAACAGATGCAGTCGTTCTGTGGTGCAGGATCCTGACTTTGTTAAAGTCCAGGACCAACGACCAACTTTAATCGCAGATTATAAGTCTGGATTGAAAAATCTTATATATCCTCCAGACTTCAAATAAAATCTACTTACTACACCAATCATTAATTATTAAAATCACAAAATAATTAACCCTCGAGCATTATCACTACAGATCCAAAAAAAAAAAAAAAAGGAATAGAAACTAACCTTTGTAGTCATCTTTCTGAGAAACGATCCATCGTCCATCAAATGACTCGTCAAACGACTCGTACAAGATCTGAAACGTGGCATCATCAGAACCGCACACGTACGACAAACCAAAATTATGAAGTCCTGATAATAATACAAAGACGCACAAATGTAAATAAATAAAAAGAAAATAAGGTACCGTGGCATCATCAGAAGCGGAGATCAATTGAAATGAAACAAAAGCTACGAACAGCAGGAGAGCAAACCGCAGAGAGACAGCCATTCTCTGCTCTGCGTGTGAGAGAGAGAGTCTGGGACCGTGATCTGAATCTAAATCTTAAAATCAATCAACCTAGTGCTACTAAAGTTGTTACTCGTGTTGTAACTTGTGAGATCTTATATAGATCTTTCTAGAGACTGCCATCGAGTTGTTTCGTCCAATGACAACTGATGCCACGTGATATGGTCCAATCGTTGTTTGCCACGTCCGCGGTTCCTCCAATTCCACTTCTGCGTGCTTGCTTGTCCAGTTATATTTCGTGCTAGACCCGCTCCAGATTTCTTGAGAGGCCAAGGCCCGTTGTAGTCTTTACATTCAACGGCCCCTTTGATGTGTCCAAAATAGGCCCATTCTGCGAAATTGACTTATTAACAATTTGTTTTGCCACCTCGCACCCTCAATGTGGATCCTATTCAATCCCTACCCAAAAACATTAGATACGGTAAATATAATTTCACTAATATTTTAATATGAGAATAAAAATATTCTAATAAGGGTCAATTACCTTATTAGAGTAAGAGATCAGTTAAAAAATAAAAATACAACGATTTTAATATATTACAAGATAAGATATATGTGTGTTTTCTAAATTTTTAATTTATTCCTTAACGGATCACTTATACTTCTAAGATTTCAATATGAAATAAGTGTTTTTAACTCATGCTTGGCATACTTCTAAGATACTTCAACTACGTACGTCTAGATTTTCAACTTATTTCATATTGCAATATATTTGTAAATTATAACAAATAAAAAACAAAATACCTTTTGTTTTGATCCAAGAATAGCTCACTCATCAAATGATTTTTTTTTTCTTTTTTCTAATGGACACTCAAAAAATAATTTGTTTGAACATATTATACATTGCCCTAAGCGTTTAAAATAATTGTTTTACGTACCAATCTTACTATTTGTTTTTTAAAAAGAACTTGACCAAACTTTTTCAAAACTACTTACACTATATAGCCCTGGCTAGCTATTCTTGAGCTTTGCATTTTGGTGATACTTCCGTTTACTAATGCACTTTAACACCTGCACACATACTTTTAAATTGGCCAATTATATAATTAAAGGAAAAAAAAAAAAAGACAAGATAATAACTACAAAGTAATAGATGTGTTGGAGTTGCTCCAACGTAGAGCACTCCTTCGTAATCATTAATCAAAATGATAAAAAATAAAATACATGTTATAACTAACTTTGATCATTTAACTATGAAAAAATATTCTCCACCGTAGCCAGATCCTAACTACAATCGTAACAATACTAATTGAACTACTAGAATTAGCTCAAGTATCAGCACAAGGACCCCATTAAATTTCAGCCGTCCCTTCTCAGTTTTATAGTTTTATGCTGTAATAAACTTCCTCGCATTTGTGGTTTATAGCACCCTCGAGTCAAAATCTTGACTCTGCTACCATTAATTGTTGCAAAAAATATCTTAAGTTCTGTTCACAGCTGTTGGTACTTTAGCCTAATTTCAAAAGCAAAGTTACAATGTATGGTAAGCAAATTGCAAATTTAATGCAAAGAAGCTGCAAACGAACATGATCATTGTTTTTAGAGTAATGGTAATGATAGAGTAATATATATATATATATTCTTATGTTGCAACAGTTGCAACGTGCAACTGTTTTTGTCTTTTGTGGTAAAATTATATTATAGTCTCTTAAATTTTCTATAAAATAAAATAAATAGAAAATTTTATAAATATTTACATATAAGTCTTTTTTTAGATTTATTTTTATTATTTAAATTTATTATTAATTATATTTAATTATTATTTTATTATTTATTAATATATAAATATAATATGATATAATAAAATAATATTCTAATATAATTTATTTTTATATTATAATATTTACATATAAGTCTTTTTTTTGATAAAATGATATTTGGAAAGAATTTTAATAGTTGTTGTTGTTGTTATTATTATTATTATTATTATTGCTATTAAATTTTGTTATTTTTATTTATTTTAATTATTATTATTAATAAAATTTATTACTTTTATTATTTTAATTGTTATTATACCGTAATTAATTTATTATTATTATTAGTATTAATATTTCTATTATTAAAAAATATTAACTGTATTATTTTAATTACTATTAATTATTGTTATTATTATTATTAAAATTTAATAATAATATTTTTTATTTTAATTATTATCATTGTTAATATTATTATTGCCATTAATTTCATTGTTATTTTATTCTTATTATTAAATTTTATTAATTTTTTCTAATATTATTACCATTATTAATAACTAATAAAATAATAATTAAATATAAAAAAACTACAAATAATAAGGAGTTTGAATTATAATAAGTTATTTACTTGAGATATGGAAATTGAAATCGGAATGAACAACATTCTCATTAATGTGTTTATTTTATTTTATAATTGAAATAGACTGTTACAAATAACTAAATACTCTTTGTTAATTATGTCCCTAATATTATTTGTATATGTTATAATTAAAATAATAATAATAATAATAATAATAATAATAATAATAATAATAATAATAATAAAATTATTAATAAATTTTAATAATAATTAAAATAATACAGTTAATATATTTTAATAATAGAAATATTAATACTAATAATAATAAATTAATTACTGTATAATAATAATTAAAATAATAAAAGTAATAAATTTTATTAATAATAATTAAAATTAATAATAATAATTAAAATTAATAATAATAATAATAATAATAATAATAATAATAATAATAATAATAATAATAACAACAACAACAACAACAATAACAACCATTAAAATTCTTTACAAATGTCATTTTATAAAAAAAGAATTATATGTAAATATTATAATATAACAATAAATTATATTAAAATATTATTTTATTATATCATATTATATTTATATATTAATAACTAATAAAATAATAATTAAATATAATTAATAAAAAAATTAAATAATGAAAATAGATATGAAAAGGACTTATATGTAAATATTTATAAACTTTTTTACTTAAAATAGATATGAAAAAGGACTTATATGTAAATATTTATAAAATTTTCTACTTATTTCATTTTATAAAAAGTATAAGGGATTCTAATGTAATTAAGTTATAAAAAAACAAAAACCGTTGCAACGTGCCACTGTTACAACATAGGCGAACCCATATGTATATATGTACAAATTGAATTGTACAATTGATGTGACGTAAATGTATTGATTGAATACAATTATCATATACTCCACCTATTATATATTTTCATGGGTTTAGCTACGGTGCCCCTATGACACCATATGCTTAGTTTTTGTCATTTTCTTATTAGTTAGTATAAACCACTAAATTTAACATAAGAGTGATGACATCTACACCCATAATTTTTGTAAACCCACCTTATTTTTAGAAAATAATTATAAAAAATTCACATTATTTTTTTAAAATCTCAAATAAAAAAGAACTTTTGAGCACTAATTGAGTAAATCAATTTTAATTTATTTTTTCATAATTTAATTTTTTTTAATTATATTTGATTATAAAGATTGCTTCAGCGTAAGTGTAAATTAATTATTTTACCCTTATAAGGTAAAACTATCAAGAATTTGCTTTAACTTCAATACTTTTCCAATTTTATACCAAATTCATTGTTTATAATGCTACTTTATTAGTATGATTATTAAACTTTAATTAAACTAACATAGTTCTTTATGGCACAATACTAATGTAAATTATTGAGCTTTAAAATTTATGCCATTTACACGTAAGATAGTGAAAATAATAATAAGATTTTATTTAAAAATGTTAAATCATGAAGCCACATAATTAAATATGTAAATTATTAGATACAATAACTCATGTTTATTGGGTATTTTGGTCATTTTATATCATAATAATAAAATAGTAAAATAAAATTTATATTAAAGTTTATGATCAAAGATGGTCAATGAAACCAGGAAGAAAATTAATAGGAGGATTTAATTGATTAACTGCATAAAACTTTTATTACTTTGTATTTTTTTAAGAATATTATGAATTCATTATAATTAGTTATTTAAAATAGGTTGAATTTACAAAAATAGTGAGGTGGAAATATCCCCACCCTAATATGAAAGTAGTTTAATGGCTTACATGAATTTAATAGATTATTAACTCTACAATCCCTATTGTTTGCTTGCATATTAAAAAATGATAAAGTTTTAACATTTTGACACATAACTACATATCATTTTAAATTTTTACACTAAAATCCCCACTTTAAGTCCATTATCTACTTTGACTTGTATGGTATAATAATAGATCTATGTATTATTTAATAATCACTATTTAGCATAAGATAAATTTAACTCCACACTAAATAAATTAATATGTGTTACTTTGCTCTCAATTTTTTGAAATGTGATTAGTTCATGCTCATCTGTTAGATTTTTTTTGTTTATTTAAGCATCGACCACTTTGATCATATAGAATTTAATTATACCCTTATTAAAATTAAGGTAGAAAAAGACTAATCACGATTATGATTGGTTCCAAAAATGTATTTCTCATTTTGGTTCTAATCATTATAAGTTAAACAAAATTACACACAATTACTGCTCGTTTTATTGTCGTAATTATAAATAAATTGCTCAAACTTTCTAACTTAACCACCAAACCTTTTAGTCGCTTCTAGGCATGAAGAATTTAAAGCTATAATTTCTAGGTGTAATTGCATTTACATATGCCAGGAGCCAATAGTCAATAATGTTATTTTAATTTTAATTTTTTCTCTTTCCTCTCTCTCTCATTTCCTCCCACTTTCCTTTATTTTCTCACTTCCCAAACACCCATTGTAAAATAGATTTTTTTTTTTAGATTTTACTATTTTAGAGAATTATATTTTTGTACATGATGAAATAACTTTAATAGGCAAAAACTAAAAATTAAAGGATAAAGCTATTTGAAACCATAAACATACTCATTATATGAGGATGGTTTAAGAATATAAATTTTAGATGAAAATGGATTTGAACTTTAATTTTATAAGTTAGAGTAGCGAGTTAATTGCAATTTTTCATTACATTGGAGTGGAAATGTAAATGAAAGAGAAAGTAAGGAGCTAACTGCAATTTGCCAGTACTCATTTAATAAAAGACAAAATTTGAGGATACGGTGTCACAGGGGCACCATAGTCCGACCTATTTTCATTCATGTATTATTCAATTTTTATGCTTTTATCCGTCTAATATTTCATGCTATGTATTTAATACGTGTGGTTTGTGTATGGTTCTCTCATTGCTGTTGTTTTGATAATTGTCCAATTCGCTCTCGTGCGGTCAAATATGTATATAAATGAGCCTTAATCTTTGGAGAATAAAGAATGTTATCAAATTGACTCATTCTCAATTACAAAGGTCAAGAGAATGTTTACATCTTTTGCATGGAATTCGACCTTGATGGGTACTAAAGCTAATTTTTAAGTAGATCGAATTCACATCTAGTGCAATATTCTAGAATTAATTAGGGAGCTAGGAGGGCACTGCAACCTACCTACCTACCTTATATGTACACTACTTTTGAAGAGATATTCAAATAAGCCCTTGAAAGGCTTGGAACGCATATCAACCACATAGCATGTAGTTCAAAGAGCTAACGTAGGCTGTAAGCCTCTAACATCCAATTTATTCATTTATCACAAGCACATAGAATCGCAATAGGTCCTGTACTGACAGTTATCAAGTGCATGCAGTGATTAGGATATTGTTAGTCGTAAAGCTTATTTAGAGAAAATTTTAATTTTTTTTCCTCTAGGTTTCTCTCTTTCTAAGAAAGACAGTCGTAACAATCTTATAACAAATTAATATTTTATCCAGCTGCAAAACTATATATCAATGAAGTGCAACAGCACATACTTTAATTCTTAGACTGCCTCTTCCTCCGAACCCTTATCAGAATTACAGTAATTAGCAATCCTAATAATACGTGTTGATTTTTTCCATTTGTGCACAACGTAATAATAGTCTTGATTCTTATTAATCCTTGCCATATATGCACCACATAATTAAATTAATAGTCTCGATTCTTAACGTATGTGTATATCATGATCGATGGTCTTGATCTTTGCACATGTGTATCACACTCAACGGTGCCATAATATTCGTATCATAATGGCCTTGATGAGAAGAATCTTTATCTGATGAGGGGATGCCCTAGTTTGTCTGCACAACATTTATTCAAGCTCGTCCGGTTCAACTGCTGGTTAGAAAGATTGACATGCATGATCAAAGTCGACGAACAAATTTCTAAATCTTGGGCTGGTGAGTTGTAAAATTGCTATGAAAAGATGAATATTGTCGATTAATTACCATCATAATGTATACAGCCAGAGAAGATCCAAGGGAGATCATCTCATTCCCCTCACCACTGTGACAGACAAGAAGGCTCTGCAAGTTGGTTGCGGGAGCATTTATAGAGCTGCTGAGTCAGCTATATGGTTAGATTTAGTTTTACACAATCTTGATTAGGAATATAGTTAAATCACTAGATACTCATCGTAATTACCTAGTGTAAATATAGTAACAATTGTACAGAGCACATTACTAGTGATTGAATGACGAAATCAGTTTGTCATCGTTTCTCTCACATTTTCTCTCATTTTCTTTGTTCCCAAACAACTGTTTCTTACATATTACGTTTCATAACTTTGAAAGCTTATGCTGATGGATTGCTTCATTTTTGTAGCTAATTAAATTAGCTACAAATTCAGCCTTTTCTGTCAGAAGGAATGATTTGCAAAAGATGTGCTGATGTCATGGAAAAATTTTCAGTTCGGAATAATAAATAAGTAATACTGCATATCTTCTTACTTAATTTTGAAGCTGAACCTTATGTACATCAACATACCTGGTGCCATCATGGTTGATTTCCTGATCTTCTTTACCGCTGCCGGCACGCCAGATTTCACAGTTGAGAGCCTATATTTTCCGAACAATCTCACCCCAACGGCGCCTTCTGTATCAGAAGGAATGATTTGCAAAGCCAAGAGGAGCCGTTGAGGGAGAGAGTTCGGAGAACATTAACTCTCAAAATCTTCCCATGCAGAGAAACAGCTGAATTTACTTTTTGCATTTGATGAGATGGGGATGTTATTGCTCAGGGTTTTGGGGTATTTGTAGAGTTCATTCAGGGCTAGGGTTTTATTACATGCATAACAAAGGCCCATTTTTTTTAAGGACTTGTTTCCAACCAATGTAAAGGGACTTACAAAGAAACTACTCACAGAATCACAGTCATCTCATAACGGCATTTTATAAAATTCCACGACGTATAATATTTATTCAGTGACGTGCCTTTGGTAACATCCTAAGAGATTGGCATTACACACAGGTTTATTCAGTGAACAATGGCACTATTTGGTGGCTAAGTTGATTTTCTGAAGAAAAGAAAGGAATTAGAAGCTAGCCCACAGAGATTAAGGCTAACGGACGGACTGCGTTTGATCACAAACCGCATGCTCCACTTGATTTTAGTTTCAATTAGTATTAATTTTGGTAAAAAGTAAGGCCAGCTCAGGGTTTCCATCTAAGCAAATGCCTCAGCAACTTCAAAATAGAGCTAGGGCCTAGAGGTGGCCGGGCGAGGCCCTAGGGCACGTTCTAATTGAGGTTTCTGCAATTTTGGAGTGTGGGACAAATAATAACATTATGTCGGGTTATGGTTTTACACAAGGACTCCAGCTTTGTCCTGACTAGATAGGGTCTGCAGCTTTAGGCTTCTCCGGCTTCAAAGAAAAGGGCAAATTCAGTTGCCAATGTTTGCTCCCTAGCTAGTGCCATAGTGCTTCAGCCAGAGCACAATCTTATGTCTCTAGACCTTAACGATTCAAGTTTTTGGGTGGTCAAATAATCAATTTCTTTTAAATATGGCAATAATTAGCCAAGATTTCATTGTATAATATTACTTCTATCTCAATAAGATTCCAGATAATTTCTAAGTCCTAGCTGCTATATATGTAAGACCCTCGCCCTCTATTAGACTTAGACAATATGGTTTCTCTTTTAATCTTCCCATATGGGAAGTTTGGAGCATACACTGGAGTTCATTGGCTAAGCTAATTAAGAAGAAGCATGTGTTTGGCAACCTTATTCTAACCTAATTACACACTAAACCACTCTGACATATATATGGGGGTATATTTGACGCTTAAAACAAAAGAAATGAGTATTTTTCCAAGAACTAATAGTTCCCCAAAATCAAAGTTCAGAACCTAACAATTTAAATTAAGTACCTATTAGAATGAATCATTCTGATGCTGTAAAAATTTCTCTCACATAAAAGGAAACAAAAAAAAAAAAAAAAAAAAAAAAGAACACCATGCACGTACAGAACTGATTAAATGGAGGCATAAGCTTTGACCTCCCCTCCGGTTTCCAACATTCCCATGCTTACAAGGCCAATTCGAGGAAGCATGGCATATTGAAGCCTTCGAGGGAGGTTGGAAGCTTCTCCATTTTTAACTTATAAACAACTATGATAAACAACTATGCTTGCTTGTTTTTTTGCTATGGCTAGTTAGGTTTATATAGGGAAAATGAACCACTATTTGAGAACAAAAATCTTGTGGAATCATCCGTACAAGGCGGTTCACGTGTTTTTAGATTTCTCCAATTTCAATGAGAAGCATAATGTACACCTTATTTAGAAGGCAACTCAAAGGCCTACACTACCACCGTCTTACTGCTTAGAAAAGAATCCACCATGGATTTGATTGGCTTTTCTAAATCTGTTGGCAAGCAGCATACCTGGTTTTTTTTGGATCCATTTCTGATTTGAACTGTGCTGATCTTTTGAGAATCTTGTGACACGTGGGCATTTATAATAGTGTATAGTTGAGATGTGATCACAACCATATACAAAGAAGATCACACAAAAGTCGTATCAGTATTGACTCCAAATCCATATGCATGTAATTATATGTATGCCGACAACATCCATGATTATTATTTCGAAGAATAAATTAAAGATCTCAAATTGACTCCTCGCCCATTACAAAGGTCAAGAGAATATGAATCGGGAAATTCAACCTCGATGGATAAAGAAACTAATTTGGTTAATGGAATTCAACCTAGTGCTAAAAAGATGCCACTTACACAGTCCAGCTAGTTGCTACCTACACCTACCCTACATATCATCAACGTGGAAATGGAATCCTATCCATTGGCTCGAAAAGTCAACTTGATTAAGTTTCTGCAAATATTAGCCCATCAGCCAGCCCTAGAATGCATATATTATGCTGAGAAAGACACCATATAACGTTCAAACGCTTCAAGGAGTTTGGCTCAAACATCCCTGTTTTCATGGGATCGAGATACCAAATGAATTGATTACTGCCAACATACATGCATTCATCTATTAAAATGAAGCATGTTTATAGTACTTTTTAGTGCGAAGAGAAGAATGCTATCACAATAAGCTAGCCATCTATCACAGTTGGGAATATATGATCCGGGGCATTAGTGCAAAGAAAAGAATGCTATCTCTTTCCCAAAATGCATACATATCTGATCTGCTGTAAGAATATTATCTCTCAAATATTCCCCCTATGGCAAATGTGAAGAGGCATGTGTCTTGAGTAATAGAAAACAACAGGAAGGAAAACTTTCACAAGGGGAGTAATCCAAGTAATTAATCAATTTTTTGATGATCAATACAAAGGGATGAAGCTATTTGAATTTTAAAAGCTAGTTACTTTGAACACCATAATATACACTTATCTAATGAGTTTAAAAAATTAAGTTTTACTTTATACATTCTTTAAAGTATCCCAAAAACATTCTTACTTAAACCAATTAAATTAATGATCTTTATTTACTCAAAATATCAATAAAACTATTCAGCACACCTAAATAAAATTTTTAAGAACATTTAGCGTATATTTACAACATTGAAATCAATTTAACTTTATAACAAATGCTCTAACACAATTTTAGTAATTAATTACTTTTAATAAAGAATGTGTTCTTTTTTGCTCCCAAAAAGGAACTTTGTGCAATCGAGAAAGAAGAAGAAGAAGATGTTCAATATGGTTTGCAGTGCAATGAAGAGAGAAGAAGAGGAAGTTTGGGGTTTTTAGATATGGTTTTATATCTTTTGAAAATCAAAAGCAAAAAAGAGGGCCATCTTAATAGTTTTTTGTTTTAAGAAAAAATTGAAAGGTCACACTTACCTTATAGTCAACTTTTTTTTGAAAAATTGATTTGCTTCTTGGTATAACATTTTTAAGTTGTTGGAAGTAAAAAGAATTCAGGATTTATGAATATATATATGTTGAATAATAGATCTGTTTTAAGGGTGCTTGAAGTATTATGTTATATTTAGCTCATAATAGATATTGTTTGTAATAGTAATTCACATTAACGGTATTTTTGTACTCAAAATATTTTTTAAAGTACAAATGGTCCCACCCAAACAATAGTCATCTCTTGCAATCCAAAAACTAGAATATTTGGATCCCCTAATAAGCCTGGGTATTAATTTATACTAAATTTTACATACATTAACATTTTAGTGTTTCAAAGATTTAGGGTAATTTCCATTAGTACTGTTTCAGTTACTATATTTATCTACTACAAGAAAGATTATAATCCGTATAGCTTTTTAGAAAACTTGAATACAATTCTCAAAATTAGTCTACTATATATATATATATATATATATATATATATATATTGGTATCAGAGCCAAGGGAGAGTAGTGGTATATGGTTTAAAGTTATTTGTGTCTGATTAATTTCTTTGAAGTATTAAAATTTGATTAAAATCAGTAATGGGTTTACCTTCGGGTGCTTAGGTAGCATATGGTTGTAAGTCCCGTCTTTGTTTAAGGGCAACAAAACCATTTCGTAGCCTAGGATTGATTTACTGTTTTAAAAGAATTTTAAGACCTTTAAAGTATTTTTCATTCATGGATTCTTTACTCCATAGAACATCATCTTTCTCTAGCTCTTCCTCCGGGAGGACTAGTGTTTCAAAGAATGTTGTGAATTCTGAGGAATTCATAATAGCAGATTTTAATAAAGCTATTGATTGTTGGGAACTTCCAAAGATTTCTAAAGATAAAATTTATAAAATGAAAAAACTTGATTTCTTAAAAACAGATTATGTTATAAAGACAGAAGAACGTGACATAACGCTTTCAAAGCCTTTTGAAACGATTCACTTGTTTACAGATAAATCTTTAAAGCAATTAAAAGAAAAAGGTTTTAATTATGTTCATATTGGTTTAATCCAAATTGGAATAAAACCTTTAACTAAAGAAGGACTTGATACGTCCATATTAGCAGTCCTCAGGGATGGGAGGTTCATCTCCTTTGATGATTCCTTACTAAGTAGTATTGAATCTAGTTTCTGTAAAGGACCCATTTCATTTTATTGTTATCCAAACATAACAGTCTCTCTTAAAGATAAAAACATTATTAAAAGCATGACCCTTCAAATCAAGACTCATAATTACCACATGATTGAAGGATCAATTCCTGTTGTCTTGATCTACAAAATATCCTACAAAGCCATGCACTCGGCGTTCAATACGCAACACAGATTCCAGTCAAAAAAAGATGAGACTCTTCTCTTGCAGACTGACTTGTCCAAAGCAAATATTGTCATTCCAAAACCTATTCAATGGAAAGACATTCACCTTCCAGAAGAATGGATTTTGGATGGAGCCACTGAACCAGTGATTCCAAAACAACTTGAGCCTAATACAGAGTTGCAAAATGTGACTCAGTATTCAGATGGCAGAGTTAAACTATCTTTCAGAAGATCTACCTCTTCCAGATATTCTGACAAAAACTCTGTCTCTAGTATTCCTTCAATGGAAAGAAGATTTTCTAAAATACCATCTGTTGTCAATCTTCCTTTCCAAACTACTAAAGACCAACCTAGGTTTTCTACTTCGGATATACCTAGTTCTTCTATTCGATCTGTAGACTATTCAATTAGTGTACCTCACCCTATATACACTAGCCGTCCACAAGACACTACAACAAAAATGGGCAGTTCCGACCACATTTTTCCGAGGGAATAAAAAATCCCTAGATAAAGATACAATTTCCTAGGGATTTTTTCTGTTCATAGGTAATTAGACAAAAGTAAACATATTATTAGCTAGGGTACTTATTTCCTCGGAAATAAGTAGAAAATTCCCTCGTTAAAGTTGTAAATTTCCAAGGGAATTTGAAATCCGTTGGTAAATTTTGGAAAACTCAACAACATTACCTACAATTTTTTTTCAGTTGGAACAATAGAAAATAATCCCTCGGTATTGAAATAATTTTTTGCGTGAAGCTATTCCACCAAAATTTTCTACCTACGGCATCAATATTTCTCGGAATAAGTAGAAAATTCTCTTGTTAAAGTTAATATATTTCCGAGAGATGTTTAAATCCGTTGGAAAAAAATGAAAATTCCACAATATTTGTTACAGTCATTATCCCTCGGAAACATAACAAAATTCCCTCAGTAAAATATATCATTTTTCGCACTAGTTTAGTGTGCTAAAAGTTTCTACCAATCATATCAAAATTTCTCGAAAATAAATAGAAGATTCCCTTGTTAAAGTTAAATATATCCAAGGGAACTTATAATCTATTGGTAATTAAAGAAAACATATTACCTAGAGTTTATATCCCTAAAAAAAGTGCAAGATGTCTCTCGGTAAAAGAATTCAAGGTTCGTGTCCATTAACTCGCTAAAATTCTACAACTATTTCACCCAATGTAATTCTACAACCATTTCAACCACACACAATTCAATTTCACAACCCAACATTAAAAAAAAAAACTCATATCTTATACAAATAAAAACACACAATTCAATTCCACAACCCAACATTAAAAAATAAAAATAATATATTATACAAATAAAAAAACCACATAATTCAATTTCACAACAAAACATTTAAAAAAAAAAACTATGTAGTGTTTTTTTTTTAAATTTACTGCCGGGTCATGTCGACTTGAAAATTGATCGGGCCTTAAAATTTTGGCTTGAGCCCGACCCGAAACCCGAATATTCGGGTCAAAGACCAAAAAATTCGAGTCAAGTCAATTAAACTAAAATTCAGGCTGGGTCAAATTGCCATCCTTAACTAGCCGGATGGGAATTAGCGGCTAACCGCTTGGGCTTTGGTTTTTTAAATTTAATAGTAATATATAAATGCTGAAAAAAAAGAGAAAAGGTTAAAAGATTTTAATATGCCGCCAAAAAAAGAAAAAAAGGGCGGGCAAAAATCCCTAATTCTTCCTTCCCCTTGTCTCTTTCACAGCTTGCCAATTCGTCAAAAGCCAAAATCTTTCTTTTAAGCCAATCTGACAAAAGCCAAAATCCTTCTTTTAAGCCAATCCACCAAAAGCCAAAATCTTTTTTTTCACCATTGAGCCAGGCGCCAAAATCTTTCTTTTCTTTTGTTTCTCCCAAAATCAATTGGTCAAGAAAAATGGAGGTTGATCACGTAGCCGACATTTGGGTCAGTATCTTCAACCAATTTTTATACTTCTTACTCTTATTTCTTTTATTGTTATTAATATCTAGTTAATTAATCTCTTATTATTATTTTTTTTTTAGCTTTTCACTTCAATTTTTAAGAGTTTGTTTAATTTCTTTAGGTTGATAAATTGAATTTTTAGTTCTTCGGACAAGTAAGCACCTATTCAATGCCAAAAATCAGCAATATTTGCTTGCCAAAAATCATCAATATTTGCTTGATTTTAATAGTATTCAAGCTGGACAAGTTTTGGATTTTTTGAGCCGTAGACAATCTCGTTGACTGTAAAGTATTTTGCGATAACCATTCAAAGGTATTGCAGAATTTGTTTGCTCTATAAATTTTACATTGCTATCATTCCCTCTTTTTTTTTTTTGTAGCTTATTAAGAAATGAAGCAAAACTTGGAAAAGCTTACTCTTATCATTCTCATAACATACTGGGAAATCGTTTAATAACTCAGGTATATGTCTTCCGATTGCTCATGATTTATGTTGAACTTCCTATTACTCTTGGGGAAAGTGTTAGATTTTTAGCTTTTGTTCATTTCTATACCATATAGATGTTGCAATATCCAAAAGTTATGCAATATATTTTCATTCTTTGTAATTTATATCTATATGGAACAAGTAGATAAAATATATTGCCAAATAGAGTTAAGACATTTTGAATCTAAAATTTCTTAAATATGCTAAAAGCTGCCCTCTTTAATTTAGAAATTTATAATTGTTTCTATAGTTATACTGCAGTTGTTTCTGCTATTCAAAACTGCAGATACATATAGAAATTGTTGTATCTGTAGTTTTGAACAATGAAACATGCTTCATTCTAGCGATTTAGAAAAAGAGCATTGCTGTTCTCGGCTGGGCATTTCGCATTTTTTCCAGAGCAGTACCGCTGTTTCGCATTTTGCCCAAAGAGAGAAAGCGATTCAAGTTTCTGCAGTGAAAAAATGAAAAAATGCCCAGCAGGAACAGCTGTTGTTTTTGCATTTTGCCCAGTAGAAACGATTCTTACTATTTCGCGTTGAAAATGCAGAAACGATGAGTGCTGTTTTAGATGAAAATGCCAAACAAGAGTCAAGCGATTTTTTAGTTGAAAAATGCCAAACAAGATGCTTTTTCGCATCACAAATGTTTTCTTTGTTTTTGCACTTTTGGGTATAAAAATTAACTTTCTATACAGTTTTATAGTATAAAAAACAGCAAGCATATTTATACTATTGTTTATGCAGTTTATAGAACAAAACTGCAAAAACCTGTAACTGTTTCTGCAGTTTTGTAACTTTAGAACAGTAAGCACATTTGCCGTACTGTGCTTTTAATTTTAAGAATAATAATAAGTTTTTATATTAATTTTATAAAATGTTTATCTTAATTTCTTTATCAAGGTTAGTAAGATGCCACCAAATAAATCGTGGATGCAATTGCCAAGGTCAACAATGGCTTATTACAATGGAGTACCATCTTTTCTTGATTATGCGTATCGTCATATTCAAGAAGAGGATATGAAAATATTATGTCCATGTGTCAAATGTAGTAATAGATATAGAAGGGTTCGAAGTGAAGTACACAAGCATCTTTTAGAAGAAGGGATAAGGCGTGATTATACTACTTGGTATTGCCATGGGGAGAATGGTGATAGTGATAGTGAAACTGATAGGGATGCTGATGATGGGAATGAAAGTTATGAGAATATTCAGCAAAATGAGTTGTATAACTTGATTCAAGAAGGTTTTTCTCAAGATCCTAATGAGGAGGCACAAAAGTTCTTTAATTTGGTGAAAGAGGTTGAACAACCTTTATATCCCAATTGTGAGAAGTACTCCAACTTATCCTTTGTGGTCAAACTAATGCACATTAAATGCATCAATGGTTGGAGTAATAAATCTTTCAACATGTTGTTGGAGTTATTGAAAGATGTGTTTCCAATGTGTGAAAAGATACCTACTTCCAACTATAAAGCAAAGAAAATTGTAAAAGACCTTGGTCTTCATTATGAGAAAATTGATGCATGTAAAAATGATTGTGTCATTTATTACAAGGAAAATGCACAACTATCCCAATGTCCGATTTGTGGAGTTTCTAGATGGAAGCCTAAAGAAAAAGGTGCTAAAGGATCTAGTAAAAAGGTTCCATGGAAAATCTTGCGCTACTTTCCTATCACACCAAGACTTCAAAGGTTATTCATGTCATCTAAAACTGCTGCAGATATGAGATGGCACTTTGAAAATCGTGTGAAAGATGAGTTGTTAAGGCATCCAGCAGATTGTGAGGCTTGGAAGGCTTTTGATAAAACACATGAGTCCTTTGCATCTGATCCTCGAAATGTAAGGTTGGGGTTAGCTACTGATGGGTTTAATCCTTTTGGAAACATGAACATTGGGCACAGTACTTGGCCGGTTCTTTTATTTCCATACAATCTTCCTCCTTGGATGTGTATGAAACAACCATATATATTTATGTCATTACTTATCCCAGGACCGAAAGGCCCGGGAAATGATATTGACGTATATTTAAGGCCTTTAATTGATGAGTTGAAGATATTATGGGATAGTGGTGTAGATACATATGATGTCTCAAAAAGGCAAAATTTCCAAATGAAAGCAGCGGTTATGTGGACTGTTAATGATTTTCCTGCATATGCTAATCTTTCTGGTTGGAGTACAAAAGGAAAGTTAGCATGTCCATGTTGCACTGCAGAGACCTCATCTCGTAGGTTAAAAAATGGTTCCAAACTGTGCTATATGGGTCATCGACGATTTTTACCTATAGATCACTTGTGGCGGGATCAAAAGATGCAATTTGATCAGAAAATAGATAAGAGAGCCGCACCAAAGCGTCAAAAAGGTTACGAAGTTTTAAATGAACTTGAAGGTTTGAGACCTATAACATTTGGAAAGTTTGGAAAACAACAAGTCATTGCTGGTTTTGGGAAGAAACATAATTGGAAAAAGCATAGCATCTTTTTCCAATTGCCATATTGGAAAACATTATTGTTGCGTCATTGTTTAGATGCTATGCACATTGAGAAAAATGTGTGTGACAATGTGCTTGGCACTATTATGAACATTGAAGGAAAAAGCAAAGACTCTTTAAATGCTCGGTTGGATTTGAAAGAAATGAGGATAAGGCAAGAACTTCACCCAATTGAGGTAGATGGAAAAATTATTATACCCCCTGCTTGTTATACTTTGACAACTGATGAGAAGAAAAGTGTCTTGCAGTGGTTGGCTGATATAAAAGTCCCGGATGGTTATTCTGCTAATTTGTCACGATGTGTTAATGTGAAGGACAAAGAAAATTTATGGCATGAAGACACATGACTATCGTGTATTTTTAGAAAGGCTGTTACCATTATTAGTTTGTGATATTTTGCCTAAACATGTATCTGATACATTAATTGAGTTAAGTAATTTTTTTAGAGAGTTGTGTGCTAAAGTGTTGAAAGATGATGAGTTGGATCGACTTGAAAGTCAAATTGTTATACCTCTTTTCAAGTTAGAAAGGATTATCCCTCCATCCTTTTTAGAACTAATGATACATTTACAGATTCACTTCGCTTGGGAGGCAAAGGTTCTTTGGTCCAAGATAACAATATAGGTGGATGTACCCAATAGAAAGGTAATGTGCAATTTATTTTTTTTAGTGAGTTTATATTAATGAAATAAGCTTACGATATAATTTCTCCATTTCTAGGTTTTTACATAAGCTTAAGGGATATGTTCGCAACAAAGCTCGTCCTGAAGGTTCTATTGCAGAAGGTTACTTAGCTGATGAATGCTTAACCTTTTGTTCTCGCTACCTTCACGGTGTGGAAACTAAATTTAATAGACAAGAGAGAAATTATGATGGAGGTCAGCTCTCTATAGATACATTATCCATTTTTTCCACACCAGGGCGATCATATGGGAACTTACATGTAAGGGAATTGAGTCAAGCTCTTCACAATGCTGCGATACTTTATGTGATTCAAAATTATGATGGATGTCTCCCGTTTATTGAGTAAGATGAAATCTTAGTCTAATATTAATATTAATTTCATTATAAAACATTTTCAACTTTACTTAAAAAAGTTTATTTGCTTACAGGGAACACAAAAATATGTTGTTGAATTCAGGTATTAGAAATGTACACGAGGTACATAGACAAGAATTTATTAGTTGGTTTAAAGAGAAGGTAAAGACTATCTTTTACATAATAATTCAAAGACTTGACTTTCAGCATAACTTGTAATTGTGATATCTTATTATGTCATTTTATTTGTAGATCTTAAAACTTTATAATGAAGGGCAAGCTAATAAGCACATGCTTTCTTTAGCTCAAGGTCCTCGAAAAAGAGCAACATTTTATTCGGGCTACAATATAAATGGATTTAGGTTTCACACAATTCAACGTGATGAAACAAGAAAAACTCAAAACTATGGAGTTGTAGTGAGAAGTGATGATCAAAGTGTTGCAATGCCTTATTATGGAGTGCTGAAAGAAATTGTTGAACTTTATTACAATGAAGGGAATAAAGTTGTGTTATTTAATTGTGACTGGTTTGATACAGTTCGACAAGGAATTGGCCATAAGAGAGATCGTCATGGTAAAATTATTCTTAATATGTCAAGAAAGCTCAGCACTGAAGAGCCATTTGTTTTAGCATCCCAAGCACAGCAAGCTTACTATGTGAGAGGGATAAAAGATCATACATGGAGTACTGTAATTGAGACAAAGCGTCGTAACCTTTATGAGATGCCTAATAATGAAGGAGAACCATATCAAGAAGAAGAGATTCAAATGGCTATGGAATGAATTAGTTTTTTTAGTTTTTTGTCCATTATAGATAAGTAAGTTGAAAAACAAATTTAAATATTAGCTGCTGTTCATTATAATTATTATTCTTTATTGTTTTATTTCTTTTGCTTGGAGATAGTTGTTAGTCCTTTCTTTTTCATGATATTGATTAAGTCTATTGTTTTTCTTGTTGGTAATGGCTTATATTTTGAAAATGCAGATAATTGGCAATATGGGCAAGAAAAGTAATGGATTAGTGACTGCTGACAAGACTTTAGATCAGTATATGATCAACAATAACAATAATGATGATGCAAGAACCTCTCGGGCTGACAATATTACATCAGATATTTTGCTTCCCGCGCAACATCAAAATAGTGAAACTTGTGTTTCCAGCATGGAATCTTCAAAAATGGCTGCAGGTAATTATTTAAATGAACTGAAAAAGATTTTCGTATAATGAAAAATAAGCTAATTGACTATTTCTAAACAACTAGAATTTTAATTTTGTATTATTTTCAGTTAGAAATAAAAGAAAAGGCCGTGGGAAAGCTAAAGGTGCAACTAAAGGCAAAAATATAGAAGTGGAAATACATGTTGGCAGGTTATTATACATGAAATATACATTTACATGTTAATATGTTGTTATTAGATTTATAAGCAAACTTTAATATATTTTTATGCATAATTAATGAATAAGTATAATGGTTTAATGTGTTAGGATCATAACTACAGAAGTCGTTCGAGAAATTTCTGTTATTTTCCATGAGTGTATCTCAGGTCCTTGGATAACATTTTCTGAATATCCACAAGAAGCATTTGAAAGATTGTTTGGAAATTTTAAGAATGTGGGATTTACTTATACGTGTACTGAGGAAGAGCTTAAAGAAGCTGTCCGAAAATGTGTAAAATTTCGCTATCCTGATTGGATGTCAGAGTTGAGAAGTGGTATTTTTGAGAAGTATAAATCACCTGGTGAGTGTTATGCTCATAATCCAGATTGTGTACCCCCTACTGTGTGGAGACAAATGGTTGATAAATGGATGAATAAGAATTGGAAGGTAATTTGTGGAAGTTTTATGATTTTAACTTTTTTTTTTTCAATTTTAACTAACATACAAGATATATCCTAATGGTCTTATTATTGAATAACATGCAGAAAAAAAGTATGATAAACAAGAGTAATCGATCATCAAGCGCACCGCTCATACAATGAGTTCGATTCCTATGGCTAAGTGTAGGAAAGATCTGCATGCAGTTTTTTTTTTTTTTGAGTTTTCAACATTTAAAAATTATAAATATGCATGCATTTGTGTGTATGAGCTGGTGTTTATTTTATATCCAAATTTTTTATTTAATTTCAGTTAGATGAATCAGGAGTTGAACCTGATCCAATTGAATGCTTCAGAAAGTTTCATGTCAAAAGAAATGGTGACTGGGCAAGTGACCATGCAAAGGAACTACACGTACATACTTTGGTCACTTGTGATTTATTTATTGTATTTTTTAATTTTATGTATAAAAAATACATTATAATCTGAAAATGTGTAGGAGAGCATGGAATCTTTGTATCAAAGTGATGGTGCTGAAAAGTCTAGCTTGGCTATTTACCGTCAAGTAGTCGGACCGCCTAAGAAATGTCGAGTTGTGGGCTGGGGAGGTATTATTATAAATATAATTGAGTCTTTTATTACCAAAAAAAATATAACTTTATTTAAGTAGTATTAGGTTAGTACTTAATTTGGACCCTATTTCTACATTTTTATTTTGACACCAAATTTTGTTTTCAACTGAGTGTAGGTATGAAACCAAAAAATATTTATCATTCCTTAGATGAAGGAAGTGGTAAGGACATTCATGTGATACCAAGGAGAGAATTAGAGCTAAAAGTAGAGAAAATGGAAGAAGAATTAAGTGAGCTAAGAAATGTGAAAGAGCAAATGAAGAAAATGGAAGAGAAAATGAATTTTATTATGTCTCAATCAAGTTTCCAGCAAGAATTTAACAAGGTATGATTATTCTCTCTGCCCCTCTCTCTTGCTCAAAAATAAATCTTGTTATTATTAAAATTTATTGTTGATAGATAATACATCTTAATAAGTATTGTTGTGAAGAATCTATTCTAGAATCATTACTTTACTTTCAAGGACCCTTAATAATAATTGCCGAACTATGGTATTATAGTTTGATAATGATATTTTAATAAAGTTATTAAAGATTGATGGTTGAAAAAGATAGGGAACACATATTTGAGGGAATATATGTGGCTTGATTTATTTTTAGTATATGTACATGGTAAATGGAAGTTTGCAAATACACTGAGTGCTCAATGGCTAATAAAAAAAATGTTATATATAAATGGCTGGTTTTTGGAGAGTTCTCGAGCCTTTGTTTATAACAAGGGGAAGACAAAGGGGGAGAACAAAAGGGTGTAGGAAAGAAATAGAGAAATTGATTTTCTTTTTGTTCCAATTTCATCTTTCTCTTCTCTGACACACTATAGCTAATGCTAATGTTCCATGTATTTCACAGAGATGTAGTTTAAGTCTCAAAGCTATAGGCTTTATATTTGTGTTATTTAACAACATAAAAGCATAAGTGTTTTTTTTTTTCTGCTTTTGATTTTTGGGCTGAGTTTAGTTTGATTATTTGTCGACAACAAAAGGAAAAAAATTGTGCTTTTGGATCAGTTTAGTCTAGTTTATGATTGAAGTATCAAGAATAGCTAATAGAGAAGAAAAAACCAGTGAATTTTATGCAATGCTGGGATTGAATAAGGAATGCACTACAACAAAGCTCAAGAATGCTTATAAGAAACTTGCACCAGTTAGAGTTAACAGCCCATTCTTTTGATTTCACCTTTTCAAGTAACTGAGTGGTCTTGCTGCAATTTGATCTTTGTTTTCCATTTGTCCATTTGATTTGGTTTTAATACATGCATGACCTTGTTTATGAAGTTAAACAATGCAATAAGGTTTCAAATCCCAAATTAAATAGATGCCCTAGATTACTTTTAAATCCCAAAATTGAATGATTGAATCATGTTAATGTCTTTTTTATTCTTTAATTGTCAATATAGCATAGTAGAGTAACAAAATATGGTTTTAAAATTATGCAGGATAATATTGGAGAAGATGAAGATGAAGACCAAACTGCAAGTGATGATTCAAATACTTGATGGAATGTTGAAGAAGTAAGAATGTGCAATGTAACTTTTTGTTAATTAATCCTGACAAAGAATCAAGAAGATGAATAATTTTGTATATGGTTGAACAATGACTAAACAACTTTAGATGATTATGTTAATACTATTATGATTTCCATCAAATTAGATGATTGTATATGTAATTTTAGGTACATTCTTATCCAATTTGAGTATGAATAGCTTAACGAATCACAAAGAAAATAAATAATCTATTTTTAAAAACCATTTAATATTAATCAATATCATGAAATTACATTTCTAAGGGATTAATATATATCTCCTATCACTTAATATGAGGCGATCAATCAACAAAATTCATTGGTATTTAAAATTGACGGAAATGTATTTTCACCAATGTTGAAATTCTCTTGGAAATACTTTATTACCGAGGGAAACAATTTGTAGTTAACAATTATATCTACGGATTTAATCTTATTACCGAGGGAAAAACTCCCTCGTTAATACTTATACCAACGGTCTTTGTTCTCATTACCGAGAAATTAAAACTTGTAGGTATACTATTTTACGACGGACTAATCGAGTTACCTACAAAAATTTCCGCCGCCAATAAGCTATTACCGATAAATTTTTCCCTAGGAAATATTTTTATCTCATCGACCAAAAAATTATGCCGACAAATATTTTTTATATTACCGAGGGACATTTCCCTTGGTAAAAAATAATTTTCCCGAGGGCTTGTAGGATTTACACATTTAACGACAAGCGTTTTCACGACGGAAGCCGACGGAAAAATTCCCTAGGAAATAATTATTACCCAGGGAAATACTGTATTTCCTAGAGATTTCGTCCCTCGATAAAAGGATTTTTTGTTGTAGTGAGAACAAGGCCAAGAAGAGAAAGAACCTTCTTCTCCAACATCCCCCACATTTTCTGCAGTTACCGAAAATGTCATAGGAGTCATTGAAAAGGATTTTGAACTAGATAAAAATCTTTTACATAATGATTTCTATTCAGACAATAATAAAGAAAAAAGACTTTGGTTTTTTAAACACTTTCTAAACCAAAGAAAACAGATTCAAGAATTATATTATGAATTTGTTAATTTTCATAAAGTCCATATTTTATTTTTTGATTGGTTTGAAATGTATGCTTCAAACAACAACATTTCCTATCCCTTCAAAGCATCTAACCCTATCACGATTAGAAAGAAAACTCCAGAATGGAACCTTTCTGATAGTGATAGAATCATTGAAGCCGAACATCCACCTCTAAGGAGTTTAACCATAAATCAGGGTGAACCTCCAACTCAGATAAAAGCATCTCCTTACAAAATTACAAAAGCAAATGTAGAGTAAAATTTAGATAGTATTATCCAACAGAATAATTTCTGTAATACTAATCTAAATACAATAGGAAAACAACTGACTAGAATTGAGAACCGAATCCAACAGTCAACCATTTCTGTTTCTCCTATTCAAAGACCTATTTCCACAAAGACTGATTCCTTGAAAAAGCTTAAAGAACCTATTTTCAAACCTTTCCAGGTTTCGAAACATAGTCAAAAGCTTGTTCAAGAATCCAAATCAGATTTTGCTAAAGCCATTAAAGAACAACTTGACAGAATAGAAGCATCTTCTTCTTCTGCTTCTACTTCTAGAAACCAAATTGCTCCTGACACCCAATCCAAGTCCATTGGAGTTTTGGATCAAGATCAATCTTCAATTGCCTCTTCTGATATAGAAGCCTTTAAAGAAGAACCAATTCCAAAAGCCAATAAAATTCATTGGGAATTAGCACTTCCTGCTAGTTCTCGTTCTCCTCCAGATTTAGCAATTGATAATAGGCCCAGTGCACTAAACCAATCTCGGTTTAATGCATCTTCTGTCTATGAGTGGAACATAGATGGAATGTCTGAGTATAATATACTTGGCCTATTACAACAAATGACCATGGCAGCCAATGCCTATAAAACCCAATCAGGGACTTCTGACAAAGCTATTGCAGAAATCCTTATTGCGGGTTTTACGGGTCAACTTAAAGGTTGGTGGGATCATTTCCTCACCAAACAGCAACAATCAGATATCTTGAATGCCATTCAAGTAAATGAGGATGGAACACCCAACCTCGATGAATTTACTAACCCCATTCAAAATGCAGTTGCAACTTTAATTTTGACCATTTCCTTTCATTTTATTGGAGATCCTTCTCACTTAAGAGATAAAAACGCTGAGTTACTACATAACCTAAGATGTAGGAAACTTAGTGATTTCCAAGCATACAAAACCACTTTCTTTACCCGAGTTTTTCTAAGAGATGATGCAAATCATTCCACTTGGAAAGAAAAGTTCCTTGCCGGTTTACCTACCCTTTTAGGTGAAAAGGTAAGAAACACGATTAAAGCCTTATATGACAATCGCATTCCTTATGATGAACTCACCTACGGTGAACTTGTCAGTTTCATTAATAAGGAAGGTTTAAAGATTTGTCAAGATTTGAAATTACAAAAACGTCTAAAATGGGAGCTTAGAAAGTTTAAGCAAGAATTAGGCAGTTTTTGTAAACAATTCAATTATGACCCCTTTAAAGCTTCAACCTCAAAAGACTGTAATGGTAAGTGTTCTTCAAAACCTTACAGGAAACATTATAAGTCAAAAGGTCATAAAAGGTTCCTTTCAGAACCTAAAGAACCTTACTATAAGAAGCCCTCCAGGCCTTATAGAAAACCCAATTTTCCCAAAAGAAAACATACCAAACCTACTTCAAAGCCTAAAGCTCCTTTTAACTACAAGGAAGCCACTTGCTACAAATGTGGAAAGAAAGGCCATACTGCAAAGTATTGTAGAATGAGCAAAAAACTTCACGAGCTGGGTCTCGAGGAAGAAATTCTTTCCAAAATAGCATCTCTTCTTGTAGACACTTCAGAGTCTGAATCCTCCATGACTGGAGACAGTGAGCCTCTTCAAGTTGATGAGTTAATCGACTCTGATACTTCTGATTATTCAGATAGTGATTCTGAGTCAGAATCATATCTAAAGAAGATTAATGTCTTGACTAAAGAACAAGAAACATTTCTTGAGTTAGTCAAACACATTTCTGACCCCACTCTTCAAAAGGAGTATTTAGACAAGCTTCTAAAAACTCTTGAACTCAGTGAAAGACCTGAGACTTCTAAAATCCCTGTTATCAAAAAGCATGCATATGATCTTACCACAATTTTGGATAAAAAGAAAGTCAAAAACTTGAGTCCTTCTATTCAAGATCTTCAAAAAGAAATCAAAGATATTAAATCTTAGATTAAAGAATTAAAAGAAAAATAAAAAATTGATTCTGATACTATCCAACTACTTTTACAAAAACAGTTGGAAGAACATTCTGAAAAAGAATCAGAATCTGAAAATGGTGATAATCAAAATCTCGAAAACATTGAGTCTTTACCCAATAATTTCCTTTTTATTTTAAAACAAATCACCACAAGGAAATATTTGATTAAAGTAACCTTAGTCTTTTCCAAAGAATTTGAATTTGACATTGTCGCTCTTTTTTACACTGGTGCAGATTTAAACTGCATCAGAGAAGACATTGTCCCCAGGAAGTTTCATGAAAAAACAAAAGAGAGACTTTCTGCCGCCAACAATTCAAAGTTAAAAGTTAATTTTAAAGTTGATACCTCTGTGCATAATGATAATTTTGAATTTAGGACTTCCTTTATTTTAACTAATGATATTCATCATGCAGTCATTTTGGGAACTCCTTTCATAAATCTCATTACCCCTTATACTGTCAATTATGATAGTATATCTTTTAAAGCAAAAGATAAAAAACTTATTTTTCCTTTTATTGAAAACCCTAAAACAAGAAATTTGAATATTGTTAAAGCTTGTTCTGTCTATAAAAATCAAATCAATGTTTTGCTTAAAACAAAACAGAATGATTTAGTTTGTCTTAAGAAAGACTTGAACTTACAAAGAATAGAAAATCAACTTAATAACGATTTTCTAAAAAGAAATATTTCTAGTTTTAAAGCCTTAATTGAAAAAGAAATTTGTGCTGATTTACCCTCTGCATTTTGGGAAAGAAAACAGCACATGGTAGATTTACCATATGAAATATCTTTTGATGAAAAACAAATTCCTTCAAAAGCTCGGCCTATTCAAATGAATATGGAATTAGAACAACATTGTAGGAATGAAATTAAAGATTTAGAGTCTAAAGGGTTAATTGTGAAATCAAAGTCTCCTTGGTCTTGTGCTGCTTTCTATGTCAATAAAAATTTTGAGATAGAAAGAGGGACACCTAGATTGGTGATCAATTATAAACCATTGAATAAAGCTTTAAAATGGATTAGGTATCCAATACCTAATAAAAAAGATTTGCTCCAAAAACTTCATTCTGCATTTATATTTTCAAAATTTGACATGAAGTCTGGATTTTGGCAAATTCAAATACATCCTAAAGACCGTTATAAGACTGCTTTTACTGTTCCATTTGGACAATATGAGTGGACTGTTATGCCATTTGGCTTAAAGAATGCCCCTTCAGAATTTCAAAGAGTTATGAATGATATTTATAACCCTTATTCTGAATTTTGTATTGTCTATATTGATGACGTTTTGATTTTTTCTCAGAAAATTGATCAACATTTCAAACATTTAAAGACTTTTTATTTTGCCACTAGAAAAGCTGGTTTAGCTGTCTCTAGTTCAAAAATTTCTTTATTTCAAACAAAAATCAGGTTCCTAGGTCATTATATTTCTAAAGGAACCATCACACCCATTGAAAGGTCACTTGCATTCACTAACAAGTTTCCTGATAAAATCTTGGATAAAACCCAGTTACAAAGATTTCTTGGAAGTCTAAATTATGTTCTTGATTTTTGTCCTAACATAAATAGGATTGCAAAACCCTTGCATGACAGATTAAAGAAAAAACCATTCGTGATGGGAAGAACATACTAGAATCATAAAACAAATAAAGAGCATTGTTAAAGATATTCCATGTCTATTTTTGGCTAATCCTGCATTACCTAAGGTTGTTGAAACTGATGCATCAGACTTAGGATATGGAGGGATTTTAAAACAAGTTGAAAATGGTAAAGAACAAATTATCCAGTATGCTTCTGCACATTGGAATGAATGTCAGAAAAATTATTCTATTATAAAGAAAGAAATTCTATCTATTGTATTATGCATTTCAAAGTTTCAAAGTGACTTGTTAAATCAAAAAACAAAAGAGAATCTACTATAAAAAAGATTCTTCATTCTGCATTGTCCCCAGGAAGTTTCATGAAAAAACAAAAGAGAGACTTTCTGCCGCCAACAAAAGAGAGACTTTCTATAAGGCCTGGAGGGCTTCTTATAGTAAGGTTCTTTAGGTTCTGAAAGGAACCTTTTATGACCTTTTGACTTATAATGTTTCCTGTAAGGTTTTGAAGAACACTTACCATTGATCTTTTGAGGTTGAAGCTTTAAAGGGTCATAATTGAATTGTTTACAAAACCCGCCTAATTCTTGCTTAAACTTTCTAAGCTCCCATTTTAGACGTTTTTGTAATTTCAAATCTTGACAAATCTTTAAACCTTCCTTATTAATGAAACTGACAAGTTCACCGTAGGTGAGTTCATCATAAGGAATGCGATTGTCATATAAGGCTTTAATCGTGTTTCTTACCTTTTCCCCTAAAAGGGTAGGTAAACCGGCAAGGAACTTTTCTTTCACAGTGGAATGATTTGCATCATCTCTTAGAAAAACTCGGGTAATGAAAGTGGTTTTGTATGCTTGGAAATCACTACGTTTCCTACATCTTAGGTTATGTAAGTAACTCGGCGTTTTTATCTCTTAAGTGAGAAGGATCTCCAATAAAATGAAAGAAATGGTCAAAATTAAAGTTGAATCGCATTTTGAATGGGGTTAGTAAATTCATCGAGGTTGGGTGTTCCATCCTCATTTACTTGAATGGCATTCAAGATATCCGATTATTCTTTGTTTGGTGAGAAATGATCCCACCAACCTTTAAGTTGACGTAAAACCCGCATAAGGATTTTCGCAATAGCTTTGTCGAAGTCCCCGATTGGGTTTTATAGGCATTGGCGCCATGGTCATTTGTTGTAATAGGCCAAGTATATTATACTCGAGACATTCCATCTATGTTCCACTCATAGATGTAAGATGCATTAAACCGAGATTGGTTTTAGTGACCGGGCCTATTATCAATTCTAAATCGGAGGAGAACGAGAACTAGCAGGAAGTGCTAATTCCCAATGAATTTTATTGGCTTTTGGAATTGGTTCTTCTTTAAAGGCTTCTATATCAGAAGAGGCAATTGAAGATTGATTCTGATCCAAAACTCCAATGGACTTGGATTGGGTGTCAGGAGCAATTTGGTTTCTAGAAGTAGAAGCAGAAGAAGGCAATTGATAATAGGCCCATGTCCATTTTCAACTTGTTTTAAAATCCCTCCATATCCTAAGTCTGATGCATCAGTTTCAACAACCTTAGGTAATGTAGGATTAGCCAAAAATAGACATGGAATATCTTTAACAATGCTCTTTATTTGTTTTATGATTCTAGTATGTTCTAATACCAATAAGACCAGGAATCGTAGAGTGTGTGAACTTTGAAGGATTATAAATCCAGATTTTAAAAAGTTATTGGTTTTTAAGGAAGTGATTACGGTTGATGAAATAAAAATTTTAACTTTATTGTTGTAGATTTTAGTAAGTTGATTTGAGGTACGTGGCTTGTTTACCAACAGTGCAGACCAGACTAATGCCCATTCGGGTTCATCTCTGGAATTTATGTCGTTGGAATCCCGCCAATATATCACAAGATTACCGTCTTTAGATATTAGTCAATATTATTAGCAAACCTAACCACAGGGATTTGCAAAATAAACATGCATTAAGGTTGGTTGCTAGTCATACACAGTACCAGATATGGATCCCAGAAATGGTGCTCTGAGTAAAGGGGAAGAAGAGAAATACAACTGAGGGAGAGATCAGGTCTCTATGCCTCAGAGGAACGTAACAGTTTTATGGCAGATCTGATATAGATCAGTCTGCAAATCATACAGAAAGCTTTAAAAATTTAAATTGCAGAAATTTAAATTACAGAAAGCATAAAATTAATATACAAACTTGCTTTAAATAAATTACATATAAACTTTAAATTGAAATAATTAAAAGCTTACATGTATCAGGTTCTTGAATGCAGAAATGCTTTAAGAAAAGAGGGAGAAGAAAGATGGGAAATTGATCTTCAGACGGGTATATTACCCTTAGATCCCAGATTCCCAATCTTAAATGAGAGAGAGAGAGAGAGAGAGTGAGAGAGAAAGAGAAGTTCTTGAGAGAGAATTAGATTGGAGAAAACTAGATGGATCCCTCAACTGGAGGTGAATGGGAACTATATACCCAAAATCCAAATAGTAAAAATAAACAGTCTCGCTACAGTAGATCTGCTACAGCTTCGCTACAGTTGGTTGCTACAGCTTCGCTACAGTGACGAGTGGAAAGGCAACAGTTGGTCATCTCGTGTGCTGGTCAATCAGCCGGGAGTCACGTGAGACAAACAGGAGGTCTTTAGAAAAGTAGATTCTTATCCCCTCAGCTTTTTTCTCGTGAAGAGAATAGTGAGTGAAGGGAGATAATTATCTGAAAAATGTCAAAAGAAAAATTACAAGGAGATAAATGACTTTTTTTTTTTTTAATTACAGTATCTACAAGGCTTTAATGCTTGATTGGTGAGAAAATGCCGAAGCAGTCATCTTCATTTTCATCACCGAAGGAGATGAACGGCTCCTCTTCTTCCGGATCAGATGATTCTGCAACAGACGGTTCTGATCTTGAAGCTAAAAGCTGTTCCATAAGCTTGAAATATTCCTCTTCAGATTTGGCTCCAGCCAACATGGATTGAGCTTTTGACTTCTGAGTCAGGAATGTACTTTGGGCTTTAACGGATTCAATAGTGGGCTTTATATGTCCTTTTGCAGCAAGCCAACCTTGGACAAGATGTTCGGTTAACTTGGCGCTTTCATTAAACTTGTTCCACCATTTGACTTTAAATTCTCGTTGAAAAATAACCTGAGAGTCTTGGGTGTGATAGTTTAAATGCCACATCCAAACCCAAGGTAAAAAGAAATTTGTACAGAAGCAAAGAAAGGGGGAGAACCTTGCTTCTGAAGCAGAAGGAATATAATGGGCTCTAAAGAAGTCCAAACACTTAGTGGCATTTGGGGTCAGGATTTCTGGGCAAGGCCCAAAGAAAGTCCACTAGTGTTTAAACCAGTTTGGAAGGCTTTGAATGGTTATATTCGAATTGAAGAAAAATAACCATGAATGAGTCTTTTTTGGGTTTTGTATAAAAAATGTATTATACCATGCCTGTTGGTAATCCCAGTATGAGAAAGACAGACAATGGTTTGGATTATTTTGGAAATTTAAAGGGAAGGCTTTAGACTTATGGAGTTGATCACCCCATTGGTTTGGGCTAATGACTTTAAGAATGGTGGCCGTAGAATAGGCCGGTTCTTTGTGGGCTTCACTAAGGACAAAGTGTTTAAACTTTACTGACTCTGTAAATTCCAAGATATCGTGATAATAGGACTGGGGTTTTGTTAAATCCCATGGTTTAAAAAACCAGCCTTTGGGAAAAATCTTTGAAATTGCTTGAAATGGGTCAGCATTATAAAACCCATCTTCTACAGTAAAAATGTTTTGGTGATAGGGTTTAAAATACCAATCCGATCTTGGAGAATTCTTTGATTGGGAAACCACAACCTGGGAAGATGAACTTCCACTTGAAACAAGTTCTTTAGAAATGGGAAGCTTTGAAGATGCTTTAGAAATTTGTTTTTCTTCTTTCTCTGGAATGGGAGAAAGAGTTTGGGAAAAACTTTGTAATGCAAACATAAGTTCAGGGGATTTAGAAATGGATTTCATCCATTCATTTACCTGTTCTTGTGATGCTAAGGCTTTAGACTGGGCCTCTTGGGCTTCAACAGTATCAATCCAAGACTTTATAATCCGTATATATATATATATATATATATATGGTTCCACTTCCTAGTGGTAGAACTAAAATTTTTAAATGATGTAATTCATAATTAGAGCTAGTTTGTTAATGCTATAATTTTTGAAATAATTATTGCCAATTGTACTATAAAAATAATCAACTATGAAGCTAATCAATTGAACGTTTGGTAAATTTTTCTATAAAAAATACTGTGGGTTTGGTAAGTAGTCGTATGCATTTGATAAATCTATACGAATAAATTACTGTGAGAATATAAATGATTGAAATGGATAAGATATAATATAATTTATTTGTGCATTTATAAACATGTATATAAACTATTTTTTTATTGTATATATAATAGTTGGTTACTAAAATAAATAGTTTTATCTTATTAATTTAATTTTTTTATCTTTTTATCATAATATAATTGTCAATACTGTTAATTTCTTTAAATCTAATGATTTTATTTCCTAATCAATGAAGATAATCTTAAATTTTTATAATATATGTGAGGATGTATATGAAATTAAATTAAGCATCAAATTTTGAAAAGTTCATTGTCTACTTTTCAAGATCTACAGTAAAATGAGGTGATTCATCAAAAGTGATTTAAAAAAAAAATACCAAATACTAAATTATCTTTTAACTTTTCAAAAATCATTTTTAAACTTTTTAGAAAGTAATCTCAATCAGGCCCTTATAAATGTTAATTTAAGACTCCATAAAAATGTGTGTACATAAAATCTCTAATGAGAGCATTTTTTATTTTAATAAATTCAGAGTGGCCGTAATATTACCCAAAATAAGTTTTTAATGTTATATATATATATATATTTTAATACATATCCTCACTCGATGAGTATTCTATATGCAACACATTTTGATATGAGCGCGCACTTTATAAAATAGTATTCTATACACACATAAATATAAACTGCTATGACGTTTGTGGACTAAGTGGGCCAAATTTTTTGCGTTTTTGAAACATGGAAAGAGGTTCAACAAACCGAAGGATCTCTTATCCGCAATAAGTAGCCACAATTCAATCTTAAGATGATAAACCTTACGAGATATGAAACCAACAAATTTTAAAAGTCTCTCTTCTAGTTCAAGGTCGGTGGCAATAGGAGGGCGGATGTGCAAGGTCTGTGAAAAGCTAATAAATTGTTTGCATTTGCTTCAAAGGCCATCAACCAGCGCATCTGGTGTAGTGGTATCATAGTACCCTCCCACGGTACTGACCGGGGTTCGATTCCCCGGATGCGCATATAATTGTTTTGTATTTTTTTATCAAAATACCGAAAAAGAGAATGCATAAAACTTGTTTAAGAAAACGGCATAGGAAACAAATCGTTCTCATTCCTCACCACCTACAAAAAAATGAAAAGAATGGCAGTGCAGTGTTTCTGAACATGGCCTCTCCTTTAATCGTTGAAGGACCGACTACTTTGACCAACGCATAAGTCACATTTATTTTATAACGCCATAGAGTAACGTTATGGATACTTTGACCTTGTTCAATACCATTTTGAGGGCCTTATTTCATTTTTGTTTCATATGTAATACACGTTTGTTAGGTGCAAAAAATATGTTTTAATATAAACAGGATGAAATAATGTAAGTTTTAATCTCCGTCAAACTCAAATTCTATAAGATAGAAGACAAGTTTTTCTAACTTAATTATATTTTTGATGGTTTTTTTTTTCATAAAGAAACCACCACTCAAAAGTATGACCAAGTGAAAAGATATATTAGAGGAGATGGTATAATATTTTTTTTAGGTATTTTCTTTTCTTCTTTTTATTATTTGTTATTGTGCCACTTTTAATTTCTAATTTGAGCATTAAAAGGTACGTTAATAACACCCTCATCAATAATACCCTCAACAATCTTTAATAAGTTATTATCTTGTAAAATTTCGACCATCAAACTCTTCAATCTTATCGGTGGCGATCCTAGAGACATCAAACTCTCTCGTAACCCATTCTCCAAGTAAAACATCGCTCACTCAACTCTTACTGTGTGGTCAAATTTTTTGTACCAATAGTTGGTGCCGTTTGTAAGGAGAAAGGATTGATAAGAAGCCTGAAACAGCTCAACAACTATGATTTAAGGAAGCATGGTGAGCCTTAAAACGCTACCGTTGGGTTCAAACACGAATCAAAATTGGGAGTAGCTCAGCTTTGCAAAACAAAAATCGTGTTGCCAGCTTACCAACATAAGGGCAAAAGAATACAAACAATGAAATAAGTATTAATAGAAAAGCAGAGAAAAGAACCCAAACATGAGCAAAATCAAGCCGTCGTTCGCGGCAACTACACTACCACCAGAATCGGTGGTCATCAGTAGAACCTCTAAAAAGGACGGATCAAAGCTGCAAACTTCTTACAGAAGCACTGCCGCGAACCCGCGGATTCATTCGAGATCTCCTCATATCATTCACATTGTTTGTCCCCATTTTCTCATGTTATTTGCTTTTCATACATTTTGTTTTCATGCGCCCCCCCTTAGGTGTCTTCATTAATTCATTACCTTTTGCTTATAAGGTTTGTGTTCCCCTTATTAACGAGAATAATACTTAACGCATGCAGTTTGATGACATAAATTAAAATTAATAGTCAAGCCAACTCTCAACGTGACCCCAAAGAATGCAAAGGTCAGCTTGCTTTCCACTTCAAGTGCCTTTGAAACAACACAATCTCCACTGTCCAGCAATATCGTCATAAAATAAATTTGCCTAAAATGGCATTAATTATTATCTATGCTCCAAATGAACCCTTCAAGTGATCATGTCCTCTCCGCAACCCGAAAACCGATCGAATCTGTTGAATCATCCATCCAAAATCTAATCAAAAGCTTTTACAGAAGGCTTGAATATTGGAAACTCCTTTTGAATATCTCCGAAGAACAAAGCCAGCAGCTGATCAGTAAAGCAGCACCATGGAGAAACCAGCTAGCCAGTCTTCTAGAGTCAGCCACCGTTCGGGCAATCACAATGTCACTGCTTCTCTTGGATCTTCTCTTCACCATTCTTGAACTTGCTTCTTCTCTACTACATTCTTGTTCTCCCAAAAAGAATTATTATTCTAATTCTTTAGATGATCATCGGCAAGTTTGGTACCACTGGGTTGGAGTTGCAATATTATGCGTAGTTTCTTTAAAGAATATGGCTCTAGCAGCAGCTCTAGGCGGGGGATTCTTTAGAAGGCCAGGCAATGTGATTGATGGTGTGGTTGTTATTGGGGCTATATTCTTGGAAGCGTTTTTGGGGAGAACTGGAGGCGGGTTGCTAGTAATTGTAAGTTTGTGGCGTGTTATGAGGGTTGTTGAGAGTGCCTTTGAGTTGAGCGATGAGGCCATCGAGGCACAAATTCAAAGTATTTTATGCCAGTTCCAAGCCCTCCGCGATGAGAATACTAAACTTAACGAGATCATTGCTGAAAAGGATGTTATTATTGACATGCTCCGAGAACAATTGTATCAATATTGTCAACAACATGCAAGCACTAGCGCAGTGCATTAAAATGCTTAAGAATAAGCACTAGAATAACATCTTTTTGTGTTTTTAAATTTATTTGGATTTACTTTTTGAAATATTCATATTTCTGTCAAGCCACTAATCAGGGACGTAACTAAAAATTTTGTTTAAACTTAAACATCATAAATTTTAGTACCATCGAAATTATCAGTTAAAAATACCCCCAAAATAAAATTCAGTTTGTTCAGCGATCCACCCATTATTCATTCACACTCTCAACTTTACAGAACATACGCAATTATATTTACCAAACAAACATGCTAAATTATTAAATTATTTAACAAGTGATTGCGTCCAAACCTAAATTTAATAAACATACAATCAACTTATTTGAAGCAAATGCAATCGTTAAATGCAATCGCTACAAGCGTTGAAATTAAATAGTTTTACGGCGACTAAAAACAGAGGAGTGTTACGAACACGCGTGGAGCTCCAACTTTAACAGCTGCCTAATATTGAAATATGAAAATAACTTGAAACATCCTTATCCACATCGGAGTTTTGAACTGATTAGTGTGTCGCCATGGACACAAGTCACTGAGACGGCATACACACGAAGCCGAGGCAACATCATCATTTTATACACAAAGGATCATACTTTAGTTGTTCATTAACCAAACATCATTCATCTCAATTTACAATCATACCCATCAGAGAGTATCCAGAAGTAATCCCTACAAACAACCAAAGGGCCGAAAAGAAAAAAGAAAAAAAAAAGAGGAAATAATAACAGTAATTTTTTTTTAAAAAAGGACCACTTCCAGTTGTTTTCAGACTTGCTTGGGGTCAACACCAACAGACTTAAGAGTCTCGACATGGTGTTTATGAGCATAAGCATCTTTACGGATGGGATCGGCTACGGGATGATCGCCGTAGTCAAACTCCTGAAAGTGCGCTACCTTTCTGAAGAACGACTTGTTCAGGAACTTCTCAGCATCGTTCACCACCTTTTCGGGGTCGTGCACTTCCGGCACGGTCTCTCGCGTCTTCTTCCTCACGTACACGTTGGGCGAGCGCGCCAGCTGCTGCGTCGCCGTGACCAGCCCCAGAGACACCGACAGCGCTATCATGCTAATCGCCACGAACACCGGCACAAAATCGCCCTTCTGAACTGGTTTTGGAAACTGTAATTTTGGCCTTTGTTGCTCTTGAAAATGGGCGTAATCGGCTGCGGTGGGCGCGTAGGATTTACTTTTCGGAGTTGTTGAGGTTGCATATGGTGCAGTATTTCCTCTTAGACCACCCATTAGTGACCTTAAATTACCCTGGAAAAAAAAATGTACACGAAAAAGATTATTTTTTCAAGTTACGAGCAAACAAGTCTATTGGATCTTGATTGAAAGATAAAATAAGTAAAATTACTCACCACTGATCTGAAAGCCATGACTGTAGTTTTTGTTTTGAGTGAGAGTTGTTCTGGGTTGATGTGAAAAAGGAGATTCTTAGCTCGCTTGTATTTGATCCTGCTTTGGCTTTGCTTTGCTTCACTTGACGTGTGTGCATATATATTTTATAGATATATATTGGGTGACACAGAGGAGAGGGTTCTGGAGCCACGTAGTGAAAGTTGCATAAGGCGAGTTACTGAGTGACACTTGTCGCGAGAATAAAGTGTACACCTTGCTATAGAAACCTCTTGAAGCAACACGTATAATCTCTCAACAGTTTTTCTCTTTTATTTTATTGGAAGATTTTAATTTTACAGACCAATGAAAATAAATGGTTTGTCTTTGTAGATGGCAAATTGTTAGTCGACGTCTCGTCGGCCATTGGTTTAATATGGTTTAAATATTTAATTGTTCACATTATGGAAGTACTGACTAATTATCAAAATTCTTTTATTGTAGAGAAAAGATACACATATTCACTGTAAAGTCGGTGGGATACATATATTTACCTGGGTATGAGATCTAGAGATTTCATTTTAGTATGCTCTCTGAATGCACTATAAATTCTCTAAATTTGACTTTCTAATAAATCCTAAATAATAATATATTTGTAGAGTGCAGCAACTTCAGGTTCCCAAAACAGTGTTGTAATATATTCATAGAGGGTAACAATTTCACTTTTACCATCTAAACACATGTTACGGATAATATTTTACGGTAAAGATTTTATCGCTTGCTAAACTATCAAAAAAAAAAAAAAAAGTAATTGTTGTTAGGTTAGTTTTCCTTCATGACCTCAATTTCTCAAGAACTTTTAAAAACAAAATCGTTTTTGGCACTAGTGTATGATTGCAATTTAACTATCCTTTCATTTTTTTTTACTCATTCACCACTTGTGGTCTAATTATCAATCATTGTTTAGATACAGTTAACTAATTCTATTACTCATAAGCCTTTAGGCAGACCGCTGATCGGCAAACAAATTCTTGGAAGGGGGTCTGTGCATAGCAATAGAAGCGCCAATTGAATTCCTTCAATAAGACTAAAGCATACATGCAGTATGCCTGTAAGTGAAAATTTTAAGGACAAGAATTTCAGATCTTATTGCTAGAATGATTCAAGTTTATGTGTATTAATTCCATCTAAGACTAAATAAATCTCATCAGAATCTGGATGCAAGCTATCCCCAGCTACAAACTCATGCATAACCCCTTTCAATTGAATCAAGCTACAGCCAGCATTCTTCTTGATCTTCCCGGTATCCAAAGATCTCCTTATCTTAACAACATCTTCCCATCTATCCGCATTGGCATAAACATCAGCCAGTACTTTATAAACCCCACCATCTTCAGGTTTCAACTTCATCACATGCTCTGCTGCTGCTACCGCAATCTCAACATTCCCATGAATCCTACACCCCCCAAGCAAACCACTCCAAACAAACACATCACCCGCCATTGGCATCTTCTTTATCATCTCCATTGCTTCTTCAATCAAACCAGCTCGGCCAAGCAAATCCGCCATGCACCCGAAATGCTTTAGCTCTTTATAAACCCCGTAAACAGATTCCATCTCATCAAACAGCTTTCTTGCTTCATCAACTAAACCTGCATGGCTACAGCCAACCAAAGCTCCCAAAATGGTGACGCCGTCAGGTTTAATTCTAGCCTCTATCATTCTAGAGAAGTAGACAAGCGATAACTTGCCTAAGCCATGCATGGCAAGACCAACAAGCATTGCATTCCATGTAAATAAATTATTTTCTTGACTTGATTCAAAAATCTCTATAGCAGTGTTAATATAACCACATTTTGCATAAAAATCAACTAGCCCAGTTGACAAAAATGAATCAACTCGAATTTGATTACGTTCAATATAATGATGAATCTTCTTCCCCTGTTCTAGTTCTCCCAATCGTGCACAAGCTGAAAGAGCAGAAACTAATGCAATATTATCAGGTTTAACATCAAAATCCATCATCTTGCAAAAGAGTTGGATAGCCTCTTCGCATTGATCACTCTGTGCATACCCTGCCACAAGGGTACCCCACGACACAGCATCACGAAATGGCATTGTGTCAAACAACTCACGCGCGGGTGCTAAATCACCGGCCTTCGCATAACCGTCTATCAATGTATTATAAGAAACCACATCTCTGTACAAACTTTCATCAAACATTTTCTGTGCATCTTTTAGACGATGAAAAATACAGTACACGTGTATAAGAGAATTTAAAACGAACACATCAGCAATAAACCCGAGTTTCAAAACTTGAGAGTGAATGGTTTGGGCCAGCGAATGGGAGCAGAGTTGAGAACAAGCTTTAAGTAGAAAAGGGAAGGAATAGAAGTCAGGAGGGATTGAAACGGTCCGCATTTGGGAAAACAAAACGACAGCGTTGAGGGGCGAGGAGAAGAGGGTGTGAGCACGAATGATGGTATTGTAAGAAAAGGTTGACGGGTATGGAATATTATTGAAAACTGACAGTGCATAGCTTAATGGGTTTGTAGTGGGCGATGATGATGATGATATGGGTTTAAAAGTGGTGATTGCCTGGAGGATTGTTGTGAGAATGTGACAAGGGCTGAGAAAGAGAAGGCCTTTGGTGAGGCAATGGGCATGGATTTGGTGGATTTGCTTGATGGTTTTACAATGTTTGATGAAATTACTTAGTGTCGTCTTATTTGGCGAATCTATCAAGGGCAGAGGAGGCATAAACATTTGGCAAAATTGTTACTAAATTGGTGGATGATTTACAAATGAGCGTGGACTTGGCGGATGGCTGAGTGCGTCATTCTATTAATCTATTTGACGAAGCAAAAAATGACTCACCTAAGCATTTTCAAAGCGTGAACGGCAGGATTCGAACCTGCGCGGGCAGAGCCCACATGATTTCTAGTCATGCCCGATAACCACTCCGGCACGTCCACTTTGCTGGCCGTATTTTTAATGCTTTTAAATTATAATTATAAGAATGTGGGTTATAATCAACAGTCACCATTTGAATGCTGGTATACTAAAATCAGAAATTTTCTAGGACTAAACTTAGATCAATTATATGATGTCACAGTTTAGACTTTTATTCTCATATTGAGACACATCTATCCCCATTAATATTAGAAAAATATATCTACTTAACCCATATTTGTGGGAAAGATAGAGTAGTGTTATACATAATAAATTTTTACTGTAAAAATTCTATTACAAATAATATAGCATTCATTCACTGATTAATGAGATAATATAATTAATTTAAATATAATTTATGAAAAATCATCAACCACTTAATAAGCGACATATAACATGCCACATTATTTAAGGTGAAATTTGAAATAAAATTTTGGGATGTTTACTATTACTTAAAAATACGACTAGTGTTACGTATTCTCATTGTTTCACATACATAATTCTATAATTAAGAGAAGAAATTGGAGTCTCAACACAAGAGTTGGGACTCAAGCATGTGCTCTCAAAGTTGAAGCCAAAGGTCGCCATTAAATTATGAGCCCAGTGGCAAGTCATATCAATTTTTCTTTTTTAATATTTACAACCTATGAATATGCTATACTCTGAATTTTACTAAGAATCTAAATATATATATATATATATATATATATATATATATATATTTGTTGCACATTCCAAAATTCACATGAGAACTAACTTAGAAATTTACTCCAAGAGAAATACCAATTCTATATCCAAACCTTTTGGATAAGAGAAGTTGAGCCCCATTAAGAGCCTCAAACTCATGCTCTCGAGGGATGTGGAGAGGACGTGAGTTCACCACTAGGCAACTAAATAAGCCTAGTAGTAATGAAATCCAACTTGAATCTTGCTGATTACAGAAGATAAATTGTTATAATATGGTTTAAGAACTACAAAAAGATTATGAAATAACAAGTTGCAAACACGACGAAAGAAGCATGTTGTTTGATAAAGTTAATGACCGCGGTAACACATACATAGGGGTTCCAACTAGAGCATGATCTTTATTTTTTATCCGTATCTTGTCAAAAGGCAGAC
Source organism: Luvunga scandens (assembly GCA_030449905.1). NCBI lineage: Eukaryota > Viridiplantae > Streptophyta > Magnoliopsida > Sapindales > Rutaceae > Luvunga > Luvunga scandens. Next base: position 487,066 of record JASUUG010001266.1, read on the forward strand.
TTTACATGCATGCACTAGAAAAAGAAAAAGAAAATTGAAAAGAAAAAAAAAATTAGAAGAAAGAGAGGAAGAGATGGAGAATTAAAAATGCAATATGAAATATAACTAGAAATACAGGCACGAGAGGATTTCGAAATTCGAAATCACCCAAAACTTGTTTTCTATTTATTTTGTTAAAGTTTATGGGGAATTTTGAGATGTTGCACGTTAACATTTATCTCTTACAACTTAATTTGAATGCGTCATCACCGATCACTCTATTATCATTTGCATCGAATTCAATTATGTGTGTGAAAACGAAAAGATTCGATGGTCAAAAGACATGCATCCATCCGTCCGTGTTACCAATTTCTTAAGAAATTAGATGTTATCTCTGGATTATTAATTTTATTTTGAAGTCTTTCAGGATTATTTTATTTTATTTTTACTATTTTACAAATAAAAAAATTACTAGTGTAGGTCAGTTGAAATTTAATGGAAAAGTTTACGATATAGTCAAAGTTCGAGAGCTATTTTCAATTTGAGGATAAAACTATGTTGATACTGTTGCAACATTCCATAACTTTTGTCTCTTTGTGGCTTAATTATACGGTAGTCCCTGATATTTTCATAAAATTAAAAAAAAAAAACTAAAGGTTTGAAATTTTTATATATAAGTCATACTTATGATGAAATGACTTTTGGAAATAATCTTTTAACTACAGTTAACGCTTAGACTCTTGAGTGATGATGGTCGAGAGGAATGCAGAAGAGACAAAAATGAGCCATTAGACATCTAATTAATTACTACAACAGATGTGGCCTTTAGTGACACTAGTTATTATTGTAAAAGGCTGGTCGCAACGATTACAGAATATTGAAACGTAAAATTACTATTGTAGAAAAATTTTACGATAGTTTATTAACCTTTAAAAAAAAAAGCCACCTTCATTTAAAAGAGTACTTAAAAACTAATAAATTTACCATCCAATAATTTTTAATCAAGAATAAAATATTATTATAAAGGTTTCACAAGACCAAAATTTTAAAAATAAAAAAACTTGGATAGTTTTCAAGAAACATAAACTCAAAATTTTTGAATTATTTTTAAAAAAGCTTTAAACTAGCTTGTTTTTATATTATTTTTTTTCTTAATCTTTCTATATAATTTTGTTATGCCATATTTATAAATTCAAAATTGCTCTTTTAAATTTTAATGTCAATTTTATAGACAAACTAACTAGTTATTTGTATGAATAAATTAACATGTCAGCTAATACTAAAAATGAAAATGTGATAGAAAAGTGGTAAAATAATAAAGTGTTACAACTTGATATGTTTTTTTTTTTAATTTCTACACCTTTTTATTTCACAATTTTATGAAACATTGAAACATTAAGAACTTATATTTTTAATAAATATCCAATTTATTTATTCTATATTAACTATATATTATATAAAAAAATTATTTATGTGAGATTACATTATTGCTCTTATATCATCACTCATTTTTATGATCAAAGTAGATCAATGAATCAAAATTAAAAGTTTAAAACAATATGACTTACAAGTGCAAATATTTTAAAACTTTTGACTTTTATGAATTTACAATAAATAACAGGGATTGTAGTGTTAACAACCAATTAATCAAATCTATAACTATTGAACATATTTTCAATTAAATCTGATGGCTGAATTAGAAAAGGACAAAGTTGTAGTACTTTGCAACTGTTGCAAAGTAGCTAGATCTTGAATTTTAATCAACTCATCATCTTTATTTATCTTTCCTTATTATTATTATTATTATTTGACAAAAGTACCTTTAAATTAGATTTTTGTAAACTTTCTAATATAGAATGCTAGTTGTCACCGATTTTGTTCAAAGATGTGGCAACCTGCGCGATAGCTCTAAATCCCCACTTAGTCAGCCACTCAAGAGCATCAACAAAAGTTATCATAAAACTTGTAATAAAGATTATTGCAAAACACTGACTAAATCAACAACAAATAATAGAAAACAAAGTAACAAACACACAATGTATAACATTTTTACATAAGTAACGACCCCCAATTTTTTTATTTACTCAATAAAAAAGGAATACAATATAACTCTAGACGTTGTGTGCTCAAGCATTTCACTCTCTCTACCAAAATCCAGATCCCCAAAACACACACTCCCTTATAATATATACATGTTGCAAATGTCACCTCCATTAGCTAAGGCAAGGTGGTGTGCTGTCCTTGCACCACCTCATTTCTTTTCCAAAAGACTAGGCACCACTAAGCATGATTTTAAAAAGCACATCTTCACTCTCCCAAGGATAAGGGAACCGGTGCCCACTAGCCTAGAAGTAAGGAAATGATGAGTAATGCTGCTACCCACTTCCCTTGTCTCCACATTTCTAAGCATGAACTCTAAGGCCATGTCTTCCATTTGTTTCACCAACAACTACGGACTCATGCTTGTTTATAGGAACCATTTATAGAGAATATCCAACCAACACGCTTCACATTCGAATGCCAGTACCCCAACACAACCCGTGTGTAATTTGAACTCCTGTCATATTCGCATAGTCTCTAAGTGTTGCACGTTGTGCGTTTGCGTGTTGCCCTTGCACACTTCTATGCTTGCTACCCACTAGCGTATGCATTGCCCATACATGCCTTAGCACTACTGCCTTGCACTATCCTATATTTTGCCTGACTTAACCAATGCAAGCGCTCCATGTCCGTGTGCTTGCAAGAAATGCCATGCATGCCCCTGTGCGTCCTATCTTCCTCTCTATTGCATTTGCCTAACAATGAACGCTTGTTGTCACGCCCTCGCCTGTACGCCAGACTTGCCTTGCTTTCATGCTCACCCACAAGCACACCCATGTTGCTACCAACAACTTGGCACCAGGCCACAAGCCAAGCTTTAGCATCAACCATCATGGTCTACGGTGGTGACGCTAGCCACCCTCCACCCTTGATGGGCTTGTTTAGCACACTGGTCAAGGTCGTTATTAGGGCACGCAATAAGATCGTTTAGTGCGGGCTTGATATTTTATTGAGCACCTTGTACATGTTATTATTTAATACGAATTGGATGCTCAAAATATAAAAAGTTAAATTTATTAATTTTTCCCAAATCTTGGCTATTTCCATAAAGTTTCCAATTTCGTGGCTCTTTTCACTAAGGGCCCTTCTCAGTGATCACTTTGAACCCCCGCCCAAAAAAAAAAAAAGTGAAAAACAAGGACATACACATCTCCTCACCTTTTGCAAATCATCGTCAAACTCTGAACTGAACCAATAATTTGCATCTATTTGCAGCCACTATCAAAAAAAAGATAAAAGATAAACTTCATATGTGTCTTCAATAATTGAACAGTCTTTCCACAAATAGCTAACTTAACCTCTCCACTCACATGGATTAGTGGCAATTGACTCAGATTCTCGTAGACAAAATTTGAAAGGGGCAAAGCAAGAAGAAGAAGAATTGGACGGTGCAAAGTTTTTTGTACCCATTAAAAGTAAGTACATATTTCTGTATCCATATTCGCCCTTTAGACTGCCCATTTAATATAAACTGCTTTAACTACCCTCTCCCTATTAGTTTACTATCTCATTCTCTTCTTTTGGCACAGGAACCCTCCACCTGTCATTATAATCTTTTGATTATAATGTCAATTCCATTGTCATTCTACCTTTAACTTTAATTTTTATTTCTTTTGCCCCACATGGAATAACTAGGCTCGCTTAGTGGTTAGAGTAGTGCAAATTTATGTAAAGCAAAGGAATAATAATATTCTTATTTAGAGATAAGCATTGCATTACCCAACGAGAAAGAATAATGCTAAGGGGGACCATTTTGAAAATGTGACACATTACTGCTGATCTGTGCTCTCTGTCATTTTTTTTTCAATTCCTATAATCTTCTTTTCAATAAAGTGAAAGAACCATTTCATTAGCCCCAGCAAGCTCACTTACGTTTGCAAAGGTCAATATATACCATGCGGCATTGTAGGAGTAAATTTAACCATAGCAATGCAGCAGCAGCTGCTTATGGTTCCTTCTATCCGAACTTCCGAGCTTGTGTGACACATCACAGGAAATGTGGAAGAAGAAGAAGAAGAAGAAGATTATAATGACAGCGGGCTAGCAAAGATGATTACAAGAATGTCATATGCTGAATACAAGATAATCTTCTTCCTCCCAGGAGGTAAGAGGATGAAAAGGCAAGTCATATAGAGGCAAAGGGAAGGCAACGCCTTTCTTCCGGGTTTGTTAAGTTTTTATGTTCTTTACCATTTTCACCATTATCTCTGTAATACCAGATTCAGTTACCCTAAAGAATGTAATGTTACAACAGCTTTCTTGCGTCTGTGTTCGCACCCTTTTTTTAAGGCAATATCTGAGTTAACAAAAGAACTAGGTAATATGAATAAACTGGGTTTGGCTAATAGTTGCTAACATAGTAGGTAATAAATATATACATACAAATGATCTACTTCAGACCTTGGCATGCACTCCATCCAAAGATTAATCCAGAAATAGCATTAACGAACAAAAAAGGAGAATAAGAAATGATAAGCACACACGTAAACGCACTGAGCTTGGGCGCACCAGTCAAAACAATACAACTGTATTGTTGATAGCACCAGTTAACAGGAGCACAGATATTTGAACACGAACACCAGGTCGACATCAAGAGAAAGGAAAGTGTGTTAATGTTCACTGTACTGTAGAACACCAAAACGACACACTGTTTATGCACAGTATTGTTCTTTCCAATTTTCTATCGTCTTGATGTCATATAGTGTTCAAATATTATTTTTCCACACTCCTGAGTCAAAATAGTCTCCGGTTAACCCCTCCGTGCATGATTCCATAACCAGAACATTAACACAACAATAACCCAAGACACGCATGGGCATGATTAATTCAGCACATGCACCTAATAAAAGTATGCCATGTATATACATCACTGCTGAATCAAATATATAAACCGCTGGTTTATATCATTCTCAGATGATAATTCATTCTTCTGAACTGAACCTGTAAAGATCCAAGGACAGCAGACACATACAAACAATGATAACAAACCAAATGCAATGACTTAGGCACCAACGGCAAAGAGATTTTCAGGTTAAATTACAAGCATTTTTTTTTATCAACGTACGGATCTCAACTCTAACAAATCAACATACTGTAGGCCAACTACAACCTTGCAATACTAGAATTCAATAAATCAAATGCATACAGCTCGCACATCAAATTATTAATGTCATGAAATTATATCTTTATATTGGTAAATGTGAGGGGGTACAACAAAATAAATCTGCAGTTGTTCATTCTCGAGATTACTGCAAGCAAGAAAAAGAAGGCATGAAAATGAAACACTCTTATCATTTAGTGATCAGATATCACGATATCATATAATCATTCTTTTCTCAACATTTAATTTTAATAAGCCTGGGGAAAAATTCTTGACTACAAAAATCATGTATCCCATCCACATGGGGAAACTATAATCTAGCATTCGCTAATTAACCAAATGATTACTTGTTTACTACTGTTATTATTATTTTTCGTCATCAACTCCACTCCGACTTCAACTAAGATATCAGCTTAGTGAATTTTTGCATTACGGAGGCACCAGCCATCAAATGTTTAGACTCTTTTCTTAGTTTCAGAAACCAACCAGCTTAGTGCATTTTGGCATAACCAAAACACTTCCCTATCAAAGATCCAGAGTCTTTTTCATAGTTTCATAAACCATGTATGTAATGCTTGCAGCAGGTACAACCTTGAGCAGGTTTGGGAAAATTCCTTTGTAGAAACCCCTATAACCTTCATTCTGAAGAGTTCTCCAAAATACATCGGACATTCCCTTATATGCAGCAGCAGATTTTGAACGTTGGGCTTGCATTCTGGAAAGAAAAACAGTGTTATGCATGAGAAAAAGTGCAGTAAATATACAATATGACCAGATCAGATGGACGAAAAATTCCAATAGCATCTATATCAAAGAATTTTCACAATGGACAAATGAAAACTTATTTCATTTGTAACCACATACCTGGTTCTAATAACCTGTAATGGATAAACACACGTTGCTCCAAGACCTCCTGAAATTGTCCCACATCCAAGTTGCACAAGAGGACCAGGTTCTACAGAAAAGGTGAAGTTTTCAGAAAGAAATTCCCCAATAAGAGCATACATAAATACCTGAATATATAAACAAAAAATGAAATGAGAACAAAACGAAAAACAGATAGACAGATGATTGTACCACTGTCATTAAGAATGTACGTCCTTGACAGATCTTTCAAAGTTTCATACGCTGCAAGGTCAATGCCAGCATACGGGATAATCCCAAGAAGAGATGGCACAAGACCTTTATAGAATGCCCGAGGACCTTCATGAACCAATATATCCTTAGTAAGTGTACCTAAGTTTGGAGCCTTTCCACCTTCACAAGCATAAGTCTGTAACCGTGTTTTCACAAGATCCAATGGATAGATAGCAGTCTGTCCGACCGCACCTGCCATACCACCAGCCAAAAGTCTCCCAAAAGCACCTATATCATCCTTCTCTTCCCCTATATAATCTCCAATTGCATTCTTCAAAATTTCATAAGCATAAAATTTTATGGCACTTTCAGGTGCAACCTTCAGAACATTTAAACCATTACCTCGGAAAAATCCCCAAAAACCTTCTTCCTTCCATATCTTTCTTATAGTTGGCATAAGACGAGCTTGTGCCGTCTGGACTTGCAATACAACCTTCAGGCGGTCAAGAGGAGCAGTTGCAGTACGAGAAGCAGCACCTGCTATTCCTCCAGCAATAAAGTATTTGCTTCTCTGAACGTGTTTACTGATGCCTTCTGGAATAACAGCCTGTTCTCCAATATCGACAAGGCATACCCTCTCCCAATGATGATAAATATTTTCAATAGTTGCCTCATGAGGATAGAGTAGAAGGAAATCTCGCCATTCTTCAAAAGTTATGATTCCATTATTATCCTTATCAACATGCTCCACAAAACGAGCCAGTTCCTCATCACTAATCTCAATCCCTGAAAAACAGAAACTGCCAGGGCTTATAAGATTGAAAACCTAACAAAGTTCAAAATAATGTGCTGGGGGGCTTCTACCAATTCAATATGAAGAAATATTACCAAATAATGTACAACAGGCATGATCAAAGGACAAGGAAGAAGGATATGGAAACAGGAAGGGTTGATTTCAGTTTATCCCCAATTACCATTAAGAAGATAAAAAAATTTTCATCAACATGTCCCTATTTGCCCTCATCTGTTGTACGGTAAATGGAAGTAAGTTGAGGTTCACAAAGTTTATGAGTATTTGAGGATAACCTCAAATACTTCATAATTATCATTATGAATTTTTCTTGTGATTTAGTTATCCCTTATCATCCTTCGTGTTTGTTCTTGTATTTGCATACTTTAGTGCAATCTCAAAGCTTGATTTATACAGGGCTCTCAGAGTTATGGTTCATTTTACATCACAGTATTTGATTCCATACAATATGTAAGCCAAGGAGTTTAATAGCTTTGCCTTAAATGATTTCTTCTCAGCAAGAGATGTGGAAGCAGCTACTAGTTAGTGGTGTATTGGATACCATAGTTCTATCTCTAGGCTGCAAATTCATAAAATGTTACAACATTTTTAAAAGTGCTCTAAACCGTTAAGCTCAATCCTCACAATGGATATAAATTTCTAACCAGTAATCCTATAACAATAAGAGTAAAATTAGTATTCATGCAGATAAGAAAGCAAAAAGGAAATGGGTAGAGTTACACATGTCAGGACAAACAATTGGCATGATTTGTTCTGTAGCCTATCTTTAACAGATAACCAAACTGGATGAAGGAAACTTTCAAAGTGAAAAATCACAACAAGCTTTCCAACCTTAAATCTTCACAGAAAACAATGAGTTTCTTCCTCGCAAGGAAGAAACCTTCACATCCCTGACCAGTTACAGCTGACATACCCATCTTATAAGCAGACACTAAAGCCAAACCCCACCAACATCCTCCCTTCAACCTCCCCCACATACACCAACTAACACCAAAACACAACTTAGTACGGAAAACTAAATCAAGGGTGGTACCAAATTTCACACACCATCATGCAAAACAAAAGGGACTTGCAACTGAACTAAAGCTATTTTTCCTGCAATTATAACCTAGCAAACATGATAGGAACTAGGCAACCACATTTACAAACTTCACTAACTGATGTGACCTGAATAATTGAAATAAACCGGCTTTCATATAATGCTATCACTATCTACTCATCCTCAAACATAAAGTAACAAATTTCAAACTTAAATCTCTCTCTATCACTATGAACAGTTGCAATTTCACCCCTTGGAAAAGAAAATCCTCCTTATCCAATAACACACAAATGAATCTTTCGCAATAGTCAATGACAAGCAATACAAGCTCAAAAGTAAACAATAAAGGAAAAACAAACAATATATATATATACAATTAAGCATAAAGAGCATGTTATACCAGCCTTAACAAGCGCGTCCCAAAGCTCTTCGGGCAAAATGCATCCATTGTGTTCGACATCAATAGTTTGAAAAATCTTATAAAGCTCCATCTCTTTAATGTCCATGTATCGACGAAACTCCTGATAATCGACGCGTCCGTCTCTGTTTGCGTCGCAGACTTTGAACAAATCCTTCGCGTACTTGTACTCTGCTGGAATCTGCAGCGCCGACAACCCGCTCTCGATCTGCGCGTAATCCAAGTATCCGGAATTCGCCGCATCGAAGAAATTGAAAAGGCTCCGGATTCGGATGTCTCTCTCTTCCTTGCTCTCGCGTAACGCGAGCAGCACGTGGTCCATCGTGACCGGACCCGATTTCCTCACCGGGTTGCATGAACCAGAGCGGGTCGACTCCATCTTTGGCAATCCAACGCGTTCCACCGCGTGTCCTGCCCCTGCTCCGGTCATCTGCCCCTATATTCTAATCAAAATTACGAGATTGCCTTGTTGCTCCACAAGCATCGATTCAATCTGGTACTTTGTATGTATAATCTGATGAAGGAGATTGAAAAATTGTTTCCTTTTCCGATGATGAGTCAAACGAAAGAGTCAAAATTCTCAATTGAGACAGTTAATTGTTGAACGTGTGTCATGTGGCGATTTCTAAACGAAGAACAAAATAGTGAATTTTCAAAAATAATAATTTTTTATTTTTTGTTAGCGGAATGTACTATCGCTGAAGAAGATTCGCCAGCTTTTGCACATTATTTGATGCCAAACCGGTTTGCTTTTGAAAAATAGAAAAGGCCCAAAGATTTTGGTGAAATTACCGAACAGGGTATTGGCACGTGCAGATCGTGGGGGTTTAATCGATCTTGTCGGCGAATGGGATTGGGAAAATAGGATTACCGGGTAACGAGAAAACGCGATCGCGATTCACGCTAGTAACACGGTGCGCATACCGTCCCTTTCTTTTTTCTTTTTTAATAAAAAAATTCTTTCCGTGTTTACTGATGCTTCTCTTTCATGCCAAAAAAAAAAATAATAATAATAATAACTTCTAATTCTTTTTCAATACCGATAATGAAATTATTAAAAAAAAGCATCGTAACAACAAACACACACACACACATAAGATCATATTGTAATATTTATTTTAAGTTAGAACATCTCTAATAAAGTAATTCTTCCAACGATTATAATTAAATAACACACATGCAGATTAAAAACATGTAATTAATAAAAAAAATAGTAACATGTGTGGCTACTCTTTAAGTCGGAGATACTCAAACTTGGCAGCTGCCACAGGAAATAGCGACTGATAGAAGAGCATATTATATGGCCTGCCAATAACGCTTTGAACTTTTCGAACTTAGGACAGGTCCCCTAAAAGCGTCGAAATATTGTTGAACACAACCAGCTAGAAGAGTCGAAAAGAAAATGAATGAAATGGCCATAAAGTCCAACAAAGGCTCACTTAAATCACCCAGCTCCGATTACTAACAACAGTAACGAAATTAATATTGGGCTGGACCAAAGCCCACATTGGTCCACAGCACACTGCGAGTCTCCAGGGTTTATTTATACACTCATTTAGCGAAGCAGAAACGAGAGTTCCAGAACATATAGTACGGAGCTAAACATTATTTCTGTCTAATACACATTGCTAAGCCTTGTAAGAACAAGTTCAGATCATAATTGGTTGGTATCCAGCTTCGTCCTTATTCCTACGTTGGTAACCTACAGCAGCAGCAACGACAACAACTCCAGCTAAAACAAACGCTCCCCAAACAAAAGCAGAATGGTTTATATCTTGGTACATCTGCAAAAACCGGGCAGTTATCAGAGGGTTTGTGTTTCTTGTTAAAATCAAGAAGAGGATTATAGTTCTATTATCGCCTAAGAATCATATTAAACAGTTTCTGTTCCGGCAAATAGTAATCCACTCATCATCAACACTAATCAGACCGACCGTCTATAACCATTCTCTATATGATTTCGATAATATAAGAGGCAAGACAATATTTCTCCTCAATTCTAGAATAAGTTTTTTGTATCTCCAGTATCTTCACATGTGCTCACAAGCATAATAACTTGTGTTGTTGCGCTCACTATCTAAAAATATGAAAAGGGAATCTTACTTTGTTGAAAACATCTAAGAATGAACTGGACTCTGGCACCCTGTCTGCAACCAAAATGTAGAAAAGCCCCATAACTCCAGTGTGATCGCGTGAGCTGCTGTAGTTAGATTCCACAGTCAGGGTTTCCCAATCTGTTATCTTGAGAGAGCCTGGTTGAGGATAACAGGTCGACATTCCTACAATGTAACCAGCCTCATTTCCAGCTTCCTTCCCATTTCCATAAGCTGGAATTGAAGAGCACATAAGTTGTCCATCCTGATTTCACCAAAAAACAAGCATATCAATGAAAGAAGACATCGGGGAATCAAATTCCTTCCACAATCATCACACTGGGTTCTGCACAAATTACACAAAATGAGAATTGAAGAATTGTTCTTCAAAATAACAAAGGAAATCATCCAACTGATTTGACGGACCATAAAACTATATATATATGACATCAATATTATCCAACATTTGAGGTGACACATAAATCAAGCAGCTAGAAGCCCAAAAATAGTGTACCTGGAAATATGATAATGTCGCACTCGCATGTCCTCAACATCTACTTAATGTTATAAACATTTACAGAATCTTAAAACATTCTTTATGTGCAAAAACTAGTAACTTCTGTGATAGCTGGTAATTCTTTTGCAGACTAAAGAAACTATAACTTTCAAAGCATAATCTAACAAGAAAATTAAAAAGACCAAGAACTATTACACGTCTTCATATATCACCACTTTACCACCAGCCTAGCATATAAGAATGATAAAATTAAAATGGGAAAGAAAAGTAGAACATAGACAAAAGAAAAGGCATGATAAAATTAAAATGGGAAAGAAAAGTAGAACATAGACAAAAAAAGGCATGCCACATGAATGCAAATTAGATATTGAAATCACCTCTCTGTATAGAGCTGCACCAGTGCCCCCCGAGTGCTGATGGGCAACGCCATAGATGATGTAACCACCGGTTGGCATTGTGACACTGGTCCTTTTGGTGTGAACACACCCATTATCAGCCACACCATTGGCTTTACAACGCTCAACATAATATTCAACCTGCAATCAGAGATATTCCAATGGGTCGACATTTGTGAAGAACTTAAGTCATTAAAAAGTTGCAAGAAAATCACAAATTAAAACATAATCACTATAGATTATGAAATTTAGGGGCTGGAGTAAGTGGTTGTGTTTAATAAAAGCTCCTCCACATTAAACAAAAACATATTTTCAATGCAAGTCATTTCATACACACATACTAAACAGTATGCCGTTAAGGAGGATTCTAAGCCCACAGAAATTTTCCAGTAAATTATCCTTAGCTTTATGCAGATTCCAACTTTGTCTTCATTGCATCAATTGAATCAACTCCAATTTTCCAGTAATGCACCAAAACACGCATTAAATGATTATATAACAACTCGTTCAATGAACTGTAAAAGATGAAGAAGGTAATGCCAAGGCTATTCCACTGAAGGTCCAAAATAAAATTCATTTCTGTTTCAGCTAGGAGAGTTTTGTAACAAGAATTTCACTTACCCGGCAATGATGCTGTATGCTGAATCCAGTGGAATCACTAAACCGCGTTTCATTGTCAGTGACATCAAATATGTAGATTTTAACAGGCACAACAGAAGTGTCCCAATCAACCCACTTTACGGTATATCTCAAATAGAGGCTCCTCCTGGCACCTTCAAAACCATGTTTCACTCTGCACTGCATATGATCATAACAACACAATAAACCACCTTTGTAATTTGGCCTTAGTGGCTGGCCATACTCATCCACTGTAACATTGTACAAATCACACTTGCATTCAGTGCATCCCAACCTATCTTCGACACCTCGTGTATCAATTGCATGGACATTAAGCATCCATCCCTCTTCATAGCCTGCAGGAATTGTAGCAGGATTGCCAATTTCTATTCCATAAGGATCTGGAATATGTGTTGCTGTTCTTCGTGTCTCAGAGCCAAGGCCAAAAAACTGCCGAAGATAATCCCCCTGGCATAAGCCACCATTTCTCGCGAAAATGTAATCTGATTCACGAAAAAGTCTGTTGCCATTATACTCTAGCACTTCTGCATCTTTACGTCCATAGTATCTTTCAACGACCCAATGGTGGAGATAAGTCTCGTGAAGAGGAACAGGATTTCCTGCCTCATCAATTACTTCTGCGTCAAAACGCTTTAGAGCAATATGACCTCTCGGAAAGTCAATCCCATAGTAAAATTTATTCTCAACAGATCCTGGCCCCAGCACAAACTTAGGTGACAAAAAAACTTTGGATTTGACATTATAACCTTGTGAGTATGGAAAGCTTAATCCCAACAGAATAATGGCTACCAGAATCCTCCATCCTTGAGAAAAATTTCTCATATCCCTGTCAGCTTTCTTATATCAGTTGAGCCATAAATGAATTGGAAATCCAAGAACATAAATAACCAAGCACAATGTTTTCGAGATAAATTATAGAGGTTACTGAGATTGAACTGGTATTTCCGGCTTTGTGTCAGTTAAAACGTGCTCTAACCAAAATAAATTGGATAATAGCAAAAAACTTTCATGTATCTGAAACCAAGTTAGTAATTGTAATTTTTAAATAATCCCAAAAATGGTTCGTAAGCAAATACAATCCAGCTATCTCACGTACAAGCTCGATCTATTTCGACACATGTTTGGCAAAGATTGAAAAGACTCTCAACTCAGGAACACTAACTTAATCAACGTGTGTTGTCAAGGGCAAAAGAAACATTGAGGTGTACATTTTTCCATTGAAAAGCCTACACAGAAACAAACATAACAAGAAGTAGCTGTTCCTAGCAATCACCTCTGTAATAACAGATGAGGTATATGATATTTCACTGATTAACCAACTAAAACTAATATTTAATCAGTTCACAAGCAACTTGGGTCATCATACAGAAAGATATATCGCATATACTAGAGTGAATAAAACTATTGAAAAGTGTCAGGTATAAGCAAAACCTGCCAATGAGTGATCATTTAATTGTATGCAAATACAGAAACTTGTCCTGTTTCTTTCTTCATGAATAACAAAACATGAAACGAATTTACGTCGTATCATAAAACTGTTAGAGTCTAAAAATAACAAAATCAAAGTAGCAATTTTATAACTTTCTGAAAAATGGCAAAGAGTTAATTTACATCCAATGATACATAACAGCCAATTACCAGTAAAACAGCTCAGTTATTCAGTATGTTGGCTCCTAAAGATAGAAGAAAAGTTTCATCATCTTCTAACAACCTCAAAAGCTTCTTAAAACAAAAAATGAAAACAAACGATCAATTCGAGAACAAAGAACGTACGCAGATTGAATGGTCAACGGTCACCAGTAACACAACTCCAGAAGCCAGTCTTCAGGCTGTGAAAGGCTGAAAGCTTCAGCTCCTGCTTGTGTGCAGCGTCTTAGTTCTCATCGCATTCAGAAATGCATTAATTAATATAAGTGGCATGCAGGGCCTTGAAAAAAATGTGGTAGTCACAGGACCAGCCAGGTGTCCGATTAATGGAGTGTCTAAAACGTGCGAATTTGACTATTTTGCACCAAGGGATAGACGACAAACTACTGAAGACTTAGAATGGCCTAAGCAGTGACGCCACGAGCAGTTTTTACTTTTTTTGACCTTTTTTTTATCCGTTTATCGCATCAGCAGAGTATGTATTGTTCAGAAGATGCCAGTGCACTTCGGTGAGTTCGTGGGGTAAGCTAAATGTTGAAGAAATTGAAAGTTGGAGACACCGACATAAATGTGATAGACAAGAAGAGCAATAATGACAAACTAGCCACATCGGCTTAATCTATATTATATATATGTGGCTACTTAGTGAAGCGTTCATTCCACGGCGAGAAAAATTGGACAATGGGATGACGATTTTTGATTGTTCTTCCATTTATCTTATGTGAGTCGTTGTTTGGCAGAGCTTTTAAATAAATCGGCTGGTGCTTGCGTTCTGGGAGATTGGGACTCCCCAGGCGGGCCAAAACTGGCCCAAGAACACTCTAAAATAGGTTGGACCGAGTTTAGGTAAGCAAGCCTACATGTGTGTGCCCTTTGCTGTTGTAATTATATGGGTAAGGGGGGCCCCATTGGCACACCTCTAGTATCCGATTTAAAGCCCACTTACATATTTACAAGTTCATCAGTTCGTGAGATTACATAAAATGATAAGTTTATTCTCATTTCATCATTCAACTCTCTTGTTTGACAATTAAAAATGCACAGTAGGCTACGCAGTTATTATACTAAATGTGAAAGAGTTAAAAAGAAGAAGATTTTGATTCCACAAAATCACTTGGAGGCAGGAGGTGGATTTACGAAGCAGAAATGAAGGGGGTGATGCGAAACGACTTCCGGTAATTAAAGCACAAAATCTAATTAATTTTAAAAAATAAAATTGTTGAGTCTATTATTTATCGAATTGGCATTTTATCGCAAGTCTAGTTAAATTAGAATTTTATTTATTGTATATCTTTCAGTAGGGATTAATTTATTAATTCCCTAATTTAGAAAGATTTCAAGTTATTAGGAACATTTTTTTTTTTAAATTTAATTAGATGTTTATTTTAGCAAGTTAATTAATAATGAGATTGTATAATTGGCACATGAGATCTATTTAGAGCAAGAAATTAGTTCAAACAAAAAGTTTATTAAATGCTCTAGATATTTCTTAAAATACAAACAAGATAAGAAGATCAGATTTATTCATATTCAGATTCATATGAATTATAAAAGGAAAGAAACTCTTATTTAGAAAGAATTTAAATCTTTTAAGACTTGTAATTTTTATGAAACCATAGTGCTTATATAAAGAGGGATATTTCACAATTGAAGGTGTGCAACATAGAGTATAAAGTACAGAAGCAAAATTTGGCCTCTTCCTTAAAGAATCTAGATTTGACGCATAATATTGTGTTGAGTTGTTTTCTTATTTTTTTTATTCAAAGTCTTGTAATGATGCTATTTTTTTTTATCTCTGTGAAGAGTCTATGTAGATCTTGGATCATTAGACATTAAAGAATTGAAAAATTATTATTGATCACTTTGCGAAGTGTCTTGAGGATCATGGATAAAAGGGGTAGTAGTTATTAAAAAAAAGTATATTCAATTTAAAGTTGAGTAAACTATATAGTGATAAACTATAAGTGAGAGTCTTAAGTTTGGTAAATTCATAGATGGTAACATTTCAACTTAGTGAATTACTTTTCATCTAGGTGTGCCCTCGTAGATGTAAGATTGGTTAATCCAAACCACATAAAAATCTGTACGTCGTTTAATTTTTTTAATGTATTGTATTTTGAAAAATTCATATTTTTTTATGTAGATGAATAGTAACTATAAATAGTTTCAATGAATAGTATTTTCGAAAATCAATTAAGTTGTTAATTTTAAGGTTTTAATTGTCTACATCTATTTTCAATAGATTTAAATTCCTTTCAATTACTATCAGAGTAGGACACTAACCGTTTCTTTAGTGAGACTCTTGGAATCTAAATATATTTTATAGGTATGAGTTTGCAAAAAGGGAGAGACTTTTTGGCTCATCCACTTGTACTAGATGGGATAAATTATGCTTATTAGAAGCAAAGATTGGAGATTTATCTGACAACTATTGATAAAAGAGTTTGGTAATGCGTACTCATTGGATATACTCCACCTATTAAAATTGATGAAGATGAATCTCCCAAGCCAGTTAAAGAATGGATTAATGATGAACTTGATACTTATGGATATAATGCAAAAAGACTTAATACTATTGTCAATGGAGTTAATGTGTTTTAACACTAACTAATTTCTACATGTACGACATCTAAAGCTATTTGGGGTATACTCCAAAGTACTTTTTAAGGTGAAAATATAGTAAAACGTTCTAAATTTTAAAAACTTACATATGATTTTGAGAACTTGAAAATGCATGAACACGAAATCATATTTGAATTTAATTCTAGAATCCCTTCTATGGTTAATGATATTTTGGCTCTTGAAACACCTATTTCTAAGGAGGAAATTTGTAGAAAATTTTTCTTATCTGTCCATTCTAGATACCATCCTAAGATTTTAGCCATTGAAGAATATGCTGATATATCTACCATGACTAGGGGTTCACTTATAGGAAAATTAATGGTTTATAAGACTAACTACTTGAATTTGAATCCCAAGAAAAAAAAAAGTATTGCTTTTCAAGAAGATGTTAAAAAAGAAAAACTTTAATAAACTAAAGAAGACTTTTACATTAGTTGCTCCAATAGTTCAAAAATGTTCTTTTATTCCTAATCTTAAATTGTTTGATCTTAACAAGAATGAAAGTATTCGATGCAAAGAATGTGGAGGTATAAAGCACATACAAGCACAATGTACGAACACTCTCATGAAAAAAAAAGAAATGCAATCCACCTAGAGCGATGATGATTTAAATGATAGTGTTGATAAGAGGATCTTGTTGGAGGACTTATCCATGATGATATGTCAAAACATAATAATGACAATGTACAAGAATCAAATATCGAAGGTGCATCCACATCTAAAGCCTTGCATAAAGCTGCATACAAGGAAGACACTGATTCCCATCCTGACACAACTATACAACACGATGACAAGAATAATGATTCAAATAGCGTTGTTAATGACATTGACATAAATGATAACAAAACTTTTCATGAAAGCTATAAGATGATGTTTGCTAAATGGGAAGAAGTCTACAATAAGAATATGACTTTTATGACTCAAGTATCAAATCTTTTGGAGGATAAGGCAAAACTTGAAAGTGAGGTAATTCATTGCAAAACTTTACTCATTGATAAAGATAACCAATTGCTTACAGTGATGACAAAATTAGAGAACACCAAAAAGTCACTCAAGATTATGAATTTTAGAACTTAGAAATTAAATCGTATCTTGTCAATTGGCAAATCTAGCTCGGATTATCATGGTCTCGAATATCAACATGATAAAGACTCAAATTCTCAAGGTATATTTATTAAAGCTTTTTTACTTATAGTTACTCCACCGATAGCTAAAAGTTCATATTATCAAAAAGGTAAAGTCGTTGCACATTCTTCGCTAGTTGATCAAGGTAAGAATAATATGTTTATTCCCACTTGCCATTTTTGCCATGTAAAAGGACATATAATACTTAATTGCTTCAAGCTTAGAAAATATATGAAAAAGGCTATGTTCTTTAATTATTCCTATGAAAAACCTAGGATGACTCTTAGACCTAAAGTTGAGATAAATGGAAATAAACCTAGAACTACTTAGATAAGAAAGATTGATAATAAAGCTTATGTTTTCTTTATTTTCTTGAGAACTTATACTACTGACTTTTAGTACTTTGATAGTGGTTGTTTTACACATATGACAGGTGATAAAAGTGTCTTGATCAATTATCAAAAGGTTGATAGAGAAAATGTGACTTTTGTTGATGGTGTGAAAAGTTGTGTACTTTGAAAGGAAAAACTGAATGTGAAAGGTTTTTCAAAATTTGATAATTTTCTTCATGTAGAGGATCTCAAAGTAAATTTGCTCAACATTAATCAAATTTGTGACCAGAACTTAGTTGTCAACTTCTTCAAGAACAAATGTCGTGTTTTTAATATTAGTGGAAATTGCATTTTGGTAGGACATCAAACATCTTATTATTGTTATAAGTTGAGTAATTCAATTATTTGCTACAAGACCACTTTTAATAACATAAAATTATAGCATTAAAAATTGGGTTGTTTGAATTATAGGTTACTAACTAAAGTTGTGAAAACAAGTGCTGTCAAAGGAGTTCCAATGCTTGAAAAGAAACAACCTAAGATGTGTGGTTTATGCCAATCTAGCAAACAACACAAGGCTTTACATAAAGCCATTTAGGATAGAGCAACATTTAAAGTACTACAACTACTTCATATAGATCTTATGGGACCAATACAAATTGAAAGTTTAGCTGAAAAAATATATGTATTTGTGTGTGTAGATGATTTCTCTAGGTATACATGGATTAGCTTTATTAGAGAGAAATTAGATACATTTGATGTGTTTAGAAAACTTTGTGAATAGATTAAAAATAAACAAAATTACAATATTTCCAAAATTATAAGTGATTAGGGAAGAGAATTTGAAAACTATAGTTTTAAAGAATATTGTAGTTTATATGGAATTTCACATGAGTTTATATCACCTATTACTCTAGAACAAAATGGTACAGTAGAATGAAAAAATATGACCTTACATGAAATGAATCAAGTGATGTTAAACTCAAAGAAGCTTTCAAAAAGATTATGGACTGAAGCATTTAACACTGTTTACCACACCATTAATCGTGTTTATCTCCGTTCATGTATTAAGAAAACTCTCTATGAGTTATGGAAGGGTAAAAAACCTAATATGGGTTATTTTCATATTTTTGGGATTATGTGCTTTACATTGAATGATCGTGAGTATCTTGGTAAATTTGATTCAAAAAGTGATGAATGTGTTTTTTTTAGTTTTTCCAGTAACAACAGAGCATTTCATGTTTATAATATAAGAACTTATAATATTATTGAATTTGCAAATATATTTATTGATGATTATCAAGATTTTGCAGATTACTCAGTTGATGAAGAAATAACCAATCATTTAGACACCAAAGGGTGTTACAATCACTTCCATGGATCGAGTTATTGAGAAAGGTCAATCTAGTGAACTTTCTTTTAAAAGAAAAAGAACCAGCTAAAAAAGATGTCTCTAAAGAAACTTAAAAGAATGTTAAGGTGAAAGTTTCAAAGCTCTAAACAACCATGGACCTACAGGACCCAATAAAAAAAGAACCATCATCAAAAGTTAAGAAAAATCACTCATCTGACCTTATTTTAGGCAATCTTGATGAGCAAATGGTCACAAGGAAAAGGTATGCCAATATGGTAAGATTTACTTGCTTTATATCTTTAACTAAACCTAAGAATGTTAAGAAAGCTTTAGTTGATGAATTTTGGGTTAAAGCTACGGAAAAAGAATTAGAACAATTTGAATGAAATGATGTATGGATGATAGTACCTATACCTAGTCATACTAATGTTATAGGAATCAAATAGATTTTTAAGAATAAAACTTATGAATTTGGTAATATAGTGAGAAATAAAGTTATGTTGGTTGCACAAGAATACACACAAATCAAAGGTGTTGATTTTAATAAAACCTTTGCACTCGTTGCTGAATTAGAATCGATTCGATTGCTTCTTGTAGTTGCTTGTCTAATAGACTTTAAATTATTTCAAATGAATGTCAAGAGTGCCTTTTTAAATGGCATCTTAAATAAATAAGCCTATGTTGAACAACTCAAAGGTTTTAACAATCCTCTTTCCCAAACCATGTTTTTAAATTGAAAAAGTCTTTGTATAGTTTAAAGTAAGCTCCTTGAGCTTGGTATGAAAGGTTGACCAAATTTTTGCTTGAAAATAGCTATAAGCAAAGAGGATTAGATAGAACTCTATTTATTAAGTAACTTAATCTAGGAATTTTAGTTGTTTAAATCTATGTTGATGATATAGTGTTTGGTTTTATTTCTTTTAATCATGTGCAAGAATTTATGAATCAAATGAAAAAGAAATTTGAGATGAGCATTGTTGTGCAAATTTTATTGAACTCGCAAGCGCACAAATCTATTATAGAATAGATCAACGGTGATGAGTGTCGATCCCATGAGGAGATAGATTTTAATTGTTTGTAGAATGAATTTTCTGAGTTGGTGGTTGGATTTATAATGACAATGATGTAGGCTATCTATTAATTTAAATTAAAATGGTAGGAATAAATTATTAAAATGAAGTGCTTGGATCTCTGGATCTTTACTCAACATGCATCATCGGCTTAATATTCATTATTAGTACTAATTAAATCATGAAGGAGGATATTCCACTCCTCATAAACCTCACTCTAATAAATATGGTGCTAAGTGCTTCCCGTGCCAAATAGTAATAACCTTGCCTAGGGAGGCGGTTATTCCAGTCGATATCCAGACAAGATTATTACTATCTGTCTACGAAAAGTCAAAACATCCACATAAATTAAAGGGGAAGGAAAAACAAATTTATTAAATTAAGCCTATGGAGCATGTTGAGACTTAACCTTCAACCCAAGCTTGAAAGGAAATTAGTTACTCATAATTGAACTAGGGGTAAAATAAAAATTTTATTAAAATACGTTGAAAATATAAGATGGAGATAGAATTACAAAAAATTGAGCTCAAAAATGGATTCAGGGGTGTCACATTAGGGGGGGAAGCCTTCTTTTTATAGATACACTGAGTAAATTATGGCTATCGGATTAAAACAATTTGGACGCTCAGGACTACGCCATGTGGCAAGCTTTTATTAGATGGAACACATCATCAGGGCTGTCATTCCGTGTATATGCATGTATCGTACACATGTTTTTTCGGTCCACTAACATTCCGCCACGTCGCCGGTCAGCATTTTGGTATAATAGGATCGTGACACGCCATTAGTCAACGCCACATCATCAATCAATGCCACATAAGTGGTCAATTCCACATTATTCGTCCAATCAAATGCCGCCACGTCATCGTATAGTGCCACGTCATCGCATGATCTGCCACGTCGAGATAAAGACAGTGAACGATCTTCAGAAATGATGTCGTAGACAAGATCAGTATGTATGTGTGAAGAACATACCATTTATCTTTTTATGCTCATGCTAAGGTTTTCGACTGTCCTGAGTTCAAAAGTGCTATCCGTTTTTTCATCTGATCTCTCGTTCATTGTGAAATGACCATGATATCTCCTAAAATACATAAAATACTTAATTAAAATAAAACATATATAATTAAATTACAAGGGACTTAAATACATAAAAATAGGGATGTTAGTAAGACTTGGAGTGTAAAATGATGATTTTCTCCATTATAAATACACACTTTCTAGTACTCAACAAGCATGGTGGGAGAATTAACTTACTTTTTAGGTTTATAAGTGAAATAAATGGAGAATGGAATTTTTGTCAATTAAAACAAGTATGCCAAGAATTTAGTTACGAGGTTTGGCTTAGATTCTACAAAGCACATGGGAACTCCTATGGGTACTAATACCAAGTTGACTATTGATGATAGTGGTTCCAGTATTGATTTTAGTTTTTACAAAAGCATAATTGATAGCTTACTTTCTTTTACTGCAAGTAGACCTGATATATGTTTTAGTGTTGGTGTATGTGCAAGATACTAAGCAAATCCAAAAGAGTCACATTTAGCTGTTGTCAAACGAATCATTCGTTTTGTTAGTAGGATAATCAATTATGGTATTTAGTACACTAATTCAAGTCTTGCAGGCTATAATGATGTAGATTAGGCTGGCAATACCGATGATAGAAAAAGTACCACTGGAGGATGTTTTTATCTTGGAAATAACTTAGTATCATGGCATAACAAGAAATAAAATTCAATTTCTCTCTCCACGGGTGAAGCTGAATATAATGCAGCTGGAAGTTGTTGCATCCAATTGTTTTGGATGAAACAAATACTTTTAAATTATGGTATGTTTAAAGATACTTTGATTGTTTTGTAATAACACGAGTGCTATCAATATTTCTAAAAATCCTGTTCAACATTCTAAGACTAAGCATATTGATATTTGTCATCATTTTATTAGAGATTTTGTAGGGAGCAAGACTGTGTCATTAGAATGCATTAATACAAAAAAAATAACTTGCAGATATCTTCACAAAAGCTTTGGATTTCAAATGATTTAATTCTTTAAGGAAAACTTTAAGTGTGTGTTTTATGCAATTCACAATGTTTTTGCATTTAAGTTTAAAGCATGCGTTTGTGCATTAGATATAGGACATGCATTTAAACGTTTTTAAATTTAAGTATGCGTTTTTCATGTTTCACTTAAAATATATATATATATATATATATAACTGAGGGTGATCAATTATAAACATTTGAATAAAGCTTTAAAATGGATTAGGTATCCAATACCTAATAAAAAAGATTTACTTCAAAAACTCCATTCTGCATTCATATTTTCAAAATTTGATATGAAATCAGGTTTTTGGCAAATTCAAATTCATCCTAAAGACCGTTATAAAACTGCTTTTACTGTTCCATTTGGATAGTATGAATGGACCGTTATGCCATTTGGCTTAAAGAATGCTCTTTCAGAATTTCAAAGAGTTATGAATGATAACTCTGCAATAACCATATACCACTACTCTCCCTTAAGATGGTTTAAAGTCTCGTCTAATTGGTATCAGAGCCAAGGGAGAGTAGTGGTATATGGTTTAAAGCTATTTGTGTTTGATAAATTTCTTTGAAGTATTAAAATTTGATTAATTCAGTAATGGGTTTACCTTCGGGTGCTTAGGTAGCATATGGTCGTAAGTCCCGTCCAAGAGTTTAAGGGCAACAAAACCATTTCTTAGCCTAGGATTGATTTACTGTTTTAAAAGAATTTTAAGACCTTTAAAGTATTTTCATTCATGGATTCTTTACTCCATAGAACATCATCTTTCTCTAGCTCTTCCTCCGAGAGGACTAGCGTTTCAAAGAATGTTGTGAATTCTGAGGAATTCATAATTGCAGATTTTGATAAAGCTATTGATTGTTGGGAACTTCTAAAGATTTCTAAAGATAAGATCTATAAAATGAAGAAACTTGATTTTTTAAAGACAGATTATGTTATAAAAACTGAAGAAAGAGACATAACACTTTCAAAGCCTTTTGAAACAATACATTTGTTCACTGATAAATCCTTAAAGCAACTAAAAGAAAAAGGTTTTAATTATATTCATATTGGTTTAATCCAAGTTGGCATAAAACCTTTGATTAAAGAAGGACTTGATACGTCCATATTATTTTGTCCGAGAGATGGGAGGTTTATCTCCTTTGATGATTCCTTACTCAGTAGTATTGAATCTAGTCTCTGTAAAGGACCCATTTCATTTGATTGTTATCCAAACATAACAGTCTATCTTAAAGACAAAAATATTTAAAAAGCATGATTCTTCAAATCAAAACCCATAATTACCACATGATTGAAGGATCAATTCCAGTAGCCTTGATCTACAAAATCTCTTATAAAGCAATGCATTCTGCATTTAATACGCAACACAAATTCCAATCCAAAAGAGATGAAACTCTTCTCTTACAGACTGACCTATCCAAAGCAAATTTTGTCATTCCAAAACCTATTCAATGGAAAGACATCCACCTTCCAGAAGAATGGATTCTGGATGGAGCCACTGAATCAGTGATTCCAAAACAACTTGAGCTAAATATAGAGTTGCAAAATGTGACTCAGTATTCAGATGGTAGAGTTAAACTATCTTTCAGAAGATCTACTTCTTCCAGATATTTTGATAAAGACTCTGTCTCTAGTCTTCATTCCATGGAAAAAAGATTTTCTAAAATACCATCTGTCGTCAATCTTCCTTTCCAAACTACTAAAGACCAACCTAGGTTTTCTACTTCAGATATACCTAGTTCTTCTATCCGTTCTGTAGACTATTCCACTAGTGTACCTCACCCTATATACACTAGCCGTCCACAAGAACAAAGTCAGGAAGAGAAAGAACCTTCTCCTCCAACATCTCCCACATTTTCATCAGTTACGGAAAATGTCATAGGAGTCATTGAAAAGGATTTTGAACTAGATAAAAATCTTTTACATAATGATTTCTATTCAGATAATAATAAAGAAAAAAGACTTTGGTTTTTTAA
Organism: Luvunga scandens; assembly: GCA_030449905.1. Classification (NCBI taxonomy): domain Eukaryota; kingdom Viridiplantae; phylum Streptophyta; class Magnoliopsida; order Sapindales; family Rutaceae; genus Luvunga; species Luvunga scandens. Next base: position 511,400 of record JASUUG010001266.1, read on the forward strand.
ACACTTTCTAAACCAAAGAAAACAGGTTCAAGAATTATATTATGAGTTTGTTAATTTTCATAAAGTCCATATTTTATTTTTTGATTGGTTTGAAATGTATGCTTCAGACAACAACATTTCCTATCCCTTCAAAGCGTCAAACCCTATTACGATTAGAAAGAAAATTCCAGAATGGAACCTTTCTGATAGTGATAGAACCATTGAATCTGAACATCCCCCTCTAAGGAGCTTAACCATAGACCATGGTGAACCTCCAGTTCAGATAAAAGCATCTCCTTACAAAATTACCAAAGCAAATGTAGAGTCAAATTTAGATAGTATTACTCAACAGAATAATTTCTGTAATACTAATCTAAATACAATAGGAAAACAATTGACTAGGATTGAAAACCAAATCCAACAGTCAACCATTTCTGTTTCTCCTATTTAAAAACCTATTCCCACAAAACCTGATTCCTTGAAAAAGCTTAAAGAACCTATTTTCAAACCCTTCCAGGTTTCGAAACATAGTCAAAAGCTTGTTCAAGATTCTAAATTAGATTTTGCTAAAGCCATTAAAAAACAACTTGACAGAATAGAAGCATCTTCTTCTTCTGCTTCTACTTCTAGAAACCAAATTGCTCCTGATACTCAATCCAAGTCCATTGGAGTTTTGGATCAGGATCAATCTTCAATTGCCTCTTCTGATATAGAAGCCTTTAAAGAAGAACCAATTCCAAAAGCCAACAAAATTCATTGGGAATTAAAGACTTCCCCGCTAGTTCTCGTTCTCCCAGAGATTTAGCAATTGATAGTAGGCCCAGTGCACTAAACCAATCTCGGTTTAATGCATCTTCTGTCTATGAGTGGAACATAGATGGAATGTCTGAGTATAATATACTTGGCCTATTACAACAAATGACAATGGCAGCCAATGCCTATAAAACCCAATCAGGGACTTCTGACAAAGCTATTGCAGAAATCCTCATTGCGGGTTTTACAGGTCAACTTAATGGTTGGTGGGAGCATTTCCTCACCAAACAACAACAATAAGATATTTTGAATGCAATACAAGTAAATGAGGATGGAACACCCAACCTCGATGAATTTACTAACTCCATTCAAGATGCTGTTGCGACTTTAATTTTGACCATTTCCCTTCATTTTATTGGAGACCCTTCTTATTTAAGAGATAAAAATGCTGAGTTACTACATAATTTGAGATGTAGGAAACTTAATGATTTTCAGGCTTACAAAACCACGTTTTTCACCCGAATCTTTCTGAGAGATGATGCAAATCATACCACTTGGAAAGAAAAATTTCTTGCTGGATTGCCTACCCTTCTAGGTGAAAAGGTGAGAAATTCTATTAAAACCTTAAATGACAATCATATTCCTTATGATGAACTCACATATGGTGAACTTGTTAGTTTCATTAATAAGGAAGGCTTAAAGATTTGTCAAGATTTGAAGTTACAAAAACGTCTAAAATGGGAGCTTAGGAAGTCTAAGCAAGAATTAGGCAGTTTTTGTAAACAATTTAACTATGACCCCTTTAAAGCCTCTACCTCTAAAGACTGTAATGGTAAGTGTTCTTCAAAAACTTATAGGAAACATTACAAGTCAAAAGGGCATAGAAAATTTCTTCTAGAACCTAAAGAACCTTATTATAAGAAGCCCTCAAGGCCTTATAAAAAGCCCAATTTCCCAAAGAGAAAGCATTATAGGCCCATTTCAAAGCCTAAAACTCCTTTTAACTACAAGGAAGCTACTTGCTATAAATGTGGAAAGAAAGGTCATATTGCAAAATATTGTAGAATGAGTAAAAAACTTCACGAGCTTGGTCTCGAGGAAGAAATTCTTTCCAAAATAGCATCTCTTCTTGTAGAATCTTCTGATTCTGAGTCCTCCATGACTGGAGATAATGAACCCTTTCAAGTTGATGAGTTAATTGACTATGATACTTCTGATTATTCAGATAGTGATTCTGAGTCAGAATCCTATCTAAAGAAAATTAATGTCTTGACTAGAGAACAAGAAACATTTCTTGAGTTAGTCAAACACATCTCTGACCCCACTCTTCAAAGAGAGTATTTAGACAAGCTTCTAAAAACTCTTGAACTCAGTGAAAGACCTGAGACTTCTAAAGTCCCTGTTGTCAAAAAGCATGCATATGATCTTACCACGATTTTGGATAAAAGAAAAATCAAGAATTTGAGTCCTTCTATTCAAGATCTTCAAAAAGAAATCAAAGATATTAAATATGAGATTAAAGAATTAAAAGAAAAACAAAAAACTGATTCTGATACTATCCAACTTCTTTTACAAAAACAGTTGGAAGAACATTCTGATAAAGAATCAGAATCTGAAAATGGTGATAATCAAAATCTTGAAAACATTGAGTCTTTACCCAATGATTTCTTTTTCGTTTTAAAGCAAATCACCACAAGGAAATACTTGATTAAAGTAACCTTATTCTTTTCTAAAGAATTTGAATTTGATACTGTCGCTCTTTTTGACACTGGTGCAGATTTAAACTGCATTAGAGAAGATATTGTCCCTAGAAAGTTTCATGAAAAAACAAAAGAAAGACTTTCTGCCGCCAATAATTCAAAATTAAAAGTCAATTTTAAAGTTGATGCATCTATTCATAACACTGGTTTTGAGTTTAGGACTTCCTTTATTTTAACAAATGACATACATCATGCTGTCATTTTGGGAACTCCTTTCATAAATCTCATTACCCCTTATACTGTCAATTATGACAGCATATCTTTCAAGGCAAAGGATAAAAGACTTGTTTTCCCTTTCATTGAAAAACCTAAAACAAGGAATTTAAATATTGTTAAAGCATTCGTTTATAAAAACCAAGTCAATGTTTTGCTTAAAACAAAAAGAATAACTTAAGTTATTTAAAGAAAGACTTAAACTTACAAAGGATTGAAAATCAACTTAACAATGATTTTTAAAAGAAAAATTTCTAATTTTAAAGCCTTAATTGAAAAAGAAATTTGTCTTTGATTTACCATCGCTTTTTGGGAAAGAAAACAGCACATGGTAGATTTACCATATGAAAATTCTTTTGATGAAAAAAAAATTCCTACGAAAGCTCGACCTATTCAAATGAATATGGATTTGGAACAACATTGTAGGAATGAGATTAAAGATTAGAATCTAAAGGATTAATTGTGAAATCAAGGTCTCCCTGGTCTTGTGCTGCTTTCTATGTCAATAAAAATTCTGAGATAGAAAGAGGGACACCGAGATTAGTGATCAATTATAAACCTTTGAATAAAGCTTTAAAATGGATTAGGTATCCAATACCTAATAAAAAGGATTTACTTCAAAAACTCCATTCTGCATTCATATTTTCAAAATTTGATATGAAATCAGGTTTTTGGCAAATCCAAATTCATCCTAAAGACCGTTATAAATCGTTTTTTCTTGTTCCATTTGGGCCGGTATGAATGGACCGTTATGCCATTTGGCTTAAAGAATGCTCCTTCAGAATTTCAAAGAGTTATGAATGATATTTATAACCCTTATTCTGAATTTTGTATTGTTTATATTGATGATGTGTTGATTTTTTCTCAGTCAATTGATCAACATTTCAAACATTTAAAGACTTTCTATTTTGCCACTAAAAAAGCTGGTCTAGCTGTTTCTAGTTCAAAGATTTCTTTATTTCAAACAAAAATCGGGTTTTGGACATTACACATTTAAAGGAACATAACTACACCTATTGAGAGGTCACTTGCATTTCTTGTGAGTTTCAAGTTTCGATAAAATATTAGATAAAATCCGATTCTTACAAAGATTTCTTGGTAGTTTAAATTATGTTCTTGATTTTTGTCCTAACATAAATAGAATTGCAAAACCTTTGCGCATGATTAAAAAAAAACATTGCGTATGGACGGAAGAACATACTAAAATCATAAACAGATAAAAAGCATTGTTAAAGAAATTCATGTTTATTTCTTGCAAACCCCGCATTTCTAAGGTTGTTGAAAGCGATGCATCGGACTTAGGTTATGGAGGCATTTTAAAACAAGTTGATAATGGTAAAGAACAAATAGTTCAATATGCATCCGCACATTGGAATGAATGTCGAGAAAAATTATTCTACTATTAAAAAGAAATTTTATCTATAGTTTTATGCATTTTAAATTTCAAAGTGATCTATTAAACCAAAAATTTTTCTTAGAATTGATTGAAAGGCTGCAAAACATGTTTTAGAAAAGATGTTCAAAACATAGCTTCTAAACAAATTTTTTTGCTCGATGGCAAGCAATTTTGAGTATTTTTGATTTTGATATTGAGTTTATAAAGGAGACACAAAGTGCATTTCAGATTTTCTAACGAGAGAATTTTTGCAAAAGCAGGATAAATGCCGCCAAAAAAAGAAACCGGATAAAGGGAAAGGGGTGCTTAAAGACCCTGTGTCCCAAACACCACCTATTAAAGCCTCTCCTCCTAAAGAGAAATTGTTGTCTTCAGCAATCTCATCTGCAAAGCCTATAAAGTCTTGGATCGATACAGTTGAAGCCCAAGAGGCCCAAGAGGCCCAGTCTAAAGCCTTGGCATCACAAGAACAGGTAAATGAATGGATGAAATCCATTTCTAAATCTCCCGAACTTATGTTTGCATTACAAAGTTTTTCACAAACTCTTTCTCCAATTCCAGAGAAAGAAGAAAAGCAAATTTCTAAAGCATCTTCAAAGCTTCCCATTTCTAAAGAACTTATTTCAAGTGGAAGTTCATCTTCCCAGGTTGTGGTTTCCCAACCAAAGCATTCCCCAAGATCGGATTGGTATTTTAAACCCCATCACCAAAACATTTTCACTATAGAAGATGGGTTTTATAATGCTGACCCATTTCAAGCAATTTCAAAGATTTTTCCCAAGGGCTGGTTTTTCAAACCATGGGATTTGACAAAACCCCAGTCCTATTATCACGATATTTTGGAATTTACTGAGTCGGTCAAGTTTAAACACTTCTTCTTCAGTGAAGCCCACAAAGAACCGGCCTATTCTACGGCCACTATCCTTAAAGTCATAAGCCCAAACCAATGGGGTGACCAACTCCATAAATCCAAAGCTTTTCCTTTAAATTTTCAAACAAGCTTTGACCATTGCCGGTCTTTCTCATACTGGGATTACCAACAGGCATGGTATAATACATTTTTTATACAAAACCCAAAAAAGACTCATTCATGGTTATTTTTCTTCAATTCGAATATAACCATTCAAAGCCTTCCAAACTGGTTTAAACACTGGTGGACTTTCTTTGGGCCTTGCCCGGAAATATTAACCCCAAATGCCACCAACTGTTTAAATTATTTCAGAGCCCACTATATTCCATCAGCCTCAGAAGCAAGGTTCTCTCCTTTCCTTTACTTCTGTACAAACTTCTTTTTACCATGGGTTTGGATGTGGCATCTAAACTACAACACCCAAGACTCTCAAGTCATTCTCCAACGAGAATTTAAAGTTAAATGGTGGAATAAATTTAACGAAAGCGCCAAGTTAACCGAACACCTTGTCCAAGGTTGGCTTGCCGTAAAAGGACATATAAAACCCAATATTGAGTCCATTAAAACCCAAAGTACATTCCTCACTCAGAAGTCAAAAGCCCAATCCATGCTTTGGTTTGAGCCAAATCGAAGAGGAATATTTCAAGCTAATGGAGCGACTTTTAGCTTCAAGATCGAATCGTGCATTGCGTAATCATCGATCCGAGGAAGAAGAGAGCGTTCATCTCCCTCGGTGATGAAAATGAAGATGACTGCTTCGGCATTTTCTCACCAATCAAGCATTAAAGCCTTGTAGATACTGTATAACAAAAAAAGTCATTTATTTCCTTGTAATTATCCTTTTGTCATTTGATATTTTTCAGATAATTATCCCCCTTCACTCACTATTCTCTTCACGAGAAAAAAGCTGAGGGGATAAGAATCTACTTTTCTAAAGACCTCCTGTTTGTCTCACGTGACTCCCGGCTGATTGACCAGCACACGCGATGACCAACTGTTGCCTTTCCACTCGTCACTGTAGCGAAGTCTGTGTGACCAAACCAATCAGAAGTATGCAGTGAACCTCATCAGAAATAAAACATTTTATTTTTACTATTTGGATTTTGGGTATATAGTTCTCATTCACCTCTAGTTGAGGGATCCATTTAGTTTTTTCTCCAATCTATTTCTCTCTCAAGAGCTTCTCTCTCTCTCTCTCATCTAAGATTGGAAATCTGAGATCTGAGGGTAATATACCCGTCTGAAGATCAATTTCCCATCTTTCTTCTTCTTCTTCTTTTCTTAAAGCATTTCTGGATTCAAGTACCAGATACATGTAAGCTTTTAATTATTTTAATTTAAAGTTTATATGTAATTCATTTAAAGCAAATTTGTAATTAATTTTATGCTTTCTGTAATTTAAATTCTTGCAATTTAAATTTTTAAAGCTTTTTTGTATGATGAGCAGATCGATTTCAGAGTTGTTTTTTGGAATAAAACTTGGTTCACGTTCTACGAGGCATAGAGATCCGATTCTTTGGAAGGTGGTTGTATTTCTCATTTCTAGGTTTTCAATGACACCATTTTCGGGATTTGGATAGCTTTGTGTATGACTAAGCAACCAACCTTAATGTATGTTTATTTTGCAAAGATTGGAAGGTTTGCTAATAATATTGACTAAACTTAAAGACGATTTTAACCTTGTGGTATATCGGCGGGAATCCAACGACATAAATTGGTAAGATGAACCCGGTTTTGGGCATTAAGAATCATGCTTTTTAAACAATACGTACCTAAAATCAACTTACTAAAATTTACAACAATAAAGTTAAAGTTTATATTTCATCAACCGTAATCACTTCCTTCAAACCAATAACTTTTTAAAGTCTGGGTTGTATAATCCTTCAAAGTTCACACACTCCACGATTCCTGGCGCTACTTTAATCTTAAGTAGGCAATCATCCCCAAGACCACGTGTGCACGGTTGATTCCTCAACTCCCTTAATTAACTTTGGGGGGACCTTTTTCTTTTAGTGGGCCCCACGCACTGGGGGGATTTACCAGTGACATTGCTGAAATTTTTGTTTCAAAAGGCTTTAAAAGTGTTGACTCGAACTCTTTGATCGCTTTTAAACCATCTTAAGGTGCTTACCTATCGTTTGTCTTTAAAAGCAGTTTCTTCGTTTTATAGATCTTATCTTTAATCTTAAGTAGGCAATCGTCCCCAAGACCACGTGTGCACGGTTGATTCCTTACCCTTAATGTATGTTTATTTTGGAGTAAAGAATCCATGAATGGTTAGGTTTCTTAATAATATCTTTTAAAACTTAAATCGGTAAGGCTAAGAAATGGTTTTATTTCCGGAATCCAACGACATAAATTCCAATAACTTTAACTTAATTGGTAATAAACCAACTTTAAATTTCAAAGAGTTATCATTCATAACTCTTTAAAATTCTGAAGGAGCATTCTTTAAGCCAAATGGCATAACGGTCCATTCATACTGTCCAAATGGAACAGTAAAAGCAGTTTTATAACGGTCTTTAGGATGAATTTGGATTTGCCAGACTTTAAACCAACGACATAAATTTCAAAGAGTTTTTAAAGTTCACACACTGCACAGCTGATGAAATATAAACTTTAACTTATTGTTGTAAATTTTAGTAAGTTGATTTTAGGTACGTGGCTTGTTTACCAACAGTGCAGACCAGATTAATGCCCATTCGGGTTCATCTCTGGAATTTGTCGTTGGATTCCCGCTGATATACCACAAGGTTACCGTCTTTAAGTTTTAGTCAATATTATTAGCAAACCTAACTGGTTAGGTTTTTTAAAATAAACATACATTAAGGTTGTAATCTTGCTAGTTATACACGATGGAGATCGGATCCCAGAAATGGTGCTCTGAGTGAAGGGGAAGAATGGAGTTTTTGAAGTAAATCCTTTTTATTAGATATTCGATACCTAATCCATTTTAAAGCTTTATTCAAAGGTTTATAATTGATCACTAATCTCGGTGTCCCTTTTTTTTCTCTTTTTTTTTAAAAGGTATTTTCTAATACCTCTTTTCACATCAACATTTCTCTTTTCTTTATAATCTTTTGTTTCCAGTTCCCTCTACCAGGTCTTGAACCATAGTGACTGAGATAACTTGGATACTAACCCATCCACTAGTAGTGGTATATGGTTTAAAGCTATTTGTGTTTGATAAATTTCTTTGAAGTATTAAAATTTGATTAATTCAGTAATGGGTTTACCTTCGGGTGCTTAGGTAGCATATGGTCGTAAGTCCCGTCCAAGTGTTTAAGGGAAACAAAACCATTTCTTAGCCTACGATTGATTTACTGTTTTAAAAGAATTTTAAGACCTTTAAAGTATTTTCATTCATGGATTCTTTACTCCATAGAACATCATCTTTCTCTAGCTCTTCCTCCGGGAGGACTAGCGTTTCAAAGAATGTTGTGAATTCTGAGTAATTCATAATTGCAGATTTTGATAAAGCTATTGATTGTTGGGAACTTCCAAAGATTTCTAAAGATAAGATCTATAAAATAAAGAAACTTGATTTTTTAAAGACAGATTATGTTATAAAAACCGAAGAAAGAGACATAACACTTTCAAAGCCTTTTGAAACAATACATTTGTTCACTGATAAATCCTTAAAGCAACTAAAAGAAAAAGGTTTTAATTATATTCATATTGGTTTAATCCAAGTTGGCATAAAAAGTTATTGGTAAAGAAGGACTTGATTACGTTGATGAAATATAAAGAGATGGGAGGTTTATCTCCTTTGATATTTTTAGTAAGTAGATTTGAATCTGGTCTTCAGAAAGGACCCATTTCATTTGATTGTTATCCAAACATGTGATCGGGTCTTAAAGACAAAAATATTTTAAAAAGCATGATTCTTCAAATCAAAACCCATAATTACCATATGATTGAAGGATCAATTCCAGTAGCCTTGATCTACAAAATCTCTTATAAAGAATTGCATTTTGCATTTAATACGCAACACAAATTCCAATCCAAAAGAGATGAAACTCTTCTCTTACAGACTGACCTATCCAAAGCAAATTTTGTCATTCCAAAACCTATTCAATGGAAATACATCCACCTTCCAAAAGAATGGATTCTGGATAGAGCCATTGAACCAGTGATTCCAAAACAACTTGAGCCAAATACAGAGTTGCAAAATGTGACTCAGTATTCAGATGGCAGAGTTAAATTACAGAAAGCATAAAATTAATTACAAATTTGCTTTAAATGAATTACATATAAACTTTAAATTAAAATAATTAAAAGCTTACATGTATCTGGTACTTGAATCCAGAAATGCTTTAAGAAAAGAAGAAGAAGAAGAAAGATGGGAAATTGATCTTCAGACGGGTATATTACCCTCAGATCTCAGATTCCCAATCTTAGATGAGAGAGAGAGAGAGAGAGAGAGAGAAGCTCTTGAGAGAGAAATAGATTGGAGAAAAAACTAAATGGATCCCTCAACTGGAGGTGAATGGGAACTATATACCCAAAATCCAAATAGTAAAAATAAACAGTTTATTACTGATGGAGTCTACTACTTACGACGTTATGAGTTGGTTTCTTCGACTTAAGCTAAAGTGTGAGTGGAAAGGCAACTTGATTGTTGGTCATCGCGTGTCTTTGGTCAATCGGTAAGGGAGTCACGTGAGACAAACAGGAGGTCTTTAGAAAAGTAGATTCTTATCCCCTCAGCTTTTTTCTCGTGAAGAGAATAGTGAGTGAAGGGGGATAATTATCTGAAAAATATCAAATGACAAAAGGATAATTACAAGGAAATAAATGACTTTTTTTGTTATACAGTATCTACAAGGCTTTAATGCTTGATTGGTGAGAAAATGCCGAAGCAGTCATCTTCATTTTCATCACCGAGGGAGATGAACGGCTCCTCTTCTTCTGGATCAGATGATTCTGCAACAGACGGTTCTGATCTTGAAGCTAAAAGCTGTTCCATTAGCTTGAAATATTCCTCTTCAGATTTGGCTCCAGCCAGCATGGATTGGGCTTTTGACTTCTGAGTGAGGAATGTACTTTGGGCTTTAATGGACTCAATATTGGGTTTTATATGTCCTTTTGCGGCAAGCCAACCTTGGACAAGGTGTTCGGTTAACTTGGCGCTTTCGTTAAATTTATTCCACCATTTAACTTTAAATTCTCGTTGGAGAATGACTTGAGAGTCTTGGGTGTGGTAGTTTAGATGCCACATCCAAACCCATGGTAAAAAGAAGTTTGTACAGAAGTAAAGGAAAGGAGAGAACCTTGCTTCTGAGGCTGATGGAATATAGTGGGCTCTGAAATAATTTAAACAGTTGGTGGCATTTGGGGTTAATATTTCCTAGCAAGGCCCAAAGAAAGTCCACTAGTGTTTAAACTAGTTTGGAAGGCTTTGAATGGTTATATTCGAATTGAAGAAAAATAACCATGAATGAGTCTTTTTTGGGTTTTGTATAAAAAATGTATTATATACCATCATTGGTAATCCCGATGTATGAAAAAGAGGCAATGGTCAAAGCTTGTTTGAAAATTTAAAGGAAAAGCTTTGGATTTATGGAGTTGGTCACCCCATTGGTTTGGGCTTATGACTTTAAGGATAGTGGCCGTAGAATAGGCCGGTTCTTTGTGGGCTTCACTGAGGAAGAAGTGTTTAAACTTGACCGACTCAGTAAATTCCAAAATATCGTGATAATAAGACTTGGGTTTTGTCAAATCCCATGGTTTGAAAAACCAGCCCTTGGGAAAAATCTTTGAAATTGCTTGAAATAGGTCAGCATTATAAAACCCATCTTCTATAATGAAAATGTTTTGGTGATGGGGTTTAAAATACCAATCCGATCTTGGGGAATGCTTTGGTTGGGAAACCACAACCTGGGAAGATGAACTTCCACTTGAAATAAGTTCTTTAGAAATGGGAAGCTTTGAAGATGCTTTAGAAATTTGCTTTTCTTCTTTCTCTGGAATTGGAGAAAGAGTTTGTGAAAAACTTTGTAATGCAAACATAAGTTCAGGAGATTTAGAAATGGATTTCATCCATTCATTTACCTGTTCTTGTGATGCCAAGGCTTTAGACTGGGCCTCTTGGGCCTCTTGGGCTTCAACAGTGTCGATCCAAGACTTTATAGGCTTTGCAGATGAGATTGCTGAAGACAACAATTTTTCTTTAGGAGGAGAGGCTTTAGTAGGTGGTGTTTAGGACACAGGGTCTTTAAGCACCCCTTTCCCTTTATCTGGTTTCTTTTTGGCGGCATTTATCTGTTTTGCAAAAATTCTCTCGTTAGAAAATCTGGAACAGAATTTCTGTCTCCCTTTATAAACTCAATATCAAAATCAAAAATACTCAAAATTGCTTGCCATCGAGCAAAAATTTGTTTAGAAGCTATGTTTTGAACATCTTTTTCTAAAACATGTTTTGCAGCTTTGCAATCAATTCTAAGAAGAAATTTTTGGTTTAATAGATCACTTTGAAATTTAGAAATGCATAAAACTATAGATAAAATTTCTTTTTTAATAGTAGAATAATTTTTCTGACATTCATTCCAATGTGCAGATGCATATTGAACTATTTGTTCTTTACCATTATCAACTTGTTTTAAAATGCCTCCATAACCTAAGTCTGATGCATCAGTTTCAACAACCTTAGGAAATGCAGGGTTTGCAAGAAATAAACATGGAATTTCTTTAACAATGCTTTTTATCTGTTTTATGATTTTAGTATGTTCTTCTGTCCATGCAACAGGTTTTTTCTTTAATCTGTCATGCAAAGGTTTTGCAATTCTATTTATGTTAGGACAAAAATCAAGAACATAATTTAAACTACCAAGAAATCTTTGTAACTGGGTTTTATCTAATATTTTATCAGGAAACTTGTCAGTAAATGCAAGTGACCTCTCAATAGGTGTTATGGTTCCTTTAGAAATGTAATGTCCAAGGAACCTGATTTTTGTTTGAAATAAAGAAATCTTTGAACTAGAAACAGCTAGACCAGCTTTTCTAGTGGCAAAATAGAAAGTCTTTAAATGTTTGAAATGTTGATCAATTGACTGAGAAAAAATCAACACATCATCAATATAAACAATACAAAATTCAGAATAAGGGTTATAAATATCATTCATAACTCTTTGAAATTCTAAAGGAGCATTCTTTAAGCCAAATGGCATAACGGTCCATTCATACTGTCCAAATGGAACAGTAAAAGCAGTTTTATAACGGTCTTTAGGATGAATTTGGATTTGCCAAAAACCTGATTTCATATCAAATTTTGAAAATATGAATGCAGAATGGAGTTTTTGAAGTAAATCCTTTTTATTAGGTATTGGATACCTAATCCATTTTAAAGCTTTATTCAAAGGTTTATAATTGATCACTAATCTCGGTGTCCCTCTTTCTATCTCAGAATTTTTATTGACATAGAAAGCAGCACAAGACCAGGGAGACCTTGATTTCACAATTAATCCTTTAGATTCTAAATCTTTAATCTCATTCCTACAATGTTGTTCCAAATCCATATTCATTTGAATAGGTCGGGCTTTCGTAGGAATTTGTTTTTCATCAAAAGAATTTTCATATGGTAAATCTACCATGTGCTGTTTTCTTTCCCAAAAAGCAGAAGGTAAATCAGCACAAATTTCTTTTTCAATTAAGGCTTTAAAATTAGAAATTTTTCTTTTTAGAAAATCATTGTTAAGTTGATTTTCAATCCTTTGTAAGTTTAAGTCTTTCTTTAAATAACTTAAGTTATTCTGTTTTGTTTTAAGCAAAACATTGACTTGGTTTTTATAAACAGAACAAGCTTTAACAATATTTAAATTCCTTGTTTTAGGTTTTTCAATGAAAGGGAAAACAAGTCTTTTATCCTTTGCCTTGAAAGATATGCTGTCATAATTGACAGTATAAGGGGTAATGAGATTTATGAAAGGAGTTCCCAAAATGACGGCATGATGTATGTCATTTGTTAAAATAAAGGAAGTCCTAAACTCAAAACCATTGTTATGAATAGATGCATCAACTTTAAAATTGACTTTTAATTTTGAATTATTGGCGGCAGAAAGTCTTTCTTTTGTTTTTTCATGAAACTTTCTGGGGACAATATCTTCTCTAATGCAGTTTAAATCTGCACCAGTGTCAAAAAGAGCGACAGTATCAAATTCAAATTCTTCAGAAAAGACTAAGGTTACTTTAATCAAGTATTTCCTTGTGGTGATTTGCTTTAAAACGAAAAGGAAATCATTGGGTAAAGACTCAATGTTTTCAAGATTTTGATTATCACCATTTTCAGATTCTGATTCTTTATCAGAATGTTCTTCCAACTGTTTTTGTAAAAGAAGTTGGATAGTATCAGAATCAGTTTTTTGTTTTTCTTTTAATTCTTTAATCTCATATTTAATATCTTTGATTTCTTTTTGAAGATCTTGAATAGAAGGACTCAAATTCTTGATTTTTCTTTTATCCAAAATCGTGGTAAGATCATATGCATGCTTTTTGACAACAGGGACTTTAGAAGTCTCAGGTCTTTCACTGAGTTCAAGAGTTTTTAGAAGCTTGTCTAAATACTCTTTCAAGAAAGTGGGTCGAGGAGATGTGTTTGACTAACTCAAGAAATGTTTCTTGTTCTCTAGTCAAGACATTAATTTTCTTTAGATAGGATTCTGACTCAGAATCACTATCTGAATAATTAGAAGTATCAGAGTCAATTAACTCATCAACTTGAAGGGGTTCATTATCTCCAGTCATGGAGGACTCAGAATCAGAAGATTCTACAAGAAGAGATGCTATTTTGGAAAGAATTTCTTCCTCGAGACCAAGCTCGTGAAGTTTTTTACTCATTCTACAATATTTTGCAATATGACCTTTCTTTCCACATTTATAGCAAGTAGCTTCCTTGTAGTTAAAAGGAGTTTTAGGCTTTGAAATGGGCCTATAATGCTTTCTCTTTGGGAAATTGGGCTTTTTATAAGGCCTTGAAGGCTTCTTATAATAAGGTTCTTTAGGTTGTGGAAGAAAGTTTCTATGCCCTTTTGGCTTGTAATGTTTCCTATAAGTTTTTGAAGAACACTTACCATTACAGTCTTTAGAGGTAGAGGCTTTAAAGGGGTCATAGTTAAATTGTTTACAAAAACTGCCTAATTCTTGCTTAGACTTCCTAAGCTCCCATTTTAGACATTTTTGTAACTTCAAATCTTGACAAATCTTTAAGCCTTCCTTATTAATGAAACTAACAAGTTCACCATAGGTGAGTTCATCATAAGGAATACGATTGTCATATAAGGTTTTAATAGAATTTCTCACCTTTTCACCTAGAAGGGTAGGCAATCCAGCAAGAAATTTTTCTTTTCAAGTGGTATGATTTGCATCATCTCTCAGAAAGATTCGGGTGAAAAACGTGGTTTTGTAAGCCTGAAAATCACTAAGTTTCCTACATCTCAAATTATGTAGTAACTCAGCATTTTTATCTCTTAAATGAGAAGGGTCTCCAATAAAATGAAGGGAAATGGTCAAAATTAAAGTCGCAACAGCATCTTGAATGGGGTTAGTAAATTCATCGAGGTTGGGTGTTCCATCCTCATTTACTTGTATCACATTCAAAATATCTTATTGTTGTTGTTTGGTGAGGAAATGATCCCACCAACCTTTAAGTTGACCTGTAAAACCCGCAATGAGGATTTCTGCAATAGCTTTGTCAGAAGTCCCTGATTGGGTTTTGTAGGCATTGGCTGCCATTGTCATTTGTTGTAATAGGCCAAGTATATTATACTCAGACATTCCATCTATGTTCCACTCATAGACAGAAGATGCATTAAACCGAGATTGGTTTAGTGCACTGGGCCTACTATCAATTGCTAAATCTGGGGGAGAACGAGAACTAGCAGGAAGTGCTAATTCCCAATGAATTTTGTTGGCTTTTGGAATTGGTTCTTCTTTAAAGGCTTCTATATCAGAAGAGGCAATTGAAGATTGATCCTGATCCAAAACTCCAATGGACTTGGATTGAGTATCAGGAGCAATTTGGTTTCTAGAAGTAGAAGCAGAAGAAGAAGATGCTTCTATTCTGTCAAGTTGTTCTTTAATGGCTTTAGCAAAATCTGATTTAGAATCTTGAACAAGCTTTTGACTATGTTTCGAAACCTGGAAGGGTTTGAAAATAGGTTCTTTAAGCTTTTTCAAGGAATCAGGTTTTGTGGGAATAGGTTTTTAAATAGGAGAAACAGAAATGGTTGACTGTTGGATTTGGTTCTCAATCCTAGTCAATTGTTTTCCTATTGTATTTAGATTAGTATTACAGAAATTATTCTGTTGAGTAATACTATCTAAATTTGACTCTACATTTGCTTTGGTAATTTTGTAAGGAGATGCTTTTATCTGAACTGGAGGTTCACCATGGTCTATGGTTAAGCTCCTTAGAGGGGGATGTTCAGATTCAATGGTTCTATCACTATCAGAAAGGTTCCATTCTAGAATTTTTTTTCTAATCGTAATAGGGTTTGACGCTTTGAAGGGATAGGAAATGTTGTTGTCTGAAGCATACATTTCAAACCAATCAAAAAATAAAATATGGACTTTATGAAAATTAACAAACTCATAATATAATTCTTGAACCTGTTTTCTTTGGTTTAGAAAGTGTTTAAAAAACCAAAGTCTTTTTTCTTTATTATTATCTGAATAGAAATCATTATGTAAAAGATTTTTATCTAGTTCAAAATCCTTTTCAATGACTCCTATGACATTTTCCGTAACTGATGAAAATGTGGGAGATGTTGGAGGAGAAGGTTCTTTCTCTTCCTGACTTTGTTCTTGCGGACGGCTAGTGTATATAGGGTGAGGTACACTAGTGGAATAGTCTACAGAACGGATAGAAGAACTAGGTATATCTGAAGTAGAAAACCTAGGTTGGTCTTTAGTAGTTTGGAAAGGAAGATTGACGACAGATGGTATTTTAGAAAATCTTCTTTCCATGGAATGAAGACTAGAGACAGAGTCTTTATCAGAATATCTGGAAGAAGTAGATCTTCTGAAAGATAGTTTAACTCTGCCATCTGAATACTGAGTCACATTTTGCAACTCTGTATTTGGCTCAAGTTGTTTTGGAATCACTGGTTCAGTGGCTCCATCCAGAATCCATTCTTCTGGAAGGTGGATGTCTTTCCATTGAATAGGTTTTGGAATGACAGTATTTGCTTTGGATAGGTCAGTCTGTAAGAGAAGAGTTTCATCTCTTTTGGACTGGAATTTGTGTTGCGTATTAAATGTAGAATGCATTGCTTTATAAGAGATTTTGTAGATCAAGGCTACTGGAATTGATCCTTCAATCATGTGGTAATTATGGGTTTTGATTTGAAGAATCATGCTTTTTAAAATATTTTTGTCTTTAAGACAGACTGTTATGTTTGGATAACAATCAAATGAAATGGGTCCTTTACAGAGACTAGATTCAATACTACTGAGTAAGGAATCATCAAAGGAGATAAACCTCCCATCTCTCGAGGGCGAAATATATGGACGTATCAAGTCCTTCTTTAGTCAAAGGTTTTATGCCAACTTGGATTAAACCAATATAAATATAATTAAAACCTTTTTCTTTTAGTTGCTTTAAGGATTTATCAGTGAACAAATGTATTGTTTCAAAAGGCTTTAAAAGTGTTGTCTCTTTCTTTGGTTTTTATAACATAATCTGTCTTTAAAAAATCAAGTTTCTTCATTTTATAGATCTTATCTTTAGAAATCTTTGGAAGTTCCCAACAATCAATAGCTTTATCAAAATCTGCAATTATGAATTCCTCAGAATTCACAACATTCTTTGAAACGCTAGTCCTCCTGGAGGAAGAGCTAGAGAAAGATGATGTTCTATGGAGTAAAGAATCCATGAATGAAAATACTTTAAAGGTCTTAAAATTCTTTTAAAACAGTAAATCAATCGTAGGCTAAAAAATGGTTTTGTTGCCCTTAAACACTTGGACGGGACTTACGACCATATACTACCTAAGCACTCGAAAGTAAACCCATTACTGAATTAATCAAATTTTAATACTTCAAAGAAATTTATCAAACACAAATAGCTTTAAACCATATACCACTACTCTCCCTTGGCTCTGATACCAGGAATCGTGAGGTGTGTGAACTTTGAAGGATTATACAACCCAGACTTTAAAAAGTTATTGGTTTGAAGGAAGTGATTACGCCTGGTGCGTGGGGCCCACCAGCTAAGGGTCCCCCCAGTGTCCCGGTTGGGGGGGGGAAGAGAGTTAAGGAATCAACCGTGCACACGTGGTCTTGGGGACGATTGCCTACTTAAGATTAAAGTAGCGCCCCTGCTAACAGCTTAAGCTTTTAGCACAATGGGTAAGCGCCTTAAGGGAGAGTAGTGGTATATGGTTTATTTCTAATAAACCAATAACTTTTAATTGCTAATAATATTGACTAAATATATATATATATATATATATATATATATTAAGTTTTGGATTAATAAATGATAAGCATTCTTTCATGTTTTTTAAAAGACTTGAAAGCCTTGAATAAGTTTTGATTAAAGTTATTTAACCTTTCTCAAAAGCGCATGAATGGCAATTCAGTCTTTACTTTGACTCAAAGTTTTGATATTGACATGGTTTTTATTGAGAATTTTTAACTTAAGTTATGACTGTTTGCCTTGATTCTTATCTTGTTGTAAGATCACAAATATATAGAGAGACAATGGTCAAAAATAGCTACCTATAACTTTTAAGAGTGAAACTATCATTGAGTAATCTGAGTTTGCTTATCACAAATATGATAGAGGACGAACTACCATGAGAAGAAGACTACCTTAAGAGGTAGAGTAAAAGCTTCTAACGATATTTTTTTTTTAATAAAAAGCAAATGCTATGCTATAAAAAAAAAGGGTCTATCAAAATTAAAATGGTCAAAATTGGAGGTCAAGATGATAAGATTAGTTTGACCAACTCTATGTTTATATTTAAGATTTTGACTATGAATATTGATGAATTTTTGGGAAAAAAAATTAGATTGAATAGTTTGTGCACACACCCATAAGCTTATATTTTTTTAATCTTTACTTATTTGAGGAAATTAGAGTCTTGATTTCATGAATTAATGCTTGTTGTAAAAAATTCCCATACATATTTTTCTTTTTATTGTTCAATTTCATTATCAATGCATTTTTTAAAAAAAATAAAAAAATTATAATGCATGTGTATTCTCATGTTCTTACATGATAATATGTTTTTAGATCTTAGTAGTCACATTTTTTTTTAAAGCAAAACGTAAATTTTTGTTTTCTAAGTGGATTGACAAGCTTTTGCTTGTCACAACTGAGTATGTTTCGTTCTTTTAGTCATAACTTTGTCTATGGGATTCTAAATTTAGTTCTGTAAAATTCAATAAAAAGCTAATTCAATAAACTTTCCAATGGTATTTAGATAGCATTTCGTTTCATTTGTTCTTAGTTTAATTTCAAAGTTCACTGCTATGCACTGTGTGTCTGTTTCGTCAAACATCATGCATAGCACTTCATTTTTGGTATTTTCCTTTATGTTTCTGACTTGTTTGCTTTGGATTTTATTTATTTATTACTCTTCTATGAAATTTATGTTTGTTGGTGCCTTAAGTTGAAATCAAATCTATCTTTATTACTTATTTCCTCATAAGAGTAGGATTTTCAAAACTTCTTTGCACAAGGATGACTCTTCTATATAAAGAACCCTCAAGGATCATTGTTTTGCATTCAAGTTTGTGATTTCCTCCTTCTTTCTTTACGTTGGTCCAGAATTTTTTGCTTCTTCTTGCTAAATTCGTTCTTGTTTTTATTATTCCTCTTCCATGGCTTTAACTCTCTTTGAGCTTAAGGTAGGTTAGAGCTCTCATGCTCAACATAATTCCAAGTGTCATTGCATTATTTTACCTTACTTTTGTTCTAGTTGTGAACAACCTCATGAGATTTACAGGCTTAATGATGAGGGGGATTTTGATCCCAAATTTGGACAAATACCTCCTGAAGAATCCATGCATTCAAATGATAATGACTCAATGGAAAGTGATCCTAGTGAAGATAGTTTTAACTCTAGACCTTCCACCTTTGACCCTAGGATCACCACCACTGCTACCACTATTCCTGTTGTCGTTGCCGACCAGCAACCGCCGCACCACGTGCCCTCACACTCCGTCACCAGTGGAGCTCCTCCAAGTAATCTTTGTGATCTTCGTACCTTTATTATAGCCTCTGTTTGCTCTTCTCCTCCATCTAATTGCTTTGCTCCTGATCTTGCCGATCTTGAGGCTGAGATTTTGAAACCTTTCTACTCATTTTGCCAAATTACATGTCTAATTTCTTCCATTTTGTAATCTTTTGGCAAAAGAAGGGGAGTAATTGAATGCATGTCTTCAATTGCTCGATGCAATGAGTTAGGGGGAGTAGTATTTTCAATTCTAGGGGGAGATTTTCTTTTTGTTCAAAAATTTTTAAATCTTCAGATTTCTAGTTCTTAAGGGGAGTTTATCTTTTTATTGGTCTTGATTTTTTGCTTAAAGTTGCCTTACTATTTATTGATCAATAAATTCAGCATTTTATTTTAATTCTTGCCTTGTTTTATTTACATGAACTAACATGCTAATTGCCAATTATTTTGGTTAGTTCCTTGTTGTTGTTTATACTTGTTTTAGATTCATGTTTTAGTGCCAAGTTTCATGAAAGACTTATGTTGGATTGCTTTTGCCACAAGAATGCCAAAAAGGGAGATTGTTGAGTCTATTATTTATACAGTTGGTATTCTATGGCAGGTCTAGTTAAATTGAAATTTAATTTATTGCATATTTTGTAGTAAAGATTAATTTATTAATTCCCTAATTTAGTGAGCTTCCAATTTATTAAGAATATTTGTTTCTTAATTTAATTAGATGTCTATTTTAGGAAGTCAATTAATGATGAGATTCTATAAGTGGTGCATGAAATCTATTTAGAGCAAGAAGTTGGTTTAAATAAAAAGTTTATTAAATGCTCTAGATATTTCTTGGAAGATAAGTAAGGCAAGAATATTAGATTTATTCTTATTCAGATTCATAAGAATTATAAGAGGAAAGAAACTCTTATTTAGAAAGAATTCAAGTCTTTTAAGACTTGCAATTTTTGTAAACAATGAAAACATGTTAAAATATCAATAAAGGCTTTCTAAATTGAAGGTGGGTAATAAAAAGATAAAACATGCAAAATTTGGCCTCCTTAAAAATCGGATATATAAATATTTTTCAATTGGGAAAAGAAAAAACCCTAAAAAAGATGAAAACAATTAATAATCTAATTCTAATCCTCCTCCTCCTTCTTTATCTCCCTTTTTTATAGTTTTCTTAAAAAGGATAAAGATAAAAATATCTAAAATCTTATCTAAACTTACAAGAGTAATAAAAAGATAAAACATGTTAAAATAAAAACGTCAAGTCCGCAGTTGATAGCACACGCCCACGTCTTATCAACAAACTTCTTCTGAAATCGACTGTCATGCGCTCACGCATTATCAATAAACTTCTTCTGAAATTGAGAATTTCTCTAGAAAGTCAATTCATCCTCAAACGTTATCTTGTAGCTCAATTTAACACCAATCAATAGAATTGTACCTATAAAAATAAAACACAAGTAAATCACAACTATTAAGTGCAAAACATTGATATAAAAGAGAGTAAACAATGAAAACTAGTGCATGAAATGCACTATAACAAATTCTCCCACACCAAGATAATGCTTGTCCTCAAGCATATAACTCAAGAATAATCTCAAATCTTCCCTCAATTCTCATTCCAACTCATCCAAAAACGATCTTAAGCAGGCACACTGTTGTGCAAATTTTATTGAACTCGGAAGTGCACGAATCTATTGTAGAATAGATCAATGGTGACGAGTGTCGATCCCACGAGGAGGTGGATTTTAATTGCTTGTAGAATTAATTTTCTTAGTGGGTGATTGGATTTATAATGACAATTATGTAGGCAATGTATTAATTTGAATTAAAACTATTGGAATAAACTATTAAAATAAAATGCTTGGATCTCCGGATCTGTACTCAACATGCACCATCGGCTTAATATTCATTATTAGTACCAATTAAATCATGAAGGGGGAACTTCCACTCATCATGAACCACACTTTAATAGATATGGTGCTAAGGGCTTCCCGTGCCAAATAGTAATAACCTTGCCTAGGGAGGCGGTTATTCCAGCCGATATCCAAACAAGATTATTACTATCTATCTACGAAAAGTCAAAACAACCACATAAATTAAAGGGGAAGGAAAAGTAAATTTACCAAATTAAGCTCATGGAGCATGTTGAGACTTCACCTTCAACCCAAGCTTGAAAGGAAATTAGCCACTCATAATTTAACTAGGGGTAAAATGAGAATTTTATTAAAATACGTAGAAAATACAAGATGGAGATGGAATTAGAGAAAATGAAGTCCAAAAATGAATTCAGGGGTGTCAAATTAGGGGGGGGGAGCCCCCTTTTTATAGATACACTAAGTAAATCATGGCCATCGGATTAAAAAAATTTGGACGCTAAGGATTGCGCCACGTGGCAAGTTCCTATTGGATGGAACACATCATCAGGGTTGTTATTCTGTGTATATGCATGTACCGTACACACATTTTTTCGGTCCACTAACATTCTGCCATGTCACCGGTCAATATTTTTGGTCCAATAAGATCGTGACACGTCATCAGTCAACGCTACATCATCAGTCAATGCCACATAAGCGGTCAATGCCACATTATTCGTCCAATCAAATACCGCCACGTCATCGTATAGTGCCACGTCATCATGCTGAGTGCGCGTCGGATCTGATACATGTGTGCGATCGAAGTGAGCGAGTGTCGTATCGATCAAGTATATATCAACCCGCATCAGTATGTGTGAACAGTACCATATATGTGAACAATATCATTTTTCTTTTTATGCTCCTCCTATGGTTTTCGACTGTCCTGAGTTCAAAAGTGCTGTTTGTTTTTTCATCTGATCTCTCGTTTATTGTGAAATGACCATGATATCCCATAAAATACATAAAATACTTAATTAAAATAAAACATACATAATTAAATTACAAGGGACTTAAAGACATAAAAATAGGGATGTTAGTGAGACTTGGAGTGTAAAATGATGATTTTCTCCACTATAAATACACACTTTCTAGTACTCAACACACACCTCAAGGATTTAAGTCAATCAACATTCAAGAGACAAGGATTTCAAAGCATAGAATCTCAGAAGCTAGCATAAAGTCAATCAACCACCAAGACAATCTTTTCAAAATCCAAATGCAACAAAATTTAATAGCCCTCTCATTGATTTTACTCCATGCACTCAAAGTGTTTAGGTATCATTTATGCCCTCAAATCAAATCAAAGAATGCTATTACCATAAGCTTGCTCATATATCATATCTCAATCACAAAACATGAATTAAATGCAAAAAATCTAAGGGTCTTAGTAAGGTTGTAATGAGACAAAATGGATTGAATGAAAAAGAAAGGTCTATGGAATAAAAAGAGATCAAAATAAGAAGAATGAACCTATTGAATGAACCTTATGACATCAAAATATTTATTGCTACTTAAGTCGTTAAGAGTTTTTTTTTTTTTTGGGTTTTTTTGTTTTCATTTTTTTTTCATCTTTTTTTTTTCGATGAATCTTGCACAATTTTATTCAAGCATAATGCAACTTGATGTAATTGAGAAACTTTTATTCAAGGTAGCAAAAGCAACAAAATATATCCAAACAATGAGTTCAAAAATCTCATCAAATTAAGGCTCAAAAATTAGGTAAATGGGTAAGTAGATGTACAGAAGTAGATGGTTAAGGATCAAACAAAGGTAACAAATTAAAACAAATAAAGATCTTCGAGTGGAGAAAAAGAAAAAAAATGTGAAAATAGAAAAATGGAAAGAGGTTTGCCCTTATCATTTTAATGCATAAAATCCCGTAATGCGGCTTCAACATGCATAACAAAGCAAGTTCTAGAATAGACAAACTAAGATTGATATTCACTCAACAAAAATAATTAGAGCAAAGTGGTTGCTCATAAGCTCAAATCCTCTCAAAGTTGGTGAATTTACCATCAAATCATGCACACTCATCAAATGAATCAACTATCAATAGTGGTGAGTTATTCATTTAAGCAACTAAGACCAAGTTAATCAAAACTCGAATCTATTCATGCATCTCAACTCACATCTAAGAAAAATAACATTAACTCAAAAATCATTCAAGAATGAGCAGAGTGAAACAAAAATGATTTCATAAAAGAAAAGAAAATGAAAATGAAAATGATGCAACCAAGAATGCTACTCAAAATCATCTCAAAAGAAACAAAACAACACTTCCCAACATTAATATTGCAAAAATCACTCCCCCACACCAGGAACATACATTGTCCCCAATGTATGATAATCAAAGTTCACAAAACGAAATAAAGCACAGGGACAAAAAGATTAAAGGCAAAGAAAAGGTCCCTGGATTGTCCACATAACGTCTATGGGCTTGGCGGAAATGGTGGGCTAAATCCCACACTCTCGAAGAATGCTCCTAAATTCTACTCTAGTTTGTTCAACTTGTGCTCCATTCGCTCCAATTGAGTGCTCAAAGGTGGTACAGAAGTAGAAGGAATAATTAATGGGGTAGCAGTATCGTCGTCAAGCTCATCATCATCAGAGGGGACACCACTCCTAGCATAAAGCTTCTTTGGAAGTTGAGTGGGTCCTGGTTCAGTAAACTGAAATTTCCCCGCCTTGAATTCTACCACACCTGTTCTTTCAAATAAAGGTATATCCAAAAATTCCTTTTTGCAAGCAGGATGCAAATTATGATTGTCAAGATCAAGCACACATAAGTTTACAGCTAACAGAGTAATGTGTGGACCCAAAAATAAAGTCTTAAACCTTTTAAGCACATTTTGAAATTGATCTGCTAACCAAAAACCTAAATTAGGCCTCACATCATTCAACATGCACCAAATAAAATAAAACTCAGTTTTCGAGAAAACCCCTGAGTTATCCTTCTTCCCTAAAAAATTATGTGCTAAAAATCGTTGCACACATTTTAAAACAGGATCACGCAAAAATGAACTCTTTGATTTACTCAGGTCATAGGCCTTGTTATCCAAAGATAAATCATGCCAAAGACGATAAGGCTCAAATTCTTCGCTAAAGTCACAAGTTGTCCATAAATATTCATCACTAAAAGAATAGTCGTCATCAATAAATCCTAAAGCTAGGTTAAAATCTGTGATTGATTGCGAAAAATTACGTCCCATTAACCTAAACTTTATAACATTCGGAGTATGTAAAGTAAACTCATCCGGTATATTAAATTGAAAAGTAGAATAAAATTCCCTAATCAATTCAACATAAACTAAAACTTCAATATCAATAAACTTATGGAAACTAATCTTATCAATTAAAGAATTAAAATTTTCCTTAACATTCAACTTTTCAAGAGTCGGATAATGAATATACATAGCTGGAAGTATTTGCCGCTTGGAAATATCTTTGTACCTCTCTTTCTCCTGTTGAGTGGTGAATGTGAGGCACCCTCCGAGATTGGATTCAGCAAGCGGCAAAACACTTTTCCCCTTCCCATGTTTCGACCTCTTTTTTACTGCTTGGCGCGAATTAGAAACTGCGTTCTATGACACTGTGGCGGGAGCGGCAGCTTTAGATTTTATCGTGACAGTTTTCTTTTTAATCGCTGGCGACTTGGAAGTTGTGGCTTTTCTCTTCGGCATTGTTGGAACTCACGGGTTTGTGTGGGGTGAAGGTGAATTGAAGGTGGTAGGCAGTTTTGGTGATGTTACAGCTGTGATAAATTGTTGAGAGTGGTATGCGCAGTTGCTAGAACGGATCAAGCGTGAGGAGTGGTGGCTGGACTGGATTCTGGAGAATGGCTGTAATCTTGCAGGTTGTGGAGTTGCGGCTGGATATGGGTCTTGACTACTGGTAGTTGCGTGCGCGCTGGTACAAAACTGGATCTAGATCGCGGCTGTGATTGATTTGAATTGCCGAGAGTTGCGCGCCCGAATCAGGAGTTGCTGGAAATCGAGATGGATCTGGATCGTGGCTCACAGGTTGCTGGTGGAAGGAAATCGTAACCGTGGCGGGTTGACGGATTGGGTTTGAAGCGGATTTGAATCACGGCTAGAACAGATATGAACTGTGATTTCGCAGTTGGATCGTGCAGCTGTGATAGATTTGGGGTTTTGTGCGCAGATCGTGGAGGGAGGCTCAGCTCGAGGAGAAGGCTGCAGATCGTGATTGGTTGGAGCTCGTGAACCGTGGCTGTGACCCGCGGGTTGCTGCAAGAACGGGTCTGGACGGTGATTGCTGGTGTGGATTCGATCGCGGATGGCGTTCACGGCTTGAGTTCGTGAGAAGGCGGCTTGACTTGCGGAATATGGAGTGGATCGTGGGTCACGGGTTACTGGAATTGAAGCGGATTTGAGTGCGGCTGAAACAGATCTGGAGGGAGATGTCGCAGCTGAAACGTTGGCTGGTAGCGCTGATCGTGGTCGGCTGGAAATCGTGGAGATGCACTGTAGATCGTTTGTGGAGAGTGATGAAAACGGCTTGTGGTTGCTGAAAATTGAAGCACAAAATCAATTTTTTTTTATTAAAAATAAAAACTAGAAAATAAAAGCTATAATAAACACTTAAAACTTTAAAAATTACAGAAGAACTTTTGTATTAAGCACATGGGCAAGCCTTATTACCTACTATAATAAATTAAAAACAGAAATACTTATTAGTTAAGGAGTGGGCACGCCTTATAACATACTGTAATAAACTGAAGGCAGAAGTACTTATTAGTTAAGGCGTGGGCACGCCTTAACCAAAAATTTCTTCTGGCTAAAATAAGTATAGATATTATTTAAACAATCTAAATCAAAACCAAAAACAAAAAATGCATAAAAATTTAAAATAAATATTAAATCCTTTGGGTTGCCTCTCAAAAAGCGCCTTTGTTTTATGTCTTCGGCTAGACATATTTATGCTTTAATCTCCATAAATAGGGCTCTCAAGAGCCACTTCCTCCACAATATTCACTAAAAAACCTTCATAAAAAGGTTTTAAGCGATGACCATTAACCTTAAAAATTTTGTCAGAGGTAGGACTTCGAATCTCGACTGCAACATGAGAAAAAACATTAGTAACAATAAAAGGTCCAACCTATTGAGAGCGTAATTTACCAGGAAAAAGTTTAAGTTTAGAATGAAAAAGGAGAACTTTTTAACCAATAGAAAGCTCTTTTCTCCAAATCATTTTGTCATGAAATGTCTTCATCCTCTCCTTGTAAAGTCGCGAACTCTCGTAGGACTCATTTCGAATCTCCTCCGACTCTTGCAGCTGCAACTTCCTCTGCTTTCCCTCCTCATCCATCCGCATATTACATTGCTTAACCGCCCGACGCGCTCGTGCTCAAGCTCTGGTAAGTAAGTGACAAGGCTTACCAAATACTAAACAGTAAGGGGACATACCTATAGGGGTTTTATACGCAGTGCGATACGCCCACAATGCATCATCAAGTCGCAAGCTCCAATCCTTTCGATTTGGATTAACCATCTTTTCAATGATAGACTTGATTTCTCTATTTGATATCTCTGCTTGTCCGCTTGTCTGTGGATGATATGCAGTAGACACTTTGTGGGTGACATGATATCTTTTGAACAAAACCTCCACCATCCGATTACAAAAATGAGTGCCTCTATCACTTATCACCGCTCTCGGTACACCAAATTTAGTAAAAATATGAGACTTGACAAATTCTACAACAACTTTAGCATTGTCAGTTCGGGTGGCTTTAGCCTCTACTCACTTAGAAACATAATCCATAGCTAAAACAATGTAAACATTACCAAAAGATGAGGGAAAGGGTCCCATAAAATCTATGCCCCACACATCAAATATTTCACACGCAAGAATATGAGTAAGTGGCATTTGATTCCTATGACTTAAATTACCCGTCTTTTGACAATTCTCACACGATTTGTAAAACATATATGAATCATAAAACAAATAAGGCCAAAATAGACCACACTCTAACACCTTATATGCTGTTCTCTTGGGACCAAAATGACCTCCACATGCATATGAGTGACAAAATTGAAGAATAGAAGGAATTTCAGATTCAGATACAAACCTTCTAATTACTTGATCAGAGCAATGTTTCCACAAGTACGGGTCGTCCCAAACATAATACTTAGCATCACTTTTAATCTTATCTTTTTGAGCCCTCGTTAGATCACTAGGTAGTATTCTTGTAACTAAATAATTGACAATGTCAGCATACCAAGGAACTATACCTTGAGTTACAAAAAGATGTTCATTTGGGAAATAATCTTTCAAAGGTGTTGCTTCTTCACTCAAGGTCAATCTACTAAGGTGGTCTACAACTAAGTTTTCTGCTCCTTTCTTATCACGGATCTCCAAGTTGAACTCCTGAAGTAGTAAGATCCAGCGGATAAGTCTTGGTTTCGCTTCCTTCTTGGCGAGCAAATATCTAAGAGCTGCATGATCAGAATAAACAATCACTTTAGTACCCAATAAATATGAACGAAACTTTTCTAAAGCAAAAACAATAGCTAAAAGTTCTTTTTCCGTTGTTGAGTAATTGCACTGAGCATTATCAAGTGTCCTTGAAGCGTAATATATAACATGAGCAGCTCTTCCAACCCTTTGTTCAAGAACGGCACCAACAGCATAATTACTGGCGTCGTACATTATCTCAAATGGGAGGTTCCAGTCAGGTGGCTGTATAATTGGAGATGAAGTCAATAACTCCTTGAGCTTATCAAATGCTGTCTTACATGCCTTATCAAAATCAAATGCCACATCTTTCTGAAGAAGCTTACATAAAGGTTGAGCTATCTTTGAAAAATCCTTAATAAAGCGTCGATAAAAACCTGGGTGACCAAGAAAAGAACGAACTTCCCAGACACATGTGGGATAAGATAAAGATTTAATAACATCTATTTTAGCTTTATCTACCTCAATTCCTTTAGCAGAGACTACATGACCCAAAATAATACCCTGATCTACCATAAAATGACATTTTTCATAATTCAAGACAAGATTTGTTTCAATGCATCTTTCAAGCACTTTCTTCAAATTATATAGACAATCATCAAAAAAATCAGCGTAAACTGTAAAATCGTCCATAAATACCTCTATGATATTCTCCACATAGTCTGAAAAAATACTGACCATGCACCTCTGAAAAGTGGCTGGGGCGTTGCAAAGACCAAATGGCATACGCCGATATGCAAAGGTTCCAAAAGGGCATGTGAATGCGGTCTTCTCTTGATCTTCAGGCGCCGCTGATATCTGATGAAAACCTGAATAACCATCAAGACAACAAAAGTGAGATTTTCCTGCCAACCTTTCAAGCATCTGATCAATAAAAGGAATGGGAAAATGATCTTTCCTAGTGAGTGAATTAAGCTTTCTAAAATCAATACAAACCCTCCACCCATTTTGAACTCGGGTGGATACTAACTCACCATCGGGACTCTCAACAACTGGTATACCAGTTTTTCTTTGCACCACCACATCGGACTTACCCATTTGTTATCCAAAATTGGATAAATTATACTTGCATCAAGAAGTTTCAAAACTTCTTTCTTCACTATTTCCATCATGAGTGGATTCAAACGACGTTGATCTTGTATCGAAGGCTTGGCATCTTCCTCCAACAATATTCTATGCATGCATATGGATGGGCTTATTCCTTTAATGTCAGCAATTGTCCATCCAATAGCCTTTTTACAATCCTTTAGCACTCTTATAAGCTTTTCTTCTTCTAAAGCACGAAGCTTTGAAGAGATGATCACCGGAAGTGTCTCACCATCTCCTAAAAATAGGTACTTTAGATGACTCGGCAACAGTTTAAGCTCTATTTTTGGTGCCTGCAAAATAGAAGGAATAAGTTTTGCATGAGAGGTAGGTAATTCAATATAAGAAACATTAGGAGTTAAAGTTCTCAAAGAATTTAATTAAAAAATGATCTCTTGAAATGCAGAATTTAAAACAAACTCTCTTTCATCCTTTTGTAATCCCTTGAGGCCCAAGCTGTTGTTTAAAACAACTACTAATGAATCTTCAACATCCAAATCAAAAACTTCCTGCACTAAATGATCAATAACATCCACAGAAAATACTGATTGTTCATCCCTAGGATATTTCATAGCATCATTCATATTGAATTCTATAACCTCTCCATCAAATTCCATAGTAAGAGTCCCTTCATATACATCCATTTTAGTTCTAGCAATTTTAAGAAAAGGCCTTCCTAACAAAATTGGAACAGAATTAGAGGAGTTATCCTCTTCCATATCAAGTACATAAAAATCAGCAGGAAAAATCAACTCATTAACTTGTACTAAAACATCTTCTAACACCCCATCAGGATATGCATTAGACCTATCAGCTAGTTGAATTATCACGCCAGTTTCTTTTAATGGACCAACATTCAAAGACGAATAAATAAAACGAGGCATGACATTAATAGAAACTCCTAGATCTAACATAGCCTTCTCAACTCTAACACTACCAATTTTGCAAGGGATAGTAAACATACCTGGATCCTTGCACTTAGGAGGTAGTTTCTTTTGGAGAACGGCAGAAACATTCTCCTCCATATGAACTCTTTCATCTCCTCTCAACTTTCTCTTAGAAGTACAAAGTTCCTTAAGAAATTTAGCACAACGAGGTATTTGTTTTATAGCATCTAATAAAGGAATATTTACCTCAACCTTGCGAAATGTCTCAAGGATGTCTCTCTCTTGTTCTTCCTTCTTGGATTTTGCAAACCGACTTGAAAACGAAGGAGGTATCACCACAGGTAAGGGTTTCGCTTTGCTGGGCTGCGCATCTTGAGATTGAGGCATCAATTCCTCCTTCTCAAGCTCATTTTCCAAGTGCTTTGTCACTTTCTTGTTAGGCTCTTGCAATTCCTTCCCACTTCTAAGGATGACAGCACTAGCATTTTGCTTTGGATTCAACTCAGGTTGTAAAGGCAATCTTCCTGATACTTGAGACTCTAAGCGGCTCACTGTAGTTACTAGTTGGCTCATTTGGTTCTCCAAATTTTGAATGCTTGTTGTAGTTGCCTGCTGAAATTGTTGAGTGTTAGTTGCAAGTGATTTAACAATCTCTTCAAGAGACATACCTGACTTGGAGTTTGACTGAGGAGGAACCGATTGGAATTGTTGTCTTGGTGGGTATTGTTGTTGAAATCCCGACGGTCTAACTCCATAGCTGAAGTTGGGAAGATCCTTCCATCCTGGGTTATATATTTGTGCATAAGGATCATATCTCCTCTGAGGCATGCCCGGAAATCCTCCAACTGCATTAGCTTGTTCGAAGGGTTCTTCTTGAATTGTAGGACACATATCAGTTGAATGACCCATATTGGAACAAATGCCACATGTCTTCACCTGTTGCACATTACCTACAACAAACTTTTCCACAAGAGAGGTAAGTTTATTTAAACGTTGATAAATATAAGAAGTACTTACCTCATTCACTTACCTCATTCACTTTCCTCGAAGTGAGATCTTGTCTATTGCCAAATTGTTGCGCATTGGCAGCCATGTTTGAGATCAATTCCCTTGCTTGAGTAGGGGTCTTGTTCACTAACACACCTCCACTAGCAGCATCTATGATACTCATATCCATCAATGACAATCCTTCGTAAAAGTATTAAATAAGAAGTTGATCAGAAATTTGATGCTGAGGACAACTGCCACACAATTGTTTGAATCGCTCCCAATACTCATACAAAGTCTCCTCAAGAAGTTTTTTGATACCACAAATGTCTTTTCTGATGTTGGCAGCTCTTGAAGCAAGAAAATACTTTTCGAGGAATTACTTCTTCAAATCATTCCACGTTGTAATCGATCCATAAGGTAAATAATACAGCCAATCTTTAGCTAACCCATCTAAAGAGAAAGGAAAAGCTCGCAGCTTAATCTGCTCTTCAGTTACACCTTGAGGCCTCATGCTTGAACACACAACACGAAACTCCTTGAGATGTTTATGAGGATCTTCACCTGCAAAACCGTGAAACGTGGGCAATAAATGAATAAGACCAGATTTTAATTCAAAGTTTACCTCCAGGTCCGCATATTGAATGCAGAGCGGTTGCTGATTCAAATCTGGTTCAGCTAACTCTCTAAGAGTTCTTTCTACAGGCGCAGCTTTATCCATAACTTGTTCTTCGAAATCGCTAGATGATTCAACAAAATCTGTATCCATTTCAGAAAGCAAAAGCGACGAGGATCGTTGCTTATCTCGCTTGGCCTGCTGTCTCAGCCGGTGAGCTGTCTTCTCAATTTCAGGATCAAATAAAAGTGTACATGTACGAGAAGAACGAACCATAAACCAAGTAAAACGTAAAAAGGATTAAATAAATGACACCAATCCCCGGCAACGGTGCCAAAATTTGATGGGTGTCGAAGCCAGCAAATATAAATACCTACTCTAACAAAATTGTGTATAGTGATTGAGCAGGGTCGTGTCCACAGAGATTGGTAATTATTAAATCCTTTTTAAAAATAAAAATGTAAAATTGGGGGATTGTTGACAATAATGAAAATCAATTTAAATTAATAAGAATGCAAATTAAAGGTGTAATTCAAAATGGAAAAACTCTGGTTGAAGGAATTAATTCAGCTTTGATTCGACTATTGATCATCGATACAACTATAAATCATTACTGCTTATGAATAGACCGGTTATAGTTACTGAGATACTCTAATAGCCAATCTCTCCTTAATTAGTCGACAACCAAGGTACGACCGTTGATTATTTCCCTAATCAATAGACAATCCTAGATACGATCATAAGATTTAATCAATTGACAGCCTGAAAAATTAGAGAGACCCAAATCCTAATTAACAAACACATACGATGTTTCATTTAAATTAGATTGTTTATTCTCATAACACAACACACTGCTATGTTATTTGCCGCAAACATCAAAATCTTCATACGATGAATCTTTCAATTGGCAGTAGATTAAGTTGATAATTAAATAGTGGCCAATTATCTAATTAACAAACATAATCATGACAATAATTCAGAGAATAAACAAATACCCAAAAAGTAATAAAACAATTAAAAGCACAAGAAAGATCTCACAGTAATGGTGAATCAAAGCTTCATTAACCTTCAACCAGAAAAAATAAGTTTAGTTTCTCATGGAGAAAAAGAGAAAAAACAAAAAAAGATAAAAATAATTAATAATCCAATTCTAATTCTAATATCTCTAATCCTTCTTTATCTCCTCTTTTTATAGTTCTCTTAAAAAGGATAAAGATAAAAATATCTAAAATCTTATCTAAACTTACAAGAGTAATAAAAAGATAAAACACGTTAAAATAAAAACGTCAAGTCCGTAATTGATAGCAAGCGCCCACGCCTTATCAACAAACTTCTTCTGAAATCGACTGTCACGCGCCCACGCCTTATCAACAAACTTCTTCTGAAATCGAGAATTTATCCAATAAGTCAATTCATCCTCAAACATCATCTTGTAGCTCAATTTAGCACCAATCAATAAAATTTCACCTATAAAAATAAAACACAAGTAAATCACAACTATTAAGTGCAAAACATTGATATTAAAGGGAGTAAACAATGCAAAACTAGTGCATAAAATGCACTATAACACTCATAATATTGTGTTGAATTGTTTTCTTATTTTCTTTATTCAAAGTCATGTAATGAAATTATTTACTTTCATCTCTATAGAGAGTCTATGTGGATCTTGAATAATTAGACATTGAAGAATTGCTGTTAATCATTGTGCAAAGTGCCTTAAGGATCGTGGATAAAAAAGGGTAGCAGTTATTCAAGAGAAGCAGATTCAGTATAAGACTGAGTAAACTGTAAGTGAAAGTCTTACGTTTGGTAAATTCATAGGTTGTAACATCTCAACTTAGTGAATTGCTTTTCATCTGGGTGTGGCCTCGTAGATGTAGGATTGACTAATCCGAGCCACGAAAAAATCTCCATGTCGTTTAATTTCTATAATTTTTTTTGTTTTGAAAAATTCATATTTTTTATACGAATGAATAGTAATCATAAATAGTACTCGTAAACAATATCTGTGAATAGTTTCGGTGAACAATATTTTTAAAAATTAATCAAGTTGTTAATTTTAGGGTTTTAATAGCCTACATCTATTTGCAATGGATCTAAATTCCTTTAAAAAACGATTACAAAAAAGAAATTCAGCATCATTCTAATTTTATTTTCTTTCGTATTGTTGTTATGGTCAGTAATGAAACTTTCAAGTTTACTTAAAAAAGAAAAAAAAGAAACAGAAAAAAATCAAGAGTACCAATTAATTACATCATTCTCGTTGAATTTTAATTTTTCTTTGTTATTATAACGTTATGGTTATAAAGTCCAATTTGTTCATCACCAATTTGTTCATCACCATAAAAAGAGTTGACGAGGGAGAGAACTCATAATGGAACAGAAAGAGAGAGGAAAGAATGGTAAGCAAATGACGCGGGGAGGGGGGGGGGAGAGAGAGAGAGAGAGAGAGAGAGAGAGAGAGCAAGATATGAAGAGAAAGAAAGGAGTGTAAACTCAACAAGAAATTAAGGTTATTTTTAGAACTAAAACAGTGCCATAAGAGTTTTATAATTTTCAAATTATAATTGGGTAGATAAAGAAAATCAGTTTCAGAAAGTATTTAAAGGTGCCAATAGTAACTCGGCCTTTGGCCAAGTGGTGAACCACTGCCCTTACAACTGTAAGGAACATGGTTCCAGTCCTCATGAACTCAACCTCCTTAATTAAGCATAATTGTGAGGAGTTAATTTGTAAGCCTTTCTTCCTTGAGAAATGCGAATGAAGTAGAGATATTTCTCATCTGTGAGGGTTATTTGTTTGGGTAAGCACTTCATATAAAAATTTAATGTAATATTATAAATCCTAGTTATATATCTAATTATAAATATCAATATAATTGTCTGCAGTAATAACAGTTGTAAATATCTTATGTAATATCAGAGTATGATATATAATTATTATTAAAAAAAAAGTGCCAATAGTACAACTCTATAGGTAAATTTCACCTATCCATTATTCATTGACAATCCATACGGTCCCTCTTTCATTGTATATTGGAAGTTAGTTGATTGTCCACTTAACGCCATTGCGCACTAACCCACCCTAATGACAAAAGTTGAGAGTGTCTAATAGTCTCTGAGTTCCAACAGTTATGTAATAACTTTGCTTTGCATAACTAGGCAAATGTAAATATTCTCTCCTTCGAGAAATTTTAGCATACACCAAAGATCATCCAACCAATTAATGTATGTATGACATGTATTTAGATTTAATATAATCACCATTTGCATTATGGTTTTTCACAATACATACACATATATCATAACATAATATATTTTATGTATAGTTGACATGATTATGCATTCTAGAATTTCTCCTCTCCTTGACATGTTGAGATAATATGTTGAATAATCAAGATCTATCATTTAATAAGCTTGATAGACCCATAAAATGTGATTCTCATGAATCAAATACTGTGTGATTCCTAACATTTAAAATTAAAGAAATTGCAATTCCCACCATAAAATTCTATAAATCTTCCACACTACCTCATCATAATGAGACGGTGCGTCCACGGAAGATTACTTCACATTAATAATAAGTGATGCTGGGCCAAAAAATACAAACTATAAACAATTACAGGAGATGAAAAAAATGTTTTGATAATAATTAGAAAATGGCACATGACCCGTGTAAACTCGCGGCACAAAAACAAAAGAAGAATGTTGGCAACAGCATCTCACTTTGGAGAGGCTACAAACGCGGTAGTGAAACTGAAATCCCCAAAAATGGAAATTGGACCTAAATTAAAGCCCAAACCACTTAACCAACAACGTGTCAAAGGCTCTACTACCCCCCATTGTGCGGGAACCTTCTCCAATTATCTTACACAAAACCAGAGTTCAGTTTTTTTTTCCCTTTCTTTTTCTTTTCTTCTTTCTCTCTCAATCCTCCAATTTTTTTTTTTAACAAAAAAATGACTGGAAAGCACGAAAAAGCAAAGGAAAGAAGAGAAAAGAGGCTCCAAGAAATTTCCCTCCTCCGCACCATTCCCTATTCCGATCACCAGAGGTGCTATCCCTTTGAACATTTTTATTTTTGTAATTAAATTTTGAAATATTGTTCAATTTTCTTTAATGGGTGTGTTTGGAAAATTTGTAATAGATGGTGGTCCCCGGAAACTATTGCGGTGGTGACTGGTGCTAACAGGGGAATTGGGTTTGAGATGGCTAGGCAACTCGCAGCGCATGGATTGACTGTTATATTGACGTCGAGAGACACCAGTGTTGGCCTTGAGGCAGCTAAGGTCTTGCAAGAAGGAGGCTTGAATGTGGATGTTCATCAACTTGATGTCTTGGATTCGTCGTCAATCCAAGAGTTTTGTGACTGGATACGTGAAAGATATGGAGGCATTGATATTCTGGTTAGTGTTAACTTGCCCGTAACGCAATCTTCAATTCAATTTTGTTAAATGAACTTGCTTATGTTGAGATGAATGTGTCATTTTGGTTTCAGGTTAATAATGCAGGTGTCAATTATAATCTTGGTTCTGATAATTCAGTTGAATTTGCCAAAGAAGTTATTCAAACCAACTATTATGGCACCAAAGCTATGATTAAAGCTATGATCCCATTAATGAGACCGTCTGCTGCTGGTGCTCGTATTGTTAGTGTGAGCTCTCGGCTAGGTAGACTGAATGGCAGGCGTAATGTGAGTAATCTCTCTTATTTTCCTTCTCTCGTATTGTATTTCGCATCTCTGAACTGTGATGGAGCTATGAATTTGTTCCAGAGGGGTAACATAACTGTAATAAACATAAAAGAGAATTTGGAAAAAAAGAAAATAAATTAAAAAAAACTAAATCATTGATTCATTATTTATTTTCCCATTTCAAAGGTACTATGTATGTCTTTATTTTTTATTCGACTGTATTATGATTTGTTGTCGATTGTTAATTTGATTTCAAATTGAATTCTTTACAGTATCATAGTTAATAATGCACTATCTCTGGTAGCAATGAAATTGACAAAGTCAGAGGTAATGTCACTAGCACTATGGATATATTGTAAAATTATTGTGTAATGCATCCCAAATATTAGTTGCAATATGCACACTAGTTTTAAATATATGATGGAGCATGCATAATTTAAGCTTGCTGTGTATATAAATCGTTTGAAAAGGGGAAAACTAAGAAACAGAAATCCATAATTGTAGGAGAAACTGTGGTTCAGTATGAAGTAAAAAATTTAGAATCCCACAAGGGCCTATAGCCCCTTGTTTTCCCTTCATAGCCTGCCCATGCTGCTGAATCTCTGTATCATTTAGTTTATTTTCTCTGAGGGAGATGGCTACACTGCTTCTCTAACTTTTATGGCATGATTTCAAGTCGTTTAGCACTTCTTTTGGGTCTAGTTCTGTTTGCTTTGTCAGAAAACTTGCAGTGCATCAGGCATTAGCAATGCTTTGTAGATAATGGTGCATGCAATTGCA
This sequence comes from Luvunga scandens, assembly GCA_030449905.1. Classification (NCBI taxonomy): domain Eukaryota; kingdom Viridiplantae; phylum Streptophyta; class Magnoliopsida; order Sapindales; family Rutaceae; genus Luvunga; species Luvunga scandens. Next base: position 548,020 of record JASUUG010001266.1, read on the forward strand.
GAGTGTGCCATGGGCTATTCTTTAAACTGTTTTCAGTTCAAGGATTGCCATGTGGTTAATGGTAGATGCCACTGTTTCTTCTAAAAAAATATATATAGTCAACTAATTACTTAAATTTAAAACATGGTAGATGCCCACTTGGTTCCATATAGACTCCATATTTGTTTTCATTTGGAAACTTGCCATCAAGGAAGACACGCGGCAAACTTGGACTGCTTTTGCTTCAATTTTAAGTGGGAAAACAGTTGTTGTTCTTATCATTTAACTTGATATGGTATTTTCATATCTCTACTGGTTAGATATATGACAAGAGCATTTAATTGTGAAGTGCTTTATTTATTGTTTCTTTGATATTACTTTGCCACTCATTCTTCAATCTACACTAAGGGCTAATTTAGGTTCACTCGTACAGAGACTTGGGGACCTAACATTGAGAGAGCAACTAGGTGATTTGGACAATCTCTCTGAGGAAGTAATTGATAGGACTGTTAATACTTTTCTACAACAAGTTGAAGATGGCACTTGGCATTCTGGTGGATGGCCTCAAACATATACCGATTACTCAATGTCAAAACTTGCTGTTAATGCTTATACAAGGCTAATGGGGAAGATACTCTCTGACCGCCCTGATGGTGAGAAGATTTATATCAACTGCTTCTGCCCGGGCTGGGTGAAGACTGCTATGACAGGTTGGGCTGGTAATATTTCAGCTGAGGATGGTGCCGACACAGGTGTATGGCTTGCTCTGCTTCCAGACCAGGCAATAACAGGAAAATTTTTTGGCGAGAGACGTGAGATAAGCTTTTGAGGCAAATGGGCTGAGGACTATTGGACATGAGAACTAGTCCCAAAAAAGCAATAGCAAAAGTAGAGTTTCGGCAGACTGCCTTATTTAATGAAGATATTGTTTCATGGATTATTGGATTACATGATAAACCAGAGTGTGCATTTGTCAGTGTTTGGATGGAGACGAAGTGATGGGTGCATGTTTTTGTTTGAACCTCTACAGAATGGTACTTCAAGCGCTAAATGCAGGAGCATGTAGGGTATCAGATTCTTTGCAATTCCTCAAAATCAAATATATGTTTACGGCATTCTTCACGCTTATGATTCTCCTCTGTAACTAAAGCAGTTTATCACTCGGGTAGATTAAATCGTGAGGTCCTCCTCATAATTTAATTTGTCTTTCATATTTTTATTTGGGCTGATGTATCACATCAAAATCTTTTCTTATTGTCTTTTAAGAGTTTTGCTAATCTTTTGAAGCACAAACCGGTTCATCAACATGATTTTGAAATGTTTTTTTGCTTCCATGGACTCCACATGCCTATGTTTTGGCTTTGGTGTATACCTATGTATCTATATTGGCTGGGTCTTCTAGTTGGCGAGATTGATTGACAATACAGGGGAAACATATGTACTCTGCATATGATTGGAAGTATTCTTTCTTTACTGAACGAATAAGGAGCATGACAAAGTGACAAAATGTATTAGATGGAACGTTTACCAATGACTCTAGTTTGAATAGTATTTCTTTCAACTCTATTCCAGAATGCTCGACGGTGGACAAATTTGTACTAAATTTAATCCTCTGTGTGAAGTCACGGCAGCCAGTTAAAGGAAGTTGTTTAGCTGTATGAAAGTCATCGGGACTGCGTAACTATAAAACAATTTATACTGAATTAAAAGCAAAGCTTTCGAGTCAGATAGAGAATTGAGAAAAAAAATAGGGTGTCCGCAGGATTAAAAAACGAACCCAAAAAAAAAATGAATAAAGATGGCTAGATTTCAATAGCAAAATTGACAGTGATATCTTGCTAAGTGATGTCTCAAAATCGAAAAGTAATTAGCGTGCCGGTTGCTAACTCCAAAAAAGTACCCAACAACTAGTGCCATGTGGATAAAAAGGGGCCACTGTGCAACAAATAGGTTCCTTTATATGCGTTCAATGCTTGCTTGAGAGTATTTTATTTCTGAATTTTTTATTTCTCACAGAGACCATTCATCAAGAACATGGCGAGCTTACGAAGAGCGGTGATTAACGTCCACCGTATTCTCAGTTGCTCCGCCGTAGCCAATCGGAGCTCGATTGCGTGTACTTCTCCTGCGGCTTCCTTTGAGACTCTTCTCAGGTAAACCCTCCCATCCTGTCATCTTACCTTTTCTTTTTCTTCAAATATTTACTCTTTTTTTTTATTTTTTTCTTTATATGCAATGCAATTGATATCTGGTGGTGATGATGATCTCTGTTTCAATCGTTTTAGGCCTCAATACAGATGGGTTTCAAATATTACTCAATCTTTAGACATTGATTTGTCCAACGAAGAGAAGAAAAAGCGTTTGTTTAACAGGCTATTGTATAGGAGCAAGCAGAGAGGGTTTCTGGAGCTGGATTTGGTTCTTGGTAAATGGGTGGAAGAACATATTCATTCCATGGATGAAAATGGGATTAAAGCTCTTGTTGATGTTCTTGATTTGGTAACATCTTTTTACTTTGTTTTCCTTTCATGAGACAATTATATGTTAATTTCTTCACTATAGAGTTTTCGTATGCACGGAATGATATAGAAATCAGTCTAGACAAATCAAGTTAAAGTGTATGTTGATGCTTTTCATTCTCTAGCCCTTGTTTATTTGATCTTTTGATCATTTGATAATCTTCTGAATGGAATGATTATATTCTTTTGTGCTAAATGCTTAAATTGAGAATAAATTTATTATGCTTTTTTTAGCTTTCAATGGAAGTGATAACTTTGTCCCTGCCCAACATCTGAATTAGTCATGGCTGAAAGACGTGGAATTCTTTATATTGTTGCTTAGCTTTTTAGTGGAGGTTCGACTGTAAAGAAGTTTTATCAGACGGGTTACATGTTATCAATTGTGAATTGCCTATACTATTGTTGATTTGGTTTTGTTGCGGTGTTGGTACTGCTGAGTTTTAAGCCGTAGTTGGGTTTGTATAACTAGGACTCTGTATTAACTTGATCATTTCAATACGTATTTCTACTAATAATAAAGAGTTTCTATTAATTTTGAAAATTTCTATTTGATAATCTAGAAATTAAGTGAACATTAATACCAGGATGAATTGCACTGCTTTTCTTATCCGTGTTGAAATTGACTGTATAAGGTTCTTTTGATATTTTATGGAGGAATAATAAGATCATCTGCTAAGCTGCTTCATTTGATATGATTTAAACTGTTAAATTTAAAGCCAACATTTCCAATTTTTTTTTTTGTTTTGCTCCACGGTAATGTTTATTAGTCAAGCTGGGAAGAGTTTATGTTTTCATTGGAAAAAAAAATAGTCGATTCAAGTAGACAAGGTGGCCGGCAGATTCATTTACTTTTTTGTTTGAGTATATTGTTTCTGTTTTGCAGGAAAACCCAGATCTGTGGAAGTGGTTGATTGGCCAGGAGCAACCACCTGAGGCAGTGAAAAAAAATCCTGTGAGACGCTATCCAAAATAATTTACAACTTTTCCCCCATTTTCCTTGAAAATACCTTCTCATGTGTTTTGTTTTTGCTTGCAATAGGTGTTTTCTGCCTTGCACAGCAAGGTCATGAACAACCTCAACAGCCACGCTTCCCCTGAGACACGGTCAGAGCCTGGGCAGCCTTGGGTAAGAGGATGGGATGATTTCAAGAAAGGCCACAACAGCCCACCGTCTGGGAATCAGTAACTTCTATGCTATCATTAAAGCTACAAGGTCTTGAAGAACTCGGTTGTTACATAACAAATGAAGAACAATATTATGTATTTTCTAGTAATTATTGTCTGTTTTCCCCTAGTTATCAAATACAAATAACAAAATGGATTTGTTGAAATCGATAAGCTGGCCTCCTGGACTATGTAGTAAAACTAATAAAACATAGTGAGATTGTGAGAAAACTGGATCTCAAAATCCCTGTTATATATTTGATCTTGCTCTCTCCAGCATTTTGAAAGTAATGTCAAATGTGGCAGGCAAAAATAGGAATACAAGAAAAAATGAGGCAAAAATATAAATATCCAAAAGTTTTGGATTTCACAATTCATAAAATCTCAGACTCCAGAATCCTCCTCAGCCTCAAATTGTCTCTCATTCGATCAACAATGGCCCCAACAGTCAAACCCGCATCCTTGTTTCTTCTTCACCTAGCCACATCCCTCGACATCTTTTCAATTACATCAAAATTAACAGACGCAGCTCCGGTTCCAGCTCCATGGCCGCCTCAATTCCACGCAATCTTGTTCATGAACAACAGCGGAACCCTTCAGAAAATGGACCTCTGGTACGACTGGCCCAACGGCCGCAACTTCAACATAATCCAGCACCAGCTCGGCAAGCTCACGTATGATCTTGAATGGGACAATGGCACCTCTTATATTTACACTCTGGACGCCAACAAGGAATGCAGAGTCCTGCATTTCCCCGTCGGCATCCTCCGCCCCAATTGGCTCGACGGCGCCGAGTATGTTGGCCAGAAGTATGTAGACAAGTTTCTTTGTAATGTGTGGACCAAAGTTGATTTCATTTGGTACTATGAAGATGTCGTCACTAAGAGACCTGTTCATTGGGTCTTCTACACAGGTAAAATAAATTAATTAGATCATTTTTAATTAGTTATATAAATCCATTCAGAAATATACCGCGATTAACTTGAAAATCTGCTCCCACTAATAGTTGGGAAAATGATGTTTGAGTTCCCTGTGCAGGCTCGCCAAGGCCTTAATGGCAATTAATTTGAAAATTTGAACAATGCCCATTTCAAATTTCGATTGTAACTACGAGTTTTGTTTATGCAAAATGGTGGGAATTCAAATGCAGGATACACCGCGGATGTGATAACATTTGAAGTGGGAGCAGTGCTCGAGGATTCCAAATGGCAGGCTCCTGTTTATTGTTTTGGGAATGAGGACGAGGAAAGGCCATTGCTTAGTTCTGTGGTTACTGATTCTTCTTCTGGGAAATTGATTAGAGAGGCTTTTCCACTTTCAAGCTCCGCTCTATGAGGCTGTGATTGTATTTATATCCGTCTTCATCTGTTGCTTCGTCTTCATTTTCTTTTTCTTTCAGTTTTAAATAAATTTTCTGAGTTTTAACTTCTAAGCAGTGGCTATTAGTTTTTTCCAAAAGGAATTTGGTTTAAAAACTATGATCTGCTCATTAAATATTGTATTGTGGTGACCAGCTGTCAGCTGACGGCTAATGATGATGAATTAATAAATGATTAAGGCTTTCTTTAGTATAATTTTTTAAGTAAAATTTATTTAAATAAAATTTTTATTAAAAAAAATTTAATTATTTAGTCGTTAATAAAATTTTTTATTAAAAGCCGTTAATAAAATTTTTTATTAAAAGCCGTTAATAAAAATTTTTATTAAAAATTTATAAAATTATTTTAATATATAATATTTTTATAATTATGTTATAAAAAAATAAAATAAAATTATTAAATATTTAGAGAATATTTTAAATATTTTAATATTTAAATTTTTTTTTAATTTTTACTCTTAAAAATTTAAAATTTAAGTTTTTATTAGTGTAGGTAAAATAACTTATTTAAGTTTTAAAAATTTTATTAAAAAAATAATTAAAAAATAATAAAAATTATAATAAAAATTTATGAGTTTAAATAAATACTTATGACTATAAAATAAATCATACTAAATAAATTTAAAATAACATTATTCAATTGATTACCACACTCTCATCGTATTCATCATTTGAGCAGTGATATTCAACCGCCATTTTCTTTTATCTTACAACACCTTACTTTAATTCATATCTCATTTATTTTTAAAACTATCATTTTATCTCATAAGCCCCCATTTTACATTTTATCACCTATTTCTATAATTCTCTTGTGCTGTAAGTCTTTAACGTCATTCTCTCTTTTTCTGTCAAAAATTTCAGATTTGCTTCAATGCTCTTAACTCTTAGATGCAAGTTGATCGTTTTTTGTTAAAGCTGATAATATGTTATAAGTATATACGAGTCAAAGGATTTTTTAGACAAATAAATTAAAAAGTTAAAAAAATCAAGAATCTGAGATTGTGTTGTACCGCTCGCTAGTAGCTATAGCCTTCATGGAATGTATGGAATGCTTTATTTCTAAAAAAATTGACTCTTAAAATATACAAGAAAAAGTACATGGTTCCTGGGTTTAATGCTTTGTTTATTAAACTGAAATCCGAATGAGCTAAAATTGAAATGGGCAGAAATGAAATTGATCGGAATGGAAATAGAGAATCAGAATCAGAATCAGAATAAATTGTTTACTTGAACTATACGAATCGAAATTGAAATGAGCTGCATTATCATTAATGTGTTTATTTTATCTTGAAATCGGAATCAGAATGAATTAAATTATAACAAATTATTAAAAAGTATTTAATGAATTATTGTTATAATCGTTATTTTATATTTTAATTATAATGATTATTTATTCAAAAATTATTATTATTATTATTATTATTATTATTATTATTATTATTATTATTATTATTATTAATTATTATCAATAATATATTGATGTATTAATTAAGTGTAAAATTAATTATAATAATATACTAATTAATTATAATAATTATATTATTAATTATTATAATAACATATTAATTATTGCGATTATTTAATAAAAAACTATAACTATTAATATATTATTGTTAATAATATATTAATATATTCATTAATAGTAATAATTATATCAATTAATTGTTGATAATATACGAATTAATTATACTAATAATTATAATAACAATAACATATTAATTATTGTTATTATTTATTCAAAAACTATAATTATTAATAGGCATTGTTAGTAATGTATTAATATAATAATTAATATAATAATTATATTAATTAATTAACTATTATATTAATAATTATTATAATAGTATATTAATTAATTAATCATAATAATAAAAATATATTAATATTGTGATTATTTATTCAAAAACTACAATGATTAACATATTATTGTTAATAATGTAATATAATATTAATATTAATTAGTAATTGTTAATTAATTAATTATAATTAATAAATGAATTAATTATAATAATAGTAATATATTAATTATTTTGATTATTTAATCAAAAACTATAATTATTAATATATTATTGTTAATAATATATTTACATATTAATTAATAGTAATAATTATATTAATTAATTAACTATAATAATATTATATTAATATTAATATATTAATTATTGTGTTTATTTATTCAAAAATTATAATTATTGATAATTATTGTTAATAATGTATCAACATATTAATTAATTATAATAATATATTAATTAATTATAAATGAGAACAAAGTGAGTATTGTTAGTTTTAAAGAGGGGCCAAATGAGAATTTCAAGAAATGAGAAATTGATTCCTACCTCCCCGTAGAATGAGTCTCCCATTCTTCATTCCCACATAATGATGAGTCCCACAATTCCAATTCCGATTCCGATTTCTTTTCTACTTTTGCAAAGTAAACGCCATCAATTATTTTAATTCTGTATTTTGATTTTCCAATCCAGAAAGTAAACACAACATAAATAGAATAGAAATAGAAATACAACTTTGCAATTTCAAAATTAGTGAGATAAAATGAGGGGAGTAATATCACTACTGTATAAAAATTTTCTTCATAATATGTGTTAAATACGCCTTCTTCCTCTAGTTCCTTTCTCTCGTAAAAAGGGAACTTAGATAGGAAGCATATCTTGGATCTTTACTAGATCCAGAAGTGATCACCCACAAGTTAGGTGGGTGGGGTTGGGAATACTAAAGTTATACTGTAAAGAGGGTAGTAAACTGAGACATTTAAAAAGACTAAGAAAGCTTTTTAAGTAGTTGATAGGGTTGGTAAGAAAGGTGGTGATCTTGAATACCATAACTGCAGAAGTTTAAAAGAGAGGAAATGGATGCTGAGGAGCTTATCCGTAGATGTGAAGCTATAACGCTAAAGTCAGAAGAAGATAATATGATTAATTTCATTGGAAGGATGAAAGTGAAAGGGGAAAAGCTTGCAGCATACTGTCTCATTGGGAAAGTTCTACAAACACGTAGTGTGCCTCGGGAAGGATTAAGGGCAGCTATGCAGCAAGCTTGGAAATCCACTAAAGAATTGAAAGTGGAGAGCTTGGGTGACAACATTTTCATTTTTAAGTTTACTTCAGAAAATGAGAAAAAGAGGGTTTCATATAGGGTCCATGGAATTTCAATAGATCTTTGATGGTAATTATAGAACTGACTGGTGTTGGCGATATTAAAAAGAAAGATTTCACTCATGCCTTATTTTGGGTGCAAATCCATAATATGCCAATAATGTGTATGGACAAAGAGATTGTCCACAAGATTGAAGGGAGAATTGGCAAAGTCCAAGAAGTAGAAACGGATGAAACAAGGGAGTGTATTGGTCCTTTTACGCATATTAGAATCTTGCTGGACATGATACAACCACTGACCAAGAGATTGCTGCTAAAGTTATAAGATGGGGGGATGATTTCCTTGTAGGTGGCTTACGAAAAACTACCAAAATTCTACTTTTTTTGCAATCTAATTGGGCACCAATATAAAGAATGTCTTGAATACAAAGGACAACCAAAAGATGAATTGACATATGGAGTCTGGATGAAAGCACCAATGTTGTGCAAATTTTATTGAACTCGCAAGCGCACGAATCTATTGTAGAATAGATCAACGGTGACGAGCGTCGATCCCACGAGGAAGTGGATTTTAATTGCTTGTAGAATGAATTTTCTTGAGTTGGTGGTTGGATTTATAATGACAATGATGTAGGCTATTTATTAATTTAAATTAAAGTGGTGGGAATAAACTATTAAAATGAAGTGCTTAGATCTACGGATCTGTACTCAACATGCACCATCAGCTCAACATTCATTATTAGTGCCAATTAAATCATGAAGGGGGACTTTCCACTCCTCATGAACATCACTCTAATAGATATAGTGCTAAGTGTTTCCCGTGCCAAATAGTAATAACTTTGCCTAGGGAGCGGTTATTCCAGCCGATATTTAGATAAGATTATTACTATCTGTCTACGAAAAGTCAAAACATCCACATAAATTAAAGGAGAAGGAAAAGTAAATTTACCAAATTAAGCACATGGAGCATGTTGAGACTTCACCTTCAACCCAAGCTTGAAAGGAAATTAGCTACTCATAATTGAACTAGGGGTAAAATAGGAATTTTATTAAAATACGTAGAAAATACAAGATAGAGATGGAATTATAGAAAATTGAGCTTAAAAATGGATTCAGGAGTGTCAAATTAGGGGGAGAGCCCCCTTTTTATAGATACACTGAGTAAATCATGGCTATCGGATTAAAACAATTTGGACGCTAAGGATCGCGCCACGTGGCAAACTCTTATTGGATGGAACACATCATCAAGGCTGTCATTCCGTGTATATACATGTACCGTACACACGTTTTTTTGGTCCACTAACATTCTGCCACGTCGCCGGTTAGCATTTTGGTCCAATAGGATCGTGACACGTCATCGGTCAACGCCACGTCATCAGTCAATGCTACATAAGTAGTCAATTCCATATCATTCGTCCAATCAAATGCCGCCACGTCATCGTCACAAATGCGGTGCCACATCATCAAATAGTGCCACATATTTGTGTGAACAAAGGTGAAAGCGAGTCTGCGTGTGTATAGTGTCATATGTGTAACAAGAGATATATGTAAACATGACCGAGTATATAGTTGAAGCGATCTTATTTATTTTTTATGCTCCTCCTAAGGTTTTCGACAGTCCTGAGTTCAAAAGGGTTGTCCGTTTTTCCATCTGATCTCTCGTTCATTGTGAAACGACCATGATATCCCCTAAAATACATAAAATACTTAATTAAAATAAAACATACATAATTAAATTACAAGGGGCTTAAAAACATAAAAATAGGGATGTTAGTGAGACTTGGAGTGTAAAATGATGATTTTCTCCATTATAAATACACACCTTATAGTACTCAATAATCAACAAGAGCTGAAAGAGCAAGGTAGATCCGAGAAAAAGAGCGGTGGAAAAGCGAGGCCAAAGCATCAAGCACAAATCCCACAACTCACAAACAACATGGATTGATGCACAAGATAACGGGTCAAGCTAAACTGGAAGGGGAAAGTGGATCGGGATCAACTCAATCCATTGAGGGGTCAACATCAAACCAATAAGAAATAGCCATGTCGATGAAGTAGATGAGGCCTCATTAATTACAGAAATAGGAGAAAATAGGTTGCAGACTAATGACTGTAACAAGAACACGGCAACTACTAGAATGGAACTGATGCTTAGAGAAGTGAGCATTATGGAGGGAAACAATAGGCAAAAAGAGCGCGAGAGTAGGATGATAATGAAAATTAAAAATATGGGCTTAACAAACTTAGGCTTAACTAGCCTAGGAAATTCAAAAACTGAAATAGCCCAAGAGCAAGAATGTATAATGATGGGTGAATCTAGGACAAACAAAATAGCAAAGGCTAAAGGAAAGAAATGGAAAATTCAGGCTAGGGAAAGGGCAACAAAAGGAATGCAATTAGTTGGGCCAGTCTCTTTAAAAAGAAGTATGAAGAAGTAAAAGAGGCTAAGTCCAAAATACAAAAAATCATGAATCGTGAGTCCTGTTGTTTCGCGGGCAAGCCAAATATAAATTTCCTCCCTGGCAGCAAAACTTGAGCTAATGTGGGAAGAGGAGACAAAGCGGGTGATGAATGGAGGAAAGGTACCAATAATAAACTTATTGGCGAAGGCTGATGAACAACCCCACCAACAGCCATGAAAATTATAAGCTGGAACGTTCAGGGTTTAGGGAATCCCTAAACGCGTCTAGCCATCAAGAAAATTCTTCACCTGCACAAACCTCAATTAGTTTTTCTTTGTGAAACCAAATTGAAGTCTAGGAGGTTTAAGAGGTCTGTAGGTAGCTTTTCATAGATAATTATTTTGCAGTGGATAGCATGGGAAAAAGTGGAGGTTTAGCCCTTATGTGGAGCTCTGATATAACAGTACAAATTTGCTCTTATAGTATACATCATATAGACTTCCAAATCCAAAATACATGGGGAAAGAGCTAGAGATGTATAGGAGTATATGGACATCCTTAAGCAAAAGCAGACTTGGACACTTTTGCAAAGATTGGTAGGTTTGTTCTCACTTCCATGGTTATGCTTTGGAGATTTCAATGAAATCTTAAACTTGAATGAGAAAACCGGTGGGTTAGATAGGAGTACAAATGCAATTAACTACTTTAGAGCTGCTGTTCAAGATTGTAAATTGTTTGATTTGGGGAGTAGAGGGCATCCATTCACGTGGTCAAATAGACAGTTTGGACCACATCTCATTAAAGAAAAACTAGATAGATTTTTTTGTAACCAAGAATGAAGAGCTATATTTCATGATGATCTTACCACAAACTTAGTCCATTAGGAATTGGATCATTGCCTAATTATGATGGAGGTCAATGAGAGACAAAAAAAGCCTTGTTTATGAGAAAAGAACCTTCCCTAGGATCCACTATGAAGACATGTGGAGCTCCTATGAAGCATGCAAGAGTATTATAAAGAAGAAGTTGAAATGGAGTATCAACAAGGAAGTTAATCCTATCCAGACTTTTAAATCCATAGCAAAAAATTCAATGACGTAGCTGGTTTTATAGAGTCAAAAAAAATTTGGAGGAAAGGAAAAGAAACTGAAGGAATTAATAAGGAAGCTGAAGCGAGCAAAGGAGAACAATGTCCAATACGGCAGAAACGATGCAATCAGAAGCATTGAAAGGCAAATTCAAAATATCCTGATGGATGAAGAGGTGTATTGGAAGCAGAGGTCTAGAGCCGATTGGTTGAAGGCAGAAGACAAAAATATTAAATTTTTTCATGCTAAAACATTATCAAGAAGAAGAAAAAATAGAATTGAAGGAGTTGAAGATCAGGTTGGAAAGTGGTTAGAGGATAAAGAGGATGTAGAGAGTAGATTTTGTGAATATTTTCAGGATGTTTTCTCCACTTTAAGGCCAAGTGAGGACCAGATCAATGTAGCTTTACATGGAATGGCTCCAAAAGTTGACAAAGAGATGAACACTTTTCTAGGGCAGCCTTTTATAGCCGAGGAAATTGAAACGACCCTTTTTCAAATGTGCCCAACAAAAGCTCCCAATCCAGATGGGTTACAGGCTGTCTTTTTTCAAAAGCATTAGGAAGTTGTCAAAGAAGGAGTGATCACAACATGTCTTCATGTCTTGAACTAGCAAGGTATCATTGCCCCTCTTAATCACACATATATTGCCTTGATTCTAAAGAATGACAAGCCTAGGAAAGTCACTAAATATAGACCAACTAGTCTATGCAATATGATCTATAGATTAGTTGCCAAAGCTATTGCCAATAGACTAAAACAGATCTTGCACTAAATTATATCCCCCATGCAAAGTGCTTTTGTTCTGACTAGGTTGATAACAGATAACATAATCATTGGCTATGAATGTTTGCATAAAATCAAACACAGCAAGGGGAAAAAGAATGGTTTAATGGCTTTAAAATTAGACATAAGCAAAGCCTATGATAGAGTTAAATGGTCATTCTTGAAGCATGCCATGGAAAGATTGAGCTTTTCTAGCAAATGGATAAACTTGATTATAGATTGTATAACCACCCTTTTTTTCTCTATCATTATAAATGGAGCTGCAAAAGGCATGATACATCCCCAAAGGGGATTAAGGCAGGGGTGTCCATTATCCCCATATTTATTTTTATTGTGTGCAGAGGTATTTTCTAACTTGTTGCAGGCAAAGAATCAGAGGTTAATACGTGGTTTGAGCTTTGATAAAAATGTCACAATCTCCCATTTGCTCTTTGCGGATGACAGTTTAGTCTTTTTTAAGGCTTCCATTAAAGATTGCAAACACCTGAAGGAAGTCTTTGACTGTTATGCTTCAGTATCTGGATAGCTTTTCAACTATGAGAAATCATCCATGTTTTTCAATGGCAAAATTCCGGATGGGTAGATAACAGCAATAAGGAACATATATCCAACTCAATGTAGTCTCGAGGCACGAAAAGTATTTGGGGCTGCAGTCAATGGTGCGTAGAAAGAAAACAAACTTCTTTAATTACATAAAGCTTAGAGTCTTGAGCAAAATTGCTAATTGGGAGCATAAACTATTCTCAAGTGGAAGGAAAGAAGTTCTCATCAAAGCTGTAGCTCAAGCGGTTCCTGCTTATGCTATGAGTGTTTTTAGATTCCTTTTAGGATTGTGTAATGACATTCAGAAAGCAATTGCAAGGTTATAGTGGGGGTAAAAGGAAGATAAGAGAGGAATCCATTGGGCGAAGTAGGAGAATGTGAGTTTTGCTAAAATCAAAGGGGGATTGGGGTTCAGAGACTTGTCAAACTTTAACCAAGCCCTAGTCGCTAAGCAAGGGTGGAGATTAATTTAATATCCAGACTCTTTGGTTGCTAAAGTCCTGAAAGCAAGATACTTCGAGCAAATAGGTTTTCTTAATGCCAAATCAAGTACTAATCTGTCCTTCATTTGGACGAGCATCTTATGGAGGAGGCAAATTTTGCAAAAAGGATCAAGGTGGAGAGTAGGAAATGGAGAAAAAATCCAGATCCAGTCAAGTAACTGGATTCCTAGGCCAACAACATTTAGGCCAATGGCTGTGCCATCTTTGCCTACAGAAGCAAAAGTTTTAGTGCTTATTGATCCAAGCCATTAGTGGAATGTAAGCGTAATTGACCAACATTTTTGTAAAGAAGATGCTGAAAGAATAAAAGGAATCCCCTTGTCGAAAAATTCCCAAGAAGATAAGTTAATTTGGCACTATGATAAGAAGAGGATGTTCTCAATAAAGAGTGGCTATCAGCTAACTCGTAACCTCAAGTTCTCTAAGCTTTCAACTTATTCAATAGAAGGATCCAATGGTTGGCATAGGATATAGAGACTAAACCTACCTGAGAAGATAAAAATTTTTGTGTAGAGAGCAGCCAAGAACTTATTACCAACAACAGAAAACCTATGGAGAAGGAAAATTTTGCAGGAACCAATCTGCCAAGTATGCAAAACTGGATGTGAAGATGTTTTCCATGCCCTTATGGAATGCAAAGGGGCTAGGAAAATCTGGAAATGCACTCGCTTGGGGTTTGAAATGAAGAGTGACATTAGAGAAGATGTGTTGAGTGTCCTGCACAGATTATTTGGTACATTGATCAAGCTTGAGATTGAATTTGCAGCAGCTATATGGTGGGTTACGTGGCATGAAAGAAACAAATTTATCTTTGAAAGGAGAAAATCAGACCTTATGGTCTCAGCTGCCAAGGCTAAAGCAATTATGGATGCATATCAAAAAGTGCAGGTGAAGGGGCATGTGAGTCAAAGAAGTGCAAGAGATACAAAGTTGCTGGAATGGACTCCACCACTTGTCAACTGGATAAAAGTAAATGTTGATGTTGCGGTTCATACAGATCAACAAGCTGCAGGTTTAGCGGCTGTGATAAGTAATGCTCAAGGCCAAGTGATAGCTACAGCAGTGAAAAACACAAAGTTCCAAAGGGAGGTATCTTTTGCAGAAGCTCAAGTTATCAAATGGGGAATGGAAGTGGCAAAAGAGAAGCTTTACAAATGTAATTTTTGAAACCGATTGCTGTGAAGTTGCTAATTTAGCCAACAACAAGACAAGCAACCAAATAGAAATTTGGTGGATTATATCGGAAATTCAAATCTGCAAACAAGATTTTCATTTGATTTTAGTTCAACATGTGCTGAGACATTGTAATGGTCTTGCTCACTCATTAGCCAAAAGAGCTTTGAAAAGCTTGCAACCTATTATTTGGCTGGAGGAATTCCCAGCTGATGTATTGTGCTTGTTTGTTAATTCCAATCAATAAAAGGCTTCCTTTCCTCTAAAAAAAAAAATATCACTACTGTATATTCATTTTAATATTTGTTAAACTTTCATGTAAATTAAGAAGATTGCATATCAATCAATAAAAATTTATTTTTCAATAACAGTGTTCTCAAAATTTCAAGCCACCCAATGAAACTTGACAATACAGAATATTTATTTTAAACTACATTTTAATTTATTTTAACAAATAGTTTTCTTTAAAAAAAGAAATTACGTGGCCCATGGGGAACGACGGCCCATTAAGCAAAGATGACGAAACGGGAAAGTCGGAAGAAATCGGAAGAACGATAGAGAGAGAGTGACGTGTCAAATCTTGACAACGCAACACAGTTCACAGCACAAAACATTTTTCACTAGCGGACGCCGGGAGCCAAAACTCCAATCAAAATCAAACAATTTCATCATCATAAAATCTTTATATTCCCATTAAAAAAAAAAAAGCAAATCATTGAGCTGGAAACTGTTCTGTTGACTGTTGTTGATACGAATTTGTTGAATGTGGTGGTGGTGGTGGTGGTGACACGAGACCAAATCGAATTGGTTGCTTAGTTGCTGCCGGCTATATGGGCCCGGACTCGGACACGGACTCAATCCCGAACGGAGGATGGGGCGGCCGAGCTCAGCGTCTCTTCGTGAGAGCAGCGGTGCTTATTGGCGGCGCTATTCTCCTTAAACGACTGACCAAATCCAAGACCCGCTGGGACCATGCCCGTATTGTTGCTGACTCTCTCTCTGGAGAGAAGGTGCTTCTTTCTTCTACTTCCATTCTCTTCTTTTATTTTAATTTTCAGCTTCATTTTTTTCAATTTTAAAGAAAACAATTAATTAAATTTGTTTATATTGTTGTGGCTGGGTGGGTGAAATAGTTTTCGAAAGAACAGGCATCGAGAGATCCGGATAATTTCTTCAACATCAGGTGCTTTTTTCATATTTCTACTTATTTGTGTTTAGCTAGTATATACAGTAGACTATGGAATTCTTTTTGGCAATACATCTGTTTTATTATTATTATTTTTTTAATATGGAAATGGATGCTGTTTTTGCAGAATGCTTACTTGCCCGGCAGCTGAAATGGTTGATGGTTCGAAGCTTTTATATCTTGAGCAAGTTAGTCTTGCTGAATCTTACCTTCTGTTTTCAATTGTTTTACATAGTTTTTTGGGATCTGCCAATTTTTTTTTTTTAAATGCGGATTCTCTTTTTTCTGTTATTAGGCATTTTGGAGGACTCCTCAGAAACCCTTTCGACAGGTTTGTTATGTTGTATCATTTCAGATGTGCTATTTGCAAAATATTACTTTTCTTTTATAAAAGTTCTGACGGTTGTAGTTTGCAGAGGTTTTATATGGTGAAGCCTTGCCCAAAAGAATTGAAATGCGACGTTGAGGTGGGGCTTCTAATCTTATTTATGAATTCGGTAAATAATGTTTATATATTCTATCATTGTGATTTCTTTCTTGTTTTCGAGCACTAGAAGATTTTCTTTTCCGTGTATGAGGAGGCATTAGAGACTTCTCATGGTGCCTCTGATCATTCCTGTGATCATCGTTCTTATCACCGTAAGTAAGAGCATGCATGCGTGAGAAATAAAGCATGCTGTATTTGGAAACTACATTTTATGTTGATTATACCATGTGTTATTAGAAGTCTGAACTTTAAAAGAGTTGGTGACAAGCATCCGTATACTATCAGACTGAGGAATGGGGTTGAGTATAAGATTCTGTTGACCTAGGGGCTGACTGCTTAACATCTTTTGTTAGCAATTTATTAATTACTTCATATTTTGAAGAATTTAAGGAGTGCTTTATTCTTTTGGATTAAATGTCGGACAAAATATCAGTTACACATGGAACTGTTATAGTTGTTGCTAGTTATCAGTATCATTGTTATGTATGATTGGTAGCACGACCTTTATAGCTTTCTTCACTTCGATTGTTCATTACACTCGGTTCTTGAAATTGTTGCCATAAGTAGATTTTGGATATTAGATCCAATTCTGAAAGTTTTTGAATGTGATTTTATAATTTTTGGAAAATTGTCTTCAATGTGCTACTATGCACAGCTATTCTTTCCTTTATTGTCTTTTATAATGCATTGCAATGAGTTCAGTTTTTTCGTTGCTTTAGAGCCTATAATTAAATATTCTATATTTGATTTTGAATGGACAGGTAAGTTCCTATGCAATTAGAGAAGTTGAAGAATATAAAAATTTCTGTGATCGTCCTAGGGATCAGCGCCCGCCACCTGAAGAAGTTATTGGTGTGAGTCCACTTTTCATGTTTCATTTTTATAGTTGTTGAGTGTTTGAGTCATATGTTTGGGCATTGGACTTTGAAGACATAGTATGAATTTCTCGCACAGATTGGACTTGGGTATAGCCATTTACAATTAATACTTTGAATAATCAAAGTTTTGTCTTTGAATTGTGAAGGCCTTTATGACAGTTGATGAAGTGAACTATAGCCCAAAAATAATGCTATTAAATATGTAATACTATAAGAAATGAACAATAATAATTCCCTGAACCATTATCATTACATTCGAAGAATAAACATGGTTGGTTGGAGATTATCTTAACTTGAAATGTCTAATGAGTTCATTGATCAACAAGAAAAGCTGAAAATATGTGAGACTTGGTTAAGTAAATTTTATTCTAAACCTTTGAAGCCCAGCTACATCCCAGCAATTTCATTCAAATTTAATACTATGATGGTTGCTGGTTCAGGCTGTAAACATTAATAAGTGCAAATCATTAAATTAATCTGCTCTAGTGCTCCTGTTTTTAAAACTTAAGCCCATGAAAGTATTTGGTTGGCATATTAAGTGCTAAATTGATACAGTCTGCTGATTATTGCCCCTGCAACCCTTGTCCATCCCTCATTTGCTGGAAAGATTTAATTTTTAGTTTGTGTTTGAAGTTATATCTTTAGGCAGAGATGATATGCTTAGTTCTTAGTGGCATGGGTTTCTGGTGATCAACTTTATTATATTATGTTCAGGACATTGGGGAACATTTGACAACTATACATCTCAGACGCTGTGATCGTGGAAAACGATGCTTATATGAAGGCTCAACTCCACCAGGCGGATTCCCAAATTCATGGGTAGGTATTTACCCATTACTTCATTCAGTCTATGTTGCTTTCCCAGCAGCCGTGTGCTGTTCACTATAAACCTGGCTGTAGACTATTGACGCTTTTTGCTTTTCCTGTGCCCTTTTCTGATCAACCTTAACTCTGCGGTTTCTATAGCAGAATGGCGCAACCTACTCTACCTCTGAGCTTGCAGTCTTGAAAAATAATGAAATACATACCTGGGATAGGGGCTTCGACGATGATGGAAATCAAGCTAGTTTTCGTTCTTTTGCCTATCTTTCATCAGACATATGGTAATAGTATAACAAAGGATTTTATTTAGCACTTTATTTTATCTTTGCAGGTCTGGGGAGTGAAGGCAGGTCCATATGAATTCAAGCCAGCACCTAGTTCTAGTCATAGTGACATGTTCCCCCCTTTGAATTTCCCCCCGCAGCAGTTCTTGGAGAAAAGAATTGAAGGATCCTTTGTCTTGCAAGAATGATAACTTGATACATGTAACTATAGTATGTAAATTTACAGCTTTCACTTATCCGGTAAATTAAACAAGAAGCCCCTTGTTGTTCTCTATCAACTTTGTTATGCTGATCTTGGCCAAGTAATATCTCAACCACTAATCAGCTTGCACCGGAGAAAAAAGTGTCAGGTAGGGCACCGTCGGATTCATTACTCACCATCGAATTTGGAAGCAAGTGTAGTGGCCTAATAAATACAGCTGGGGGAGGGTTTCGATCATGTAATCTGCATCAGTTGTATTATAGGGAAATGAAAGTTGATGTGACGTATTTACAATTTTTCACATCTGCTTCGTGGAGGAAATCCATTTAGAAAATGCAAATCATTGAATGCTTTATTTTGAATGGAAAAGAGAGGAGTTCAATTCTTGCAACGTGGGATGGGAGCAAAAGAACTACAGTGCAAGTGCATAGAAAATCCATGAATGAAATAGAATTACAAGAGCAATGCTGTTCTCTCTACAAAGAGTGATAGTTGCTACTGTGAATCCTAGAAAGCATTGTTTAGGTAAAAGTATAAACCAGCAAGTGCCACAGCTCCAACTGCAATGGCTATTGGCAATGCCTTTCTGCACCAAATTAAGATTTCATATTCAGCAACTGAAAAAAATTAAGCAGAATTACAGAGTGTTGAAGAAAGATTATTCAGCGTGTTACCCAATTGCTTCATCTCTTTGGACTTGTGCTTTTCTTGCCTTACGAACCGCTGTGTCGTTTGCGTCTCTTGTCACTGCCGGCATATATGGCCTAAATCTCCTTTTAGGAGCCCCACAAACTGCATTGCAAGACACACAACTCAAGGCAATTGTCATCCACATACAACATGCTAAGCTTGACTTCTCTTTAAGAGCTCTGATTGGGGAGATAAACATAACATTTAAGTTCATATATAAATTTATAAAAAAAATTAAAAAAGATTGTTTATGAGCTGAGATGGATACCAGGGCAGAAGTAATTATCAGGTAATTGGTCAAAGGGTTTCCTTTCATTGTAAATATACCTGCATCAAACATATCTCATCACATCAAAGTTAACATCAACCATCAGGTGAAAAATACAAGAAGAAGAAGGATTACCCGCAATCGCGACAAATATAGGCCTGTTTAGAGGCAACACGCATTGAGAATTTAGGAGCAGCAGTGGCAAGAAGCTGCTGATGAGGAGGGGAGAGCAACAGATGAAGTGATGGAGAAAAGAAAGAAGATTTCAAAGCAAAACGATCAACTGGGCGTCTCAGGCCAGCATTGTTGCCGGTGGGTGCTAAAAGAGGAGGCGGTGTTGAAGAATTTGTGGTGCTTAGCGCCCTTGTTGGTGCATGCAGGCCCATTTTATTTTACTATTCTCTTCTTCTCTTGTTCCTGGGAGTCTGTTTTGTTCGAAATAGAAGAGATGAGAAGATAAGAAAGTGGTGAATGTACATGTAAAATTGTGTAATATCATTTGGATTGGATGCCTGAAAAATACGTGGAAGCGTGGCTTTCATGCTTCCTACACAAGGCCCTCTCCAACAACTTTTTGGACCTCTCTTATCTTTTTATGCTGTCCTTACACTTCTTGCTTCATTACAAATTTGCTCCAACTTACATCATGCAAGCAACTGGCACCCTGTGATCAGATTACTGGAACAAGGTCTATAAGATCACAAAAATGGTTTGTTCATCTAGTTTATAATTTACCAAACGCCACACTTAATAGTGTAAAAGATTAATAATATTGACATTCACAAGTATGACGTTTTATGCTAAAAATAAAACGGTTTCGTCTGGCAAAGTTAATAATAAATCTGTATCATAGCAAAACCTTTCATTATGAGGAGGTCCAACCAAGATCGACCGAATGGTAAAAAAGAGATCATATTATACTACAAAATGCTTCAGTTTATAAACACAAGAATCAGATGCAGAACAGCTCTGATTTGATGATTCCTTCACCTAAGAGAAGTACAACAGAGAGTAACAAGTCTTAAGGACGAGTCAAAACACTATAATCTAAAACATTTTGGAAAAATGAAGATTTACACTTTTGACGAATACCCGCATCATGAACTCCATGATATTTATATGCAACTACCAGCAGGCGGGATGAAAAAAATTCATTACAAAAAGATTTATGACAGCTACCATGGTTTCAGGTCACCAACTGGGCCAGCAGTCCAGTTTAATATCTTCTGACCTGCCTTCAAGTAAACACTTTTGTCATGCGGCAATTTGCGTGCAAGTCCATTCAATACTTGATGGAAAGCATCACCTGGTTGAGCAGGTTGTGGGAATAACATTGCCTGCTTCATTGAAGGGTTCGCAAGCAATCTCTGTTTTCTCAGTATAACCTCAGTAGGGATTGAGGTGAGTATAGTGTCTAAGTTGGGAACATCTTTCTCATCTACATACACCCCAATCTCCTCCCATGGAATTGCATCAGCAAAAGGTAGAACAATGTCATCCGCTATGATAACAGGTATGCAACCAAAAATCACAGCTTCAACCAATCTAGGACTCCACGGGGCCCAGCCAAGTGGACACAAACAGAAGACAGCTCGCTGCATGTCCTCATAGTATGTTGTTGGGTGCTCAGTGGAAATGTCAAAAAGAGGATTGTCCTTGAAGTTCTCCCACACAGCTGCTCGTGCACCTCTGTCAAATATTCGAACAAAGTTTAATATATATTCCATCAATTACATAAATTGGACAACACCACAAGGGCCACACCATTACCCTCTGATTAATGTTGTAGTTTAAGGAAACTCCAAAGTATTTTGACAATTTCTGTTCTAAATTGCATTTTACATAGATTTACAAGCATCAATATGTTTTAACACTACCTAATCCACACAAAGAGTCATTTTTTCCCCCAAATCATTAAGATTATCGAATTGAAACTTTGATATGCGAACAAACTGTGTACCCTTGAAAACCCTTAGACTAATATTTCGACATGCAAGCAAAGAGAGATACCTTGCATAATAACCACCTTCTGGGTCATTCCCGACATCATAAAACAGTCCTCGGAAGTAGACAAAGATGGACCTAGGAGTTTTCTCAGGAATAAGGTGAGCTTGCATTTTCTGAGGAGGAGCATAAGGAGGAATTGTAATGGAGCCCTCTTTCAAGCAAACATGATTCCGTTGTCCAAAAGTCTGAACCAAGGTAGCACGTTGGAGCAATGGAAGAATTCCTCTTTCAATAGCTTTCTCTTCCTGCAAGAGAACATGTGAACAACATCACACATGATCGAACAGCAGGAAAATCACTTACCAGAGTACAATGATATATCATATTAAACTAGAGATACACAGTACTGATTGGTTCTTTATTGGCAATTCAAAAGACAACAAAAATATTGTAAATTGCTTTAAAACAGCTCATCAACAAAGAAGTGTAGAGAAGAAAAACAAAAGGATAAAAAACTACTAACTTGATAATGAAAGCATGCTCCAAAATCATGGGGGACTACAAAAAAGTGATCAGCCCCCTCTGTTCGATTCCAATAAGGCCAATTGGAAGAGATGAGCTGTATAGCGCTTCTCATCATACGGGGTGACTTGAAAGGCAAAGGAAGACCATTTGGTGTCAGGTCACAGGTGGTGTATACAGGGGTGTAGAACCAATCAGCTTCCTCCGGGTTAAGGGTTCGAACAGGACTAGATAAAAGAAAACGATGCATAAAGATCTCAGCGGCAAACATATGAGTGAGGCATCTTTGATCCTTTTGTAGAATTTTCTTGTTGTATTTGCTGGGAAGTTCATACACAAAAACTTTCAACCTTCCCACAGGATCATCTTCCAAGACATCACCAGCACTACCTACATTCACATAAACCAAGGTTGCTTACTACCATATACTTAGAATTTCACAGCAACAGATGTTCAATAGTTAAAAAATATCTTTATTGTTTGCATACTTTTCAGTAGGAAAAATCCAAAACTGTGAAAAAGGAAAGGAAAAATAGAACATCAAAATTTTCAGAATGACAACATATACTAGATGCAAGCAGAAAACAGATGGAGTTCTCTAGACATTAAAAATGTTCGCCCAAAAATCTTGTTGACTATAGAAGAAATTTGTGTTAGAAAATTATCCTCAAACAATTTGCTACAAAGACAGCTCTCCATAAATGTAATTACCATCTGCCTCTTCACGTGTCTTTTGCCCATAACCAGATAATACTAACTATACCTGCATCATACATTGGCCTAGGAACATGTTCATTAGGGGCATGATCTGCTCTAACTCAAACCACAGAAGAAATAGTTATCCATAGTAAAGCTTCAATTAAGTCCAACTAAAGTCAAATTGTACCACAGCAAGTTCTTTCATAACTACCAGTTCTTCCCAACTGTCTTCTGTACATATAAATGAAAAGTATAGCAACTTCTTAACTCATAACCAGCTGTAGATATCTTCAACATAGCAAGATCATTCCAGTTAGCATAAGATCTAATCTTCTTTGAATTTTCCTTATTGTTCCGTTCTAAATTCTCTGGTATACAAGTTTAAATGTCGTCTTCCAATATTTACATCACAAGCGATTAGTTCCACAAACGCCGGCCACATGGAATGCCTCAAAAATCTCAGAAGACAATAACATGCACTTAGTACCAATTGAGTGGATCCCTATAAAAAAACACTAAATTTCAGAGGATTTAACCTACATCACCATTACAGTGCACAAAACTCACTCAAATAAACAGCAGAAACAACACAGATGGTGCCAAGATGTAAAATCACAAGCAAAAGAAGTAACCACAATGGAGACAAAAACAGAGATATAACAAAGCATAAAACCTCAAAATCTGACCTGAAATTCTCTCAGTGGGGTGTCTCCTGCCCAGCTCCACAGCATCAGTCCTCAATATAAAGGCAGTGCAAACAAGCCCAACAAAAACCCACCTCCAAATCTTCATCTTTTTACTTCTTCAACAGAATTAAGCCACTGAATCTGACAAAACCCAAAGCGCCAACAATAAAAATTTGGTACTCTTTTGAGTCTGCGTACAAACAAGAAGAAAGATTTTTGACAGTTGGGATGTCAAAAGAGTCTAGCTGTTGAAATTAGATTCCTTAAAGTTTGGATTTTGATTCTGTATAAACAAGAAATGAATTAGCTTTTCCTTTTTGTTGTTTAGGTTTGATAGCGAAGTTGTAGCTAAGTTGATTTTTCTAAAGAAACAATGAGTAGGTGTTTCTCTTCAACAGACTTCTTGAACTCTTTCATTACTTAATTTTTGTCTATAAATGTTTATATTATTTTTTTGGTAAAAATATTTATTATTTATTTAATATTTAACAAGTTTTTGCTTATGGTATAATTCGCGCACTCCAGCTGTTTGAACTTTGATGACCAGTCCATCTGGTCACAAGTTCGGGCCGTTCAACTTTGAACCCGCACTCTCTCGCCTCACCTAATTTTTTTTATTTTAATTCTACAATTGTTTTGTTCATACTATTAACAAATTATAAGCCGACACGCGTCCAAAAGATGGAATTGTTAGACAAATTAATTGTTTGAAACACAGGATATTTTTGTTATTTTCTTAATCGCTCCGTGCTCCAGAAAAAAATAAATAATAAAAACTTAATCAATCTATGGTTGATCCATTAAGATTTTAAATCATTATCGGACTTGTATTCTCATAATATATAAGAATTTATTGTCACAAGTATTCACGCGACTTGATAATGTGAAATTTAACAAAGGTTAAATATCTTTACCGGAATGGTAATGAATTAAATATATTGTTAATATTAACTTTGGAAAAACAGAAGAAATGACAAACCATAAGGTGTTTGCTGTAGGAAAAATTTTTATTACCTTATTTGAACTCTCTTTTGGAGCAATCCATCTCGTAATCCATGCGGATAAAAATCTAACCAACCTGTGCAATACACCTAATCCACAAATTTCGTTGCGGGTTGATCAAATTAACATGCAAACCCACCCGTAGGATTGGGAGCTCTTTTTTTTTTTTGTTTGACACAATAATATACACAATATCTTAACCTTTCAACCGCAACTAAATTAATGGATCAAATTAAATGCTAATTTTATTTTTTTTATATGAATAATAAAACAAAAAAATTGATGGGTCGCAAAGCATATTATTAAACACTTTTTGTTCTCTTTCCTCCTATTTTGTCTCCATAATCAATATTGTTTGATTCTCTCTATCTTTCATCTACATTAAATCGCTCACGACATATTAACTTTTCAGTTAGTAAAAATATCATTAGCAAACAAAAACAGTTAAGAAGAAATAAAATTATAATTCAACACGCCAATTTATTCTCCTAATCTCTGTATATATATATATATATATTTTTAATGCAAAACTTCATGACAAAAAAAAAATATGAAAGAAATGTGTCGAGGAACTAAATAAAAACTAAAATTAAATGGTTTAACGAAAAACATCTTTATTTTTTTTTTTTCATATTTAAAGTTTTTTGTATTCTATAATATTTCTCCCAATGTAATTGGTCTATATTCCAAGCCACTCAAAAATTTGTAAAAAGATAAGGCTATTTAAAAAATTTTCAACTGAAAACTTCATTCATCGACAAAACATAAATGAAAAAAGAAAAAAAAAAGTAACCTTTCGCTTAGCATAAATTCAAAAAAGGAAATCTTAAGATATTCAAAGTATTTATTAATATATGATATTGCATTGCTAAACCAATTCAAAATGCCAATTAATCAAAGCAAAAAAGCCACATCCATTATAACTCTTTGCTTCTTCAATTGTCCAAAAAGCTATGTAAATGTTGTTCTTAAAAGGCCATCGCTCTCCGATATTTGATTCGAGCTATGAATTTAACAGCTTGCTTGTTCCTTTAATTGATATGCCTAAAAATCTATCATCTTAAATTGCGTTATTCCCAGATTGTAATGACTGAAAAATGCATTATGCATTCATATTAATTACAAGAGTACAAAAACATAAATTCAAACAGAAAAAAAAAATAACAAATGCTGTATTAATTTGTCTTTTAAAGCATAGTTATGACTAATACAAACAAAAACGTTGCAACAGAGCATAAGGTAATAAAACTGAAAGAAAAGAAATGAATCAAACATTTTATTTAGTAAAAAGAATACCAACGTTACTTAGACAATACTAATTATGGAGATAAAATAGGAGGAAAGAGAAGAAAAAAACACTTGATAAAATACTGTGGAGCCATTAATTTTTTGTTTTGTTATTCGTCAATAACAAAATAAAATCAGCGTTTAAGTTGATCCATTGATTTAGTTGCTGTTGAAAGGTTGAGATTTTGTGTATATTCTTGTGTTAAAAAAAGGGGAGCTATCCTTGACGGACAGTTTTTTTTTTTGTATTTCATTTTTCAGTTGTTTCAATTAATTAATTTACTTGATTAATTTTGTTATAATATTTAAAAAAAAAAATTGTAAATGAACTTTAGGATTAATCCTACGTGCACAACCTAACCCAACCCACGCTTAGGTGGATTAAGTTGACTTTGATTGAGATTTATAACGGGTTTGATTTACGCTACTCATAACTCATGCATCGGAATAAAATAATCATAACGCCTGAGCCAATTATGACATATTTTTCTATTGTGATAGCAGTAAAATTGATATTGAAATATTCAAAAAAACAAACAAACAAACATTATGTGGCTCTGTGGATCGAATCCATTCTGTTGAATCATTCAATCAATTTGTGGCTAGTTGACATTAATTTTGATATGTTGATTACAAAGAACAGAATTTTTATTCATGCATTGCAAAATCTATGTGCTAAATAATAAATTCGGCCAGTGGGTAGAAAATTGTTTTCCACTGATAAAAGCATAAGACCAATCATGTAGTATGTTTAAACAATTTATTTGAAAATATTATAATCTATTAAAATTTTAATTCATCTATAATTAAGTTTTTGATTCATTTAGAATTAGATTGGGATTGTATATACCTTTAGGTTAATGTTCATGTATTGTTAGCTATGATAACCGCGATAAAACTTACATGCATAAATGAATATTAAAGTAGGAAAATTATGAATAATGGTCTCGGAGATTCAAATGTCAAGAACATTATATAAAGTAATGTTTCATTTACACAATTCGTCTAAAACTAATTTGTTGAATTTGTTAATTGTTAAGCATTTAAAAGTTAATAAATTCTTTTACCATGACATGTAAAATTGTTTGATTTCATAAAAACACGTTTTGGATACTTAAAAAGAAAATAAGAGTTTAAGTTTTATGAAAATACTTAGAGGTTTTTCTTCTAAGCACGTAGACTAAATTGTATAATTTTGAAAATTCTTACGGAGACTTGTTGAAATATTTGAAAAGTTTAGATATAGTCAAAATTCAAAATATTGAAAGTTTATACCGTCCTAATAATGATATTCTGGCAAATCTTAAAAGTGCCATTTTAATATATTTCAAAACTTGCCACGGCTTTTTTTTCTTTTAATTTTTCAAAGTTTTTGGAAATAGGGACCAAAATGTAAAAATGCCAAAGTTGAGCTGGGTCCGGTAAAGTTGTCGACAGGTTTAGCTAACTGGAATTGAAAATAAAAAGTCCAATGAGCGGCCATGCTAGTCAAATCAAACATAGTCAAATTCGGTGACCCAATTTGTTTGAAATATCTCAATAGGAACTACTCATACCAGCATCGAATGGTGCACTAAATCGAGTGAATACAATGAAACTGAAGTTTATGAGTTATCAAATGAATTTATAAAAGAACACCACAAGATTAATTTAACAGTCATTATGAAAAATTTTAGTTTAAATGAGTTAGATGCTTGTTATGATTATGCACAATAATGTTATGTTTACTCATTTTTGAATGCTTAGTTAGGATACTCATGGCATCTTATGTGTCATTTATTGAGTGAATTATAAAAATAATATGTTAATAATTAATAATAAAGTCAATCAATATCACACACATGACATTATATATTTGTAACACATAAGTGAGTATTTTAATTGCGTATCCAATCTAAGTAAGCATAGCATTATTGATTCTCATATTACACATATTTTGTCTACAAATATACTCAAAAACTATTGTTGTTTAGAGATTAATTGCTGCATGAGTTACGCCATTATATGGAATTAACAATGTTTTCCTACTTTCATTAAAAGATCTCAAAATTTCTTTTAATCCTAAATTTTCGTTCGTAATCCTAACTTATTTATGAATCAATTGATATTCACAAAAATGGAAAATGAAATGAAAAACTTGAATCTACAAATTTAGAGTATCAAAAGGATCATTAGACATTGAATTACGGTCGATCTTTAGACATATGGTAATATTTACAGTGTGTAATTCTCGGGGTAAAAATTCAACTGCGGCCGTCTCTATCACATGTACCATAGGCTTTATCTCGTTAACTGTTCTTGATGGAGAATATCGTAACAGAAAATTCTTCACATGCAAAAAGTCAAATGAAAATGGTCGCATAAGTCCTCCTCATTGACCTTAATTTGATCTGACCATTAATTTTAGCATGATTAAATATCCACCTCACCCCTTTCAATTCCAATAAAAGATAAAACCATCTGAAAAAGTTTATAAACATATAACCTTAATCCACGTAGCTTTATATAACAAAATTTTACAATTATAAATCACTCATGTCTTTGGACGGCCTAATTAACCTAGTTCGTAAGATTTATTCCACTCTTGATGGGATATTTGGTGTATGATAACACATGCATAAACTTCAAGATATTACTAAAAAACACAAAATAAACCTTTTACTTTTTGAAATAAAAATACAATTGAAGAATAAAGATAAATAATCGTACAAATAAATCGTAAGACTTAGATGTTGCTAATAGCAGTCAAAGGTAATTCCAAAGGACTTTATGTAGATAAATATTCATAAACGAGAAGACAAACTTAATTACTAATTTGACAAAAATACTGATGTGTTTGATATTTCATCATACAACAAGGACTTTTATGTAAGTTACCAAAAACAGACCTGTCCGGGTGAATGATATATAAAATAGACAAATAATAGTAGATGCCCCGCGAGGACAAGGAGCACGTGAAATTTCGCATTCAACAAGGAAATTTCGCATTCAACATATATTATAAATATTTTATTGAGCTTCTTTTCTGTTCGTCTCTTCCAACACGTGGTGGCTTTCCGTGGATCAAGCCATTAACAGTATTACGGCATTATCACCAAACCAGCACCTCATTTCTCTTCATTATTTCTTCTGCATGCAGGCGGGATAAATTCGCATCCTTTTTTAGGATCCTATGAATTAAAAAGGTACGTTAAAATTAATCACTGATGATTTGGTTTTCATTTCTTGCATATATATATATATATATATACATTCATATTATTTTCCAGAATAAAATGAGCACCTTTTTTTTTTTTTCCTTTTATATTTCTTTTAAAACTCATTTAACGTTCGTTTCATATACTGTCGATCGAAATATAAAGCTTTCTGAGTTCTGACGATTAAATATGCCCCCAGCGAGTCAAAGTAGAAACTCTTCGATCGAGTATATGTTATCTATTGCTGAAGTGCTTCTAATTTAGTGAAGAAAATAGCTCATATATATATATATATATATATATATATATATATATATATGTATATTATAAAATGAAAAATCACTGTTGTATATTTAAACTGCAAAAGCACTGTTTTTATTTAGGGCATCTCTTGCTTATTATTATTATTATTATTATTATTATTATTATTATTATTATTATTATTATTATTATGATATGGAAGTGTTTTCTTAAAAATAAATTTTAATTATTATGATAAATTTATTTTTCCTTCCAAAAAGTTGGCAATGAACTGAGATAGAGCTGAGATTTGCCACTCCCTTTTTCGTTAAATATTCTGTTTTATGTTTATCTAGGTAAAATCTTGAATAAATTAATAAAAGGTTAAAAAAAATTTGGTAGTGAACATTTTTTTCCCTCTAAAATAGTTAACTCTCACGAATTTAATTATTTTAGTATATTGGCAAGAATTTCTAGGATTTTGCAGTGAATTTTTAAAGTCATCTGCAGTGCTGTGCATGTGGAACGGATCACATGAGAATAGTTTATTAAAATCGAGAGAGGATTCATCCATCCCCACTTCCTTGTATATTCTTCTAAAGTTAAAGTCAACCAATTGATACTGAAGCTGTGACAATTACATTGCTTCAATTTGGTGTTAATATGAAGTTTCTGAATAGGTAATGTTGATTTATGGGGCTGTTTTTTAGTTTTAGGGTTTGAAAATAGGTTAAATTGAAATTTTAAAAAAAAAATATGTGGGTAAAAATTTGATGGGAGGGGGTTTTGTACTCGCACAAGGTCCGTTTGAAACAGACGCACTAACTCCGTAGGTTGGCACGTCTGATAGGTCCTAATAGTGGGACTCATAAATTAAATGACATGATTCTGATATTATTTGTATTAAAATATTTATGGGTTTATTGTAGAACCTATCAGCCTTTTAATGAGCTTTGATCCTATGCTACTTTCAAGCAGAGACAAAGAACAATGTCTCAAATCTCGCCTATCTCGTGGGCTATAGATATGGGCTAAAAATTTTTAAATTTGCTTTGAATTGACCTAGTTAAGGGTTTAAGTAAAAAGTCTTATAAATTAAAAAAAAAAGCATAATTTCTATTTTATAATTTATAAGCATTTTTTATGGTTTATTATGTTATGGTTTTAGTATTTTATGCATTGGACCGTTAGTTTATTAAGTATTGAATAATAAATTTTAATTTAAGTGTTTTCTTTTTTAAATTTTCAACTTTATTAAAAAATTGTTTAAAATTTTAATGAAAACCCAAGACCCAAGATCAGCGAGGCTGTGCTTAATACCGATAACATAGACTAGACCTTGAGCTTGAAAAAGTACGACCTAAGTCCGCATTTTATCGTCGTTTCTTTTATAAAACATGAGAAAAATGAACTTTGCATAAAAATCATATTACTACAAGAAAAGTATCATTCCGAACATGCATTGATAATTCTAAAAATTTAATAAAATGTTTATTAAAAAATTAATATAATATTACTTCAATTTTAAACTGATATTTTTGCTGGCATTCATTTATAATAATATTATATTAAAATTCATCACAAAAATTAGACCTCAATTTTCTGTCGGTAGCAATACGTTGGATAATTAATAAGGTTGGCCTGCCTACCAACCAACTGAGCACCAACCAATTTTGGCAACCATGCGTAACTAATGAGGGGACTTTGATGTACGAAAAATTAAAACTCATACTATAAACGGTAGAAAAACAATACCATAAAAAATTAATGGCACAAGCTTCATTAGCAACTATACTATTTTGTTTGCTTAATTAGCGATCTTTTTGGTCTTTGTAGTTGTTTTTTTTTTTTTTTTGGTTTCTTCCAAAGTAGATGGAAATTTCATTAATCAACATTTAATTAGCTGTACAACAAGTCAACAACAGAACAATACCAAAAAAAGAAAAAAAAAAACAATTCGATAAACATTAGGATTAATTTACAACACACCATTGCATTATTACAGCACGAATTAATTTATCTTTTACTAGCAGACTTGTAACCCAATGGTAAAACTCAATCTCTTGATTTGAGTCCTTACAATTTTAGGGCGCGTTAGGTATTATTTTTCAAGTGATACTTTTATATTTGATTTAAAATCAATATCAATTTTTGATGAATTTGAAAATACATTTTGCAGCTTATTTCTAAAACAGTATCTGAAAATGAAATAGACAAAATATGTTTATTGTTTATCTACAATTATGGAAACAATAAAAGGGAATGAGAGAAAAAAATGTATTATAATAAAAGAGTTTTGATAGAGTTAACTAAAATAATATTTAAGAAAATTTATGATTTACTTATTTAAATTATATATTTATTATTTGCTTAATATATTTTAAAAATTAATTAATTAAATTGAACATAATTGTACAATTATTATTTTTTATTTGTTTAAGGGTCTTTCAAATTAATTTATTAATTATCACGTAATTATTATTATATTGATAATGATGAATTTAATTTTTTTTTATTAATACGTATGAGTGTGAAGTAACGCGATCATAATTTAAATGCATGTTTACAGTATTTTATTGCATATACCATATTAATTATAATAAAATATTTAGGTGCATTATTTATGTGACTCAACCGGTGGATCCCATCTATTTTAAAAGCATTTATTGCACATCATTATATTAATTCATTAATGCATTTAATATAAAAGTAAAAATTAATTTAAAAAGAGTAAATATATCAACATTATTCTTAAAAATACATCATAAATAAATTAACATTAAATATGACATAAATAAATTTATAATATAATATGAATGTGACATTAGTAGTAAATTTAGTATTTAACATGTATATTAGTCAAAATTTCCAAAAATATTATATATTTTCATCTCATTAAACGTTAATCATTCTGAAATGGTTTAATACAAATACAATATAGTTATTTATCTTATTGTGTCGTGTTAATCTATTTATTAATCGTATCAATATTACCAACACAAATTCGAAAATGTCATATCGTTTGCATATCTTATAAGTGTATAGTAATCTATTTTACCAACTCTAGTCCAACCAAATAAGTTTCACACTTTTTCATTTTCGTAAAACGTAATATGACTAGCAAAATTAACAATACGAAATCCACCTTAATTTTCTCCTTAAGACATTGTTTGGCATGGCTTAGGAGATGGGGGATAGCTTCCTACTTCGAGTGAGCAGCACCTTTATCTGCTTCATGATAGACACAACTCCTGTTGATTTCTATAGCGTCCTGACTGTCACTCACGTAATTAAACAGTGACACCTAATCCGCATCTACTCCATCACCCACCAACATTTAATTTTTTTTTTTTTTTATTACTACCAACATTTAATTAAGCGGTGTAATATGATCTCCCCAACTACACGTTCAAAAGTGACATAAACAGAATTGAATTGGAACGCATGGGTTGATAGCTAGGTTCTCTGTGTCACCTTCGATAAGATTTGTGCAACTTAGACCACTGTAGCCACAGTTACAAAAACTATAGCGTCACTTTCTCCACAATATGTGCATATTTTTCTTGTCTTCTCTCCAGGGTTTCTATATACATATATATATCTCAAGGAGAGCAAAGTTTTCTGAAAATCTCTGGTGAAAAACCTCAAAAGCGAGAGTGACAGAGCTAGCATTTGATGATGATGAGGAGTTGTGAATATATGAAAAGCAACATTGATGAGAAGGAGGAAACCAAGATACGTCTCATGAGAGCCCTTGTTGAGAAGCGGGATCCCTCTTCCAAGGTATTAAAAAACCGGAGCCATCACTGTCGTACTAGAACTTAGAAGTGTTATCTAGATGCCCTGACTGGCCGTGAATGCGCCTTGCACTCGCGGTCACTTAAGTTCTAAGTAACAAGAGGTTACAAGAGTTGGTGTTTAGTGTCATTTAACGTGGTGCCTAATATTTTGGTGTGCAGGAAGTTGATGATCCGACGCTAAGAAGGTTTTTGCGGGCTCGCGATTTAGACGTAGAGAAGGCTTCCGCCATGTACCTCAAGTATCTGAAATGGAGACAGACATTTGCTCCAAATGGCTCCATTTCTTTATCAGAGGTTCCAAATGAACTTTCCCAGAACAAGATGTTTATGCAAGGGTTTGATAAGAAAGGACGACCTATAGCCACGGTTCTTGGTGCAAGACATTTCCAAAATAAATTAGGAGGCCTTGACGAATTCAAGCGTATGTTATCACAACTTTTGAACATCTCAACTCTCATTTGATGAACTTATATTTGTCCTCATATTTGAAAATAATTAGCTGCTGCTTATTGTACTTGCAGGTTTTGCGGTCTATACTCTTGACAAAATATGTTCAAGGTACCAACTAAAGTTTTTTTGTATAGCCATGGCATGATTGAGGGAAGCAAATCAAAACGAACTCTTGAATAACCATAGACTGTGATTGTATTTAACATGAAAGCATTGATGTAGCAGGATGCCACCTGGACAGGAGAAGTTCGTTGTGATCGGAGACCTTAAAGGGTGGGGATATTCAAACAGTGATCTCCGAGCGTACCTTGGGGCTCTATCCATTCTGCAGGACAACTACCCGGAAAGACTTGGGAAGTTGTTTATTGTGCATGCTCCATACATATTCATGACAGTATGGAAAATTGTTTACCCTTTTATCGACAACAATACTAAGAAGAAGGTACAGACTTTGTGGCTGTTTCATTAATGGAGCTGAGAAAGGAGTGGCTCACGATCTTTAATATGTTTGCTCAACCTTGCAGATCGTATTTGTAGAGGACAGGAAGCTAAAATCAACTCTGCTGGAAGAGATAGACGAGAGTCAGATACCTGAAAGATATGGAGGCCAACTGCCTTTGGTTCCCATTCAAGAGACATAAATGATAAAATGTTGCAAAATCCTACCGCACATCAGGGCATGTTTCGATCTGCAAAATGCGACATAAATTCGATTACAGATTTGGTGGAAAGAGTCGGTTTTGTTCATAACGGGTGGAGACAGAAACTCTTCTTAACATGTTAATCGGAGGACAAAATCTTACTGGCGAATTAACAACTTATGCATACAGATGAGAAAATCTCACATCAAGGGTCTCCATTGTCATTATATTTCTGTTTTAGAACATCTTTTTTATTGAACTAATAAGCAGCGTGATTCCCTCCATTAGATATCAGATTCATCTTAGCCATTTTTCTCTTTCTTTTTGTTCCCTTTTACGGCTCATGTATTCCTCCTATTCTAAGCCTTGTGTAAGAACACACAATGCAAGTTCTGATATATCCAAATTCCAGCTTCACTACCCTCCTGCGCGCGGGTCACATAAGACCGCACTTGATGCACTTGTCAGCTCAGGAGTTGCAGGCTCAAAATCGATCAGCTTGGCCTCAAGGGAGATTAATGAAAGAAAATCCACCATTGGCAACACTCAGCGTAACCATCAATGCTAGAAATTGCGAAGCAAGGCATAAACAAATCTGACCACCTGTTAAGGTTAAGAATAGAAATAACTGCTTGTGGAGCCGGTAAAATTTCAATCATTAATGAGTCATGCTCGTGATATGTTTCCACCGTAGAATCATTCACGCTTTCCACAATTGCTAGGGGTCGCAACTTTAAACTCGTACCAATATTCTGTTGGAGTATGTCATTCTGCCACAGTATGAAAATAGCCGGAGAATGAAACAAATACATGAAGAAAAGTATTGAAAAATAGCAATAGCACATATTGCAAGGCAATATACTTGAGATGATATGAACTACCAGATAGCATAAACTGAGGCTTGCCATTCGTGCGTCATTCTGGCAATGCTTGTTAATTTCATCAAAAACCGTGCAGGGATTAATATTTCTGACAAAAATAAAATTTAAGTTTCACATTCTTATTGGAAGGAATATAACTGGATACCGCACACAGAATTGAGCTCAATTGTATACTTTGTATTTAGGTTTATTCAAAATGTTACACGGCTAGACTAATAATCACAGTACAGCGTTTCAAGGTTGTGGAACATGAATTACTTCTCACCACACTAGGTCCCGAATGATTTCCACAAGGAAATTACATTACAACAAATTGATGATTAGGTGTTAGATTAGAAATCCTGTGATTAGAAATCTGAACTTAGCAATTTAAACATCCAATTGCAAAAATCACCTTTAGTTGTTGGTTTCCATGAAAACTGTTCTTCACCTGAGTTGGACAGCATACCATTCCACTTGAGCCACCTTCAGTAGTTACTCTAAGCTGTTATCAGCGCTATTTTCTCTAAAAAACTTCCCTCTTCATGAAAACATGTTATCAGCAGTCTTAGTGATCAAGTTCAACAATTACAAATCCCCTAGGAGTTTCTGAGATCTGAGTTCTTACTTCATATGCTTGTGCATTTTAGGTACAACCCAACTCTCTTTGAAAATGTTCCCATCTTAATGATCCAACGTAATCACATTCTTGCAAAGCCTTTGTTATTTCAATCCATTTTGCAAAAGGGGCGGAACAGGAGAAATGGCTAAGAGCAAATGCTTAACCACCAATGACAACAGGGACAGCACCTCAACTACTTCAAGATAAAAGAAAAGTTTGCAATCTATGGGTTATCCAACCAGTCAAGTGGATATTTTCTAACTCTATAGGCATGTCTAGCAAAAACAGTTTGCTGAGCAGCCTCCGAAAGGTCTTAATATTTGGCTTTTCGGAATGTGGCTCTGTGATGCAACTGCCCAAAAGATCTGTCCTGCATCCATTCTCAGAACAATTCAGAATCAAAGTTCCACAGAAAGATAACTATTAACCAAGCATCTGGGGACTTGACTACCAATAGTCTCCACAGGAACATAAACCACCTTCAAACCGGTGAAAACGGATCCGATCCCTTACCATAATTACTCTTCTTAATAGCCTTGAAATCATCTTTATCCAACTGTGACAGTCGTGACAGATCCGTAGATTTTTTGAAATCCTTATTTCGGTGCCTGGGCTTGTTTTAAGGATTCCATAGGCCAAAGCCAACTTTTCACTGTGATGATACAAATTTCCCTCCTTTTCCTCTTCAGAGACATCCATCAAAACCAATTCTGTTGCAGGCAAAAATCCCTCTGACTTGGTCCGTTGGATCAAACTTCCTAATATTTTGTCTATTGCTTCTGCTTCTGAATGGGATCTATCACCAGCCTTGAACTGGTGAATGACGCCTGCCAACTCCAACCAACTCTTTCCCTGACTTTTACGAACTCCTTTCTTTTTCATAATTTCTCTAACATTCTCGGCTGTATCCCATCGTTTTAGATAGCAATACATATTTGAAAGCAAGACATAATCTCCACCCATGAGATGAGATATATTGGCAACGGCAACTTCACCCAATTCCAGTTTTTTGAAAGTTCTACAAGCACTAAGAAGGGCCCTCCAGACAACAACATCTGGTTCCATTGTCATAGAAGTAATTAAACCATAAGCCTCTTCAATATGTCCAACTCGACCTAAGAGATCAACCATTGCTCCATAATGCTCAAGTTGTGGCTGAATTGAATAACAACTTCTCATATGATCAAAGTATTTGCGACCCTCTTCAACCATACCACAATGGCTACATGCTGTCAAAAGTCCAAGGAAGGTTATAGAATCAGGTAAAACATTATACACCTCCATTTTTGTGAATACAGCAATTGCATCTATAGCAAGTCCGTGGATTGCTAGTCCGCTAATCATTGCATTCCAAACGGAGACATCATTTTGTTGAACCGTATCAAAAACTTCTTTCGCCATTTGAATTTTACCACATTTCGAATACATATCTATGAGTGCTGCACTCAGTATGAAATTCAGTTCAATTTTTTTCTCAATTATCAGATTATGCACCCAAAATGCATGGTTAAGAGCTCCAAGTTGTGCACACCCAGTAATAACGGACGCAAAAGTAAACTTATCTGGTTCAACTTTCGAGCTAAGCATCTCCCTGAAGAATCTCAATGCCTCGTCAAATCGTGCATTTCTAACGAAACCTCCAATCATAGAGTTCCACGACACCACATCTTTATTTGACATTTTGCAAAACACCTTCTTGGCAACATCACATTCTCCAATTCTCATACAATTTTCAATAATTATGTTCATAGTAACCAAATTAAAGTTCCAAAGAGAAACTTCATCCAGAATTTGATAAGCAAGACCAAATTTATCACAATGCTTATAAGCTGACGTCAGAGAAGCAACAACTGATGGGTAAGTTTCAAAACCACATTTAATAATTCTAGTGTGGGTCTGACTCACAACTTTAAGTTCCAAGCTGCACTTACAGGATTCAAGAACACTGCAGAGGGCTCGATGATCTGCATGATCATGAAAGAAACAATCAAACTACAGCTCAAGGAAGCTCATTAAGGGGACACCCTTTTGATAAAATACTGATTAATAACAAGTAATAGGCTAACAAGAGCGCACAAAAGAATAAGAAACTGAAAAAGAGAGAGATAGTGAGATGGTCACCTTTAGATTCATGGTGGAAGCCCTGATAGCACGAGAGTGAGCTGCGGGAGCTGGTGGATTGGATTGCCATGGGAGACTGCCTAGTAAGCATCTTCATCCCTCTTCTCCTCATTTTTTTTTTGAACTTTGTCCTTTCTGCTCGTGTGTGCATGTTATGGGAAGTGGTAACTGCGCTGGGAATCTTCAACAAAGTGGGTTTCTCAGCCCATCTCAGATGTTATTGGATTGTTTTCCTTTGATATAAGGCTCCATTTGTATCGTGATGTTATTGGGCTTTCTCTATTGCAGACATCTACATTATTTTCTTACGTGGACACAGTTTAAAATTGTGATATTTAAAAAAATTAATTTTTAATTTTCTTAAATTGTATAACCTTATAATTCATTAAAAAAATAATTATTTTAAACTATATGGTTTAATAATATGTCCGCATTAAAAAAAATACAAACGTCCGCACTTGAAAATAATTATACATATATATTTTTAGAATTTTAAAGTGTGAGAAAGTTTGAGAAAATGTATAAACCGTATAATTTAAATACTTTAAGTTTTAATCCTTTTAAAACCCACGATTTTTAAGTTTCTTTTAATTTTTTTCCACACTTTAAGATCCTAGAACAAAAAAATACTCACCCTCTATATATATAAGGAATGAAAATTTATTATATTTAGTAGATGGTGCATGACTTTTAAATAAAATTTTTAATAAAATTAAGGGCTTTGTTGTAATTATCATTTATAAGAGGTTTGAATATGAACATGGAAAGCGAAATGGAACAAAACAAACCATCGAGTAGGTGTGGATGCCATAGCATGATCATTTTAGCTAATTTTAAGCTTAATTTTGTACTATGTTGCCGCAGTTTCAACTCTTGCTCTTTTAAGTCAAAAACTGAACAGCGGGCCAAGTGATAACAACTTATGATTCCCTCAAACAAATGAAATAAACATATGGAAACTGTCCAAGAAGATCAATAAAATCCTCGAATTCATTTCTTTATCCAAAGTCACAACCTCCTGAATAATGATCAATATTTTAAAGTCCATGCATGCAGTGCACAAATAAGAAATGACTTAAAGATGATATATTGAAAGGTTCAAAACAACATCCCTTTTGCTGATAAGTTCAAAGAAAAAAATGTCTCCTTTCAAATTCTCATCCTCCACAAGTTTAGTCATTGATAGAGCAAAACCACCATTTTCTCTCCAACAAATGTGCATATTCATATACTTCTGTCTTCCATTAGAAACTCGTACCTCCATAGATTTGGCATCCCTGCTTGCAAAATGTTTAGCAAATGTGGCTGGAACATATTGCACAAACATGAAACTATTTCAAATTCAAAAGAAACTATACAGCCATAGTGTTTATTCAAAAAGCTTACCACACGATTGTGCTTTAATGAACTTGACTGCAAGATGATCAATGATGTGGGATATTTTAGATTCAGCGATCTAGCGATTTTGAGCATGTTGAAATCATTGGAGAAGCTGAACATGAATCATTTCATATTGGAGTTCCAGCTCAAGCATTGTTGAATACAAGGTCAGCTGTTTATGTATGTGCTATGCTTAGAAGCACACGCGGCAATGTGAAATATTCCAGCTGGCAAAATTGTTATGCAGAGGTTCCATAATTGCTAAATGATGAGATAGTTAGTTATTAATCAATGGTTCATATTCATTGTATTTTTCAGATTATAAATAGTAGTTCTTGAGGTTGTTATTTGTTCTGTAACTAATTCTTAGTTTGCATTACTGAGCTGGTAGCATCTGGGGGATTCTAGTGATGTACTATAAAAGCTCAGATTGAGATCATTCTCTGTAATTAGTTATAATTTTTCAGCTGAGATAATGAATTAAGTTTTCTTCTTCAAAATCTAACTTGGTATTTGAGCTTTGTTGTTGCAATGGCTAGTCATGAATTAATTTTTCAGCACTCGAGCTTTAAACTCAACTGTAAATCCAGTTCCTGAATTAAACACTAGTAATTCAATTCTTAATTCTTTGACCTTCAACACACCTATCAAACTCACAAACAACAATTATATTCTGTGGAAAGCTCAAGTCATAGCAACAATCAATGCTAATGAACTTGAAGATCTAATTGATAACACAAAGAATCCTCCAAATCGGAATGTGATATGTGTTAATGATGATCAGACTGTTGTCACATTGCAAAATCCACAATTTCAGATTTGGAGGAGAAATGATCAACAACTTATGAGCTGGTTACTCTCAACATTGAGTGAAGATGTTTTAAGTGCAGTGACTGGAGCTAGATCTTCTCTTGAGGTTTGGCAAATTCTCTCCACTCAGTTTAGTGCTAGATCTAGATCTAGAGTTCTTCATCTACGAACTTAGGTTCAAACAACTAGAAAAGGATCAATGAACATTCATGAATATTATACTAAAATGAAGGTGATACTTGATTCTCTTAGAGCTGCTGGAAATAACATGAGTGATGATGATTTTGTATTATGTTTGCTTGTTGGTCTTGGATCTGAATATGATCCAATTGTGGCTATAATTAATGCAAACACTGAAAATTTCACACTCTCAGATGTATATAGCATGTTGTTAAGTCAAGAAAACATGATTGAGTATCAAGGTTCTATGAGTCACATGGATTACCAAGCTAACATTGCTTATCAGAGAGGAATTCAGAAGAGAAATTGGCAGTCCAATTTTAATCATGCAGGGAAACAATTTGGTAATCAAAATGGTCAAAATTCTAGTATAAGGAAATTTGGTAGTGGATCTAATCAGATATAAAATTTTCAAGACAAAGCTAAAGTTAGAATCTCAGCTAAAGGAGAAAAACCAAAAGGACCTTGCCAGATCTGCTTCAAAAAGAATCACACTGCTGTAGATTGTTGGTATCGATTTAAGAAGAATTTTGTGCTAAATAGAAGAAGTGCTTTTGTTGCTCAAAGTGGAGAATCTAAAGATGGTGCTTGGTATCTTGATAGCAGAGCAACAGATCATGTCTCAAATGATTTCAATAATTTCAGCATAAGCACTGAATACAAAGGGCAAAACCAACTTGCAATAGGTAATGGCGCTAAACTTAGAATTGCTTTCATTGGTCATACTTTGCTAAATACACTTGAACCGCATACTTTACAATATATCAAGCTTAACCATATACTATATGTACCTGAAATAACCAAGAACTTGATAAGCATATCCAAACTTTTACAAGATAACAATGTTTATATTGAATTATTTGAAACTTCCTGTGTTGTTAAGGACAAGAGAAGGGGGACTGTTCTCAAGAAAGATGTGGCTAAAGATGGTCTGTATAAGCTGCTGAATTTGCCTAATAATCAAAATCAAGAAAAATCAGCTATGTATTCATCTACTAAATTTCATAGACTACTTTCAATTTACAAAGTTAATAAGCCTGAGTCAATGATGTCTGTTAGTTGCTGTTCAAAGTCTACAAGTATTGAAAATCCAAGAGTCAATAAAACACTTGATTTATGGCATATGAGACTAGGTCATCCAAATGTTGTTTCTCTCAAAAAGACTTTGTCAGCTTGTAGTATTTCTTTTAAAAATAAAATGTCAGAACTCTCTTTCTGTAAGGCATGCCAATTTAGTAAACAACACAGGTTATCCTTCAATAGCAGTGAATCAAAAACATTAGTAGCACTTGAAATTGTTCATAATGATCTTTGAGGTCCTGCACCTACAACCTCAAACCAATGTTACAAATACTAAATTGCTTTCATTGATGATAAAACAAGTTTTACCTGGATTTATGGATTAACCCAGAAATCACAAGCTTTTTCAGCTTTTATTTCCTTTAACAAGTAGATTGAGAAAAGCCTTGACTTGAAGATTAAAACCCTTCAATGTGATATGGGAGGAGAATACAAAATCTTTGAACCATATCTTAAAAATGAAGGTATTAGTCTTAAATACTCCTGTCCTTATACACATAATTAAAATGGAAAAGCTAAAAGAAAACATAGACATCTTGTTGAAACAGGTCTTACCCTCCTTGCTCAAGCTGAATTACCATTCAAGTTCTGGTGGGAAGCATTTTATAATGCTACTTACCTTATAAACAGAATTAGCACACCTACCTTGAATGATAAAACTCCTTTTGAAGCCCTTTATTCAAAGAAACCAAATTACTCATTGATCAGAACATTTGGTTGTGAATGTTATCTTTTTCTAAGACCCTACAACAGTCACAAGTTTGACTATCACACCTCTAAATGTATGCATCTTGGTTTCAGCAATATACATAAAGGATATCTATATTTGAACTCAAATGGAAGAATCTATATTGTTGCTCATGTAAATTTTAATGAAAATGCATTTCCCTTTCAAACTGATCCACATTTCGTGATTCAAAGATCAGTTCATTCATCAGAATCAATAAACACTTTTAATAAGTTCATCATTGTGTCGTTTCCTTCTGAGAGTCCAAATCATGAGGCAACAGAAGCTGATATAAGAGTATCTGAAGACACAAATAGAGTAAATAATCCCTCTGATGATCAAATTCCAAACAATAACATTGATTTGACAAATTCCTTGGATGACAATGCATCAATCATACACTATTCACCTGAACCTTTACAAAATAATTATTTTGAACTTGCTGACACAATCCATGAAAACCAAAATCAGAACCCTGAAACATCTTAACCTAAACCTCAGCCTAAACCTACTCATCCTATGATAATTAGAGCTAAAGTTGGAATTTTTAAACCAAAGATATTCAACACTCAAAAAGCCTTATCCTTAGAAACACCTTCAAGTGTAGTTGAAGCACTGAATGGCCAAAAATGGAAGCAAGCTATGTAGGAAGAGTTTGATGCTTTAGTAAGAAACAAAACCTAGAGCTTAGTTCCTCAAGAGCAACACATGAAACTTGTTGGAAATAAATGGGTTTATAAAGTGAAACAGAACTCAAATAGACCTATCAACAAATATAAGGTAAAACTTGTGGCAAAAGGGTTTCTGCAAATTGAGGGTATAGATTATCAAGAAACTTTCAGTCCTGTTGTGAAAGCAGTGACCATAAGAATTATTCTAAGTCTTGCAGTCATGAATAATTGGAGTTTGAGACAAGTTAAAAGTAACAATGCTTTTTTTAATGAAGAGTTAATTGAAACTGTATACATGCCACAACCTGAAGACTTTGAGAATTCTGCTCATCCAAGGTATGTCTATAAACTTAAAAAGGCCATTTATGGATTAAAGCAAGCTCCAAGAGCTTAGTTTGACAAGCTTAGATCAGTGCTGGAATCATGGGAATTTGTTAGAGCAAAGTCAGATACCTCACTGTTTTATAAAAGAAATGGCAGTGACTTAACTCTATTGTTGATATATGTTGATGATATTGTAGTTACTGGAAACAATAAAGTTGAAATTGAAAAACTTATTCATAATCTGGGAAATACTTTTGCTCTTAAGGATCTAGGAGAACTAAATTTCTTTCTTGGCATTAAAGTCATTAGAAACAGTGATACTTTGGTATTGTCTCAAACCAAATATATTAAAGATCTTCTTGCTAAGTTTAAGTTGAAGAATTGTAATGGGGTTGATACACCATTAGCAACTACTGAAAAACTGAGCAAGAACGCTGGAGAAATCTATGCTGATCCTTCAGAATACAGAAGAGCAGTTGGTGGATTACAATATACTGTGTTAACTAGACTTGAAATTGCATATACAGTTAACAAATTAAGTCAGTTTATGGCAAATCCTTTGCAACCTCATTGGATAGCTTGTAAACGAGTGATAAGATATCTTAAGGAAGCTGCAGATTATGGATTGATGTTCAAGAAATCAGACTCTTTAGATCTGATAGTCTATTCAGATGCTGATTGGGGAAGTGATCCTGATTATAGAAGATCAACAAGTGGTTATTGTGTGTATTTGGGTGATAATTTAATCAGCTATAGTTCAAAGAAACAAAGTGTAGTCTCCAAGTCATCAGCAGAGTTTGAATACATAGCTATGGCATTAGCACGTGCAGAGATAACTTGGGTATGTTCTGTTCTCACTGAGTTAAATGTTAAATTGCAGAATACGCCTTTGTTCAGCATCCTCAGAGGCAAACTTAAAGTCTTTTCAAAAGACTTAAGTTTGAGAAGGGGTGTTGAAATCACTGGAGAAGCTGAACACGAATCATCTCGTATTGGAGTTCTAGCTCAAGCATTATTGAATACAAGGTCAGCTGCTTATGTATGTGCTATACTTAGAAGCACACGTGGCAATGTGAAATATTCCAGCTGGCAAAATTGTTAAGCAGAGGTTCTACAATTGCTAAATGATGAGATAGTTAGTTATTAATCAATGGCTCATATTCATTGTATTTTTCAGATGGTAAATAGTAGTTCTTAAGGTTGTTATTTGTTCTGTAACTAATTCTTAGTT
The DNA here is from genome assembly GCA_030449905.1 of Luvunga scandens. Lineage (NCBI taxonomy): Eukaryota > Viridiplantae > Streptophyta > Magnoliopsida > Sapindales > Rutaceae > Luvunga > Luvunga scandens. The sequence goes on from JASUUG010001266.1 coordinate 591,959, forward strand.
TGCATTACTGAGTTGGTAGCATCTGGAAGATTCTAGTAATGTACTATAAAAGCTCAGACTGAGATCATTCTCTGTAATTAGTTATCATTTTTTAGCTGAGATAATGAATTGAGTTTTCTTCTTCAAAATCTATCTAAGAACTCTCTTGCTTTTTTTTGTCGAAAAAGCTGTGTGTTTTTTGGAAATACATATTCCCATTTCTCTAAGTAAATCCCACAAATTACATCCAATATCACCACAACCACCATCATCATTTGATTCATTTTTCTTCACAAACTCTTCCTTTCTGCGCTTCTTGATTTGTGGGTCACACGCACAGTACTTGTGCTTCGCTTTAAAGTTCTGATAGGAATAATTAGCAGCAGATTGACGACTTCTTTTGTCAAGCTTTGATCCTTCTTCACGCTTGTAATTAATCTCACAAGCGGTGAAATCGAATATAAGAACACAAAAATTTGAATTCTTGTCACACTTGAAGACTGAAAAGTACCCGGCAGAGACTGATTAATATTTTGCGAAATCATACCAACCATCATCAAACCAAACACTCCCATCATCTCTTTTCAAACATACTCCCCAAGGATGACCATTAGGTACTACAAGGGTGGCATCGTCAGAAAGTTCGTGCCCAAAATCTCTCACAAACTTTTGCGGGATTCGCTACATATATCATGAAAATATTGTAATTAGCCAATAATCTACAAAAAATATAAAAGAAAATTTTCCTATGAAATGAAATCAGACCTAGGCAACGAAGAAACTGAATTTGATTACACCATTTAGTTTGAATTGATATCAGGATTAGAGAGTGCATTTATTGAAAAAACATTGCAAATAGGCAGGCCTAGGCGCCTAGGGTAATTACTTATTAGAAGAGATTTCTCTTCCCGTCTGAACCTTTAAAATAATTTTAAACAATACTACAAATGGGGGAACTGAAATAGTAAGTTTCAGGACGGTAGTGAAGCAAAGCCACGCAATCTAAATACACAAAAGCGGTTGAAACTTGTTTAAAGGCTAAAAGGGAGCCGATGAAATGAAGTCCGTGATCATTAAATAAAGAAGATGAAACAAAAAAGCAGTGGAATTAATTAATTACCATCTTTTTGTGTTCTAGTGAAGAGGGAAGAATAACCTTGAAGAAATGCGGGGGACTAGAGGCCATTGATTTGTTTTGTTACAAGAGATGAAATCATGAATGCATTTTGATTCACCCCTTCAAGTTTTAACTGCCCATCTGGCCCAATCGATTTCATTATTTTTTTAATTGTTCTTATGGTAACATTTTAATTGGTAATTAATGAACATTACTATAATCCGTTACAGTTTATGCGTAATTGTTGTTTTTCTTTTTTGGTGATTTTTGTCTTATTACTGTATTTAAATTTTACCTCACTATCAAGAAACTTCCATGTTACATGCAGTCACTGGAAATTATATACGTGTATAAGTCATTTGCCGCTATTTTACCGTACAGACAAACCAATAAAAAACTAAGTAACAAAGTACTGGATGTGGACGAATATGTGATTTTTGCATGATTATAAGTTATATTAAATATAACTTAATATTTTATCTTCTCAAAAAAAAAAATAAATATAACTTAAGAAGACTCAAAAAAGAAAAATTATTAAATTTTACCCAAAAAAACTTGGGAAATTGACAAAAATAGCCAAAAAAATTTTGTATTATTCAAAGTGAACCTCTCAAACTTTTTTCTATCATAATTAGCCAAAGACCTAAGTGTTTGACGAAATTACCTTCGTTACTTTCTTCAAATTTTCAAAACGTGCCATTCTCACAACTCAAAACGGCAAGTTAATTTCAACACTTCCAACATAATTAACACCCTAAAAAACTCAACACTCAATAAATCTCAGCACTCCCAACAAAAGAGAAGCATAAAATCATCAATTGGAGAGTATATTAAAGGTTAGTTTATGTGCTTACACAAAATAGATTTTTAATGTTTTAAGGTTAGTGTTTAAGTTGAAAATTGATATAGATTTTGTTGTAAATGTTGTTATTTGTTTTATAATGTAATGTAATTTGTTAAAGCACACCTATTTGAGTTGAGAAATAAAAAAAAAGTTAAAAATAGTTAAAACTCGACTGAGAATCAAAACCCAAATTATGGGTGACAGGCGCCTGTCTTACATAAATATGAATCGTTGAACATGCTGTATTTTTATGGGGCAGGTGTCTGTCGCCTAAAATTGAGCATGTCGCACAAAAATACAGCATGTGCGACAAGTTCATATTTATGTGCGACAGGTGCCTGTCTCCTATCTTGTCGCCTCAAATTGAGCATGTCGCACAAAAATATAGCATGTGCAATGGGTATATTTTTTGAGATGATAATTTTGGCTACATATGTTCATTTTTTTGGTATAATATACCATTTTAAAGCTTGTGACGAGACGAATAAAATCATAACTTTTTCGCTGATTTCGCCCATAGTTAAATAAAAAACTTACCTCGATTTAAGTGTGACAGACATTTGTTATAACTGTTTGTGCGACATCTATGGTATATTCACTTTATCATGTTTTGTAGTGTGTAACCACATTTGATTTTTTTTTAAATATTTTTTAGGTTTAATGGATTTAGTTGTGCTTCAATTGTGTTACAACGGTTGGTGGGAGACATTGGCGGATGGGCATATGGAGTATGTGAATTGCAATAATACAGTTTTTCTGGTTCAGAAAGATTGTTCATTTGATCAATTTGTGGCAAGAGTTCATGATGTTTTGCAAATAGATCGTAATGAATGGAATATCACGATGAAGACAACTTTGAGGTCTAGTAATACAATGTATCGTATATGTTCACTACCTATGGACATATTTAATGACGAAATGATCAAGGTTGTGTTACATATGGCTTCTGATGTGGTCAATTACGGATACATCCATATATTTGTTACCACGTCTCCTCAAGTTCAGAATGAAGATGGTGAGCCACTTCTAGATACTGAAACTTCTTCTAAAACAAACGTCTCTGGTCCAAATATTGAAGAAGAGGTATTACCACAGACAGTGTCCTTACAGCAACATCACTCTCCACTCCACGACTACAATAACACCATTAATGACGATGGCATAACAGTAGGAGATATTGAAAAAGAGGAGTTACCACTAATAATGCCGTCAGAGCAACGTTACTCTCCATTCTACAACAATAATTTTCGCAACAGTGATGATCCTATTAATGACATCGGCAACACAGAAGCAAATAATGTTTGTAGGGAACTATATAATAATACCACACTATATAATAATACCACAAATAATCATTTTAATAATTCAGATCATGATGGGGGTGTCAGTCCTTCCAGTATTCCTACTAATGATGAAGATGAGGATCAAAACGATATTTCCACTAATAACAGAGAAAACCTACCCATTCTTTCAATGGCTTGTTCGAGAAGAAGGACAACAGTTGACCACCTCGCAAGTCTTGCTCCAGTTTTGCCTTTGAACTTGGTTGCTCCAGATATGGTTATAAATTATAATTATGATGATATTGGTGTGGGAAAGTTGTTTGCTGAGAAGAATGAGTTAATACTAGAATTGCGCAAAGTTGCCTTGAAGGATAAGTTTGATTTTAAGATCACACGTTCGACAACGAAACGCTTCGAGGCCCAATGTTCTTCGGAATCATGTAAATGGCGTATCTGAGCAACAAGAACTTCGAATAAGCAAAATGTTCCGTGGTTAGTGAGAAGAGTTGACAATGTACACACTTGTTGTAATGAGGTGATGGCCGATGGTGTTCGTCAAGTAAGGAGCCGAGTTGTTGGTCATATCATCGCAGACAAGTTTATCTAGTAAAAACAGATATACACTCCGAATGACATCAGAACAGATATACAACAGGAATACGGTGTCCAGTTGTCATATCAGCAGACGTATAGGGCAAAGGAAGTTGGTCTTTAAATAGTACGAGGGAATCTCGCAGAGTCGTATAACTTACTTCCCAGGTACTCATACGTTTTGACTAAAGCAAATGAAAGTACTATTACTCACCTCGAACGAGATGGAAATGATAATTTTCTATACTACTTTGTATCTTTTGGATCTTCTATCAAGGGTTTCATGCAGTGCATCAGGCCAGTGATTGCTGTAGATGGCACTCATCTGAAGGGGCAATATCGTGGAAGTATGTTTGTGGCAACATGCCTATATGGAAACAATCAACTGTATCCGTTAGCCATTGGGATCATGGATTTCGAAAATAATGATGCTTGGGAATGGTTTCTGATGAAATTATATGGAGTGATTAGCGATAAACCGAATTTAGTGTTTATATCTGATCGATGCATTGCTATCAAGAGAGCTGTTTTGAAAGTATTTCGCATTGCTGACCATGGAGTTTGCTTTTATCATGTGAAAGGTAATATAAAGGCAAAATTCAAGATGTCCAAAATTGTATGGGATGAATTCGAGCATGCTTTCATAAGCGCAGTAAAAACGTATGGACATGAAGAATTTAAAAACCAACTTGAGGGGTTGTGGCAGCTCCATGAGGGTGCGGCTGACTATTTAGAGAATAATGTGGGCACATGTAATTGGGCAAGGTCTGAGTTTGACGGTCGGAGGTACAGTATTCTTACCACCAACATTGCGGAGAGCGTGAATTCTTTTATGAGAGAACCGTGAAAATTTCCAATTACTCATCTTATCGATCACTTTAGGAAAACACTGCAGCAATGGTTTTATGATAAAACAATTGTGGCTGAATCGATGAGTAACCGTCTAACAACATGGGCAGACGAAATAGTCTCTTACAGGAGAACTGTGGCCGAAAGAATGACTGTTCGTCCTGTGTCCTAGTTTCGATTTCATGTTCTTAGTGGTGGTATTAAGGAGGGGATTGTTAACATACGTGACAAGACTTGCTCCTGTAGAGTATTCGAACTTGATCAGCTTGTCTGTGCACATGCAATTGTTGCTTGCCTAACCGTACGAGTGGATTATATCAGTCTTTATTCTGATTTTTACACCAAGGATTCATTAGTGATGGCTTATGCACAACCAATCGAGCCAGTTGGCGACATGATAGATTGGGAGATTCCGGAGGAAATCCAAGTAATAAGAGTTAACCTGTCAATTGAAGCACCACCATCTGGTCGTCGTCCTAAGCTCAGAATACCCTCTGTTAAAGAGGATGAAAACAAGAGAATTGTAAGATGTGGGCGGTGCAATGAAACGGGGCATAATCGCAAGAAATGTAAAAATCTCATTGCATCGAATCAAAACTAATTGTATCATGATAAATACTTTTGTGTTTTGAGCATTTATTTTTTATTTATAGCAAAATTATATCTAATGAGGCATCTAGTCTCAATTATATTACATTAATTATCTCTACAGAAGAAAAATTTCACGTGCATAAATATTCAAATGAATACAATGGCCTAAAGTGCAATATCACCATTAAATATGTCAACAACAATCTTTTTCCTAAAGTACTGTCCATGGCTACTACTAAAATCAAGTTTGAGCCCGAACATTAAATACATTGTAAACACCAACAAAAAAACTCCACAATCCCCAATTCCAGGCTCTTGTTGTGGCACATTTTTTACTACTTTCACATTCCAAGGGTTGGCACTTCGTAATTCCTATCGGATGTCGTAGAATCCAACATTATCTAGCCATCGAGGGAAAACAACTTGAAATGGCTTGAAGTTGTACTCATACGTTTTATCGTCCTGAGACTCTGCTAACGAGTCATAAATCCACGCATTCTTTTTACGAAGGTCCACTCGGGCTAATATCCAGTGGTCACCAGCCAGATTCACAGGAATAAATACCCGAGTACACAAATCAACATAAACTAAAAATTTTAGAAAATTACTAACAAAATTAGATAACATTAATATTATATAATAATTCTTACCATATCAACGTCTATGAACCATTTGGACATGATGTCCGACAGCCCATCAATATAGCTATTGAAGTTGTAGCTATATTGTAATGAGTTCACATCACAATCACCGTCGTTCTATAATTGCTTAAAAAATACCTAGTACATATATATTACGTGGAATCAAGGTTCAAATTAAGGACTGAAAGTATTAAGAAATATAACATTGTAATCAATTATTATAAGTTTTTTGAACTTATTACCCGAAAAAACGAATCCGTGTGCTTGACACGTTGAGGTAAGGCATTTGGGTATTTTCTTTGCTTTGCACTAATTAATCGTAAGTACTCATGGATATGCTGTAGAAAAAAAAACTAACAATTGTTAATAATAGAAGACAGTATAAAGTACTTGAAAAAATAAAACCCAACATTACTTACCTCATCCCCTAGCCATCCAAGTGAAGCATGACCCAACAATATTTGAAAAAATTCGTATGACTGTTGGATTGTGCGATCCACTGTGATTTCACCAGCAAACCACTGATCGAACTCATGAAATTGTGTTGGATCCTCTAGTCCTCTAAATGGATTTATATCCACACTTATTTTTCCGTCAATCTCATGGTCAATTATTTCGATTCTGGGTAAAGGATTCACGTTCCTCCCTCTCTTGAAAGGTGGAATCATGTACGGACTATTAACCATATATGATGGCCGATATGGACGTCCGAACTGACTTATGCCCAGTGGTGCCTTCGTCAAAATTTGGATGCTATCACCACTTAGATCCCCGCAAAAGCTGTACAATGTCAAAGGACTGTGATCATTATGATCACTAATATCAGTATGAACTCCAAGGTCATCAGGGCCTGTCAAATAGTCAATATAAACATATTCAACTCCTGTCGGATTAAAAGGTAAAGAATAACAAAATATAACGCGATAAACTTGCTCACTGTATACGAGCATCCAATCGGAGAATCGTCGTTCGACCACTTGGATGTACTCTCCTTGTTTGAACCAAAAAGTCTCATGACGAGTTTTCTAAACTCCCTTTGTTCTTTGCGCTCTGCCTCAAATGCGGACTTTAGCTCTAAAAGGTTACGATCAATACTGTTCAGCCGGCTACTGAAATAGTCGTTAGAGAACTTTGTCCTTGACTATTATCAACAAACACAAATACAACGAGATTGTGTTAAAGGCATATATGAATTTGTATACAAGAAATGAAAATGATCATTCATGAGGATGTTACCTCCGGCTCTTGTGGGTTATCAGATTCATGTGATCGATTGTCATTGTCAGCTGCAGCAGGCTTGTCCTCGAGTGGGTTTTGCTGCTCATGTGTTCCACCCGTGTACTCCTCAGGCTCTTGTACTTCGCTTGGAATAGCCTGCGCAGTGATTGTAGGTTCATACTGCACATAATAGAAAAAAAAATAAAAAACACAGAGGTTAGCGTATTGAGCATCAATAATATTTTTAATCAAGTACTCAAGGATACCTACGTTAAGAACCCATCTTGGGACGTATGGCATACTATCCTCCACAGTCTTCCAATAATCTTTTGCCTTCTCCTTTGTACTTGGTTTGATGGTTTGTATAACATTCTCCTGCCGTAGAGTAGATAAAATTTTATGTTCGAATAATGATATACTACTTAATAATATTAATGGTTATTTTATTCATATAATACTTACAGTATGAGTGTTGTCACTGAGATATGAATGTATTACCCCATAACTTATTTTCGACGAAAAAAATACCTTCTATTTTAATATGCGGGGAATTTTCTTCCTTGTCTGCACAGCCCACTCTGATGGCAATCTCTCGATAACTTCATAAAGCCAAGCCTACAATAAACAAAGTGACAAAGTTAAAGAAAATTACTTCGTGAATACATAAGTACACATACGAACTTAAATTTTTTTTCCTACGCACATGCACTCCATGACTGAAGCCGTAGATATTGTATTTCTCAATATTATGAGAAGGATCTTTCTCGTGCTACTCCTGAAATTTCTCAGCCTTTTGGTTTAATGCATTATCAATGCTGTTGTATACCGTTTCCCATGATATACGACCCCATGGAAGACTTCGAAAGTGATCGACATCATCAACGTAATTCAACAATTGGAAATTAGCCTGACTGTTATCCTTTCTACCATTCAGTACCATATCGGCAAAGTAATACAATGCGATTTTCAAGGCATCAACGTCGTCCATGACATCAAAGTTCAAATTGGCAAAAGCAATATCCAATTGTTTTAGATTCAAGTCTCTAAATCGACCATCAAAATAATGACGGAGTAACCTATGCTGCACTGGTGGAATTTTTGGTTTTATATTTTGACCACCTGAGAGCCCCGTAACTAAACACCACTCCCCAATCGATAAGCGTGTTAATTGCTCTCCTATTTGAAACCACAATTGATTCTCATCGGTTTTATTATGTGCAACTTGTCTAAGCAATAAATTGTGGATTATAACACCACTGAATGCATAACTCTCCAAATTCATAAACTGCCAAAAAATATCATTCTTGAATAATAATAATTGCTTTTTCGTTAACTTACTCCGGATAGCTTCGATGAATCTTTTAAATTTTGATGTCTCTGTAATACGGCCCGAAAAATAATTATCAAATCCTAACTTCATTACGCCTGGATCCTTCCTAAGGCCAGGCGGATAACGCTTCGCCAAACTCTTTTTTGCCATGTATCTATAACAAAATAAAATTTCGATCAATTATTAAAATTAATAACTTATTATAATAAAAAAACATAACAAAATTTATTAACACAAATTGCTCAACGGAAACATGATAACATTGTCTCTGTGCATAGGTGCTGTGTTTTTGTGCGACGGGCTGCCCGTGGCAAAACATTTTGGGAGACGGACATCCATCGCACAAAAACACAGCACCTATGCTTCTAATTGTTTTGGCTGTTGCACAAAATAACTTGCGATAGGAGCAACACACTCTCTAAAATACATAGCGACGGATGATCATCGCATAAAATTTCGGAGATCGCGATGCTCCCATCGCACGTTATTTTGTGCGATGGCCAATAATATTATGTGCATAGGTGCTGTGTTTTTGTGTGACGGGCTGTCCGTCGAATAAAATTTTGGGAGACGGATAAAATTTTAGGAGACGGACAGCCTGTTGTATAAAATTTTGGGAGACGGAAAGCCCGTTGCACAAAAACACAGAACCTATGCATATAAATTTTTTGCCGTCGCACAAAATAACATGTGATGGGAGCAAAGCATTCTTTGAAATTTTGTGCGACGGGCTATCCGTCGCAAAACATTTTGGGAGACGGACAGCCCGTTGCACAAAAACACAGCACCTATGCATATAAATTTTTTGTCGTCGCACAAAATAACATGCGATGAGAGCAAAGCATTCTCTGAAATTTTGTGCGACGGGCTGTCTGTCGCACAAAAATACAGCACCTATGCACATAATGTTATTGGCCGTCGTACAAAATAACGTGCGATAGGAGCAAAAAATGCTCTCTGAAATGTTGTGCGACGGAATTTCAGAGAGCGTTTTGCTCCTATCGCACGTTATTTTGTGTGACGGCCAAAAAAATTATTTGCATAATTGCTGTGTTTTTGTGCGACGGGTCTTACTGCTGGACAGCCGAGGCTTTTGCGAGAGGCTGGCTCCCCCGTACGATAGCCCAGGCTGTCGCCCAGCCTCGCGCTCGAGGATCGCACGCGGGATGTCGCCCAAGCCTCTCTCGCGAGGAGCGTGAGCGGGCGACAACCTGGGCCTTTCTCCCACAAAAATTCCTTCTCCTCTCCTTCAACCCTCCACCAAAACAACATCAAACAACAACACCCACCACCAAAACAACATCAAACAACAACAACACACAACCACAAAATAAGAAAATGCAACACAACAACAAGATAAATCATTTATTTCGAATTTCTTACCTAGGGTTTTTGAAGTTCAATGCTTGATTTTTGCATCTTTTCACTGCTATTGGACTTGATTTTGGTGGGATTTATGTTGTTCGACGTGAGCTCTAGAGATTACCACCGATGCTTGACGCCGTCGTTCTTCTCCGGTGCCATCGATCGGTGAGAAATTTGTTGAGAGAAATGCTTCCGTTTGGGAAATTTTGGGTGAGAATGACAAACGTAGAATGGTCCATAATTTTTTGATTTGGCTAATTTTGATAGAAAAAAAGTTGTGTGGTTATTTGTGTAATTAGTAAAAGTTTGTTGGCTATTATTGTAAATTTTCCAAAAAACTTGGTTGCGCCTAGTAAAAAAACCAAGTGCAAGTGTTAGATTTAATCTTCTTCGTAATCATGTTTTATTTTCAAAAGCTCCCAAAAAAACCTTTGCGTCTTTGTCTTTCTTCCACTACAAGAAACCGACATGATTGACTAATAGAGATCCCACTTTCTTAAACAAAGCCAACAATTTTATGCCCATATGCCATTTATCGAATCAATAATGACTGATGAATAAGCAAAGTCTTTTTCACTGTTTACAAATAAAACCGTAAAAATACGTTTACAACATTCTAAATAGCATTCCGAATATCATCAAGAGATACACATGACTACTGCGACAAGCTATTTAGCTTGAAAGGAGACAAAGTAGCTGTAAAGACAACTGCTTAGATATTCAATTCTATTTTCTAAGAAGCTAAACGCCATCAAATGTATAGACTCCAAATTTTTTTTTGGTAAATAAGTAGCCCCACGAGGCTAAGAAGTTACTTGGCCAGGGATCGAGATCCCCAAGCCATCATACAAAAGCCAAGTAGAGATCGCAGGAGGGTGGGACGCAAAAATTTGTATCTCGAGAGGAAGTTGGAAAGCGGGGGAAGCCATAAAATCTGCAGCACAATTTGATTCCTGGAAATATGCTTCACAGCTTCTCGCCATTTGCCAGCCATCAGCCCCTGAATTTGGAGTTGCATAAACTCCAAATTTTAATTTGCAGCATTTTAACCAATAATGTCAGCATATAAAGCAGTAAAAGTTCAGAATATTGGCTGCTTCTTCTCTTGAAGGGTCTTCTCTGAAGAACAACTTTGAAGAAATGGGAGGCCTCGACAGCCCAGTTTTCATGCATCCATTTTTTTAATCATCGCCGTCCACACGACATAAAAAAAAAAAAAAATAGATCGCTTTATAAAGCATGGAGAGTCAAAAACATGCATGTAAAAATTGTCTGCAGAGCGTGTTACCAAAAGTAAACACATTTATGATAAATTTGACCAGGTTTCATACGAAATTGAAAGAAGGAAAATGTTAAAAAATGTGAACTGCGTAGAGCATGCAAAGAGACCATAGAAAAGACCAATAAAATTTAAGGAAACTGAAATTGATTGCCCCTCAATTCCATCAGGATACCAAATATTTACTTTGAATTAGTGGAATTTTAGTTTTTCTGCAGATATCCTAAAAAGCATTGTGAAAATACTCAAAAAACTAATGTATATTTATTTAACTCAACTCACTATGTAGCAAAAGGGAAAAATTGATGCCAGGGTGATAAGAGTAAGCAATACTTCACTGTTTCGCAACATTTTGTCTATTTAGTCAAAAAAATGCCCATAGATAAAATAAAACTCACATTAATTTTAAGAATACTCGTAATTCTAAAAAAATTAAATCTTATTGATTTTTAATGCTTGAATCTTATTTGTATTATTATTGTGAAAATGAGATAAATGAATTAAGGAGCGAGAGGGAAAAATAAAAATGACAATTCGATTACGAATTTAACACACACACTATTAGCAGGATAGATAAATAAATTGAGTTGGGTAAGGTTGGGTTGGGTTAAGTTTTTTCAACCCATATTAGTTGCATATGGTTGGGTTGAGGTCCAGTCTAATCCGCGGCCACCTAATTTGGTAGTTTTCAAAGGATTGAGTGAGTATTTCTTAAGAATGCTAAAGACAATGTGCGTTAGGCTTTAGAAGATATTTTCTGATTTTATTATTTTTTTAAAAAAGAAAATAATTTAAAGGTAGCAAAGAGAGGGAAAGAAACTGACAAACAAAAGAGTTAAAGGAAGAAAGACATTTCAATAGATTTTGGGGAAAAAAAAAAAAGGAAAGAGTAAAAGGAAGCAAACTGTTTGCATATGCAAGCCATTGCCTGAGTGAATTGACTCAGTCATAAAACGAATTGTCAACATCCGACAGGGACATGACGTGTCATCATTCTATTCGTAGGAAATCGTACTGTCCGGTTGACAGGAATTCTTTTAATTACTCTCAGAAAAGAAGAAAAAGAAATCTCACGAGGGTCGCTCACCATCTTTCCATTCTCTACTGTACATTTCTCAACAGTATTAGTTACAGAATCTAAATGCGAATATATAAGTACCGTATCTATCAACTGACTCTTCCGTTGGGCTTTCGACACGTGGCAAGCGATGCCGTGGTAATACATTGTCAGCCGTACAGATCGAACTGGAGTGACCAGAGTGGATGGGGACAGATGCACTTGATTGTGGCACCGTAATCTAAAATTTGCTTTTGAAAGTACAAGAAACAGTCTTTTTCAGAGAATAGGGGAGAGAGAGAGAGGGGGGGGGGGGGGGGTGGGTTGTTTCAGCAAACTGGCTCTGCTGAAGCACCTTATGGTTTTTGTACTTTCCCTGCACCATTTTTACTTCGCCAACGACAAGGGATACTGGTTAAATTTTCTTCTATCATCTCATTAACTTTACTTGAATTTTGATTGAATTTACGAATTAACCCTTGGTTATTGGTTAACTTGTGTCTCAACAAAGCTAAACTCTGCAGTTTCAGAGGGCCATAGCCCTTGGCTGTTCAGCCCTTAGGCAGCTCGCCTGCCTCGGCTGCAATCCAAATGAGGCTTTGAGTTACTTGGGGGTATTGGATTTGGTGGCAGCATTTGCTTAAAGTAGGGCGGCAGTCTCGCCTAAAGAAACAAGAGAACTGAAAGTGTCGATTGTCCAAAATGCCCCCTTCGCTCTAAAGGAAATTTTCCGCATCGGAGGACTTAAATCATTTATCACGTGGGTGGAATTGAAGGTAATTTATCACCAGCTCATTAATTTGTCCCCCTTGATAGTGCTTTCAAGCAATAATTAGTTCTAAAAACAAATGCTAGGCACCATTTATCACTATTTATATTAGCATTAATCTGTTTGTTAATAAAAAATTCTAGAATACTTTTGATGTATTGTAATTAATTGATGCATGCATAACATATGCAATTTATTAATATAATCACCATTTGTATGATAGTCTTTTTTTTAAATCAATACACACATATCATAATATCATTTATTTATTGTATGATTAATATGACACCTTTAGTATATTCTAAATTTTCGCTAACTTCTTTTTTAATATAGTTATTTAAAACTAAATAGATTTTGTGAATTCTTATTGTAATTTAAAAAAACTAGAAAAAAGAAAAAAGAAAAAACCAATTTTAGGAAAAAAGTCTCTACAATATATGCAGAGATGGAGCCCGGAGTAAATCTCTAAGGGGCCAAATCCTTCTATAGTGTAAGTAATATGCTTAGACTGTAAACAGGGTAGTAAAGAAATAACATGACAGACAAAAAATTGAGGCTTAATTGCATAATTGAAGGCTACGGTAAGCGTTGATGAAAGAAATGAAAAAGCAACAAAATAAAATACAAACAGCCATGGCCCAAGCTTTATTAACTCCTATCTATTCTCAAAAGAAAAAAAAGAAAAAAACTCCTATCTTTTAAAATTTGGGTCTTGGCTGTTCATTTATTTACTTCCATTTACTAACAACTTTGACTTCATTTCACATTAATAGTAGTAAAAAATATAAAATACATTTTATCTTATGTATAAAGGCTAAATGTCAAAATAGCAGGAGTCAATTTTATTTTCTTAACCTAATTTTTCATATTTTATTTGGAAATTCTAAAGAAATTTCAAATTCTACTTGGGCCATGGCGCCTCTAGCCTTATACAAGCTCTGTCCCTGAATGTATGAATTGTATATGAATTTTTAGTCAATACTTGTTCAATTTCAAGAAATTTTTTTGGCTAATAAAGTATAATTCCGATTCTAGATACTTCATTTTCTTACTCACTTCAAATTCCGTATGTAATAACTCTAGTGCATTTCATGGAAAAAAAAATTCAGGGAGAAATTTGTTCATATCATATAATTTTATATTAATGGATTTTTCTGGGAAGAAATCTATTGGGCAACTTGATTCCAATAGTTAAATATGCCTGTTGACATTTAGATACTTGTTCGTAAGATAATTATTTCTTTGACAATGGATTTGTCGGGAGCAAATCTTTGAGACAACTTGAATGCAATATGCCTAATGACAAGTTAATTTTGAAAAATGGAGGGCTTCTATATAACTGAATTAATCAATGACATTTGTGAAGAGTTATAACCTCGTAGTTTCTATCTAAGTTGGTTAACCTGTGACATTTGTGAACAAAGATTTTTTTTTTCAAAAAAAAAAATTGAAGAACTTGGTACCCCTAGCACTCTTCTGAAATTACAAGAAGTAAGTTGATTAAGGACCCTATCCAAAAAAAAAATAAAATTGATTAAGGACAATGTTGTTTTTTTTTTGGTGGGGGGGGGGGGCATTTTCGTACTTGTACCGGGCGAAGTGGGCAACCGCTGATTCCGTTAACGACAATAGACCACATGCAATGCAATTCCGGCAAAGTTTACAGTTTCATGCGTAACGAGAAATGCCAAAGGGACAGTATCTGGCACACTCAGAACCATGTTACATACTTTGAACCATGAATCTATATTAAACTCCGGGTAATTCAATCACCGGTAGGTGGTCATAAACAGCAGTGACACCTAAACACGTCATCATTTTTCTCACTTGAATCAACCGTTGCAGGATACTAAATTACGTTTGGATGACGTGTCGAAGTTTGAATGGACAGAGAAAGACGATCGCTAAAATGTGGGACGCAATCACGCAAAAAGATCCCAAAATGACTGACTTTTGACTCGTTAGTTTCCAAATGTCAAGTTCTAAACTAACGAGACATCGATTAGATTTCGTTCTCTTAGGTTTCCCGTAAAGATCAGTCACACTTGACTTAAGGGCAGTTTTGAGAACCCAAAAACAGTCGCTTTTATTTAGATCAAACCAAGAGCTTTGAAGTTTCACGAACAGCAGAGTACGGTAGCGCTTTAGACTTGAGAGAGAAAGAAAGAAAATGGACCCGGAAGCGTTCACGGCGAGTTTTTTCAAGTGGGACCCACGAGTGGTCGTGGCACCACCACCGGCGAGGGTGCAGGTGGAACAGGTGTCTCAACCACCAGCAGTGCCGCTTGGTGCTGCGGCGGCGGCGGCCTACTCGGCCCTGTTGCGCCCAAGGGAGTTGGGTGGGCTGGAGGAGCTGTTCCAGGCTTATGGGATAAGATATCACACGGCAGCGAAGATAGCGGAGCTCGGGTTCACGGTGAACACGCTGTTGGACATGAAAGACGAGGAGCTTGATGAGATGATGAACAGCCTGGGTCACTTGTTCAGGTGGGAGCTTCTCGTTGGAGAGAGATACGGCATCAAAGCTGCTGTTAGGGCTGAGAGGAGAAGGCTTGACGAAGAGGATTTACGACGGCGTCACTTGCTGTCTAGCGATACTACTACCAACGCTGTTGATGCATTGTCCCAAGAAGGTATGTGGTCACATTCTTTCTGCCACAGCAAAATAGTATATACAGTAGTTCATTTTTAATGTCAATTTGGTTTTCTTGTTATTTTGTTTTCTTTTGAAGTTATTGATAAGAAAGGAAAAGAAGTTCCAACTCCAAGAATTATAGACTAGAACTCAAGATTTTTAGGTTAGTGCCCTAGTGGATCATTGTTTGTTTGAGCCTACATAGTTAGTATCCATAGTCAAAACATTGCATTGTACCAGCACTTCTAGGAGTTTTTTTTCTTTTTTTTTTGGGGTTGTCTATGGTTGGCTGCTTTTGCCTTTAACCCCAAGTCCTTGACTACTGTATACTTGAAGAGCGTGTAATAACTTTGTAATAATAACGTAAGTATTTATTTTGTTTTCTGTGGGTGGGTTGTGATTTTTTGGTGGGTAGGGTTATCGGAGGAGCCGGTGCAGCAAGATAAGGAGGCCGCAGGGAGCGGAGGGGGACCGTGGGAGGTGTCGGAGAAGAAGAAGAAACAGCGGCGGAGGAAGGGACCCAGACCGAGGAAGGTGGTGGATGTTAATCTTGATGAAGAGAATGATGACGATGAATATGGTGGTGGTTGTGGTGGCGTGGAGAGACAGCGAGAGCACCCATTCATTGTGACCGAACCTGGTGAGGTGGCACGTGGCAAAAAGAACGGCCTCGATTACCTCTTCCATCTCTACGAGCAATGCCGTGATTTCTTGATCCAGGTCCAGAACATCGCCAAGGAGCGCGGCGAAAAATGCCCTACTAAGGTAATTTAATTTAAACTTTTAATCCAAACCGTCCGATTCATTTATTGAATTGGCCGAATACAATGCAACTATAACTCTCCATACGTTCACATTTAGCATTTGTGATGACTGTTGTTAATTGACTGACTCAAGAGCCGTGAACGAATAACAATGACGCACTTCATGGTGGATAGCTCGCGCCATTAGAAAATATGATCTGCTGTGGTTAAAAAGTCTTGCAGAGAATATGACTAGTCACGTAAGTACAGGCTGTTGGAGGCCTGTCAATTGTGGGATAGAAATTGCATGGCTAAAATTTAATACTGCGCACGATGTCCTTTTTTACAGGTCCATACATTGAGTTGGCTTATCCTGGCTGTGATTTAAAAAAAAAATTGCAAATAGCACATGACTACTGAGGACCCAAAAAAAAAAAGAAAAATTGAATTTAGTATATGATTTTAGAAATATGGCAAAATTTAGCTTGTTATGCAAATTGCAGGTGACTAATCAGGTGTTTAGGTATGCGAAGAAGGCCGGAGCGAGCTATATTAACAAGCCAAAAATGCGGCACTATGTGCATTGCTACGCATTGCACTGCCTGGACGAGGAAGCATCCAATGCACTGAGAAGGGCTTTCAAGGAAAGAGGGGAGAATGTTGGGGCATGGAGACAGGCATGCTACAAGCCTCTTGTGGCCATTGCTGCCCGCCAAGGTTGGGATATTGATGCCATTTTCAATGCTCATCCCCGTCTCGCCATTTGGTACGTGCCCACCAGGCTTCGCCAACTTTGTCACGCTGAGCGCAATAGTGGTGGCGCTGCCACATCTAGCTCTGTTTCTGCGGGGGCTGAACATTCTGTCATTTTGAAGCCATACTGATACGCCGTCGCTATTTGCTCTTTGAAAGAGAGAATAGAGAGTCTAATTACCGAATTAACTTACCTAATCAATTATATTTATGTTGTAGGTTAGTTGTGATGGAATGATACATTGGGGAATGTTCGTGATGACTTTGGACTCAGCAATTAGTCACTATCCATCACAACAGTATTTGTCACTTATAATATGATTGGCACTAGATGATAGTTTGTTTATAACGAATTATCTCCTATTCTCCTTGGATATATCACTAAGGTCCGGAATTGGGAGGAGTCGGGATCGGGCTTCGCAAGTCAGAGCCCGACCCTCCACATAATTTATAAGGCTCTAGCTCTTGAACACTCTGATTATTATTTGGTGTGGTTAGGCTTAGGCTTTATCCGACTTTTTTTTTTTATATTTTTATTTCTTAAAATAAAAAAAAATGTCACAGTTTCGGCTTTTGATTGAAGAGATTTGGAGATTCAGTTAGGTTTGTCTTTATTAAAGAAAAAAGAATACAACAAAATGACAGGGAAGGTATGGTGAGGCTAATGATTGAGAGAGAAGATGAGCTACATAATCAGAGACACTGAGGGTGTATTCGAGATAGAGTTTCAATAACGTTCAACTGGAAATGTTAAGAAATATTTCCGTATAGAGTTTCATTAACTTAATGGTGTGATGACCAATAACAGATTATTAAACTCGCGAGTTCTAAGATTGTACCTAAAAATTTAAAAAGAAAATATATGTTTTTATTTAGAGCAATGATATTTAGAACGTTGACAAAAGTACCAATACGCTAAATTATCTTGTTAACTAAATTAAAAAAAATCAATTACATTATAAATAAATATGAGCTGTACAGTATACCGTTCTTTCTGTCCATACTCATGCTCTATCAACACTTTTTAGAGCCATTTGAGATTATTTTTGGAAGGTTTAAAAGTGATTTTTAAAAGTTAAAAATTAAATTTGG
Organism: Luvunga scandens; assembly: GCA_030449905.1. NCBI lineage: Eukaryota > Viridiplantae > Streptophyta > Magnoliopsida > Sapindales > Rutaceae > Luvunga > Luvunga scandens. The sequence goes on from JASUUG010001266.1 coordinate 610,095, forward strand.
TTAGAAATTACTTTTAACAAAATCTCTCCATTTTACAGCAGATTTTGAAAAATAAAGAAAGAATAACTTTTCGGAATTTAATTTTAAAAATTGACTATATACTTAATACAATTACATATATATTCTCATATACATTATAAAAATTCAAAATTATCATTATTAATTAGTAAATAAAATCATTAACTTAAAGAGATTATTATTATTATTATTATTATTATTATTATTATTATTATTATTATTATTATTATTATTATTATTACTAATCATTTTGAGATAACAAAATAAAAAATAAATTAATAATATACAATATTTATTTCAGTTATCAATTATATGTGGGTCTTGCTACGTTGCGGAAAATCGTAACACACGGAACAAGTGAGGTGGGTTGCTAGATTTCTAACGTGCAATCAAATGGCTCTGAAAATATAGAAAAGGAAAGGAAAATATGAGCGGTGGATTACCAGGTGTAATGGTTACTTTAGCTGATATAACTGGTTGGTGGAAAATAATGTGGAAGCAGGATATAAGTGAGGACAACGGGCCAAAAAAGAAAAAGGAAAGAAATCGAGTGACCCAAGTAGATGAAAAATATAGGTGCGCTGTAAATGAGAACGCTATAAAATTAGGTCGAAGAAGAAAAGCTATGGTGGGAAGCACGTGGAAAGATCGAGAGAGATAGTTTGAATAAAAAATTAAAGGTAAGTGATATAGTAGTACCGAGAGAAAAGGTGAACAATGAACAAAAAAAAGTGAAGTGATATATAGTGGTAAGAGCAGAGATGAAAATTTGTGGGGAAAAAAAAATGCAAGGTCGAACTCAGGAAGAAGCTGTTGTTGTCATCTCATAGAAAGATTAAGAAAGCAGCAGTGAAAATTGAAAAGGAATGTAAGAAGAGTGGGAGAATCGATACTGAATACTGAAACAGATATATGCAATTTGGGCGTGGATAATACGATGACACGCTAACCGAACTTGAAGTAAAAGACTCGTGGTTTTAAAATTGAAAGAGGGCAAAGTAGAGGGAGAATTAACTCAGATGGTGTGACAGAAGAGTAGACTACTCGTGGGTTTGTTTCCTATTTGTAAGTACAAAAACATAGAATTAGTTGTAATTTTAAGATTTATGGTTGAGTGGTTGCTGTTGTAAGTGTAATGTTTATGGATTGCTTAAAAATTTATGAAAATGAAATTGATGATCAGAAAAGTATATTGGAAATAGAAAATCTGACTAATATTAGTTAATAAAAAAAGATAGGATGTCCTAAAACATAAGGACCATGATCTTAATGTGGGTTTTTAAAATAGATATTGTGTTGAATGCAATGAAGAAGCTGCATAGGAGATAAAGACAATCAATGGAAATGCCTATATTATTTTAAAGATGAGGAATTATTGATAGAGAGCAAGGTTTTGAATGATATATTTAAAAAAGTTAGAGGGGCGAAAAATATCATAATTTGTTAGGAGTTTTTGATTAATTATTATAATGAATACTGTTGATGCTGAAATTTGGTCGAGTTGATAGGGCGACCAGATTGCCTTGCGAGAACTAGTTTTTGTTTAAATGGGAATGATCTGCTGTCAACCAATTAAAGTGGTTGGTTCCTTTTCTTGTCTTGCCTTTTCTTTTTCCTGCACTCACAGCAAAATAGTTAGGAGGCATCAGATGTTTTTCCAGTGATAACTCTCCGATGCTCAAGTCAGTAATCGGGAAATTGGAGGAGAAAAACTTTATAGTCTGGATTACTTCAATTTTTTTCCTTTTCACTGTGTTTTTTCTTTTACTTTCTTTTTCTGCAAAATAATCCTTTTTTCTTTTTTTAGGGGGAAAAAAGCCCTTTTCTTCCCATTCTGCTAAGTTTTAATAAGCTTCCCTTATTATTAGGCTGTTAGCGCCCTCTTCAATGCCCGACAGTTTCCAAATTTAATTCTTTAGTTAATCGTTGCTTTATTAAGATGCTCGTTATAAAGTAGTTAACCGAGCCATGGTTTCAACATTCATTGCAAGCGTTATAGTTGACTTTTCCGTCACTGCCTAATGAGTTAGTGTCTGATCGAAGATCTCTGATTGCCCAATTTAGTTCTGGTCACCTCGAGGTATTCGGGTCAACAGCTGGGATGGTCAGGTGGTTTCTTTCTCATCTTGAAAATCTGGATACTATGGTTGCTAGTTGAGGTTGTCTCGAGCAGGTTCCACCACGCTTGTATCTGGTCGCGGTATTTCCATTCCCTAAACAAATACAATGTAGACAAGGAAGGAAATTGGAAGGGCTTTCAAGAAGCTTCCTCTTGAGATTAAGTGCAAGTATATTGGTGGAAGGCATAGAGGAGCTTGATTGAACGGACAAAAATCAAACTTTGTATCAAATTGTGTTCCGAATCGACTTCCGGCAGTTGCATCTAATCTAACTGAAGCGTAATGATAGCCGTCTAGTCAACTGGTTTTGAGAAATTAATTGAAAAGGAGTGTGGGCAGTTGAAAATGATGTTATGTCAGTGGTTAGTGGAGAGAGTTGATGTAGAACGATCAGTGTTGAAAGTTTATAGTGCAAAGTTGGAACTTAGTGCAGAGAGTTTTGGGTATATAATGGTAGTAATAGATAGAGGAATGAATGTGAAGGTTAATGTAGACTTGGAAGAATTATCAAGTTATTTAAAGTTGTGTGAAGCAACATCTAAGGGTATAAATATTAAGAAGTTGTGTGAAATACTTGCCAAATTAGAGGGGCCTGATGATGAATTTAAAGTGACGTTTACATTGTATGCACTATGTTCAATCTTATGCTCAGCTAGAGGGGTCTATATAAGTCCATTTTTTTTTTGTTATCTCTTAATGATGTGAATAAAATTAAGTATAAGAATTGGTCTTCGTTCTGCTTTAGGACATTAATGCAAGGCAATAGATGATACAACAAAGAGAAATTGGCATATGTAAGTAGTTGTTTGTTATACCTATATGTATGTGATGTAAAAAATAAATGGTTTGTGTAGTTTAGTTGTTGAACCGCTGAAATGTAGGTACATTAAAAGACTGGAGAATAACTTTGATTTTTATTTTTTGGATTAAAATGTGGTTTAATAGTAGGAAAATAAATAAATAAAAAATTGAAGTTCTCATGCCGTTAAATTGGTTAGGGAAGTGGGAAAAAGGGAAATAGATAATAAAAGTTTAACAAGTTTTAAGATGGAAAAGTAAATGGTATATGCTATACAATTGATACATACTTGTTTTGTTTTGTAGATATTGTACATGAAGTTTGTGACATTTCAAAAATGAGATGAGACCTAATACTGCATCCTATATGTTGTGGGATTCAAACGAGACAAGGAGATTTATGAGATAGTTGGATAAACAAGGAGGTGTTGGGACTGATAAGGTATGTATTATTGTAGTTTAATGTTAATAGTAAGAAATGTAGTTATTTATGTATAGGGTTTTTTTAGAAAAAAGAATATAGAAAGCAATGAAGTTGAGAATTGGTTGCCTTTAGTCATGATTGTGATTGCGAATTGTATTGGTGTTCTCTAAGAAAGGTGAATATATAGTGAAGTGAAAATTATAAATACAATAAGATATTAATATGTAGTCGCTATATTTTGAGTGTTAAAGTTGTTGAAAGTGTTAAAGTTGTTGAAAGTTATGAACGTATATAGAGTAATGAATCTTGTGTCTTTGCTATTTGTTTAAAACAATGGGTCATAAAAATGTTGATGCACGTGATAGTTCATGAGAAAGCAGCGGAATGTGTGGGAGATCCAAAAAATTCAGAAATGAGTAGACATGATAATGGAGATGATATCAAGAATGTTAGATGTACAAAGCTAATTATTTTGCATAACTGTTGAATTATGATGTGAATAAGTGGAATGAGACTAAGAAAGTGGTAGATGTTGGTGTAATTTGAGAATTATTGAGGCAAATAAGGAAAAGAAATAGAAAGGTTTGAGGCGTGTATCTACACTTTCTTTTAAGGTTTTATTTGCCCTCACCACACTTGGTTTGCTATAGAGTTGAATGGCAAAGATACAACAAACCTTGAATACAATCTTTAACAATAAAATTGTATTATAAGAACATATATATCTTAAATCTGTGTATATTTATTTTTTTTTTAGTGTTTTCCTTAATGAAGAAAATGTCTTTTAGTGAAAAATTACAACCATTCACCATGGCACATCTTCAAAAGACAAAAACTCTTCAAAAAGACACAATTCGGTTTGAAATTTAACTGTCTCTGAAAATAAACTGTTAGTTGATTTAAGTTATCGGCTCACCGTTAGTTTCCAGTGACTTCAAATATAACCTCTAGAAATAAACGGTTAGCCGATTTCCGTTATCGGATCACTGTTAATTTCCAGTGACTTCAACATTGACTCTGTAGTTTTAAAAACATACACAGCATGCTCTCTGGAAATTATCGGCACGCTGTTAACATAAAACGGATCACCGTTAGCATACAACATGCTCTCTGGAAATTATTGGCACGCCGTTAACACAAAACGGATCGCCGTTAACATACAGCATCAATGATATTATTCCAAACTTTAATATTTACAAATATTACAATCTCTTTTATAGTAGATGAGAATGATATGATAGGAAGTAATAAATCAAATGATAGAACCAAAAACTGGGATCAAGAAATAAGGATTGGGGGTGGGGAAAGTGAAGTTGATTGGGTGGATGATGTGGTGGAGGGATATGTGTTGCAGATATATACAGCTAAGGGTGAAAGAAGTCCAATAGTGATGGACAGTGGAAGTGGAATGCCGAAAGAGTCCATGGTTAATATTGATGATAATATAAATGATAAGGTTAGCTCTTATTTTATTTTCTTTGCATGCACATTAATTTATTAATATAAGGTATAAAAACTTAATGTGTTGTAATAAATTGAATGAAAACAAGCTTGTACGATAATGCTGATTTACAGTAAGGAAAAGAGGATCGACGATTCTACTATATGCACCATCCTATAAATTTAGGTGGGGAGATATCAATCAGGACACTGAACAAGGATGGAAACACGGATGCAAGAAGAACACATAATCATGGCAGCCAATTCAGGGTTGGACCTTTTGTTGTGCCGAATCCTGTGTCTGTTGATAAGTTAAAGTTGATTAATCACATAATGGATGAAGGATTGTGTGTGTGTGTGTGTGTGTGTGTGTGTGTGTGTGTGTGTGTGTGTGTGTGTGTGTGTGTGTACAGAGAGAAAATGAAAATGAAAGCCTAATTGACTAATCCCTAATTCACCAAGGCACAAGCAGCCGCAACCCACCCACGACAAAGAGCAACCATGACCATAAAGCATCCACGATGCATGACCATAAACCAGCCACGAACCATGACCAAAAGCCAGACCCGCAACCCTCACGACCACAAAGCAAACACAACTCAGGTAAAAAAACTAGACCTGTGACCGACGACCACAAACCACACCCATGAAATGACATACACGACAACCCGCGTCGCTAACGACATGAACTAAACGAACCCAACCGCGTTTTCATCGACATCAAGCTGCCATGATGTCCTCTAGACCTATGATGCCAAAGACAATCAAGACATAACCCAAATGATCTCAACCGACAGCCGCATCTTGATCAATATTGACATCCATGGTATTGACAACTCCCGACGATTTGTGATTGAATTTGTATTTAATGCATTTGATTCTCAATGACATATACTAAATTGCAATTATTGAAAACTTTTATATGTAAATAGGCTAATGTGGAAGTGTTATAGAAGTATTGACCTTGTCTTTTTGGAGGATTTTGTTCATGTTTTGCTTGTTCATGTAAATATGTGTCGGTGTGATGATGGTTTTCATTTTGGTCAAGAAAGTTTGACATACAAAAATGTAGTTTTGAATTGTGTTAGTGCTATACTATGAATAAAACGCATGAATTATAGATTTCATAAATTTTTGTGAAAATTGTCAAAAAGGTTCTAATTCAAAATTCAATCCGAACTAATGCGAATTGAAAATATAATCCAAATTCAAAATATAATCCAAAATCTGAAGTGGTTCGAACCGATCGCAATCTAAATTTATTCGAAATATTCATCCAATCCGAATCCAATCCAAACTAACTTAGATCGGATCGGATCGGATTTGAGGTTTAAATTAGAATTGGATAGATTTTTTTTCCAAATTCAAATTATCTGAAATCCCTGAATTTGAAATTGCTCAGCCCTATTACTTACAGGACCCTGGGCCGATATAAGAAGGTAAATGAAAGTTGGCATAGCTAATGCATGGACAATGAATTGATTGATTAAAAAATTTTATTTTCCTTTATGCAGCTATTTATTCTTGTAAATAATTGGAAAAATGCACTGGCATTTGGTAGTGGTGGACATTGGTTGAAATGTGCTATGGGATCCATTTCCAACAGAGTCAATTTAAAGTCCCTTACTTGACAATGCAAAATCATTAGTGAGCTATATTGTATGTTTCTTTTGCAAATTATGAAATGAGGAATAGTTAGGATAAATTTTCAAGGTTTTATAGGTGATGAGATTAAGAGTTTTTAGTAGAGTGGATGGCAATACATTGCAGTGTAATTGTTTGAAGACGGCTATATGTATTGAATATACTTATATGTGTTTCATTATTTGTGATGCTGTAGTTGAAAGCATTGGATGAGGTATTGAATATAAGATTGTTATATAGAATGGATTTTCGATTTTGGAGTTTTTTTATGATAAATGCTAAAGGCTTTTTGACACAGCCAAATTTCTATGGCTGTGGCATGTTTGTTATTTCTTGTAGGCAATGAGTTCGACAAAAGTAGAATCCACATGGACTCGTGCATTCAAGAAAAGAGAGCTCAAGATTATAGCATGATGTGAATTTGGTTAGTATTGAAGAATTATTTTGGGATCAAAAGTTTTAGAAAAAAAAATATGGTTGTAGGGTTTTGATTTTATGTACACTTTACGAAATTGTGTGTACATGGGTTGTTTTAATTTGAAAAGAGGTCAATTGTCAAATTGAATTTTTCCATTCACGAAAGCCCAGCAAAGTGATTCTCAGCCAAGAAGCAAAAGTAGAAAGAAACCCCCCATTTAATTAAAAGCACACAACTTGTGAATATTGTGCTTTTCTAATAACTTACGGTGATCTTCTTCTCTTTTTGTGGTTCTAGCTTCTAATTTGACGTGTTTGGCTAGTTTATTCGCTTCAAACTTAACCATAGCTTATTTTTATTTTTGTACTTTGAAATTCCCTTAGATGGTGAAGATTCACCTAACGGGAAAAAAAAAACTAAAGCTTTATGAAAAGGCTATGAAATAATTTCAAGGTCAGAGTTCAATTTTTTGGTTTAGCTCCTAGCATATTTGCAATTAAATTGATCAACACCAAGTCATCAACCTAGTTTGATCTCAATTATTGGTCAAATTATGTTAGGTTTTTGTTTAATCATATGCACACTGCATAATTTTACCTAAAATAATTAATATGGCAAAAATTTTTAAATTTCTTTTTTTAATAGTTATGTGCCAATTTGAAAGGTGCCAACCAGAAACAAACTCAATTATAAACTATGGCATATATCTTTTAATTTCCTCTAGCTATGAGTCAAAATATAATACATTAGTTAATAAAGAATCATTCATTTTTTTTTAATTTATATTTTTCTATGACAAAGAGGTCATTTTCGAAAAAAAAAATGGGGACATTTTTGTCATGGGAGGAATGGGGTTCTAATTCCTAGCCCCCCCACTAGATTCAAAATCCGAGTATTTATTCTTTAGTGTTGTATGGAATCCATGCATTCCATTCCCATTCTCATATTTAGTTTAACAAGTAAACAAGCTTTTGATTCTAATTCCTCCATTTCGATTCCCATTCTAGGAATGTAAACACACCAATAGTGTAAAGTGCTCATCGTGTTGAACAATAATGATCTTTCACTAGGGAGCTTATCTATCGTGCAAAATCTAAACAAGATTATTACTATCTGTCAGCAATGAGTCAAAACAATCTAAATAAATTATAGAGTGAGAATGAATAAACTTACCAAATTAAGTTTATGGATCATGTTGAGGCTTCGGTTTCAAATCAAGTTTGAAACTAAATTAGACACTCATATTGAACTAAGGGTAGAATAGTAATTTTATACTAAAATATGTAGAAAATACAAAATATGGACAGAATTACAAAAAATGAACTCAAATTTGAATTCAAAGTTGTCAAATTAGGGGAAGCCCTCTATTTATAGATATAATGGGTAAATCATAGTCATTAGATGAAACTAATTTAGACGCTTAAGATTGTGCCACGTGGCAAGCTTTGATTGATTGTAACACATCATTAGGCTAGTCATAAAGAGCGATTTAGATGCTAGAAGATATGTTGCAGGGATGTGCCATTGACTTTTAAGGATCATGGAGCTAGTATCCACCATTGACTAAATTTGCATACAACAATAGCTATCAAGCAACAATCGACATGGCACCGTACGAAGCTCTATATGGTAGAAAAAGTAGGCCACCTATTCTTTGGGATGAGATGGGTGAGCAAAGGTATCTTGGACTCAATTTGATTGCTATGTCTTCTGAGATGGTTGAGAAAACATGTCAAAGAATACAGGCAGCTAAAAATTGACATAAAAGTTATACAAATAAGAGGTGAAGGCCTTTGGAATTTCAAGTTGGTGATAAAGTATTTTTAAAAGTTGGCCCAGTAAAAGGATCAATGAGATTTAAGAACAAAGGAAAATTGAGTCCACAGTTTATTGGCCTATTTGAAATAGTTGAACTTGTTAGGAACATTTTCTACTGGCTTGCCCCCCAATATCGTTATGAAGGATACACAATGTCTTTCATGTCTCCATGCTCCTCTCATGTGCTAGATTATAAGCCTCTTCAATTAGAAGAAGACTTAAGCTATGAAGAACGTCCAATTCAAATTCTTGATAGAAAGATAAAGTTAAGAAACAAGAAGATCCCCCTAGTTAAAATATTATGGCAAAATAGCTGAGTGGAGGAGGCAATATGGGAACATGAGGAGGAGATAAAAATAACAAAAATTACCTTCTTTATCAGTTACTTAGGACATTGTTGTTAGATTGTGATTGGATTCTTTTGTTATATATGTTGGAAGCAAATAGACCAATTTCAATGTACTTAAGGTGTTAAATTAACTACAATTTTATGGTTATTAAATTGTCATAGTAACATATTTGTTAAAAAAAAAGAATTTTTTCTTACTATATTAATGTTACTGGTAACAAATAAATGTAATATTTGTAAATTACTGTAATTTGAATAAAGTCATTTAATTTAACCTTTACTTGAATATTGGTAACGCTTGGTTGTTTGTCAAAACGATAATATATGATAACAAGCAAATTGTTGCAATTTGTGTGCTTAAGAACTCAAGCAACCACAAATTGCATCTCCCAAGATCTCTTAATCAAACCAATCAAGATGCTTCCTCAAATAAACCGAGATCAAGTTTAAAGAAACTTATTTAAATTAAAAGAAGATAATCTAAGAAAATTAAGAAGTAACAGAAACAAGAACAAGATGAATTGTATGGTTCAGCTGAATTGCTTCAACCTACATCCACAGAGAAACAACACGATCATATTTTATTTACTGTCAAGAAGAATTGTAGAGCTTTATAGAGCTAATTACACAAATTCAGAAGATACTAATAAAAGCCACAACTTCCTCCTATATAGATCATAGCTTCCCCTTTGTTTGTTATACCAGAGTCAGCTGTTGAAAATAGCTCTGTAATGAACCCCAGAAACTAACGTGCCACTCACGTGTAATAACGACTTATAACGACCTCACTAGCTAACGTGCAGAGTTCATGATTCATTAAATAAAAAATGACACTTGGCTAAGTTGTTTTAGCATATACTTATAATATTAATAAAAAAACTCTCAACTTCATGTCGTTTTTGGTCAACAAATCCAGCCTTAAAACGCCAACAGCTTGAGTCGTTTTGCTCAACTCTGATTTGCTTTATCAATCACTCAACAATTCTCCACCTTGAACAAATCAGCCTGATTAGTATTGTTCCTCAACCTGTGTTCATCAGTAAACACACAGACCAACTAAGTTCAAGCAAAACTGAAACTTAGCTGTGGAAACTACCTTAGTTAACATATCAGTTGGGTTGTTATCTGTATGGATTTTCACCTTTCTAACCACCCCTTTTGCAACCTCATTTCTAATGAAATAAAGATTTATGTTTATGTGCTTTGTCTTTTCATGATGTGCTGGATATCAGCTTAGATAAATGGCATTTGCACTGTCACAGAATACATCAACAGTTTTCTGGGGCACCCTTAATTCTGCCATAAATCCTTTCAACCACAAAGCTTATTTCACAACCTCAATTGCTGCAGTATACTCAGCTTCAGTTGTTGACAAAGAAACAACCTTTTGGAGACATGATTTCCAATTTATCAAGCAACCACGGAACATGTACATAAAACCTGTTAAAGATCTTATTCTATCTAAGTCCCTAGCAAAATCAGCATCAACAACCCATATATCTCCTTGCTTTTTATAATTGATCTACCATAAACCAGACCATATTCAATAGTGCCTTTCAAGTACTTTAAAACTCATTTTACAGCTCTCCAATGATCTTTTTTAGGTGCCACCATATACTTGCTTACCACACTGATAGCATGTGATATATCTGGTCTAGTCAACACTATGACATACATCATACACCCTATAGCATTAGCATAAGGAATCTTTGTCATCTCTTCCTTTCCTTATCAGATTTGGGATATTGTAAGTTGGAAAGCTTAAAATGTGCAGCAAGTGGGGTCTTCATAAGCTCGTTGTTAGCCATTTCAAACTTTTCAAGTACCTTTTCTAGGTATTTTCTTTGTGAAAGAACCGTAATCGCTTTCTTCCTGTCTCTTCTAATATCCATCCTTAGAATTTTCTTGGCTTATCCCATATCCTTCATATCAAACTCAAAATTTAGCAGCTGTTTTAAACTTTCAATTTCAACCCTGGACTTATAAGCAACTAACATATCATCTACAAATAATAATAGGTATATGTAGAGATCTGTTTTGACTAACTTGTAATAAACACAACAATCAAAGCTACATTTCAAATATCCATGTGACAACATGAATTCATTAAACCTGAGATACCACTGCCTTAGGGATTATTTTAAACCATATAGTGACTTCTTCAGCAAACAAACATAATTAAGCTTTTCAGGATCAGAAGACCTCCTTGAAATCCACCCATTCATTCTGTGTATATCCCTTAACTACTAGCCTAGCTTTAAATCTCCTAAGATTAGCAGTTCTTAACCTTTATTTAACCTTGAAAATTTATTTGAAACCTATTATTCTTCTATTATCATGTTTTTTTTACCAATTCCCAAATGTTGTTCTTGTAAAGTGATATTATTTCTTCATCCATAGCCTTCTGCCATTCTTACCTATAAGGACTTTAGATTGCTTCTTTAAAGCTCTTTGGCTTATCTTCTTCAATCATATGGGATGCAACAAGTGCATAAGCTATTAAATCAGCATATCCATACCTCTGTGGGGGTCTTGTCTGTCTTTTCTTCTTGTTCTTAATTAACTAATAATTTTGAAGCTAGAGTTTGATATTAATACTGTGGCTGAATCTCTTTAAATTCTTCCTAAGCTTTAATGTTATGTTCAGAGTTTCCATCATCATTTGATGACTTTTGATTGGCTTGCTCCACCTTAAATTGAACACTAGGTTTGTACTCTTCTGCTTGTTGATTATCATCAGTAGCTTTTTTCTTATCCAATACATCTCGTTCATTGAATATTACATCCCTACTAATGATACATCTAAGGGGATTGAGATTATTACACCACAATTTAAAGCCCTTAACTTATTCAGGATAACCAATGACCTGGCCTTTAAGAGTTCTAGGTGCTAGCTTCCCTTGATTGATATGTATATAGGCTAGGCATCCAAATATTCTTAGATTGTCATAGTTTGCTGGTTTACCATGCCACACTTTAAATGGAGTTTTATAATCCAGAGCAACTAAAGGACTGAGATTCATCAAGTAGCATGCAATTAAAAGAGTTTCTACCCATAAACTCTTAGGTAGTTGAGATTAAACCAACATGTGTCTAACTTTATCCATCAAAATCTTATTCATTCTCCCTACTAACCCATTTTGTTGAGGTGTCAGTGTCATTGTTTTATGCCTTGCAATGCCTTTATTTGCACAATACTTGTCAAACTATTGATTACAAAACTCAAGACCATTATAAGTCTTGAGTTTTTTCACCTTTCTTCCAGTTTGATTCTCAACCAAAGACTTCCATTCTTTGAATTTTTCAAACACCTGACTTGATCCTTGTGCTTCAACACATACACCCAAACTCTCTTGGAGAAGTCATCAATTATTGACAGAAAATAGTTATTACCACCTGGTGAAACTGTTTGTGCAGGTCCTCAAAGATCAGAGTGTATATAGTTTAATATTCCATTGGTAGTATGAGAAGAAGCTTTAAAACTATTTCTAGTTGACTTTCCTAGAACACAGTCTTCACAGAAATCCAAGAGTGTGATCTTCTCACCTCTAAGTACTCTTTGTTTTTACAACTCCATCAGACCTTTAACACACATATGCCCAAGTCTCAAATGCCAGAGGTTGGTGTTATCTTTTCCAAAACCAATAACTTCTTCATCTAAGATATATACCCCATTCTTCTTAGTACATTTTATTAAAGTTTTGGATCCATTTGTAACCAGCAACCTTCCAGATTCAAGCATAATACTAAGCCCACTTTGATCAATAACTTTAAGAGAAATCAAGTTCCTTTTTAGATTAGGAACATACCTAACTTCTCTAAGTTTCTAGATAATCCCATCATGCAATTTAAGACTCACATTTCTCATTCTTGTGACTCTACACACTGCATTGTTTCCCATCATTACCTTTCCTCTATCAATTTATTGAAATTCAGAAAAATATTTATTGTAAGGACACGTATGAAAGGTGCATCCAAAATCAAGAATCCATTTACCTCTTTGCATGTCTTCAGTGGCCACACAGACTTTTGCTGACTCATACCCTTTTTTTTCTACTGTTGCTGTATCACTATGTTTCCCGTTCTTCTTGTTCTTCCTCTCAGGGAAATCTTTCTTGAAGTGACCTTCTTTATGACATTGGAAACACTTTAAATTTTGATGCTTAGTTTTACTATTTTCTTATTTTTGTTTCTTCTTTTCATTATATTTGTTAGTTTTGGCTTTCACTATCAAACTTTCACCATTATCCATACCCTTTGACTTTTGTTGCAACCCCCTTGTATTTAAGGCTACTTTAACTTCATCAAGAGATAAAGTCTGTCTACCATACATGAGGGCATCTATAAAATTTGAGTATGACTGAGGCAGTGAACTAACCAAAAGCAACGCTTTACCTTCATCATCCAACCCTTCATCTATAGTCTCTGAGGTATCACAAACTTTATTAAACTCGTCAATACAATCATCAAGGGAAGACTCTTCAGCTATTTTTAAGGTGAACATCCTTTTCTTAATGTACAATATGTTTGCAAGAGACTTTGTTAAATACAATTTTTTCAGTTTTGCCCATAACTTAGCAATTGTTTTCTCCTTAACAACTTCTCTTATAACAGAGTCACCTAGACTCAAAATGATGGTGCTTCTAGCTTTCTTGTTAATCTCAACAGCTTGCTCAGGTGACTTTGAAGATGAAGCTTCTTTCTCTTACTTTTTGGTAACATGTTTAATTGCATCTCCCTGCCTTTAGGTTATTAACAAGGCTTTTTTTTTTTTACCTTCCACATATTAAAGTCATTATTTCCATTAAAATTTTCCAGATCTATTTTCGTTGTAGCCGTACTTGGATTTTATTTTCAAGACTAGGCTCTAACACCAATTATTGCAATTTGTGTACTTAAGAACTCAAGCAACTACAAATTGCATCTCCTAAGATCTCTTAATCAAAACAATCAAGATGCTTCCTTAAATCAACCGAGATCAAGTTTAAAGAAACTTATTGAAATTAAAAGAAGATGATCTAAGAAAATTAAGAAGTAACAAAAACAAGAACAAGATGAAATACGTGGTTCAGCTGAATTGCTTCAGTCTACATCAACGGAGAAACAACACGATTAGATTTTATTGACTGTTAAGAAGAATTGCAAAGCTTTACAGAGCTAATTACACAGATTAAGAAGATACTAGTAAAAGCCACAACTTCCTCCTATATAGATCACAACTTCCCCTCAGTTTGTTATACCAAAAGCCAGCTGTTGAAAATAGCTCTGTAACAAACCCAGTGAAGCCCAAAAACTCACGTGCCACATACGCATAATAATGACTTATAACGATTTCGCTAGCTCACGTGCAGAGTTCATGACTCATTAAATAAAAAACGACACTTGGATAAGTTGTTTTAACATATACTTATAATACTAATAAAAAAACTCTCAACTTCATGTTGTTTTTGGTCAAGAAATCCAACCTCAAAACGCCAACAACTTGAGTCGTTTTGCTCAACTCTGATTTGTTTCATCAATCACTCAACACAAATGTTGTAGGATTTTTTTTTCTTTCTATAAACTTTTCAATCCTCACAAATCAATGTTATATCTAGTATATAATTATATGAATTTAGGCTTTCACCTATTTCATATGCTATATCATCTATAACATTTTTTATTTGTCCTGTTACTGATTCAATAAAGTGTTGTTCAGGTGACCAAAGCCTAAACAAATCTTTGTCTTCAACTATAAAGAAGATGAAGTCTTTATGATTGACATTATAGAAAAAGTTGTCACTGTCAATATGGACCATCCATAGTAAACCTTCAGATTTATAAAATGGTAATATTTCCACTACATAATGTACTACACTTAACTATTGGTTTCTGAAAATGGCTTTTTGGAATTTTTGCTTTGTTGGTTTAAGTTGTCCCCCTCCACACCCCCAACAAGTTTTATTTGTATATCCACTAATATTCCATTTCCTTATAATATTCCTGAACCTATGTATGAATTTTGTATGGTCTAAAGCAATTCGAGAATGCACTTGTAAATTATATTTGAATACAAACATGATATGTAATAATAACTTCTGCATAATATAAGACAATTTTCCATGTTTAACCACTAATATTGTAATATTTAGTTTATACGTTTACTTTCGTATCTATACAACAGAATTACTTTCATATGTATACAATTCATCAAATAGATTTATAATTATTAAACATAAAAATGTATACAATTATTTTCATACGTTGTAAGATTCAATTTTGATGTTAACTTCTAAATTTTGTATCATATAACAACTTATCTTATTGATTGTAACTTGTTAAATGTTTGAAAAAGACTGCATAACTACAACATTATAGATTGAGAAACATGGGTATCATTTTGATATAGGATATGACATTTCGACCTGCTTGTGTGAAGAGTAGATGTCGGCTACAAATATTGGAATGGATTGGACAAATGTTTTCATTGAAATAAATACAGATGTTTAAACAAAACTGCTTTGGGCATTTCTTGTAATTTTCAAGCTACTTTGTCTCTCAGGGGATCTTAATGCATAATATATTAACTCAAGTGGTATAAATGGAACACGTGGACCAGAAACTTTGGTTTATCATTGGCGAACATCCTTGTAAGTTTTCCCAATTAAGTTTGTACATTTAAGTGGGCTAAATATTGGCATAATATAAGGATTTGATAGAGGTCCTAATGTGCTCTTGAAAGCACACTTGGACTAAATTGGACGTGACAAAACCAATGACAGTGGTTGACTTGGAGCATGATTTTTGCAATACACAATTATAAGGATTAAGTGAATGTTATTAGATGTGGCATTCTCTTGTTCTTATGTCGAACACTACTAGGGCTAGCAGATGATGACATTATGGACGTTATCTGGCTACGACTTGCAAAGAATCTTGACCTTTTCAAGTCCTGTATATCCTTATGGGAACTTGGTGTAAAAGGCCACATACACGTTAATTGTACAAAACATGCAAGCTTGGATAGCCAAATTAATGACATATGCATCCATATATATTTTAAAAAATAATGATTTTTACACTTTTAAAGGTTGCATTTATGTTTTCCAGGTATACTTCGATTTGTTAGCATCAACTCTAAGATATTAGTTCACATAATGATCAGTACACAATAAACTGGTATCGTATTATCATTTTTATGTACCACCTCTTAGAATCATCTTTATGAATCAATTTTCCATAATGTATAAATGTAATATGTCTTTCTCAATGTACAAATTGCATATCTTATTTGTTTATAATACATGTATAGCTTTCATTGTTGAACTAATCATATTTATCCTTAGTTTATACCAGTCCCTTCTCTAAGGTTTGGATTTATGAATCGATTTTAAATGCAGGGAATTTTTCAGAAAACATCAATCGAACACAATATATCCACATATTTTTTGTTGTAATTTAAGAACATAGCCAGCTAAATACAACACTTAGACTACAATTATACTTTATCTCGTGTTTTATATGCACCCAAGTTGCATCTACTCTTTTGTTAGGAAATATATCTTATTTTTCAGTAAAGATTTCCTAGGATATTTTTCTTTTTGTAGGATTCTTATTCAAAGAATAATGATTTTCTATGATATTTTTCCTTTTTGTGGGATTCTTATTTAAAGAATAAGTAATTTTCCTTTTGGAACTTGACTTATTCAAGGAGAAATACTATTAGTATAAGAAAAGGATTACTTCTACTATAAGAAATAATTACTATATATAAGGAGGTTGGGTTTACTTATTTGTATAACACAAGAATCAATTTTCTGGAAGTAAATAGTTTATAGTATGAGAGAAATAATAGGTCTATTGAGAGATTATAAGTTATTGGATTTTTAGGGGTAAGGAAAAATACTATAGTGATTGTAATAATTTTTCACATAGTAAATTTTTCTCTCATCGTCCTTAACGGCTATGGTTTTTCTCAAGTATAAAGGTTTTCCACATAAATTCTTATGTTGTGTTATTGGTTTTATTTTTCATTTTTTTGTTATTTGTTTGATATAATTTTTCTTACAAGATCTTGGTGGGATTAAAATTTCCTAACAAGTGGTATCAGAGCTAAGGTTGCAATGTAGAGCAAATATATTTATAGTAAGGTTTTAAAACTTGTGAAAGTAGAAATAGAAACGTTTGATGGAAAAAAAATAAATTTTGGCTTATGGTAAGTTCAAGTAAAGGATAGATTGATTCAATCTTGTTACACAAGAAAAGTAAAGGTGATGTAAACTCTGTTCCCACTAGTGGAAACCCCTAGAGGTGTGTAGCCAATCGAGACACCTTAAAGAAGATTGTCAAAATAGCGAAAGTTCGGCAAGTGGCTCTAAGTCAGTATATGAAAATACTAATAGTATCAATAGCGAAAAGTCTCTCATTGTTAATTAGCAGACACATATATGGTGTTTGATGAATTGTTTGTAAGGAGCAGCAACTTTCAAGCACCCTCATTAACAAACTATGATGAAGTATGGTGAGTCGGTTAGACAAAATACATAGGAGTCACATATGACCACCTTAAGCAAATGGTGACAACATTATAGCTCTATGAAGACAGTATAAGAATAACAACCATTGGATGCAATTAATATAGTCCATTAGATTAAACATTAGAGCTGTCAATTGTACAATAATCTCCTTGGAGAACAAGAATCAAGGATGTAAAAAAGAATTTGAAATGAATGAAATCGACAAGTGTGTTATGTGCAAAGCTATTTTAGTTTTTCTATCTCTCATCATTATGAGAGACGGTGATCTCCTATAATAGATAACAAAGACATCCTCATGGCAAGCTGCTAATGCCACAGAAAAGGATATATCACTGCTAGTAGGTCCATAAGGTTTGCACACAAGGCATGGTTTGACATTTATGCAAGGCCCGTGGTGGAATTTTTATGTTGATGGCTAAGGACTCTAAAGGAAGCTAAACATGAGAGTGGTTTTTTTTTTAACAAGGTGATCTATATGTGCTGAATATATGTACTCTGGATAAGGTGGAATATGATAATTCTCGGTGTAGAGAATTATAGCTGCTAGATAGATGACAAGATTTTACCCATGGTGGAGTGATTCTTATAAGCCCTATATAGTTTTGGTGGAGTAAAGAAAGTGAAGGTGACATGGTTGTATGGATACATAGTAGATCATATTTTGTTGCCTAATTGAAAAACTCGTCAAGGTGGAGATTGTTATGAAATATGTCTAATTTTCAATAAAGATTTCTTATGATATTTTTCTTTTTGTAGAATTCTTATTTAAAGAATAAGGATTTCCTAGGATTTTTTTCTTTTTTGTAGGATTATTATTTAAAGAATAAATAATTTTTCTTTTGGGACTTGACATATTCAAGGAGGAATACTACTATTATAAGAAAATGATTATTTCTCCTATAGGAAATAATCACTATATATAGGGAGGTTATACTCACTTATTTTGTATAACATAGCAATTAGTTATTTGTAATTAAATAGTTTCTAATGTGAGAGAAACAATAGGTCTATTGAGAGATTATACGTTATTGGGTTTTCGGGTGTGAGGAAAAATACTAAAATGATTGTAATAATTTTTTACACAGTGAATTTTTTTCTCGTCGTTCTTGACAGCCGTGGTTTGTTTTTTCAATATAGGAGTTTTCTACGTAAATTCTTATGTTGTGTGATTGGTTTTATTTTCCATTTTTTTTTTTTCTGTTTGTTATTGTTTGATATATTTTTGCTTATAAGATCTTGGTAGGATTAAAATTAGTTCTCTGTAAGTAAACAATTTCTAGTGTGAGAGAAACAATATGTTTATTGAGAGATTAGACGTTATTAGATTTTTGGGTGTGAGGAAAAATACTAAAGTGATTGTAATAATTTTTTATATAATTGATTTTTCTCTCGTTGTCCTTGGTAGTCGTGGTTTTTCTCTAGCATAGGAGTTTTTCATGTAATTTTTTATGTTGTGTGATTGATTTTATTTTTCATCTATTTTTCTGTTTGTTATTGTTTGATGTGTTTTACTTGCAAGATCTTGGTAGGATTAAACTTCCTTTACACCTTCAACCTATACAGTTTAAGAAAGACAACTTGTTTGATGCATGGTAGACCTGTGTAATTCATGAATGGTTTCAAATTAATGCCAAAAGAATATGCCTATTATAAAACAATAAAAGAATTCAATAGAATTGTGAGTCATTTGCATTTGCATTTCCTAACTATACTTTTATTTTTTTAATTTCCTTTTTTTGTTTGCCACCAGCACTAATTCACATAAAGTCAACTATTATAATTCCAGTACATAGATGAAATCTTTATGTCATTACATTATTTAAGTAAGTTTTATAACTCCCAAAAATTCTAATACAAGTTAATAGTATGTAATTAGCCTTAGGATTGTTGATTATTGATTCAATGCCCTTATTCTCACCAAACGAAGCGATTGGTATGCTAAATCAAATATAGTTTAAATTAAGAGCCTTTTGGGCTCATGTCTGGATTGAAAGTTTGCTCAAGATAATTTTTTCCCCAACTTTTGTCTTGCCTTTTATTAAGAGATGAAACTATTGGACATGCACTCACACATCTTTTATATGTTTACAATCCATTCCTAAGTGATAACTTTGTCAATGAAGACATCTTCTGTATAGAACAGAACCAGTCAATAGTCTATGAACAAGAAAACTAAAATATATAATACAAAGTTTGTTTGATAATGCTACATCTCAATTAAGGACTAACATTCTTACTAGACTCCGATAGATTAGGACAAATAATTTTGAGGAGATTGAATACCATTATAAAATCATTATAGAACAATTAAGGGCTGGTAACGAAATTGTTATAGACTCTAAATGCCATTATAAAGTCATGATAGAACAATTAAGAACTGGTAACAAAATTGTTATGGACCCTGTGGATGCGATTGTTGTTGAGCTTTTTAATAGCCAGGTATGCGTTTAATAGAATTTGTAACGATAGTTTGTCATGCCATTTATTGATACCTCATAAACAAGGTAGAACTAGTAATAAGATCCATTGGTTGAAAGATATAAATATTAACAAATTGCGTTACCAAATTCAAGTTTACTGGGTTATAAACTCAATGATGAATGTTATAAATCTAAATGTATAAATTATCTTCTTGTACAACCTCTACAGGTTTACTAAATGTTATTTGTAATATGTACTAAATTTAACTATCTACCATTGGGAAATTGGACATGGACATGACAAGAGCAATGAAGTCGCCTCGCTTGTATCAAACTTCAACTCTGCTATTTGGAAAACTAGAGGCTTTTGAAAGAGACGTAGAATAACCCTCACAAAAGAGGAGCTTATAGAAGTTAGACATCGCTTGATGTCACACATAATTTAAATTACACAAATACAGCCATTTGTCTACCAAACACGGTTAAAATTGAGGCAATTGAAGATATTGATCCGTAACAACTTGCTCAGTACAAGCACTTGATGGACCTATAATTTATAGATGTTGAAGGTCCTAATTTTTTAGAACATGTTATTCTAGTAATTTGAAATGATTTCCATCTGTAGAGAGGGGTGATTGGCTGAACAATGATGTAAGTTTGATTTTTCATTGGCATAATCTTCCTATTTACTTGTATTACTTAGACATATTTAACGTTTGCAATCCACTTGATTTTTCCAAGTATTTGCTCTTATCTTGTATCCCTTTTTCATATGTCTCAACATATTAGCCTCTACATTTGGCTGATCAAACGTGGACTTTATAGCTCATATAATTTAAAAGCAAAAAGATGTGCTGGCATTGATGCAGAGTTCTAGGTAGATACTTAAAAGTCTAGCTAATCCTTATAAAAAGAAAATGTCTATCTCTTTAATTGTTCAGAACATTCACCTTGCTCTAAGCAAGCATCGAAGGAATTCTAGGTAGGACTCAAAGAATTGAACCTAGATAGGATATATATAGCCGGTTACCTTCCGATCCATATTCTTGGTTTCAATAAATTTATTAATTTTCTACATATACATAATTCACTGGTCAATATTAGTTTTACCATTTCAACTTCATTATAGCCTCCAAGCAACCATTTTCAATCACTAATAATGTATATTTTAACTTTCACTTCAATTTAAAGGCAAGTGTTTTTAGCTTGTGGTCTGAGATGCAACAAGATCACAAGAAAGCCCACTAGTTGCGATTTAATCCCGATCTACTTCACAGATTCATCGATGGCTTAAGATCTTGGTGCTCTATAAATTAGGCAAGTAAAATTATTGCCCATATTTACTTATCTTAACTTATCAGGTTACAATATTCTAATTATCAATTCTATTGTCTTCTGTTAACAATAAATATACACAAACTTATACTTGAATTATTTGTTGTTAGGTTTATTTACCAATCAACTTAATTGGATCACATTGGGAAGTATATGAAATCAGCTTTGTCGACAAAAGAATTTCCATATATAACCCACTCATTAATGACCTTTCAACTGAAAAAGTTGTTTCTTGGATGGCATGCATGCAATTTCTTCTTCAACCATGCTAATTTAGTGCCCAGACTTTTACCGCAATCGTCCTGAGCTTATTGTTTCAACAACACCTATTAAAGTAATCAGAGTCATGAGAGGCCTACCATAACAACAATTTAATTTAAGAGACTGTGGGATTTTTGTGCTGAAGTTCATTGAGTATTTAACAGTTCGTTTCCCTTTCAATTTCAATGCATAGGATAGGCCATTACTCAGAAAGAAGATGCAGTATCGATATTGATCGATGAAATTGTCTTACCGCTATGATAGCTTCATATTAGCAACATAAATGATAATCTCTACAAGACTACAACTCTTTTGCATTTGCTTAACTCTACAGCGAACATTTATATTTCTACTACATTTTCCTTGACCGTGTCAATCTATTTTATTATATTATGGTTGAACTTTATATGTTATTTACTGGTTATATTTTGTTATATTTTGGTTGAAACGCTAAATATGATTTGCTTTAATCTTAACTTTACTACATTGAGCTCTATATGTTGCTTGCTTTTCTGTTCACTCCATTACCTTCATCCTTTCATTGTCCTTTACTTACTCTTCACTTAATTTATTAATAACATATTATATAATTGAGTAAATTTTAAGGTTCAAATTATTTTGACCATTAAACTTAAAAATTAGGACAAAAAATATAAAATGAGAACATTAACGCATAATGCATGTCACACTAACAGCAATACCCATCGTTGTCATCTTTATAATATCTATGATTTTCATTTTAACAAATTTTTTCAATTTTTTTTTCACAATCATAGTAGCACGTTGTCTTGCAATCAACTTCACTAAAACTTGGCTGAAAATATTTAATGCATAATTTCCCTTTAATTACGCCTGGCAATTTGCTGCCTGTTATGAGAACAAGAAAGATTAATCCATGGAAGACCTCATTTTTCTGGCTGCAGTTATGTTACAGAAAATCTTATACATGTTCACAAATTGATTATTCATTGACTCTTGTTTTTTACCCAAATAAAATATTTTTTTCCCTCCACTTCAACCATATTATTGAATATGCTTACCAAAATGTCTTTATTATAACCATTTATTTGTTTCTTCTACAATTCACTTTTGCTAATTTATTGACAAATTTTTTCCAATAACTCGATCATTAGACTTGTGACACAAAAAAATTTAGGTTGATTTAATCAAATAATTATTCCTGCATCAATATTTTTTTTACCATAATCGTACCTATCTATATTATAATTTCTCAACATAACATGTCTACTATTTATTTCATAAATATTTTCCATCCATGTAAATGGCCTCCCTAGGGAAATCATACTATTGCACACCCAGTCCATGCCTAGATGCAGCCTAAAATTTGTAATAAATCTTTGTATACCACGTAAAACACTTATATACGGCCTTAACAAGATTACAAGTGGGCAATTAACCTGATCCAACCCTTTTCTATCCAATTTGAGGAACTCAGATTTAGTTCAATTGCAGATTAACTCCTCCACCCGATCAGATAGGAATCCATCCAACCAAATCCGATCGGGTTGAGATCATATAGGGTTCCATTGAGTTACATATAATTTTAAAAAATATTTTTAAAAAATTTTTTTCCTATCCCATCCAATCTTATAAATTATCATTTGAGTTAGATCACACATTTATATTTAATTTGTATTACTGCTTTTCCAACTCAATTAACTCTACATTAGATCAGGTTCATCTGATCTATAATTTGTCCACCCCTAAACAAGATACTTATCACAAACTTTTACCATACCTCCTTCAGGAGGAGCAAATAAACAATAGAGTCAGATACAAGAGACTTAGAAGTTGATAATGGTTGCCCCTCAGAAGTTTATAGTTCAGTTGATGAAGACGCTCGAGAGGAGTCATATAAAGTTTATTCCCTAACTTGCTTATTTATTACTTTTTTCTTTTTAAGGAATTTACACCACCTAAATTTTTTGATTTTTTTTTGTTATTATATCATTTTTAATAAATTTGTAACAAATACATTCCTTTTGTCAATTTCACTTATATTCCTACAATCGCAGTAATGACTATAAGATAAAATTACTTATAGGGTATGCATCCCTACAATTCTCAACTCATGGCAATTTTAGTTTCTCTTTCACATTAATTATATATCATTTAATTTACAATCAGACTTTTATAACAAATGTTACCAACATATGAATATTATGTGATACACAAGTGTTTTCTTTTTCTTTTTTGAGTGCTATTTTTTCAATCTAACCAAATGTGTTTATTAATAGATCTTTTATGGCTTTTAGTAATAACACGATTCGTCCTGAATTCATAGGACGAGTCTACCTAATTCTATTTAATCATTCTGACATAATATAATTAATAAGGATTTTGCCAAAAATTCGGTAGAATCTTCCCTTAATTATCACATAACCAAATCTGCAATTAATAAAATAAGCACTGCCAAAATAATTCCAAATACAGCCAACTTCGTCAATCAATTTCCTCAAACAAAATACCAAATGACTCAAATATTCAATATCAAATAAAATACATAGATTTTTCCACAATCACCGAAATATACCAAATTATATAATTCCAAATTATCTCAATAAAACATCTACGACTTCTAACACTATAACGTGGCCATAATTCTAAAATAATTATTGCTGCTGGGTTGATTGTTGTACATGCAAATCTCCTGTGGGGGGAGGGGGAAAAATATAATAAAAATGAGGTGAGTATAAAACTAATGAGCTCAATGAGTATATAGTAGTTTTTGAAAATAATTTTACTCTAAAAATAATTGTATCATTTCTAAACTCAATTTCATCAAAATATCGCAAGAACTTAAATAAACTTGTTTAGTCTAAAATCATACACCGAAATAACAATATCACATAATACTCATAAAATTGATAAAATTATAACACTTATAATATCAATGCTGAATACTGAAAACTATCACCTAACAAGTATCAAGGGGAATAATCTCATCATATCTGGATCTCGACGGATGGGTAATGACGTATTATTTGGGTGCAATCATGGCCTGGAGCTACACGGATAGACAGGTAAGTACCATCTTATATCTCATCCTATTTGAACCTCAACGAGCGACCAATGACATACTATCTAGGTACAATCACGCCTCGGAACTCCACAGATAGATCAAAAAATACCATCTCTTGTCTCATCATCTCAGTACATGCATAATCTAGTCCTCAAAAGACAAAGTTGCCTGAGTACACGGCCTAAAGCCTCCATGTGTACTTAGACGGGCCCTAAACGTCTGCATCTCATCTGTATCATCTGTATTTATTTTCATCATACTGCATGCATATGCCCCCAAAAGGTGAGTGCACCTAAACACATGGCATAAAACCTCTATGTGTTTTCATATGTATCATTGTATCTGAAGGGGAAGAGTATTGTCTAATGATTTTAAAAATAATCATTATACACATATACAAAAACATATAATGACATTTGAAATCTCATTTCCTTTTCTCATTCAACATACTTTAAATCAATTTCCTTTCCCTTGAAGTATTATCATGTAATACTCAAAATTTGTAATAAAATCATCAATCATACACATTTTTAACAATAAATACCAATACGTAAATAAAATCCATTTCTACGAAATCATTAAATCAGAGTCTTTAAAACTCATCTTGTAAATATGCTTTACCATATTTTCAATCATAAAACTATAAGGAAAATAGGTTTTATATATTCCATTCACTATGACGATGTCTGAACTTAGTATCGACAACGTCCGTGGGTTGATTCTCATTTGCGGATCCTCCTAATTCACGAAAATAACATAATTACTATCCAGAAATGCTAATTATAACTAATAAACTTGAAACGACGTTTATCCACAATAAATTATTCTCGAATATATAAAATTACCAAAATACCCTCAACATCAAAATTTACCAAATTATCCTCAAAATCACAAATTACCAAACTACCCTCAATTCAAATAACAAAATATTCACAAGTTTTGAATTTATAAAATTACCCCTAAAAATGTGAAATTACCAAAATACCTCTACCAATGTAAATTGCTGAATTACCCTCGAAATCTCAAATTACTTAACTGCCCTAAATTTGAAATTACTAAAATATCCACTAATTTCAAAATTACAGAATTACCCCTAAAGTTTATGAAATTATAGATTACCTCTACCTTTCAATGGTGACCGGAGCTCAGTCAAAGGTGATGGGAAGCTCAAGCCTAATAGTTCTAACCTCGGTAATCTAATGGTGCCAACGGTGACCTCCCACGTGCGGCGATGACGGCGAATCGAGCTCCCCAAGATTGTAAGTTTTTCGGTGGTCGATCAGTGGTAATCTGGCCATTTCAGGTGACGGAGTTGGTCGGAAAATGATGAGGGTTAGTTGAGGAACAAGATCCAAGTGGTGGCGTGGCCTAAAATCGGCGAAATCAATGGCGAGAAAAATGGGTTGAGCCGCTGGTTTTCGAGCTTGATCGCCAGTGTTCCAGTCGATTTCCGGCGACGATGATGAGAGGGATGTGACCGTCGGCTCACAAGCTTCAGATTGGTACCAAGCTTGGCCGGTGAGGTGGCCGAAAATAAGAGATTCGGTCGGGTCAAAGTCACGGATTTTCGGGTTGGGTTGCGGTCAACCGGGTCAACAGGTTCTTCTCTCTCTCTCTCTCTCTCTCTCTCTCTCTCTCTCTCTCTCTTTCTATTTATAGAAACTGATTTTTTTTTTAGGTTAATACAAATTAAGCTAATACCGAACCCGAGTGCCGAAATAAAGTCCAACTACGCAGCCATTAAATCACATCTGAATTGTCTTAATTTTGTATATCGACAAATTTAAATTATTCAAAGACGATCAATTTAATAATTGCGTCTAATTACTAGCAAGAATTTGTAACAATTCCAATGACTTTGAAAATTAATGACGAAATTAAAAATAACATAATACACTCAATAAAATAAATTAAGGTGTAAATATTACAAGTAATATATAAATTGTACTTAAATCAAGGGAGTCAAGTCCATTGCCAAAAAAAAAATTTAGGGGTTGAATTTGCTTATAAATAGTTAGGGTATCATTAAATAACAGAAGAAGGGATAAATAACTCTTTCTAAATTTTTGTAACATTTTTGGCCTTTCATCAAAACTTTTTTCTTAAATGGGCTATCTAAATTGGCCCACTTTGCAAATTTAATTAGCTCTTACCGTAAACAATAAGTAATTGAATTTGAAGAGTACTCTTATGCAACCTTTCATTTTGGTTTTCTCCATTTTTTTCTCATAGTACACGTAACACGCTCCCCAATAGTTATTAATCATGTTAAATTCCATATGTTACGATTTTCCGTAATATATATATATATATATATATATATATATATATATATATATATATATATATATATATATATATATATATATATATATAATTTAACAAACACATATGACTGTTATTAAAACTCACAACACTTTCAAAAATAAATATTACTAATGTTTAATTGATTCTCTTAAAAACTAATTATTTCTATAATACAATAAACAATAATTATTTTAAAACTTACAGCATTACTAAACTAACTCTTAGTCGTTTTCTCATTTTCATGTCAATTTTTTAGTATAGAGTAAAAAAAGAAAATTGATTCCATGAAAATCTTTATGATAAATGTTCAAAACTCAAAAGAATTACTAATGAATCTATAACACAGCAAACAATAATTATTTTAAAAGTTACAATATTATCTAATTTGTCCAACACCCATCTATTATACTTTTCAATGCCATTCTTCAATTATACTCTATTTAATATCAAAAGTGTCATTTCTCTTTCAAATAAGTAATTAACACTTTCTATTTGATTCTTTAATTTTTATCTTTTTTCTCACTCTTAAATGTCTTTCTTTAAAATTTCTCTCTTTACAAAACTTAAAAATACTAGCTTCTCAAGAATAAATAAAATTAATCTAAAATAAATTTAAAGTATGAATTTTTATAATTTTGTAAATAAATTGAATGGACGAGAGTCATGAACTAAAGATTGAAAAAATTTATTGATGATCAATCTAAATTTGCAACAACAAAGAGGAAGGAAATAAAAGAAAAAAGGCCTTAGGAGTATGGTCGGATTGGTTGATAATGTAAGTGCAGTCTTTATAAGACTTGGATTAGATATTTAAAGATAGTAAGAAGGGAATAAAAAAATAAAATAAAATAAAATAAAAAATAGAAGCGGAGACGAAAGAGAGAGAATAAATATGGAAATTATATTTAAGTTTGTCCAAACAATTATTTAAGTGGAAGAGGGGATTTATCAGTATCTGAAAAGGCGTTTAAAAGCACTGCAGTACGCTCTCAGAAGTTTTGAGAGTCGAACACGGGGGGGAAAGAACAGAAAGCCCCCCTTAAAACGACGCCGCTCTAGCTCAGTAGCTAAAACTTCTGTTTTGCTTCAATAAGACGAACTTGGGCGCCAAACTCCTTTCAGGAATTCAGCTGGAGAATCAGCTGACTGAAACAAAACATGCCGTGCACAAGTTGCGGGTCAAAAACCCTAACCCGTGAAGACATCTCCGGCAGCCTAATATGCGCGCCATGTGGCGTCGTTCAAGCATTCGACAACTATGATGCCCAATTATACGGCCGCGTCGGGGCGACTGGAATCCCTCCCCTTAACAAGCAAGCAAGTAAACTACCTTCTGTTACCTACTTTTACTCATATCTTCGGTATACCTCAATACAAGGCAAGCACAGGAAAGGATATTCAATCAAAACCGGGCTATCGCCCTATCTAAGCGGGTTTCCCCTCTCCTCTACGGAAGGCATCTTTTAGTCTATTTCAGTTCCTGTGTCTATCGTTATCGCCCTATTCTCTCTCAATTGCCTATCCTTTATAGATAAGGGGGAGTACCTTCGCAGTAGCTTCCAACACTTAAGATTGACCTCCTCAAGTGCCGGATATGAATCTTTTATGGGGACTACTTACTTACCTAAAGTTCACTTCTGACTTACCAAATAAAATAAGTTTACTGAAGGAACTGAACTGACCTAAGCATAGCTCTCTCTCTCAAATACAAATGCCAAGAAAAAGAAAGATATTTTTTTGATAAGTGGAAAGATGCCTTCTCTTTTAAGGCCTTTGTCCTACTGTCCTCCAGCCTATCGAAAAGCTAGATTTGACCGGTCAAAGATCTATTCAAATAAAAAACATGATTGATAAAATCACCGACGGTGAGTTCGGGTTAGGAGATCGGTTCCCTATTTTAATCGGCGCGTGTAGTTATGCCGTTATGAGACTGGATGATAAATCGCTACCAATTTCCGAAGTAGCGTCGGTTCTCAACTGTGATGTGTACGAATTAGGTAGAATGATTACATGTGTTGTTGAGTTTTTGAATTTAAAATTACCTGAAGTTGACATTGTGGGTATGTTCGAGAGTGATTAGGAACTTGAAGTTGCAAGTGTTTACTAATTTGGATGAGAGTGTGTTGGATAGGATGAGAAAGCAAGGAGTGCTTTTGTTGAATTGTGTGGTGAAATGGTTTTTGATGACTGGAAGGAGGCCAATGCCAGTGGTGGCGGCAGTGTTGGTGTTTGTGGCGGAGTTGAATGGGGTCAGTGTGGAGATTGAGAATGTTGCGAAGGAAGTACATTGCACAGTGGTTACATGTAGGAAGCGATATAAGGAGTTGTTGGGAGCGCTTGTGAACGTGGCACAGGCATTGCCTTGGGGGAAGGATGTGACTGTCAAGAATGCTGTGAAGAATGCTCCATTTGTAATGAATTATATAGAGATGAAGTCGATGGAGATGAGGAAAGAAGAGAGGGATGGGTTGAACTGTGGTGGTGTTGATTTGGGTGATGTGGTTAGTGAGTGTTTAAAGAAAGACGTTGAAAAGTACAGAATTGAAGGGGGTCAGGTGGAAAGTGATCCTTGATATCTGGAGGTGGAAGAAAGAAGCAGGCTTGCATTAGCAGGGGTTGATCATGTTGATAAGACTCAACTTTCTCATGAATACTTGGTGATGATTTATACTAGGTTTGCAAATGAGATTGATGATGATAAGTTGTTGGAAAAAAGTGAGGTGATACGTGGAGCGAAGGGAAGGGAAGGGTATGAGCTTCATGCAAGTACGGATTGTTGGTGTGGGAAATCAGAATTGAGCAAGAAGGCTTTGCTGAAGAAAATACTGGAGAAAGATGTTGGATTGGATGTTATGCCTCCATCTTTTGATAATGGTTGCATGGCGAATGAGAGGAGGAGAGCAAAGATAAATGCTGCTAAGATACGGATTGATAAGATTATGAATCCCTCAAGGGCTAATACTAGTGATGTTGACAATGTTTACTTTTTGGAAAGTGTACATACCAAGAAGAGAAAACGAAAGCTAGTTGCTGAAATTGATTGGGAAGATTTTATCATTGAGACCCTTCTCCTTCACCAGTTGAAGGAAGAGGAAATTGAGACAGGGCACTATAATACATTGTTGGACTTGCATGTGTTCAACTCAGGGATTATGTAAAAGGTGCCAGCATCAGAGTTAGAATACAGTCATACTTATTGACTGCATGATTAAACATTCTGGAGCAGATAACTTATGTAAACACTTCCAGCAGCTAGAATGTCATTTTTATTCTTATAGCTTAACCCCTATAAAATTGATTGATTTATTATTGGAATATCTGAGCAATTCATGATCTTATGGTATTGCTTTTCCATTATACATTGCTTCTTGCTTTTTCCTATTATCATTTTTATACTGCTACGTAGCCTCTCTGTATGTGTTCCATTTACCTAAATACAATAATTCCAAGGTCATTAATCTTCGAATAAAGATTATGCTTTTCCATGCTAGAGCTCCGCAAGAATACATTTCTTTATTTTGGGAATATTGGCATATTGGCTTTGTTCTACATGGTGACCGGGGTAATGATTTCAGGGTAAAGTTTAAGGGATCTTTTAACGATTCCTGAATGCTTCTGTAATATGAATGGTTCCAGCATGGAAAGCATTACAGTCAGATATAGTCATGCTTATTGACTGCCTGATTGAAAAAACTTTCGGGCATATATTTAATGTGTACTCATACAGCAACAGAAAGTCAATTCTATAGTTATTCCTGAATCCCTGTAAAAATACAGTTGTTACGATATTCGAGCATTTACAAGTTCATAAGGTATTGTATTTCAGTTATGTAATCCCATGCTTCTGCAGTATTTTTTTAAAATTGTTTAATTCTTGTATTAACTATTATTTTTTAAAAAAATTTAGTGGTACAAAATTTTCCTCTTCTCCAAAAAGACATTTTATGATCGTTTATCTTTGATGCATAGTGATGCTTGCCCAACAAGGAATCAACTACAGCTGTTTTCCAGTTTCCTGTTTTAGAAATTTGGTTGCTATGGCTTTGTTGTGTCTTCTGACCAGGTTGATGATTCAAATGAAAGCTGCAGGCATGTTTTATGTGCTTGGGCTTGTTATCGTAGTTAATTAGAAAGTGGCTGTAATATGCTATATGATTGGGGTAATGAAGTTGTTAGGGTTATGCTTTTTTTGGCTTAGTAGTTTCTTTAACTTTATAAAAGTTGAGATATGTCCTTTTATTATGTAATTTGATTTTGGCGATGAATATAGAGGTAGTGTGTGGCTTCTTGTGTTTAAAGTGAGTGGTGATTGAGATTACAAGGTACTGGTTAGTTTTCTTGGGTTTATGTTTTTTGTGGCTATATGTTGCACTCTTTACGTTTATAGATCTCTTCCCTGCTCTTTCTTCATACCATCATATTTCACCTGGTTCCGTTTCTAAACTTTTCATCATATCCTGCATGCAAACTTTCATTATATCCTGCCTACTTGGTGATGCGTTTTCTTGGATTTTCTCACAGTATCTTAGTCTTGGCCGTTGGTTTATAAGAGATTTGCGGAAATGGAGATGGCTACCGTGTACAGTTTCAGTAATGGCAGTTTTTCTCTCGTAGATATATGGCAATGGGCGATAGGGAAGTACTCAATTTCAGATTTTGTTTTGAGTTTCTTCAAAATTGGGTTGTGAGATTATGGTGATCACACTACTTGCTGCTGGGTCTTGTAATTCAATTTAATTTCCCTGTAACATCAATCCTAAGTCATGGGATTTTAAGCGCATGCCAAGTCCTTGGCAGCTCCTAAACCTTTGAAGTTGGTGATGCCGCAAATTCATCCCCTACTCTGATTTTGAGCAAAACTTTTGGTATTGACCCGATAATGTTTGTCTTTTTTCTTAATGATATTATCCACTAACCACATGTTTTTTTGGACTTTTAAAAAATATACAACTCTTTTTTTTTGTTAAATTTCATTTATGTGCACTTTTTCACTTTCTATTATTGACTGATAAGATTGTGTTCGTTCTCTTAACAAAATGATGGTTTTGCCCCCTAATTAATGTTGTATGATGAAATTATAATTTTATATTTGGTGGTAAAACCGTCATTTTATTAAGAGAACTAACAGAATATTTAATGGTCAACAAACAGAAGTGGAAAAGTACAGAGAAATATAACTTCAGTTAGAATTCAACCAAAAAAAATTATGTATGTTTTAAAAAGTCTGAAAAATAGTTAATTAGTGAATAATTTTCCTTTTTCTTAAGATCTTGTTTTTCAATTACCCAACTTGCTTTGGGAGCATCTCCAGCCAAATCTACGTATTTGTGTATATTTTCAAACAGCAGGAGCTGCAAACTTGCCCAGAATTTGCAAATGACATAGCTTTGATGCCGAATATTATGAGTGGATAATTGGTCACTGTCTTGAATCTCCTAACACGACAGTTTTGCAAGCAAAATACCAGGCAATTTCAAGGTTCTTTCCTAATGATAACTACAAGTTTATTCTTTGTAAACATCGATTATGTAATCATACCGCGCCGTCGATACTATAACCGCGGGAATTAGTCAAATAGAAGATCTTAATTTGGAAGTCAAGCTAGAAACTTTTTAAAACATTATGTTATGTGACTGGGGTAATAGAGATGCAAGTAGCCAATATTTTATTTTAAATTTGTAAGTTACCTCATCACTTGGGATTTTGAATGTCTTTCCAACCAAAAGACAAAAAATAAATAAATAAACAAACAAATAAATAAAAAGTTCTGTCAACTTGATTAAGAAAACTCGATCGCTGTCATGTAATTTACCAGGCACTAGCACCACATTGATTTCCATCAATAATAATTTACTTAGTACTCACACAATTACTTAAATACCAGCATCTAAACATAACATATACTATTTGCTGTAACCGGAAGCTGATAGATTGGAAATTCTCTTTTTAATATGTGTTAAAATAATAATAATAAAATGGACCTATTATTTCCTCTATATTTACATATGTTTAAAATGAGGTGACCTATTTTTTACTTGTAAGGGTTGGTAACGTTTGCTTAGCACAATAGTACGAGCCCCCTTTACACATTACATATAACTTCTAAGCATCCGCGTTGCACTTTCCTCAGAATCTTAATTGCTAACGCTGCTTTAGTTTTCTTGCTTGGAAGCAAGTTGAAAAAAAGGCCATTGGGGGACTGTATATACATATTCATGTAAAATATTCGATCTTATCCGGCGTATCTTCTGTCACAAGAGCAAGTTATAGAAATGATTCTTTGTGATCTATGTATAATTCTGTATATATAGATTGTATTCTCAATATATTTTCATCCTCAAAGCATAACAACAGAAGTTAGAATCACCTTCTTCAATATATTTTCATCCTCAAAGCATAACAACAGAAGTTAGAATCACCTTCTTCGACATGACGGTTCGAGCCCTCTCTCTTTATTCTTTTCCTCTATTAATTCATACGTCTGCTTGTGTCGTGTTCAGGACTTATGTGCATGAACATATTTGTGTTTTATTATTGTGGGAAACTGGCAATTTTGCCAAGTTTTGGTGCTTGGTACGTAGCTGCTTCATTTTGGATTATGCTTGATATTATTGTTTGTTGTCAATAGATCTTCGATTTGCTTTTTGAAGAAGTATGTTTTAGGCACTTTTACAGAAAGTGCTCTAGGTGATTTCTCAACATCTTGAGCATGAAGTTAGGAAAAGCATATATGTCACATGGAAAAGATGCAACTTTTTTAACGGATATGCTCTAGTTCTGCCACTACCTGTTTTTTTTTTTTGTTAATATACACACGAATAAAGAAAGATATTGACTAAATTGATGTTTTACAGCCAAAATATATATCTTGAACACCATTAGCTGTATTAATGCATGTAATTTTATTGATCTTATTAATCGGTTTTTTCCTATAAACAGATTGTAGAGATGAGGGTGCATATGGACTGTGCTGGCTGTGAGACCAAGATCAAGAAGGCTCTTAAAAAATTAGATGGTATGTGTATGTGTGTGTGTGTGTATAAATATAAGTGATTATTTAGCATGGTCATCTGGCAAATTGATACTCAAGCAATGATCTGATGATTGGACTGCAGGAGTGGACAACGTTGACATTGATATGGCCATGCAAAAGGTAACAGTAATGGGTTGGGCAGACCAGAAGAAGGTTCTCAAAACAGTGAGGAAGAGTGGTAGGAGAGCCGAGCTGTGGCCATATCCTTACAATCCAGAGTACCAAAATTTCACTCAACACTACTATTATCAGCAGCAGCAGCAGCGGCGGCGGCGGCAGCATCATCATAGCCAGATTCCAATCGCAAACAACTACATGTTCCAGCAGTCTTCTTCTTCATACAACTATGAAAAGCATGGCTACAGCGGCGACTTTTGTTACTATCAGCAGGCAACTTATTCTCATATCTTTGATGAACGGACTGGTGCCATGTTCAGTGATGAAAATCCCCACGCTTGTTCTGTAATGTGATTACTCTCTTTGAGGTTAATTAATTGCGCAAAATGTAATCTTCACCATTTTAAGTTTTAATTTGTATAAGTTCTTTGGTAGATTAGATAATTCCGCGCAAGAGATAATTTGCTATGAAGTGAAGTTAAGGGATCGTTTGGTACTAAGGTGCTATAGTTTTGCGCAAAACCAACTATGTAAAATGTCTTTAGTAAATATAATAAATTTGTGTCAAAATTATGTTAAATTTAATACAATTCAATTTCAAACTTAATTATAAGTACATTAAAATAAATATTAAATTAATTATATGATATAACATTGTTTATTATTTGGCCCGTGTATCGTCTCTAGAATTTGTGACTATAATTTTTTAATTATGTCAATAGATTATAATTTATGATTGGAGCAGCCAATAATTTCTTTTTGCCATATCTTTTACATTAATTATTTCAATCCTTTTACTCCAACAACATTTCATGTTTTGTGTTACTATTGGATGCATAGTCAGAGCTATTAATTCCACTTTCATCCGTAAAATATACAATATTTTCCGAGTACAATGGGTAATTACTAATGTTTAAAGAAGGATTAACCAACTCAATGAATTATGGGGATCAAATGAACCTTCGGCTTTTTGCAACACTTGTGATGCTGATGAAGGTAACCTATGTTGCAACGTCTGCGGGACTGTGATGAGCTACGTTACAACAATACTACGCAAGGATTAAATCTATGATAACTCTATTGTTTACCAAGAGATACGAGAAATGTTTGCAACGATTCATTTTGATACTGGTAATTCGTTTGTTTAATTGCAGGCCTGAGGTTTATCTAAAAAAGTAAAAAATAAATAGCATTTTATTTTGTTGAAATTTTTTTTTTTAAGTAATCATCGGCATTATGAGAGAAACTGTATTGATTAAAAGAATAATATGACATCTAACTATGAAGACGTAATGAGCATTACCCATTATATAATGCATAACACTAATACAAAAAGGTTCCAAAGCATTACAATAAAAGTAAATGCATGATAAAGCCAACATACCCGACCAGCTAGAATTAATGAAATCTGTAATTAGGGAGACCATTGGCATCTTCTGAGGGAAGCTCCTAATATCACATGGCAAGTGAGGTGCAACTGTCTCCACTATGTAAACTCATGAAAATGCACAGCAAGATTAACTAGCTCGTCCACCACAGCATTGTTTTCATGAAAAGTATAAGAAAAGTGAAAACAAATACCACAAAGAAGGCGATGACAATTAAGCTGTTCATATCATGGCACGGCATGCACACGGATAGGGCCGAATTTAGAATTTTAGGCAGACGAGCTTTAAAAGCACGGTATAATTAGAGATGAGTTAAAACATAATAAGTAAAAAAGCACGCAATAACCACGTTTCACTTTTTAATAAAAGTAAATTTAAAATTTTATAACTTTACAAATAACTTGAAATCGAATCTTTTTAATATATTTTATTAGCTCAAGTTTTTTAAATTCATTTAATTCTTAGTTTTAAAAAAATACTTTAATTGATTTATGCTTGTAATTTATTAAATTAATAATTGATATCATGATTTTAATAAATAAAATTATAAGTATTATGATTTTATAAATACGTATTAATATTATTATGGATTATGATTTATGACTTTATGTAAGTTCAAATTAACAATTAAGTAGACCCTTAAGAAAAATATATTGTTGTTGTTGTTGTTGTTGTTAAGTATTAAAAAAAAATTCGAATACTGTAGAGTCTAACTTAATAAATAATATTATATTCTCTTACTGTGATTAGTTTATTATTATTAAATATAGACTTCAATTTTGAATTTTTAATTATATGGAATTTGACTAAAGGCATATAGACCCAAAAAAGTACATAGGCTTGAAAAAAGTATGCCAACCATTTGGTATACCCTCTTAAAAAATTAAAAGAAAAAAAGAAAAAAACTTATCGTGCTTTTTTTCTTAGGCGCAACACGTATGGCAAGTGTGGGCATGACATATGGTGGGCAAGGCATAGCATGAGCATAAACATGCATAAGCCTTCTTTTGTTGGCATGACTTATTGGCCATCTCTACTCTAGATCTTTTTTTTTTTTAAAGGAAAGTGGGGGTGGGCAAGCTCAAATTAATTTTTACCTCTCTCCCCACCCTTAAGGCTCGAACCCGAGTCCACACAAGTGAGAGGCGACAGATTGCACTGCCAACCAACTCAGCTACGCCCTTGGGAGCCACTCTAGATCTGTATATATAGTCTTAAAGGGTGAGAATTCCAATAATTGAAAGCTTTTAACTTCAGTATGAGACTTGTGCCTTGTTCTCTATGAATGAAATAGATTTGCTACTCTCTTCGTCAGTGGACGTAGGTCATCTTTAAGCTGAACCACTTAAAACTTTGTCTCTTGATTACTTGTTTCGATGTGATCTGATTGTGTGTGTTAATCATTGCTATTTCTTAATCTTTAATTATAGAATTCAATGAGATCTTGGGTTTGCTTCATTGATCTTTAATAAATTAAGGAATAGCAATCATCATGCCAAAAAGTTGATGTAATTCAAAAAGAGCAAATATTTATTAATTTTAAGTATTAGATTTGAGATATATATAGGAACTATGAAGGTTAAAGAAAGATGATTGTAATTTTTTTAAGATATGGTAAATTATTGGCAAACAAAATAAGAAATTTTGTTATATTAATTAAATATTTATTTATTTTAAGTATTATTTTTGAGGTAGACATAGAAATTATTAAGGTTAGAGAAAGATGTTTGTATGCGTTAGTGGATGTAGTAAATTAGTGGAAAAAATAATATGAAAATTTTTTATATTAATTAAATTAATTACATCGTAGATAGTTTAGTAATATAAGCTTTGGAAAAACATAAGTTTTCAAAATTTTTATTTTTGGGATACAAATAATACCAACCTAAAAGTACCGTACATAAAGTAGAAATAAGATAAATGGTACTAACGATGTCATGATCTAATTGTTTGATCATCATTATTATTCAAAATATTGCTTTCTCACAATTGATTTAATGATATGAATAGAAAAGCAGTATCGGATAGTACTCACACATAACACATCACATCAAATACCCATTATGAATAAATTTCTTCTTTTTTTTAATTAAAATAGAATCTTAGTTTTTCTATAGTTGATCATTATTGCAAAAGTACTCATACAAAATAAGAGAAATAACTTATTAACAAAATTAATGGCATCCCCCTATGGGGCAATCATAAATATAGTCTTTGTAAGTCTAGAGTAGTCAACATTGATGCTGTAGGATTAATAGAAAATGAAGCATGTAGGTTAGTTTCTTGGCAAGTCCTAGTGACTAAAATTAACATGCTTTCAGTGTTAGCCGCTACAAGCAAAGCTAAGATGATAAATTTAAGACTCAACAATTTTCTATTTCTTAATTGAATTGTAGAGTAATAAACAAAGGAGCAAAACTGGTAGTAAAGACAAATTTTAAAACACTTAGCAAGATTATATACACAAACAGTAATGTTATACGTATTATGAAATTTTATCTTATGTGCTCTATGACTGTGGTTAAGGCATTGATCGAAGTACTTGTAATTGGATTTTGTAGTTTTCAAAAGAATTATATCATATTTCATAGCCTATGCATGAACACCCAATTATGTCAACCTAGGCTACGAAAACGTTTAATAATTAATTGTGTAATTTTATTTTGGTGGATGAATTTGAGGAGTAACTTGAGAATTAGTTTATTATTTTCTAGAATTATATATATGTTTCCTTGGGTGAAAAAGAGCTAAATTAATACGTGAACTGTGAAATTAGTTAAGTTTGAGAATTACATGTATGTATGTTAGCATTTTACAATTTTATGTTCGTCGAATGAGTTTAGAAGAATTCGAAATTAATAAAGTGAAGCATATTTAGAATTGAATATCATATTTTCTTTTAAGAACTTATTGAAATTGAGATTTGTCTGCATTTTGACTTGTTTCTAGTATGATTTGCATGACCATGTCTTATTAAATGGATGAGAGTTATTAAATGTACCTCGATTTCAGATTACATGTTAATGCATCTGCATTTGAATCTCCACACTTACGTGGGATCTTGACAAAATTCCCTTCCAAATCGCTCCTATACTACCTGTCTTCCCACTTGAATGATATAGGACTTGATCGTGCTTCTCTTTGTGTAATCTCAGCTAGGAACAATTATGCAACAGGGGGTTGATTCTTGTTGAGTGGGAAGGCTGAATCGGGCGATCGCGGCGGTGATCATGATGGCATGAAGAGCAAGAAAGGCAAACAAAATGTCCCTACTGATGGTGATGAGAATGAACTGTCAGATATTTTTGGTGGTAGCTTGAACTGTTCGTTTTGTATGCAGTTGCAGAAAAGCTTGTTATTATAAGTACTAAGGGTGCGTTTGGAATTGAGGTGCTGTAACTTTTAAACTGTAGCTACTGTTATGGAAGAAATACTGTAACTGTAAAACAAAAGTTAGTAATATGTAATAAATATAAAATTTAAATAATAATTTTGACAAAATTATTAAAGATATAATAGATTTTCTATTATACAAGTGAAAAATCATATCAGCATAGTTTACATACTACAGCAGCTATTGTTTACCAAACACTTTAGTGTTGTAGCTTAAAAGTTATAGTTGTTCAACCTCAATCCCAAATGCATCCTAAGCAAGTTGAATTTGAATTTTTTCTTTTCTTTTATTTATTTATTTTTTATTATTCTTATTTTTCTACATTGCTGATGTGGGTACACTTTGTATTTTAAATTTTTAATTTTAATATAATTTTATTTTTTAAAGAGAGAATAGCTATTTTTTTCTTGATGCATTAGGTAGTATGGAACAACTTTGTGAACTATTTTATTTTCTAATTTTATCTTGATTTTTCACACGGGCTGTTTATTGACGGCTCTGCTTCAAATGATTAATGTAGTGTTTGTTGGTGAGTTTTTTCACTTATGAATTTTTTAATTAGTTCATAGATTTTCCTTTAGGGTTGATCCTTTTGTATCTATAATTGAAATCATTGACATTCAGTTAATTGTGTTATGTTATGCTAATTTTACTTGCAAACTTACCACTTTAAGTAGCTAAATCTTGCTTTTTATTTTAAGCCTTTTTAGTGATGTGCTTTGTATTTTTTATCTTTATCCGTCTAATCTAATATTTTTTATTGATAAAGATACCAATTCCTTTATTTATCATTTCCTCATTCTGCCTTATTATTATGTGTTTAATAACTTTGTATATTAGTTTTAGCATTTTGATAATGTTGTTAATTAGGCATTTTTTCTTAAGAGAAGCTTTAGATTAATGTGTTGTTCTCCATGATATCAACCTTATTTTACTAAGAAGTCTTTGTGTTTGAATTCTAAAAATTCCCTCATTTTACTAAGTAAATCTCATTATAGAGCAAAATAAGCGACAAGTGTGAAATGGGTATGGTTTAAACACTATTTGTACAATTTTTACGTTCCTGGAGGTCCAATACAATCATTCCTGGAGGGCCTTCAAAGATTTACCATTTTGTTCATGACCAGGACTGGTTGGATAAGGCCTATACTAGAGAGCGAGCAAAGAGGAAGGGGAAGGCTAATGCTACAAGTGGTAAGATATTTTTTTACATTACCTTTTGATCATTTTGGACCGATTCTGGTTGAAAACGATCTTGAGAGGAATCAAGGTGTGTTTGTTGGTGAATCATGGGAAGGGCAGGTGGAATGCCAACAATGGGGGGTGCACTATCCACCTGTTGCAGGAATAGCCGGCCAATCAAAATGCGGTGCTCAATCAATTGCATTTTTTAGAGGGTATGAAGATAATGAGGATCATAGAAAGTGGTTTCTCTACACAGGAAGGTAATTACAACACTAGAAATCAGTTTTTAGAGACTTAGTGGTCAATTTTAGGGATGGCAATAGATCGGATATGATCTAAATCCAATCAGATCGGATTTGGGTCGGTTTAAAATGGATTTGCATTAGATTTAGATATTGACATATGGTTTTAAAATGGATTTGGAATATGTCGAGAGCTATTTTAATATTTAGATTCAGATTTATATCCATTTATCTTTTAATTTAATTTAATTTTAAAATTTTCTTAATAACTGTGTAATTATAAATAATAATAAATTTCATTCATAGCATATTAGTGGTATTTACCATGTATTTAAAAATCTAAAAATTAAATATTAGTTTTGTAAATTTAAATGATAATAGGACAAAAATAATTAAGGTTAACTTGTCCTAAAGCATGCACATGTAATATTTAAATTGTAAGCCAAGTAATAGCACCAGAAAATTTATTTTATTATATTAGTCAAATAATTTTGAAGGAATATAGTTATTTCTCTCATATACTAGCACAAATAGTATGAAATTTTGATAGTACAAAATTGTCTCAGAATTAACTTTTAAAGGATATATTATTATCTTTCTTATTTGCTTGTTTTGCTCTAAAAATGTAAGTTGCAATATTTGTTAGATTTTTTTGGACAAATTATATAATTTAGTTTTTATCAATACATAAAAGAATAATAATTTTCATTCTCAAAAATTATTATTCTTTTATTGTTGAGTTTTAGAATTCATGATAGATCTAAAGCATATTTTGATTTTAAATTTTTTTAGATTTGGAGCATATATAGATGTTTATTTCTTTATTGGATTTGAATATGCAGCGAAAAATATGGATCCATGATGGATCTGATGTAGACACAGATCTTAGTTTTCACCTATATGATAAATGGTTGGCTAAAATCCAGTAATGCTAGCACTGGAACACTAATTATGGCTTGCTTTAGTTTCTTAAAAGTCTACGTCGCGGCTTTCCCCATTAAAAACTATCCTTCTTCAACTACTTTGCTAGAGGCCATGCTATGGTGTTATACCCCTTTATAAACTTTGGGTAGTGTCCGGTGAGCCCCAAAAGGCCCCTCAACTCTTTCAATGTCTTAGGTAAAGGCCATTTCAGCATTGCCACTATCTTAGACTAATATGCTAAAACCTCCTCAGTTATCACCACATGCCCTAAATACTCTACTCTTGTTTGAGCAAATAAATACTTCTTTTGATTGGCATATAATTGATGTTTTTGTAACTTTATCAACACTAACTCCAAATGACCCACATAATCCACCAAAGTGCAACTGTAGACCAAGATGCGTTAAAGAAAACGAGGACAAACTTCTTTAAATAGAGATGAAATACCTTATTCATTAATGGCTGGAAAGTGATCAGCTTATTTGTAAGGCCAAACGGCATAACCAGTAATCCATAATGTTCCTTGTGAGTCCGAAATGTAGTCCTATGGACATCCTTTAACCACACCCGAATCTAGTTATATCTCGACTTTAAATCTATCTTTGTAAACACCATCGCCCCACTCACTTAACAACTCATCAATCACCAAAATAGAAAACTTGTCAAGCACCATTTCCTTGTTCAAGGCTTGATAGTTAAATAAAATCTCCAGCTTCTATCTTTTTTTTTTTTTCACTAATAAGATCAAGCTCGAAAACGAACTCATGCTCGGTTGTATTATGTTAGCCTCCAACATGTCTTTATCTAGCCTTTCAATCTCATCCTTTTATATTTGGAGATACAACACTGGTAAGGGAGGCCTCTTCCTTTAACATTATCGCGTGCTCATGTTCTTATTGTATAGGTAGGCCATTGGGCTTTTGGAAAAACCCTTTAAATGGCTCCAACAACTGCTGAATTAGTTATGGAATAACCATTTATACCTCTGTCGATCCTTCTTCTTAGTTATATAGCTTCACTAAGAATCTCTGCCCTATATCCTAAATCGCCTTTATTATAGTTTTAAGTGACTCCAAGGTTTTGCATAAACTCAAACCACCCTGTAGCACTACCACCTATCCATTTATTCAAAACTCCATTTTTAATAGTTTTCAATTCACTTTTATCTCTTTTACCGATTGTAAGCACTTCATTTCTAAAATCACGTTTGTACTTCTTAAGTGTAAAGGAAGAAAATCCTTTATCACCTGAATGCATGGTAGTAGTAATATTAGCCCTTACATATTCCTCTACTTTTCTCTACCTCTCTAGTACCCATAACCACCCTAAAACTGCTGGTGTTCGTTAACATAGTCCCAACCAACCTATTACTCTATTAAAAATGAAATTATGGGTTGCACTATTGTCTATTAGCACCATTATATCTTGCTCCCTTATTCTTTCCCTTATCTTTATTGTGTAGTTTGGTGTAAACCACACTAATAAATTAAGTAAAACCTCAGCTATATCCAAATAAGGATGTTCTTTCTCCACCACCTCTTCTTCCTCGGCTTCTTTCTCACATTCCTTTTTATCACATATAGTTAGGACTTGTGGTGATTTGTCCTTACATAGATGCCCCGGTGAAAACTTCTTATCACATCGAAAGCACAACCCCTTCCCCCTTTTATCCTGAATCTCCATCTCTATGAGGCATTTAAAAGTCACCCTGGTCGTGCCCTACTAACCCAATCCTTTTAGGAATCTCTTTATAAACAAATTATTTGTGTTTTCTAACCTATCCGTAGTGTGTTTTGGAACTATTGCTAAAATCCCAAGGTCTGGGTTTTCTGTCTTACCAATGTTGTGCTGTTTTGGTATGAAAAACCAATTGAATTACTTATATTAACCCATTATGCTGTGTTTTTATCTTTAATCATCTGCGCCAACTCAATTGTCTCTTCTAACCCTTTCGAACTCAACAAGTGTAGTGCGACTTAGATTTTTGGCTTTAGTCATTTCTTAAAATTCTCGTCTAATAATGCCTCTGCGATTCTCTCTAGATGGCCCAATAGTAACTCAAACTTATCCTATACTCTATGGTTATTTTTTCCTAGGTCAAGGTAAAAGACTACTCATGCAAATCTCTCTCTTATGTGGCCCGAAACCTCTCCAACAACTGGTTATTAGTTTTTCCCCATGATCTCAATGGTTATTGTTGTTTTTGCCATTTAAACCACATAAGGGCCTTTTCATCCAAGCATAACACTTATGCCATTAATATTTTCCTTTTCTAAGAGTCCATTAATGGTGAAATAACACTATACCTTATACACCCATATACAAGCATACTTACATTTGAAAATGGGCACTTTTAGTTTCTTTACCTTAGAATCTGCCCCACTCAATTTCCTGCCATCAAAGGTCTTTAACCTCCTAAATCTACTTAAGTTTCAATGAATCCTAAAGACCAAGCCCAAAATCCGACTTGCCCAGGTCGTGTGTCACCCTCAAATGCCATTGAGTGACCACTACGCGCTCTATTTTGGTGTCGATATGCCTATTCCTTACCCTAAGCTACCTTCTCTGACCATGTAACCCTCAAATCCACCACTCTCAGTCACAACCTAGCTTTCTCCGCCATGCCTGACGTTAGAAAAGGCTCTTCTAGGTTGTTAATCTCGGCGGCCAACCTTACCACCATTGAATCTACCGTGACTCGTTGCCTCTAGCTGTGTGAGATTGGTGTTTTCAGCCCTTCACCCTCTACGCTGCCTCTGACCACAGGTCTTGTACCTTCGGATCTTTCTCCTACCACGACTCCATGGCCCGTTGATGTTGCCCTTGGTGGGTTGAAATAGAGTTCCATCAATTTCAGTAACATGGCTTCAAGAGAAGAAAATTGTTGTTGAACGTAGTTAAATTGCTCATCAATGGTGGCTATAAACAATCTAACTTCCGCTTTGAATTTCTCTTTAAGTGCATCAACCTTATCCACTACCATTGTTCTAGGATTGTTGCTCTGATACCACTTTAATAGGGTTCAGGGTTACATTAGGGATGATTTTTATTAATTGAATAAAAAAAGAACAATCTTGACATATTAATTGAGAGGTAGGTCAATTGCTCCCAAAACTCTTAATTATTTCTGATACTTGATAAAACTTACCATAAACTCTAAATGACTCCTTAATCTCTTATTTATATCTAAACCCTAATTAATGAATAAGTAAAATTACTAAAACTACCCTTGCCCCTTTATATTTGAACTTAATATAATTTTTCATTGGTCTAACATCATCAACGAAATACAAACTGACAAGGGCAA
This sequence comes from Luvunga scandens, assembly GCA_030449905.1. Taxonomy (NCBI): domain Eukaryota; kingdom Viridiplantae; phylum Streptophyta; class Magnoliopsida; order Sapindales; family Rutaceae; genus Luvunga; species Luvunga scandens. The sequence goes on from JASUUG010001266.1 coordinate 654,596, forward strand.
ATAAAGAAGAAGGTTGATGTAGAGGGTTCCTTAAGAACAAATAATGGACAGGAACTAGGCTATAATTATAGCTTAGAAGCCTAATAGTGGCTTAGATGTAAATTCTGAAGCTGGCAAAGTTCAAGCAGGAAATTTGAAAGTTGGTCACAAGGACACAAATGCTAAAGAAGTAATTAAAGAAAAGAATGATTTACCAACTATCCATCTTCTCATGCCTTTAGTTGATAAAGATAATGCCTGACTTTTTGATTAGTCAGGTAACTCTAGCTTCGTTGGCCTACGAAAGTTTGTTAAAAAAGAAATATTGCATGAATAGACTAGTTAGTTTTTCATATACTTTTTGTCTTACACAGGTTTCCTTTAACTTTCTTTTCTTTTTAGCTTCTTTAACTGTATAGAGATGTCTATTCACATGTTTCGTCCTTGAATGCTACAACCTCTCTTACATATAATAATTTAAGTTCAATATAGTGAAGTTACATGATATAAGTCCTGTAGTTTTTCAATTTTTCCTTTGACCTTTTTGAGTGTTTTTCTCTCATAACAGTTAATTGATTTGAAATACTCTGAAAAAAAAGTATGCAATATTATGTTGTGGTTCTATCTTCGAAGTTTAATCATCAGTCTAGGAATTGGACAAGTTAAAAAAACAGGTATCTTACCGACCTATTATTAGGATAGAGACATATAGTGTTGACAGCTTGATAGTTCATATAGTGATGTCTCTTATTCTCGGGCGATCAAAATTCTTGAACATTTCTTGTATTATAAAGTATTTTCTTTCATAATTTGGTCTTCAAGTACCCATAAAATAAAATTACTTATTACATTATATTTACAGCTAAAGCAATAGTCAAACTTCATTTTGTCTCTGTCAATCCCTTTCATTCTACATTTTTAATCTTGTTATTTATAAAAATATATATGCAAATAAAGTCACTTATAGTCCTATTACCGTAAATCATTTTAGCCTTATAAATTAAACATAGTTTTGTAAAAGTGTCTTTCTATAAGACATGAGTTCATTTTGACTTTGTTTTTCCTATTAAATTAGTAAGCCAGTTTCCGCTTGTCTTCTCTCACATTGATTATTAGAGAAATGTTTCTTTGTGATCTATCTATAATTCTATATCTATAGATTCACTACTACAAAAAAGAATATAGATGATGTTTAAACTAACATTATGATGGCGAACTGAACTAAAGTTAGTCATCTTCGCAACAGTCATCTAAAAGTAGGTACAAAAGATGACATATAAAAAGAGTCATCTAATAAATATTATAGATGACTATTTTCTTAAAAAAAAATCATTTAATGTTGTAAAGAGCCGTGTTTAGTTTTAACGTCGATGACTTACATCTCAAAACAACAGTCATCTAATGTTGTAAAGAATCGTGTTCGATATTAACATAGATGACTCATTTCTCTAAAAAAAAAATCATCTTATGTTGTAAAAGAACTATCTTTTCTTCAAGTATAAATGATTGATTTTAAGTAATGTATGTCAATAATAGTAGTCACCTTAATATGAATAGATTATTGAAAATTTGAAATCATTGTCATTATTATTATTATTTATGCTAAATTGAAGTGCAATAAATATTTTTGAAAAGCAGCAGTATAAAATAAATATTCATTAAGCAATTGTAGTAATCATATATAAATCTGGTACCTTACAAACAATACTAAAAAATACTTTGTCTTTACAATTTCTAAATTAAAGTAACTATCCATAACTCATTTTTCTTAAAAGAAAGATATTACATTCTTCACAAGAACAACAAAATGTAACTAGCCATCAATTGGCTACTCCAATAATCATGCCAAAGCTAGAGAGAGTTGGAGTGTGAAACCTCTAGACGAACCTTTCTTGATTACAATGTCAAAATAATTGAAATAATTTCATATATCTTTTTAATGTCTTACTCGAAACAAGGACAACAACAAAAATGCAGATAAAAAATAATACTATTCATTTACTAACCTTGCAAAGTCATTGTGCTACAAAATTTAACAAAAAATGGTCTACCATATGTACTCTGCCCACTCCATTCTCACTTCATCAATATCCTTTTGGGTGTAATTATTTCATCCAACAAACTATATATCACGTACAAAATAGTGAATATTAATACATGCATCAACCTTATGAAATCTATATATTTTAAAAGGATAAGGAAATGACTACCAAGTTTTTTTATTAAATCATCTTAGTTTTCAATGATTTCCTTCATAAATCTTATGACATAATATCCACATTCAACATCTGTAGTTTGTTGAGGACATTGCACATGAGTTTTGAAGTAATTAATGTCATGCACATATGTAAATAAATTTAAACTGAACATATATATGTACAGCTTCATATATTAAAAGATATAATTTCAAGCTATTTACTTTCATTAAAAAAGTGTAGCATCTTTATTGTGGGCCTTTCACTTTCGTGCTTTAATCTATCTCTAATCATGTCGTGTTTTTAAGGCCCATATACTTAAAATTCTCAACTCAGCCTAACTCGTGTGCATGGCACGGCATGCCACCTGCCTTAATGGAACGTGCTCTTGTCATGTTGTTGTTGTGCAAATTTTATTGAACTCGCAAGCGTACGAATCTATTGTAGAATAGATCAACGGTAACGAGTGTCGATCCCACAAGGAGGTGGATTTTAATTGATTATAGAATTAATTTTCTAAGTGGGTGATTTGATTTATAATGAAAATGATGTAGGCTATCTATTAATTTAAATTAAAATGGTAGGAACAAACTATTAAAATGAAGTGTTTGGATCTCCAGATCTGTACTCAACATGCACCATTGGCTTAACATTCATTATTAGTACCAATTAAATCATGAAGGGGGATTTTCCACTCGTTATGAACCTCACTCTAATAAATATGGTGCTAAGTGCTTACCGTGCCAAATAGTAGTAACCTTGCCTATGGAGGTAGTTACACCAGCCGATATCTAGACAAGATTATTACTATATGTCTACGAAAAGTCAAAACATCCACATAAATTAAAGGGAAAGAAAAAGTAAATTTACCAAATTAAGCCCATGGAGCATGTTGAGACTTCACCTTCAACCCAAACTTGAAAGAAAATTAGCTACTCATAATTGAATTAAGGGTAAAATGAGAATTTTATTAAAATACGTAGAAAATACAAGATGGAGATGAAATTACAAAAAACGGAGCTAAAAAATAAATTCAGGGGTGTTAAATTAGGGAGGGAGCCCCTTTTTTATAGAAACAATGAGTAAATCATGGCCATCAGATTAAAACAATTTGGACGCTCAGGATTGCGCCACGTGGCAAGTTCTTACTAGATGGAACACATCATCAGGGCTGTCATTCCGTGTATATGCATGTATCGTACGCACGTTTTTTTGGTCCACTAATATACTGCCACGTCGCTGGTCAATGCCACATCATCATTTTAGTCCAATAAGATCGTGACACGTAATCAGTCAACACCACATCATCAGTCAATGCCACATAAGCGGTCAATATCACATCATTCGTCCAATCAAATGCTGCCACGTCATCATACAGTATAGGTAAATAGTGCCGTGAACAATACCGTATATGTGAAGAGTATAATTTGTCTTTTTATGCTCCTTATAAAGTTTTCAACTGTCCTGAGTTTAAAATTGCTGTCCGTTTTTCTATCTGATCTTTTGTTCATTGTGAAATGACCATGATGTCCCCTAAAATACATAAAATAATTAATTAAAATAAAACATATATAATTAAATCACAAGGGACTTAAAGACATAAAAGTAGGAATGTTAGTGAGACTTGAAGTGTAAAATGATGATTTTCTTCGTTATAAATACACACTTTCTAGCACTCAACACACCCCCCAAACAGCTTGTTGCTAGTCCCTAGCAAATTAAGTGAAAACAAAATTTAAATAATGATTTTTTTAAAAAAAAATAGTTATATTTATTCAATCAGACTAATGATAACAATCAAATAAAAGTATAAGCATTATCTCTAGTCTAAAGAAATATCATCCCAACATCAACTCTCCACATGAATCAGTCCAGAAAACTCACAGCTATAGTAATTGAGTCACTTTCAAGAATGACTTGTCAAACCCCAAAATCTCACTGGTAGTAGTAATACGCTCACAAAGAAATTAAACAAAAAAATAATCACTTCAGTGAATGGTAAATTGAGTTAAAATAATAAAGAAGTAATATCACACTCTCACCAAGGTGACAAAAATATGTCCTCAGCTTAGAAATAGTACAAAAATGCTAATCAAACCAATGTAGTCATCATTTTTTTTAATAATATGCACTACTACATCTTTTCAGCTCATATAACCAATTTCTATTTCAGACTATAGTTCCCTAAAATCAAGAAGGACTTTTATTAGGACGTAACGTAAGTTAGGGACATGGCTAACAAAGAAAGGAAAATAGGAAAAACAAAATATATGTTTGAAAAATAAAAAATTTTGGAGATTGTTAGGTGCTTTTCACTTGAATTCTTTTTTTTTATTATTATTTTATTTATCTATTTATACACACACACACACACAGATATATATATATATATATATATATATATATATATATATATATATATATATATATATATATATATATATATATATATTTATTTATTTATTTTATAGCACCTTTTTTCATGAATACAAAATTATTTCTATTTTCAAACATAAATAGATGGTGGGAAATACAAAATATAAGTTGATATTCTACATTGGAGTAGGACAAGATAATAGGTTACCAAAGAAGAAAAAGTCTTTTTATTTTATTTTATTTTATATATTTTATTTTATTTTATCTTTTTAAAGGCTCAAAGGAGTTAACTATGGATACATATTAATAGAGTTGGCTGGAAAGGCTCAAACGGATCAAAGATGACATTTCTTTTATCTTTTAGAGTTCTAAATAATCTTCCATATCTACTAGTTAGATGGACCTTCAGATGTAGCAAAACACTTTTTTTTTTTGGAACATTAACTCCAAGGTAATTTAGAGATAATGTATAAAACAATAAACTGCTAAGTTGAATGAAGAATGAGCAAAAATGGTTGCTCTCAAAGAAAAATGATAGGCTCAAAAACTCACTTGGAATTTATTATGGCATGTGCATTCTTTCAAACAGCTTATATTTGTCTCCAACATCAACATGTAGAGTAACAAACATGGTGTAACATAACTCAAGATCAAAGATAATACAAATACTTAAATTTGAAAGTTATCATGTCATCTAATATGAAAAGATTACACTTTTTTTTTTTAAATTCAACCCCTAAACATATCTTAGTCATGAAAATTATACATGCAAAATGATGAACATAGAGAAACTAATTGGTAAAAGAAGTTAGAAAAATCACACTTACAATGACTGTCAAAGCTTAAAAGAAATGTCTGAAATTTTTTTTTTATACGAAGATGCGTTTCTAGAGTCACTACACTCCATATTCAGCCATCTTTACCTTAAAAATTTAGCCACAATTAGTTTCTACAACAAAAATTAGTAAAAACTACACCAAGATTGAGATATTCCACAATTATCAACTATTCTCTCCTTCCAACCAGAACGAAACATTGTCCTCAATATTGGAAAGAAAATAGGGTTTAAAAGACATTACCTGGGTGCCGCATCACAAAAGAAAATATTTACAAGTGGAGAGTTAAATCTAATTTGCACTTCTTACTATGGTTACTGTTACCATCATTAGTTGACCATTCCAACACGAGGGTCTTGTGATCTGGCTCAGGTCTATAAGCTTGTAACAGATCAAGTAACTTATTAGTAGTATGAGCACAAATAAAGATTTTTTTCGCTGTGATAGGAATGAAATGATTTTTTATTGCATGGTTAAGAAATGTAATAAAGCCATCATAAAAGTTATTGACATTTAACAAACCGATGGGTTTCTAATGAATGTTCAGATGAGCCCAAGATGCTAATGTGATTAGAGCTTCTAGAGTTGTAAGATCTCCTGGTAGGAAAATAAAAGCATCAGCATGATTTAGCATTTCCGTTATTCTTTTTTGCATACCTTAGACGACTAACTCTTCTCCAGTTGGTGAGTCAGACACACAGCCCAACGGTTTTAGGCTTCTTAGGATGATGCCTAACACTTGGCTCCCTCTGAGATAAGCAGCTTTTGAGACCAGTTTTGATAACCCTCAGTCACCTTCTCCATATATCAAATGTAAATTTCTTTCTGCTATGCGTTGACCAAGGTCTATGACTGCCTCAACGAACTCTTTATGTTTGCCATAGTTAAATCCAGAGAGCACACAAATGTTCTTGAATTGTTTATTGGGAGTAGTTGCCATTGGGATGCTTCTCAAAAATAATTTGTGAGTTTAAAAGAAAAGGATCATATATCAAGGATCTTGGTGACAATGGTTTATAGCTGTTTATGAGATAACATGTCTGTGTCAACAAACACGTAAAGCACATGGCTCAAGAGTAAAAAAGGAAATAGTAAAAAGAAAAGCAAACAATTATTAAAGACAAGATGCAATTAATGAAGCAACAGTGAAATAAAACAGCAGTAAAATAACAGTAAAAGGATATTTACAAGTAGTTGTGATTGTGGCTCACATCTTCCTCTGGTTTTACGTCCAAAAACGGCTTGAACGCCCTCTATGGGTTAATGATAGGCTTCCCATCCAGTTTTCTTATAAAGTAGCAAACATGGTCGTTTATAGTCAGATTCCCAAGACTATATTGGACATGCTCTTTCTGAAATAATGGCCATAACTGGAGAATTGCTCTTTGTACGTATCTACTGGGATACGTTTCAAGAGACAAAATGACATCATACAATGACTCTTTATTCAAGCCATCCCTAATGAATTAAATCTTATCTTTCCTGTTATCAGACATCTTTCCGAAAGAGCAAGGATTTTTATCGCATTTCATCCTGGCACACTTATGATAATCAACATGAAGTTTTTGAGTTCTTCGTTTTCTTGAGTAATTTCCTTTACCACAACCAGGCATGTATGCAATAAATTTAGGAGGCAACTCACCTGCCAAACGTACTTTGGCCTCGATTAACCAACTGATGTCAGTAGGGATGTTATTTCTCATAAGCAATCGCATGCATTCGGACTGAGCTTTATAGATTGTAAGGAGGACATTTTGAAGAAGTGAAGAAAATAGCTTGTGAAGCCTTGCTAGAATCGCGTTTCTGTCCATACCTTCTTTTCAGAATATCAGTTATTATGGGAAATTGAAGTAACTGACTTTGATTGTCACGGAGTACCATTGTCCGCCACTTAGCCGGGGTAACAAACTAATGAGCACAAAGAAAAAAAGAAAAGAAAAGAAAAGAAAAAATAATAATTTCACAATCGTCCTCTTATTGAGTTTACCTCAAGTTCTATTTGGGTGTCGTAGATACTTCCCTCAATTTCTTTGAGTTGTCTTTCTAGATCTTTAATGTGGGATACCAACTCTGGAGGTTGTAGCTTCTAAATACAACGTGTTTTATAAAATCGTATCTGGCTTCTCAGATGAGATTGTACACGTTGAAGTTGTCTGAGAATGTTTAAGAGAATCTGTCTAGTTGAGGCACACATGGTTAGAAGTGATAAAAGAAAACTGAATGATTAAATAAACACACTTTCCCAAAAATTTAAATTACTAAAAATAAGAAAGAAATAAAAAAAATCTCAGTTCAATTTTGGTGGGTCACTCAAATGGATTTCGGTGTTTTTTTCATGTGGTTGGCACTCTAGATATGGATTTAATCTTTGACCATTAACTTTTAAAGTTACACCGTTCTTTGGATCCTTAATTTCAATTACTCTATGTGGAAAAAAAGTGTGAACTATAAATGAACCAGTCCATCAAGAGCGTAACTTACTTGGGAATAGGTGTAAGTGAGAATTGAATAAAAGTACTTTCTGACCTAGAGTGAAAGATTTTCTCATAATTTACTTGTCATGAAAGACTTTCATTCGTTGTTTGTAAATCTTGGCATTTTCGTATACATCATTACGAATTTCTTCAAGTTCTACCAACTGTAATCTTCTTTCTGAGCTAGCTTGTTGCATGTCAAAGTTGAATTTCTTGATAGCCCAGTATACACGATGCTCGAGTTCTACAGGTAGGTGGCAAGCTTTTCCATATACTAGCCTATAAAGTGACATCCTAATTGGGGTCTTGAAAGCTGTTCTATATGCCCATAATGCATCATCTAGTCTTAATGACCAATCTTTTCTGTCTGATCTCACCGTCTTTTCTAATATGTGCTTTATCTCTCGATTGGAGATCTTAACTTGGCCACTGGTTTACGGATGATATAGGGTCGCCATTTTGTAAGTAATGGAATACTTTTTCAAAAGAGTTTTGAATGATTTGTTACAAAAGTGGGCTTTACCATCACTGATTATTGCTCGAGGGAATCCAAAGCGTGAAACAATGTTACTTTTCAAAAATCCAATCACCACCTTGTGATCATTGGTTCTACATGGAACTACTTCTACCCATTTCGATACGCAGTCAACAGCGACCAATATGTATTGATGGCCAAAAGAAAGGGGAAAGGGTCCCATGAAATCAATACCTCATATATAAAAAATCTCAACCACTAAAATTGGGTTTAATGGCATCATGTTCCTTCGTGTAATGCTGCCTATCCGTTAACACCTATCACATCTAGAGCAAAAAATGTAAGCATCTCGAAATATAGTTAGCCAATGGAAACCACAATGTAAAATTTTAATAGCTATTTTCTTAGTGCTGAAATGGCCTTCACAAGCTTGTTCGTGGCAGAATGAAAGGATATTTTGAAATTCATTTTCTTGGATACATTTTCTGACAATTTGATCTGCACAATACTTGAACAGATAAGGGTCATCCCAGAAGAAATTCTTTATTTCTGCAAAAAATTTGGCCTTATCCTGTTTAGTCCAATGCTATGAAAGTTTACCTGTAACAAGATAGTTAATTATATCAGCATACCATGGTAATACTTTTACACTCTTCAATTGTTCATCTGGAAATGATTCATTTAATGGTAATGGTTCTGTAATTGTATCAAAATTGAGACGAGAGAGATGGTCTGCCACAACATTTTTTGTGCCCTTTTTATCCTTGATTTCAAAGTTAAATTCCTACAAAAGTATCACCTAACGAATTAGTCTAGCTTTTGTATATTTCTTTGTGAGAAGATATTTAAGGGCAGCATGATCTGTGAAAATAATTATTTTATAACCAATGAGATAAGATCAAAATTTCTCTAATGCAAACACTACTGCTAGCATTTCTTTTTCAGTGGTTGAATAGTTTAATTATGCATAATTCAATGTCATACTAGCATAGTAAATGACATGGGAAATTCGATCAACTCTTTGTCCTAATATTGCTCCTACTGCATAATCAGATGCATCACACATGAGCTCAAATGGTAAGTTCCAGTTTGGGGGCTAAATGATGGGTGATGATGTTAACAACTGTTTTAGTCTCTCAAATGCCACAAGACATAAATCATCAAAGACAAAAGGTACATCCTTAGCAATTAAATTGTATAAGGGTCTAAAAACTTTGTTAAAATCTTTAATGAAACGTCTGTAAAGACCCGCATGCCTAAGGAAAGATCTTACTTCTCTGACTGTTTTAGGTGGAGGAAGATTGGAAATGAGATCTACCTTGGCCTTATTAACCTCAATACCTTCGCTCGAAATGATGTGACCGAGAACAATACCTTATTTTACCATAAAATGGCATTTCTCCCAATTTAGGATCAAATTCTTCTCTATGCATCTCTGTAGAACTAGTGTTAAATGATGTAAATATTGATCAAATGAATCACCAAAAACAGAAGAGTCATCCATAAAGACTTCAAGGAATCGTTCAACCATATCAGAAAAAAATGCTTAATATGCATCGTTGAAATGTAGCAGGTGCATTACATAATCAAAATGGCATTCTCATATATGCAAAAGTGCCAAAAGGGCAAGTGAAAGTGGTTTTCTCTTGATCTTTTGGTGCTATGGGAATCTGATTATATCCTGAGTAGCCATCTAAGAAGCAATAAAATTCATGACCTACTAATCTATCAAGCATTTGATCGATAAATGATAAAGGAAAATGGTCTTTACACGTGACAGAATTTAACTTTCTATAATCAATACATACACGCCATCCTGTAGTCACTCTAGTAGGTATTAATTCATTTTCAACATTGGTAACTATTGTGACTCCTGACTTTTTGGGCACAACTTGCACAGGATTGACCCATGAACTATTAGAAATGAGGTAAATGATACCTGCGTCTAATAGTTTAAGGACTTCAGTTCTAACAACTTCTTTCATGTTATGGTTAAATCGACGTTGCATTTCTTTGGTAAGTTTAGCATTTTCATCACGGTAAATGTAATGCATACAATCCACTGGGTTTATACCTTTTATGTCGGCTATAGTCCATCCTAATGCTCCTTTGTGCACTTTTAAAACTTCCAACAACTTACATTTTTGTTCGTTATTCAGGGATGATAAATTATTACTAGCAGAGTGTTTTCTTCTCTTAAAAACGTATATTCCAAAGTGTCAGGTAATTGTTTAAGCTCGAGTTTTGGTGGTGATTCTGATGATGGACTCAGTTTCTTCTTTGATGGTGCTAGTTGTTCCATTTTTTACTTCTATTTATTAGTGTCCATGGATGGTGTTGAATCAAGTAAGGCGTTAACCTCATCTATTGATCTATCAATATCAAAATCCAAACCAAAGTGAGTTAAACATGTTTGTAAAGGGTCATCATTAAAGTTTGAAAGAAAAGCATTATCAATTAATTCTTCTATTAAATCCACATCAACAATTTCATCATCTGTATTGTGAGGTTTTTTAGCAATGTTGAAGATATCTAGCTCCATCGTTATATTGCCAAAGGACAACTGCATATTTCCAGTCCTGCATTGAATGTGAGCATCGGCAGTTGCAAAGAAAGTTTGTCCTAGGATAATGGGGATGTGCTTCCTCGAATCCTGGACTGGTTGAGTGTCAATTACAATGAAATTAATAGGAAAATAAAACTTATCTACCTATATAAGCACATCCTCCACAATACCACGAGGATTTTTCATAGACCGATCTGCAAGCTGTAACATCACTGGAGTTGGGTGTAATTTTTCCAATCCAAGTTTCACAAATACTGATTAAGGCAACAGATTTACATTAGCTCCTAAGTCCAACAAAGCATTCTCAATCATGTGGTTCCCTATACTACATGAGATAGTGGGGGAGCCTGGGTTTTTGTATTTTAGAAGAATTTTATGTTGGAATATACAGCTAAAGTTTTCTGTTAAAAAAGCCTTCTTTTGAACATGAATGTTTCTCTTTTTAGTACAAAGGTCTTTAAGAAACTTGACATAAGATGACACTTATTTTATAGTATTAAGCAAAGGGATGTTAACAATTACTTGTGGATTTTTCCTTCTTTGCTTTAACTAACCTTTGAGGAAATGGAGTTTTAAGAACGTATTCTCGTGGGTTGATTTCTTCTTTCTCCTCTGATGATGAGTCTTCTGCGTTCACTGATACAATTTGAGTTATTTTTTTCACTAGCATTTCCATTTTGTTGTCGATTTCTTTTCCTTTTTACAAGGTCATGATGGTTTTGACCTCCCCATGCTGTTGAGGTAAACTGGTACTTGCTTTATACACTCCTTTAGGATTAGGCATTGGTTGATTTGGGAATTTGCCTTTCTCAACAGTCATTGCCAAGGTCTGAATTGAAGAAGCAAATTGTCCCACCATTTTTTCAAGGTTTGAAATTGATTGGGTTTGTGAGTTGAAGCCCGCTCTCATCTCATTTCACAATTCATTGCTCGATTGTAGAGTGAGTAAGATTCTTGAAATTCTGAAATGCATCTTTCCATGGTCTAGGTTAAGAATAGTTTGGGTTCTGATTATATGGTCTAAATGGTGGTTGAGAGGCTTGAGGATTTTGAGGAATTGTTTGCATTAGTGGAGCTAGAGCTGGAGTTGCTGGACCATTCTGTTGGAATCCTTGAGACTATGAAAAATTGGGGTGGTCTCTCAATCCAGGATTGTACGTGTTTGAGTAAGGGTTGTAATTTGATGGCTTTCTCATTACACCTATGGCATTGGCTTGATCTGAGTATGAGTCCTGGTCATGTGGCTCCGTCAATTTAGCACCTGTTTGTGTGTGCGAAATGTTTTTTCCAGTTCAAAATCTATAGGCTCAAGATTAGGTAATTGTGACCTACGACCATGCATGCAAAGAGAAAAAAAATGTTAACAAAATTAATAAAAATAAAGAAGAAGGAGAAATTATGATATTAACCTTATCACGTTTTTGTAGTCTTGCTATGAAAACAACTCAAGTGCTCTATAAAAAAATAATAATAAATGCGTGAAACAAATTACGGAATGGAGACAATAATGACTTTTTGTACCAATCCCCACAGATGGTGCCAAAATGTTGATGCAAAAATCTGGTAAAAACCCTGACCCTGTAACAACACTTCTCTTGTCCTTTAATCTCGTGTTCAGCAAGAACAACTCTTGTTTTGTTCTTGCTCGAACCAGAAAAACAGCTTGACCATGACCAGAGAACCTGCACCCGCAATAAACAGTTAGAGGGCACTGAAATTTTTTCCAGCGAAAGCCCTTCGACGCTAAAGTTAGTGATCGGGCTTTTTTCTAGGAAAAACTCAGAACAACCCTCAATAGCCTTATAGACAATTTAACTTAAAAGAAAACGATTAAGATTCAGTGAGAGAAAGAGAAAGTGGGAGAAAGTTTTTTTTTTTGCCTCCCCATTTTACCTTTGTGTTTGGGGAATGAAATTAGGCGACCATATATCTTCTAAATAAAGGGTGAGCCAAGAATTGAAGGACTTTTTTGGAAGTATTCTTGATACTATGAGCAGACCTACTCGGCTAAGAGGTCATTGTGGTCGTCATATAAAGACCACCTTGACTAGAGGTTTAATAAGGTAATTATGAGCAGGCAACCTCGTCATATGATTACCAGGAATTCTGGTCATAAGCAGTCCCAAAATTGAAGGCAATCATGGTCAGTAGCACATGTATCTTTTGGGAAGTACGGACATAATGAACTCTTATTGTCTTTTGGTTTCCAATTCATATTCCTCTTCGTTAATGGATTCTTATCCTCTTATAGGCGAAAAATAAGGGGAAATATAGGGAACCGAGGGTGGGGGCCAATCTATAAAAACAGGGAAGAATAAAGGTAAAGGGAGGAAAAAAGGAGAAGCTCTTACTCTCTCTCACTCTCTCTCATTGAATCTTAATCGTGTACTGTTGAGTTAAATTGTTTATACGGCCATTAAGGGCTGTTATGAGTTTTTCCAAGAAAAAGAGCTGGATTACTGACTTGAGCGTTGGAGGGTTATCATCGGAAAAACTTGGGACTGGTACATTAAGCAATCATTTGTTGCATTATTGATTCATTTCGTAGTTCTTTAAGTCCAAAGATGGTGGAAGTTTTGATATGTTCACAAAATTAGTTACGTTAGAATTTGTGTTGTAATATGGTTAATATTTAAGGATAAAGTTATTGTAAAATCTATTATTTATAATTTTTTATCCACTATATTTTTTCATATTTTAATGTTAATTTAATAATTATTAATAATAATTAATAATTATTGTAATTTTGATATAATTAAATTCATTAAAATAAAAAATATTTTGATTATAAAATTCAAACCAAACCCAAATGGATTGGTTTGGGTTGGGTTGAAAATATTTGGGTTGGTTTGGATTGGACCCAAATTTTTATAGTTTGGTTTGGATTAACTTAAAATCCAACCCATGTCCATCCCTACTACAAGCAAAGCTAAGATGATAAAACTAAGACTCTAAACAATTTTCTATTTCTTAATTGAATTGTAAAGTAATAAATAAAGGAGCAAAACTGGAATTAAAGACAAATTTTAACGCTTGGCAAGATTACAAATACAAACAGTAATGTTGTGCGTATTATGAAATTTTATCTTATGTGCTCTATGACTGTGGATGAGGAATTGATCGAAGTACTTATAATTGGATTTCGTAGTTTTCAAAAGAATTATATGATATTTCATAGCCTATGCATGAAAACCCAATTATGTCAACTGAGGCTACGAAACGTTTGATCATTAATTGTGTAATTTTATTTTGGTGGATGAATTTCAGGAGTAACTTAAGAATTAGTTTATTATTTTCAAGAATTATATATATATATATATACTTGGGTTAAAAAAAGCTACAATCATAAATTAATACCTGAACGGTGAAATTAGTTAAGTTTGAGCATTACATACAAATATTTATGTTAGTATTTTACATATTTTATGTTCATCGAATGAGTTTTGAAAAATTCAATATTAATAAAGTGAAGCATATTAGAATTGAATATCATATTTTCTTTCAAGAACTTAGTGAAATTGAGATTTGTCTACATTTTAACTTATTTTTAGTATGATTTGCATGACTATGTGTTATTAAATGCATGAGAGTTATTTAATAATGTGAAATAAATAAATAAAACATATAAATAATCAAATGCAGGACCATCCACCTTGTCAAAGTTTCTTTCGGGCGCATCAACGTAATTCGAAAGGAAGTTAATTCCATCCATTTTCAAAAGCCCCATGTTACCAAATTGGCCCTAGTGAGTAGTGATAAATAGTCCTCGCGTCATAAAATGAGATGTCATTAAAGAACTTGAATATCTGAGATTTAAATAAAAAAAAAATAAAGTAGCTGATTCTTTTTATTCAAAACAAAAATATAAAAAGGAAACAATTAAGATTAGAACTCTATTTTGTAGTACATATACTACTAATTAGGTACTTATCAAATAAGAGAAACAACCTCAAGTCCTCAAGTTTTTTTTTTGTTTAATGGTTTTGATCTTCTGAGGTTTACGTAAAAGTTCGAATGTGCCCTCAATAATATTGAGTACACCATCACAATCTTATATCAATAAAACTAGAACGAAGATGAAAGAAAAACTCAAAGTACGATGAACTCAATCAAGGCCATTAACAAAGAGAGAAGCAAAAGCTTCCATTTGTGGTATCTCCAAAACAACACCAACCTCAACAGCACCGCCGCCGTTTCTACTCTCTACCAAATAAATAGATCCAACACGATCTAACATAATCTCCACCCTTTTCGGCTTCCCCCACCCAAAATCTGACCCGTAAACATCAAAACGATTTGACCCTGATACCGAAACCGCTACTCCTTCCCAAGTTTGTCCTCTAGCCTCTTTCATAGGTTTCAATATATTCAAAAGCTTCTCCTCTGATCCTTCAATGACTTCCCTATTCAGCCCTTTGACCAAATCACTTAACTTGTTCGCAACAAATGCAATCCCCTTTTCCGAATCCACGACATCACTTGCTTTTACCGTCGTACCATGCCCCATAACACAGTTACCAAAATAATTAACTGGAAGAGGAGGATCCAACCGGCTCCTACAATCAGCTCCGACCCCCAACATAACAGGTGTTTCACCTTCTACTCCCACTGCTTTAACGAGGCAAACGTAGACATAAGCACATGTAAGCACATAAGACGATAAATGAAGTTCTTTTGCTTGTCTTATAAGAACCTCATTTCCCTCTACCTTGTCCCTCAGTTTCTTTATGTCTTCACGGGTCAATTCGAAACTCTTTCGAACCAGGGTGGAATATGCTTTCGGAACGGGCAAACTAACGAGCTTCAAGCTTCGCTTGTCGGATTCAAAAGCCAGCCAGTGGTTCGCATAAACCACATCCAGTCCTTTCGGATCTTTGATGAGAGTCCGGTCAAAGTACGGGATTAGCTCGGTGGGTAATAATGTCGAAGAATTATTAAGTTTTTGTTGTTCCATTTGAATTAGTTGTTTGCAGAAATAAGCCCAAGATCTCTCAAGCATTATTTTGCTTTTCCCGTCGATGACAGCGTGGTGAGTCAAAATGGAGATGCAAAACCCTTGTTTCGGAAACAAAGTTATTTGTATGGCAAGCACCGCAGCTTTATCGTCGGATATGGACAACTGGGGTGTCAGATGATGAAATTCAACGGCTTCGCGGTTTCCGTTATTGCCAGAGAGGTGGCTGAAGTCGGCGTCGGATTCAGCGACGGTGAATGAGACGCCGTCGTTTTGGTCAGGGAAGTAGAAAATGGCTGGCTTTGCGGAGTCCGCAGGCCACATGATGTGACCAGCGAGGGGGAGGTAATGAAGGAGAGTGAGTGAGAGAGAGTGAGCGAGCTTCGGGAGGATCACTGAGTTGAATAAATCGAAAGTTAGGTCAGTGATTTGATAGAAAAAGAGGCGTTCTGAAGGTGGAAATTTTAGCCAGAGAGTATCGAAGTAGGTGAGTGGAAGAGTGGAAGCGGTGACTGAGTCCGACAACGGCGGGCTGATTTTGCTAACTGAATGTATTTTCAGGTTAAGTTTTTCTGCCATGACGATAACGAGGGAGAGAGAGTAAAATTATTAAGAAACAATATTGATAAATGCTAACCCCACTTCTTGGTGCAACACTAGTGTGGTTTTTGAAGTGTTTAAATAGCCTTCATGGTCATGAATCCAATCCATCCAAAATGTGAAGCAATAAATTTCACGTGGTCGCCGGTCAAATTTGATCGCCTATAATGCCCTGTGTCTCAATCAAATTTGTAAAAGTACGTGAACTTAACTATGGTAATTACAATTAACGATAATTTACAATCTAAAAATAGGATCAGGATCCTCTCTTATTATTTTTTCCTCTTAATCTCTCTTAGTTTTTTAAATTTAATAGAGAAAGTTGGTTTATTTGTAAATACAATAAATAAAGTTAGTTTAAAATTTAATTTTAGACACTTATTTTCACTAGGAGAGATTAGGAGAGAAAAAATACTAAGAGAGGATCCTTATTCCTAAAAATATTAGTTTGATTAGTCTTTATGTTTAAATTTAAGTATTGGTTTAGTTTATATATTTTTAAAAAATATCTCAAAACACTTTTGTAGTTAAATATATTATATTTTTACCCTCACTTTTTCTTTACTTCTATAATGATACCCTTGTAATAATATTATTGACATTAATTAATTTATCTATAAAATTTTAATTAAAAAATTAATCAATTATTATTTATTAGCAAATTAATCAATAAATATTAGTATGAAAGAACTAGTATTTTTTGTATCCATACAATAGTCTTACTAATAATTTATTTATAAATAAAAAAATTATTATTATAAAGCAATGTTTAGTATTCTTACAATAATTTTATTAATAGTTATTTTATAAAAAAATAATTTACTAAATTAATATTAAAAGTAAAATAATAACATAAAAATTTGTGAAAATTTATATGCTAGTTTTAAGACTAATTTGATAAATTAACATTTTTGTCCTTTTTGTCAATATTCTCAAGAAGACAAGAATATTGTTGCAAGGGTATTATTGTAAAATGAAAAAAAAAGTAAGAGTATGACCATAACATATTTAACAAGAAAGGGTATCTTGAACTATTTTTCAAAATATGAGAACTAAATGAATGCTTTAATTAAAATATAGGGACTAAATGAGAATTTACTTATAGTTTCCAAGTTTATAAATAAAGTTGCTTATTTTGGAAAAAGATTGGTAGAAAGTCACAAAGAAAATTAGAAAGAAGGATGGGACTTTTGAAAACAGTGGTCCTCATGAGTGAAAGTGAAACATCATGAAAAGTCTCTACACACATATTTCATCATTTTAATTGAATGGTGCTCTAGCTATAGAGCAAAACTTGTATTTATTTAGTGGATGTGGTAAATTAGTGTAAAAAGTATTGTTGTATTAATTAAATTACATAGGTACTTTAGTAGTATAAGATGTTGTAAAATATGAGTGTTTAAAATATATTTTAGAATACAAATAACTAGCCTCAACCTAAAAGAAATAAGTCTAAAATAGAAATAAGACAAATGGTGCTAACAAAATAACTCTAATCACTTGAACATTATTAATATTCAATACGTTGCCCGGTCATTGATTGATTTAATAATATATACAAAAAATAAGAGTATTTGATAACAGAACGTGACACATTACATCATGTATTTATTATCAATCTTTTTTTTTGTTAAAACAATGTTTTAATTTCTCTATATTTGGTCATTGTTGCATAAGTACTCATACAAGATAATAGAAATAATTAATTAACAACATGAATGGCATCCTCCTAGGGGCAATATTAGGTATAGTTTTTGTGGGCTTTCTCATGTTTTTTGATAAAACACTCTTCACTTATAAGCCCTGAGCAGTGGAAATTGTCAAGTGATGCTGCAAGATTAATAGAATGTGAAGCATCTTGGTTAGTCCTAATGAGTAGAAATTAGCACGCTTTCAATATTAACCATTGCAAGTAAAGCCAAGATGATGAAACTAAGATACTTTGACATTTTTCAATTTCTTAACTTAATTGTAAACAATTGAAATAGAATTAAAAGAGGTGTATAAGAATAAAAAATACATTTGGCCCTATATATGAATAAAGATTAAGGAAAGAACAGCAATAGCCTAAATGGGATTAATCAAGATTCCATAAATGAGCATTGAATAAAACATGTTGCATTTATTTCTATTAATTGTTGATTTTAATATATTTTTGCATTATGATGGTAGTTGCAGCATACATCTAATTAATTTTATCATTTTTCAATGTTACATTTTTGTTTAGTTTTATTTATTGGATTTTTCTCTTAATTTATATCAATCCTCAAGCTATTTTTTACTATATATAGGTTTTTTAATTATAAAGATCATAAACTAGAATGCATTGTGATTATAAATTTAAAAAAAAAATGAAAGACATATAAGTTGTTAGACCTTTATATTATTGAGAATAAATATTATAGAAACAAGTACGTATCAACAATTATAAGTCAGTATAATTTTCATAACCTACAAAACTAATTAAAAATTGACCAATTCCAAATTGGATTGGTTTTAATCTTTAAAATGTAAATCAAGTCTAAAACTAAACCATATAAGACTGGTGCTAGCTCCTATCATAATTATGAAGTTAGGAAGTGTTTTTAAATTACAAAAAAATAAACAATGACTCTCACATTCCTCATTTGTCGATATACTCATCATCAATATCACCATAATTAAATTATGTGATATGTAATATAGTTCAAATTAATTTTTAATAGAGTTTGGATGTATGATGAAACTGTAGTTTTCTTGAAGCATGAGCACTGTGTTACCTGGAATCCAATAGCAAGTTGCAAAAGTCAAAAATGGATCAAAATTGTTTATTTCAAAGCTAACAAGTATTGGATGAAGCAAAAAAATGAAAGAAAAAAAAAATGAAAGCGTAAAAGTAACTATTGAATTATAAATATATAAATTGATGGGGTTAAAATATTTGAAATATTAATTCAGATATTATGTTAATGAAATTTTTTGATTTAAAAATTTCAATTGATAAATATATGTATGTGTAAGAGTGTGTGTGTGATTTTTAAAATAAATTTTAAACCCAAATTTAATGGATTTAATTTGTATAACGGGAACAAATTTATAACTTAATTAAGACAGCGTTTATTTTTTTGTTTGAAATATGAATGGGTCTGAATTTTTCTAAAGTCTGAATGGATCTGAATATAAAAATCTGAATGACACGTTTAATTTTTTTTTTAATTTCTAAATATAGTTGGCATCTTGTTTGTTTTTACAATAAAAAAAACATTTTAAACATGGTTATTTGACATTTATGTCCTTGACATTTATAGTTTAGGAAATAAGTTATTATACAGAGATATTTTTGAAATTATAATATTTACTTGTCATTTAAACCTTTTTCCATTCAGATAAAAGTCAGAAAAGTTAACTTTTTTTATTCATATGTAAATGTTTGAAATCAGACGTTAATTCCAAAAAACAAACAAGCGTATTTTAGAAAATGTCTGAAATTAATAAAATTTCAGAGTTCAAACATTTAACAAATAACGTCTAAGTTATAAAAACCAAATGATGTTTTATTGGGACTATAAGTTTTAAGTAGCACTGCTATTCAAATATTGCCTCTATCATGAATATAATTAGAGATAAATTACTTTCTAAATATTAATAAGCAAAATTTTATGTGGTCTTCTTAAACTTCTAGATTATAGTACAAATATATCATTCACGTATTTAATTACTACATCTATGATTCTACTCGCTCAATAAAATTATTTAGTACCTGTTTACTATGATTTATTTAATAGTTATAAGTGCTTATTTGATTTTATAAGTTTTTTTTTATTTTTTTGTTATTTTTTTTGTAAAGTTTTTGAAGGTTAAATAAATTATTTTGCTTGTAATAGCAAAAGGTTGGGGCTTTCGGGAATAAAGGTTGAAAGCTTTTTTAAAATATTAAAATGTCTAAAATATTTTTTGTTCATTTTATAATCTTATTTCAATTTTTTATAGCATAACTTTAAATAACTTGCTAACTAAAGTAATTTTATAATTTTTAATAAAAGTTCTCATTAACAACCAAACAACTAATTTTTTTTTTTTATAATGCCACGTGGGCTCTAGCCAAGTGGCAAACTCATGCTCTCACAACCATGAGAGCATGGGTTCGAGTTTTCATGGACTCAAACTCCCAATTAAGCACAATTGTAGAGTAAATTTATAAAAAAAATTTCTCCCTTGTAGAATGCGAATGAAGCGGAGACATCCCTCGTATGTAAAGGTTATTTGTCTGTGCTTGTCTGGGCAAGCACTTCATAGAATATATGTAATATTGTAAGTCATAGTTATATATTTGATTGTAAATATCAATGTATATGTCTGCTGTTATAGCAGTTTATAAATATATGATGTTATTCAGTAATCTGGTGTGTAACCAATATTAATTTTTTTTTTATAATAAAAACTCTATTTATAAAAGCTCAAGGGACAAAATTCTATTTAAATAAGTTCTATTTGAAAAACTATATCAAATGGAGCCTTAATCAATATTGATGTTAATGATTACTAGCTTAATGCACATTTAGAAACTATAAAATAATTGGAATGGATTGGGTTTTTTTAATCCGTATATATATAGGTGCAAATGTCTTCATCTTTTTTCATGTATACACACAATTAAGTCATGGAACTTTATACTTAATTGAACTCTGACTCTATTAAATCAAATGACTTAACAACATGTTTACATTAAAAAAAAGAGAGTAACGATATAAGAGAATAATTTTATATATATTAGAAATATTCCAATCCGGAATTTTAAAGTGCAAGAAAGTTTAGGAAAATTTATAAATTATACGGTTTAAGCTCTTTAAGTTTTAAATCTCTTAAACCCTACTGATTTAAAGTGTTCCGAGACTTTTTCTGCACTTTAAGTTTCGGATTAGAAAACTACTAATATGTATGTATGTATGTATGTATATAAGTGTTTGAATATAGGATTTTAGATCTGTTAAAGTTCAAAAAAGCTAATAACATTATACTATTAAATAATATGATTAATAACATTCCTAGACTTTAATAAAATTTAGGATCATAGATCAAATTTATATATATAGATACAAAATGCAATCTGAGATTAGATTGAGTTGGTTTAAAAATTTTGAGATTCAATCTATAATTGGATTCAGATATAATTTAATTGAAAGTCATTGAATTTTGAACCCATATGTACATTGAGTATTTGAGTTACTTTGATTTTCAATTTCAAGCACAACTTTCAAAAAAAAAATCGATTATAGATTTTTGGGTTGTAAAATTCATTTCCCTTTAAAAGCTCTGCCTCTTTTTAAATTATTTTCCCTCCATTTCCGTCTTACTCATAGAAAAAGCAAGAGCAAAGCATAAGTTAAAATTCCACGTTCCATGAACTTCCCGCCAAAAATGTTGAATCAACGGCAGAGATTGCAGATCCTTCCGTCTCAACCACTGGCCGATCAGCTCCCAGTCAAGTTCACGAGACTTGTCTCATGCCACGATGAGATGAAGATCGCATATCAACGCCTCAGGTCTCAGATCAGAACTTGCTTGAATCAAATATTTATTATATATACTATTATTGTATTATGAATTCAGTTTCGTATTTTATTTACAAGTAAAATTTTGAAGGCAGAGGAAGTGTTTACTTCTCTGGAGATTCCAAAGATGAAATTAGTTGGTCTTAAAACTGTTGAAATGGACGAAGAAGGACGACTGTCCACCATTATCATCGATATTACTCGCCTCAGGTTATCAAATTCCTCTGTTATTGTTATTATTTGTGTAATTTTTTACTTTTATAGAGATAATTTAATGATCATGAACGCATAGCGATATTTTATTTTCAATTTTGTTTAACTTTGCGGCAGGGAAGCTCCAAAAACGGCGTAGTTTTAGGATCACTGATCTCTGCTGGTGGTGTAGATGCAGAAAGCAATAAATTTTAGGCAGGAAAAATACTAACGATGAAAATAGAGAGACATTTTGTTCTCGTCCTCTGGAGTCCCTCGGCTCCATTCTTCAGTCGGAGTTACCCGACTGCACCGGTGACGCAGCTGTCGTGGTGGACTCCGAACAGGTCACCAGGGAAGCAGGTGGAATTGTAGCGGGGATCATGGCAAACGAGGCTGACGTGTCACTGACAGAGAGCGAGAAGGCCATGAGAAGACAGGAGTTGTTGAGTGGGAATGCTGAATCGGGCGATCGCGGCGGTGATCATGATGGCATGAAGAGCAAGAAAGGTAAACAAAATGTCCCTACTGATGGTGATGAGAATGAACTGTCGGATATTTTTTGTGGTAGCTTGAACTATTCGTTTTGTATGCAGTTCCCAGAAAAGCTTGTTATTGTAAGTATTAAAGGTGCGTTTGGGATTGACGTGCTGTATTTTTTAAACTACAGCTATTGTTATAGAAGAAAAACTGTAATTGTAAAACAAAAGTTAATAATATATAATAAATATAAAATTTAAATAATAATTTTGACAAAATTATTAAAGATATAATAAATTTTCTATTATACAAGTAAAAAATCATATCAGCATAGTTTATATGCTACATCAGTTATTGTTTACCAAATACTTTAGTGCAGTAGCTTAAAAGTTACAGCTGTTCAACCTCAATTCCAAACGCATCCTAATTAGGCTGTATTTGAATTTTTTCTTTTCTTTTATTTATTTATTTTTTATTATTCTTATTTTTCTACATTGTTGATGTGGGTACACTTTGTATTTTTAATTTTTAATTTTAATATAATTTTATTTTTTAAAGAGAGAAGAACTATTTTTTTCTTGATGCATTAGGTAGTTTGGAACAACTTTTTGAACTATTTTATTTTCTTATTTTATCTTGATTTTTCACATGGGCTGTTTATTGATGGCTTTGCTTCAAATGATTAATTTAGTGTTTGTTGGTGAGTTTTTTCACTTATGAATTTTGTAATTAGTTCATAGATTTTCCTTTAGGGTTGATCCTTTTGTATCTATAATTGAAATGATTGACATTTAGTTAATTGTGTTATGTTATGCTAATTTTACTTGCAAACTTACCACTTTAAGTAGCTAAATCTTGCTTTTTCTTTTAAGCCCTTTTAGTGATGTGCTTTGTATTTTTTATCTTTATCCTTCTAATCTAATATTTGTTATTTGATAAACATACCAATTCCTTTATTTATAATTTCCTCATTCTGCCTTATTATTATGTGTTTAATAACTTTGTATATTAGTTTTAGCATTCCGATAATGTTGTTAATTAGGCATTTTTTTTCTTAAGAGAAGCTTTAGATTAATGTGTTGTTCTACATGATATCAACCTTATTTTACCGAGAAGTCTTTGTGTTTGAATTCTAAAAATTCCCTCATTCTATTAAGTAAATCTCATTATAGAGCAAAATAAGCGACAAGTGTGAAATAGGTATGGTTTAAACACTATTTGTACAATTTTTACGTTCCTGGAGGTCCAATACAATCGTTCCTAAAGGGCCTTCAAAGATTTACCATTTTGTTCATGACCAGGACTGGTTGGATAAGGCCTATACTAGAGAGCGAGCAAAGAGGAAGGGGAAGGCTAATGCTACAAGTGGTAAGATATTTTTTTACACTACCTTTTGATCATTTTGGACTGATTCTGGTTGAAAACGATCTTGAGAGGAGTCAAGGTGTGTTTGTTGGTGAATCATGGGAAGGGTAGCTGGAATGCCAACAATGGGGGGTGCACTATCCACCTGTTGCTGGAATAGTCGGCCAATCAAAATGCGGTAATCAATCAGTTACATTTTTTAGAGGGTATGAAGCTGATGAGGATCATAGAAAGTGGTTTCTCTACACAGAAAGGTAATTACATCATTGGAAATCAATTTTTAGAGAGTTAGTGGTCAATTTTAGGGATGGCAATAGACCGGATATGATCCAAATCTAATCAGATTGGATTTGGGTCGATTTAAAATAGATTTGCATTAGATTTAGATATCGATATACAGATTTAAAACGGATTTAGAATAGGTCGAGAGCTATTTTAATATTTAGATTCAGATCTATATCCATTTATCTTTTAATTTAATTTAATTTTAAAATTTTCTTAATAACTGTGTAATTATAAATGATAATAAATTTCATTCATAGCATATTAGTGGTATTTACCATGTATTTAAAAATCTTAAAACTTAAATATTAGTTTTATAAATTTAAATGATAATAGGAAAAAAATAATTAAGGTTAGCTTGTCCTAAAACATGCACATGTAATATTTAAATTGTAAGCCAAGTAATAGCACCAGACAATTTATTTTATTATATTAGTCAAATAATTTTTAAGGAATATAGTTATTTCTCTCATAGATTAGCACAAATGGTAAGAAATTTTGATAGTACAAAATTGTCTCAGAATTAACTTTTAAAGGATATATTATTATCTTTCTTATTTGCTTGTTTTGCTCTAAAAATATAAGTTGCAATATTTGTTAGATTTTTTAGACAAATTATATAATTTAGTTTTTATCAATACATTTTAATCTTTAATTTTCATTCTAAAAAATTATTACTCTTTTATTGTTGAGTTTTAGAATTCATGATAGATCTAGAGCAGATTTTAATTTTAAATTTTTTTTAGATTTGGAGCATATATAGATATTTATTTCTTTATTGGATTTGAATATAGAGCGAAAAATATGGATCCATGATGGATCTGACATAGACACAGATATTAGTTTTCACCTCTATGATAAACGGTTGGCTAAAATCCAGTAATGCTAGTACTGGAACACTAATTATGGCTTGCTTTAGTTTCGTAAAAGTCTACGTCGCGGCTTTCCCCATTAAAAACTATCCTTCTTCAACTACTCTGCTAGAGGCCATGCTGTGGTGCTATCCCTTTATAAACTTTGGGTAGTATCTAGTAAGCCCCAAAAGGCCTTTCAACTCTTTCAGTGTCTTAGGTAGAGGCCATTTCAGCATTGCCACTATCTTAGATTGATATGCTAAAACCTCCTCAGTTGACACCACATGCCCAAAATACTCTACTCTTGTTTGAGCAAATAAATACTTCTTTTGATTGGCATATAATTGATGTTTCTGTAACTTTATCAACACTAACTCCAAATGACCCACATAATCCTCCAAAGTGCAACTGTAGACCAAGATGCGTAATGAGGACAAACTTCTTTAATGCGAATGTAGGAAAAATTCCTTCTGCAAAACAACTTTAGGAGAGGCTAGAAAATTTGTATAAGACAAAGACCATCTCTAATAGTTTATACCTTAAAGAGCGATTTCACACGCTAAGAATGATTGAAGGTATAAAAATTTCTAATCATCTTAGTGTTTTCAATGGCATCATGACAGAACTAGAAGCAATTAGAGTTAAAATTGAAGATAAGGACAAGGCGCTTAGGCTATTGTGGTCTCTTCCAACTTCCTACAAGCATTTGTTGCCTACTTTAATATATGGGAATGAGACTGTGGATCTTGAAGAAGTTACTAGTACTCTACTTTCATAAGAAAGAAGGCTAAGTGGTGGTGGTAGTAGTAATGAGGCTTTAGATGATTTGGCATTGACAGTTGGTAATTGAAAGAAAAATAACTCCAAGAAGAAAGGAGTTTGTTGGGTGTGTGGACAATCAGGACACCTTAAAAAGGATTGTTAG
Source organism: Luvunga scandens (assembly GCA_030449905.1). Lineage (NCBI taxonomy): Eukaryota > Viridiplantae > Streptophyta > Magnoliopsida > Sapindales > Rutaceae > Luvunga > Luvunga scandens. Next base: position 680,680 of record JASUUG010001266.1, read on the forward strand.
ATAGCAAATCGAGCAAGTTCGGCAAGTGACTCCAAGTCAGTATATGAAGATATTGAGAGTATCGCTAGCGAAAAATCTCTCATCATTGTGGGAGACGATGATCCCCTGTAATAAATGATGAAAACATCCTCATGGCGAGCTGTTAGTGCCATGAAAAAGGATGTATTAATGCAAGTGGGTCTATAATATTTTCACACAAAGTTAAATGCAAGGTGTGTGGTGGAATTTTTATATTGATGGCTGAGGACTCTCAAGGAAGCCAAATATGAGAGTGGTTATTTTCAGCATGGTGATTGACATGTGCTGAATATATGTACTCTGGATAAGGTAGAGTATGATGATTCTTGGCATAGAGAATTATGGCTATTAGATAGAGGATAAGATTTTACCCATGGTGGAGTGATTCTTATAAGCCGTATGTGAGTGTAGTTTTGGTGGAGAAAATAAGGTGGAGACGACATGATTGTGTGGATACACGGCGGATCGTATTTTGTCGCCTAATTGAAAAACTCACCAAGGTGGAGATTGTTAGGAAATATGTCTTATTTTTCAATAAGGATTTCCTAAGATATTTTCCTTATCTGTAGGATTCCTATTTAAAGAATAAGATTTCCTAGGATGTTTTCCTTTTTTGTTGGATTCTTATTCTTTAGGAATAAGTAATTTTCCCTTTAGAGCTTGACTTATTCAAGGAGGAATACTTCTAGTATAAGAAAACAAATATTTTTTTCCATAAGTAATAATCACTACATATAGAGAGGTTGGGTTTACTTATTTATATAACACAACAAATAATTTTCTATAAGTAGACAGTTTCTAGTGTAAGAGAATCAATAGGTTTATTAAAGGATTAGATGCTATTGGGATTTTGAGTGTGATGGAAAATACTTGAGTGATTGTAATAATTTTTCACAAAATGAATTTTTCTCTCGTTGCCCTTGGCGGCTATGGTTTTTCTCCATTATAGGAATTTTGCAAGTAAATTTTTGTGTTATGTGATTGGTTTTATTCTCTATTTATTTTTTTTCTTGTTATTTGTTTGATATATTTTTACTTGCAAGATCTTATTGGAATTAAAATTTCTCAACAAATTACTCCCAACAATTTGTTGCCTGCTTTGAAAACAAGAAAGATTAATGCATAGAAGACCTTATTTTTCTGGCTGTAATTATGTTATAGAAAATCCTATACATGTTCATAAATTGAGTATTCATTGTTTCTTGTTTTTTACATAAATAAGATCTTTTTTTCCTTCCAATTCAACTCTATAATTGAATATGCTTACCCAAAATGTCTTTATTTTACCCATTTATTTGTTTCTTTTACAATTCACTTTTGCTATTTTCAGATGCATAGTTTTTTTCCAAGAACTCCACTGTTCGACTTGTGACATAAACAAAATTTAGTTTCATTTAATCAAATAATTATTACTGCATCAATATTTTTTTTACCATTTTCATACCTATCTATAATTATAATTTCTAAACATAACATGTCTACTATTTATTTAATGTATATTTTCCATCCATGTAATGGCCTCCCTAGGGACATCATATTATTGCACACCCTATCCATGCCTAAATGCAGCCTAAAATTTGTAATAAATCTTTGTATACCACGTAAAACACTTATATACGGCCTTAACAAGATTACAAGTGGGCAATTAACCCGATCTGACCTTTTTCTATCCAATTTGAGGAACTTAGGTTTGGATCAGATGCATATTAACTCTTCCACTTGATCGGATAGGAATCCATCCAACCTGTTCCGATTGGCTCGAGATCAAAAAGGGTTCCATCGAGTTACATATAATTAAAAAAAATTATATTTTTTCCCATCCCATCCAATTCTATAATCATCATTCGAGTAGATTATGCATTTGTATTTAGTTTGTATTACTGATTTTCCAACTCGATTAACTCTACATCAGATTAGGTTTATTTGATCTATAATTTGTCCACCCCTAAACAAGGAACTTATTACAAACTTTTACCATGCCTCTTCAGGATGAGCAAACAGACAATATAGTCAAATACAAGAGACTTGGAAGCTAATAATGGTTGCCCCGTAGAAATTTATAGTTCAGTTGATGAAGACGCCCAAGAGGAGTCATATAAAGTTTATTCTCTAACTTGCTTATTTATTACTTTTTATCTTTTTAAGGAATTTACACTACTTAAATTTTCTGAATTTTTTTTGTTATTTTATGGTTTCTAATAAATTTGTAACAAATACAATCTTTGTCAATCTTACTTATATTCTTACAATCACAGTAATGACAACAAGATAAATTACTTATAGGGTATACATCCCTACAATTCTCAACTCATGAAATTTTCAGTTTCTCATTCACATCAATTATATATCATTTAATTTACAAGCAAACTTTTGTAACAAATGTTACCACCAAATTAATTTTCTTTTTCTTTTTTCAACTATAATTTTTCAATCTAACCAAATGTGTTTATTAATAGATCTTTCGTGGTTTTCAGTAATATATAAATTGTACTTAAATAAAGGGAATCTAGTCCATTGCTAGAAAAAATTTAAGGGTTAAAATTCACTTGTAAATAGTTGAGGTATCGTTAGATAATGAAAGAAGGGATAAATAACTCTTTCCAAATTTTTAAATTTTTTGGCCTTTCATTAAAACGTTTGTCTCAAATGGGCTATTTAAATTGGCCGACATTGCAAATTTAATTACCTGTTACTAGTAAACAGTAGGTAATTGAATTTGAAGAGTACCCAATGCAACCTTCCATTTTGGTTCAACCGCCCCCACCCCACCCCCCCCCCCCCCCCCACCCCTCTGCTTTTAATGGTACATGTACCACGCTCCTCAATAATTATTAGTCATGTCAAATTCCATAAGTTTACATAATATATATATATATATCCAACTCTGCCTAAGCACAAACTAGGGAGTCTCTCCATGTCGTCCTATCGAACTTTGAATATACTTTTGCCCCGTATGTACACAAACAGAAGGAGGTCTTCCTTTTACTAGACTGTTCGAAGCCCAAAGGAAGGAGCTTCTATGCTAGGCTGTAATCTTCCAGATTAACCATAGCATTTGCTTTGCAGACTTTTGAGAAGGCCCTAATTACTGCAGTAGAAGCAGGCCTTAACCAAGGCCAATGATTTCTCCAGTTGCTTCATGTGCTTCTTATATATATATATATATATATACATGTTTATAAATTTTTAAATAAAATTTTTATTTAATATTACGTCTAATTCAGCTATTTATATTCTTATAACAATTTAATAATAAGATTTAAAAAATACATACTACTGTTAATAAAACTCACAAGACTTTGAAAAATAAATTTTACTAACGTTTAACTAATTCTCATCAAAACTAATTATTTCTACAATACAACAGATAATAATTATTTTAAAATTTACAGCATTACTAAACTAACCCTTAGTCTCTTTCTCATTTTCATGTCAATTTTTTAGTATATAGTAAAAAAAAAAATTGATTCCATGAATACCTTTATGATAAATGTTCAAAACTCAAAAGAATTACCAATGACAACAGAATAAATAATAATTATTTTAAAAGTTACAACATTACCTAATTTGTCATAACACCCCTCTATTATACTTTTTAATGCCATTCTTCAATTATTTAATATCAAAAGTACTATTTCTCTTTAAAATAAGTAATTAACACTTTCTATTTGATTCTTTAATTTTTATCTTTTTTTTTTTCACTCTTAAATGTCTTTCTTTAAAATTTCTCCCTTTACAAAACTCAAAAATACTAGCTTCTGAAGAATAAATAAAATTAATCTAAAATAAATTTAAAGTCTCAATTTTTATAATTTTGGTAAATAAATTGAATAAAAGAGAATCATGAATTAAAAAATAAAAAAAAATGGATTGATGATAAATCTTCACGAACTGCTACCTTACATTTAATGTAAGATACAATCTTTTGAAGGAGTATGAGTCTCATGTAAAATCTACATATAATTTTGTGAGTAAATGTACATTTGGATTAAATGTAAGGTAGCAAAATTCTAAATGTAAATTTGCAAAAACATGGAGGAAAGAAATAAAAGAAAAAAGAGCACACCTGTGGAAGCAGAGACGAAAGAAAGAGAATATATATGGAAATTATATTTAAGTTTAGCAATTCCCCTGAAACAAAACATGCCGTGCACAAGTTCGGGTCAAAACCTTAACCCATGAAGACATCTCCGGCAGCCTATTATGCGCGTCATGCGGCGTCGTTCAAGCATTCGACAACTACGATGCCCAATTATACGGCCGCGACGGGCCGACTGGAATCTTCGTCCACGTCGGCACTGCTGGTACGGGTTCTGCCTTGAACTATAAAGAGAAAAAAGTCTACGAATCTCATAAATTAATCGATGAGTTAACTTTCAAGCTAGATTTGACCGGTCAAAGATCTATTTAAATGAAAAACATGATCGATAAAATCACTGACGGTGAATTCGGGTTAAGAGATTGGTTCCCTATTTTAATCGGCGCATGTAGTTATGTCGTTATGAGACTTGATGATAAATCGCTACCAATTTCCGACGTAGCGTCGGTTCTTAACTGTGATGTGTAGGAATTAGGTAGAATGACTACACGTGTTGTTGAGTTTTTGAATTTAAAATTACCTGAAGTTGACATTGTGGGTATGTTCGAGAGAGCGATTAGGAACTCGAAGTTGCAAGGGTTTACTAATTTGGATGAGACTATGTTGGATAGGATGAGAAAGCAAGGAGTGCTTTTGTTGAATTGTGCAGTGAAATGGTTTTTGACGACTGGAAAGAGGCCAATGCTGGTGGTTGTGGCGGCAGTGTTGGTGTTTGTGGCAGATTTGAATGGGGTCAGTGTGGAGATTGAGAATGTTGCAAAGGAGGTACATTGCACAGTGGTTACATGTAGGAAGCGATATAAGGAGTTTTTCGGAGTGCTTGTGAAAGTGGCACAGGCATTGCCTTGGGGGAAGGATGTGACCGTCAAGAATGTTGTGAAGAATGCTCCGTTTGTGATGAATTATATGGAGATGAAGTCGATGGAAATGAGGAAAAAAGAGAGGGATAGGTTGAACTGTGGTGGTGTTGATTTGGGTGATTTGGTTAGTGAGTGTTTAAAGAAAGACGTTGAGTACAAAATTGAAGGGGTCAGGTGGAAAGTGATCCTCGGTATCTGGAGGTGGAAGAAAAAAGCGGGCTCACATTAACAGGGGTTGATCATGTTGATAAGACTCAACTTTCTGATGAATGCTTGGCGATGATGTATACTATGTTTGCAAATGAGATTGATGATGGTTAGTTGTTGGAAAAGAGTGGGGTGATACATGGAGCGAAGGGAAGGGGAGGGTATGAGCTTCATGCATGTTGGGATTGGTGGTGTGGAAAATCAGAATTGAGTAAGAAGGTTTTGCTGAAGAAAATACTGGAGAAGGATGTTGGATTGGATGTTATGCCTCCATCTTTTGTTAATGGTTGCATGGTGAATGAGAGGAGGAGAGAAAAGATAAATGCTGCTAAGAAATGGATTGATAAGATTATGAATCCCTCAAGGGCTGATGTTGGTGATGTTGACGATGTTTACTCTTTGGAAAGTGTACTTAACAAGAAGAGAAAACGAAAGCTAGTTGCTAAAATTGATTGGGAAGATTTTATCATCGAGACCCTTCTCCTCCACCAGGTGAAGGAAGAGGAAATTGAGACAGGGCACTATAATACATTGTTGGACTTGCATGTGTTCAACTCGGATTATGTAAAGGTGCCAGCATCAGAGTCAACTCAGGGATTATGTAAAGGTGCCAGCATCAGAGTCAGACTATAGTCATACTTATTGATTGCATGATTAAACATTCTGGAGCAGATAACATATGTAAACACTTCCAACAGCTAGAATGTCATTTTTATTCTCATAGCTTAACCCCTATAAAATTGATTGATTTATTATTAGAAAATCTGAGCAATTCATGATCTTATGGAACTGCTTTTCCGTTAGATTGCTTCTTGCTTTTTCCCATTATCTTTTCGATACTGCAACGTAGCCTCTCTGTATGTGTTCCACTTACCTAAATACAATAACTCCAAGGTCAGTAATCTTTGATTAAAGATTATGCTTTTCCTTGCAAGAGTTCCAAAAGAATACGTTTATTTGTTTTGGGAATATTGGCATTATGGCTTTGTTCTACATGGTGACCGAGGTAATGATTTTAGGGTAAAGTTTAAGGGATCTTTTAATGATTCCTGAATGCTTCTGTAATATGAATGGTTCCAGCATGGAAAGCATTACAGTCAGATATAGTCATGCTCATTGACTGCCTGATTGAAAAAACTTTCAGGCATATATTTGATGTAATGCTCATACAGCAACAGAAAGTCAATTCTATAGTTATTCCTGAATCCCAGTAAAAATACAGTTGTTATGATATTTGAGTATTTACAAGTTCATAAGGTATTGTACGTCAGTTATGTAGTCCCACGCTTCTGCAGCATTTTTTTAAAATTGTTTAAGTCTTGTATTAACTACTATTTTTTAAAAAAATTTAGTGGTACAAAATTTTCCTCTTCTCCAAAAAGACATTTTATGATCGTTTATCTTTGATGCATAGTGATGCTTGCCTAACAAGGAATCAACAACACTATTTTCCAGTTTCATGTTTTAGAAATTTGGTTGCTATGGCTTTGTTGTGTCTTCTGACTAAGGTGATGATTCAAATGAAAGCTTCAGGCACGTTTTATGTGCTTGGGCTTGTTATTGTAGTTAATTAGAAAGTGGCTGTAATAAGCTATATGATTGGGGTAATGAAGATGTTAGGGTTATGCTCTTTTCGGCTTAGTAGTTTCTTTAACTTTATAATAGTTGAGAAGTGTCCTTTTATTATGTAATTTGATTTTGGTGATGAATATAGAGTAGTAGTGTGTGGCTTATTGTGTTCAAAGTGAGTGGTGATTGAGATTACAAGGTACTGGCTACTTTTTTTTGGGTTTATGGTTTTTGTGGCTATATGTTGCACTCTTTATGGTTATAGATCTTTTCCCTCCTCTTTCATGGTTTTTGTGGCTATATGTTGCACTCTTTATGGTTATAAATCTTTTTCCTACTCTTTCTTCATACCATCATATTTCACCTGGTTCCGTTTCTAAACTTTTCATTATATAGCTACCATGTACAGTTTCAGTAATAGCAGTTTCTCTCCCGTAGATATATGGCAATGAGTGATAAGGAAGTACTCAATTTCAGATTTTGTTGTTGAGTTTCTTCAAAATTGGATTGTGAGATTATGGTGATCACACTACTTGCTGCTGGGTCTTGTAATTCAATTTAATTTTCCTGTAACACCAATCCTAAGTCATGGGATTTTAAGTGCATGCCAAGTCCTTGGCAGCTCCTAAACCTTTGAAGTTCGTGATGCCGCAAATTCATCCCCTACTCTGATTTTGAGCTAAACTTTTGGTATTGACCCGATATTGTTTGTCTTTTTTCTTAAGATCTTGTTTTTCAAGTACCCAACTTGCTTTCAGAGCATCTCCAGCCAAATCTATGTATTTGTGTATATTTTCAAAGTGCTGGAGTTGCAAACTTGCCCAGAATTTGCAAATGACATAGCTTTTATACCAAATTTGAGCAGATAATTTGTCACTGTCTTGAATCATCTAACACGACGGTTTTGCAAGCAAATTAGCAGGCAATTTCAAGGTTCTTTCCTGATGATAACTACAAGTTTATTCTTTGTAAACATCGATTATGTAATCATACCACGCCATCGATACTATAACCGCAGGAATTAGTCAAATAGAAGATCTTCATTTAGGAGTGAAGCTAGAAACTTTTTAAAACATTACATGATTGGGTAACAGAATATGTTATATGACTGGGGTAATAGAGATGCAAGTTGCCAATATTTTGTTTTAAATTTGTAAGTTACCCCATCACTTGGGATTTTGAATATGGGTGGGCAAACAATCCGACCCGACCCGTTCTAATATGAAAAAAATCAGATTGTTTGTCCAACCCGATCAAATCATGATCGGATCGGATTAAATCCGATCCAATCCGAAAACCCCCACTCTTGTTTTGTAATATGATTACTCTCTTTCAGGTTAATTAATTGCATAAGATGTAGCCTTCGTCATTTTAAGTTTTAATTTGTATCAATCCTTTGGTGGATGAGATAATTCAGCGCAAGAGATCATTTGCTATTAAGTAAAGTTAAGGGTTCGTTTGGTACTGAGGTGTTATAGTTTTTACGCAAAACCAACTATGTAAAATGTCTTTAGTAAATATAATAAATTTGTGTTAAAATTATGTTAAATTTAATACAATTCAATTTCAAACTTAATTATAAGTACATTAAAATAAATATTAAATTAATTATAGGATATAACATTGTTTATTCTTTGGCAAGAATGTCCGTGTATCTTCTCTAGAATTTGTGACTATAATTTTTTAATTATGTCAATAGATTATAATTTATGATTGGAGCAGCCAATAATTTCTTTTTGCCATATCTTTTACATTAATTATTTCAATCCTTTTACTCCAACAACATTTCATATTTTGTGTTACTATTGGATGCTTAGTCGGAGCTATTAATTCCACTTTCATCCGTAAAATATACAATATTTTCCGAGTACAATGGGTAATTACTAATGTTTAAAGAAGGATTAACCAACTCAATGAATTATTGGGATCAAATGAACCTTCGGCTTTTTGCAACACTTGTGATGTTGATGAAGGTAACATATGTTGCAACGTCTGCGGGACTGCGATGAGCTACGTTACAACAATACTACGCAAGGATTAAATCTATGATAACTCTATTGTTTACCAAGAGATACGAGAAATGTTTGCAACGATTCATTTTGATACTGGTAATTCGTTTGTTTAATTACAGGCTCTGAGGTTTATCTAAAAAGTAAAAAAAAAAATTAAAATTTTTTTTTGTTGGAAATTAATTTTTTTTTAAAGTAATCATCGGCATTATGAGAGAAACTTTATTGATTAAAAGAATAATATGACATCTAACTATGAAGACGTACTGAGCATTACCCATTATATAATGCATAACACTAGTACAAAAAGGTGCCAAAGCATTACAATAAAAGTAAATCCATGATAAAGCCAACATACCCGACCAGCTAGAATTAATGAAATCTGTAATTAGGGAGACCATTGGCATCTTCTGAGGGAAGCTGCCTAAAATCACATGGCAAGTGAGCTGCAACTGTCTCCACTAGGTAAACTCATGAAAATGCACAGCAAGATTAACTAGCTCGTCTGCCACAACATTGTTTTCATGAAAAGTATAAGAAAAGTGAAAGCAAATACCACAAAAAAGGCGATGACAATTAAGCCGTTCATGCCATAGCATGACATGCACGCGGACTGGGCCGAATTTATAATTTAAGGTATACGAACTTTAAAAGCATGGTATAATTAGAGATGAGTTAAAACATAATAAGTGAAAAAACATACAATAAGAACGTTTCACTTTTTAATAAAAGTAAATTTAAAATTTTATAACTTTACAAATAATTTGAAATCGAATCTTTTTAATATATTTTATTAGCGCAAGTTTTTTAAATTCATTTAATTCTTAGTTTAAAAAAAATACTCTAATTGATTTATGCTTGTAATTTATTAAATTAATAATTGATATCATGATTTTAATAAATAAAATTATAAGTACCATGATTTTATAAATACGTATTAATATTATTGTGGATTATGATCTATGACTTTATGTAAGTTTAAATTAACAATTAAGTTGACCCTTAAAAAAAATATATTGTTGTTGTTGTTGTTAAGTATTAAAAAAAAATTCGAATACCGTAGAGTCTAACTTAATAATTAATATTATATTCTCTTACTATCATTAGTTTATTATTATTAAATATAGACTTGAATTTTGAATTTTTAATTATACGGAATTTGACTAAAGGCATATAGACCCAAAAAAGTACATAGGCTTGAAAAAAGTATGCCCACCATTTGGTATACTCTCTTAAAAAATTAAAAGAAAAAAAGAAAAAAACTTATCGTGCTTTTTTTCTTAGGCACAACACGGTATGGCAAGTGTGGGCACGACGTATGGTGGGCAAGGCATAGCATGAGCATAAACATGCATAAGCCTTCCTTTGTTGGCATGACTTATTGGCCATCTCTACTCTAGATCTTTTTTTTTTAAAAGGAAAGGGGGGTGGGCAAGCCCAAATCAATTTTTACCTCCCTCCCCACCCCCAAGGCTTGAACCCGAGTCCACACAAGTGAGAAGCGACAGATTGCACTGCCAACCAACTCAGCTACGCCCTTAGGGGCCACTCTAGATCTGTATATATAGTCTTAAAGGGTGAGAATTCCAATAATTGACAGCTTTTAACTTCAGTATGAGACTTGTGCCTTGTTCTCTATGAATGAAATAGATTTGCTACTCTCTTCTTCAGTGGACATAGGTCATTTTTAAGCTGAACCACTTAAAACTTTGTCTCTTGATTATTTGTTTCTATTTCTATATGATCTGATTGTGTGTGTTAATCATTGCTATTTCTTAATCTTTAATTATATAATTCAATGAGATCTTGGGTTTGCTTCATTGATCTTTAATCAATTAAGGAATAGCAATCATCATGCCAAAAAGTTGATGTAATTCAAAAAGAGTAAATATTTATTAATTTTAAGTATTAGATTTGAGATATATATAGGAACTATGAAGATTAAAGAAAGATGATTGTAATTTTTTTAAGATATGGTAAATTACTGGCAAACAAAATAAGAAATTTTGTTATATTAATTAAATATTTATTTATTTTAAGTATTATTTTTGAGGTAGACATGCAAATTATTAAGGTTAGAGAAAGATGTTTGTATGCGTTAGTGGATGTAGTAAATTAGTGGAAAAAATAATATGAAATTTTTTTATATTAATTAAATTAATTACATCGTAGATAGTTTAGTAATATAAGCTTTGGAAAAACATAAGTTTTCAAAATTTTTATTTTTGGGATACAAATAATACCAACCTAAAAGTAACGTATATAAAGTAGAAATAAGATAAATGGTACTAACGATGTGATCTAATTGTTTGATCATCATTATTATTCAAAATATTGCTTTCTCACAATTGATTTAATGATATGTATAGAAAAGCAGTATCGGATAATACTCACACATAACACATCACATCAAATATCCATTATGAATAAATTTCTTCTTTTTTTTTTTTAATTAAAATAAAATCTTAGTTTTTCTATAGTTGATCATTATTGCAAGAGTAGTCATACAAAATAAGAGAAATAACTTATTAACAAAATTAATGGCATCCCCCTAGGGGGCAATCATAGATATAGTCTTTGTAAGCTCTCTTATTCTTGGTCAAACATTCTTTACTTGTAAGTCCAGAGTAATCAACATTGATACTGTAGGATTAATAGAAAATGAAGCATGTAGGTTAGATTCTTGGCAAGTCCTAGTGACTAAAATTAACACGCTTTCAGTGTTAGCCGCTACAAGCAAAAGCTAAGATGATAAAATTAAGACTCTCAACAATTTTCTATTTCTTAATTGAATTGTAGAGTAATAAACAAAGGAGCAAAACTGGTAGTAAAGACAAATTTTAAAACACTTAGCAAGATTATATACACAAACAGTAATGTTGTACGTATTATGAAATTTTATCTTATGTGCTCTATGACTGTGGTTAAGGCATTGATCGAAGTACTTGTAATTGGATTTTGTAGTTTTCAAAAGAATTATATCATATTTCATAGCCTATGCATGAACACCCAATTATGTCAACCTAGGCTACGAAAACATTTAATGATTAACTGTGTAATTTTATTTTGGTGGATGAATTTGAGGAGTAACTTGAGAATTAGTTTATTATTTTCTAGAATTATATATATGTTTCCTTGGGTTAAAAAGAGCTAAATTAATACGTGAACTGTGAAATTAGTTAAGTTTGAGAATTACATGTATGTATGTTAGCATTTTACAATTTTATGTTCGTCGAATGAGTTTAGAAGAATTCTAAATTAATAAAGTGAAGCATATTTAGAATTGAATATCATATTTTCTTTTAAGAACTTATTGAAATTGAGATTTGTCTGCATTTTGACTTATTTCTAGTGTGATTTGCATGACCATGTCTTATTAAATGGATGAGAGTTATTAAATGTACCTCAATTTCACATTACATGTTAATGCATCTGCATTTGAATCTCCACACTTGCGAGGGATCTTGACAAAATTCCCTTCCAAATCGCTCCTATACTACCTGTCTTCCCACTTGAATGATATAGGACTTGATTGTGCTTCTCTTTGTGTAATCTCAGCTAGGAACAATTATGCAACAGGGGGTTGATTCTTGTTGAGTGGGAAGGCTGAATCGGGCGATCGCGGTGGTGATCATGATGGCATGAAGAGCAAGAAAGGCAAACAAAATGTCCCTACTGATGGTGATGAGAATGAACTGTCGGATATTTTTGGTGGTAGCTTGAACTATTCGTTTTATATGCAATTGCAGAAAAGCTTGTTATTATAAGTACTAAGGGTGCATTTGGGATTGAAAACTTTTAAACTATAGCTACTGTGATAGAAGAAAAACTGTAACTGTAAAACAAAAGTTAATAATAAGTAATAAATATAAAATTTAAATAATAATTTTGGAAAAATTATTAAAGATATAATAGATTTTCTATTATACAAGTGAAAAATTATATCAGCATAGTTTACATGCTACAGTAGTTATTGTTTACCAAACACTTTAGTGCTGTAGCTTAAAAGTTATAGCTGTTCAACCTCAATCCCAAATGCACCCTAAGCAGGCTGAATTTGAATTTTTTCTTTTCTTTTATTTATTTATTTTTTATTATTCTTATTTTTCTACATTGCTGATGTGGGTACACTTTGTATTTTAAATTTTTAATTTTAATATAATTTTATTTTTTAAAGAGAGAATAACTATTTTTTTCTTGATGCATTAGGTAGTATGGAACAACTTTTTGAACTATTTTATTTTCTAATTTTATCTTGATTTTTCACACTGGCTGTTTATTGACAGCTCTGCTTCAAATGATTAATGTAGTGTTTGTTGGTGAGTTTTTTCACTTATGAATTTTGTAATTAGTTCCTAGATTTTCCTTTAGGGTTGATCCTTTTGTATCTATAATTGAAATGATTGACATTCAGTTTTTTTTTTTTAAAAAGAAAGGGGGGTGGACAAGCCCAAATCAATTTTTACCCCCCTCCCCATCCCCAAGGCTCGAACCTGAGTTCACACAAGTGAGGAGCGACAGATTGCACTGCCAACCAACTCGGCTACGCCCTTGGGGGCAAATGATTGATATTCAGTTAATTGTGTTATGTTATGCTAATTTTACTTGCAAACTTACCACTTTAAGTAGCTAAATCTTGCTTTTTCTTTTAAGCCCTTTTAGTGATGTGCTTAGTATTTTTTATCTTTATCCTTCTAATCTAATATTTTTTATTTGATAAAGATACCAATTCCTTTATTTATCATTTCCTCATTCTGCCTTATTATTATGTGTTTAATAATTTTGTATATTAGTTTTAGCATTTCGATAATGTTGTTAATTAGGCATTTTTTCTTAAGAGAAGCTTTAGATTAATGTGTTGTTGTACATGATATCAACCTTATTTTACTGAGAAGTCTTTGTGTTTGAATTCTAAAAATTCCCTCATTTTACTAAGTAAATCTCATTACAGAGCAAAATAAGCGACAAGTGTGAAATGGGTATGGTTTAAACACTATTTGTACAATTTTTACGTTCATGGAGGTCCAATACAATTGTTCCTGGAGGGCCTTCAAAGATTTACCATTTTGTTCATGACCAGGACTGGTTGGATAAGGCCTATACTAGAGAGCGAGCAAAGAGGAAGGGGAAGGCTAATGCTACAAGTGGTAAGATATTTTTTTACACTACCTTTTGATCATTTTGGACCGATTCTAGTTGAAAACGATCTTGAGAGGAATCAAGGTGTGTTTGTTGGTGAATCATGGGAAAGGCAACTGGAATGCCAACAATGGGGGGTGCACTATCCACCTGTTGCTGGAATAGGCCAATCAAAATGCGGTGCTCAATCAGTTGCGTTTTTTAGAGGGTACGAAGACGATGAGGATCATAGAAAGTGGTTTCTCTACACAGAAAGGTAATTACACCACTAGAAATCAGTTTTTAGAGACTTAGTGGTCAATTTTAGAGATGGCAATAGATCGGATATGATCCAAATCCAATCAGATCGGATTTGGGTCGGTTTAAAATGGATTTGCATTAGATTTAGATATCGATATATGGATTTAAAACGATTTTGGAATAGGTCGAGAGCTATTTTAATATTTAGATTCAGATCTATATCTATTTATCTTTTAATTTAATTTAATTTTAAAATTTTCTTAATAACTGTGTAATTATAAATGATAATAAATTTCATTCATAGCATATTAGTGGTATTTACCATGTATTTAAAAATCTTAAAACTTAAATATTAGTTTTGTAAATTTAAATGATAATAGGACAAAAATAATTAAGGTTAGCTTGTCCTAAAGCATGCACATGTAATATTTAAATTGTACGCCAAGTAATAGCACCAGACAATTTATTTTATTATATTAGTCAAATAATTTTTAACGAATATAGTTATTTCTCTCATATACTAGCACAAATGGTAAGAAATTTTGATAGTACAAAATTGTCTCAGAATTAATTTTTAAAGGATATATTATTATCTTTCTTATTTGCTTGTTTTGCTCTAAAAATATAAGTTGCAATATTTGTTAGATTTTTTAGACAAATTATATAATTTAGTTTTTATCAATACATTTTAATCTTTAATTTTCATTCTAAAAAATTATTACTCTTTTATTGTTGAGTTTTAGAATTCATGATAGATCTAGAGCAGATTTTGATTTTAAATTTTTTTAGATTTGGAGCATATATAGATGTTCATTTCTTTATTGGATTTGAATATGGAGTGAAAAATATGGATCCATGATGGATCTGACATAGACACAGATCTTAGTTTTCACCTCTATGATAAATAGTTGGCTAAAATCCAGTAATGTTAGCATTGGAACACTAATTATGGCTTGCTTTAGTTTCTTAAAAGTGTACGTCGCGGCTTTCCCCATTAAAAACTATCCTTCTTCCACTACTCTGCTAGAGGCCATGCTATGGTGCTATACCCCTTTATAAACTTTGGGTAGTATCCAGTGAGCCCCAAAAGGCCCCTCAACTCTTTCAGTGTCTTAGGTAAAGGCCATTTCAGCATTGCCACTATCTTAGACTGATATGCTAAAACCTCCTCAGTTGACACCACATGCCCTAAATACTCTACTCTTGTTTGAGCAAATAAATACTTCTTTTGATTGGCATATAATTGATGTTTTTGTGACTTTATATGAACACTAACTCCAAATTACCCACATAATCCTCCAAAGGGCAACTGTAGACTAAGATGAGTTAAAGAAAATGAGGACAAACTTCTTTAAATAGAGATGAAATACCTTATTCATTAATGGCTGGAAAGTGATCGGCTTATTTGTAAGGCTAAACGGCATAACCAGTAATCCATAATGTTCCTTATGAGTCCAAAATGTAGTCCTATGCACATACTTTAGCCACAACCGAATCTAGTTATATCTCGACTTCAAATCTATCTTTGTAAACACCATCGCCCCACTCACCCAACAACTCATCTATCACCAAAATAGAAAACTTGTCAAGCACCATTTCCTTGTTCAAGGCTTAATAGTTAAATAAAATCTCCAGCTTCTATCTTTTTTTTTTTTTCACTAATAAGATTAGGCTCGAAAACGAACTAATGCTCGGTTGTATTATGTCAGCCTCCAACATGTCCTTAGCTAGCCTTTCAATCTCATCCTTTTATATTTGGAGATACGGGTATGGCCGAACACTGGTAAGGGAGGCCTCTTCCTTCAACGTTATCGCGTACTCATGTTCTTATTGTATAGGTAGGCCATTGGGCTTTTGGAAAACCCCTTTAAATGGCTCCAACAACTGCTAAATTAGTTCTGGAATAACCATTTATGCCTCTATCGATCCCTCTTCTTAGTTATGTAGCTTCACCAAGAATCTCTGCCCTATATCCTAAATCACCTTTATTATGGTTTTAAGTGACTTTAAGGTTTTGCATAAACTCAAACCACCCGTAGCACTACCACCTATCCATTTATTCAAAACTCCATTGTTAATAGTTTTCAATTCACTTTTATCTCTTTCACCGATTCTAAGCACTTCATTTCTAAAATCACGTTTGTACTTCTTAAGTGTAAAGGAAGAAAATCCTTTATCACCTGAATGCATGGTAGTAATAATATTAGCCCTCACATATTCCTCTACTTTTCTCTACCTCTCTAGTACTCATAACCACCCCAAAACTACTGGTGTTCGTCAACATAGTCCCAACCAACCTATTACTCTATTAGAAATGAAATTATGGGTTGCACCACTGTCTATTAGCACCACTATATCTTGCTCCCTTATTCTTACCCTTATCGTTATTGTGTAGTTTGGTGTAAACCACACTAATAAATTAAGTAAGACCTCAACTATATCCAAATGGGGATGTTCTTTCTCCACCACCTCTTCTTCGTCGGCTTCTTTCTCACATTCCTTTTTATCACATATAGTTAGGACTTGTAGTGATTTGTCCTTACATAGATGCCCCGGTGAAAACTTCTCATCATATCGAAAGCACAACCCCTTCCCCCTTTTATCCTGAATCTCTATCTCTATGAGGCATTTGAAAGTCATCCTGGTCGTGCCCTACTAACCTAATCCTTTTGGGAATCTCTTTATAAACAAATTATTTGTGCTTTCTAACCTATCCGTAGTGTGTTTTGGAACTATTGCTAAAATCCCAAAGTCTGGGTTTTCTATCTTACCAATCTTGTGCTGTTTTGGTATGAAAAGCCAATTGAATTACTTATATTAACCCGTTCTGCTGTGTTTTTATCTTTAATCATCTGCGCTAACTCAATTGTCTCTTCTAACCCTTTCGAACTCAACAAGTGTAGTGCGGCTTAGATTTTTGGCTTCAGTCATTTCATAAAATTCTTGTCTAATAATGCCTTTGCAATTCCCTCTAGATGGCCCAATAGTAACTCAAGCTTTTCCCTATACTCCATGATTATTTTTTCCTAGGTCAAGGTAAAAGACTACTCATGCAAATCTCTCTCTTATGTGGCCCGAAACCTCTCCAATAGCCGGTTATTAGTTTTTCCCCATGATCTCAATGGTTATTGTTGTTTTTGTCATTGAAACCACATAAGGGCCTTTTCATCCAAGCATAACACTTCTGCCATCAATTTTTTCCTTTTCTAAGAGTCCATTGATGGTGAAATAGCACTATACCTTATACACCTATATACAAGCATACTTACATTTGAAAATGGGCATTTTTAGTTTCTTTATCTTAGAATCTGCCCCACTCAATTTCCCGCCATCAAAGGTCTTTAACCTCCCAAATCTACTCAAGTTTCAATGAATCCTAAAGACCAAGCCCAAAATCCGACTTGCCCAGGTCGTGTGTCACCCCCAAACGCCACTGAGTGACCACTACGCGCTCTATTTTGGTGTTGATATGCCTATTCCTTACCCTAAGCTACCTTCTCTAACCATGTAACCCTCAAATCCACTACTCCCAGTTGCAACCTAGCTTTCTCTGCACGCCTAATGTTAGAAAAGGCTCTTCTAGGTTGTTAATCCTCGAGGCCAACCTTACCACCACTGAATCTATCGTGACTCGTTGCCTCTGGCTGTGTGAGATTGGTGTTTTCAACTCTTCACCCTCTATGGTGCCTCTGACCACAGGTCTTGTACCTTCAGATCTTTCTCCTACCACGACTCCATGGCCCGTTGATGCTGCCCTTGGTGGGTTGAAATAGAGTTCCATCAATTTCAATAACATGGCTTCAAGAGAAGAAAATTGTTGTTGAACGTAGTTAAATTGCTCATCAATGGTGGCTATAAACAATCTAACTTCCGCTTTGAATTTCTCTTTAAGTGCGTCAACCTTATCCACTACCATTGTTCTAGGATTGTTGCTCTGATACCACTTTAATAGGGTTCAGGGTTACATTAGGGATGATTTTTATTAATTGAATAAAAAAAGAACAATCTTGACATATCAATTGAGAGGTAGGTCAATTGCTCCCAAAACTCTCAATTACTCCTGATACTTGGCAAAACTTACCATAAACTCTAAATGACTCCTTAATCTCTTATTTATATCTAAACCCTAATTAATGAATAAGTAAAATTACTAAAACTGCCCCTGTCCCTTTATATTTGAATTTAATATAATTTTTCATTGGTCTAACATCTTCAGCAAAATATAAACTGACAAGGGCAAATAAAGAAGAAGGTTGATGTAGAGGGTTCCTTAAGAACAAATAATGGACAGGAACTAGGCTATAATTATAGCTAAGAAGCCTAATAGTGGCTTAGATGTAAATTTTGAAGCTGGCAAAGTTCAAGTAGGAAATTTGAAAGTTGGTCGCAAGGACATAAATGCTATAGAAGTAATTAAAGAAAAGAATGATTTACCAACCAGCCATCTTCTCATGCCTTTAGTTGATAAAGATAATGCTTGACTTTTTGATTAGTCAGGTAACTCTAGCTTCGCTGGCCTGCAAAAGTTTGTTAAAAAAGAAATATTGCATGAATAGACTAGTTAGTTTTTCATATACTTTTTGTCTTACACAGGTTTCCTTTAACTTTCTTTTCTTTTTAGCTTATTTAACTGTATAGAGATGTCTATTCACATGTTTCGTCCTTGAATGCTACAACCTCTCTTATATATAATAATTTAAGTTCAATGTAGTAAAGTTACATGATATAAATCCTGTAGTTTATCAATTTTCCCTTTGACCTTTTTGAGCGTTTTTCTCTCATAACAGTTAATTGATTTGAAATACTTTGAAAAAAAAGTATGCAACATTATGTTGTGGTTCTATTTTCGAAGTTTAATCATCAGTCTAGGAATTGGACAAGTTAAAAAAACAGGTATCTTACCGACCTATTATTAGGATAGAGACATATAGTGTTGACAGCTTCATAGTTCATATATTGATGTCTCTTATTCTCGGGCGATCAAAATTCTTGAACATTTCTTGTATTATAAAGTATTTTCTTTCATAATCTGGTCTTTAAGTACCCATAAAATAAAATTACTTATTACAATTTATTTAAAGCTAAAGCAATAGTCAAACTTCATTTTTTCTCTGTCAATCCATTTCATTCTACATTTTTAATCCTGTTATTTACAAAAATATATATGCAAATAAAGTCACTTATAGTCCTATTACCGCAAATCATTTTAGTCTTATAAATTAAACATAGTTTTGTAAAAGTGTCTTTCTATAAGACATGATTTCATTTTGACTTTGTTTTTCCTATTAAATTAGTAAGCTAGTTCCCACTTGTCTTCTCTCACATTGATTATTAGAGAAACGTTTCTTTGTGATCTATCTATAATTCTATATCTATAGATTCACTACTACAAAATAGAATATAGCTGATGTTTAAACTAACATTATGATGGCGAACTGAACTAAAGTTAGTCATCTTTGCAACAGTCATCTAAAAGTAGGTACAAAAGATGACATATAAAAAGAGTCATCTAATAAGTATTATAGATGACTATTTTCTTAAAAAACAATCATCTAATGTTGTAAAGAGCCGTGTTCAGTTTTAACGTTGATGACTTACATCTCAAAACAACAGTCATCTAATGTTGTAAAGAATCGTGTTCGATATTAGCATAGATGACTCATTTCTCTAAAAAAAAAATCATCTTATCTTGTAAAAGAACTATCTTTTCTTCAAGTATAAATGATTGATTTTAAGTAATGTATGTTGTTGTGCAAATTTTATTGAACTCGCAAGTGCACGAATCTATTGTAGAATAGATTAATGGTGACGAGTGTCGATCCCACGAGGAGGTGGATTTTAATTATATGTAGAATTAATTTTTTGATTTGGTGGTTGGATTCATAATGAAAATGATGTAGGCTATCAATTAATTTAAATTAAAGTGGTAGGAATAAACTATTAAAATGAAATGCTTGGATCTCCGGATCTGTCTCAACATGTACCATCGGCTTAATATTCATTATTAGTACCAATTAAATCATGAAGGGGGAACTTCCACTCATCATGAACCACACTTTAATAGATATGGTGCTAAGGGCTTCCCGTGCCAAATAGTAATAACCTTGCTGCAGGGAGGCGGTTATTCCAAACCGATATCCGACAAGATTATTACTATCTGTCTACGAAAAGTCAAAACAACCACATAAATTAAAGGGGAAGGAAAAGTAAATTTACCAAATTAAGCCCATGGAGCATGTTGAGACTTCACCTTCAACCCAAGCTTGAAAGGAAATTAGCCACTCATATTTGAACTAGGGGTAAAATAGGAATTTTATTAAAATACGTAGAAAATACAAGATGGAGATGGAATTAGAGAAAATGGAGTCCAAAAATGGATTCAGGGGTGTCAAATTAGGGGGGGGGAGCCCCCTTTTTATAGATAAACTGAGTAAATCATGGCCATCGGATTAAAACAATTTGGACGCTCAGGATTGCGCCACGTGGCAAGTTCCTATTGGATGGAACACATCATCAGTGGCTGTTATTCTGTGTATATGCATGTACCGTACACACGTTTTTTCGATCCACTAATATTCTGCCACGTCACCGGTCAACATTTTTGGTCCAATAAGCTCGTGACACGTCATCAGTCAACTCCACATCATCGATCCAATGCCACAAGCGGTCAATGCCACATCATTCGCCCAATCAAATGCCGCCACGTCATCGTATAGTGCCACGTCGTCATCGCATGCCACGTCGGATACGATCTGGTGAAGCAGGTCTCGTGAAACGATATCGTGTCGATCACAGTATATATCAACCGTCATCAGTATGTGTGAACAAAGATCTAGTATATGTGAAACGAGTACCATTTTTTTTTATGCTCCTCGTAAGTTTTTCGTATCCTGAGTTCAAAATTGCTGTCCATTTTTCTATTTGATCTCTTGTTCATTGTGAAATGACCATGATGTCTCCTAGAATGCATAAAATACTTAATTAAAATAAAACATACATAATTAAATCACAAATGACTTAAAGATATAAAAGTATGGATGTTAGTGAGACTTGGAGTATAAAATGATAATTTTCTCCAATATAAATACACATTTTCTAGCACTCAACACACCCCCAACCAGAACATTTGCTAGTCCCTAGCAATTTGAGCGAAAACAAAACTGAAACAATTTTTTTTTTTTTTTTTATTTTTGTGGTATTTATTCAATCGACTAATAATAACAATCAAATAAAAGTATAAGCATTATCTCATCTAAAGAAATATCATTCCCACATCAACTCTCCACATGAATCAGTTTAGAAAACTTTGTCACAACTTCAGTAATCTAGTTACTTTTAAGAATGACATGCAAACCCCAAAATCTCACCGTTAGTAGTGATACTCTCACAAAGAAATTAAACCCAAAAATAATCACTCCAGTGAATGGTAAATTGAGTGAAAATAATAAAGAAGAAATATCACACACTCTCACCAAGGTGACAAAAATATGCCCTCAGCTTTAGAAATATTACGATTTTAATTTAAAAATGCTAATCAAACTAATACATTCATCATCTTTTTTTATTTTTTTATTTTTTTATTTTTTTTTATTTTTTATTTTTTAGTATGCATTACCACATCTTTTCAACCCATATAACTAGTTTCTATTTCAGACTATAGTTCCCTAAAATCAAGAAGGACTTTTATTAGGACGTAACGTAGGCTAGGGACGTGGCTAACAAAAAAAAGGATAATAGGAAAAGCAAAATATATGTTTGAAAAATAGAGAACTTTGGAGATTGTAAGGTGCTTTTCACTTGATTTTTTTATTTTTATTATTATTTTTTTTTATTTGTAAACATTTTTTTTTCTTTTGTTTCTTTTTCTCTTTTTTTTTTTTTGTGAATGCAAAATTATCTCTATTTTCAAACATAAATGGGTGGTGAGAAATACAAAATATAAGGTGATACTCCACATTGAAGTGGGACAAGATAATAGGTTGCCAAAGAAAAAGTCTTTATTTTTATTATTTTATTATTATTATTATTTTTTTTTTTAAAGGCTCAAAGGGGTTAACTATGGATACATATTAATAGGGTTGGCTAGAAAGGCTCAAACGGACCAAAGATGGCCTTTCTGTCATCTTTTAGGGTTCTAAATAATCTTCCATATCTACTAGTTAGATAGATCTTCAGATGTGGCAACACACACTTTAGATTTTTTTTTTTTTTTTTTTTTTTGGAGATAATGTATAAAGCAATAAACTGCTAAGCTGAATGAAGAATGGACAAAAAGGGTTACTCTCCAAGAAAAATGACAGGCTCAAAAACTCACTTGGAAATTATTATGACATGTGCATTCTTTCAAGCAACTTATATTTGTCTCCAACATCAACATGTAGAGTAACAAACATGGTGTAACATAACTAAAGACCAAAGATAATACAAATACTAAAATTTGAAAGTTATCATGTCATCTAATTATGAAAAGATCACACAAAATGCCTTTTTTTTTATTATTATTATAATAAGAAGATGCGTTTCTAGAGT
This sequence comes from Luvunga scandens, assembly GCA_030449905.1. Classification (NCBI taxonomy): domain Eukaryota; kingdom Viridiplantae; phylum Streptophyta; class Magnoliopsida; order Sapindales; family Rutaceae; genus Luvunga; species Luvunga scandens. Next base: position 703,350 of record JASUUG010001266.1, read on the forward strand.
TACTACACTCCATATTCAGCCATCTTAGACTCAAAAATTTAGCCATAGTTAGTTTCTACAATAAAAATAATAAAAACTACACCAAGATTGAGATATTCCGCAATTGTCAACTATTCCCTCCCCCCAACCTGAACGGAACATTGTCCTCAATGTTTAAAAGAGAATAGGGTTTAGAAGACATCACCTGAGTGCTGGATCACAGAAGAAAATATTTACAAGCGGAAAGTTAAATCTAATTTGCACTTACTTACTACATTATTGTTACCATCATTAGTTGGCCATTCCAACATAAGGGTCTTGGGATCGGCTGCAGTCATAAGCTTGTAACAGATCAAGTAAGTCGTTAGCGAAGATGAGCACAAATAAAGATTTTTTTTTTGTGAAAGGGATGAAATGGTTTTTATTGCATGGTTAAGATATTCGATGAATCCATCATAAAAGTTATTGACATTTAACAAACCGATGGGTTTCGATGAATGTTGGATGGGCCCAAGATGCTAATGTGATTAGTGCCTCTAGAGTTGCAAGATCTCCTGGTAAGAAAATAAAAGCATCGGCGATGATTCAACATTTGATTATTCTTTTTGCATACCGAGACAACTAACTCTTCTCCAGGTTGATGAGTCGACATACAAAGCCAACGGTTTGAGGCTTCTTGGGATGATGCCTAACACTTGGCTCCTCTGCGATAAATGACTTCCGAGACCAATTTTGATAACTCTCGGTCACCTCCTCCTTATACCAAATGTAAATTTCTTTCTGCTACGCGTTGGCCAAGATCTATGGCTATCTCAACGAACTCGTTATGGTTGCAATAGTTAAATCTAGAGAGCACACAAATGTTCTTGAATTGTTTATTAGGAATAGCTGCCATTGAGATGCTTCTAAAAAATAATTTGTGAGTCTAAAAGAAAATGATCATATATCAAGGATCTTGGTGACAATTATTTGTTTGTATAGGAGGTAGCATGTCTATGTCAATTAACGCGAAAGCACATGGCTCGAGAGTCAAAAAGGAAATAGTAAAAGAAAAAGCACTCAATTATTAAAGACAATAATGCAATTGATAAAACAACAGTGAAATAAAACAACAGTAAAGTAAAACAACAGTAAAAGGATATTTACAAGTAGTTGTGATTGTGGCTCACATCTTCCTCTGGTTTTACGTCCGTAAACGGCTTGAACGCCCTACATGGGTCGAGGATAGGCTTCCCATCCAGTTTTCTTATAAAGCGCAAACAGGTCGTTTATAGTCGATTCCCAAGACTATATCGTGCATGCTCTTTTTTGAAATAATGGCCATAATGGAGAATTGCTCTTCATGACGTATCCACCTGGGATGCGTTTCAAGAGACAAAAGGACATCATCCAATGACTCTTTATTCAAGCCATCCCTAATGAATTGAATCTTATCTTCCCTATTATCGACATCATTCCTAAAGAACAAGGATTTTTATCGCATTTCATCCTGGCACACTTATGACAATTAACATGAAGTTTTTCACTCTTCGTTTTCTCGAGTAATTTCCTTTACCACAACCAGGCATGTATGCAATAAATTTAGGAGGTAACTCACTTGCCAAACGTACCTTGGCCTCGATTAACCAACGGATGTCGGCAGGACGTTATTTCTCATAAGCAATCGCATGCGTTCGGACCGAGCTTTATAGATCGTAAGGAGGGCATTCTCGAGGAAGTGAAGGAAATCGCTTGTGAAGCTTTGCTAGAATCGCGTTTTCGCCCATACCTTCTTCTCGAATATTAGTTATTATGGGAAACTAAAGTAACCGACTTTGATTGTCACGAGTACCGTTATCCGCCACTTAACTTAGGGGTAACAAACTAGAGAACACACAAAAAGAAAAGAAAAGAAAAGAAAAGAAAAACAATAATCTCCCAATTGTCCTCTTATTGAGTTTTCCTCAAGTTCTATTTGGGTTTCGTTGATACCTCCCTCAATATCTTTGAGTTGACTTTCTATATATTCAACGTGTGATAACAACTCACGGAGGTTGTAGCTTCCAAATACGATGCGTTTTACAAAATCGTATCTCGGCTTCTCGGATGAGATTGTACACGTTGAAGTTGTCCGAGAATGTTCAAGAGGAACTGTCTAGTTGAGGAACACATAATTAGAAGTGATAAAAGAAAATCTGAATGATTAAATAAACACACTTTCACAAAAATTTAAATCAGAAAAGAAGAAATAAATAAGAAAAATTCTTAATTTAAATTTGGTGGGTCACTCAAATCTATTTCGGTGCCTTTTTCACGTGGTTGGTACTCTAGATATGGCTTCAATCTTTGACCATTAACTTAAAAAATTAAACCGTTCTTTGGATCCTTAATATTAAATTCTCAATATGAAAAAACAGTGAGGACTATAAAAGGATCGGTCCATCGATAAGAACTTACTTGGGAATAGCGCAAGCGAGAATTGAATAAAAGTACTTTTCGACTGGTGTGAAAGATTTTTCATAATTTGCTTGTCATGAAAGACTTTCATTCGCTGTTTGTAAATCTTGGCATTTTTGTATACATCATTACGACTTTCTTCAAGTTCTGCCAGTTGTGATTTTCTTTCTAAGTTAGCTTGCTGCATGTCAAAGTTGAATTTCTTACTGGCCCAATATGCACAATGCTCAAGTTTTGGTGGTGATTCTGATGATGGACTCAGTTTCTTCTCTGATGGTGCTAGTTGTTCCACTCTTGACTTCCATTTGTTAATGTCCATGGATGGTCTTGAATCAAGTAAGGCGTTAACCTCATCTATTGATGTCAATATCAAAATTCAAACCAAAGCCGTGAGTTAAACATGTTTGTAAAGGGTCATCACTAAGATTTGAAATAAAAGTATTATCAACTAATTCTTCAATTAAATCCACATCAACAATTTCATCATCTGCATTGGGAGGTTGTTTGGCGATGTTGAAGATATTTAGCTCCATCGTCATATTGCCAAAGGACAAATCGCATATTTCGATCTGCATTGAATGTGAGCATCGGCGATTTGCCAAGAAAGGTCGTCTAAGATAATGGGGATCCGCTTCCTCAATCTCGGGTGGTTGAGTGTCAATTACAATGAAATCATCAGGAAAATAAAACTTATCTACCGTATAAGCACGTCCTCCACAATACCACGAGGTTTTTCATGGACCGTCTGCAGTCGTAACACCACCTGGAGTTGGGTGTAATTCTCCGATCCAAGTTTCACAAAATCGAGTAAGGCAACAGATTTACACTAGCACCTAAGTCCAACAAAGCATTCTCAATTGTGTGGTTCCCTATACTACATGAGATAGTGGGGTAGCCTGGGTCTTTATATTTTAGAGGAAGTTTGTGATGGAGTATAGAGCTCACGTTTTACATTAAAAATGCTTTCTTTTGAACATGAATGTTTCTCATTTTTAGTACAAAGGTCTTTAAGAAACTTGGCAAAAGATGGCACTTGTTTTATAGCATCAAGCAAAGGGATGTTAACACTTACCTGTTTAAAGATTTCAAAAATCTCACTTGTAGATTTTCCCTTTTTTGCTTTAGCTAACCTCTGGGGAAATGGAGCTTTTGGAACGTATTCTCGTGGGTTGGTTTCTTCTTTCTCCTTTGATGATGAGTCTTCTTCATTTACCTAAGCACAATTTGAGTTATTTTGAGTACCAAGCATCTCCACTTTGTTGTCGACTTCTTTTCCTTTTCGCAAGGTCATGACGGCTTTGACCTCCTCCATACCGCCGAGGTGAACGGTACTTACTTCATGCACTCCTTTAGGATTAAAGCCTTTGGTTGACTTGGGAATTTACCTTTTCACCGTGAGTCATTGCCAAGGTCCGAATCGACAAAGCAAGTTGTCCCACCATTTTCTCAAGGTTTGAAATTGATTGGGTTTGTGAGTTGAAACCCGCTCTCATCTCATTTCGTAGTTCATCAATGGTGCGGTTTTGTTGCTCGATTTTGGAGTGAATAAGATTCTTGAAATTCTGAAATGCATCCTCCCATGGTCTAGGCTGAGAATGGTTTGGGTTCTGATTATATGGTCTAAATGGTGGTTGAGAGGCTTGAGGATTTTGAGGAATTGGTTGCATTGGTGGGAGTGGAGAGTGGGAGCTGCTGGTCCATTCTGTTGGAATCCTTGAGACCATGAAAAATTGGGGTGGTCTCTCCATCCAGGATTATATGTGTTGGAGTAAGGGTTATAGTTTGATGGCTTTCTCATTACATCTATGGCATTGGCTTGATCTGAGTATGAGTCCTGGTCATGTGGCTCTGTCAATTTAGCAGCTGTTAACGATGCTATTTGTCGGGAAAGACCTTCAACTATGTCTTTGACTTCTTTAATTTCCGAACTTGACTCGCCAATGTGAACCTCATTCACTCCCTTAACTCTTCTAGTACTCCTGAGTGAACGACTCCGTTGTTGGGAATTATCTGCTTGTTCTTTGGAAGAAATCCCAAAATCTCGATGCACTTTTGACATTAGCTCTCCTCCACTTGTTGCCATTAGCCATTCTTGCACATTCGGCAATAATCCCTCCAAAAAGTATTGGCATTGGTGCCATTTTTCGTACCCATGATGTGGACACTTTAGGAGTAGCCCATTGAATCGCTCCCATGCTTCGAAAAATTGCTCGTCTTCTCTTTGGGTAAACTCAAATTTCCTCGCGAATAAAAAGATTGGTTTTATGTCTTGGGAAATATTTATTCAAAAATTTTGTTACCATTTGTTCCCATGATGTAATGCTATTATTAGCAGGCAATGTATTGAACCATGAACGAGCTCTATCCTTTAAAGAAAATAGAAATAATCTAAGCTTAACATCATCATCCCGAAAAATTCTCATATTTAAAAGTTTGACAAATAGCATGGAAATCATTAGGATGATTATATGGATCTTCATTTTCTAGGCCATAGAATGTTGGGAGACAATTTAGCACACTAGGTTTTAATTCAAAACTCCTAGCAGCCTACATTTGGGTATCGTATGCATGATGTGCTCAAGTTAGCTAAGGGATCAAGTAGTCCTTAAATGGCCTCTCTTGTGGTCTTTGGTTGCAAATCCATTTCAAATTTATTTTTAATTTCAACGTGTTTGTGTGTGCGAAGTGTTTTTTCTAATTCAAAGTTTATAGGCTCAAGATTTGGTAATTGTGACCTACGACCATGCATGCAGAAAAAAAAAAATGATAACAAAATTAATAAAGATAAATAAGAGGGAGAAATTACAATACTAACCTTATTACTGTTACAAATTTTTTATGAAAATAACTCAAGCGCTATATATAGAAAAGAAAATACGTGAAACAAATTAAAATAAATTAAGAGGCGGTTAAACCGCCGATTACACAAAAAAAAAAAAATAACATGAAAATTAAATTACATAAATTTAAAGAAGAAGAAAAAAAGAAAATAATACCTACTTGAATGTAATTTCACTTTTTTTTCTTTTTTTTTAATAATAATAAATAAAAAAATATTACAAGGAAACAAATAAAATAAATAAATAAAGAAGAAAAAAATTCTACAAATTAAAATACTTACTAAAGAACGGCGCCAAAAACTTGTTGTGCAAATTTTATTGAACTCGCAAGTGCACGAATCTATTGTAGAATAGATTAATGGTGACGAGTGTCGATCCCACAAGGAGGTGGATTTTAATTATGTGTAGAATTAATTTTTTTAGTTGGTGGTTGGATTCATAATGAAAATGATGTAGGCTATCAATTAATTTAAATTAAAGTGGTAGGAATAAACTATTAAAATGAAATGCTTGGATCTCAGGATGCCTCAACATGTACCATCGGCTTAATATTCATTATTAGTACCAATTAAATCATGAAGGGGAACTTCCACTCATCATGAACCACACTTTAATAGATATGGTGCTAAGGGCTTCCGTGCCAAATAAGAATAACCTTGCTGGGAGGCGGTTATTCCAGTAGATATCCGACAAGATTATTACTATCCGTCTACGAAAAGTCAAAACAACCACATAAATTAAAGGGGAAGGAAAAGTAAATTTACCAAATTAAGCCCATGGAGCATGTTGAGACTTCACCTTCAACCCAAGCTTGAAAGGAAATTAGCCACTCATATTTGAACTAGGGGTAAAATAGTAATTTTATTAAAATACGTATAATATACAAGATGGAGATGGAATTAGATAAAATGGAGTCCAAAAATGTATTCAGGGGTGTCAAATTAGGGGGGGGGAGCCCCCTTTTTATAGATAAACTGAGTAAATCATGGCCATCTGATTAAAACAATTTGGACGCTCGAGGATTGCGCCACGTGGCAAGTTCCTATTGGATGGAACACATCATCGTGGCTGTTATTCTGTGTATATGCATGTACCGCATACACACGTTTTTTCGATCCACTAATATTCTCGCCACGTCACCGGTCAACATTTTTGGTCCGATAAGCTCGTGACACGTCATCGATCAACTCCACATCATCATCGGGCCAATGCCAGCGGTCAATGCCACATCATTCGCCCAATCAAATGCCGCCATCATCGTATAGTGCCACGTCATCATCGCATGCCACGTCAAGCATCAAGACAGATGAGGTGAAGCAGTCGTGAAAGATTTATCGTGTACGATCAGTATATATCAACCGTCATCAGTATGTGTGAACGATCTAGTATATGTGAACAGCACCATTTTTCTTTTTATGCTCCTCCTAAGGTTTTCGATCGTCCCCGAGTTCAAAAGTGCTGTCCGTTTTTCCATCTGATCTCTCGTTTATTGTGAAATGACCATGATATCCCCTAAAATACATAAAATACTTAATTAAAATAAAACATACATAATTAAATTACAAGGGACTTAAAGACATAAAAATAGAGATGTTAGTGAGACTTGGAGTATAAAATGATGATTTTCTCCATTATAAATACACACTTTCTAGTACTCAACACACCCCCCAATTGACTTGTTGCTAGTCCCTAGCAATTTGAGCGAAAACAAAACTGAAACAAATTTTTTTTTTTTTTATACTGTGGTATTTATTCAATCAGACTAATAATAACAATCAAATAAAAGTATAAGCATTATCTGCAGTCTAAAGAAATATCATTCCCACATCAACTCTCCACATGAATCAGTTTAGAAAACTTTGTCACAACTTCAGTAATCTAGTTACTTTTAAGAATGACATGCAAACCCCAAAATCTCACCGTTAGTAGTGATACTCTCACAAAGAAATTAAACCCAAAAATAATCACTCCAGTGAATGGTAAATTGAGTGAAAATAATAAAGAAGAAATATCACACACTCTCACCAAGGTGACAAAAATATGCCCTCAGCTTCACAACTTCAGTATCATGTACAGTACCGTATATATCAACCGTACCGTATGTGTGAACAGTACCGTATATGTGAACAGTACCATTTTTCTTTTTATGCTCCTCCTAAGGTTTTCGACTGTCCTGAGTTCAAAAGTGCTGTCCGTTTTTCCATCTGATCTCTCGTTTATTGTGAAATGACCATGATATCCCATAAAATACATAAAATACTTAATTAAAATAAAACATACATAATTAAATTACAAGGGACTTAAAGACATAAAAATAGGGATGTTAGTGAGACTTGGAGTATAAAATGATGATTTTCTCCATTATAAATACACACTTTCTAGTACTCAACATATGTCAATAATAGTAGTCACCTTAATATGAATAGATTATTGAAAATTTGAAATCACTGTCATTATTATTATTATTTATGCTAAATTGAAGTGCAATAAATATTTTTGAAAAGCAGCAGTATAAAATAAATATTCATTAAGCAATTGCAGTAATCATATATAAATCTGGTGCCTTACAAACAATACTAAAAAATACTTTGTCTTTACAATTTCTAAATTAAAATAACTATCCATAACTCATTTTTCTTAAAAGAAAGATATTACATTCTTCACAAGAACAATAAAATGTAACTAGCCATCTAATTGACCACTTCAATAATCATGCCAAAGCTAGAGAGAGTTGGATTGTGAAACCTTTTGATGAACCTTTCTTGATTACAATATCAAAATAATTGAAATAATTTCATAAATCTTTTTAATGTCTTACTCGAAACAAGGACTACAACAAAGATGCAGATAAAAAATAATACTATTCATTTACTAACCTCGCAAAGTCATTGTGCTACAAAATTTAACGAAAAATGGTTGCCATATGTACTCTGCCCACTCCAATCTCACTTCATGAATATCCTTTTGGGTGTAATTATTTCGTCCAACAAACTACATATCATGTACAAAATAGTGAATATTAATACATGCATCAACCTTATGAAATCTATGTATTTTAAAAGGGTAAGGAAATGACTACCAAGTTTTTTATTAAATCATCTTAGTTTTCAATGATTTCCTTCATAAATCTTATGACATAATATCCACATTCAACATCTACAGTTTCTTGAGGACATTGCACATGAGTTTTGAAGTAATTAATGTCATGCACATATGTAAATAAATTTAAACTGAACATATATATTTACAGCTTCATATATTAAAAGATTTAATTTCAAACTATTTGCTTTCATTAAAAAAGCGTAGCATATTTATTGTGGGTCTTTTCACTTTCGTGCTTTAACCTATCCCTAATCATGTCGTGTTTTTGAGGCCCACATACTTAAAATTTTCAACTTAGCCTAACTCGTGTGCATGGCACGACATGCCACCTGCCTTAATGGAACGTGCTCTTGTCATGTTGTTGTTGTGCAAATTTTATTGAACTCGCAAGCGCACGAATCTATTGTAGAATAGATCAACGGTAACGAGTGTCGATCCTACGAGGAGGTGGATTTTAATTGATTGTAGAATTAATTTTCTAAGTGGGTGATTTGATTTATAATGAAAATGATGTAGGTTATCTATTAATTTAAATTAAAATGGTGGGAACAAGCTATTAAAATGAAGTGCTTGGATCTCCAGATCTGTACTCAACATGCACCATCGGCTTAACATTCATTATTAGTACCAATTAAATCATGAAGGGGGATTTTCCACTCTTCATGAACCTCACTCTAATAAATATGGTACTAAGTGTTTCCCGTGCCAAATAGTAATAACCTTGCCTAGGGAGGCGGTTACACCAGCCGATATTTAGACAAGATTATTACTATCTATCTATGAAAAGTCAAAACATCGACATAAATTAAAGGGGAAGAAAAAGTAAATTTACCAAATTAAGTTCATGGAGCATGTTGAGACTTCACCTTTAACCAAAGCTTGAAAGAAAATTAGCTACTCATAATTGAACTAGGGGTAAAATGAGAATTTTATTAAAATACATAGAAAATACAAGATGGAGATGGAATTACAAAAAATGGAGCTAAGAAATGGATTCAAGGGTGTCAAATTAGGGGGGGAGCCCCCTTTTTATAGATACAATGAGTAAATCATAGCTATCGAATTACAACAATTTGGACGCTCATGATTGCGCCATGTTGCAAGTTCTTATTGGATGGAACACATCATCAGGGCTGTCATTCCGTGTATATGCTTGTACCGTACGCACATTTTTTCAGTCCACTAATATAATACCATGTCGTCGGTCAATGCCACATCATCATTTTAGTCCAATAGGATCGTGACACGTAATCAGTCAACACCACATCATCAGTCAATGCCACATAAGCGGTCAATGCCATATCATTCGTCCAATCAAATGCTGCCACGTCATCGTACAATATAGGTAAACAGTGCTGTGAACAGTACTGTATATGTAAACAATACCATTTATCTTTTTATACTCCTCCTAAGATTTTCTATTGTCTTGAGTTCAAAATTGCTATCCGTTTTTTCTATCTGATCTTTCGTTCATTGTGAAATGACCATGATGTCCCCTAAAATACATAAAATAATTAATTAAAATAAAATATATATAATTAAATCATAAGGGACTTAAAGACATAAAAGTAAGAATGTTAGTGAGACTTGAAGTATAAAATGATGATTTTCTTTATTATAAATACATACTTTCAACACTCAACACACCCCCCAACCAGCTTGTTGCTAGTCCCTAGCAAATTAAGTGAAAACAAAATTTAAATAATGAAGATTTTTCTTTTTAAAATCAGTCGTATTTATTCAATCAAACTAATGATAACAATCAAATAAAAGTATAAGCATTATTTTTAGTATAAAGAAATATCATCCCCACATCAACTCTCCACATGAATCAGTCCAGAAAACTCACAGCTATAGTAATCGAGTCACTTTCAAGAATGACATGTCAAACCCCAAAATCTCACTGGTAGTAGTAATACGCTCACAAAGAAATTAAACCCAAAAATAATCACTTCAGTGAATGGTAAATTGAGTGAAAATAATAAAGAAGTAATATCACACACTCTCACCAAGGTGACAAAAATATGCCCTCAGCTTAGAAATGGTACAAAAATGCTAATCAAACCAATGTATTCATCATATTTTTTTAATAATATGCACTACCACATCTTTTCAGCTCATATAACCAGTTTCTATTTCAGACTATAGTTCCCTAAAATCAAGAAGGACTTTTATTAGGACGTAACGTAGGTTAGGAAGTGGCTAACAAAGAAAGGATAATAGGAAAAAATATATATGTTTGAAAAATAGAGAACTTTGGAGATTATTAGGTGCTTTTCACTTGAATTCTTTTTTTTTATTATTTTATTTATCTATATATATATATATATATATATATTATTTATTTTTTATTTTTTTATAGCACCTTTTTTCATGAATGCAAAATTATCTTTATTTTCAAACATAAATAGGTGGTGGAAAATATAAAATATAAGGTGATACTCCACATTGGAGTAGGATAAGATAATAAGTTACTAAAGAAAAAAAAGTCTTTTTATTTTTTATTTTTTTATATGAAGATTCGTTTCTAGAGTCACTACACTCCATATTCAGCTATCTTTACCTCAAAAATTTAGCCACAATTAGTTTCTACAACAAAAATTAGTAAAAACTATACCAAGATTGAGACATTCCACAATTGTCAACTATTCCCTCCTTCCAACCAGAACAAAACATTGTCCTCAATGTTGGAAAGAAAATAAGGTTTAGAAGACATCACCTAGGTGCCGCATCACAGAAGAAAATATTTACAAGTGGAGAGTTAAATCTAATTTGCACTTCTTACTACGGTTATTGTTACCATCATTAATTGGTCATTCCAACACGAGGGTCTTGCGATCTGGGTCAGGTCTATGAGCTTGTAACAGATCAAGTAACTTATTAGTAGTATGAGCACAAATAAAGATTTTTTTCGCTGTGAAAGGAATGAAATGATTTTTTATTGCATGGTTAAGAAATGCAATAAAGCCATCATAAAAGTTATTGACATTTAACAAAATGATAGGTTTCTGATGAATGTTCAGATGGGCCTAAAATACTAATGTGATTAGTGCTTCTAGAGTTATAAGATCTCCTGGTAGGAAAATAAAAGCATCAGCATGATTTAGCATTTCAGTTATTCCTTCTTGCATACCTGAGACGACTAACTCTTCTCCAGTTTGTGAGTCAGACATATAGCCCAACGGTTTTAGGCTTCTTGGGATGATGCCTAACACTTGGCTCCCTCTGAGATAAGTAGCTTCTGAGACCAATTTTAATAATCCTCGGTCACCTCCTCCATATACCAAATGTAAATTTCTTTCTGCTATACGTTGACCAAGATCTATGGGTGCCTCAACGAACTCTTTATGTTTGCTATAGTTAAATCCAAAGAGCACATAAATGTTCTTAAATTGTTTATTGGGAGTAGCTGCTATTGTAATGCTTCTAAAAAATAATTTGTGAGTTTAAAAGAAAAGAATCATATATCAAGGATCTTGGTGACAATGGTTTACATCTGTTTATGAGATAACATGTCTGTGTCAATTAATGCGTAAAGCACATGGCTCGAGAATTAAAAAGGAAATCGTAAAAAGAAAAAGCAAACAATTATTAAAGATAAGAATGCAATTAATGAAGCAACAGTGAAATAAAACAACAGTAAAATAACAGTAAAAGGATATTTATAGGTAGTTGTGATTGTGGCTCACATCTTCCTCTGGTTTTAAGTCCACATCTGTTTATGAGATAACATGTCTGTGTCAATTAATGCGTAAAGCACACGGCTCGCGAGTTAAAAAGGAAATAGTAAAAAGAAAAAGCAAACAATTATTAAAGATAAGAATGCAATTAATGAAGCAACAGTGAAATAAAACAACAGTAAAATAACAGTAAAAGGATATTTATAGGTAGTTGTGATTGTGGCTCACATCTTCCTCTGGTTTTAAGTTCAAAAATGGCTTGAACGCCCTCTATGGGTCGATGATAGGCTTACCATCCAGTTTTCTTATAAACTAGCAAACAAAGTCGTTTATAGTCAGATTCCCGAGACTATATCGAACATGCTCTTTCTGAAATAATGGCCATAATTGGAGAATTGCTCTTTGTACATATCCACTGTGATAAGTTTCAAGAGACAAAATGACATCATGCAATGACTCTTTATTCAAGTCATCCCTATTGAATTGAATCTTATCTTCCCTGTTATCAGACATCATTCTAAAAGAACAAGGATTTTTATTGCATTTCATCCTGGCACACTTATGATAATCAACATGAAGTTTTTGAGCTCTTCGTTTTCTTGAATAATTTCCTTTACCCCAACCAGGCATGTATGCAATAAATTTAGGAGGCAACTCACTTGCCAAACGTAATTTGCCTCGATTAACCAACTAATGTCAGTAGGGATGTTATTTCTCATAAGCAATCGCATGCGTTCGGATCGAGCTTTATAGATTGTAAGGAGGGCATTCTGAGGAAGTGAAGGAAATAGCTTGTGAAGCTTTGCTAAAATCGTGTTTCTGTCCATACCTTATTCTCAGAATATCAATTATTATGGGAAATTGAAGTAACTGACTTTGATTGTCACGGAGTAACGTTGTCCGCCACTTAACTGGGGTAACAAACTAAAGAACACAAAGAAAAAAAGAAAAGAAAAGAAAAATAATAATTTCACAATCGTTCTCTTATTGAGTTTACCTTAAGTTCTATTTGGGTGTCGTAGATACTTCCCTCAATTTCTTTAAATTGTCTTTCTAGATCTTCAATGTGGGATACCAACTCTGGAGGTTGTAGCTTCCAAATACGATGTGTTTTATAAAATCTTATCTAGCTTCTCAGATGAGATTGCACACGTTGAAGTTGTCTAAGAATATTAAAGAGGATCTGTCTAGTTGAGGCACACATGGTTAGAAGTGATAAAAGAAAACTGAATGATTAAATAAACACACTTTCACAAAAATTTAAATTACTAAAAAGAAGAAAGAAATAAAAAAAATCTCAGTTCAAGTTTGGCAGGTCACTCAAATCGATTTCGGTGTCTTTTTCATGTGGTTGGCACTCTAGATATGGCTTTAATCTTTGACCATTAACTTTTAAAGTTACACCGTTCTTTGGATCCTTAATTTTAATTACTCCATGTGGAAAAATAGTGTGAACTATAAATAGACCAGTCCATCGAGAGCGTAACTTACTTAGGAATAGGTGCAAGTGAGAATTGAATAAAAGTACTTTCTGACCTGGGGTGAAAGATTTTCTCATAATTTGCTTGTCGTGAAAGACTTTTATTCGCTGTTTGTAAATCTTGGCATTTTCATATGCATCATTACGAATTTCTTCAAGTTCTACCAGTTGTAATCTTCTTTCTGAGCTAGCTTGTTGCATGTCAAAGTTGGATTTCTTGATGGCCCAGTATACACGATGCTCGAGTTCTACAGGTAGGTGGCAAGCTTTTCCATATACTAGCCTATAGGGTGACATCCTAATTGGGGTCTTGAAAGTTGTTATATATGCCCATAATATATTATCTAGTCTTAATGACCAATCTTTTCTATCTGATCTCACCATCTTTTCTAATATGTGCTTTATCTCTCGATTGGAGATCTTAACTTGGCAACTAGTTTGTGGATGATATAGGGTTGCCATTTTGTGAGTAATGGAATACTTTGTCAAAAGAGCTTTGAATGATTTGTTACAAAAGTGGGCTCCACCATCACTGATTATTGCACGAGGGAATCCAAAGCGTGAAACAATATTACTTTTCAAAAATTCAATCACCACCTTATGATCATTGGTTTTATATGGAACTACTTCTACCCATTTCGATACGTAGTCAACAGTGACTAATATGTATTGATGGCCAAAAGAGGGGGGAAAGGGTCCCAAGAAGTCAATACCCCATATATAAAAAATCTCAACCACTATAATTGGGTTTAATGGCATTATGTTACTTCACGTAATGCTGCCCATCCGTTAATACCTATCACATCAAGAGCAAAAATGTAAGCATCTAGAAATATAGTTAGCCAATAGAAACCACATTGTAAAATTTTAGTAGCTATTTTCTTAGCGCTGAAATGGCCTCCACAAGCTTGTTCGTGGCAGAATGAAAGGATATTTTGAAATTCATTTTCTGGGATACATCTTCTGACAATTTGATCTGCACAATACTTAAATAGATAAGGGTCATCCCAAAAGAAATTCTTTATTTCTGCAAAAAATTTGGCCTTGTCCTGTTTAGTCAAATGCTCTGGAAGTTTACTTGTAACAAGATAGTTAACTATATCAGCATACCACGGTAATACTTTTACACTCTTTAATTGTTCATCTGGAAATGATTCATTTAATGGTAATGGTTCTGTAATTGTATCAAAATTAAGACGAGAGAGATGGTCTGGCACAACATTTTCTATACCCTTCTTATCCTTGATTTCAAAGTCAAATTCCTACAAAAGTAACACCCAATAAATTAGTCTAGCTTTTGTATCTTTCTTTGTGAGAAGATATTTAAGGGCAGCATGATCTGTGAAAACAATTATTTTATAACCAATAAGATAAGATCGAAATTTCTCTAATACAAATACTACTGCTAACATTTCTTTTTCAGTGGTTGAATAGTTCAACTGTTCATAATTTAATGTCATACTAGCATAGTAAATGACATGGGGAATTCGATCAACTCTTTATTCTAATACTGCTCCTACTGCATAATCAGATGCATCACACATGAGCTCAAATGGTAAGTTCCTGTTTGGGGGCTGAATGATGGGTGATGATGTTAACAATTGCTTTAGTTTCTCAAATGCCACAAGATATAAATCATCAAAGACAAAAGGTACATCCTTAGCAAGTAAATTGCATAAGGGTCTAGAAACTTTGTTAAAATCTTTAATGAAACGTCTGTAAAAAACCGCATGCCCAAGGAAAGATCTTACTTCTCTGACTGTTTTAGGTGGAAGAAGATTGGAAATGAGATTCATCTTGGCCTTATCAACCTCAATACCTTCGCTCGAAATGATGTGACAGAGAACAATACCTTGTTTTACCATAAAATGGCATTTCTCTCAATTTAGGATCAAATTCTTCTCTATGTATCTCTACAGAACTAGTGTTAGATGATGTAAACATTGATAAAATAAATCACCAAAAACAGAAAAGTCATCCATAAAGACTTCAAGGAATCATTCAACCATATCAGGAAAAATCCTTAATATGCATCGTTGAAATATAGCAGATGCATTACATAATCCAAATGGCATTCTCCTATATGGAAAAGTGCCAAAAGGGCAAGTGAAAGTGGTTTTCTCTTGATCTTTTGGTGCTATGGGAATATGATTATATCCTGAGTAGCCATCTAGGAAGCAATAAAATTCATGACCTACTAATCTATCAAGCATTTGATCGATAAATGGTAAAAGAAAATGGTCTTTACGCATGACAGAATTCAACTTTCTATAATCAATACATACACGCCATCCTGTAGTCACTCTAGTAGGTATTAATTCATTTTCAGCATTGGTAACTATTATGACTCCTAACGTTTTGGGCACAACTTGCACAGGATTGACCCATGAACTATTAGAAATGAGGTAAATGATACATGCGTCTAATAGTTTAAGGACTTTAGTTCTAGCAACTTCTTTCATGTTAGGGTTCAATCGACGTTGCATTTCTTTGGTAGGTTTAGCATTTTCATCAAGGTGAATGGAATGCATACAATCCACTGGGTTTATACCTTTTATGTCGGCTATGGTCCATCCTAATGCTCCTTTGTACACTTTTAAAACTTCCAACAACTTACCTTTTTGTTCGTCATTTAAGGATGATGAAATGATTACTGGCAGAATATTTTTTTCCCCCAAAAACGTATATTCCAAAGTGTCAGGTAATGGTTTGAGCTCGAGTTTTGGTGGTAATTCTGATGATAGACTCAATTTCTTCTTTGATGGTGCTAGTTGTTTCACTTTTGACTTCTATTTATTAGTGTTCATGGATGGTGTTGAATCAAGTAAGGCATTAACCTCATCTATTATTTGTCAATATCAAAATCCAAACTCAAGTGAGTTAAACATGTTTGTAAAGGGTCATTATTAAAGTTTGAAAGAAAAGTATTATCAACTAATTCTTCTATTAAATCCACATCAACAATTTCATCATCTGTATTGTGAGGGTTTTTGGCAATGTTGAAGATATTTAGCTCTATCGTTATATTGCCAAAGGACAACTGCATATTTCCAGTTCTGCATTGAATGTGAGCATCGGTAGTTGCTAAGAAAGTTTGTCCTAGGATAATGGGGATGTGCTTCCTCAAATCTTGGACTGGTTGAGTGTCAATTACAATGAAATCAATAGGCAAATAAAACTTATCTACCTATATAAGCACATCCTCCATAATGCCATGAGGATTTTTCATGGACCGATTTGCAAGCTGTAACACCACTGGAGTTGGGTGTAATTCTCTCAGTCCAAGTTTCACAAATACTGAGTAAGGCAATAGATTTCCACTAGCTCCTAAGTCCAATAAATTATTCTCAATTATGTGATTCCCTATACTACATGAGATAGTGGGGGGAGCCTGAGTCTTTGTATTTTAGAGGAATTTTGTGTTGGAGTATAGAGCTAACATTTTCCGTTAAAAAGGCCTTCTTTTGAACATGAATGTTTCTTTTTTTAGTACAAAGGTCTTTAAGAAACTTGGCATAAGATGACACTTGTTTTATAATATCAAGCAAAGGGATGTTAACACTTACTTGTTTAAAGATTTCAAAAACCTTACTTGTGGATTTTTCCTTCTTTGCTTTAGCTAACCTTTAGGAAAATGGAGCTTTAGGAACGTATTCTTGTGGGTTGGTTTCTTCTTTCTCCTCTGATGATGAGTCTTCTGCATTCACCGATATAATTTGAGTTGTTGTTGTCACCAGCATTTCCACTTTGTTGTCGATTTCTTTTCCTTTTCGCGAGGTCATGACGGCTTTAACCTCCCCATGCTACTGAGGTGAATTGGTACTTGCTTTATGCACTCCTTTAGGCTTAGACATTGGTTGACTTGAGAATTTGCCTTTCTTAACAGTCATTGCCAAGGTTTGAACTAAAGAAGCAAATTGTCCCACCATTTTTTCAAGGTTTGAAACTGATTGGATTTTTGAGTTGAAGCCCGCTCTCATCTCATTTCGCAGTTCATTAATGGTGTGTTTTGTTGCTTGATTGTGGAGTGAGTAAGATTCTTGAAATTCTGAAATGCATCTTTCTATGGTCTAGATGGAGAATAATTTGGGTTCTGATTGTATGGTCTAAATGGTGGTTGAGTTGAGACTATGAAAAATTGGGAAGGTCTCTCCATCCGGGATTGTACGTGTTGGAGTAAGGGTTGTAGTTTAATGGCTTTCTCATTACACCTATGGCATTGGCTTAATCTGAGTATGAGTCCTGGTCATGTGCCTCCGTCAATTTAGCAACTGTTAACGATGTTATTTGTCGGGAAAGACCTTCAACTGTCTCTTTGACTTCTTTAATTTCTGAACTTAACTCGCTAATGTGAACTTCATTCACTCCCTTAACTTTTCTAGTATTTCTGAGTGAACGACTCCATTGTTGGAAATTATTCACTTGTTGCTGGAAGAAATCCCAAATTTTTTATGCACGTTTTGACATTAACTCTCCTCCACTTATTGCCATTAGCCATTTTTGCACATGCGGCAATAATCCCTCCAAAAAGTATTGGCATTGGTGATTATATGGATCTTCATTTTCTAGGCTATAGAATGTTGGGAGATAAATTAGCACACTAGGTTTTAATTCAAAACTCCTAGCAGCTACATTTGGGTATCGTATGCATGATGTGCTCAAGTTAGCTAAGGGACTGAAGTAGTCCTTAAATGGCCTCTCTTGTGGTGTTGGTTGCAAATCCATTTCAATTTTATTTTTAATTGCAATGTGTTTGTGTGTGCGAAGTGTTTTTTCCAGTTCAAAATCTATAGGCTCAAGATTAGGTAATTGTGACCTACGACCATGCATGCAAAGAGGAAAAAAAATGTTAACAAAATTAATAAAAATAAAGAAGAAGGAGAAATTACGATATTAACCTTATCACGCTTTTACAGTCTTGCTATGAAAATAACTCAAGTGCTATATAAAAAAATAATAATAAATGCGTGAAACAAATTAAAATAAATTAATAGGCGGTTGAACCTCTCAAGTTAACAAAATAAAAAAAATAACATGAAAATTAAATTAATCAAATTTAAAGAAGAGAAGAAAAGAAAAAAAATACCAACTTCAAAATGTAAATTCACTTCTTTTTTTTCTTTTTTTTAATAATAAAAAAAATTACATGGAAGAAAAAAGTAAAGAAATTGAAAATTTATTCTACAAATTAAAATAACTTATCGGAGCCAAAAACTTGTTGTGCAAATTTTATTGAACTCACAAGCGCACGAATCTATTGTAGAATAGATGGAGCCAAAAACGGTGTTGAGTGTTGATCCCATGAGGAGGTGAATTTTAATTGATTGTAGAATTAATTTTCTAAGTGGGTGATTTGATTTATAATGAAAATGATGTAGGCTATCTATTAATTTAAATTAAAACGGTGGGAATAAACTATTAAAATGAAGTGCTTGGATCTCCAGATCTGTACTCAACATGCACCATCGGCTTAACATTCATTATTAGTACCAATTAAATCATGAAGAGGGATTTTGCACTCGTCATGAACGTCACTCTAATAAATATGGTGCTAAGTGCTTCTCGTGCCAAATAGTAATAACCTTGCCTATGGAGGCGGTTATACCAGCCGATATCTAGACAAGATTACTACTATCTGTCTACGAAAAGTCAAAACATCGACATAAATTAAAAGAGAAGGAAAAGTAAATTTACCAAATTAAGCCCATAGAGCATGTTGAGACTTCACCTCCAACCCAAGCTTGAAAGAAAATTAGCTATTCATAATTGAACTAAGGGTAAAATGAGAATTTAATTAAACTACATAGAAAATACAAGATGGAGATGGAATTACAAAAAATGGAGCTAAAAAATGAATTCAGGGGTGTCAAATTAGAGGGGAAGCCCCCTTTTTATAGATACAATGAGTAAATCATGGCCATCGGATTAAAACAATTTGGACGCTCAAGATTGCGCCATGTGGAAAGTTCTTATTGGATGGAACACATCATCAGAGCTGTCATTCCGTGTATATGCATGTACCGTACGCACGTTTTTTCGGTCCACTAATATACTGCCACGTCGCCGGTCAATGCCACATAATCATTTTAGTCCAATAAGATCGTGACACGTAATCAGTCAACACCACATCATCAGTCAATGCCATATAAGCGGTCATTGTCGTATCATTCGTCCAATTAAATGCTGCCACGTCAACGTACAGTATAGGTAAATAGTGTCATGAACAATACCGTATATGTGAACAGTACAATTTATCTTTTATGCTCCTCCTAAGGTTTTCGACTGTTCTGAGTTCAAAATTACTGTTCGTTTTTTCTATCTGATCTTTCGTTCATTGTGAAATGACCATGATGTCCCCTAAAATACATAAAATAATTAATTAAAATAAAACATATATAATTAAATCACAAGGGACTAAAGACATAAAAATAAGAATGTTAGTGAGACTTGAAGTGTAAAATGATGATTTTCTTCATTATAAATACACACTTTCTAGCACTTAACAGCTGTGCGACGATCTACTCGGCTTGTTGGCCATCTTTAATTTTTCTAATTCAATGTATCTTCACCTTATAAGAGTAAAAAGTTAAAAAAAACAATATTGCTAAATGCTAAAAACCCCCAGCTAGCAGTACTTTACTATAGTTGGTGCATCAATATTTTGGCTTTTCAAGCTTTTAGATAGCCTTTGCCATCATAAATCCAATCAATGCTAAATGTGGAGTAATAAATTTGACATGATTGCCTGCCAAATTTGATCGACAAACATGTATTAATTGTCTTTTTAGTGTGGTTTATTAAAAGGTTATAAGTGCTTATTTAATCTTATAAACTTTTATTAAAATTCTTGTTATTATTTGGTTATTTTTTAGTAGAGCTTTTGAAGATTAAATAAGTTATTTTACCTTAATTTAGCCGAGCAGGAATTTGGCAAATTCTGACATGTCTCGCCTTGAGCAAGCTTTGAGACTTTGGGTCTTTTTGCCTTATAAAATAGTCTGCTCACTTCCAATCAGCCAAGCAGGAATCTGGCAATTTCTGACCTGTCTCGCCTCGAGTAGGCTTTGAGACTTTATGTCTTGTTTGCCTTTAGCAACTTCTCTGCCATTGAATCATCTGCTCAACTACACTTGGTCGAGTAGGAATTTAGCAAATCTTGACTTGTCTTGCCTCGAGCAGACTTTGAGACTTTAGGTCTTTTTTGCCTTATAAAATCTTCTGCTCGTTTTTACTTAGTTGAGCAGAATTTGGCAAATTCTGACCTGTCTCGCCTCGAGCGAGCTTTGAGACTTTAGGTCTTTTTTCACCCTTCAAAATCTTCATAAAGTATTCTACTCACTTCCATTTAGCTAAGCAAGAATTTAGCAAATTCTGACCTGTCTCGCTTCGAGCAGACTTTGAAACTTTATGTCTTTTTTCGCCTTTCAAGATCTTCATAACAAGAAAGGCGAAAATACTAAAATTTATGTCAGTCATTGTTCGCAATTCATAGCAAAGTAATTTAACAATTGAATAAGCATAAAACACATACTTGAATACAAGAAGGTCTTATTAAAAATATTTCTTGAGATTCTCTGTATTCCATGGCCGTTTAACCTCGCGTCCATCTACGTGAGCAAGCTTATAGGCTCCTAGCCCGACTACTTGCATGACTTATAAATGAATTAAAATCGTGCCTTGATTTTTCGAAGGAGATTTGTGGCGGTTCATTTGACTGAGTCTTGCTTCCTGGTAACTTGGTCCAGTGTCTCCTCAAACCCTTCTCATGATCTCAGGAGCTATCTCCTGCTTGAGATGATCTGCTCATGGTCACCATGATTACCTTCTGGTTGAGGTGATATGCTCCTGATCACTATAATTACCTCCTAGTTGAGGTGGTTTGCTCAACGTAACTAGATAAAACTTCTGGTCCAAATGGCCTGCTAGAGGTTCTTGGTGATATCTCAGTCGAGGTTGCTTTCTCAAGATGACTAGATAAAACTCCTGGTGGAGATAGTTTGTTTATGGTCTCAAGGACTACTTCATACTAGAGGTGATATGCTCGTTCCATCTGGTTGAGGTGATTACCAGATTACCTCTTGGTCACCTATGAACTCTTTACTCATGTTTCATTTAGAGGAGAGTGTGGTCACCTTATTTTATTCCCCAAACACTAATTCCCTAATTTTTAGTTTTGAGAGTAAAACGAATCAAGACTGGAAACTATAAAGTTTATAATTTTTTGCAAGCCTAAAGCAATTTATTCTGCTCCTTCTGTTGACCACACTATGAGTGTGCAGGTATTACAATTTAAGGTTTTATGCCTTATCTAGAGCAGGTTTTAAGGCTTCCAATCTTTCACTGACTTAAGCAATTTTAAGCTACTCTTATCAATTTAAGGTCTTAAGGCTTTAAGGCTTTTAACCTTGTACTGACTTAAGCAACTTTAAACAACTCTTGTTAATTTAAAGTTTTATGCCTTGCTTGGAGCAAGTTTCAAAGAATCAAGTCGATTGAGTTATATCGTTAACCATTCTATGACCACAATCAATTTAATAAATATAAGCCATCCTTATCTCACATAGCTAGACTTAGAGAAATAATTAAATTTAAAAGTCAATTGTTAAAAAATACCTGACTTACAGCCATGGATATGTTCTTACACATAAAAGCCAAACAGGCAATTCTGAAAGCTATAAAGTGTGCAGCACATGATTTCAAGCAATAAAAGTGAGCATGTTATTCTGACAATTGGATGGCAAGCACATGACTAATTAACTAAAAATGACAAGCACATGATCTTGTAAGTTATAATGCCATGCACTGCACTTCAAATTCTAACTCTGTTAAAATTCACTTCAGTTTCAATTATTGAAGCTTAGTCCTTATCCTCTTTCAAAAATTTAGAATTTATTTAGCAATAAATAAGGCATGTAGTAAGTAAACATTTGATTCTAGACCTTCATGCCATAATGCACGTGAATGACAATTTAAAAAGGTTGATTTATATAATCTAATCATGCATGGCCAAAAAAGAAAATTTCCTATATTCAAATTAGATTGATGCTCTTAATTAGGAAAATTGTGCAATCAAACAAATTAATTTTCATAATTTCATATTATAAGTCATAAATTTTTGGATGAAGTCAATAATCAAGTTCTCATTAAGCTAATGTGTGAATTAAAGTGAAAACCAACGCAATGACTTACCGATTGAATAAGTAAATTTTTTCAGTACCTGAATTTGGTCATTGGTCTCTGGGTAATGTTTAATTGATATTCACTCCCATCAATTTAATTCAATTACTTCTGCTTCGACCAGATCCCAATTGGTAGAGACAATAATGACCTTTTGCACCGATCCCCACAGATGGCGCCAAAATGTTGATGCAAAAATCTAGTAAAGACCCTGACCCTGTAACAACACTTCTCTTGTCCTTCAATCTCGTGCTCAGCAAGAACAACTCTTGCTTTGTTCTTGCTCAAACTAGAAAAATAGCTTGACCATGACCAGAGAACCTGCATCCGCGACAAACAGTTAGAGGGCGCTGAAATTTTTCAAACGAAAACCCTCCGATGTTGAAGTTATTGATCGGGCTCTTTTCTAGGAAAAACTCAGAACGACCCTCAATGGTCTTATAGAAAATTTAACTTAAAAGAAACGATTAAGATTCAGTGAGAGAAAGAGATAGTGAGAGAAAGGTTTTTTTTTTGCCTCCCCATTTTACCTTTGTGTTTGGGAAATAAAATTGGGTGACCATATACCTTCTAAATAAAGGGTGAGCCAAGAATTGGGAAATGAAATTGGGTGACCATATACCTTCTAAATAAAGGGTGAGCCAAGAATTGAAGGAAGTTTTTAGAGGTATTCTTGATACTATGAGCAGACCTACTCGGCTAAGAGGTCATTGTGGTCGTCGTATAAAGACCACCTTGACTAGAGGTTTAATAAGGTAATTACGAGCAGACAACCTCGTCATACGATTACCAGGAATTCTGGTCATAAACAGTCTCGGAATTGAGGGCATCATGGTCACCAGCACATGTATCTTTTGGGAAGTATGGACATAATGAACTCCTATTGTCTTTTGGTTTCCAACTCTTATTCCTCTTCATTAATGAATTATTATCCTCTTATAGATAGGATAGGCGAAAAATAAGGGGAAATATAGGGGATCAAGGGTGGGGGTCAATCTATAAAAGCAGGGAAGAATACAGGTAAAGGGGAGAAAAAAAAAAGAAGCTCTCACTCTCTCTCATTGAATCTTAATCGTGTTCTGTTGAGTTAAATTATTTATACAGCCATTAAAGGATGTTATGAGTTTTTCCAAGAAAAAGAGCCGGATTACTGACTTGAGCGTCGGAGGGTTATCATCGGAAAAACTTTCAGCGCCCGCCAACTATTTATCAAGGGTGCAGGTTCCCTAGTCGTGGTAAATTCATTCGCTAGCCCGAGCAGGAGTAGAGTAAGGATTGTTCTTGCAGAGCAAGAGATTGAAGGAAAGAAAAACATTGTTACAGGGTCAAAACTCATCACCAGATTTTTGCATCAACATTTTTGCGCCGTCTGTGGGGATGGTACAAAAAGCCAACCTTTGTCTCTTCAATTTTTCATCTAGCTAAGGAGCTTCAGATCGGTAAAATCTATCATGGATTGAATTACTGCAATTGTTTTCAATTTATTTGTTTGTGTTCATGATTTATTGCATAAATTGATCAATTGCATGTCCCACAGCTTGGGTATTGCTTGAATTTATATTCATTTATTCTTTTTCTTTACCTATTGAAATTTTCCCAAAGCAAGAACAATAGGTAAAAACTTTGCAACCTGCTCCTGGTGAGGCATAAAACCTTAAATCGACAGGAGCTATTTAAAGTTGCTTAAGTTGGTATAATGTCAGAAGCCTTAAAGCCTATTACAGATAGGGCATAAGACCTTAAATTGATAAGAATAGCTTAAAATTGCTTACGTCAATTAAAGGTTAAAAGCCTTGAAACCTGCTCTAGATAAGGCATCAAATCTCAAATTGATAATACCTGCTCCCTTATGGTGTGGTCACTAAAATGGGCCAAAAACTAAAGGACTGGTGTTTGGGGAATAAAATTGGGTGACCAGATCTCCTCTAAATGAAAAATGAGAAAAGTATTGATAAGTGACCAGGAGGTAATATGGTAATCACCTCGACCAGGAGAAATGAGCACATAACCTCAACGAGGAAGTCATCTGGTCACCATGAGTAGACCACCTCAAGCAGGAAGTAATCTTTGAAACCATGGGCTGACTAATCCACCAGGAATTTTATTTAATCACTTCGACCAAGATATCACCAGGAAACCTTAAGCAGGCCATTTGGATCAGGAATTTTATCTAGTTACCTTGAGCACACCACCTCAACTAAGACGTAATTGTGGTGATCAGGAGGAGGTCACCTCGACCAAGAGGTAATCATGGTGACCATGAGCAGATTACCTCAAGCAGGAGATAGTTCCTGAGACCATGAGCAGGGTTTGAGGAGACATTGGACCAGGTTACCAGG
This sequence comes from Luvunga scandens, assembly GCA_030449905.1. Taxonomy (NCBI): domain Eukaryota; kingdom Viridiplantae; phylum Streptophyta; class Magnoliopsida; order Sapindales; family Rutaceae; genus Luvunga; species Luvunga scandens. The sequence continues at coordinate 728,383 of JASUUG010001266.1, forward strand.
AAGCAAGACTAAGTTAAATGAACCGCCATAAATCTCCTCCGAAAAACCAGGGCATGATTTTAATTCATTTATGAGTCATGCAGGTGGTCGGGCTAGGAGCCTACAAACTTGCTCACTCAGATGGACACGAGGTTAAACGGCCGTGGAATGCAGAACATCTCAAGAAATATTTCTAGTAAGACCTTCTTGTATTCAAGTAGGTGTTTTGTGCTTATTCAATTGTTGAATTACTTTGCTATGAATTGTGAACAATTATCGATACAAATTTTAGTATTTTCGTCTATCCTGTTATGAAGATCTTGAAGGGCGAAAAAAGACCTAAAGTCTCAAAGCCTACTCAAGGCGAGACAGGTCAAAATTCGCCAAATTGCTACTCAGCTGAGTGAAAATGAGTAGATGACTTTATGAAGATTTTGAAGGGCAAAAAAAGACCTAAAGTCTTAAAGCCAGTTAAAGGCGAGACACAAAAAGTCTGGATTTGCCAACTCCTGCTTGGCTAAGTGTAGGCGAGCAAAAGATTCAATGGCAGAGAGATTGCTAAAGGCAAAAAAGGACCTAAAGCCTTTAAGCTTGCCTGAGGCGAGACACAGGTTATAATTTACAAAAGTTTGCTCGGCTAATTATCAGCAAGTAGACGCTGTAATCTTACAAAAATTTTCTAAGGCAAATGAGACCTTAAGTCTCAAAGCCTGCTTGGGGCGAGACGCAGGTCAAAATTTACCAGAGTCTGCTCGGTAATGGTTAGCAAGCAGACGCTATTACAAGATTCTCGAAGGCATAAAATACCTTGAATTGCGAAGCTTGGTCAAGGCGAAACATAGATCAAGATTTGCCAAAGTCTGCTCAGCAAAGTGTACGCGAGCAGATGTTGTAAGTTTTATAAGGAAAAAAAGATCTAAAGTCTCAAAGCCTACTCGAGGTAAAACAGGTCATAATTTGCTAAATTCCTGCTCAGTTAAAGCAAGCAGACGACTTTATAAAAAAAAAAACAATAAGGGGACTTAATAGTCTCAAAATGTGGTCGGCATAAGACACAGATCAAAATTTATCAGATCCTACTCGGTTAATTACGAACGAGCATGTTATGTAATATTACAAAAATATGTAAGTTCGAGGCCTCAAAAGTTGCTCACTCGGTTAAAAGTGAATAAATAATCCATTGTTGAAAATGTTTTAAAACATAAGGGGCTAAAGAACAGACATTCTGAGAGAATCAATAGATTTATTAAGGGATTGGGTGTTATTGGGGTTTTGGGTGTGAGGGAAAATACTTGAGTGATTATAATAATTTTTCACTTCGTAGATTTTTCTCTCATCATCCTTGGTGGCCATGGTTTTTCTCCATTATAGGAGTTTTCAACCTAAATTCTTGTGTTGTGTGATTGATTTTATTCTTTATCTATTTTTCTTTTTGTTATTTGTTTGATATATTTTTTCTTGCAAGATCTTGGTAGAATTAAAATTTCCCAACCAGTGGTATCAAAGCTAAAAGTTGTTTTGCAAAGCAATTATGTATACAAACAAATTTTCAAATCCTGTAAGGATTGAGGTTGAAAAGTTTGATGGAAGAATCAATTTTGGCTTGTGGAAAATTCAAGTCAAGGATGTATTAATTCAATTTGGGCTACACAAGGCTTTGAAAGGCAAACCATCCCTTACTTTTAGCAGTGACTCTAGAAAATCTATTATGAGTGATAAAGATTGGAAAGCATTAGATGAAAGAGCTGCAAGTGCTATACGATTATGTCTAACAAAGAATGTTCTTGCGAATGTAGGAAAAATTCCTTCTGCAAAACAACTTTGGGAGAGGCTAGAAAATTTGTATAAGACAAAGAGCATCTCTAATAGTTTATACCTTAAAGAGCAGTTTCAAACGCTAAGAATGATTGAAGGTACAATAATTTTTTATCATCTTAGTGTTCTCAATGGCATCATGACAGAACTAAAAGTAATTGGAGTTAAAATTGAAGATGAGGACAAGGCGCTTAGGCTATTGTGGTCTCTTTCAACTTCCTACAAGTATTTGTTGCCTACTTTAATATATGGGAAGGAGATTGTGGATCTTGAAGAAGTTACTAGTACTCTACTATCATAAGAAAGAAGGCTAAGTGGTGGTAGTAATAATGAGCCTTCAGATGATTCGGCATTGACAATTAGTAATTGAAAGAAAAATAACTCCAAGAAGAAAAGAGTTTGTTGGGTGTGTGGATAATCAGGACACCTTAAAAAAGATTGTCTGATAGCAAATCGAGCAAGTTCGACAAGTGACTCCAAGTTAGTATATGAAGATATTGAGAGTATTGCTAGCACAAAGTCTCTCATCATTGTGGAAGACGATGATCCCCTGTAATAAATGACAAAGACATCCTCATAGCAAGCTGTTAGTGCCATGGAAAAGGATGTATTAATGCTAGAGGGTCTATAATATTTGCACACAAGGCATGGTTTAGCATTTATGCAAGGTGTGTGGTGGAATTTTTGTGTTGATGGTTGAGGACTCTCAAGGAAGCCAAACATGAGAGTGGTTATTTTCAGCATGGTGATTGACATGTGCTGAATATATGTACTTTGGATAAGGTGGAGTATGATGATTCTTGGCATAGAGAATTATGGCTATTAGATATAGGATAAGATTTTACCCATGGTGGAGTGATTCTTATAAGCCCTATGTGAGTGTAGTTTTGGTGGAGAAAATAAGGTGGAGACGACATGATTGTGTGGATACACGGCGGATCGTATTTTGTCACCTAATTGAAAAACTCACCAAGGTGGAGATTGTTAAGGAATATGTCTTATTTTTCAATAAGGATTTTCTAGGATATTTTCTTTTTCTGTAAGATTCCTATTTAAAGAATAAGGATTTCCTATAATGTTTTCCTTTTTTGTAGGATTCTTATTCTTTAGGAATAAGTAATTTCCCCTTTAGAACTTGACTTATTCAAGGAAGAATACTTCTAGTATAAGAAAAGGAATACTTATTCCACAAGTAATAATCAATATATATAGAGAGGTTTGGTTTACTTATTTATATAACACAACAAACAATTCGCTGTAAGTAGACAGATTCTAGTGTGAGAGAATCAATAGGTTTATTAAAGAATTGGGTGTTATTGGAGTTTTAAGTGTGATGGAAAATACTTAAGTGATTGTAATAATTTTTCACATAATAGATTTTTCTCTCATTGTCCTTGGCGGCCATGGTTTTTCTCCATTATAGGAGTTTTTCATGTAAATTTTTGTGTTGTATGATTGGTTTTATTCTCTATTTATTTTTCTATTTGTTATTTGTTTGATATATTTTTGCTTGCAAGATCTTATTGGAATTAAAATTTCCCAACAATTTGTTGCCTGCTTTGAGAACAAGAAAGATTAATGCATAGAAGACCTTATTTTTTTGGCTGCAATTATGTTATAGAAAATCCTATACATGTTTATAAATTAAATCCTATACATGTTCATAAATTGAGTATTCATTGTTTCTTGTTTTTTACATAAATAAGATATTTTTTTTCCTTCCAATTCAACTCTATAATTGAATATGCTTACCCAAAATGTCTTTATTTTACCCATTTATTTGTTTCATTTACATTCACTTTTGCTATTTTCAGATGGATAGTTTTTTTTCCAAGAACTCAACCGTTAGACATGTGACATAAACAAAATTTAGTTTCATTTAATCAAATAATTATTACTGCATCAATATTTTTTTTACCATTTTCATACTTATCTATAATTATAATTTCTAAACATAACATGTCTACTATTTATTTCATGTATATTTTCCATACATGTAAATGGCCTCCCTAGGGACATCATATTATTGCACACCCTGTCCATGCCTAAATGCAACCTAAAATTTGTAATAAATCTTTGTATACCACGTAAAACACTTATACACGGCCTTAACAAGATTACAAGTGGGCAATTAACCCGATCTGACCTTTTTCTACCCAATTTGAGGAACTTAGGTTTGGATCATATGCATATTAACTCTTCCACTTGATCGGATAAGGATCCATCCAACCTGTTCCGATTGGCTCGAGATCAGAAAGGGTTCCATCGAGTTACACATAATTAAAAAAAAAATTTATATTTTTTCCCATCCCATCCAATCCTATAATCATCATTCGAGTAGATTATGCATTTGTATTTAGTTTGTATTACTGCTTTTCCAACTCGATTAACTCTATATCAGATTAGGTTTATTTGATCTATAATCTGTCCACCCCTAAACAAGGTACTTATTACAAACTTTTACCATGCCTCTTCAGGATGAGCAAACAGACAATAGAGTCAGATACAAGAGACTTGGAAGCTAATAATGGTTGCCCCGCAGAAATTCATAGATCAGTTGATGAAGACGCCCAAGAGGAGTCATATAAAGTTTATTCTCTAACTTGCTTATTTATTACTTTTTTTCTTTTTAAGGAATTTACACTACCTAAATTTTCTGAATTTTTTTTGTTATTTTATGGTTTCTAATAAATTTGTAACAAATACAATCTTTGTCAATCTTACTTATATTCTTACAATCACAGTAATGACAACAAGATAAATTACTTATAGAGTATACATCTCTACAATTCTCAACTCATGAAAATTTCAGTTTCTCATTCACATCAATTATATATCATTTAATTTACAAGCAAACTTTTGTAACAAATGTTACCAACAAATGAATATTATGTGATACACGAGTGTTTTCTTTTTCTTTTTTCAAGTATAATTTTTCATTCTAACCAAATGTGTTTATTAATAGATCTTTCGTGGTTTTCAGTAATATATAAATTGTACTTAAATAAAGAGAATCTAGTCCATTGCTAGAAAAATTTTAAGAGTTAAAATTTATTTATAAATAGTTGGGGTATCGTTAGATAATGGAAGGAGGGATAAATAACTCTTTCCAAATTTTTAAATTTTTTGGCCTTTCATTAAAACTTTTGTCTCAAATGGGCTATTTAAATTGGCCGACATTGCAAATTTAATTACCTGTTACTAGTAAACAGTAGGTAATTGAATTTGAAGAGTACCTGACGCAACCTTCCATTTTGGTTCAACCGCCCCCCCCCCCCCGGTCTGCTTTTAATGGTACACGTACCACGCTCCCCAATAATTATTAGTCAGGTTAAATTCCGTAAGTTTACGTAATATATATATATATATATATATCCAACTCTGCCTAAGCACAAATTAAGGAGTCTCTCCATGTCGTCATATCGAACTTTGAATATACTTTTGCCCCGTACGTACACACACAGAAGGAGGCTTCCTTTTACTTGACTGTTCGAAGCCCAAAAGAGGGAGCTTCTAAGCTAGGCTGTAATCTTCCCGATTAACCATAGCATCTGCTTGGCAGACTTTTGAGAAGGCCCTAATCACTGCAGTAGAAGCAGGCCTTAACCAAGGCCGATGATTTCTTCAGCTGCTTCATGTGTTTCTTATATATATATAGACATGTTTATAAATTTTTAAATAAAATTTTTATTTAATATTACGTCTAATTCAGCTATTTATATTCTTATAACAATTTAATAATAAGATTTAATAAATACATACTACTGCTAATAAAACTCACAGGACTTTGAAAAATAAATTTTACTAACGTTTAACTAATTCTCATCAAAACTAATTATTTCTACAATACAATACATAATAATTATTTTAAAATTTACAGCATTACTAAACTAACTCTTAGTCTCTTTCTCATTTTCATGTCAATTTTTTAGTATATAGTAAAAAAAAAAATCGATTCCATGAATACCTTTATGATAAATGTTCAAAACTCAAAAGAATTACCAATGAATCTACAACACAGCAAACAATAATTATTTTAAAAGTTATAACATTATCTAATTTGTCATAACACCCCTCTATTATACTTTTTAATGCCATTCTTTAATTATTCAATATCAAAAGTACCATTTCTCTTTAAAATAAATAATTAACATTTTCTATTTGATTCTTTAATTTTTATCTTTTTTCTCACTCTTAAATGTCTTTTTTTAAAATTTCTCCCTTTACAAAACTAAAAAATACTAGCTTCTCAAGAATAAATAAAATTAATCTAAAATAAATTTAAAGTCTCAATTTTTATAATTTTTGTAAATAAATTGAATAAATGAGAATCATGAATAAAAAAATAAAAAAAATAGATTGATGATAAATCTTCGTGAGCTGCTACCTTATATTTAATGTAACATACAACCCTCTTTAAAAAATATGGGTCTCATATAAAATCCATATATAATTTTGTAAGTGAATATACCTTATATTAACTGTAAGGTAGCAAAATTCTAAATATAAATTTGCAACAACATAGAGGAAAGAAATAAAAGAAATAAAAGAAAAAAGAGCACACCAGTGGAAGCGAAGGCGAAAGAGAGAGAATATATATGGAAATTATATTTAAGTTTGTCCTAAAAAAGATTTAAGTGGAAGAAGGTATTTATCAGTATCTGAAGAGGCATTTAAAAGCACCATTGCACCGCTCTCAGAAGCTTTGAGAGTCAAACACGGGGAAAATGAACAGAAAGCCCACGCTTAAAACGACGTCGTTGTAGCTCAGTAACTAAAACTTCTGTTTTGCTTCAATAAGACGAGCTCGCCTTTTAGCAATTCACCTGGAGAATCAGCTGACTGAAACAAAACATGCCGTGCACAAGGTGCGGGTCAAAAACCTTAACCCATGAAGACATCTCCGGCAGCCTATTATGCGCGTAATGCGGCGTCGTTCAAGCATTCGACAACTACGATACCCAATTATACGGCCGCGACGGGCCGACTGGAATCTTCGTCCACGTCGGCACTGCTGGTACGGGTTCTGCTTTGAACTATAAAGAGAAAAAAGTCTACGAATCTCATAAATTAATCGATGAGTTAACTTTCAAGCTAGATTTGACCGGTCAAAGATCTATTTAAATGAAAAACATGATCGATAAAATCACTGACGGTGAATTCGGGTTAAGAGATTGGTTCCCTATTTTAATCGGCGCATGTAGTTATGTCGTTATGAGACTTGATGATAAATAGCTACCAATTTCCGACGTAGCGTCGGTTCTTAACTGTGATGTATAGGAATTAGGTAGAATGACTACACGTGTTGTTGAGTTTTTGAATTTAAAATTACCTGAAGTTGACATTGTGGGTATGTTCGAGAGAGCGATTAGGAACTCGAAGTTGCAAGGGTTTACTAATTTGGATGAGACTATGTTGGATAGGATGAGAAAGCAAGGAGTGCTTTTGTTGAATTGTGCAGTGAAATGGTTTTTGACGACTGGAAGGAGGCCAATGCTGGTGGTTGTGGCGGCAGTGTTGGTGTTTGTGGCGGATTTGAATGGGGTCAGTGTGGAGATTGAGAATGTTGCAAAGGAGGTACATTGCACAGTGGTTACATGTAGGAAGCGATATAAGGAGTTTTTCGGAGTGCTTGTGAAAGTGGCACAGGCATTGCCTTGGGGGAAGGATGTGACCGTCAAGAATGTTGTGAAGAATGCTCCGTTTGTGATGAATTATATGGAGATGAAGTCGATGGAAATGAGGAAAGAAGAGAGGGATAGGTTGAACTGTGGTGGTGTTGATTTGGGTGATTTGGTTAGTGAGTGTTTAAAGAAAGACGTTGAGTACAAAATTGAAGGGGTCAGGTGGAAAGTGATCCTCGGTATCTGGAGGTGGAAGAAAAAAGCGGGCTCACATTAACAGGGGTTGATGATGTTGATAAGACTCAACTTTCTGATGAATGCTTGGCGATGATGTATACTAGGTTTGCAAATGAGATTGATGATGGTTAGTTGTTGGAAAAGAGTGGGGTGATACATGGAGCGAAGGGAAGGGGAGGGTATGAGCTTCATGCATGTTGGGATTGGTGGTGTGGAAAATCAGAATTGAGTAAGAAGGTTTTGCTGAAGAAAATACTGGAGAAAGATGTTGGATTGGATGTTATGCCTCCATCTTTTGTTAATGGTTGCATGGTGAATGAGAGGAGGAGAGAAAAGATAAATGCTGCTAAGAAATGGATTGATAAGATTATGAATCCCTCAAGGGCCAATGTTGGTGATGTTGACGATGTTTACTCTTTGGAAAGTGTACTTAACAAGAAGAGAAAACGAAAGCTAGTTGCTAAAATTGATTGGGAAGATTTTATCATCGAGACCCTTCTCCTCCACCAGGTGAAGGAAGAGGAAATTGAGACAGGGCACTATAATACATTGTTGGACTTGCATGTGTTCAACTCAGGGATTATGTAAAGGTGCCAGCATCAGAGTCAGACTATAGTCATACTTATTGATTGCATGATTAAACATTCTGGAGCAGATAACATATGTAAACACTTCCAACAGCTAGAATGTCATTTTTATTCTCATAGCTTAACCCCTATAAAATTGATTGATTTATTATTAGAAAATCTGAGCAATTCATGATCTTATGGAACTGCTTTTCCATTATAGATTGCTTCTTGCTTTTTCCCATTATCTTTTTGATACTGCTACGTAGCCTCTCTGTATGTGTTCCACTTACCTAAATACAATAACACCAAGGTCAGTAATCTTTGATTAAAGATTATGCTTTTCCTTGCAAGAGTTCCAAAAGAATACGTTTATTTGTTTTGGGAATATTGGCATTATGGATTTGTTCTACATGGTGACCGAGGTAATGATTTTAGGGTAAAGTTTAAGGGATCTTTTAATGATTCCTGAATGCTTCTGTAATATGAATGGTTCCAGCATGGAAAGCATTACAGTCAGATATAGTCATGCTCATTGACTGCCTGATTGAAAAAACTTTCAGGCATATATTTGATGTAATACTCATACAGCAACAGAAAGTCAATTCTATAGTTATTCCTGAATCCCAGTAAAAATACAGTTGTTATGATATTTGAGTATTTACAAGTTCATAAGGTATTGTACGTCAGTTATGTAGTCCCACGCTTCTGCAGCATTTTTTTAAAATTGTTTAAGTCTTGTATTAACTATTATTTTTTAAAAAAATTTAGTGGTACAAAATTTTCCTCTTCTCCAAAAAGACATTTTATGATCGTTTATCTTTGATGCATAGTGATGCTTGCCTAACAAGGAATCAACAACACTATTTTCCAGTTTCATGTTTTAGAAATTTGGTTGCTATGGCTTTGTTGTGTCTTCTGACTAAGGTGATGATTCAAATGAAAGCTTCAGGCACGTTTTATGTGCTTGGGCTTGTTATCGTAGTTAATTAGAAAGTGGCTGTAATAAGCTATATGATTGGGGTAATGAAGATGTTAGGGTTATGCTCTTTTCAGCTTAGTAGTTTCTTTAACTTTATAATAGTTGAGAAGTGTCCTTTTATTATGTAATTTGATTTTGGTGATGAATATAGAGTAGTAGTGTGTGGCTTATTGTGTTCAAAGTGAGTGGTGATTGAGATTACAAGGTACTGGCTACTTTTTTTTGGGTTTATGGTTTTTGTGGCTATATGTTGCACTCTTTATGGTTATAGATCTTTTCCCTCCTCTTTCATGGTTTTTGTGGCTATATGTTGCACTCTTTATGGTTATAAATCTTTTTCCTACTCTTTCTTCATACCATCATATTTCACCTGGTTCCGTTTCTAAACTTTTCATTATATAGCTACCATGTACAGTTTCAGTAATAGCAGTTTCTCTCCCGTAGATATATGGCAATGAGTGATAAGGAAGTACTCAATTTCAGATTTTGTTTTGAGTTTCTTCAAAATTGGATTGTGAGATTATGGTGATCACACTACTTGCTGCTGGGTCTTGTAATTCAATTTAATTTTCCTGTAACACCAATCCTAAGTCATGGGATTTTAAGTGCATGCCAAGTCCTTGGCAGCTCCTAAACCCTTGAAGTTCGTGATGCCGCAAATTCATCCCCTACTCTGATTTTGAGCTAAACTTTTGGTATTGACCCGATATTGTTTGTCTTTTTTCTTAAGATCTTGTTTTTCAAGTACCCAACTTGCTTTCAGAGCATCTCCAGCCAAATCTATGTATTTGTGTATATTTTCAAAGTGCTGGAGTTGCAAACTTGCCCAGAATTTGCAAATGACATAGCTTTTATACCAAATTTGAGCAGATAATTTGTCACTGTCTTGAATCATCTAACACGACGGTTTTGCAAGCAAATTAGCAGGCAATTTCAAGGTTCTTTCCTGATGATAACTACAAGTTTATTCTTTGTAAACATCGATTATGTAATCATACCACGCCATCGATACTATAACCGCAGGAATTAGTCAAATAGAAGATCTTCATTTAGGAGTGAAGCTAGAAACTTTTTAAAACATTACGTGATTGGGTAACAGAATATGTTATATGACTGGGGTAATAGAGATGCAAGTTGCCAATATTTTGTTTTAAATTTGTAAGTTACCCCATCACTTGGGATTTTGAATATGGGTGGGCAAACAATCCGACCCGACCCGTTCTAATATGAAAAAAATCAGATTGTTTGTCCAATCCGATCAGATCGTGATCGGATCGGATTAAACCCGATCCAATCCGAAAACCCCCACTCTTGTTTTGTAATATGATTACTCTCTTTGAGGTTAATTAATTGTATAAGATGTAGCCTTCGTCATTTTAAGTTTTAATTTGTATCAGTCCTTTGGTGGATGAGATAATTCAGCGCAAGAGATCATTTGCTATGAAGTAAAGTTAAGGGTTCGTTTGGTACTGAGGTGTTATAGTTTTTACGCAAAACCAACTATGTAAAATGTCTTTAGTAAATATAATAAATTTGTGTTAAAATTATGTTAAATTTAATACAATTCAATTTCAAACTTAATTATAAGTACATTAAAATAAATATTAAATTAATTATAGGATATAACATTGTTTATTATTTGGCAAGAATGTCCGTGTATCTTCTCTAGAATTTGTGACTATAATTTTTTAATTATGTCAATAGATTATAATTTATGATTGGAGCAGCCAATAATTTCTTTTTGCCATATCTTTTACATTAATTATTTCAATCCTTTTACTCCAACAACATTTCATATTTTGTGTTACTATTGGATGCATAGTCAGAGCTATTAATTCCACTTTCATCCGTAAAATATACAATATTTTCCGAGTACAATGGGTAATTACTAATGTTTAAAGAAGGATTAACCAACTCAATGAATTATGGGGATCAAATGAACCTTCGGCTTTTTGCAACACTTGTGATGCTGATGAAGGTAACCTATGTTGGCAACGTCTGCAGGACTGTGATGAGCTACGTTACAACAATACTACGCAAGGATTAAATCTATGATAACTCTATTTTTTACCAAGAGATACGAGAAATGTTTGCAACAATTCATTTTGATATTGGTAATTCGTTTGTTTAATTACAGGCTCCGAGGTTTATCTAAAAAGTAAAAAAAAATTAAATTTTTTTTTGTTGGAAATTAATTTTTTTTAAAGTAATCATCGGCAATATGAGAGAAACTTTATTGATTAAAAGAATAATGTGACATCTAACTATGAAGATGTAATGAGCATTACTCATTATATAATGCATAACACTAATACAAAAAGGTGCCAAAGCATTACAATTAAAGTAAATGCATGATATTGTTAAACTAAATAATATAAGCATTAGAGAGTCTCTCTCTTTTAGTTTTTCTTCTGAAAACAAAAAGGATGAGAGTGAGTAGTGGGTCTTTTATGATTCATTAAGTCACCCATAGAGAATGGTTTTAGTTGTTTTTTAGGGTAATAGTACCCATTTCTAAAAGTTTTTAGTCTCAAGCTACTCAACTTTTACAGCTCTCTAATTCATCTTTGTCACGCTCAATAGCTGTAAAAGCAAAATGGATACAGGGGAGCTAATCATGAAATGTAGATCTATCAGATTAACAGAGGAAGCTGAAGGGAAAGTATTATTCAAAAATAAGATGAAAAAGAAAGGAGAAAAGATAGTAGCGGGATGTTTGATTGGCAAAGTACTTCTCAATAGAGGAGTAAATATAGAAGGTCTCAAAATAACAATGCAGCAAGTTTGGAGAACGATGCGAAAGGTGAAGATAAAAAGTCTTGGGGAAAACATCTTCATGTTTAAGTTCAGTTCGGAAGAGGATAAAAGACGAATAATGGCTGGGGGAGCGTGGCATTTCAATAGAGCACTTATAGTACTCAAGGAACCATTTAGAATCGGGGATGTCACAAAACAAGCTTTCACTCATGCATCATTTTGGATACAAATCCACAACATACCTATAATGTGCATGGATAAGGAGACCATTATTGAGCTAGGGGAAGCAATAGGCACAGTGGAAGAAGTAACAATGGATGCGGTAGGAGAATGTGTGGGGAACATTGCTCGATTAAGGATAAATGTGGATGTTATTAAGCCTTTGAAGAAAATAGTAGTCCTGGAAGAAGAAAATGAAGAGGAAGAAGAACCTAAAAGGAGTGAGGAAATGGAAGGGGAAAAAGGGATAGCAAAGGTTACAGAGAAAACAGTAAACGAGGTGCATATGCTGGTTGTGTATAAAAGGTTGCCGAATTTCTGCTTTAGTTATGGAATTATTGGCCATCAATTTAGAAAGTGTGTTAAGTACAAAAACCAGCCTCAAGATCAATTGGAGTTTAGTCCCCATCTCAAAGCCATAACATTAGTTGAGAAGGTGAAATAGGACAGAGAAATGAATCGATGGAGACCAGAAAACACCAAAGGTAACAGAAAAGTCCCAATTAGAACAACAATGGAAAACAATCAGATAGTGACAGTAGTAGAGAAACACAACTTAAGTCCTCTAAACCCAGAAAAGGAAATGATCCAGATTCGGTCGAGCAGAAAGTTGAATTGGGTGAGTAAATCCAATGAGGAAGAGATGGCAGTCGATTCTCATTTAATGCAAACGGCTCTCAATCCAAAAGAGATAGAAAGTCGTGCAATGCAACATGACCTAACTAAAGGTGTCACATCTCCTAGAAAGATGAGCGGAAAAGAAGGCAATGCAAAGGAGGGAAACAAAAAGTGAAAAACTGAAGATTTGAGTAAAAAGGTAGAAAGGCCAAGGAGAACAGAAACAAAAGAAACAAGAAGATGCTAGAATGTAAAAGAAATGGAGTTGAGCCTAGATGAGATCAATAAGCCGGCCCAAAAACAAACAATTCAAGAGGTAGTTGAAATAAAAGCCGTGGATAGCGGGCTAGTAGTATGTTTAAAGCCCAAGGTTCGCAAATGGAAACTGTAAGCTTGAGGGGTGGACAATAAAAGTGATCTACAAGAGAAGTTGGCAAAAGCTAAAAGATCAGGTAGTGACCTAAAATTAGAGAGCCCAAGCTCAAAAAAGAAGAAGAGCAGTAGTTCACTCGAAAAACAGATGGCTCAAAGGAGCCATTATTCACCAACGGCTAGTGCAAAAAGGAATTATAAGACAAGGGACACAGTAATGGCAGAGGACGATGAACAAAGGCAAGGGAACCAATTGACGGTGGCTCAAATCCAGCACCGTCGACAACTATGAAGGTCATAAGTTGGAACGTTCGGGATTTGGGGAAGGACCAAACATTCCGGGAAGCTTAAGACCTTCTCCACGAGGTTAGACCTTAGATTTTATTTCTTTGTGAAACAAAAATGTTGTCGAGGCAAATTGAAGTTAAAAGGAAAAAGTTAAATTTTGATAATTGTTTTGTTGTAGAAAAAAGTGGGATGAGTGAGGGGTTGGCTTTGTTGTAGTCTTCAGAAGTCAGGTTAGAGGTGCAGTCATATAGCAAACACCATATTGATGCTGTGATCCATAATGAGAATGAGAGTCTTTAGAGATGCATAGGCATATACGAGCACCCAGAATCAAAGCAAAAACAACATACCTATACGCTTTTACAGAGGCTTGCGAGTATGTCCACATTACCTTGGCTATGTTTCAGGGATTTTAATAAAATCCTAAACTTGAATGAAAAAGTTGGGGGAAATAAGAAGAACTCAAGTAGAGTGCATGAGTTTAGACAAGTTGTCAGAGACTGCAGGCTGATGGATTTGTGGTTAAGGGGTTACCCTTTCACTTGGTTAAACAGAAGATTTGGCCGCTATTTGATTGAGGAGAAGTTAGACAGATTCCTTTGTAATCAGAATTGGTGCAGCTTATATTAAAAATTAGTAGGCTAGAATATAATATCTTGGAGCTCAGATCACAACCCTATTTTGATGGAGATAATTAGCAAAGATCAGAGTAAAAGATATAAGAGGAGAACCTTTCAAAGAGTGCACTATGAAGACATGTGGATTGCGTATGCGAAATGCAGGGAGATAGTGCAGCAAGAGAGGCAAGGAAAGAGCAGATGGAATGAAAAGAGTCCAGTTGAGTTATTCAAAAAGAAAGCTAAAGAATCACTGGGAGAGCTTCAGCTATGAAGTAAATGGGAATTCCGAGGTAGACAGGAAAAAACTAAGATAGCATAAGAACAAGCTGAAATTAATCCGGAAAGATTTTAGTCATTATAAGAGAGGAGATGAATTAAAGGAAACAGAGAGGTAGATCGATAACATTCTTGCAGACGATGAAATCTTTTGGAAGCAAAGGTCAAGAGCAGATTGGTTGAAAGAAGGAGATAGAAACACAAAATTCTTCCATTCCAAGGCTTCGGTAAGAAAAAAGAAGAACAGAATTTAGGGGATGTTAAATGAGAACGGGGAGTGGACAGAAGAAAGCGAAGCAGTTGAAAGGATTATTTGTGAATACTTCACGGATCTTTTCGCAACAACTGATCCTAATGCAGACCAAATAGATAAAGCTCTTTCAGATATGCCAGCTAAGGTGAATCGAGAGATGAACGCCCAACTAAATGCTCTTTTCACTGAAGAAGAAATCATAGAAACTTTGGCTTAGATGTGTCCCACCAAAGCGCCTGGCCTAGACAGATTGCTTGTTGTTTTCTTCTAAAAGCATTGGAGCGTAGTGAAAGAAGGAGTAGTAACCGTTTGTCTGCACATCCTAAATGAGAAAGATAACCCAACTCCTCTCAACCATACCTATATTACTTTAATCCCAAAAGTCATGAAGCCTAGATCAGTGAATGATTTTTAACCAGTAAGCCTCTATAATGTTATTTATAGACTAATAGCAAAAGCAATGGCTAATAGGTTTAAGCTCATCCTAGACAAAATAATAGCCCCTAATCACAGTGCTTTCATTCCGAATAGACTTATTACAGACAACATAATCATTGGTTATGAATGTCTTAATAAGATAAGGCAATGTAGAGGAAAAAAGAAAGGATTGGTAGCTTTAAAATTGGACATTAGCAAAGCATATGATCGGCTAGAGTGGAACTTTTTTAGAAGTGCTATGCAGAAGCTAGGTTTCTCACCAAACTGGATTGAGTAAACAATGAGTTGTATTACCACTACTTCTTTCTCTGTGTTGATTAATGGGGTGCCAAAGGGTCAAATTCAGCCTCAAAGGGGGTTAAGGCAGGGTTGTCCTTTATCTTTATACTTATTCTTATTATGTGCAGAAGTTTTCTCCAACATGCTTGTGCAGACTAAAAGAAATCAGTTGATTCATGGGCTGAAGTTTAACAGCAACTTGTCAATTTCGCACTTGCTAGTTGCTGATGACAGTTTGGTTTTCGTAAGAGCAACAAGTGAAGACTGCAGAAACCTGAAAAGCATCTTTGATCGTTACGCTTCAGCTTCAGGCTAAAGTTTTAACTATATGAAGTCCTCCATGCTTTTCAGTAGCAATATTCAAGCTAGTCAGGTGGATATAATCAAGGGTATTATTCAGTTCAAGGTTGTCTTAAAGCATGAAAAATTCCTAAGATTACCATCTATGGTAGGAAGAAGAAAAATTAGCTTTTTCAATGAGATAAAGTTGAAAGTCCTGAACAACCTATCTAGTTGGCAAAGCAAGTTGTTCTTAAGTGGGGGGAGAGACGTTTTAATAAAGGTAGTGGGTCAGGCGGTTTCGGCATATGCAATGAGCGTTTTTAAGCTTCCGATTAGCATTTGTGAAGATATTCAAAAGGTGATTACAAATGTTTAATGGGGATAAAAAAACTAACTGTAAAGGTATTCATTGGACCAAATGGGAGAAACTTTGCTAAGTAAAAATGCGAGGAATGATGGGATTTCATGACTTTTCAAGCTTCAACTAAGCTTTGATTACGAAGCAAGGATGTAGAGTTATCTAGTATCCGAAATCTCTAATGGCAAGAGTGCTGAAGGCAAAGTATTTTAAGAATACCAACTTCATAGAGGCAAAGCTGGGTTCAAAGCCATCATTTGTCTGGAAGAGTATTTTATGGGGTAGGCAGATCTTACAAAGAAGATTAAGATGGAGAATAGGATCTAGAAATCAGGTGTATATCTATAAAAGTAATTAGCTTCCAAGACCGAAAGGTTTTAAACCTTTTTCACCCCCAACAATGGATTCCCAAGTAGTAGTAGTTGAGCTTATTGATGATAATCGGTGCTGGAAAAAAGAAGAGATTTCTCGGCATTTCTTGAAAGAGGATGTAGCCATGATTGTCCGAACTAAGCTTTCAAGGACCCTTCAGCCAAACAAGTATCTTTGGAATTATGATAAATATGGTCGATATTTGGTTAAAAGTGGATACCAAATTGCCCTAAAGTTAAAGTTCCCATATAACCCTTATAGCTCAGTCAGCATGCAAAATCAATGGAATGTTATTTGGGCTACAGAGCTGCTAGAAAAAATAAAGATATTCATGTGCAAAGTAATAAAAAATCTCTTGCGAACAAATTGGAATCTTTGGAGAATGAAGGTTCTTGACAGCCCCCTATGCCAAACATATGGGTTGAAAGGTAAAAATGTCTTTCATGCTCTAATAAATTGTAAAGCAGCCCAAAAAGTATGGAAGCATACTGTGTTCGCAAAAGAGATTAAGAAGATGGAACTCAAAGATGTGATGATTGTGGTGTCTGATATGCAAAAGAAGAAAGGTAATAAGGAGCTGGAATTGATGTTAGTGCTTTGTTGGGCCATTTGGTATGCTAAGAACCTTTTCATTTTTTAGAAAAAGAGAGAAGATTCTCAAATCTCAATTGCCAGAGCTGAGGCAAGTCTGGAATCTTACAGAAGAATCAAAATACCAGTTGCAAAAGCTATGCAATCTCAAAAGATGAATAGGCACTAGGTCTGGACCCCCCTCCTAGCGGCTGGTTCAAAATTAATGTAGATGTAGCAGTGAATTTGAAGAATCAAATGGCAGGGCTAGGGGTGGTTGTTAGGAACTCAATCGGGGAGATGTTAGCTACTACAGTTCAAAGATCTGTTTTCCAAATTAGCAGTACTCATCTGAAAGCTGAAACTGTTAGCTTAGGAATCAACATTACTCTGAAGAAAGGGTTCAAACCTTTGGTGCTAGAATTGAACTCGCAAGAAGTGGTTGATCTAGTGCTGAGTAGGAAAGAGAGCATAACAGAAACCTCTTAGATAATTTCAGATATTCAAGACAGCATTCAGAGATTGATTCAATTTTCAATTCATTATGTCCCTAGAAAATGTAATGTTTTAGCTCATTGTTTAGCCAAAAACGCTTTAGATTTTGACTCTCTTGTAGTCTAGAAGTGGTCTTTCCCGCCTTAAATTATGGGTGTCTTCTTTGGTCTCTATCAATGAAAGCTATATTTTCATTTAAAAAAAAAAAAGTAAATGCATGATAAAGCCAACATACCGGACCAGCTAGAATTAATGAAATTTGTAATTAGGGAGACCATTAGCATCTTCTGAGGGAAGCTGCCTAATATCACATGGCAAGTGAGTGGCAACTGTCTCCACCAAGTAAACTCATGAAAATGCACACCAAGATTAACTAGCTTGTCTGCCACAACATTGTTTTCATGAAAAGTATAAGAAAAGTGAGAACAAATATGACAAAGAAGGCGATGACAATTAAGTTGTTCATGCCATAGCACGGCATGCCTGCGGACCGGGTCGAATTTAGAATTTTCGGCACATGAGCTTTAAAAGTACGATACAATTAAAGATGAGTTAAAACATAATAAGTGAAAAATGAAATACTAACTAGACTACTCAAGAGGGGGGTGAATTGGGTTCTTAATACTTAAGCAAATAAAATCACACAATAATTTTAACTAATGTCTTAATAAAAACAAAAGCAATAATTTTAATAATACTCGAAATTAAAAAGATAAGGGAAGATAGATCAAACACGTGATTTTTCCGTGGTTCGGCCAACCGTGCCTACGTCCATGCCTCCAAGGCTTCAACAACACTTACAATTGACTTCAAATGTGTCAATGAACCTTTACAACAAGAGATTATTCCTAATCTCTTAACTCAAGTATATCCCAACACTTACAATCACTCAAAAATAAATATTATAATCAACCAATCTCTCACACAATCTATATGATTATAATTGAAATCCTAAAGTATGAATCAATGAAATAAAACAAGTTTAAAGCTCAAAAGGTGTCAATGAACCTTTACAACAAGAGATTATTCCCAATCTCTTAACTCAAGTATATCCCAACACTTACAATCACTCAAAAATAAATATTATAATCAACCAATCTCTCACACAATCTATATGATTATAATTGAAATCCCAAAGTATGAATCAATGAAATAAAACAAGTTTAAAGCTCAAAAGGGATTGTTTTCTCAGTAGTAAGCTCAAAGATAATTGTTGGATGTCTTTTTATTTGAATTTGATTGAGTCATTTTATAGTTGGAGCTGAAAACTAGCCGTTATTAACTTTCTGAGAATAATCGGATTGTCATTTGCTTCTATCAGTTAACTGTTTTGACTTGTTCAAATAGCCATTGTGCTTTGATTTTAAATAAACGGTTTACCGTTTACTATTATCGGATCGCCATTTATTTCTAAAAACCTACAAAACAAACTTAGGTCTCCGTTTTTGCTAAGTGGCTCAAGATTAGAAAATTTTCTCCTTTCTGTAAATTATCAGTTCATTGTTAGTGATAAACGGTTCACCGTTAATTTCCAGAATGCTCTGAAACAAATCTAAAGACTAAATATTTTCTGTAAATAAACGGTTCGCCTTTTATAATAAACGGTTCAAGGGTAATTTCCAGAATCTATATTTTGACAACTTTTTGTAGAAAAATAATTTTTCAACTCATGTTAACAGTCATTAAGCTTCTTTAAACATGTCTATGGATTTAAGAAATTTATTTTAATAGCCCCAACATTTTAATCAAGAAAATATAAGTTTCGTTATCATCAAAATCAATATTATAAGATTAACAAAAAAGTCTACAATAAGCACGTTTCACTTTTTAATAAAAGTAAATTTAAAATTTTATGACTTTACAAATAACTTGAAATCGAATATTTTTAATATATTTTATTAGCACAAGTTTTTTAAATTCATTTAATTCTTAGTTTAAAAGAAATACTCTAATTGATTTATGCTTGTAATTTATTAAATTATCAATTGATATCATGATTTTAATAAATAAAATTATAAGTATCATGATTTTATAAATACGTATTAATGTTATTATGGATTATGATCTAAGACTTTATGTAAGTTCAAGTTAACAATTAAGTTGACCCTTAAGAAAAATATATTATTGTTGTTGTTATTGTTAAGTATTAAAAACAAAATTTGAATACCGTTGAGTCTAACTTAATAATTAATATTATATTCTCTTACTATCATTAGTTTATTATTATTAAATATAGACTTGAATTTTGAATTTTTAATTATATGGAGTTTGACTAAAGGCACATGGACCAAAAAAAGTACATAAGCTTGAAACAAGTATGCCAATAACTTGGCATATCCTCTTAAAAAATTAAAAGAAAAAAAGAAAAAAGCTTATCGTGCTTTTTTTCTTAGGCACAACACGGTATGGCAAGTGTGGGTACGGCGCATGGTGGGCAAGGCACAGCATGAGCATAGACACGCGTAGGCCTTCCTCTGTTGGCATGACCTATGGCCATCTCTACTCTAAATCTATATATATAGTCTTAAAGGGTGAGAATTCCAATAATTGAAAGCTTTTAACTTTAGTATAAGACTTGTACCTTGTTCTTTGTGAATGAAATACTCTCTTCTTCAGTTGACGTAGGTCATCTCTAAGCCAAACCACTTAAAACTTTGTCTCTTGATTACTTGTTTCTGTGTGATTTGATTGTGTGTATTAATCATTGCTATTTCTTAATCTTTAATTATAGAATTCAATGAGATATTGGGTTTGCTTCATTTATCTTTAATCAATTAAGGAATAGCAATCATCATGCCAAAAAGTTGATGTAATTCAAAAAGAGTAAATATTTGTTAATTTTAAGTATTAGATTTGAGATATACATAGGAATTATTAAGGTTAGAGAAAGATAATTGTATTTTTTTTAAGATATGGTAAATTACTGGCAAACAAAATAAGAAATTTTGTTATATTAATTAAATATTTATTTATTTTAAGTATTATTTTTGAGGTAGACATAGAAATTATTAAGATTAGAGAAAGATGCTTGTATGAGTTAGTGGCTGTAGTAAATTAGTGTAAAAAATAATATGAAATTTTTTTATATTAATTAAATTAATTACATTGTAGATAGTTTAGTAATATAAGCTTTGGAACAACATAAGTTTTCAAAATTTATATTTTTAGGATACAAATAATACCAACCTAAAAGTAACATACATAAAGTAGAAATAAGATAAATGGTACTAACGGAGTGATCAAATCGTTTGATCATCGTTATTATTCAAAATATAGCTTTCTCACAATTGATTTAATGTTTTGTAGAGAAAAGCAACATTGGATAGTACTCACACATAACACATCTCATCAAATACACATTGTGAATAAAATTCTTTTTTTATTAAAATAGAATCTTAGTTTTTACATAGTTGATCATTATTGCAAAAGTACTCATACGAAATAAGAGAAATAACTTATTAACAAAATTAATGGCATCCCCCTAGAGGCCAATCATAGATATAGTCTTTGTGAGCTCCCTTATTCTCGATCAAACATTCTTTACTTGTACGTCCAGAGTAGTCAACATTGTCACATGATGCCATAGGATTAATATAAAATGAAGCATGTAGGTTAGATTCTTAGCAAGTCCTAGTGACTGAAATTAGCATGCTTTTAGTGTTAGCCACTACAAGCGAGGGGTGGGCATAAACCCACAACCCATGGGTTTAACCAAATCCAAACCAAATAAAATGGTTTGAGTTGGATAAATTATGAAAATAGGTTAAATTTGGGTTTTTATATAAGAAACCATTTCATAATGGTTTGGGTATGGTTTACCCATGGGTTATGGATAAATTTCCAAAACTCAAAATGACATGCTAGTAGAAAATAAATTAAACAAAATAAATAAAATTTGATAACTCTCCAATTCATCATGCTTTGATATTACTTGGAGCTGTTTGCTTGGTGATTAAATTATGCTTGCAATTAGTTCAAGTGATTTGCTCAATGGGTATTTTTGGAATTAGTGAATTTAATTATTTGGAGCTGTTTGCTTGGTGATTAAATTATGTGATATCTATTATTAATTATTTATTATTACATGTTTCGTGATGGTTTTTTTTAATATCGATATTTTATGAGCTAATCTTATAGCATTTATCAATAAATAGAACATATTATACTATACATTTATTGTGATACAAATGATTTATTCTATAACATAAATACATAATAATATCTTCTTTAAATAGAGTTTATAAGTCATTATGCCATAATTATTTTCACGTTTGATGATGATTAAATCATACTGTCTACTATTTGATTTTTTTTCAATTAATTTTATTTATAGATTGCTAGTTGGAAACTTAAAACTTAATTATTATGCTTGTAAGAATAAACATGAGACTAAAATTGGGATTGGTACATTAAGCAATTATTTGTTGCATTATTGATCCATTTCGTAGTTCTTTATGTCCAAAGATGGTGGAAGTTTTGATATGTTCACAAAATTAGTTACGTTAGAATTTGTGTTGTAATATGATTAATATTTAAGGACAAAGTTATTGTAAAATCTATTATTTATAATTTTTTATCCAGTATATTTTTTCATATTTTAATGTTAATTTAATAATTATTGTAATTTTGATATAATTAATTCATTAAAATAAAAAATATTTTGATTATAAAATTCAAACCAAACCCAAATGGATTGGTTTGGGTTGGGTTGAAAATATTTGGGTTGGTTTGGATTGGACCCAAATTTTTATAGTTTAGTTTGGATTAACTTAAAATCCAACCCAAACCAACCCATGTCCACCCCTACTACAAGCAAAGCTAAGATGATAAAACTAAGACTCTAAACAATTTTCTATTTCTTAATTGAATTGTAAAGTAATAAATAAAGGAGCAAAACTGGAATTAAAGACAAATTTTAACACTTAGCAAGATTATATATACAAACAGTAATGTTGTGCGTATTATGAAATTTTATCTTATGTGCTCTATGAATGTGGATAAGGCATTGATCGAAGTACTTATAATTGGATTTTGTAGTTTTCAAAAGAATTATATGATATTTCATAGCCTATGCGTGAAAACCCAATTATGTCAACTTAGGCTACGAAACGTTTGATCATTAATTGTGTAATTTTATTTTGGTGGATGAATTTCAGTAGTAACTTGAGAATTAGTTTATTATTTTCAAGAATTATATATATATACTTAGGTTAAAAAAAACTACAATCATAAATTAATACCTGAACGGTGAAATTAGTTAAGTTTGAGCATTACATACAAATATTTATGTTAGTATTTTACATATTTTATGTTCATCGAATGAGTTTTGAAAAATTCAATATTAATAAAGTGAAGCATATTAGAATTGAATATCATATTTTCTTTCAAGAACTTAGTGAAATTGAGATTTGTCTACATTTTAACTTAGTTTTAGTATGATTTGCATGACTATGTGTTATTAAATGCATGAGAGTTATTTAATAATGTGAAATAAATAAATAAAACATATAAATAATCAAATGCAGGACCATCCACCTTGTCAAAGTTTCTTTCGGGCGCATCAACGTAATTCGAAAGGAAGTTAATTCCATCCATTTTCAAAAGCCCCATGTTACCAAATTGGCCCTAGTGAGTAGTGATAAATAGTCCTCGCGTCATAAAATGAGATGTCATTAAAGAACTGAATATCTGAGATTTAAATAAAAAAAAATAAAGTAGCTGATTCTTTTTATTCAAAACAAAAATATAAAAAGGAAACAATTAAGATTAGAACTCTATTTTGTAGTACATATACTACTAATTAGGTACTTATCAAATAAGAGAAACAACCTCAAGTCCTCAAGTTTTTTTTTTTTTGTTTAATGGTTTTGATCTTCTGAGGTTTACGTAAAAGTTCGAATGTGCCCTCAATAATATTGAGTACACCATCACAGTCTTATATCTTAATAAAACTAGAACGAAGATGAAAGAAAAACTCAAAGTACGATGAACTCAATCAAGGCCATTAACAAAGAGAGAAGCAAAAGCTTCCATTTGTGGTTTCTCCAAAACAATACCAACCTCAACAGCACCGCCCCCGTTTCTACTCTCTACCAAATAAATAGATCCAACACGATCTAACATACTCTCCACCCTTTTCGGCTTCCCCCACCCAAAATCTGACCCGTAAACATCAAAACGATTTGACCCTGATGCCGAAAGCGCTACTCCTTCCCAAGTTTGTCTTCTAGCCTCTTTTATAGGTTTCAATATATTCAAAAGCTTCTCCTCTGATCCTTCAATGACTTCCCTATTCAGCCCTTTGACCAAATCACTTAACTTGTTCGCAACAAATGCAATTCCCTTTTCCGAATCCACGACATCACTTGCTTTTACCGTCGTACCATTCCCCATAACACAGTTACCAAAATAATTAACTGGAAGAGGAGGATCCAACCGGCTCCTACAATCAGCTCCGACCCCCAACAAAACACGTGTTTCACCTTCTACTCCCATTGCTTTAACGAGGCAAACGTAGACATAAGCACATGTAAGCACATAAGACGATAAATGAAGTTCTTTTGCTTGTCTTATAAGAACCTCATTTCCCTCTACCTTGTCCCTCAGTTTCTTTATGTCTTCACGGGTCAATTCGAAACTCTTTCGAACCAGGGTGGAATATGCTTTCGGAACGGGCAAACTAACGATCTTCAAGCTTCGCTTGTCGGATTCAAAATCCAGCCAGTGGTTCGCATAAACCACATCCAGTCCCTTCGGATCTTTGATGAGAGTCCGGTCAAAGTACGGGATTAGCTCGGTGGGTAATAATGTCGAAGAATTATTAAGTTTTTGTTGTTCCATTTGAATTAGTTGTTTGCAGAAATAAGCCCAAGATCTCTCAAGCATTATTTTGCTTTTCCCGTCGATGACAGCGTGGTGAGTCAAAGTGGAGATGCAAAACCCTTGTTTCGGAAACAAAGTTATTTGTATGGCAAGCACCGCAGCTTTATCGTCGGATATGGACAACTGGGGTGTCAGATGATGAAATTCAACGTCTTCGCGGTTTCTGTTATTGCCAGAGAGGTGGCTGAAGTCGGCGTCGGATTCAGCGACGGTGAATGAGACGCCGTCGTTTTGGTCAGGGAAGTAGTAAACGGCTGGCTTTGCGGAGTCCGCAGGCCACATGATGTGACCAGCGAGGGGGAGGTAATGAAGGAGAGTGAGTGAGAGAGAGTGAGCGAGCTTTGGGAGGATCACTGAGTTGAATAAATCGAAAGTTAGGTCAGTGATTTGATAGAAAAAGAGGCGTGCTGAAGGTGGTGGAAATTTTAGCCAGAAAGTATCGAAGTAGGTGAGTGGAAGAGTGGAAGCGGTGACTGAGTCCGACAACGGCGGGCTGATTTTGCTAACTGAATGTATTTTCACGTTATGTTTTTCTGCCATGACGATCACGAGGGAGAGAGAGTAAAAATATTAAGAAACAATATTAATAAATGCTAACCCCACTTCTTGGTGCAAATGTAGTTTGGCTTTTGAAGTGTTTAAATAGCCTTCATGGTCATGAATCCCATCCATCCAAATTGTGAAGCAATAAATTTCACGTGGTCGCCGGTCAAATTTGATCGCCTATAGTACCCTGTGTCTCAATCGAATTTGTAAAAGTATGTGAACCTAACTATTGGTAATTACAATTAACGCTAATTTACAATCTAAAAATATTAGTTTGATTAGTCTTTATGTTTAAATTTAAGTATTGGTTTAGTTTATATATTTTAAAAAAATATCTCAAAATACTTTTGTAGTTAAATATATTATATTTTTACCCTCACTTTTTCTTTACTTCTATAATGATACCCTTGTAATAATATTATTGACATTAATTAATTTATCTATAAAATTTTAATTAAAAAATTAATCGATTATTATTTATTAGCAAATTAATCAATAAATATTAGTATGAAAGAACTAGTATTTTTGTATCCATACAATAGTCTTACTAATAATTTTTTATTTAAAGCAATGTTTAGTATTCTTACAATAATTTTATTAATAGTTATTTTATAAAAAATAATTTACTAAATTACTATTAAAAGTAAAATAATAACATAAAACTTTGTGAAAATTTATATGCTACTTTTAAGACTAATTTGATAAATTAACATTTTTGTCCTTTTTGTCAATATTCTCAAGAAGATAAAAATATTGTTGTAAGGGTATTATTGTAAAATAAAAAAAAAAGAAGAGTATGATCGTAACATATTTAACAAGAGTATCTTGAACTATTTTTCAAAATATGAAAACTAAATGAATGCTTTAATTAAAATACAGGGACTAAATGAAAATTTACTTATAGTTTCCAAGTTTTATGAATAAGCGTTGCTTATTTTCAAAAAGAATGATAGAAAGTCACAAAGAAAATTAGAAAAGATGGGACTTTGGAAAACATTGGTCCTCATGAGAAAGTGAAACATCATGAAAAGTCTCTACACACATATTTCATTATTATTTTAATTGAATGGTGCTCTAGCTATAGAGCAAAACTTGTATTTATTTAGTGGATGCGGTAAATTAGTGTAAAAAGTATTGTTGTATTAATTAAGTTACATAGGTACTTTAGTAATATAAGATTTTGTAAAATATGAGTGTTTAAAATATATTTTAGAATACAAATAACTAGCCTCAACCTAAAAGAAATAAGTCTAAAATAGAAATAAGACAAATGATGCTAACAAAATAACTCTAATCACTTGAACATTATTAATATTCAATAGGTTGCTCGCTCATTGATTGATTTAATAATATATATAAAAAATAAGAGTATTTGATAACAGAACGTGACACATTACATCATTTATTTATTATCAATCTTTTTTTTGTTAAAACAATGTTTTAATTTCTCTATACTTGGTCATTATTGCATAAGTACTCATACAAGATAATAGAAATAATTAATTAACAACATGAATGGCATCCTCCTAGGGGCAATATTACGTATAGTTTTTGTGAGCTTTCTCATGTTTTTTGATGAAACACTCTTCACTTATAAGCCCTGAGCAGTGGAAATTGTCAAGTGATGCTACAAGATTAATAGAATGTGAAGCATCTTGGTTAGATTCTTGGTTAGTCCTAATGAGTAGAAATTAGCATGCTTTCAATATTAGCCATTGCAAGTAAAGCCAAGATGATAAAACTAAGATACTTTGACATTTTTCAATTTCTTAACTTAATTGTAACAATTGAAATAGAATTAAAAGAGATGTATAAGAAAAAAAAATACATTTGGCCCTATATATGAATAAAGATTAAGGAAAGAACTGCAGTAGCCTAAATGGGATTAATCAAGATTCCATAAATGAGCATTGAATAAAACATGTTGCATTTATTTCTATTAATTATTGATTTTAATATATTTTTGCATTATGATGGTAGTTGCAGCATACATCTAATTAATTTTATCATTTTTCAATGTTACATTTTTGTTTAGTTTTATTTATTGGATTTTTCTCTTAATTTATATCAATCCTCAAGCTATTTTTGACTATATAAAGGTTTTTTAATTATATAGATCATAAACTAGAATGCATTGTGATTATAAATTTAAAAAAAAAAATGAAAGACATATAAGTTGTTAGACTTTTATATTATTGAGAATAAATATTATAGAAACAAGTACGTATCAACAATTATAAGTCAGTATAATTTTCATAACCTACAAAACTAATTAAAAATTGACCAATTCCAAATTGGATTGGTTTTAATCTTTAAAATGTAAATCAAGTCTAAAACTAAACCATATAAGACTGGTGCTAGCCCCTATCATAATTATGAAGTTAGGAAGTGTTTTTAAATTACAAAAAAATAAACAATGACTCTCACATTCCTCATTTGTCGATATACTCATCATCAATATCATCATAATTAAATTATGTGATATGTAATATAGTTCAAATTAATTTTTAATAGAGTTTGGATGTATGATGAAACTGTAGTTTTCTTGAAGCATGAGCTGTGTCTTACCTGGAATCCAATAGCAAGTTGCAAAAGTCAAAAATCGATCAAAATTGTTTATTTCAAAGCTAACAACTATTGGATGAAACAAAAAAATGAAAGAAAAAAAAAACGAAAGCGTAAAAGTAACTATTGAATTATAAATATGTAAATTGATGGGGTTAAAATATTTGAAATATTAATTCAGATATTATGTTAATGAAATTTTTTGACTTAAAAATTTAAATTGATAAATATATGTATGTGTAAGAGTGTAATGTGCTTTTTAAAATAAATTTTAAACCCAAATTTAATGGATTTAATTTGCATAACGGGAACAAATTTATAACTTAATTAAGGCAGCGTTTATTTTTTTGTTTGAAATATGAATGGGTCTAAATTTTTCTAAAGTCTGAATATAAAAATCTGAATTTTTTTAAATTTCTAAATATAGGTGGCATCTTGTTTGTTTTTACAATAAAAAAAATATTTTAAACCTGGTTATTTGACATTTATGTCCTTGTAAATAAAATAAAATAAAAAAGCATTAGATTTTATAGTTTAGGAAATAAGTTATTTTACAGAGATATTTTTGAAATTATAATATTTACTTGTCATTTAGACCTTTTTCCATTCAGATAAAAGTCAGAAAAGTTTACTTTTTTTATTCATATATAAATGTTTGAAATCAGACGTTAATTCCAAAAAACAAACAAGCGTATTTTAAAAAAAGTCTAAAATTAATAAAATTTCAGAGTTCAAACATTTAACAAATAACATCTAAGTTATAAAAACCAAATGATGTTTTATTGGGATTATAAGTTTTGAGTAGCACTGCTATTCAAATATTGCCTCTATCATGAATATAATTAGAGATAAATTACTTTCTAAATATTAATAAGCAAAATTTTATGTGGGTCTTCTTAAACTTCTAGATTATAGTACAAATATATCATTCATGTATTTAATTACTACATCTATGATTCTACTTACTCAATAAAACTATTTAGTACCTGTTTACTATGATTGATTTAATAGTTATAATTGTTTATTTGATTTTATAAGTTTTTTTTTATTTTTTTGTAAAGTTTTTGAAGGTTAAATAAATTATTTTGCATGTAATAGCAAAAGGTTGGGGCTTTCGGGAATAAAGGTTGAAAGCTTTTTTAAAATATTAAAATGTCTAAAATATTTTTTCTTCATTTTATAATCTTATTTCAATTCTTTATAGCATAACTTTAAATAACTTGCTAACTAAAGTAATTTTATAATTTTTAATAAAAGTTCTCATTAACAACTAAACAACTAATTTTTTGTTATAATGCCACGTGGGCTCTAGCCAAGTGGGAAACCCATGCTCTCACAACCATGAGAGCATGGGTTCGAGTTTTCACGGACTCAAACTCCCAATTAAGCACAATTGTAGAGTAAATTTATAAAAATTCTTTCTCCCTTGCAAAATGCGAATGAAGCAGAGACATCCCTCATATGTGAAGGTTATTTGTCTGTGCTTGTCTGGGCAAGCACTTCATAGAATATATGTAATATTGTAAGTCCTAGTTATATATTTGATTGTAACTATCAGTGCATATGTCTGTTGTCATAGCTGTTTGTAAATATATGATGTAATTCAGTAATCTGGTGTGTAACCAATATTAAATTTTTTTTTATAATAAAAACTCTATTTATAAAAGCTCAAATTAACAAAATTCTATTTAAATAAGTTCTATTTGAAAAACTATATCAAATGGAGCCTTAATCAATATTGATGTTAATGATTACTAGCTTAATGCACATTTAGAAACTATAAAATAATTGGAATGGATTGGGTTTTTTTAATCCGTATATATATAGGTGCAAATGTCTTCATCTTTTTTCATGTATACACACAATTAAGTCATAGAACTTTATACTTAATTGAACTCTGACTCTATTAAATCAAATGACTTAATAACATGTTTACATTAAAAGAAAATGAGAGTGACGATATAAGAGAATAATTGTATATATATTAGAAATATTCCAATTCGAAATTTTAAAGTGCAAGAAAGTTTAGGAAAATTTATAAATTATACGATTTAAGCTCTTTAAGTTTTAAATCTCTTAAACCATACTGATTTAAAGTGTTTCGAGACTTTTTCCACACTAGGGATGGCAAGAAAATTCTGATCCGGTCCGCATCCGCAAAGATCCAGAAAATTTGGATTCGGAAAAATCCGGGTTCGCATTTAAAAAAATGTGGATCCGGATTTAAAAATTCAAAATCCGCACGGATCCGGATCTGGATCCGAATGCACTTGCATCCAGAAAACCGGATATCCGGATCCGGATATATTTTAAGTAAAAAATAGCTTAAAAAATATATAACTTAAATAAAAAAAAATCCCTAACCCCAGTTCCCCACCATCCCTCTTGATTTTGACTATCACACACACTCTTGATTTTGACTATCACACACACACACACACTGACCTCACCTCAACTCACCAGCGGCTTTGTCGATCACCGGTCGCCGTCTTCTTGCAGTTCGCCGAATCCTCACGTCGAAGCAATTCGCCGGATCCTCATGTCGAAGCTGAAGCATCGCAGTCCAAGCCTTGCGATCCTCACCGTCTTCTTACAGCTCCGTGTTCTTGCGGCTCGCCGGATCCACGCCACTGCTCGCAGTCCTCATCTTGTCGAAGAAGCCTCGCGGTCACGGTGCAGCCAATGCTCCTCCTCCCCGTCGTGAACCCATGCCATCCAACCTCACCCACAAGGATCCGGATCCGGTCATTTTGTTTTGCTCCCTTACTTCAATAAATTTTCTATTAATAATATTAATTACATAGATTTTT
Source organism: Luvunga scandens (assembly GCA_030449905.1). Lineage (NCBI taxonomy): Eukaryota > Viridiplantae > Streptophyta > Magnoliopsida > Sapindales > Rutaceae > Luvunga > Luvunga scandens. The sequence goes on from JASUUG010001266.1 coordinate 758,586, forward strand.
TTTCTGGTTAATAATTTGATATTGTGGTTAATTGTTAATTATATTTAATGAGTTTAATTTAATGTAAATTTATTTAAACTTGAAAATGTTGTTGGATTAATTTAATTTGTTTGTTGATTCAATTTTTTTTTCTGATTAATAATTTGCTGTTGTTGTTAATTGTTTGATTGAATTTGAATGGTTGTGTATTTGAATTTAGTTATGTTTTTTTATTTATGGATTTTAATGGTTGTGCACTTGAATTTAATTATTTATATTATGTTTGATTAATGTTGTTATATTTTTATTTGTTGATTTATATTTTTTATTTGTGGATTTTAATGGTTGTGCATTTGAATTTAGTTATTTTTTTTGTTTGATTTATATTGTTATACTGTTATATTTTTAGTTATGATGATGTTATATTTTATTTATGTTAAATTGTTAATGGTTAAGTTATAATTGAATTTTATTTGATATTATTCACTAAATTATTGAATTTTTAAAAGATATTTTAAATTATTTAATTCTAAGTTTCCGGATCTGGATATCCGGAATATCCGCCCGAATCCGGTGCGGATATTATCCGCATCCGGATCCGCAAAAAAATTTATGGATCCGGATGCGGATCTGGATATATAAATGTCAATCATCCGGATGAGGATAGATTTTTGTGTTGTAAAATTCATTTCCCTTTAAAAGCTCTGCCTCTTTTTAAATTATTTTTCCCTCCATTTCCGTCATACTCTTAGAAAAAGCAAGAGCAAAGCATAAGTTAAAATTCCACGTTCCATGAACTTCCCGCCAAAAATGTTGAATCAACGGCAGAGATCGCAGATCCTTCCGTCTCAACTACTGGCCGATCAGCTCCAAGTCAAGTTCACGAGACTTGTCTCATGCCACGATGAGATGAAGATCGCATATCAACGCCTCAGGTCTCAGATCAGAACCTGCTTGAATCAAATATTTATTATATATACTTTTATCGTATTATGAATTCAATTTCGTATTTTATTTACAAGTAAAATTTTGAAGGCAGAGGAAGTGTTTACTTCTCTGGCGATTCCAAAGATGAAATTAGTTGGTCTTAAAACTGTTGAAATGGCCGAAGAAGGACGACTGTCCACCATTATCATCGATACTACTCGCCTCAGGTTATCAAATTCCTCTGTTATTGTTATTATTTGTGTAATTTCTTACTTTTATAGAGATAATTTAAAATTGCCTATGTGAGTTCTTTTCCCAACAATTCTAAGTTAATTTGTTAAAAATAATAATTATTGAGCAAACTAAAATAATATAACTTCTTAATCCATTAATACTGAGATACTAGTCTTTCAAAAGACTTAGTGGACAGGAGTGAACTTTGAAAGAGAGCTCGAACAATAAAAAATAGGTTTACAAGCCTAAAACTGATAAGGTTGCTATGAAAATGGTGAGGAGCTTCAATAAAGTTAAATATTGTTTAGCCTAAACAAATTACAATGTTTATGTTATTACTAATTTATTTCTTATGTTGATAGAAAAAACTGAAAAAGGAAGATGAGAAAGGCTTGTTGAAGTCAAATGGAAGAAGCAACATACTTGCATAATCATCTAGAAGGCTTCCTTGAACTTGCCATATGCAAGGGTTCAGTAAATTTGTAACAACTACAAAGTACTTGATTAATATTAAAAATTGTATGTTTATTAAGGGATAAAAATGTTATTTTATGCATATATTATAATTTATATTTGTATTTATGTAATATATTAAGAATTATTAATTATGTTTTAATTATATTTAATTTTACGTATTTTTGTGTATTTATTAGGTAAAATATTGATTTCACATAATTTGAAGCTTCAAACAAAAAAATGAAGGTCAAATTTGGGTTCTGGAGATTCGAAAACCTTAAGATGGGTCAAGACCGGCTTAAAATTCAGCTTTTAGAAGAAAAGTTGACTTTTTCAATTGACCAAATATTGATTGGATGATAAAATGAGCTTACAATAGATATGGATGCACTGGATAGCTATCAATTTTGACTAAATCTCAACCGTTCATTATTCAATGGCCAAGATTGTGTCACGTGACAGTGGTTAGTGAAGCAAGTTGAAGGATCTGAATCTTTGTATTCGGGTCAACCCAATCCACTCATTAACCCACCAAATCTCAATCGTTCTTTGATCAAATCAGACGTTTCATATGATGCCACATGTAAGATTGACTTTTAAAGTTTGACTAGCCGTTGGATCTTAATCTAATAGTTGTGTGGAGTGCATGCATCAAGCTTATCATAAACCGCAAAGCACTAGATTATGAATTTATTTCTCTATAAATAAAGACTCATTTTTGTGTTTTTAATCATCTCTCTTCTTCTCAAATTCTCTCAATCCCCTTGTAATCCTCTTTGCCAAGTGTGTTTTAATATTTTTTGTAATTATTTTCATAAATAAATATTAGTTTTATTTTCAATTTTAGTTTTTTTATTTCCTTTTAATTATGAGTAATTTAATTTCAACAATTATTTTTATTTTAATCATACTTAATTAAATAATAATAATTAGGGTAAGGTGAAACTCTTGAGAAATAAATATGATTTAATCAAATTCTATTTTTAATTATATAAATTAAATTATTTTCTAATTAATTTTATACATATTTTATATTTTGAAATTTTCATTTATTGTAGACAAAAAAAAAAGATTTTGGCACAATAAATTCTTAATATCTTAATATAAGATATGGTAACATGGTATTTTGATTTATTACAGACAAATTAAATTTTGGCACAATAAATAATTAATCCATAATAAAAGTAATGGGAAAATAATAATAATTTATACAATTAATCTTTTGGGCAATAAATTTAAATAAAAATGGCAAACAGAATTTGTTAAATTTATTTACTACTAAGAGTGAATCCATAACCTTAACTAATTCAATTTCATAGTTTCACTTAAATTAAGTCTCATATATTCAAGTTTTATTTTTATTTTTAGAAAAAAATAAAATAAACAAATTAAATCTTTTCTCTGTGGATCAACCTCAAATTCACCGAGTTATAATACAATAAGACACTCTTATACTTGGGAGTTAAAAATCACTTTTAAATCGTGTCAGTACTTTCACATAGTTCATGCACTTAATAACAATGCTATAGAGACTAACCTCCATGCCTACAAGAAATCAATTGAAAGTTAGCTAGAGGAAATCACCAAACAACTAAAGAACACTCCTTGCCACTTAGATATGCGCTAGTTCCTAGCCATGGTGTTGTTAATTCCTTGGAAGAAAAAGATAATGATAAAGTGGATGTAGTTGAATAGAAGATTAGTTTGTTTTGCTTTAGTGCATAAACTATGTTAATAAGTTTATTGAATTGGTATTTGACATTGTAATTTTCGAGAGCCTTCTTATTTAGAAAACTCAATTAGGTAGGCAAGGAAATCCTTACCTAAAAAAAATGTGGGAAAGTGAGTGAAAAGCATGAGATTACACTTAAAAAGAAAAAAGGGACAACAAGAAACACTATTGTCATGCCAAGAAAAAGCCCAAGATTGACTTGCCAATGGGTGATGCAAATGAGAGAGAAATACCAAAGCTTGGTAGTTATAGGAAGCCATTATTTTTAGAGAAAGTACAAATAGCTGATGATGTGTGGCAAGTTCCATCTAATAGCCCAAGAACAAGGGCTGCAAATTTAAACAGAAACGAAAGGAAGAAAGGTACAGTGCAACATGTAACAAGAAACACTAGGCATGTAGTAGTGATGCACAAAAGCAGTCATCTAATGCTGCTCTTTGGCAAATTTTGTGACATGTACTTACCTTCATTCGGTTGGATTCCATATTATATTGATGATGATATATTTCAGCTATAAAGTATTGTGGCCTATGTTAGGAAAATAGAGTGTGATGTTATGCTAACTATGCAAGTGATAAAAGTTAATGCTATTAAAATATATATTACATATGAGATTTTTGTTTTTCTTTACCCTTGAATTAATTTATATGATGTTGAATACATGTCTAATGATAAGTTTTGGTATTTTTCCTCCATTGTTTTAGGATGCTGTATGACTTAATTATCCCAAATAAAAAAAAGAACAAGATCATTTGGATTTATATATCCAAGTGATGTGTCACCCCATCCTGGACAAATACCAAACATTTCTCATGCGAACAAAGCATAAGGTGTGAGTATGTGCTTGAAAAAACCGGTAAAGGACAACTTTTATTCATGCCATATAATCTCAGGCTTGGAAATTTCAAATTGTAATAAAGTGTTCTTATCATTATTTATTCATTTTCACTTGTTTTTTATAACTGTCGCTTTATTTTCTTTGCCTTTTTTAACTTTAGCTTCTATTGGGCTTTAGTTGCATTTGACATGGTGAAAAATGAAGTGTTTTATTTGCATCCTAAGGGGTACAATGCTCTTGATCCTAATTTAGAACAGCTAATTAAATCATATATATATCTTTTCATCTCTTAATCTTATATTTTCACTTTTTTTAATATATTTTCTATACTTTAACTATTTTACTTTATCATATAATGCTATGACATTGTTCTCAACTAAGGATTGTAAAGAGAGATATAATTATGGTTCTAAGATGAGATTTGTGAAGGTAAAACAAATTACCTTAACTAAAATGTTGCGTCTTTATCACTTTAAGCCTAAAATAGAATATATTTATAATTAGTTTTTTGGTTTATAACTATGAATAGACCTCTCAACAATTGAAAAGCATGGAATGTGGCTATTATGTCTTGGGGTACATGAAGGACATTAGAGCATACCTTAGTTTGTTAATGAATAATGTAAGTCGGTGATGAATAATATCAAAGGATTGGTTTATACCATATACATTGCATTGTGCTAAAATCATTAATACAACAAAAAATGATTAGTATGAATATGAAACTACCACAAACATTTTTATTACTTCTTATATATTTTAATTGGTTAGAGATAAGTTGATTGTACACTTGAATGAGTTAACCTCCTTAAATGAGATTAGTTAACTATTAGATCATGAACCCCTTGTATCATTCCTTGAATCTACAGACTAGGTACATTCTGTCTTTGACAATTCAAAGTATTTTAGACAAAGTGATAATAACAGTGACGTAGCTAGCTACCTAGGTTTCTTGAACTAGGATTAGTCTTCTATTTGAACAACAAACAACTGCAAGCAAAGTTCTTATACTGATAACAACATCATTATTTAGAAATGAGATTGGTAATAATAGAGAAAGTTGGTAGGTCCATATCAATCAATCCATGGTAGCTATTGATAAATTTGAATAATAAGGCTAATTTTAAGGCAAAAAAATTAAAATAACAATAGAGCTAATAACAAAAAAGAACAAAACACAAACAAGTTAAAGGGAAAAGCACACGCCACTTAGTTAGTGGAATCGATTCTTGTAATTGTAAGATAAGAAATGGAATTGAATTATTCTTTTAATTAATTGATATATCATGTGAACATGTGGTCTATGTGTGCATTTGGCAACAAATTTGCATACTTTCTATTTAAACCAAAGCTTGCTCTTTATTTTCATGCTTGTAAGAAAGTTATTTTATTTTCGTGGGTAATCTTTTGGTTCCATATTTTATTGCAACAAGGAACTAATTTAAGTTGCATCTAAAGCATGGAGTTTTACTTTAATAGATAACTCTTTATAATGATTTGTTGGCTATATTCATTGGTGTTGCACAATGCAAATTGAGTTTGAATTTGTAATGATCATGTTGTATCTAAAACTTAAGAGTTTTAGAGTAATAGTTAATTCTTTATAATGATAATGATCGGTATGTTCAATTGGTGTTGCACATGCAGGTTGAAAGAAACTGCTACACTTGGAAGTTTTGCTGGGTATTTGTTGACAATGGCAGTTCATGTATTGGAAGTTTATTGAGAATATGGGAGAAGTTCTATACTACAAGATTGGATTTCTTCTTAACTTGTAAAATTTGAAACATTTGCTCTTTGTTGTTAGAATTTATCTTCTAAATTAATATTGTTTGATATAACTATTGGATACAAGTGTTTTTTGATGATGTTATTAATATAAAGTGTTTCTAAACTTAATAGAACGTATAATTTAATTTTTGGTACATATTGAATTTGCCATTGAATTTCAAATATAGGAATGCATATATTTAAATGAAATAATTCATAATTTCTTTCAATATAAATTTAAATCCTATGAAAGAAAATCTTAATCATAAATTATCTCACAAATAAAATAATTTATGACATAATATATCAATCATAAATTCCATCACAAACTAAATATTTTACCCACTAAAATTAACCGGATAATAATGCATGCACGAATATCAATTTTCCTACCAAAATTTCAAATTTAAAAAAAAAAATTTCCCACCAAAAAATTAATTAATATATTCACTCTTTATCATGACAGACGTATGACATCTAAACACTATCATAATGACAAACTTTTTTAATCATAAAATAGTGACATGTATATAAATGATGGATAATTTCACTATCATCCATCTCCTTCATGATATTTTTTTCTGTCATCTATTGCCAAATTTGTTATAGTGAATTAACTAGCCTCAATTTAAAAGGAACAAGTCTAAAATAGAAATTAGACAAATGATACTAACAAAATAATTATAATCGCTTGAAGATTATTATTATTCAATGGACTGCTCTCTTATTGATTGATTTAATAATATATATATATATATAAAACAAAAGTATCAGATAACAAAACATGTTCCATCATATCACATCACATACTTATTATGAATTTTTTTTAAACATTGTTTCAATTTTTCTATAATTGATCATTATTGCATCAGTACTCATACAAGATAAGAGAAATAATTAATTAAAAAAAAATGGCATCCTCCTAGGGGCAATAATAGGTATAGTCTTTGTGAGCTTTCTCATGTTTTTCAATAAAACACTCTTCACCTATAAACCCCGAGCAATCAAAATTGTCAGATGATGTTACAAGATTAATAAAATGTGAATCATCTTGGTTAGTCAAAAAATTAATAAAATGTGAAGCATCTTGGCTAGTCATAATTAGCATGCTTTTAGTATTAGCCACAGTAAATAAAACCAAGGTGATGAAACTAAGATACTTTGACATTTTTCTATTTCTTAACTTAATTGTGAACTATTGAAATAGAATTAAAAGAGATGTATAAGAATCAAAAATACATTAGGCCCTATATATGAATAAATATTAAGGAAAGAACTGCAGTAGCCTTAATGGAATTGATCAAGATTCCATAAATGAGCATTGAATAAAACATGTTGCATTTATTTTAATTAATTATTGATTTTAATATATTGTGCATAATGATGGTAGCTGCGACATCCATCTACTTAATTTTATTATTTTTCAGTGTTACATTTTTATTTTGTTTATTTATTGGATTTTTTTTCTTAATTTATATCAATTGTCAAGTTATTTTTACACTCTATAAAGGTATTGCTATAACAATATCCTTTAATGGAATTAGATAGAATTTTGATTATATAGATCATAAACTAGAGTACATTGTGATTCTAAATTTAAAAAAAAAAAATGAAAGACATTTAGCTTGTTAGATTTTTACATTATTGAGAATAAGTATTATAGAAACAAGTACATTTCAATATAAGTCTATATAATTTGCATAATCTAAAACTAATTAAAAATTGATCAATTCTAAATTGGATTAGTTTCAATCTTTAAAATGTAAATCAAGCCTAAAACTAAAACATATAAGACTGCTGCTCGCTCCTATCATAATTACGAAGTTAGGAACTGTTTATAAATCACATTCCTCATTTGTTGATATACTCATCGTCAATATCATCATAATTAAATTATGTGATCTGGAATACAATTAAAATTAATTTTTAATAGAGTTTGGATGTTAGATGAAACTGTCATTTTCTTGAAGCATAAGCATTGTCGCAGCCGGAATCCAATAGTAAGTTACAAAAGTAAAAAATCGATCAACTATGGTTCATTTCAAAGCTACCAGCTATCTATCAGATGAAGCAAAAAAATAAAGAAAGAAAACAAAACCATAAAAGTAACTATTGAATTATAAAAAGATAATTGATGGGGTTAAATATATTTGAAATATTAATTCAGATATTATGTTAACAAAATTCTTTGACCTAAAAATTTAAATTGATAAATATGTGTGTGTGATTCTTAAAATAAATTTTAAACCTAACTTTAATGTACTTAATTAGTATAATGGGGGCAAATTTTTAACTTAACTAAGCTATAAAAACCAAATGATGGTTTATTAAGATTATAAGCTTTCGACAGCACTGCCATTCAAATATTTCCTCCATCATGAATATAATATAACTAGAGATAAATTTCTCTCTAAATATTAATAAGAGCAAAGTTTTATGTGGGTCTTGTTAAACCTCTAGATTGTATTGCAAATATATCATAGATGTATTTAATTACTATGTCTATGATTAATTCTAACTCGTTCAGTGAAATTATTTAGTCAATATTGATGTTAACTTTTACTAGCTTAATGCACGTTGAGAAGTTGTAAAATAATTGGAATGGATTGGGTTTTTAATATGAAACTAATTATACACACACATAAATTCTCAAGTGCAAGTTTAACTATTAAAAACGGCTAAATAATGTTAAAAAAAATTTGACTTATCTACTTACATCACAAACCCATCATGACAGTATAATAGATTCGTGACACCTATACATATGTCATTAATTCATGATATATTCGTAATTTAAAATTTAAAGACGTAAACAGATGGTTGATATAAATCGTGTTTGTGTTACGTAGATTTGCATAGTCTAAAAAAGGTGCTGTTTAAATTAGTTGTAATATTTTTTTTATTAAATTTTTAAATTATTTTTTAAAAAAAATATTAAAACAATGATGCAGTCTTGACTAAACGACACCAGTTTTATAAAACATTAAAGATATCAACACCAAAATTTACAGGTGTCGAACAAATCAACAAATCCATCTCTCTGTCACACCACACAGAACCCTAAGCCTAAGCCTCACATCTGCCACCGATGGAGCCGAGCAAGTTCGCGGTATACCAAAATCATCTCCTCATTCACTCAAACGCTCACTTTGCCATTTCACTTCTGAAACCCTTACCGTTGCTCTCATCCAAAAGGTTGCAAACAGAAACCCCAAACCCAAAAACGAAACCCACTGCCCGAGCTCGATTTTGGCCATCTCACTGGCAATGGATGGTACAATTGAACCTCGAAAAGCCGCCGATCATTCTCCAACGATCGTTGCCGTTGAAAAATGGCTAGAGGTACCGTACGAAGCACGAAATGTTGCGGTAATTACCTCCAATCGACGCCAATTTTGACAAATTTGTCACGCACCATCACCTGGGATTTGTCCGTCACAACACTGTCTTCAAAACCCAACGACAATGGTCACCAAAAGCAATGAAATCACCTCCAATTAGCCATTAAAGTTTCATGGTTGTCGAAGCTCGATTCGGTGCCATGGCCACACATCAGAGCACACTGCCACCACCGTTGGATTCAGTGTGGTATGAAGTTTCTATCCCGACCTTCCCAATCACCATCACATGAATTCTAGTCACCATTGGCCTGTGAGGGCATTTCGGTAATTTTGGACTTTGAGGGTAATTTTGACCTTTATCATTTTTCAATATTTCTCAGTACTAAATTTGATGGATATATTTCGATGTAAATCATTAATAATGTGCATTTGATTTTCAATCTGGTATTATTCTTTGTGTTGAAATTTGAAGGATATACAAATCTTAATTAAGCGCATATTGTATTGGGATTTTTTCAGCAATAAAAATTTGTTTTTGCTTCATCCTATGAGTTTGTGCTCAATTACATAGTGAAACACTTCAATTTGTATTATAATATTTCAAAGCACTTCACAAATGCTATTGTTATATCCGTTGAAATTTCACTTTTGTTACTATTATTACGTGGGAAAACTTGGTACCTTGCTATACCAATTTATCAGATAATAGTTGTTGCATCTTTGGCATGATAGAGGCTTACAAATAGGGAGTACAACAATATTTGCTAAATTTCTAGTATATTAGAGTCATACACTAGTTATGCGAATGTACAGTTTTCTTGTTTTTGTTGTATCTAGACAGCAGCAAAAAATATTCACACAGTAATTGGTGATCATCTTGTGGTCTATAGAGGTTCTACCACTATATGCTAAACGTTTTATGGCTTAAAGCTATGGTTACTTGAGATACTGAACCTCAAACATTGCAATAAGAAGTATGGACTACTGAGTGAGTCCAAGATTATAAAGAATCAAGATAAGGATAAGTTAGATAGTCATCTAGAAACTAGTTCATCAAATGATGGACAAGATTCTAAAGGAGTTTCAACATTATGTATACCTAATTGTCAGTAAAGACTATTCTAAGTTAACCTCTTTATTTTGTTCAGTTGTTATGTCTATCAGTATGAATTGATTTTGATATCTTCATTTTCTTATATTTTCCAATTGGAAACTTAAAATCTGTAGATTGTGGGACTAATAGTTTCTACTGTAGAAACAAAAAAAAACAACTTTACAATTATAAGCACATGCGCTAAATGTGGGTATCATTGGTTATTCGAGAAAGAATTTGACAGATGAAGTCCTGAGGTCCCTCATAGCTTCAACTTTGACTTGCCACATTGATCATCGTTATGGTTCTCATATAGCCATACAAATTTCCTTTCCTGCTGTTCAGGATCTTGTTTTAAATCCTTGAGTGAGTCAAATTACTTTCGCTTATAATTTTCGAATGCAATGTGCATAAATGCTGGAACCTATAAATTTCGGATTCATAATGACGACCCATTGAACCTGAATTTAGGGTCTGTCTTGATAATAATAACCTAGCAATGAGTTTTAAGGTCCTTCTAGAACAATTCTTGCAGATATTGCACAAGATTCTAAAAACTAGTGATGAGTTAAGTACCTATCAAATGGGTTGACTGAGAGGAGTGGCTTTTATAGTTATAATCAGGTGTAGGTATCGTTTGTTCGGAAATACAAGATACTGAAAGGGCAGAAACCTCATTTGAATTTTGCTTGTAAAGTCTTTTTTAAAAATTTATTTTCTCTTCAGTGATGAGATGAGCCATCAGATGTGCTTTAGCAAAATAGCTTATCTATTTAGCACTATATAATGAAAACTGTATTTGAAAGTTGAGTAGAGGTAAAGGTTAATCACAAAATAACTTAGTCACCTTTTGTTTGATTAACAAGTTGCTAGGCTTTTACTTGTTTGTGGTATCAAAATTTGTATACTTTTTTCTTAATTTGGTTTGGAAGGATGCTGTTGTATTGATGAGTTGCTTACTTGTTGGATTGATTGAGTTTCACGAGGTCGAGTTATATATTTCATGAATGTTTTACTTTTTGTTAACTATTTTATGTTCTTTTGTTAAGGAGTTCATGAGTTGTGATATGATTGAGTTGTAGGAGTTAAAGTACTTATCATTTTTTTATTTTTGCTAATGTTTTTTGTTTTTTGAATTTGTGGGTTCATTGAGTTGTTGGACATGATTTCCTAGTGTTGACTGAGTTGCAGGACATGATTCTAGGCGTCGATACTGTTGATTAATTGGTAGCTAGATTGATTCAAAGAACTATATTAATTAAGGCTATTCAGAATCCAATCCGATCCGCTCAATCTGTCTGATCTGTAAAAATCTAATCTGTGGATTAGTGGATTGGATTGGATTGGATTGAAAATTTAAAAATCCGCAATCGATGGATTGAATATAGATTTCCTTTTATAAATCAGCAAAACTCCGCAAATCCATAAAAAAATAAAAACTATTTATTTAATTAAAAAATTTAATTTGTAAATATGGCATTAATAATTATTAATAAATAAATAAGTTAAAATATAATTACATTAACATCATATTATATCTTCTCGGATAATAATATAAAATAAAAATAATTAAATAAACAAATATAGCTTCTTAAATAGTCAATTTTTATGTATTGATTTAAATAAATGAGATTTTTTTTTTTGGTGTGTTATACTTTAAAACTTTCAATATATTTTTTAGCTTTATTCAAATAATTAATTTATTTAAATCTTATTTATTTTTTAATTTGATTGTTAGTAAAGTGATTTTTATATTAAGTTTTTTTATTTAGTTCGTGAATTGGATAGAATTAAAAAATTTTAATTCCCAAAAAAATCACAAAATGATGGATTGGATATGGATTAGGTCAAATCTGCATTTGATCTGTAGATATATGGATTGGATTTGGATTGAGTTTCACCAATCCATGAATTGCATTGAATTAAAAATTTATAATCTGCAAAATTTGATCTGCAAACACCTCTAATATTAATTGCTACTTTTTTGTGTGTTTAGATTGATTGTTGGGTTAAGTAATTATGATCAATGATCATAACTGTATTCTTTAACTAATACATTGTATGATAAGATGAATGTATTATGATATTACAGGCTCGTAAGATAATTGCCTCTGCTTATTGGCGAATTGTAGCTCTTTTTATCATATTACATAAATTACTTAATTATGTATATGTAATATAGTGTAATGTAATATAATATAATAGTATAATCAATATAAAATTCATTCCCACCAAAATTAAGTAGAATAGTAAGAATTGGCGAAAAAAATTATTCCAGCTATATTAATAATAATATTAATAATTGCCGCCAAAAAATTAAAATTAATGTCAATTTCCAGCAATTTTTTTCAAAAACAATTAGTTCCCACCAATTTAAATATTTATCATTTTAAATGATTTAAAATTTATTTAAATATTAATTTTTAGTTAAATATTTAATTTTATATGATAAACCTGAGTCATGCATGGATGATATTATGATAGAATTTTGTCATGTGTGCATGACGAATTTATGACAGATAATACATCATAAAATTCATGACAGATAACGTCATCTAAAATTTCTTGATTCAGGCTTCAATGACAGTTCGGCAACCGTCATCTAAAATTTCTTGATTCAGGCTTCAATGACAGTTGGGCAACCGTCATCTAATAGGGGGTGCATGACGGTGAAAAACTGTTATTGTTTAGCTATTTTCTAGTAGCGGTGTATTCACTTTTTTTATATAAACACACTATTAAGTCATATGCCTTTATAGGTAATTAAATTCTAACTCTATTAAACTATATGGTTTAATAACATGTCCCACATTGAAAAAAATGAGGGTTCTGGTATGAAAGAATAATTATATATGTAGGTGTTCTAATCTAAGATTTTGGATTTGTTAAAATTTAGAAAAGCTAATAGCATTATACAAAGAAAATGAGGACACCGGAGAGAGATAAAAATATATAGGTGTTTCAATCAAAGATTTTAGATTTGTTAAAATTCAGAAAAGCTAGTAGTATTATATAACTTAATAGCTTTCTAAACTTTAATAAAGTTCAGAATCATAAATCAAATTAGTAATATATATATACACACACACACAATCTAAGATTTGATTGAGTTGGTTCAAAAGTTTGGAGATTCAATCTATAATTGGATTCGGATAGAATTTAACGGAAAAACATTGAATTTTGAACCCATACGTATATTGAGTATTTGAGTTATTCTGATTTTCAATTTCAAACACAACTATCAAAAAATAAAAAATAAATCAATTATAGAACGCAAAATTTATTTTAGTGTGTCAAAATTCATTTCCTCTTTTTAAATTCCTTTTCCTCCATTTCCTTCTTACTCTCAGAAAGAGTAATAGCAAAGCATAAGTTTAAATTCCATGTTCCATGAACTTCCCGCCAAAAATGTTAATCAACGGCAGAGATTGTAGATCTTTCTGTCTCAATCAACGGGCAATCAGCTCCGAGTCAAGTTCACGAGACTGGTGTTTCGCCATGATGAGATGAAGATCTCATATCAAAGCCTCATATCTCATATCAGAATTGGCTTGAATCAAGTATTTTGTTATCTATACTATGAATTTTTTCACAGCTCTCTCTAGCCTCTGGTTAACTATTATTGAATCATCAATTCAGTTTTGTTTTTAATTTATAAGTAACATTTTGAAGGCGAAGTGTTTGCTTCTCTGGCAATTCCGATGATGAAATTAGTTGGTCGTAAAACTGTTGAAATGGTAGAAGGACAATTCTCCATCATTATCATCGATACTGACTCGCCAGAGGTTATCAAATTCCTCTGTTTTGTTTTTATTTATATAATTTCTTATTTTTGTAGAGATAATTTGATGATCATTAACTGATAGCGATATTTTATTTTCAATTTTGTTTAATGTTGTGGCAGGGAAGCTCCAGAAACGGCATAGTTTTGGGATCTCCTGTTTTTTTTGGTGGTAGAGAAGTAGAAAGCAGAAAATCTGAGGTAGAAAAAATATGAACGTTGAAAATAGAGACACATTTGTGTTTTTGTTAATTTAAATATTGAAATGTTTAATCCTGATTGATTTAGTTAGTTTAACTAATGTATGATGGGGAATATTTCATTAAATGTTCATTATTTAATGTAGAAATGTAAAATAAATGTTAGCCGATTTGAATTAACATTATGAACACTTCAATTAGTACTGCAAGAATAGCTTTTGCAATACCGTGTATCAGAAACAAAGAGGTTTGCTGTGTAGTTAGCTTGCAAAATGTCCTAAGAAATGCTGGCATCTAAGGTGTCTGATGAATTGTTTATGTATCTTCTTTTGGTTTTCAATCTGGTAATTTTTATTTTCTAGCTTTGCATGTAGAAAACCATGCTAGGAAAGCCACAGTAGCAGGCAGAGAACTCATAGAGAAGCAGCAATCAAAATTCATACAACTTTTTAACCTCCTTAAACAGATCAAAACCCAAGTTAATTCTTGCCAGGATAATATGCTCCGTCACCTTTCCAGACATCAAATGTCCCTTTAAAAACTCTTCCAGCAAGCCATTGATGATTTAAGAAACCTTTGTTGCCAAAGCCATCACGCATTTTTTTTTTCAGTGAACACCGTAAAAGCTCTTTTGAACACATGAGCTTTGTAATCCAATGGTGGAGTATGTCAAGGGCCTAAGGATGATATGAAACTTGGAACGTGCGTACGGTTGTTGGCCATTGTAGACGAGGTGGATAGAGCGATGAGGAACGGAAGACTTGAACTGGAGGAAGCAAAGAAAAGGATCAGAGTTGCAGAAGCTGGAAAGATTGAGGCATTGTGCAAGTTAAAGGAAGTAGAAGAGAGAATCTGGATAATGAATGAACGCCTTCAATTACTCCCTGGAGCCAAAACAAGGCAAAGAGAAGTTTGTGTTCGCCACAAGTTACATCCTATCGTAAATTTTT
This sequence comes from Luvunga scandens, assembly GCA_030449905.1. NCBI lineage: Eukaryota > Viridiplantae > Streptophyta > Magnoliopsida > Sapindales > Rutaceae > Luvunga > Luvunga scandens. The sequence continues at coordinate 773,887 of JASUUG010001266.1, forward strand.
TATATTTTTGACTATGTATACATTATTCAATCTATCTTCTCAGAAGGCATATATTTACATGTTTGAATGCATGGTCAATTTTGCAAAATACAATTACCCCAATTGAGTAATCAAGATAGAGCTAGTTCTTACATGTTCACCTGAGTAAACAATGAGGAGTTGTCCTTTTCAAAAAGTAAATAAATGTAAGAGGGATTGAGTTCAATCATTCTTTTGGTTCTTGATCAATATATGGCGGTTTCTTTAATTTTTTCAGACTATCTATAGGGGAGGACCAGTCCCAATACTGTTCTAATAAAGATAGAATTTGGGGACTTTGAATGAACAGAGAAGCCATTCAATAGCTTTTATACAATATTCTTTTGTGAATTTGATCTGTCAGTTGAGTATATCGGTATGTTTCTTATGTATATGAATATGTGCTTTTTGTATAAAACAATTTTAGAATTCTTTAAAGGAATGAGATGGTTTGCTCTGTCAATTATATTTATTTAACACTTCATTTCTTGTAATATTTCAACAATAACCATTGATGTGTGTCTACAAGTGTTACACTCTATATAGGAAGAAAAACTTCTACATTCGATTTACTATTTTCTATTTGTATCAGTTTTCTGTTGTTTCAATTTGAGCAATTTTTAGTTAATCATTTCCAGAAGCAGTTTTCATCAGAACTATCAAAATGTACCTATTTTCAAGAACAGGTAATACAATGTTCTGGTTTTTTCATAAACTCATTTCAATGATTGCATAAAATTTTCTTATATAAACAATTTCGTTTAGATGAAAAGGGTATAAACAGTCTAATCTTGGTGCTCAAAATAATTTAAATTCTTTATTTTCCTCCATTTTTTTCCTGTTTTTTTCTCATTGTTCAACATATGAAGCTCCTCGAACTGGTGGAAGATCTAGACAAAGATGACAAGCTACTGTGGGAACTACTGAAGAAGAAGAGTATCAAACATCAGAGAGCCCTACGAGGCCTGGAGATCTTCTGAACATTGAGCCCAAAAGCAAGCGCCATAAGCCCATTATTAGAGAGACAAGGCTGTTGCCTCTTTACAGACACGTTGCTCGGAGATTCCCATGTGATGATGGGTTGCTTGGTCCACAAACTCTATGCAGAGCCATGGGTATTCCCTTAGGCTCATCACCTTCTGCGGTAATTCAGCAAGCTGTTTCGAGCAAGCACATCAACCACTAAATTCGTGCTTTTGTTATGCTATAGGCTTTGCTCTTGGCAGTTCCAAAGAAATGACTTGGTAAGTTGTAATTTCATTAATTCTCTAATGAGCTTTTGGATCTTATTCGTCTTCCTTTGCTGCTGCTACTGCTGTAATCGATATGCTGTTGTCTTTGGAAACCGAGAGGGGTAGATGATTGCAAAACAGCAATTGCTACTTGGCACTCTAACTATTTTGTTAACAAAAATCAATCATACCCTTTACACTTGATAGAATGTACATGTATCTTGGACTATTAACTAGTTAACTATTTACATGTTCTATTTAAAAATTTTGACACAAAATTATGTTTTAATTGTATTAATTTCAATGGTAGAGAAGGTGATAGAGTTATCAACATTAAATGATTTTTTATTTTTTTTTTGCTTTCAATATTTACGTCAAATTGTCAGAGATTGATATATTTTAATTTGTGCCAATATTCTAGGTAAAAAATTTAAGTTAAAATAGCTTCATTGATGATAGTACAAGCAGAGAATTTACACCTTGAATAAACATTAGTAGCTCTCATATATTAGGAGTATGATCCTCTCCTCACTTATGTTTTCTTGAATTTTTAAAGATTTTATACCATATGTTCTTTAATATTGCTGTATGTTTAGAATTTAATTATTTTTATTTTTTAATTTATTAACCACTAATCACATGAGAAAATTTTGCTCAGGAGTAGGTCAATTCATGATAAAATCATAGAGGCTTTCTCTTATTTTGAAGAATTCTTTTTAATATTACATCACAATTAAATGTGTTTAATCTAACTTTAATTTCGACATCCAAAAGTCAACTTTGAAAATTAGAGAAATCTATGGCAATAAATAATAAAAAAATCTACTAACATTTGGCCATGGAAAAAAATTAAACTTTCTCTCTCAAAATTGAATTAAGGAGGTGAGAGCTACTTAACCAAACAATGTTTCTTTATTAAACGAGATTTAAGCTCATGATTATAGATAATTTTTTTTCCCCCTTTCTTATTTGGTTTGGGCTTTCAGGTAACTCAAACCGAACCCAAACCATTTATGTTTGCGAAAAGTCTAATCCAATTTAATTCTTATAAAAATCCCAATTAAACCTAAACTTTGTTGACTTATTTGCAGTGAGTCAGTCCGAGTGAAAATGCTTACACATACTTAATAGTGTTTTTATATCGTCGATGATGTGAAACATTTCATTTAAATATAATAAGTCAAATTTCACTTTATTTGAATTAACAAATAGATGTCTAATTATCTGTGATGGGGCTTCATTTTATCCTTAGAAAAACAATGTTGGGACTACATTATCAGAGACCGCCAAGTGTATAAAAATTATTAAATTTAAACTCATTACAAGTATATTATGTACATTAAACAACATGTGATATTATGTGATTTAATGATCATATCTAAAAGTTGATTGAGACCCTTTAACATAAGATTTTGAAAAACAATAATTGACTTGAAATTTCGTTAAATTGAATATATGGAATTTCTTTTTGTTTGGAAAATGGTTGGGTGACAGCCAATCTCTTAATTTGGGTGAAGAATCATCGTTCAAAGAGAGTTAGTGGACGATGAATCATCTCTCGATTTTAATTTGATTTAACAAAAATCATTAGTTTTGACAAATAAAATTTCAAGTTAAATACTAGTGTTGTAAAATTTCACTTTTTTTACAACACAAGTTGATGAACCAATCATCCCACTATAGAAATCATCAACACTTTTGAATGCATTTACACCATTATGTAATTTGAATCAAATCAAAATGTTCAAATTTATAAATTAGTTTGATGTTGTCTATAATTAATTAAATAACAGGTTAGATTTTTAAGATAGAACGTAATCGATAAAGAAACGTATAATATCAAACATATAATAGATTTGTTGATACCGATTTGATATTGACCGATCAAAAAGAAGAAAAGAAATTAGAGTTATTTTTTCTCAATTTATGGAGCATGGAGTATGGACCATCTCAATTATATGGGGGTCAAGGTTGCATGGCACATTAGATTTCATTTTCCATTCAATTTTCGTAGAAAGCATAAAACAACTAATATTGGTGTAGACCAATAAAAACGCAAAACGTGTCACTTCCCGGAGGAAATTGGTAAGAAAGTGAAAAATAGAGTGGATATGCATTGGCAGAGGAGGCTACGTTGGGTGTTGAGAATTTCTGACAGACTTTAGAAAAGTAATAATAATTAATTACCAACTTTTGTCACAACTCACACTCAATTAATTATACTATAAAAAGTTAAAAACAACAACAATAATTGTAATAAGGTAATAATACAGCTGAGCTGACCCCCATTAACTGTCCTCAAACTCCAATGGATTCCTTCGGATTTTTCTTTCTTAAGAAATTAAATTATTATTTATGGACAAAATCCAGGATTTTTAGGTAGTATAGTTAAATTTTTAATTTGAAAAGACCAAAAGAAATTGCGCGATGAATAAAAAAATTATGAAGAAAAAAATATTCCACAAATGATTTTCCCATCCTACCCATGTCGATAGTTCCATTTCATAGCATCTTTTTTGTTCCAGTATTTGTATTTTCCTTTTTTACATTATATGATTTAGTAATTTTTCGACAATGCCAATGTATATAACTTGCAATTCTGGTATGCCTCTTATGTGAGCAACTGTGTTATTTTTTCAGACAAGAAGATTACTATGCCGTCTTCTTTGAGGAAGATGATAAATATATAATAATGATGCGTTTACTTCTCCAATTGGAAAATTGAAATCTAAAAGTACAATTATTAATGTTTTATTTTATAAAATAAAGGTAAAAATCATAATCAAAATTAAAATCATGGGACTCGCCCAAATTTGAGAACGGAGAATGGGAAATTGATTCCCAAAGAGTGTGTGAATCAATTTGGGAATCAATCTCTCATTCCCACGATTAACCATTTCACCACTCACAAAATAAAAAATACTCATTTTGTCATCAATTAAAAATTATTATAATTAATTAATATATTATCATAATTAATTAATATATTTGATTTTATTATTATTATTGTTGTTGTTGTTATTGTGATTAATGATAAAAGTTATAATAATTAATAAAAATATTAATGCTTCTTATTATTATTGCCGTTGTTGTTGTTGTTGTTGTTGTTGTTGTTGTTGTTGTTGTTAATGATAAAAAACTTTACAATTAATTAATACATTAATATATTATTATACATTAATATATTATTAACAATAATTAATAATAATAATTTTGAATAAATAATCACAATAATTACTGTAAAAAATAATAATTACGACAATAATTCATTAAGTGTTTTTAGTAATTTGTTACAATTTAACTCATTCCAATTCCATTTCCAGGATAAAAGTAAACACATCAATAAAAATTTAGCTCATTACGATTTCTATTCCTACAATTTAAGTAAATAACTTATTTTAATTTTTACTCCTCATTCCTATTATAGTTCATTCACATTCCTGTCAATTTTAATTACAGCCCATTCTTATTTCAGTTTAGAAAACACACCATTAATGATTGTAGATAAAGAAAATTAAGGGATAATATATTAACATATTTTTTTCTTATATAGAAGAGACTAAGGGTACATTTACTTTTCGGATTGAGGAATTAGAATTATTGATGGCTTTTATTTCACAAAATAAGGGTGGGAATTTGAATTAGAATTGTGGAGGGCCTACAAATTTGAGAATCACCCCCTTGATTTCGTTGGGTTAGGAATCAAACTATGAGACTTAGAACTACCCATTTTAACCCCATTAAATTTTTATAATCTCCAAATTGCCCTTAATCAAATTTTTTCATTTTTGTATTTTTGTCGCTATAGAATTTATGAAAATACCTAAAAATTAATTTTGTATTATTTTTTAATAATAATAATGATGATGATGATGATGATGATGATGATAATGATAAAGATGATGTCATGATAATTAATGATATTATTAATTATCATGAAATTGTTATTATTATTAATGTCACTATTATTATGTTAATATTATTGTTATTAAAATTTATTATTTAATCATTATTATTCGCATTAATGTTGTTGTCGTCATCGTCATTGTTGTTATTATTATTATTTTTCGTTGCAGTCGTCGTCATCATTAATATTATAATTATTATATTTTTTATTTTTAATTATTATTATTATTATTATTTTCAATATTATTAATATTTTTATTCTTATTATTGTTATCATTATAATATATACAAATGATACTACTATACTAGGGACAACAATTAATGAAAGGAATTTAATAACTTACAATAGTCTATTCCGATTAAAAAATAAAATAAACACATTAATAGGAATGTTAGTTCATTTCGATTCCAATTCTTATAACTCAAGCAAAAAACCTCTTCTTATTCTACTTCTTCATTCCGATCTCAACCCATTTCAATTTCCATTCATTAAATGCATTATAATATTCTTCCACAATTTAAAGTGTAAAACTTACATTCCAACCTTTATGCTAGTTATGACTTATGATAATAAAGAGAATATTCTTACAAAAATTTCAATATAAAACTAGCGATTATACTATCATATTAGTTATAACTTATGCTAACAAAGAGAATATTATTCCACAACTTTCAATGTAAAACTCATATTATAATATTATGTTAGTTATGGCTTACAATAAAAAAGAGAACATTCTCCTATAACTCTAGGTGTAAAACTTGCACTTATACCGTTATGTTAGTTATGACTTATGATAACAAAGAGAATGTTCTCCTGCAATTCCAAGCATAAAACTCGCAATTATACAGTTATGTTAGTCATGACTTGTAATAATAAAGAGAACATTCTCCTAAAAATTTGGCTATTATACCATTATATTAGTCGTGACTTATAACAATCAAGAAATATCTTCCCCAACTCCCGGCATAAAACTCGTGATTACGTCGTTATATTAGTTTAGACTTATGATAATGAAAAAGTATTCTTTCCTAATTTTCTTTGTAAAACTCATGATAATATAATTATACGATATGTTTCTCGTGTTATTATTAGTAATTGTTTAACAAGATTAACAAGTCATTGTTTTAATCAGAAATGTAAACATAGTTCCTATTTCATGTAACTCTAGATAAAATAACATCTCCAATAAAACGCACCTTTTTTCTATTTTACCTTCCCAAGCAAAAAATCAAGCAATTCTACGCGAGCAAAACAACTTTTTTGCAATTTAAATGTTAGATTTGATCATTTAAAAACATTAAATTAAACTAGTTTCATCATCATTCTTCAACAAAGTCTTACTAATGCCCTAGAGGGAAAAGAAAATTTGTAAACACAATAATTGTTCTCATTTGCGTTATGATTATATCAACAATTTATATTACAATTTACACAATGGGAATCAAACAATTCAATTTGTACTTCCATCCAAGTTCCAAAACAAGAAAAAGTTGACCAAATGGGAATTTGGATAAATTCGTCTTTCTGGCGCCGTCCTCTTTGGGATAAATTTGTCTTTTCGTCTCCTATCCTCGTTTTATCTAAAATTGGCTTTTGCATGCAACCCATTGAAGGAGATTTGACTTAGACATTATCAGACACATGACACCCCACCAAACCAGAAAACCAGAAACCAGTCAACCGCGTCTTCTCATTTGGACTTGCTAATATATGTCCACTTATTAAATGCCACGTATGAAATCCGTGCTCTGTGTTCCATTAGATTCGAACTGAAATTCAAGCAAATTTCAAAACCCGCCGTCTCTCTCTCGATAAAATGCTTTCTTCACAGTCACCATTTTGCCAGCAAATCAAACAAACACCAAACAACAACATAACCGCTATTTTCGCTCTTTTGTTTTCATCTTCTACAAAAAGTGCTCTTCAGTCCTTATCCTACGCACTCGTCAGTAGAATGGCGCATGTTATCCAGCTGCCGTGTAACGGTGACGGAATGTGCATGCGGTGCAAGGAAACTCCAGTCGAAGAAGAGCAGCTGTGCTGTAAAACGTGCGCCACGCCCTGGCACGTGGCGTGTCTGGCGCGTCCTCCGGAGTCCCTCGCCTCCACTCTCCTGTGGGATTGCCCTGACTGCACCGGCGACGCAGCCGTCGCGGCGGACCCGGGACAGGCCGCCGGGGGAGCGGGCGGAATCGTGGCGGAGATCATGGCAATCGAGGCTGACGTGTCGCTGACGGAGAGCGAGAAGGCCAGGAGAAGACAGGAGCTGTTGAGTGGGAAGGCTGGATCGGACGGTCGCAGCGGTGATCATGATGGCACGAAGGACAAGAAAGGCAAACACAAGGTCGCTGCTGATGGTGATGAGAGCGAACTGTCGGTTATTTTTGGTGGCAGCTTGAACTGTTCGTTTTGTATGCAGTTGCCGGAAAGGCCTGTTACTGTAAGCACTAAGCATGCTGACTTTGAAATTTTTATTTTCTTTTATTTATTTTTCTACATTACTGACGTGGCTATACTATTTTTAATTTTTAATTTTAATATAATTTGATTTTTTTTTTAAAAGAGAAGAAAAACTATTTTGTTCTTGATGCACTAGCTGGTATGGAACAACTTTTTGATCTATTTTATTTTCTGGTTTTCTCATGATTTCTCACATAGGGTGTTTGTTGGTGCCTCTGCTTCAAATGATTAATGTAGCGTTTGTTGGTGAGATTTTTTACTTATGAATTTTGTTCGTAGATTTTCCTTTAGGGTTGGTTCTTTTGTATCTGTAATTGAATTGATTGATATTCAGTTAATTGTGTTGTGTTATCATGTTAATTTTACTTGACAAAGTTAACACTAAGCGGCTAAATCCTGCCTTTTTAAACTCCTTTAGTGATGTGCCTTCTGTTTTTGATCTTTGGTCTTCTAATCTAATAATGTTGATCCGACAGAGTTATCAATTCCTTGATTTCTCAATTCCTCATTCTGCCCTGTTATTATGTGTTTAATAACTTTGTATATTAGTTTTAGCATCCCTATAATGTTGTCAATTAGGCATTTTTTCTTAAGTGAAGCTCTAGATTAATGTGTTGTTCTATATGGTATCAACCTTATCTTGCTGAGAAGTCTTGTGTTTAAATTCTGAAAATTCCCTCATTCTACTAAGTACATCTCATTACAGAGCAAAATAAGCTTCAGTTGTGAAATGGGTGTGAGAATTTAAATACTATTAGTTCAATTCTTATATACTTAAGCTTTGGATTTTGGTTATTCAGTAACTTGTTTTATTTATGCAGAGTTATTAGAGTCCTCCTTTCTGTTTTGGGTGCTACCATACTAGTCGCATTTGATACATTGCTTTAAAGATTGCAGCATTTATTATGCCACATATGAATTAAGGGAATGAAAAGGTCTATCCAAATGTGTTTTGGGGGTACTGATGGCTCTGCATTGATATTCTTGTGAGTCTTTTTTTGTCAGAATATGATGAGACGACAGTCCCGACACTATATGACACAAGCAGCAATAGGTGTCCTTTTGCAATTAATGAATGCAATGTCTTCATTTTCAATTGGAAATCATTTCTGTTTTTGAAAAATATAAGTTCAGGAAATGAGTTCGATAAGTTTGACTGTTTGTTGTGATTGGTCTAAGAGATCTTCGTATTAAACATAGGAGGCCTGAAGCTGGGCTCACAAGTATAATCAGTAGATATTAACAAGTTCCTTGTTTGTGCTGTTACAGACACCATGCGGACACAATTTCTGCCTAAAATGCTTCCAGAAATGGATTGGGCAGGGGAAGAAAACTTGTGCAAAATGTCGCTGCATCATTCCTTCCAAAATGGCAAGTCAGCCTCGCATCAATTCTACACTTGTGGCTGCCATTCGTATGGCAAAGAGGTCAAATACAACTGTTCCTGGAGGACCTTCAAAGATTTATCATTTTGTTCATAACCAGGACCGGCCGGATAAGGCCTATACTACAGAGCGAGCAAAGAGGAAGGGGAAGGCCAATGCTGCCAGTGGTAAGATATTTGTTACACTGCCTCCTGATCATTTTGGACCGATTCTGGCTGAAAACGATCCTGAGAGGAATCAAGGTGTGCTTGTCGGTGAATCATGGGAAGGTCGGTTGGAATGCCGACAATGGGGGGTGCACTATCCACCTGTTGCTGGAATAGCTGGCCAATCAAAATGCGGTGCTCAGTCAGTTGTGCTTTCTGGAGGATATGAAGACGATGAGGATCATGGAGAGTGGTTTCTCTACACAGGAAGGTAATTGCACCATTGGAAATTGGTTTTTGGAAACCAGTGCTGCATATTAAACAGCAAATATGCCGGTGATGGTCAATTTTTATGATTTGTTTATTTTAGTATTAACTATTCTGTGTTGTTTCTTTTCCCATTTTTGTCATTGCTGACTTGTTTGAATGGAGATAAATACAGTGGTGGTCGTGACTTGAGTGGCAATAAGCGCACAAACAAGAATCAGTCATTCGACCAGAAGTTTCTGAAACTGAACGAGGCTCTACGTGTCAGTTGCAAGAAAGGTTATCCTGTTCGAGTTGTTCGGTAAATATGAACTCAAAAGTCTTCTCTTGTTTTATGAAATCTTTTTATTTTTTATTTCCTTGCTATAACATGTATATGCAAGATTTGTGATCAAAACTATTTTCTGCGTGGTGCATTAATGATTGGTGATTTTACTTTCCTGAAAGGCTGAACGTAATCCATGATCATTTTGATTCTAGATGTGTACTTTGAACTTTATTCAGATTTCTTTTGCATCTTTCAATTTCTTTTGCATCAGAAAGATACACATCATGTTGTTTCCACAAAAGTAAACAAGGGGAAATATAAATTTTTGTTTGCTTGTAACCAGAAATATAACTCACAAACTGATGCGTGCTTACAATGAAAGAAAGTTTTGAAGTTGCTTTTATAGAAAGAAAAAGGAAAAAGGACAAAAGGAAAAAATTGTCCTCAAATTTTGACTGCAAAATCATTCATTTTTTACTAATTACATCCTCATACCAGATATAACTTCACTTCAGTATTATTTCCCTCACAATGGCGATGTAGATGGAAGAAGGTTTGTTGTTTTAAAATAGTCAAGGAGCTTGACAGCAAATATTAGTCTATACAGTTAATTTAGGTCTAGGTGCGTGTAAAGCATGAAATCAATAAGATGACGTAACTGTCTGTATAATGCTATCAATAAATTTGAGGCATTTAAAATTGATATGATCTTATCAAGAAAGATTGTTGTTAACTCTGGATGAGTTGATCTCTGCTGTGAGAAATGATGTCCATTCCGGTGCATCATTTTTCATTATGTTGAAAATTCTAATATTTTCCATTATTTTGATGCTTAGGTCTTTCAAGGAGAAGAGATCTTCATATGCCCCCGAGAAAGGGTTGCGGTATGATGGAATCTATAGGATTGAAGAATGTTGGCAAAAAATTGGAGTCCAAGTTAATATATGTTCTCAATTATAAGGAAACTTCTCATTTGGTTGATCTTTTGCTGTGTTAAATTGCTGATATTGTTTTTCTGCATTAGGGTTTCAAAGTCTGTCGATATCTATTTGTTAGATGTGATAATGATCCTGCCCCATGGACAAGGTTTATTTTTCGTCACTTGGCTAATTTAACTATTTATTTAACATACCTCTCTTCTAAAATACGTTTTTTTACCTTGACCACAGTGATGACCATGGAGACCATCCTAGACCTTTGCCAGAGATTCCAGAGTTGAAGAATGCACTTGACATTACGAAGAGAAAGGAACATCCATCGTGGGATTTTGATGTGAGTGCTTTAGATTTCTGTTTGATTTCACTGGTTTGGTTGCTACCATTTTTTGAAATATTATCTCGTTGACAACCTTAGCCACTCATCAGTGAACATAAGTTGACATGAATTCAAAATAATCGATAATGAGGAAAATCTGATCAAACAATTTCCTGAATGGTTTAATTTCTCTTCTTGTGAGCTTAAACTGTACATTTTCCTTTTTAATTGATATCTGCAACTTTTTTCAGGAGCTAGATGGCTGCTGGAAGTGGATTAAACCTCCACCCCTCAGCAGAGTTGTAGCACACACTGGGAAATCTGATGGCAAGAAGAGTATAACTGTAAGAGAAAAGCTCCTGAAAGGTTTGTTTTCTATCCCTTACCTTCATCTACGATAATCCTTATTCCTTGGATTTGACTGTCAATTTTGCCTTGTTCTAGTGTATCATGAAACTATTTTGGGTCTTAAATTTTGATAGAATTCTCAATTTGAAAGTGTGAGTTTTATCAATAAATTTCTATTGACAGAATTGGGTTGTTCAGCCATAAGAACAGGTTAATTGGGTGAACTTATAAAGTTTATTAAAGTCTCACATTAGTTATTACTTTCAGAAATATGATATTTATATCCAATTTGGAATTTTTCCATGATTAGAGTTCAGTTGCTTCCTCTGTAAGCAAGTAATGGCACAACCAGTAACAACACCTTGTGCTCATAATTTCTGCAAGTCATGTTTGGAAGAGGCATTTTCTGGTAAGAGTTTTGTCAGAGAAAGAAGCAGAGGTGGATGGGCGCTTCGATCACAGAAAACCATCATGAAGTGCCCTTCTTGCACAACTGACATTTCAGATTTTCTCAAGGACCCTCAAGTAAGAAATTTGCACAGCTGTAAAAATCACATTTATATCTGAGTAGAGGATGCAGTGCTTTATTTTATTGTTAATTGCCGAGACAATACAAAAATAATAATGTAAAACTAGGGATTCTGCAATCACAGGCAGATGAAACATATTCTGGAAATTTTTAGCATTTTGTCTTTCATTCTAGTCTTCTTGGAAACTCATGGAATTATTATGAAATCTCCTTAATTTTAGCTTACGTAGTTTGTGGAGATTCACCATGACAGGTTAACAGGGAGTTGATGGAGGTGATTGAGTCTCTGAAACAGAAGACTGAAGAGGATGACGAACTTGCTGAGGAGTCACACGACGAAGAAACAGATGCCTCAGAGGGTATTTCTGATCTGGCGCCTGAGTCCAGCAAAAGCAGTGGAAAACATCATGAAGAAACAAATGTCACTGGCGGTTCTCACAATCCTCAAGTGAAATGCAGACCGGAAAGGACAAGCAAGAGGAAGAAGGTTGATGTAGAGGGCTCCTTAGGTACAAATAATGACAGTGAGGAGGCCACAATTGCTGCAGAGAAGCCTGATGATGGCTTAGATGTGGACTCTGAAGCTAATCTGAAAGTTGGCAGCAAAGACACTAAAGCTGAAGAAGCAATGGAAGAAGAGAATGATTCACCAGCCAGTCCTCTCCTCATGCCTTCAGATGATCAAGATAGTGCCTGACTTTTTGATTAGTTAGGTAATGCTAGCTAGTTTTTCGGGGACTTTTTGTCTGCACACAGGTTTTATTTCTTTCTTTTCTCTTTAACTTCTTAGTGTATAGAGATTCTGTTCTCATGTTTGGTTCTTGAATGCTCCTAGCTCTCTTACATAGAATAATTTAAGTTGAATTTAATGAAGTACATGATACAAGTCCTGCAGTTTTCAGTTCTCCGATTGACCATTTGAATTTTTGTGTCTCCAAACAGTTAATTGTTTTGAAATACTGAGAAAAAAATGCGACATTATGTTATGGTTCCGTCTTCAAAGTTCAATCATCAGTCTAGGAATTGGACCAGTCAAAAAAGCAGGTATTTTACCTGCCTATTCTCAGGATACAGACGTACAGTGTCTACGGCTTATTCATAGTTCATGTAGTGATGTCTCTTATTCGTTGGAGATGGAAATTGTTGAACATTTCTTATATTACAAGTTATTTTCTTTCATATTATGACCTTCAAGTAAGCACCCTCAAAATAAAATTATTTATTACAATAGATTTGAACCCAGAGCAATAGTCAAACTTCATTTGTCTCTGTAAACCCTTTTCACTCTGCATTTTTAATCCTGTTATTTACAAGAATATTTATAAATATTATAATTTAAAGAAAATAGATATAGCTACAAAATCATCCATATAACAATTTAATAAAATTATTTTATTAATTTAAATTCTGGAATTATTGGTGAATTATATCTAATTTGCATCGCTATAATCAAATTGTAAAATCAACTTTCAACTGTATTAAACAAAAGAAAATAATCGTTTAAAAAAAAAAGGTAAAACAAATATTAAATTGGGCATTAAGTACTGGCTCAGCCCAAGCCCATTTAAAAATTTGGATGACTAGGACCCAACTTAAGCATAGGCTAAGCCACGGTCCCGTAAGTGGGATGACAAACAACCCGGACCCGAGAAATCGGATTTCCCTGATCCGCACAGTAAATTTTGCCATTGGCGGTGCCCGTGGGTTTTCGATATAAACAACCTAAGCCCCTGAAACGGCCTCTGTTTTCCCTATTGCAAACATCTTCTCTCCAAGTAGTCAGCTTCGTCCCTTCCCTTGTGTTAGTACCATTTGATTATATCCTTGCTGTTGATTTGTTTTCAAATTTTATGTTACCAAATTGCAAATTGTTCATAGTTTTTTGGAAATGTTCAAGGTGAAAGAATTATAAAATAATTATAACATGAATATGTGATATATTAGTAATACAATAGGGTTCTTCGGTCTTGCCTTGCTTCTTACAATTTTTTTTTGGAGCAAACTTTTTGATTAATGGATTGTAAGGTATGGTTGCTTATGGATGAATTTAGAAGTTGATTTGCCGGTTGTCTTATGGAATAGTTTCAAAGTTTTATATAGACCTATGCTGTGTCATCTGGGGCCGATAACTGAATTATAATTGATTTAATTGTGGGATGAAAAAGGGAAAATTTGCATCATTCATGCCCAATTTCTGGTGATAGATTTTAGCTGTGCCGGCCACTTTTGTTGCAATGTAAAAATTTGGTCATTTTTTGCAAAGCTTGTTGTTTTTATGCTGGTGGGTCACAAAATAGAAAAACTTATGTCATAGAATATTATATTCATCATGTTCGTTCTGCTGTTGCAGGTCTCTCAAGTCCTGAAGTAATTCGCAGTGCCTACTTTTCCTCAATATAGATTTACTTTTCTTTAGTGATGGTATGTATAATTTCATAGCTTGTTTCTTCGCTACCCAATCATGCGTTTTTGAGTTGGCGTAAATTGGCGTTAATAATTTTAACCTATTGTTAGGCACTATGATCTTTGTCTATCAAGTACACAGAGTAGTTGAGTCTGTTCATGAGCTAACTTAGTGGCAGTTGAAGAGTGGCCAACTAGCTCACTTTAGGTGACCTAGATTTAGCAGTGAGGCTAATTTTTTATGGGACAAAGGCAGCAGTATTCTGGACAACTTAATAGTAGCAATATTTTAATTATCAAGTTATGAATGTTTATTGTGCTGACACTTTGGTTAAGGTTATGAATTCTTGCCTATATTATTGAGTTTATGCTGAGCTTTTCTAGTCCTGACTTGAACCAATTTGGATTCTTTCGTCATTTCTATGCATTTAGACAAAGGCAACTTTGTTTCCAATGGTAATACATTCTTTTACAAAACTTGTGAAAAAGATGTTTGTCTGACTATGGCAACTTCTGTACATGAACCGGAAGAAACTCTGTTTATTGACGAGATTTGCTATTGCTTTTGTTTAAACTTGGCCTTCTTTTAATTATTTTTTGTTATTAGTTTTAGAATGATTGTTTAGTTGGGCAAACCTACAATTTTTGCTAAGTAATGGGATATCTGTATTATCTTCATATTTTTACTCATCACTTCACGACCTAATTAGTTGTATTTTAAGGTAAAGTATGTTTTTAATTGATTAGTTTCTGTGGGAAATCCTGAAATTCTTTTTATGGAGGTTTTCCATGACAGATTTCTACTGCGTCCTTGAAATGTTATTTAGTGCTGCTCTTTTCTGCAGCCCTAAGATGCTCCTTTGTATACTTAAAGAAGAAAGAAAGAACATCACGGATAACATTAGATGCATCTGTTTGTACAGGCTGCGAGAATTATTGCCCAATTGATAGTGATGGGTTCTGGGATAATGGCAAGGGCTGTTGTTCAAGCATACCGTCAAGCACTTGCGAGTAAGTTTTTTCACTGTTCCAGAATCAGTTTTTCGATGCTGACTCATCTCAATTACATAAGTTTGAATATGCTTTTCTTCACTTTTGATTATGTTATGTTGCATTGGCATTGAACTCTTTAATCCTTATAATGTTCATTACTCATTGCAGATGCCTCAAAATCTGGTGTTGCTCAAGAAACAGTACAAAACATCAGGAGGGCAAGCAAAATGATGGCAGAACCAGAGGCAAGGCAGATTCTTGGTGTCACTGAGCAGTCATCATGGGAAGAAATCTTGAAGGTTAATTTAATAAGTGCTTTTGAAATTCATTCTTATTGCTTTCCCTTAAGATTTTGTCACTCAAGGTTACCTTATATGCAGAAATACAACAACTTGTTTGAGCAAAATGCCAAAAATGGGAGCTTTTACCTACAATCAAAGGTTCACAGAGCTAAGGAATGCTTAGAAACAGTTTATGAGAAGAAACATCAGGGGACTGCGGATTCTTAACCAGCAAAGGTGTACTTAGCTCTCTTGTATTTTTTTTCCCCCGGCCATTCAATGCTCATCCAAGTCTTATTGCTGAAATTATTAAATTTTGATCCCTATTAGTTACCACAGTGGTGATGTGTTGATCTTGCATTCACTATAGCATATTGCTATTTTATTGGTGTGGTAATGTTATTAGAAAAAGGGGATATTTGTAACATAGTATGCAAGATATTTTAATGGTTCAACTTCTTATGTTACAAAATTGCACATTTTATTTATTTATTTTATTAGGCGACGTTGAATGTCAAAATTTATGACCTCCAAAGTTAAAAATTCAGTTTCATTAACAATACTAGACAAGTATATGGTAGTAAAAACCGTTGTGCAACGTGCATATTAAATCTAGGGGTGACAATTTGGATAAGGAATTGAATTCAATTAAAATTAAATGGGTTTGTGTTTGAAATATTAATTTATTTAATAAATGGATGAATTCGATTAGATTTGTTAAATAAACTAATTGATGAGCATGAGGTCATCGACTGGTCTATTCATTTAGGATTTATTTGTATTTTACAAGATGTTAAATTTTTGGTTTTTTTCCTATTTTATTTTTGCTTGATTTTTGTTTATTATTTATTGTTTTTGTAAATGAATCCAAATTCGATTGATTTGTTATTAATTATGCTTAGACAAATTAAATGAATTGTAAACAATTATAAATTCGATTTGATTTATTTAATTTTGTATAGTAAATGAATTAAACAAATATTCATTTAATAAACAAATCAAATTTGGATCTTGATACTACAATTTGTTTAATAAATAAATCCAATTTAAATCCAGTAAATTTTGGGGAAAAGGATAGTGAACCCCTTAATGTTTAGGAAAAGGGATATAAAATCCCTTAACGTTTCAAAAAGGACTTATAAACACATTTTCCTTAACAAACTCCGTAAATTTATTTTTAATTTATAATTACTATTATACCCTTATAATAAATAAATTAATATGTTAACTTAAGACATGTTGTCATTGGTGTATATAATGAAATCAATAATTTTTTATTTAAAGCTCAAAATTAAGATGTAATTAGCTTTTTGTCCAAATTATTAATTCTAAATTACAAATATACCCTTTTCCAATAATAAATACTGAAATAGGCAGCCAATTTTACTTCTCATTGTCCAATTTACCTTTCATCTAGAAGCTTAGTGATGGACATTTTTTATTAAATGTAGTAAAAAGGCCAGTAAATTGTCAATTGGTACTAGTAAAACATAATAACAAAATTATAATTTGTTAATTGGTGCTAATACATAATAGCGGAAGTTATTGTGATTCATTCAAGAAAAGAACAAAAGTGCCTTGCAAAAAACATAATCTTTTCCACCAAAAGGTTACGAATCCATAATTTATCCTAAACAATATATATACATATGTGTGTGTGTGTGTATATATATATAAGTAATGTTCATCATTACAATTAACAAACTTCGTAAGATTTCCATTGCAGGGATCTACGTTTGACAGGAAAAAAAATATTGAGAAGTTATGCCAGCTGCTGCAGCAAAGATGAAGAATAAAAATAATTAATATCTCAAAATCATCAAATGTTAATTTTTTTTTAAAAAAAGCCCACCTAAATGTTTAATATTTACCTTGTCCTGAAGTCCAATGGAATCACATCCATCTTTGTTGCTGTCTTGAATAATGTTCTTATTGATTTCTGTTGGGCTGATGCTTACTTGAAGAGGTGAGATGCTGATGCTGAGTTAAAGAAATGTTATACTGATGCTGATTTGAAGAAGGCCAATACTGATGCTGACTTGAAGATGTAATATCACAGTTCATAATAGATTGCAAGGGTGAAACATGTCTTCCTAAGATATTGCTTTGAACTGGTAAATTTCTTTTTGAAATATTGCTTTGAGCTGACAATTTTATATGACCTTAATTTCTAGCTTCTTTAGATCTTCCTCTTATAGCTTGTGTGGTTGCTGTTGCATTGTCAATTACAATACGATTAATTGATAAAGATAAGAACCATAAAGAAGGTCAAGAGAATTTTAAGGTTACATAATGCGTGCTGAAGGTTTTCTGAAGCGAATATTCTCTCTAATGTATTTGTATTTCCTAGCATAGAGCTCTATAAGTGCATGTGATAATATAAGCTATTGATTAGTGTACACTGATCAAGCGTATACATGAAATATAAAAATATAAATGCAAACAACACATAACTTGATCATTTGCAATGACAAGTGTATTTTTGCATGATCTTTTATTATGACCCAAATTTCTACAATTTTGCTTGGCCTTTCTTTTTCCCTGTTGCTCCCCTGGCTCTTTTCTTCTTATTGTTAGCCTACCAACTTTGGCTTTATCCTATGGAGATAAGATTTTAAGGCCTTCAACAGTCAACCAAGTAGTTTGATCAAGAAGTGGATGTATAACATCTGAGTATGTGGCTAAATATGCTTCCACCGTTAGTTTTTTATCCACACAATCAACAGCATCCTCTTGCCTCCGGGCAATACATGGTATGGCATGTTTGCATGGTATCCCACAAATTTGTTAGGCACCACAGTCACAAGTTTTATTCGGAAGGTTAACTACAAAGGTTTTGTATTTCTCATCCATTATCTCAAATTCATACTCACTGGCCATAACCACCCTTATAAATCTTCCTTGTTGCCTAGATACATTCAACTTTCTCCTTACAGTTGGAGGTAGCTTTCCAACCCACTGTTTTGTCTCCACATTCATTTACCCAACTATTCTATGATTCACTCATGTTATTTGTTACATGATTAACTTTCACATTATCTGCAAATGTATGCCTTGCCCACTCTCTCCTATCAATTTTGATTAGATAATCATAAGTAGCTTGTGTGTCATTATTTGTTGTTCTTATTTTCTCCATGTTGTCTTTCCACTCAACTTCACACCTGGCTTTTGCAACTGCCCAAAACAGGTTTCTATAGACTACATCAAGATGATTAAGTTTCAAATTAGCAAATATATGTTTGGCACATTGCCTTACAGTAGCACCATGCCAATATGCTTCTAACCCTTTCAATATTCTCTTTTGTCCATTAGTCATAAATGTCACTTGACTCTGATTCTTTATATTCAGCCTCTCACTCATTATAGCCAAGAACCATTTGTAGCTATTAGCACATTTTAATTCACAAATGCAAATAGCAATTGGGAAAATTCCACTATTTGCATCCAATGCCATTACTGACAGTAACACACCTCTAAATGGCCCCTTTAAATAATAGCCATCTAATCCTATAAACCATCTACATCCGTGAATGAAACAATTTTTTAAAGCAGGAAAGCTAAACATAAACCTTTGAAACTTCAAAATTGGCCTTCTATTTTTATCAAAACCAGACCCAAACTTCATCTTTACGAACACACTGGGATTTCATAGTTCCCATTTAATTTATCCAATTCTTTTTTCTTGACCCTATATTTTTGCTTCTTGTTTGCCTCAATCCCTAATATGCTAACTATCTCATCTTTCATTGATTTAATAGGCATCTTTGGATTATTCTTTAATGTACTCTCAAATTGAGAGGCAATCCATGTATATGATGCTTCTTTAGTCTTTAAAACTCCATCACACTCATGTACATTATTTAGTTGTTGAATTCTAAACTTTGTACTAGATTCTAGTAGTGCTGCATAAATGAACAAAAAAAACCCTCATTGGAACATTTTGGTCTGAGTCTATTGCTCTCATTCTTGATCCTGTTAAGATCAAACCCATTCTTAATAATGTAGTCCTAAAGTACCCTTTGAAAATGTTGGACATTGTTAAACTCTTGTCCAACAACCAATCTATCCACTCTACTAGACCAAGGAGTGTAATAATTATTTCTCATTTGTTCATTCAACTTGTTGATTGGATGTTGCTCATCTTTTAGATTCTGAAAGCAAGGGATGCTCTTTATCATCTAACTCATAGTTAGATAGAATTTCATCTCCTTCCTCACCACATTTATTGTCCCCTTCTTCGTCGCCTTAAATGTTCCTGACATCCACTTCATCATCATTTTTACATTGTCCATTCTCATCTTCCGCGTCATCTGACCAATATGCCTCGTCATCTTCAAAGTCTCCCCACTTATCAACAAGAGGTTGTGACAGGCCTTCTTGTTCAAGCTGGGACTGGAAGTGACTATCTTCAGTTACTTGTGGAACATATTCATTTTTTATAAACTAGGAAGTCCTGATATTTGAGTCTTGGAAGAATCATCAACTTGGGAATGCAAATTTAGGTCATCAAAGTTACTTTCAACTTCAAACATATTTGTTCGAGTTGCCATCTGTAGTTCTAAACATTAGTACAAGAATTTCATGGATAATGTTAAGAATGAAATGCAAATGCTAGCATAAAGATGAAGATGGAGACAAAGGGAAAATTAATTATATTAGATCTTTAAAGTAGAGTTTAAAGAATAATATAAATACTTGATCATTAATCTCAATTATACAATAGAGAAAAACCAAGCAACCGTTACCTAGGTAGCATGTGCTGCGATAGCTCTTTTGATTTTGAGTTTTGACCAAACCAATAAATTAAGGTTACAAAAAAATCCCAATTTCTTGATCAAATGTACAATAAATATTAACTAATTCACTAACATTTATCTTAAATGAAAACAAACTACTAAAAAAAAACCATTAATTTTCATCACCAAAACAAAGTACTAGGGCAAACACCCCAACCACCCACATACCCAAAATCCTAAAAATTGAAAACTGATACACCAAGAAGCCCCAAAAACAAGCTGCATAATTTTGGCTCAGTGTTTGAACATAGATTATTTTCATGATAATGAAATCATTTATATTTATTTTTTAATTAAAACTTACAAAAAAAATTAAAAGGAAAATTAAAAGTTGCAAAATGATGGACATTGATACTAACCAAAACTTGTTCTAGAGAATAGGTTGAACTCTATCTCTCACCATAAGTGTCACCGTCAAGTTAATCTAGTGTAATGGTTTTGATTTTTCAAAGAATAAGGATTTAATGAAATTTTATGTTTCATTAGTAATAATCATATATGAAAGGTTTAATCATTGGAAAGACATATTTATAATTTAAAGTGAATAATTTGGGCAAAAATATAATTGTACCTCAATTTTAAACTTTAAATAAAAATTTATTGATTTCATTATACACGTCATTGATGACATGTCTTAGGTTAACATATTAATTTATTTATTATAAGGGTATAATAGGAATTATAAATTAAAAATAAATTTACTATTAAAAAAATAAAGTTTGTTAATGGAAACAGAGTTATAAGTCTTTTTGAAATGTTGAGGGGTTTTATGTCCCTTTTCCCAAACGTTAAGGGGCTAATTATTTTTTTCCCTTAAATTTTGACCCAATTTATTTACTATTCAATTCATTTATTCTTCCTACCCCTAATTAAGTCTGGCATTGCCAGTCGTCGCTGTAATTTCAAGGGTGGCAACTGTTGCCATTGTAGTTCATTAATTCTTGATTTTTGAATACCTATTGAAGCAGAGTTAATATGCTTAAGAAAATGGTACTTTTGGCATCATGAGATGGACTAGGGTATAGTGGATTGTGTCGGCTAATATCTAATTGAGTTTACCAGCCTAGTCGGTAATGGTAGGGCTTCTTGTATTGACTTGAGAAAATTTTGCTATGAATTTTGATTTTATATTGTTACAAGTTCTTTATTCTTTAAAAGGTATAAATCAAAATTCCATGTTGTAAGTTGAATGTGTATTATTAAGAAAATTATATAACTTTATGTTTCTTGTAAATATGATAAAAACAATCCCCACACAACTGCCCTCGCGAAAGATGTGATTACGTTGAAATTATATGGATTTCTAATCTATTGATCAACATTAGCATTCAACAAACTACTTTTCCCTAAATTGGTTATCTATTGTTTTATATTTCTGTATTTCTTTGTCAGCGTTAAATAACCTAATTAGAATTGTAATTAAATAACCTAATTAGAATTAATAGACATAAGTTGGAATCAAATAGACATGAGACTCACTATCTATGTGAATGAGTATTGAGAAACAAGTTGTAGAAGCTCGAACAAGATTGATGATTTCGTTAATGAGCACTAATGATGCTATGTTTATTTATACTAACTACTAATATTAATACCTAGTTGCATTATGACAATTACAAATCAGAATTAATTTTGTCCTTTTTAATTATTTTTTAGTTTATTTCTTGAAAATTTTTCTCTTTGTATGAATTGTAAGATCATTTTTTTTTTACTTATGTAAAGTATTGCCAAGAGGCATATCCTCTAATATTGATAGAATTTCAATTATATATGTTTTGGTCTGATTTTAGTCCAGCCCAAAACACTATAAGAGGTTCTTTGCATAAGGTGATTTTTTTTTTCGTGAAGATGGATGTTGCTTTGTTTGGGGCCTAAAATCACAAGGAATAGCCATTAGGCAACACTCGCAGTGGCTAGTGACAGCACTTCAGCGGTCAAGTCAGTGAGAAGTTAGCAGGAGAGAAAGGCTTTGGAGAAACCCTAGAATAGGAGATTTTTCTAGTATTCTGTAAGTTAATGAACTTATTCCTTTTGTGAAACCAACCTAACCTTTTAAGGTGGAGCACCTTTAAGGGCATATTTATGTCCTTTTGGACATATGGCAAGCCATTATCACTGATTTCCCTCCTCAATTATGGTTTTTAAGATAATTTGGCTCTTTTTTGTAGAGGCTTTTAAGCTTACTTGGGTTGAACAACTATCCATTTAGGGTCAATACATGCTAACAACGTGTTCTTAACTCTAATTAGACTATTTTAAATAAGCCAATTGGGCTAAAGAGCACCTAATGTCACTGGAACGGTTACAAGTGCCTTTGTTTATGGTCTTCCTTCTTTACTTATGACTTTAGTGGCTTGTGAAGAGATATTTTAAAAATAGTCTTGGTGGGAACCGTATTGTAACGACGTGTTCTGCATTTATTGGCGAAGTTGCTGTTGTTTTGTGGTTCCATGTTGATAGTGTTGGTGCAAGTATGATTTAAAAGGCGATTTTTATTATCCTCAGATGATTTAGATGGGCAAGGCTAGTTCTTTGAGACCTTCCTATTTCATCTTCCCTTTCTAGCTTCCCCTTTACCCTTTGTCACAGTCTTAAGTCATATTTCTTATGTATCATGGCCTCACTACATCTGGTATACATTTTACCACCAATAAGATCGCCCTAGTTTTCTTAAGTGAGAATAAGGTAAAGGAGAATAATTTTCTATTCGAAAGACCATGACATACGGGGAGATCTTCTGGTTAAGTAAATTCTCCATAAAGATAGTCTCTACCGCATCGAGGTTGTGTATTTCATTTGAGTGGGTGATGTTCAAGGCAAGAGGAGATTCTCCCTAAGTTATCTAGAAGAGAGTTCCAAGTTCTGCTAAATGGCCAACATGTTTGGCTTAAGGATCTTCCCCCAGACCAAAGAAGACTATGCCCAGGCATTGTTCGAAGTGGGCTTTTTTGAAAAGGCTTATTTATCTAACCTTAAGAGTGTCTTAAAGGGTCTACTCCCTCGCTATAAACCAAATTGACTGCTATCAAAAGGAAAAGGCTAGTTGCTGATGATCTCTTCCCCATCCTCATTAAGCTACGTGAAGAAAGTCTGAGTTCTTACATTCTACCAAGAAGACCCTTATAGCATCAACTTTTGTTAGTTCTAATTTGTTTTTCTTATGAATTTAAGTAGTTAACATCTTATGCGATCCCCCTTTTGTTCTCATCTTTCCCTTTTTTATTTGTGCACAGACTATAGTGCTTTATGCCTATGTTTTGAATGAGATGTTAGAGCAGGAGACTTAGTTGATGGTGGAAGTGATCAAGCTCTACAAGGAAGTGACAGGTCTTAAGCAGAGGTATTATGAGAAGGGGGACTCTTTTAAGTAGTTGGATCCTATTTATGGCGAAGCAAAAAAGGCCAAAAAGAAAGCTAAAAAAAAGGCACTCGATTCGAAATAATAGGCTCAATGTATGCTCAGTGTATGGTGCTGAGCTGTCTTTATCCCATTGGAGTCTACTATCCCAAACTGGTTATCAAGAAATGCGCTCTATATTTTTCTTATGCTCAAATGACAGGAACATTTCTGGGGAGGATCCTTGAATTATCCACGTGAAACTGTGGATTTTCTCTAAATTCCCTAAGAAATAGTCCCTAAGGTGCCAACTTTCCTCCTGATCTAAATCTAACTTTTTCTGATCAGCTGCATGCTTAGGGAACTTTATTGTAGGTAAGGATGTCGATGATGGAGGGCATAGAATGGCCTTTAAGAGTAGCTTGTGTTGCATTTGAGGGGTTAATTCTACCTTTTATCACTACGCCTAAGGGAGTCTACTTTATTTGCTATGCTTAGGGAACTTATATCTTGCACCGCGCATGAGGCATTTATACTATGTGCCCTGCTTGGGGCATTACTGTCTTGCCATGCTTAGGGAGCTTGCATCACGTGCCCTAGATGGGGCATTTGCAGTATGTGTTCTGCCTAGGCATTACTATAGTGCTTAAAGAGTTTGTAATATATATGGCACTTAGGGAGCTCGCATTATGTATCACACCTAGGGTATATATTTTATGTGCCGCACCTAAGGCTCATTGTCGTGCTTGTGGTATTTATTTTATATGTTGTATATGGGGCTCGTTGTTGTGCTTGGGGTATTTATTTTTTATTTCATGCCTAGGCCTCATCACCGCACTTGGGGCATTTATTTTATCTATAATGTTTGAGCCTTATCATTGCACTTGAGGCATTTATTTTATATGCGACGCTTGGGGCTCCTCAAAGCACCTAAGGCATTTATTTTATAGTCACAACTGGGGTTCATCACTATGCTTGGGGCATTTATTTTATGTGTCGTGCTTGGGGTTTGTCGTTATGCTCGTGGTATTTAATTTATATGTTACTACTAGGGCTTATTGCTGCACCTGGGGCATTTATTTTATGTACTTCGCCTAGGGCTCGTCGCTGTGCTCGAGGTATTTATTTCATCCATATGTTGGTTTGTATTGAGTAGGATCTACTCATAATCATGAGAGGTGTGCCTTTATGTATAGGATCTGTATCGCTTCTGTAGAAAGTGCTATAGGTCCTCGGATGCCATGTGGCGTATTCCTATCATGAGTGGGCCTTTTGTATTAAGATTATAGGGTCCCTTCACTACCATGTGGCATCGATCCCATCATGTGTAGACCTTTATAGTAGAGATTATCAAGTCCCTTCACCGTCATGTGGGATTGATTTATTGTGTGTGGCCTTTATAATAAGAGATTATTGGGTCCCTTTACTGCTATATGGGGCTGGCCTCATCATGGGTAGGCCCTTATAATGAAGATTGCTGGGATTTTTCACCGTCATGTGGGGTTGATCTTAAAATGTGTGGCCCTTGTTATTTGGAGTCTAGAAAACATACATAAGTAGTGTAGTGATATTTCATTCCGTGTAAGATTTTCCTTTTAGTTTATAGAATTTCGGGGGCTTATAGACAATGCCTTTTTTTGTGTATTGCAGCCATGCGAAGAGATAAAATAAATAGCTTAATACACTTTTCTACTCAATAATAACTCTTTTTTAAGAAAAAGGTGGCATGTACTTCTTATTCGAATGGTTAAAAAAAAAGTAACATGCACACCTTATCTGAATGGTTGATAAGTAGGCAAGATGTATGCCTTATCCAAATGGTTAAAAAAAGAGGCAACGTGCATGCCTCATTCGAGTGGTTTAGTGCAATCTAATCAAAGTCATAAGTGGTTTCTTCTTGGGTTATCATTGCAGTACAAAACATGAAATAAAAGTAAGGTAGAAACTGCAAAAGTAAATAGATATACCAATTCTTTTAGAGATTACTAGTTGAGATAATCCCCCTGGTAATATGCTCTGAGCATGGGTGCGTTCCAAAAGTGCTTGACCTTTTTTTCCATCAAGGTACAATGCTTGACCTTCTTTAATTGCACTGAGAATGTCGTCCCTTTATAATTTTCTTTAAGCATATGATCAGCAATGGAATACCTTATGCATTTAAGATAAAGAGTTGAGAGTCTTCAACAGTATAGCTCATCCCTAGTTAGGTAGTATTTGATAGCTCTGTATTTGACTCTTTGAGCTTCGTTTTTCTCTCTTAAGATAGTCTTTTTTTGCAACCAATTGATTTGATGCCCATCTAAGATCCTTAGTGATCATGAAGTTTATCTCAAAGAGATGATCCCCGATGATGTTGAGTTTGAGTACCCTCTCAATAACAATAATTTTATAGAACGTGACCTCTCTTTTGATATTATCCTTGTTAAGTCATTAGCGAGCTCTAGGGATTTGCTTAATTTTCACTTTTATGAAAATTTTTTTTAACTCTTTGACTTTTTTGAGGTAGGCTTTCACGTTATCTTCCCTTACTTGGAATTCTTTCATGACCTGACCCATGACTAATTGAAAGTTGCTTTTGATTAGCATATACATTGTCTATGCAGGCATTTCTCAGAGTTTGTCTTGACAGAGATAACACCTTATCCCTGTTTCATCCCCTCAAGTCATCAGTAAATTCAATTATGAAATCAGCGATGGCTTATACTTTGATTAAGGGGTAATGTTTGTAAATGATGTCAAACTAGCTAAGTTTCAAAAGATTACTTGATCAATAATAGATAAGGGAGTCGATTGGGGGTTAGAACGGTTTGTGTAGATAAAGGGATTGTCTCATAGTCTTGATCTGTAAAAGGAATAATACCAATAGAACAAGAGACGGTCTCATGAGATTAACCCATATGCTCGGTGTCTTCACGTTGGGCTCTATTTTGGCAAGGTCTTCTCTTGGTGAGATCTCTTAAAGTTTTAAGGAGATATTGGTGTTGGCTGTAATAAGTCTCAGTTTGGGCCATCGATGCTTTATGCAACATTCTTTTTGTATGATTGGAATAACATTTCAATCTTATAGCATTCTTTAATAGTGACGATGCTTGCTATGGTATAGACCTTCACAGCCAAGTAGTATGTTGACACAACACATTAGGTTGTGGCAATGTATGATTGGTTGATTATATAACTGTAGCCACTTTTCTAATGGACAATAAAGAAATCAACAAGATGAGCAATATTACGATAACCAGGTGACAATAATTAATAAAGATATAATCCCTTTAGGCATTATTATCTCGCTTGTAAATCTCGCTAACGGGATCCCCACAAGAGCATATTTATAGATTTTATGCTCATTCAGTATGAGACACTGGCAATGATTATATTTACTAGAATAGATATCCATTATGATTATAAATGCATCATAATAAGAATAAAGGATTCCATCGGCGTCATTATTGGAGAAGATAATTGTTATTAGGTATTGAACTTGAGGATTGAGAGCCTTTGAATGAAGAACGACCATCAGATTAGACAATCTTCTTTATCAAGAGTGCTCGATTTAGACTTTCCTTTGGCTGAGACTCTATCTTCGAGTGTGCCTTCAGTTAGGGGGTCTATCCCCTAGAAATATTGGTTCTTGAATAAGAGAATAAGAATTTAAAAGTCTTTTTTGTAACTTCTTAGGATTTAAGGACCCTTTAAATAATTATGTGAGATTTACCTTGACTTGAAGTAGAATTGGTCTAGAGACCGTTTTAGATAGCTACTTGAGATTTTCCTATAACTTGAAGTAAAATTGATCTGGGTAACATTTTAGATCATTTGTGTGGGATCTTTCTTTGACTAGTTATTCATAAAAATATATCCCATCCAGTATATTCTAGACATAATAAGGAACAATCTGATGTAGGTTAAAATAAGGTTTACACAATTATAATATATAATGCAACTTAAGTGCCTTAATAAGTATATATAGTTAGGCTTTGTTGTATGGGTGTTAACTTTAACCTTAATAGGAGTAAAGGCCCTGACATTAAGAGGTCTTAATGCATCCAATTGTAAATAAAGTCACATTTAGTTAGATCCTATGCAAGTGGGTTGGAATTCTTATAACCTAGAATGTCTTAATCAACTCAACGGGCTCTGCACGATTACTTTGAGGAGCTTCCTCATAGAATGCACACACAATCAAATGTATCTAAATTATCAAAAGAAGGTAACACTTGGGGACGCCTTACAGGTCTTTATCATGCTATAAACACCATTAATGGAGAAGCTAAAATCATGCGTTTATAAATAAAAACCTTAAATAAATTATAAATGATGGCCAAGTGAGACAATCTCATGAGTTCTCCTTAAAAGAAGATCAATCATATGGAGGATTATTGAAGTCCCTTCAAGTAATTATCTATGAGCAAACAATATGTTTAAAACATATAAATTTGAAAAATAAAAAGTGGAGTTAGAAAGGGATAACCAAGAATATTGAATAAGGAAGTTGAGGAACTTGAGGCAAACTTCTCTGCAAAGTGACCTTCTCTACATCTTTGTGACTTGAAAGGCTTGGACAAACCCTTATTAAAGATGAACTCCACACTGTCTTAGATACTTAAGGAGTCTAGACGTACCTTAGATATGGCAACTTGCCCATTATATTGAAATTTTAAAGAGTCTGATGCGTTCCTTTCTTATATAGGGATTATCCCCTTTTTTAAATGAGTTCCTCTCACTTTAAGGCTCTTTTTTTAGTCAGTCTCATATAGAATGATCGTTCTGGGATAATATTTCTTATTAAGGAGTTTCTTACTATGAGGCATCATCTAATAGTTCCTTTTATTCTTGGATAATCACTCTATGCATATTGGGGTTTGCTCTGAGAGGTCTTATTATTCTAGGACAGTCTTTTGGGAGTTCCTTTTATTTAGGACTCTCTCTGTGAGGTTATATTATTCTGGGACAGTTTCTTTTGCTTTCACCATCCTGTTAACAACCGACTCTCAGCCAACATTTTTTTCCTTTTGTTAGTGCTTAGAATTCAATTTGTCACGGAGGTAAACAAAAATAGGTTATAGATATTGCTTTAACATTCTCCCAGTGCTTTAGCCTATGGCAGTAGAGCAAACATCCTATTGTGTAATAATTCTTCCTTGAGCTATTTCAGGGCTCTACTTGGGCCTATTCTAGTAGATGAGTCTGTTAGGGTTATGTCTTTCAGTGGTAAGTCGCTGATGACTCCATTTGGTAATGTGGGGTGGAAAATGGCTTAGAGGACATCTTATATTAATTTTGGATATCTTCTTAGGTTAAAGGTTTCTCCTTTCTTTTGAAGGCTACCTTGGCGGAGGCTTTACCTTTAGCAACGTGAGTTTTGTTGGCTATGGGTTAGGACTATAAGTGATCCCCCTCTAATGGTATTTTTTTTTAGTGGTTGTCAAGTTCTTGTGAGTAATTGGTAACTATGTTAAGTGGGTAAAGGAGGTGTTTTTGCGAGTGAATGAGGTATCTTTATGGGTAAAAGAAAGAATTTAATGAGAAAGAAAATATTTTTATAGGCAAAAGAGTAAGCTTTTTGGATGGAGGTGTGGCTTTTTAAGATTAAAGATGTGATTTAGTTGGAGAAGATAGTTATTTTCACGAGCAAATAGATGGGTATGATTTTAAGTAAGTGGATGTTTGAAGATGAAAAGCTCTCTTTGTCAATGGAGATTGCAATAATGGCTTTTTCTTCAATCCCCATACATAGTGCCAAAGTGTTTTGGTATAATTTTGATTCAGCCTAAAACACTACGAGCGCTTCTCTGTAAAAAATATGTTTTTTTTCTTTTTGGTGAAGACGGATGTTAGGCTGTCTAAAGACAGTTTACTTCCTTTGTGAGACTAACCTGATCTTTAAGATGGAGTTCCCCTTAGGGCATCTTTATCCTTTCAGACATGTGGAAAACCGTTATTGGTGATTTCCCTCCTTAGATGGGGTTTTTAGGATACTTTAGCTCATTTTGTAGAGGCTTTTAAGCTTGTTTAGGGCAGACAACTATCCATTTGGGGACAGTGCATGCTAATAGCATGTTCTTAACTCTAATTGGACTATTTTGAATGAGCCAGTTAGATTGAAGAGCACTTGATTTCAATAAAAGGGGTATAAGTAACTTTGTCTGTGATCCCTTATCTTTAATTCTAAATTTGTCAACTTAAAAAGAAATATTTTGGAGATAGTTTAGGTAGGGACAGCATTGTAACGACATGTCCTACATCTATTTGCAAAGTTGTCACTGTTTCGTGGTTCCATGTTGACACATGGCTATACATGATTTAAGAGGCACTTTTTGTTATCTTTAGATGATTTGAATAACTGAGGTTAGTTCTTTGAGACCTTCCTCTTTTATCTTTCCTTTTCAACTTCCCCTTCATCTTTTCTCACGGTCTTGAGTTATACTCTTCACGTGTTATGCCCTCAATACCCCCCCCACACATATACACATTAAAGTGGAACACATTGTGATTTTAAATAAAAATAAAAGAAAAAGACATTTAACTGATAAAATTTTAGCAATAGGAACAAATATTAAAGAAATATTATTTATCAACATTAGTAAATCATTTTTTCCTTCAAATGTGAAATTTAGTGCCTTATAACTTGGTAGTAAAGTTATTTCTATTTTATAAAAAAAGGAAAGAAAAAAGAAAAAGTTAGTCAATTAGTTTAAATGTCCTCGTTTCTTGCTTGAATTGAGGTGTTTAAGTCTTTTTGGGTATGTAGTAGGAGTAATTTTCCTTTTTCTTATGAAGCACATTTTCTGAGTGGACAATAATCATATGTCAAGACCAGTCCAAGAGAGCTATACATTTGTCCAAAGCATCGACACAAACCATATGTAGTATGTAAATTAAATTAATTTAAGATTATCCAAAGAGCTTATGACAAAACATCATTTATAGATCTTGCATCTCTTTCCTTTTTATATGTTGGTGGTAAAATGCAGATGAGGGGTATTAAGGGAATGACACATAAGAAACATTAATAAAGATTGTGATAAAGGATGAAGAGCAAGCTAAAGAAGGAGGATGAAGTGAGAAGATCTCAAAGAACTAGCATTGGCCACCTAAATCATTTAAAGATAACAGAAAATACCCCTCACCTTATACCCACATTGGCGTGCGTCAATGCGGAACCATGTGTCAGTGACAACATTGCCAATGGTAGCAACACACATCATTACAATACAGTCTCAACCTAGATAGTCTTTAAAATATCTCTTTGCAAGCTGCAAAAGCCAGAATTAAGGAAAGAGGACTATAGCTAAAATCACTTACACAATCTCCAATGGAGTTAGGTGCTCTTTAACCTAATTGATTTATTCAAAATAGGTCAATTAAAGTTAAGGATATGTTGCTAGCATAGACTGTCCCCAAATAGACAACTATCTAACCAAAGCAAGTTTAGTAACCTCTATAAGAGGGGCTAAATTACCCTTAAAACCTGACCTGAGGAGGGAAATCACCGATAATGGTGCGCCATATGTCCAAAAGATCAGGTTGATATCAGAGGCACTCCATCTTAAAAGATTGGGTTGATCTCACAAAAAAAAAATTTACTATTCATAAAAACACTTAGCTTTTCTCTTATTCAAAAGTTTTTTTTGGAAAACACATCACATTTTTCAACCTCTCACATATTTAACTGTCAGAATGTCGTTGTTGGCCACTGCAAGTGTTGCCTTTAACAGTTGTTTTCTATGATTTCAGGTTCGTCTTGGCCATTACTATATCAAAATACTACTTTTAGACAGGTTAGTCTCCATCTCCACATAGAAACTATATTTTGTAGAAAAGCTCTTATAGTGTTTTGGGCTAAACCAAAATCAGACCAAAATATTTTGGTGCTGTCTATAGGGATCGAATCGACATCCACGACTTGATTGTTGGAGTGCCATCATAGACTACTGTCAGTGTTAACGCTGTTTTTTGTGATTTCAAGTTCGTCTCAACTATCACCGTCTTTGGAAAGTTATTTTTAGACAACTCAATATCCATTTTTACCCTGAAAGCATTTTCCACAGAAAAACTCTTATAATGTTTTGAGCTAAACCAAAATCAAACTAAAACATTTTAGCACCATTTGTGGGGTTTGAGTAAAAAGCCATTGTTTTAACCTTCATTAACAAAGAGAGCTCCTCATATGCAAGCACTTATTACTCAAACTTAAACCCACCATTTTCTTTTACTAAACACTTATCTTTTCCCTACATCTTTTCTAATAAAAGTCTCTTTTTTACCAATAGAAATACCTTCTCTATAAATGCCTCTTCTTTATTTATAAAGATGCTTCTTTCTCACAAGAACCTATCTTTTACTTATAAAAATATCACTTTTCCCATAAAAACCTCTCCTTTACCTGTAACAAATATCCTATTCACTCATAAAACACCTCATTGGCCTACAAAGCATGGTTACTAATAACCTACAAGAAAGTGACGAAGACATTATTAAGTGTATGATCTATAGCTCCAAATTATGGCCAACTAAAATTGTGCTGTTGAAGGTAAAGCCCCAGCCAAGGCAGCCTTTGAAAGAACAGAGAAACATTAACTTGAGATCATGTCCAACATCTCACCACTATTTAACAGAGTCACAACTAGACCACCACTGAATAGTATATCCCCAACAACCCCATTCACTAGAGCAGGGCCAAATAAAGCCCCCCAAAAATAGTTCTAGAGGGATTTCATACATAATAGGATGTTCACTTTACTACTACAAACCACAGCACCAGAGAAAGGCTGAAACAACATCCCTAGCCTATCTTTATGGACCTTCGCGATAAGTTGAATGCCAAGCACCAATAGAAGGAAGAAGAGTTGGCTGAGAGTTGGTTCCTTATTAAAGCCATCATAGTTAAACTATACCATCCCATGACAAAGTAGACAAGATGACAAAGGCTAAAGTGACAATCCTAGAAGATCTTCCCTTAATATCTCTCTACTCTTTATTTACAAAGTGAATCATTGCTATGAAACTTTTCAAAGACTTCACCATACCCCAACTATCTCCTTAAGAAAATCATTTTGGCCCTAGGGAGCATCTAGAAAACTATAATGTGGTAAGAACCGTGGTCAATATTAGAAGCTCAGTAGATATCATTTTCCTGATGCTTTGTAAAGCATGGATATCAAGTCAATAAAGATGCGTCTGTAGGGCACCCTATAAAAGGGATTTATAGGTGAGATAATCAAGCCTCAGAGGATTGTATCTTTACTAGTTATTGTTGCTAATGGCTATCACCATGTTATTCATCTTGTTGATTTTTTTTGTTGTCCACAGGGAAAACGCTGACAACTGTATCATTGTTCGCCCATAGATGATTGCATCCCAATGTGCTATCTCCATATATTATCTAGCTATAAAGTTCTACACTATAAAAAATAACTCAAGGGTACTACTTCAATACAGCTAAAATGACATTCCATATCACCTTTACAGTATAAACGAAGCCCTACATTACCAGCGAAGGCATATTCCCAAATGACCAAGAACTCTGGCCAAAGGAAAACATCGTTAAAATAAAGTCAAGAAAAGGAACTCAACTCCCTTAAGTCCACCTCAAGAAAACCTCCTTACATTTAAAGAGAGCCTCCTTATACATGCTAAAACCATTCATCCACTTGTAGAGAACCTTTTTACATTTACTGAAACCACCCCTTCACCTTCATAGAGCCTCCCTACATATACCAAAACCATCCCTCCACCTACATAGAGCCTCTCTGCACATGCCAAAACAATCCCTCTGCCTACAAAGAAACTTTCTACACCTGCCAAGACTAACTCACACTTACAGCAAGCATCCTTACACATGCCAAAATCATCCCTCCAACTATAGAGAACCTTCTCGTAACTACCAAGATCACTCTTCCACCTATAGAAAGCCCTTACAATTATTGAAATTATCTCTCCATCTATAGAGATCTTCCCTTCTTCAGTTTAGATTATTCTTTCCTCCCGTAAGATCATCCCAATATTAAAAGTAGTTGCCACATTAGGACAACAAGAAGTAGACTCCACACTTGACTCAAAGATATCTAAAGATATCACAAAGAGAGAACCAGTTGAGTTAATGATGTGTGTATAAATGTCTGCGAGACCTTTTTCTCACATAGGCATGTTAGGGATCTATCCTAAGATACTTTCTTACAAGTTTAATGTGAACCCAATTTCATTCGATCAAGCAAAAGCAATATCACTTCAACTAAAAATGATACGATGTAATTAACAGTAAAGCTGACAAGTCCCCAAGGCATGTTTCATCCAAGAAGAAAGTATCCCGAGTACGTTTTCAATATGGTCTTAGTCAAGAAGGATAATGACAAATGGTTTAGCCTAAAGGGCTATATAAATTGTAATTTTGATGATAACAAACATGTGTTATTATATTTCACAATTTCACTAATTTTTGAAGGCAAAATTTATTAAAGTGATCAAGTGAAATCGAGCTTAAGACACTCAACGAACAACGACACAACCAAGAACTTCATTACCACAAATCTTGTAAAGTCGGTATGATTTAATATATGCATAGTTTAGCATTTGCAATAGCTCAAGATTTTGTTTAATAAATCATTATTTTTCATTAACCAAAGGTTTTATAATTATAAGCTAAGTATTTTATAAAATTGGTTATTTTTCAAGATATAGATTAAAATGAAAAAGTTTTGCAATCTTTGATTTCAACAAGTATTGTTTTAAATTCTATATTTGGACCTTTTTGCAAAACTATAAAATACTAGGCCAAAATATAATTTTCAAAAGTATTGAATAATATTTTAATTTTTAAAAGTTTTAGGGCCAAATATAAATATTAAAAATATTTTGGGAAGATAGAAATGTAGTTGCTAACCGCCTGAGAATAAACGGCTAATCGACTGAGGCAAATTTTCAAATTTCCAAAGCTAAATTTGTAATGGTAACTTGCCACATAAGTCTAAGCATCTAATCGCCTATTCAAACAGCAATCCGACTATTCTCTGAAGGTCGATAACGGATAGTTTACTTGTCTGAACTATATAAACACAAATCAAAATCAAATCTAACAAGTTTTTCAAGGAAAACTCAGTTCGTACAACATCTCTTAAGCTTTCATTTTGCAAATCTTTATACATTGAGTTATCATTAAGCTATCATTTGTACATCCACTCTAAAAGAGAGTTGTTATTGTAATCTTTAAATTCATTATCAAATTGTGTGAGCATAAGTGTGGGAAACACTTAAAGAAAGGTGTGTGTGAGTGAATCACCACTTGTAAAGGCTTTTTGAAACCTTCGAAGTCAATTGTAAGAATTTAAGGCCTTGGAGGTTTGGATAGTGAAATCCTCAAGCTTGGTTTGCTTGGAGGAGTGGACGTAGGCCTGCTTTGTAGAACCACGTAAAAACTCATGTGTTTGATCTCTCTTCCCTTATCTTTTTAATTTGGAGCATTGTTAAATTTATTTCTTTTGATTTGATTAAGGTATTAGTTTAAGTTGTGTGATTTTATTTATTAATGTTTTAAAAACCCAATTCACCCCTTTCTTATATTGCTTAGTTAGAATTTCAAATGGCGCATGTGCGCCAACTTCACCAATCTCTTTAAAGCTTGCTAAGCTTCATTAACGCCTTCTTTGGATACAACCAAATCAAAATTTTTATCACTTTACTGTTACCGAATCAAGCTTTTCAACTTAAAGAATGTAGGCGCCACTTATCAACGCTTGGTCAACATGTTATTGAAAGATTAATTAAGGAAGACTATGAAAGTTCACATTGATAATATGATCACGAAGTCTGTTCCTGCTATTGATCATATGCAGAACCTCTAAACCACCTTCTAAATCTTAAAGGACAATAATATAAAGTTGAATCCTAAAGAATGTGCATTTCGCGTAGCTTCAGGAAAGTTCTTAAGATTTATAGTGTAGCACTATAGCATTAAGGCCAACCCCAATCAAAATAAGGCTATTCTGGAAATGTGATCTGCAGGCTCCATTAAGGAAGTTTAAGAGTCTCATCGGAAAAGTAACTGCTTTTAGTCATTTCATTTAAACAAATAAATGTCAACCCTTTTTCAAAGCTTTACAAATAAGCAGAAGATGAAATAGACCCTAAGTGTGAGGAAGCCTTCCAGTAATTAAAAAGTTATCTTAATAACTGTCCCTTATTAGTAAAGCCCAAAGCTAAAGAAGTAGTACTTTTTTATTTAGTAGTCTAAAAAATAGTTAGCAGTCTTGTGCTGCAACGAAAAGAAGAGGATAAATACCCAATCACCGAGCTAAAACCTAGGGAAGTACCACTCCCTTATTTTGCAATTTCAAAGCTTTAAAAAGTGACAAAATAAGTACTACATAAGAAAGGCCATGGGTGATGCTGAAAAAAGTTATCCTAACTCTAAAAAACTTGTTTGGCTTTGGTGGCTTCTGCTAGAAAATTCAGACTCTATTTTCAAGGACCCTCACCAACGAGCCTCTGAGACAAGTATTATCACTAAAACATTTGACATCATCTATAAACCTCGCCTCTCAATCAAAGGACAAGCCATTATTGATTTCATTGCTAAATTTATCGATAACCTATGAGGATAATAGGGGGATGAGGGCTGATCTTTATCAAAACGAACTCTAAAAGGTGTCTGTATGGACAATATATGTTGATGGAACTTCTAACACCAATGGTAATGGAGTTGAGATTGCGATCCAGGGTCTGAACGAGGTAAAGTTCGCTTATGCCTTGAGATTTGATTTTTAAACTTCAAAGAATGTGGTTGAGTATAAAACCCTCATCATCGGTCCGAAATAGGAAGAACAACAGGGCTAAGAAGTTACTGGTCAAGAGTAACTACCAATTAGTCGTGGATTACGTTAGAGAAGAATTCCAAGTAAAGGAAGAGAAAATTAAAGCCTACCTTGAAAAGGTTAAATAGTTAAAGAAGTTCTTCACAGAACTAGAAATTGAGAAAGTCTCTAGAGAAGAAATTTGTTGGCCAACAGTTTAACAAGAATGGTGCCAAAATGGGAGGTTACTTTCCCTAAACTATCACGTAGTGAGAATGCTCAAACTGAGCATCACTGGGGATCATCCCCTAAAGATGAATTTTGTGGTCACAGGAGAGTCTTGGATGGACTCCGTAGTTAATTGGTTGCAAAAGGAGACTATTCCTAAAGATAAGAATGAGGCTCGAAGACTTAGATAAAAAGTTGTTAAATATTACCTTATTGGACTTTTTAGTCTTTAGATTAAATGCCTAGGGATTTCTAAAGCCATCTACGTGCTTGAAGAAATTTTCATAGGAATTTACGGAAATCACACTTGAACATGGTCTCTAGCATATAAAGCTCTAAATGTAAGTTACTATTGACCTACTATGTGAGCCAACTCTAAGGAAAAGTGAGAAAGCATGACAAATGCCAAAAGGTTTGCTAAGGAGCACAGATAGCCCCTAAAAATCCTTACAGTGCTACAAACCTCTTGGCCATTCGCTTTAGGGAAGATCAATCTAAAATACTAACTAGGCTACCCAAGCGGGAGGGGGGGTGAATTGGGTTCTTAAACAAAATTTAAAAACTAAAAGCTTAAAGAAAATGATAAACCAATCAAATTCAAAATAAACAATTAATATGGAATGAATAATAAAGAGATATGGTAAGAGAAAGAAAACACGTGATTTTTACATGGTTCGGCCAACCGTGCCTACGTCCACGCCTCTAACCTCACCGAGTTTGAGGATTCAACTAAGCAAGCCTCTAAGGCTTTAACAACACTTACAATTGACTTCAAAGGTGTCAATAAACCTTTACAAGAAGAGATTATTCCCAATCTCTTAACCCAAGTGTATCCCAACACTTACAATCACTCAAAAGCAAATATTACAATAAAAAAATCTCTCACACAATGTATATGATTATAATTGAAATCTCAAGGTGTGAATCAATGAAACAAAAACAAGTTTAAAGCTCAATTATGAATGTTTTCTCAGTAGTAAGATCAATGATGATTGTTTGATCTCCCTTAATTTGAATTTGATTGAGCCATTTTATAATTGGAGCTAAAAACTAACCATTGTTGACTTTCTGAAAATAATCGAATTGTCATTTTTTGGTATTCGTTTACCATTTTGACTTGTCCAAATAGTCGTTGTGCTTAGATTTTAAATAAACGGTTTACCGTTTTCCATTATCATATCATCGTTTATTTTCAAAATCCTACAAAACAGACTTAGGTCTCTATTTTTGCTAAACAGTTAAAGAATAAAAAACTATCTATTTTGTAAATTATTGGTTCACCATTTTGTAATAAACGGTTCACAGATAATTACCAGAATGCTCTAAAACAAGTCTAGCTAACCATTAAAAGACTAAATCTTTTCTGTAAATTATCGGTTCGCCTTTTATAAAATGGCTAATTGTGGTGGACGTACAGTTATCCCAAGAGTGATTAGATGTAGCAATTCAAAAGTAACGTCATTGTTTTAAGGCATTAAATATGCCATGTAGTTATTGCGGCCTCTTGTCTTCTTAAACATTCCTTACAAAAAACATGTCAGAGGTTCCTAGCCAAAGTTCTTCCTCTAGAGTACAAACACATAGATCAAGTCAATGAATAAATGTCTAGATAGCTGAGACAAAGAACATTAAAAGCACATCACACTCTCCTAAAGTACCCTTAGAGTGGTAAATAGAGCCTATAAAAACTGACTCAACCTTAATCGTAACTTTTTCCTCCCTTACATTAACCATATCTTCCCCATCATTAAGCTTCCTTATTTCTACATGAGATAGCTAGTCGAGAAAATCATAAACTTTCTCTAAATCAGCCTCAATCAGTGGTAAAGTGTACCTTTAACTTGGCTAGACAAACAGAAAGTGTTGAACCTTTCCTTCACTTTAGTAAAGCATATCTGAGGACCTTTCATCCAATGAGGACTTTTTTCTCGTCCATGTCACTAGAGGCAGTTTAAATGAAACAAGATGATCCCTAAAAGAGCTAGCACAACCTATAGCAGTATCACGAAAAGGATTACCCTAGAAGCAAAATAGCCCATAGGAGAATCACTCGTGTCTTCGCTCTCAAAAAGCCCAAAGAACCCTGCACTTGAACTTTCAAGCTCTTCATCGTCTAAAGTCAACCTCTTTTGCCCAATTTAAGCACCAACTACTAATGATAACAGTAGACTACCAAGAAAACCCCAAAACACAGAGGTAACACCACCAAAATGACAAATTCACCATCCACACCAACTAAACAAACCACCACAGCCAATAAGCTGTACAACTAATTTAACAAGCCACACAACGTACAAGCTAAGACCACAAATCAAATCACATCGACCAACATATACATCAATAACAAATAACCCAAAACCACTAATCAAAAACCATAATGGAACCAAAATCAAATAGAAGAGAAAGAAAATTACCTAAAAAACCAAATAATAAAGTCACCACCGTCGATTTAGACTGCATTCAGTTGAGATCTAAAAGCCAATTCCCCCTCTAAAAAACTAGAGAAACGATAAGGCCGAAATTAAAGGAGAAAAAGAGAGAGAGAGAGAGAGACCACAACTGAAACAAAAAAAAAAGAATGAGAGACAGGAAAAAAAGTAATGAAGAAAGAAGAAAACCGCAATGAGAGAAAAAGAGAAAGATAAAGAGATTATGAAGAAACAGAGCTGTGACAGGAGGAAGGTGAAGAGAGATCATAATGAGAGATAGACTACGATAAGGAAAAAGTGAAAAGAGAAATTGTAAGGAAAGGAAAAAGAAAGAAAGAGAAAGTAAGAAAATAAAAATGAAAACAAGAAATTGATAGAAATGAAGAAAGGTGAAGTAAAGAAAGAAAAGGGAAAATGTTTCTTTTATAAATTGAAAACTATGTTATGCATAGGAAAGAATAAGGAGAAAATGAGAAATTTTAGATTTTAGGGAAACGTCCTTGCAAATGGGGCATGGTTAAGGAGCTTCCATGTCTTCCACTAAGACTAAGTTGTAAAAATTTTAGGTAAGCCCTTAATGGAAAGTTTTAGATAAACCCAAAAATAGGGTTAAAACCATTGCAATTATGAAAGATAAGAGTAAACGGCCTTCCCAAGGAATAAAGGATGATCTAAATAAACTAACCCTATTTAGAAAATCTTTACGTAAGTCATGCTACCTCAAACGGTAATTTTAGTCTTATTCACCTCATCCTTCATTAAACAAGACAAGAGAGATCCTGTGGGTGGTAAAATATAGACCAGGGGTATTAAGGCTATTACAATATAGTTCTTAACTGGACTGTCTCCAAAATATCTTCTTATAAGATGCCAACGTCAAAATTGAGGAAGGAGGACTACAAACAAAGTCATGTACATCATTTCTAGTGAAATCAAGTGCTCTTCAATCTAATTGGTTTATTCAAAATGGGCCAACTAAAGTTAAGACATGCTTCCAGCATAAACTACTCTAGTGGACAGCTATCTAAACCAAGAAAGCGTAGGAGCCTGCACAAGAAGGGCCAAATTACCATTAAAGCCCCACTTAACAAGGGAAATCATCAATAACGGCTTACCATATGTCTAAAAGGACATAAAGATGCCTTAAGGGGCACTTCATCTTAAAAAGTCAGGTTGATCTCACAAAGGAATAAGTTGAGTTATTCATAAAAACATTTAACTTTTCCTCGATTCTAGGTTTCTTAGAAACCCACTACCTCCTTCAACCTTCCCTTGACTTGACCATCGGAGTGACATCACTAGCAGTCGCCGATGCCGCTTCTAACAGCTATTTCTTATGACTTTAGTTTTATCCCAACAGTCGTCGTCCACAAAGAATTGTCTCTGGATAGCCAATCTCAATCTTTACTAATGGTATTTTAGTAAAAACCTACCTCTGCAAATAAGTTCTAATGGTATTTTAGGCTAAGCCAAAATGGACCAAAACATCCTCCAATGAAATTAGATAGAATTCCAATTGTATATATCATAAACTAGAATACATTGTCATTCTAAATTTAAAAAAAAAATTAACTTATTAGAATTCAGTATTCTGAATATTTATTATATATATACATATTTGTCTATAATTATAACTCAATATTCTTTTAAATTTTTTTTAAATCGGTGCCTTCTAACTTGATGGTGAAAGTTTTTTCCATTTAACAAAATTTCTTAATTCTATAATCAAAACTTTTTTGGAACATTATTGTTATTACCTATTATCCTATTACTCTATATCTCTCTTAGTGCACTTTGTGTTTGTGTCCTTTTGTTTGTTTTAATCTATCAAACACACAGTTAATCAAGTGATGAAATTAGGCATAACTGACCAATTGTATAATCTTTTATAAGTTAGCTATTGTAACAATATGAAATTACAATCTATCAGTGGTAAAACGTAGACCTGATATACTAAGGGCATGACATACAGGGAAGGTGATTCAGAACTGTGATAAAAGATGAAATGGAAGT
Source organism: Luvunga scandens (assembly GCA_030449905.1). Lineage (NCBI taxonomy): Eukaryota > Viridiplantae > Streptophyta > Magnoliopsida > Sapindales > Rutaceae > Luvunga > Luvunga scandens. The sequence continues at coordinate 814,966 of JASUUG010001266.1, forward strand.
TAAGAAAGGAAGATGAAATGGAAGGTCCCAAAGAACAAGCATCAGCCACTCGAATCATTTACTGATAACAGAAAGTGACTTATATGAAATGCTAACTAGGATACTCAAGAAAATGGGTGAATTGGGTTCTAAATAAATTAAGCAATTAAAACTAAATGCAATTTAAACAAATCAACCAAATTCAAAATAAACAAATTAATGTGCAATGAATAATAAAAAGATAGGGTAAGAGAAAGCAAACACGCGATTTTTACATGGTTCGGCCAATCATGCCTACGTTCACGACTCCAAGCTCACCGAGCTTAAGGATTTCACTAAGCAAGCCTCCAAAGCTTCAACAACTCTTACAATTAACTTCAAAAGTGTCAATAGACCTTTACAACAAGAGATTATCCCGAAACTCTTAACCCAAGTGTATCCCAACACTTATAATCAATAAAAAAATAAATATTACAAATGAACTATCTCTCACACAATGTATATGGTTTCTAATAAAAGCTCAAAGTGTGAATCAATGTAACAAAAACAAATTTAAAGCTCAATGATGAGTGTGTACTCAGTAGCAAGCACAATGATAACTGTTTGATCTCTTAAATTTGAATTGGATTGAGTCATTTTATAGTTGGAGCTGAAAAGTAATCGTTGTTGACTTTCTAATAAAAATCATATTGTCGTTTACTGTTGTTGGTTTACCATTTTGACTTATCCAAATAACTATTGTGCTTATGTTTTTAAATAAACGGTTTACTATTTGAAGTTATTGGATCACCGTTTATTTCTAAAATCCTGCAAAACAGACTTAGCTATTCATTCTTGCTAAATGGTTCACGATTAGAAACTAATTCTTTTATGTAAATTATCGGTTGACTGTTTATAGTAAACAGTTCACCGTTAATTTCCAAAGTCCTGTAAGACAAATTTAGCTAATCGTTTTTGCTAAACGGTTCACGATTAAAAACTAGTTCTTTTCTGTAAATTATCGGTTCACCGTTTATAGTAAAATGGTTAACCATTAATTTTCAAAATCTGTATTTTGACAACTTTTTATAGAAAATGATTTTCTGACTCAAGTTAACAGTTATCCAAATTCTTTAAACATGTTTAAAATATAATACGGCTTTAAGAGTTTGTTTCATATTAATAGTTCCAACATTTTTAATCAAGAATGTTTATCATCAAAATCAATATTATAAAATTATCTATGTCAACATTCTACACTACACCCACACCGCCACGTGTCATTACAGGGCCATGAAGCAGTGATGGCTTAGCCAATGATGCTAGGACACATCATTATAACACAATCCCCACTAGATTGTCTGCAACATATCTCCTTGCAAGCTACCAAAGTCAGAATTGAAAAGAGAGGATTATAGGCAAAGCCATCTACACCATCTTTAATGGAATCAAGTGCTCCCAACCCAATTAGTCAAAGTTAAGGATACACTATCAGCGCAAATTTTCCTCTAATGGATAGTTGCCCAACCTAAGCAAACTTAAAAGCTTTCATAAGAGGGGTCTAAGGAGGGGAAATCAGTAATAACGGCTCATTGGGAGTCTAAAAAGACACAAAGATGCTTTAGGGACACTTTATCTTAAAAAGTCAAATTGGTCTTGCAAACGGGGTCAATTCACTCATTTACAAAACATTCAATTGTTCTTCTATTTTAGGATTTCTTGGAAACTCACCACCTCCTTAAATATTCCACTGACTTAACCATCGAAGTGTCATCACCGGTTACCATGGGCATCGATTCTAACTGTTGTTTCTTGTGATTTCAAGTTCATCTCAACCGTCGCAGTCCTTAGAAAACTACTTCCAATTCAACCAAGTCTCCATCTTCACTAGAAAGTCACCCTTTACATAGAAGTTCTCATAGTGTTTTGGACTGAATGTGTTTTGGGTGAACCAAAATCAAACCAAAACACTATTTAATTGTATGTGATCTCTTATTCAAAAAAAAGATACATAAGTAGCCTTTGTAATTTGAATAACATCTTGGATAAATTTCTAGTAACAAAATGAGTGAGTTAGTTGACACAAAACTTGTTCAACTCATGAGTTAACTACTAATTAGTAGGGGCATTCAAAATTAAATCTCATCCACTCAATTCATTTGATCCACAAAAATCTAATTTGTGGATTATTGGATTAGATTATATTGAAATTTTGAAAAACCCATAGTCAATGGATTGTGAAGGTGGCATCTATATCTATGTAAAATTAGAAAAATAAAACTTGTAAATATGGCATTACTATTTACGAATAAATAAATAAGTTAAAATGTAGTTAGATTAATACCATATTATATCTTATCCAATAATAATATAAAAAAAATAATTAAATAAACAAGTATAACTTTTGAAATAGTACAAATTCTAAAGTGAAAATTTATATTTTTATTTTAGTATTTTAAATTGACATTTTTTTTTCTTACATGTATAGAGATTTTAGGAACCGACAAAAATATATTTTATGAACCTTGATAGCATTTAATGGGATAGTGAGTAAGGGTACGTATTTGTTATAATTTATTAAATCAAATATTTTTATTTGTTATTTATTTCAATTATGTCTATTTTGTTCATGTTAAAGTACAAAATACAAACTAAAGGTGGACATTTTAACATATCAACTAAATTCTCAAGTTTTGTATAGATTTAAATTCATAATTTTTGTTAATTTTCATGTATTGATCTAAACAAATGAGTTATTTTTTTGGGTACATAATATTTTGAAACTTTAATTTTATTATTCTAACTTTATTTAAATAATTAATTTATTTAAATCTTATTTAATTTTGAATTTAATCAGTAGTAAAATTATATTTATATTATATTTTGTTATTTAATCAGTTCGTGGATTGGACAAAATTAAAAATGTTTAATTCATAAATCAATCTGTAAAATTGTGGATTGAATATGGATTGAGTCAAATTCACATCCGATCCACAAACATATTGATTGGATTTATATTAAATTTCATCAATCTATTGATTGGATTGGATTGAAAATTTATAATTTAAAAATTTATAACCCACAAAATCGTAGATCAGATATGAATTAATGCTCAATTCATAAAATCTGATTCGCAAAAACCCCTACTAATTAGTATACTCATTTCTTTGCTTTTGGTTCTTCGCTTGCCACTCATGCAATCCTACTTAATTGGTTTGTAAGTAAGCAATTGGCTTTTAGTTCTGCACACATAGAGTACCAAGTACTTTCGTGATGTTGTATTTATTTACTGAAGTAAGAGTAAGGAGTATAGATCCCTCCTACTCCAGTGTTCACATACTTGTTTAAGGAAGAAAATGGGAGTCTCACTCACTTTTCTAATGAGAAGTGGAATTCTCAATCGTATGGGGGTAATGGGAGTGGGAATCCATTCCCACATATGCATTTTTCACCCTTACCTTATTTTTAATATTTATACTGCTCTAATCAATAATTTTTAATTTGTATAATTAAAATTAACATTAATAAAAAAATTATGATTTACATAATTAACAATATTGATAATTATTATTAATTTATATAATTAAAATTAATAATAAAATAAATAGTTTATTTTATAAATATATTTTTTATTCACTTTGTTATTAAAAACTATAATTCTTTAAATAAGGATAAACGGTAATTTGAAATGATTTACTTCCAATCCAAGATAAAATAAACACATAAATGGGATTTTAATTCTTATTTCCACACTCTTATTTCAGTGTAAGTAAACAATTTACTCTCACTCTTGCTCCACACTTTCAATCTTAGAATTCTCACTCTAATATGAGAAGTAAACACTATCTAATATATACTCTTAGTTGTGTTGCATGAAATTAATTACAAAGTGAACTTTTTTTTTTCTTGGGGGTGATTTTCTAGAAAATCATTTGGGTTTTTTGAGGTTTGCAAATAGAATGAATGTAGAAAGTTTCTATTACCCTTTAAATTAAAAAAGTGGTTGTACATGATTGAAGCATGTGTTTTTGTTATCTTCTATTTTATCCCTTATTTTAATAACAATAATGCTATGTTTACTTACTTTGCTTACCAACAAAAGTTGCAAATGATGTGACATCATTTGATTGGTTTAAGTGATAACTAATTATTAAATCTTCTTATTATTATATCTAAGTAGTGAATTTATATTTATGAGACACTAGTTGATATGCACACTAAGTATCATAACTACGTAAGCATAGCTTTACTCTTTTAACAAAGTAAGGAATCTTGTATTAAATAATGATTGATCAATTGTGATATCTAGAATTTTTGAATTTTTTAGTCTACAATGTAAAGAACAAAATTCTTACCCCAGCACATTCACATAGTGGATTGTTTTAGTGGCATCAATATTAATTGATCGTGGTCTGGTGTCTATCTACAGATTACATCACGGTCATATTCGTTGTAGTATTGATCATGCTAGCATAGATCTTGTTTCATGACATGGACCAGTGATGACTAAGCACATACTTGCAATGTAATGGAAAGATTAATTTGAGATTGGAGACAGTAGAAAATGCTTAATATATTGCAAACTAATGTAACAATGAAACACATGCTTAATATATTGCAAAGTAATGTAACAGTGAAACATACACTTCACTGTAATGCATAAGAAATTGAACACGGCATACTTCATTAATTTCATTTTAATCCAATGGTTAGAGTAAGCTTTATCCAATGGTTGCTCTTCACTGTTCTGTACAAAGGGCACTTTATCTTGTGCTTATCTTCAATCGATCTAGAGAAATAATCTTGCTTCATGCTGAGTCACGGGCATAGGTCAACAATGTGAACTACTAGCCATGCCTTGTCCCAGCCGGTGAAGGTTCATTGTCATTTTTACAACACTTTTCTTAGACTAATAGAGACATATTAAGATCCGGAGGTTTGATTCCTTCTTATGAGAGAAACAGATGCCGACTGATTGGGAAGTCAGCTTGGATGTGAGGCCAAATTTCAGCATGGAACAAAATTAAAAGAATCCTATAACTCTGTTTTGTTTGTGCTCTATAACCGGTTTAAAGTTAGTGATGTAGATGTAATGGGTAAATTTTAAAAAAAAAATAATAGGGCATTTAGAGGGAAAAATAAAAAATTTAATTTAATTACAGACCTTACACTTAACCATCCTCCCTAATTTTAATTATCTTTTAACAAAAAAATAACATACCATAAATACAAAATAAGACATTATACTCATTGATTTATTGAAACATAAATAGTATCAAGGACTTATTAAAGAAGAGTTTTTATAACTGAATTATGGGATTATTTTTATTTTTAAATACAGTAATATTGTACATGCCTAGTCAATTGAAATCTTATTTTGTATTATAACTGATATTTGTGTCATCAATTATTTATTACATTAATTAATTTTATTACTAATTATTTTTATAAACATACTCAATAAATGACTAATTAAAATATTACACTTTCATATTATTTCAATAGGAAATGATTGAAAAATGGAATGATGGGCGGCAGTGGGGAGCATAAAAGTCAGCACGAACGAATCGAAAAAGAATGGGCCGAAAAGTTTGAAAAGAGAAGCCAACCCTACTTAAGTCGGCTGAGTGATCTGACGCCGAAGTCGCGTTGACTTTTGTTTCTCTTTTTCACACGCTAATTTGAGCCTTTACGTGAACGCTCCAACCACTACGTCGCACATTCTTAAACTTAAAGCGACAATTTAAGCCTCTTTACCGAAAGGAAAAATATATATATATATATATATATATATATATATATATATACTTTGTATTTTTATTTTTAATATTACAGTAGAGAACAAATAATAAACTCTCACACAGATATATATGAATTTTGTATTTTTATTTTTAAGATTATATTAGAGAACAAATAATAAACTCTCACACTGAGATATGAATTCTCAACCCTAAGAATAAGAGAGGAGTTGCTTGACTAAAGGAGCATTTATGATAGAGATATTATATCTTTTAAGTTGCCGTTGTTATGAAATAAAATTATAATTATAAAATAAAATTTAGTAATATATAGTAAATGTGAATTTTAAAAAATAATTTTAACAAAATTATTAAAGATATAATAAATTTTTCATCATACAAATGAAAAATCATATTAACATATCTTTTAAACTACAACAATTAGTATTTAACAAATATTTTAGTATTGTAACTTTTAATTTACAGCTGCCTAACCACAATTTCAAACGTATTATAACTCAACTAAAAAATGTTACAAGCTCTAAAAACTGTGTAGGATAAATATTTTCTTTTCAAAACTCTAATTTTAGTTTTTTTTTTTTAATGTACGGGATGGGGGAATATGCATTAACAATGTTTTTACCGATATTTTCATTAAATATACAAAGAGAAAAAACTTAGGTGGACCAAGTCAATAGAACCATTTTAACAAAATTATGTATTTTTTAAGTATAATTTTCTTTTCCGAAAAAGGAACCTTGCTTGTAGAACAACCAAGGATTTTCCTTTTCCTTGATCTTTTTAATTGTGAATTTCAAGGCATTAAATAATTTCAAAAAAATGTTAAAAGATAAGATCTCTAGGAGATCCTTAATTACATGAGGAAAATAATAAATGTTAGGTTTAGCATTAGTCTAATCACATTTTTTACGTAGGTTGGACTGTTTCTATATAGATTAAGGAGAATAGAATAGCTAATATTTGTCGGTATGGTCAATGATGATTCAATTACGATAATTAAAGCCAAGAAAAATCGGATTGTTAGGTTTGTTTCAATTTAACCAATGGGCCCTTAATCGTACAGAGTAACAAAGGAGTTAATTAAGCAGATAAAATATAACAAATTGTAATGAAATTGTTTCTTATCAAACAATTACCGATAACGATCGTTTGCTTAAAGTAAAAGCACACGTGAACAAAGTTCTGTGATGATTTTAATTTGTTGAAAGTGTTTAATTTTAATCCTTTTTGGATCGGCGGGTTGCTAAAAGTAATTAAGATGTGACAAAAGGTAGAATTAATTTGGTCACTTTCCGTGAACGCTGAAGCTCTCAAAAACATGCTAAAAGAAATTGTTTTCTTTTTTCTTGTTTTTTTTCTTTTTTTTTTTTGGTGCATGGTGGGATTCTTATTCATGCCTCATGGGGTGTCTTCATCTATAGCTTATATGATTGTGTCTTCTATCTGGAATTGTAAAATTTAAAGGATTAGATTCAAAAGACAATTATGAAGATAAAATTGGATCGAGTCTATGACTTAACTGTACTCTCATCCCATGATCCAAGGGTTTTTTTTCAAGTAATAAAATTCATAGATTACAAAAGAACATATGGTATAATATTTTTAAAAAATAATAGGGAGCTTAAACCAGGAAAGAATTAAAATTTAATATTCTAAACATAAAAAACATAAGTCAATAAAATTACGTAATTATACTATTTGCAGATTAATGTAGTTAGAATAATCTCGTCTAAACCTTTCACTTACCTTTTAGTAAATAAAGGTTTGTAGTTTATAGAATTTTATCACTTAAGTTCATGTTATTTGTCGAAAGAAACTTAAACTAGAAGTTTCAAACATACATACATACATACATATTTATGTGTGTGTGTATAGTGTTGGTCTGGTTCATGATCCTTTTATCTTACATTAGTTATTACAATAGTAAACTCCACAATTTAAGAATTTTCTTAGATTTTAACAAATTCAAGATCCTGAATTAAGACATTTTATTTTATTTAAGTCGTTATTAAGTTGGACTGAAAGCTCAATTCTTTTAGAATGAATAAATTGCCCTTGTAAATTATTTAATGGTAAAAAGAAACGACTTAAATTCAACGAAATGGAAATAAGGAGGTGTTAACTAATGTAAATTTCAAACGTTTGGTATCTAAATCCATATCTTACAAACAACAAGGGCTCCGTATTTGAAATGACAAGTTGAGGGAAGATTTGAAAGCAGTGGGTGTGGGTCAACTTTTGGTTGTTGAATTGATAGTCGATGAGAACGAGCTGACTAAATCGCTAAACCAAAGCCGAATTCCGTGACCATCGAACAAGCACGCGGCATTTCGTATCCAATAATTTATTTGTCACATCTTCATTGCTTGATATAAAATTCAGCTTGAAACCTCCAGATATCGATGCAGGATCGGGTCATTTCATCTAGCATTTTCCGCACGTAATTTATAACGAGTTCGCGTCTAACAGTCTCTTGGTTTCAAATTCTGTAAAGCTGAATGGTGGGGATCTCGATATTTAAGTATCAACTGCATCCGGTTGGTTGGTATTCCAATATTAAGATCGCTAGCGTATTACTCAGACATATCTCGCCGTTGCACTTGTGCATGGTCATCGTCACTTGTTACGGGAGATTAAATTAATTAATACACGGGCTCATACAGGTAGGTATTCGGCGCGTTTGATTTCATACTAACCTCTCTTCTAACTGTACATGTGTGGGAAAAGAATACGTTGAGTTTTATGTGTTGAGACATTTCATTAATTTCAATTCAGATTATATGCATTAAATACTGACCTCTCAATTACCTAAATATTTTTTGGGCTAAATATATCTTGAGTCAACAGCTACCGTCGATCTTCTTCTTCTTCAGATTGCATAAAAAACTATTTCATTAAATGATGGCAATGACCTCGCTATCGCTCGCTCGCGCACTCGCTCTAACAATGTTGCGAAAAGTTTTAATTGCGGTGTATAGATGTTTGTACATACGTTGCTAGCTATATATATTATGGTCTGTATAAAAAAAGCTGCTTTAAAGCATGCAACTAACAAATCACCGTTATCATATCTATCGTTTATCAGTGTATTATCACATAATATCTTCAGCTAGACGTAAATCCATCTACCAGCTACTTCTAACCGAAGAAATTATCTGGGACGTGCCTATTCTCATAGATATTTACATATATGTATATAAACACACACACACACATACCTATATAATCAACCTGGACATCTCCAACTTTTTAAGTTGCGAATTTGACATTTTACAATGTAATATTTTTCGTAACACCAAAAAATTCTTTAACAACACAGGACCTGTATTTTAAAAAGTACATAAGTTTGCATCTGAGAATGAATCTTCATATATACTGCGATTGAACCAATAGAAGGGAAACAAATGAGCATATTTTCTTCTTTTGAATAAGTTTCTTGATCTCTTCCTTCTATTAGTTAAGTTTACATTTTTCTATGTTTGTTAACCTACCAAAACATAAAACGACACATTTTGGCGGATCACATTTGTTTCAAATACGGAGCAATATCATTAAAAATATTACCGAACACTCTTGGTCTCGAAGAACTCGAAATTAAAATAAAACTATAAGCAAATAATTAAAAAGCGAAACATAAGTTCGGCAAAGCATAGCGAACCTCGATATTTATATTTCTAATCTCCTGGATGACTTGTATCAAAATTTCTCCTTGTACTCTTATGAGAATCAGAAGCTGATGATGAAGAGCTTCCAAGCTGCATGCGATATCTTAATAACTCATGCTGCTGCGGTTGTTGAGACGATGTCGCAGAAGACGAAGATGAAGATGAAGATGAAGAAGTGGTCTGTAAAGTCACCGGTAGATACCCATACTGGCCATAGAAACCGGACGGGATGCCATAGTTTGCTTGCTGATACTGAAAAAGATTCGGATACATTACCTCTTGAGTTAGTGGCAGAGAACGAGGAGGAGGAGGAGGATGAGGATTAGAAACTTGCTGTGAAGTTCTAGTGGCCGCTGCATGATAATAATGATCTTGATAACGGTGAGTCGTGAGATTAGCTTGAACTCTTTCTGGGAAGTTCAGCTTGGCTTTGCTTCCTTTGAACCTTAGAGCTGCTTCATCGTAAGCAAGTGCTGCTGCTTCAGCTGTGTCAAAAGTTCCTAGCCATACCCGTGCTGCCTTCTTTGGATCACGAATCTCAGCTGCCCATTTGCCCCATGGCCTTTGCCTCACTCCTCTGTAGTGCTTTCTCCTCACATTCCCTTCACAGTATATATAGAATATCTTTAGTGTGTTTATCAAAGAAACCAGTCAATAGGAGAAAAATAAATAAATGCAAGTACAAGAAATATGATTTTGAAACGCACGCTTGCTATCATACAACAATCATAGTAATCAATAACTGTTTAATTTAACGCACATGGTTAAGTAGTGAAGATGACAAAACTGCCGCTATAAAATGTTATTTTAACATTACAAAAAATGGCAAAAATTGTACTACATAGATAAGGATTCAATGCTGGTATGGTTTTTTGCTGAGATCAATGGTTGTTCAGGAAGAAAAAGGAAATAATTATAAAAATAAAAATAAATCCTAACCATTGGTCGGTTCAATACTCAAAACAAAACCACCTCATCTTTAAATCCTACTTGTTACTACATATCCAAATAAATTTTTTGATATGCATATACCTTGATCTTCGACGCGTTGAGATAGGTCTTGTTCAGATGTGTTGGAAGAAGAAGTGGTGAAATTAGGGTTTTGAGAGAGTTGAAGACTAGTTGGGCTATTTTGGGTATTTCCAATAACTTGAGAAAGGGCTGAAACCATAGCAGACATGTCTTGTTGGGATCTGGCTGAGAACACTGGAAATGACAAATGATCTTCTTCCTCTTTCTCCTTCGATTCATCGGATGAAAGGGGCCTCTTCCCATGTTTTCGATCCACTTTTGATCCCCTTGTTAATAGTTTCAAACAACCCTTTCTGCTTGCTAGAACATGCAATTAATAATAAATAACAACACTTAAATTTCGGAATCACCAAATTAAGCAACACATGAAGACTAAAATTATGGTATCAAGACCAAGATCAAGAAGAAGCACAAAGAAATAGACTATGGAAATGAGGGGACAGTAATGATGTATGACTAAACAAGGAATATAAGAAGGTAGGGTTTTTCTGTAGCTACTTAAAAATTTATTGGCTAGTGTGAACAGAGAGGAAATATCTTGTGTGCGTATATATATAAAGAAGCATTTGACCCAGGTGTGTTACAACTCTTTCCCTTTCTCACTTACAGCATTCAAATTTAACTTGTGACCGTTTTATTTTATTGTATAAAAACCTTGATGTACAAAAACTTAGTTGTCAAGATCATTCCAAATATTAGTAAACAGTCAAGCACATATATATATATATATATATATATATATATATATATATATGATCACCGCAACAAATTATATACTAATTAAGGCTACACAAACCTAATCTTATCTCAAATTTATTGGTTATACATGCATGTTAAGATTTATCTTTAATACTGTTGTTGGGACTTAATATCAATCTAAGCTTTTGAGTTAAGTGTTTTCTCTAACATAATATTATTGTCAATGTCTCAAGTTCAATTTCCCCTACAAGTAAAATCCTTTCAATTATTTCTTCAATTTTTGGCTCACTTTCACAACTAACTTCTCTTTGAAGTCTTAATCCATGTATCACAACTATTATTGTTGCATCTTTGCTTATCATCTTCAATTTTTGGATCAACTAATTTCTCCGCAACATAGAAAAGAGAACTCTTCGAAGCTTGTTTTCTCTTTACCAGTTTTTATTTACCAATATAAACTCGTAAAGTTCCTGAGACAGAAAGCTAAGAATGCCCAATAAGATGGCCAGATATAATGTAAAGGTGTAAACTAAGCATTAATTATAGACATCAAAAAGTTACAATGCTATTGATATCCAGTACATTTCATGCATTTTTGCAGCAAAAATGACTTGACTGCTTGAGTTTCCACGCCGCTTTACGGCCAATTGGTCCCTCGTGCATTCCTAACTGAAGCATCACTACGGTCTGAGCTTTTCTAGGGTAGAGTTCACATTGATGTAGCACATTTATAATGCATGCCATGGCTTTTTAGTTTTTATGATGCCAAGGCCTTTACTATTAAAAATAAAATACACAACTTCACTTTTTACCCTATTAAAAAATATTATTCAGAGCCTTCAAGCAATTTTCTTATTTTCTTTTACAAGTGACTTGATTTCGATTCTTAAAAAAGGATGGGACTAAAAATCTTATTCCAAAAAATCTTATTCCCAGATATGTATATATTGTCGGAATATTAACTATTTAAATTGCTATGAATGATAGTTATTTGCATATTTTATTCAAACTAATGACACATTTTTTTTGTTATTTACTAAATGCGGGTCTCTAATATATTTTGAGCAAAATACTTACATGACCGGTCTATCACTTTAACAAGCTTTACCATGCAACATAACATATTGATTTTTAAATATTGAATATAATAGATCTAAAAATTTAAGGCCAGCCACTTATTAGACGGATCCACCACCGCAACATATTATTAAAATGGTAAGCTAGTCTCGTATGAGTTTTTCTTCTAATTTTAAAGAACCTTACATAACTGAGATGGTAGAGTACTGGGTTTTAAAGTGAGATAATACGAGATTTATCAAATTCAAAAATAAAAACTATGGGTGCTCAAGTGAAACTTCTCTGCCACATGTTAGAATTTCATTGATACCCTATGCAAGTCTTTCTCGATACTTTACAGTTTGTGATCATCACCTTATTTTGCCAATAATAACATAATAACCTGCAATGGTTTTACATGCGGTAGGCCAATCATTAAATTAAGGCTGAAGGGCTAAGAAATTGAGTCTATTTCTACTCCATAGAATGAACGAATCGGTTTCATTGTTACATTTGAGGACGACAATAGAAGGATTAACTACAAGGAAAATGGAGCTGGCTGTTCATACATGGAATTAGAGAATCAAATAAACTTATTCCGGCTTCAATTGAATGGAAGGTAAGAATGAGCTCACTTAGTTGTAAGATAAATAAAAAGTAAAAAGAGTTTTTGAATGAAAAAAATGGGTCATATACAATTCAACATTGGCTTCACTTGATCAAACGAACAAATAAAACACCTAATGTAAACCGGAACGCAAACAATAGAAAGCCGTGAAAACAAGTTCATGAACTTCCAAGCAAAGAAGCTGTAAATTAAACGTTTCTCGCAATTTCTTTAGCCGTGACAATAGTGGAAGACAATGCATTTTCCCCACAAGTGTGCTTTGTATTGCATTGATACCTTCTGCAGCAGGATCCAAACCCAGAAAAAAAGTATTTTGTCATGCTGGCAGCCATCACAAACCATTGTTCCTGCCCTTGTGAACATGATAGAGATTTATGAAGCAGCCTCAGCTGATTGGTGCGAAGTGCTTTGACGGCCACTTGATTAAAATTTCCCTAAATGCAATAACCGACATCCCAGGTATATTCAGATAGGCATAATGAATGTATCACTTTCGACTAAAATGAAGAGGCCTGATCAAAACCCTAGAAACTGTGGCATTGGTACAATGAAAGACAAGACTGCAAACTCTATAGCATGAAAACCAGTGATAGAAAATACTATTCATATGTACATTCTTTACACAAATCAAGTACTTGGTTGGATATCTCTGGTCCGGATGTAAGTTAAAAATTGAGAAGGCAATTCTGCTAAAAGTGCTTGAACCACAGAAATCTCTCCATCTGCAAAGGAATGGGACATTACCACAAGCCAAAAGCAAATATGATATACATATATTCTATTGTTTTAGAAGGATCGCCCAATACAATGTGGTGACTTACTCTGTACATCCTTGAGAGGGACAAATTGAACTATATCACGCGAAGCAACACGACCAGTTGAACTTTCAAGCCGCTCTCCCTTGTCAGCATCTAGAATCTATAAAGGAGAGAGATTTCAGGAACAATTATACTTCTACTCATATTTTTTTTTTTTTTTTGCTAAGAAACAAAATATTATAAAACTAAAAGAAACATGTACAAAGATCGGTAGGACTACATATCGACAGAAAAAGGACAAGAAGTCCCAATCTAAATAGAACACTAAAAAACTGCACAAATCAAAATATCCCAAAACCCCAAAACACTAGCTCATTAAGAATGCAACCCTTTTAAAATATAGAAGCTTCCCAATTAAGCAAAATAAAAAAGAAAGAGATATCTTCAAATTCAGTAGTAATGGATGCCCATAGCGAAGCCCAGAACTTGACTTTTGTCCTATAGGTGCGAAGGATCTTCTCCAGTTTTGTTATTAAAGATTCTTTGGTTTCTTTCATTCCACACCACCCAAAAAATAGCCAAGACTGCACAGTTCCAAAGAACCCTTGCTTTTTTTGTCCTTTTTAAGCAAGAAAAACTTTCCAAAAGTAGGGAATAACATGAGGCAGGAGCTGACCAGCTTAGATTGAATGTCTTAAATAAGTTAGACCACAAAAAGTAGGGAGCAGTGCAGTGAAGAAATAGATGATCAACATTCTCTGGTGCTTTTTTACAAACGACACACCATTCTGGAAATAAAGCCATATTAGGTCTTCTTTTCTTAACCATGTCATTTGTGTTGATTTTTCTATGAGCAACAGACCAAACCATTATCTTCACCTTTGTAGGAACTTTAGCTTTCCAAATCCAGTGAGAAGGAGAAAAAGAGGGGGTAAGAAAGTAAGATTTAGTAGAGAAACATCCTGATTTATCCAAATTCCAAACTCTCTTATCCTCTTTCATATCATTAAGAGAAACCCCCTCTAGGATCCCAAGCATCTCAGCACATTGTTCAGATTCTCTATCATTCAAGTTTCTACGGAACTTAAAATCCCAACTCCACTGCGAAATACAGTACTTAATCATGCTAGCTATAGAGCACTCACGACCTCGAGAAAGCCTATATAATCGAGGAAAAAGATCACAGAGAGCAACCTCCTTAATCCAGCTATCCTCCCAAAATCTAACTCTCTGCCCATTACCAACCATCAGCTTAATATTGGATAAAAAATCTGTTTTCCCTTTTGAGATAAAGACCCAAGGACATCTAGTACTCCCCCTAACAACATCAGCTACATCCCAACCATTTTTATGCAACCCATACTTACTTTTTATAACATAAAACCAAAGAGAATTAACTTCTAAAGGAAACCTCCATAACCACTTCCCAAGCAAGGCCATATTTCTGAAAATAATATTTCCTAACCCTAGTCCTCCCTTGGATTGTGGTTGAGAGACTACCCTCCAGCTGACCAAATGATCTTTTTTGCCCTCCCCTATGCCTTCCCACAAAAAATCCCTCATAGCCTTTTCTATCCTTTTAGCCACTGACACAAAAAATCCCTCATACTTCTACTCATATTACCCAAAAAACAGAAAACAATACTAATAATCTTTGTATGAAAGAGCAGAAAGCAAATAAGATACCTCCATTTCTTTGAAGTCAGCCCCTCCAACTCCTATGATGAGAATTGACAGCGGAAGGTCAGATGCTTTCACTAAGGCATCCTTCGTTTCTTGCAAATCCGTTACCACTCCATCCTAAAACAATATTAACAATTTTTAGAGCAGTGGGAACACACAGAACGACAACTTTGTTCTTAGAAGAACAAACAACCTATCATCACCCAACGAAAAAAATACAATAAAATAAGGACTCAGCCAAAAAGAAAATGGCAGAATTTTTTTTATATATATAAGAAACTGAATATTTGTATTAATAAATAATGAACAAAATACACTCCAGTAGTGGACCAGGTATCCACCCAAAATCAATCAAAATGGCGGAATTAATGTTGACTTATTAGGAAAAGAAGTGTAGAAAAGGAAATTTCAAAAGGAAATAATTCATGAATGTTACATTATGCATGGTTACCTAAAGATTGCATTCTTACTATAGAAATCTTAGACTTTTATAAGGGAAAGTCAACCTGGATTTCCAGTTCTTATTCTCACCGTTATTATCAACAATACAAAGTACTTTTGTAAATGGTTGGCAAGAGACTGGCCAGCAATTAGTGCAGCATTGCTGATGACAGGTCCAAAAAGTGTAGGCCCAGCAAGATTTACGTTATGGAGAGCACTTGTATATGCCATCATAATTCCAGGGATTCCTTCAACCTGAGAGAGATTAATTTCATATCACCTTAAGATAGACGCTGAAAGCTTCGAATAAGAATAAGCTCATAAAAAGCTCATGCTCTGCAATTGTTCACCTCACAGTAACTATTGCTTCCATTCAAGTTGAAACAATGTGAGACTGGACCATCAATTGGCCTTGCTCCGAAGCCCCATGCAGGAAAGCGCTTATCCGTGTCATAAAACTGCAATACCTCTCCGACCTCTAGGATTGCCTGGAAAGGAAATCCAAGATGTTTACGTGGATCCAGAAGAAAATAAATTTATAAGATATTATAGACAGAAAAAAGGTTCTCACTCTTTGATATGCATTTGGCCGGCCTGAAGGATCAAGATAATGCAAGGAATCAGGGAGACGGGGATTCCCATTAGAAGCTGATACACAAGAAACACGAATAATTCCATACGGAGAACTTAATTTCATAAAACACAAATAGTTTAAACTCTAATGCTGACATTAACTACAAAAAATTAAGGTCAAGGGCATGTGATGGAGGGGCAAAAAATTGCTTATAATTGAGGGATGTTTATAAAAGTCTATACAATATGCCTTAAGTAACAAGTGCGGGAGATCAAAAGACAAATCTTCAATGAGATAGCCAGAGCTGAAAATAAGAGTCAGGACAATATTGTGTATTTATGTGCATGCATAGCTAATAAACTTACAAGTCAGCCTATCAGTTTGCCTACAATTATCAAGGATGAAGTAAGAATTCTCATGCTTTGTAACTTCAGCTAAATGTATAAACAAATACCAGTGAAATCAACAGCCACCATAAAGTTCAGTTCGAAACCCCCAGCCAAGTAATCCAGGAAAGTATATGGAACACTCTCAGAGAATTTATCCACAAACAGTTGGCTGTTTAGTATCTGCAATAAAAGCATATGTTAAGGAGGGGTTGGAAAATTTAGGATGTAATCGACCATGATTAAAATAGCTAGGACCTTGTGGTTATTATTCCCAGCCGCAGTGGGTAGAAACAAATTTTGTCCTTGCCCGATAGAATGAAGTTTTTCCAAGTCTGCTAGTGATTTCTGAACCTTTCTGATGAAACAACAAACAAGCATGAAAACTGTTTTCCTGGAAAAATAGGAAGGTAGAGAAAGGAGAAAGAGAGAGAGAGCCCATTTACCCAATTAAATCATGCTTGCCATTACTGTTGAAGTTAAAGCACTCTATTATTAAAGGACTGTCCTGCATATTAATTTAGAGAATAATCATGAGATTTTTACCAAGAAACAGATATGGAAATGTGCCGATCTGCAAAGAAAAATCCCAAGGTCCATACATAACAAAATTTCTGTGTTTAATATAGTTGCCAGTTTGGAGCGCTGAATGCCTGTACATACTTTGATTATAACAGTGAAACCCATAAAGAAACAATTCATACTTATAACTCCTGATTTTAAAGAAAAACAAGGATTGATGATAAAATGCAACGAACAGAATTTATGACAGGAAAAAACTTACATGCATTAGACATGTAACAAGGTCCTAGTGTATGCCACCAAACCCCCAATATAACCAAAACTGGCACTGCCAATGAAAACTAAATCTGAAAACTATATATATAGAGAGAGAATAATGATTTAGCGAGCAATGGTGCTCACCTTATGGTGAACGACACTACCACATGGTGCTATTTCGTTAATCCACAGCTTCAAAACTATTTACTAGGATTCATGGAATTTTAGCACTTGTCTAGATGAGATGCTCACTAAATGGTGGCACTGGTGCTCACAAGATCATTCTCTTACACACACACACATATATATATATAGATAATATTTAAATTTATTTTGAAAACTAAATTTTAAAAAAGGGCATGCCATGAATATATTACAGAATCACTAAAACATTCCTAGCTGGAGGATCTCAACCACCCCACACGCCTCTCCCCCCCCCCCCCCCCACACACCCAAAAATAAAAAATAAAAAATACAATAAAGTATAAAAAATTAAAAATTAAAAATTAAAAAAAAAAACCCTAAGGTAGAAAAACTTATAATACCTTGCTTCCAACTTGCTGAATATTCAAAAACACTGATTTCCATGTTGGTTTGGTTTCATTCTTTAAGACCTCTGTTTTACAGACAGGGATATGTGTCCCACTCTCCACAATTTTCGATATCACCAAAAAGGGATCCTGCAAAACAAGCCAGAATATGATCAAATAAAAAATATTCCCATAATCATAATATCTACTAAAGAGCATGAAAATAAAGAATCAGTAGCCATACATTTCTTGAGAAGAGATCCTTGCAGTCCAAATCTGAACACCTTAGTATCAACTCTGTGGTTGTCTTTGAGTTCATGCATTCTTCGGCATGCACAGTAAGCTTTCCACGATGTTTTGGACAGTTTGAAGGGTTAGATTCTTCGGTAATTGAAGTGATTGTTTCTTCTCTATGTACAAGATCTAAGGTCAGTGACCTGTTTTTTTGGGTGACAATCTATACATTTAGAAATAAGAATGTCAACGGGCATATATGACCCCAAAAAAAAAAAAAAAAGATCTTCAACAGTTTAGCATGTACATTCTAAACTTCCAACTACTACTTAGTGAAAGAATAGATTAACAAGAATGTTTTTCTTGTCATACCTGAGACAATGTACAAGTTGCCTCACCAAGAAATTGTTGCTCATCTAGCTTAAGCATCTGAAAAAGTTAAATCGTCTATTATTGGAATTTATCGCACTGAAAATAAATTGGAGCAGATTCTTTATACTATTTATTGTACATATTCCAGATGATGTTAGCATATGAATAAGCATAAAATAAAGATACGATAAAAAGCATTCTTTACCAATTTAGATCAAAAAAATTTTATGAAAAACCCACAGATACTGAATTATCTAGAGCAAATATGATTTTTGGAAGAAAGAATTCCACTGGGACCCCTTGGGATTCATCAAATATAAATAA
The DNA here is from genome assembly GCA_030449905.1 of Luvunga scandens. NCBI lineage: Eukaryota > Viridiplantae > Streptophyta > Magnoliopsida > Sapindales > Rutaceae > Luvunga > Luvunga scandens. The sequence goes on from JASUUG010001266.1 coordinate 833,845, forward strand.
CAGGTGCAAAAAGTTCAGAAAACCATCATTGAGACTCCCTGGCGTTAGTTACCCTAATAAATTTACCATTGATATTTATCGAACAATAACCAATAGCAGAAAATATACTGCCACAATATAAAAAGTAAAATAAGAAGATAGGGTATTTTTGGGCAGATTTCAATTTTCTATAAACTGAAACTCACAGATAGAGCTAGCATGTGTTAGAAGATTAAAAATCAGACTTTATTCAATTAAAGGCAGCAACCAAGTATAGTAGTTCCTTAAAAAGAACTAAAATTAATGAAAAACGGACATGGTAGTATAAAAAAACAAAGGTACCTTCACATTGACATTGTGAAACTGAGTGTCAACATCATATATACGAAATCTGCCATAGACGGAAATTCAGGCACATTACAGCACAACCTATCAAATGCTTGTTTTGGCAATAAAAATAGAGCTGGAAGCATAAGAACTTACACCAAAGTTTGCACAACCTCAAATTGATATGTAATTAAATGTTTCATAATCCATGTAGGATTGAGTGAATTAAGAACTACTTCAGTTCGACCTACTTCAACAAGTGCTCCATCTCTTGCTTTTGTATAAACCACCAGCATAGGATCACTCTGAATCAAGCAGAATTTTTCAAGGTAATTAGAAACAAAACATCTAATCAATTCAAAAGTATGATAACCGAATTAAATTGAGCTTCTAAGACAACATTCTCCTAGCTCTCGAGAGTAAGAATAAACAATCTCAAAATAATAAATTATCATTAATTAACAAATAAATTGCTTACTAAAAACTTGAAAATAAAAAAAAGACCTAAATTCGTCTAAAATTTATGAGGAATATAAAGCAAGAAATATCTACACAACACACCTTGGAAAGCACATCTCTATCACGCAAGTCAGTAGCCGAAAATGATAACTGCAAAGCCGTTCATTCAAAAATCAGCATAATAATGAATTTAAAAAAAAAATAAGAGCATTAGTTTTTAAAATGCTATATTATACATACATACATACATACTTACATACATACATACATACATATATATATATATATGAAGAAGAAAATTGGAAAAAGATTCGAGCATTTTAAGAAAATTGGGTAGGTGACCTCGATCTGAGAAAACAAGCCGAGGTGACCGCGAGACTTGAGGAACCAGTCAACGGCGTCGTTTGAGGAGGCGGCGGCGTTGTAAGAAAGAGCAGCCGCACCGCCGACGGCTGCCATGCCGCCGCCAGTGTCGGAGCAGCAATTCCCCATGCTGCTGGCTGCCGCTGCTGCTGTTGAGATATTTTCTTTGAAATGAAAAAATTGAAGTAGTAGCCGCTAGCAACAGTGCGTCGTTGCTGAGGCTCAGCAGCAGCGGCTGAGTTTTTAAGTTTTCTCAAATCGAAAACGAAAACAATGAAATGGAAAAAGAAAACGAACGAAACGTGAAAATTTTAGCAAACAGAGAGAGAGAGAGAGAAAGAGAGTAATAGAGTGTATCTGATATATCTATGACCATGAACTTCTCCTTGACCCCACCTTGTCTGTCACCCTCTCTAGATTAACTTTCCTTTCCTTATTTATAACTAATATTACATCCCATTTCGTAAGCCTTTTCCTTCTTTCTTTCTTTTTTTCCTTTTCTTTTTGTCCGCGTACACTTTAATTGGGGATTTGAATTTTTAATAGTTACTCCGAATCAAACTTTTCTAAAGCATCCGTGGCTAAGTTAACTACTCGAGATGGTTACCACATTCCCCGTGAAAAGAACTTTAATATCAATTTTGACGTAAGTAGTATCATTAAATTCAATCAATAACTTATTAAAAAGAATTATTATTAATTCACGATCAACTCTCAAAGATTACAAACTAAAAGGAATGAAAAATCTTGCATCTATATAATAAAATCCAAACAATATAAAGTAAATTTCGTTAAAATATCAACTACCTGCGTACACTTTAACCAAGGATTTGAATTTTTAATAGTTACTCTGCATCAAACTTTTCTAAAGCGTCCACAGCTAAGTTAGCTACTCAAGATGGTTACCTAAGTTAGCTACTCAAGATGGTTACCACATTCCTCGTGAAAAGAATTTAGGAAATTTTGTTATATAGCCACTTTCAAAAACTCATTATTAAAATTCGCCATACAACAAAATGTCTTAAAATAATAACCACACACATTTGTTATGGATTAAATTATCCCTCTTTAAAGATCATTGTGGAAATGGCCTAAATCACCTAAATTCCGACATCGTCTGGCATTGCCCATCATCGTCCGTTATCTCATAAATTTCTTTACACAGTCTCATCATCACAATCTCACCATCACATCCCCTATTATCACAGTCACTATCAAGTAAAGATTTCGCATTGTCAACGGCGTGAGGATTCGACCTAAATGTACGACTCTCTTTGACTTTTACAATAATTTTTAATTGATTGGTGCATTATTATTAATAGAAAAGCACATTATGATATATATTGGCATGAACAATTTAAAAATTTCTTAAGATTAATGTTTACAAAATATAGCACATTAGATGTTCGTTAAAATGCCTTTGAGAAATTTTTTTCAATTATCATAATAAATTTGTTAAGTTAGTTCCTAACGATACACTCTTTAATGCCAAAAGTACTTACTAGTATGAATTTTTACACTTATTTCATAAATTTTTGCATTGTTTTTTTATGTTGGCTCCCGGGCGATGGGCGGGCAATGGGTGAGCGATGAGAGCTATTGCCCGCTACATGGGCGGGTGATGGGTGCCATCGCTGACAACATTGCTCGCCCATGTTGTGGGCAACGTGGCACCCTCGCTTGCCTATATTGCGAGCGATGGCACCCATTGCCCGCCCAGGTGCAACATCGGCCACGCTTCCTTGTACTGACCCAAATAATTTTTTTATTAAATAATAATCTAATATCTATCGTATTTAACTTTTAGATATGTCTTGCAATAATATGTCGCCTTTGTTTAAAGATATCAACTGAAGATCACTTCCCAGGTGTTCTCATAAATTTTATGAAAATGAAGAGAGTGCTTAGCCTTATACAAAGAAAGTTGACTGATAAACAACAAAAGTTGTTCAACAAATCAATATTCGGGCATTTTAGTACTATAAAGGAAATTAAATTTAGTGGCATGCTCGTCCATAATTTGTTGCTTAGACAAGTAGTACAAGAAGTTGATAAATATCAAATGTGGTTTCGTGTTAGCAATGAATTGTTGCGTTTCTCGATTCAAGAATGATGCCTTATAATAGGAGTTAAATGTGGTGAATTGCAAGATTTAGAAGAGTTCAAAAAAATAGGCGATAGTTGGCGAATACGTGATGTGTATTTTGATGGCAATGATGAGTTTCAACTTCAAGAATTAGATATAATGTTTGAAGCTTTTGATTTTACTACAATCAATGACAAGGATGCATTGAAAATTGCCTTGTTCTACTTTGCGGATAAAGTTTTGCATGTGAGACCCAATGAGAGGCCAATCCATAAATTTCTTTTATATGCTGTCGTAAATTTGGAATGTTTTAACAACTTTTCTTAAGGAACATAGTCGTGGAATATTATTTATGATCAAATGAATACTTCATTGAATGGGAAGGCTAAAAAATTTAAGAAATAAGTCAGTAACAAGCATAGACATGAGACTTATAATTTTTATGGCTTTTGTTATGGAGTGCAGGTACGTAAAATATAAATACAAGTATCTATGCATAAATATAATATAGTGTTTAATGTATTTTTTTTTCCATGTAGGCTTATATTTTTAAAGTTGTTGGATGAATTCCATTAAAATATGGCACCTTAACAAAAGTGAACTGTCCTTGGATTCTTAAATGGACAGTCACAAAGAATATATATCATTCGGACTATTAGAAAAATTTAAAGCACCTGCTATAAGTGAAGGCAAAGCATGTAATTTTATGTATGCATTTGTCTACAATCGTGTAACCTTAATTTTTTTTAGTTGCTCACACAGATGGAGTGGAAGCAAGTTTTGAAAAAGACTAGTAAAGAGAACAAAGAACCATACTATCAATTCATGAGGAGATATTGTCTGACAATTCTGACTTGGGTCAATGAGGTTAGAAGATTTTACGATTTTGACTACTTGCCATGCATTTTGTTGAACTAAAAACTGTAAATTACTTTGTGCAGTTTAATTATTTATAGAAAAGGAAAAACATAATGACATCCCATTGCCATCGGATGAGCACTATCGATTACCTATAAATGGCTTTAAGTCACACGATCCGTCTAAAAGTTTCTATAAACCAGAGGACTTAGATACCATCAAGGTTAGATTTGTTTGGTGTTTTACATTCAATCTATAGTCTCAAATACCTGAGGAATTTCCTACTAAAGTTATTTTTTTTTAGTCAAGGTCGAAGAATCAATATGATTACATTGTCCATAAATTGAATAAGCTTGAGTTTGATGTTGTTGAAATCAAGTCGGAAGTGGGTAAAATCAAGATGGCAATGACTGAAGATTGGAAGGTGTTTGGAGAGGTCAAGACCGAATTACATGAGATGAAACATGCAATCATGAAATTTATTGCATCACACTAATTTCACATTTCCGCAATCATATGGTGAATTTTCATATCAACACTTACACTTGGTATGCAAGCTATACATACATCAAAACAAACTTCTTATTTAATATTTTTGCTCTACATTCCAACACTTATATGTTTATGCTCCATATTTGATAGGTGCCTATGAATTTTAGAGAATCAGATAATCCTAATATTAAACCATTTGAATATGATGTGAGTGACAAAGGAAAAACACAAATATATAATTGGGAGAGGGACCTCCATGATGAAAGTGTTTGTATACTAACAAAGCCACCAAGAGTGAGTTTGTTTGGATGTCAACTGAAGAAGTCACATTTAATTAGTCCACACACAGTTCCCCCACCTAAAAGTCAAAAAGCTCATAATGTTGAAAATCTTCTCACAACTGAAGTTATAAATGTTGATGACGCGGTACATGTTGATATAGATCTACTGAAAGAGATTGATAATCTAATATTATTTTCTGAGTTCAAGCAATAGTATCGTGGTGAAATCACTGTGAGTTAACCCCTTACATTTACGAAAGAGTTTTTTTAAATAATTTTGCATGACAATAAGAGTGGTCCACGTGGATGGCTGGGAGATAAGGTTAGCATCCCTAATCGTTATACTATCTTCATAATTCAACGTGTTGAATCTATTATTATCTAATGTTCTACTACTGATTCATAGCATATCCATGCTTACTTACACTTGCTTAGTAAGCGACAACAAACATATCTGAATGCTTTACCTCAACGTTGAACACATAGAGATAGTTGGTTTTTTGTAAGTAATCTTACTATTAGTTAACTGCTACATGATAAGATTGTCTAAAATTTGCATTTTACCATTACATTATGATTAGGTTTTCTTAGAAATATTGTGGAATGAAGGGAAATGTGATATTTCCGAAATAAAGTATGAAAGTATTAATGGCTATGAACATAGTGGAGATAACACGTTGTCTAGGCCTTGGACACGAACGTCGATATTGTATATAAACAAATTATTACTTTTTGTTTTAATTTATTTACTCAATAATAATTAGCTTGTATTTACAGTTCAATTAATGTGGTATACACGTCTACATTCCAATTAACTTCAAGAAAGAGCATTGGTTGTTGGCCTAAGTGAATCTCGATGAAAAATAGATATCACTTCTAGACTCCTCACACGGGTTTTACGAGGATGATGAATATTTTGAGAAGTTGTTGCCACTCAAAGTTCTTCTTCTCCATTGGCTAGCACACATAGGTTTTTATAAAACACACGAGAAAAAGCGAACTGATGCATGTTGGCTATGCAAGAGATGGAAAAATTTGCCGCAACAAGTATCTAGTAGTGGTGATTGTGGAGTGTTTATTCTAATGTATATGTCTTATTTAATGTTAAACCATACACCTACTTTTAGTAGTTGCCTTGCATATTTCTTTATAAAGAAGATTGCTTTAGATCTCTTTATGGGAGATATTGTTTAAAAAGACCTAATCTTTATCATGTGCCTATTTCATATCTTGAGTTTTCATGTGCTTACTTAATTTTTAACTTTGCAAATATCGAAACAAAAATGCCAACAAATCGGAATGAGTTCAAACTTTGCGGTGGCGCATCGAAGGCCCTGAAATGAATTTAGGAACCATAAAACACAGACCGGCATAATAAAAAATTGAGGAGTTGCGGCAAATTGTGCTTTCCCGCAAAAGATAACCCATGACTGCAAGCCATGTGGCCTAGGCTCAAGGTGCAAGTCGGAGTAACCGTTACTTTTTGAGTCACATTTTTACACGGTGGTAGAAAAAAATGCAAGGACTCGGGAAAGGTGGGTCAGTTTTCGAATCAGGCCCTGTAAGTATTTTTTTAATATTTTCTATCGTTAAAAATTGTGAAAATCGAAATAAATATGCAAACACGTCAGAATGAGTTCAAACTTTATAGAGGGGCATCAGGAGCCCCGAAATGAATTTAAGAACCATAAAATGTTGAATGGCACCGTAAAAAATTGAGCAGTTAGGCAAACAATGCTTTTCCGCAAAAGATAACCCACGACCGCAGGCCACGTGGCCTAGGCCCAAGGCGTGAGTCGAAGTGACCGTCGCGTTTCGATCTGCATTTTTGCATGGTGGTAGGAGAAAATGCAAGGACTCAGGAAAGGTGGGTTGGTTTTCAAATCGGGCCCCGCAAGTATTTTTTAATATTTTCTACCGTCAAAAATTATGAAAATCAAAATAAATGGAAGAGTTGTGGCAAACTGTGCTTTTAATAATGGTATGATCACAATTCCAAAATTTATACATTGATAATGGTATGCGATTACAAGTTGCACAAACAAAACAAGTAATGTTGATTCGCCGAAATAGGTTTCTTACATGTCTTGTTGTTATGGCCATGTTCCCCACATCGACAATAAATTATTGTTGTTTGAGTCACATCCTCGCCTCTGGATGGTAGTCTTCATGTTTTTCGACGACCAAGGCAAGATGGTACAACTGGTGGATTCACCTGCATCATCTAGATATTTTCTGAAATTTTCCATTCACCATCTCAACAAGGGAATAACGGGTTCTGAATATGTTGTTAACAATGCTTCTGTTGTGTAGTAATGAGAACAAAGACTTGTTGGATCAACTCAAAGGTATAAGCAAATAACAATTGCATGAGTATAAATAAATTGATCGAGTTGAAATATTTTACAACTGCAAATCTTGTCTATTACGTTAAAAAGACCTTCTTTTATACCATCTTCCTTAACCTGAAATTGATGGTCAGAGACATTGAAAACATGCATTTTACTGGCAATATCTTTTCTATGATCATTTATTTTTTGTGGCCATGTTGTAAGGTGAATTGTCATCGACTCGGCCACTTTCTTTTTATTATAAAATCATTGTTGCATTGTAAGTCTAAAGTGTTCAACTAACTAAGTAATAGGAAATTTTCTCGGTTTTTTCATTAAGGCATTCATGCTCTCTACAATATTTATGGTCATAATGTTATACCTTCAACCTTTGAAATGAGATCGAACCCAATAATTAAAACCTATGTCCTCTAAATACTTTGTTGCACTTGTATGCATACTCCACAACCCCTCCATTTACTTTTTAAACTCTATGGGATCATACATTTTCACTGCTTATAAAAAGGCAGGTCTAAAAGAATACTTCCATAGTTTCCCAGGATTTTTTAAATGTGACTTTAAATTACCTTCTAAATGATAAAAACAAATGTCGTGTCGTGCAGTCGGAAATACCTTATAAACTGCTCTCCCAATAAATGTGCAATGAACGGATATAAATGACAACTCTAGCATGTCTCTAATGCCTTCAAGCAACATCATCATAAACCATTCTCAAAAGGCATTGTTTTCTGATTTTGCAATCTCAATAGCTATATGATACATTTGGTTATTCCCATTCAAGCATGTTGCAATCAACAAGGTTCCTCGATATTTACCTTTCAAACGAGACTCGTCCACTGCAATCACTCACCTGATTGACTGCATAAAACCTTTAATACAAGATCTGAGAGCAAGAAAATAATACAATAAATTATTATCATCATCCACCATAAGTTGAATTGTTGTACAATTATTTAGCTCTTGCAAGACATGAGAATAATTGGGAAGTAAATTATATGACTATCTCGGGTCTCTTTATATTGATTTCAAAGCCTTTTCCTTACTCCGATATGTTTGCTGGTATGATAAATTAATTCCATAATCATTCTTCATATTCGAAATGATATCCTTTGGAGTGTATATTCGCTTAGCATCAACAAACTTTTGTTTGATAATTTCACTGACAACCTGACTATTTACTTAACGATGACCATTATAGAAAAGATCATTTTGACAAGTATAGACCATGTCGTATCTCTTCACTAATCACCACACACTCTTCTTGTCATTCTCCTTCGTTGCTCGAAGTCGCCATTTACATGTCTTCACAACACAACAAGCCTCTCAACGTATGCTTATAGACCTATCTACCTTAAATTCAAACTTGTCTCTAATGAAAAGCTCCATGTATAATTGTTCATTCATGCTAAATAGCTACCCAACATAAATACCACTTAAATTATAACTTCCAGCTATAAGTGTATTCGAAGCTACCCAATCTAATGGCATAACTAGAACCTCCAATTGTAACGTGGGTCAACTACAGTTGATATTTGGGACTGACTTCGACTACGTGACCTAGAGGTAATGGGCTAATTTTGACATAGATTATTATCTTTCTGAAATTGAGGCATTGTTTCCATATCATCTAATGGACGATCATAGTCTACGTCATCATAGAATGGAGAGTAGCTTTCCGTAGTTGGAAACCTTTGTTCTTCAGTATCAAGGAAAAAGCCATTACTATAGTTTGGCGTGGATCCATAGCCAAATACACACTCAAAGGCTAACGATTGAGTTAACGGCATTAAAGGGGCTTTGATTGTAACTTTAGGCAATGTAGTTACAAAAATAGGAGTCCTACCATAGTTTATTGGATTAGAGTTCATACATATAATTACATTTATTATTTCATCATCTAGTACGCCCATTGGTAAAGAAGCAATGAGTAACACAGGATTGTTTGTACCCCAAACTGCTGTCACTGTCATAGAATGTTCATCTAAACTTAACTTCAACACTTGATATACCCTAGCAATAAATTGTTCAAAAGTTGCATCATTTCGAAGTAAAAATGCTTTAACTTTTTCATTTTTGTATTCCATACGACCATCAACATAAGTTTCCCATGATTCATCATAACACATCTTAAGCACAATTGTTGATTCCATTAAACCTAAAGCAAATTAAAATAAATATAATTACATTACTAAAACAACAATTTTATTTCATTAAAAATATCATTAACAACAAAAAATTTGACATTAAAAATACAACTACATGAGGTGCCCAACATTTAGATGATGCCATCGCTCGATTAATGGAGATCATCGCTTGCCATCACATGTGAGAAGTGCGAGGCAATGGCTAGCAAACAAGAAGTGTGGGTGAAGCAATTTATCTCCCAGGCAATTATTGGTATCGCTCGCAAGAAGGGTAGGCAAAGGGTGGCATCGCCCGAGCGATGGCATCCATCACCTGCCCTTCTTGCAAGCTAAATGCGAGCAAAGAGTGGCATCGCCCAAACGATGGATGCATTCACCCGCGATAACTGAGGGCAAAGGGTGGCATTGCCTAGGCAATGGATGCCTTCGCCCCCGTGAATTGCGGGCAAAGGTTTGAATCGCCCGCACTTAGCACGTGAGAAAGGCGGGCAATGCCAACCTTCGCTCACGACTTGGGTTTTCTCTACAATCATAGAAACGCTAAATTTACTAGACTTTTCCTAATTTTTGGATTCACACAAGCAAATATCTACCCACATTGTAATAAAAATTGAGAATGATATATGTTTCTACAAATATCTAGAAAATCCATATATAAAACTTAATTAACCTTACAATCTAAATTTCAAAAAACACTAACCTTAATTCCTTCTTGAGCTTTTTTTCTTTTTTGTGTTGATTGATTTTGTCTTCAGTGGTAGTTAACAATTGGTGTTGGATGCATATACAATCGAAGTAGTTTTGTATTTAGTTATTAGAGAGAGTTTGGGAAGTGAAATGGGAGAAGTTTTGTGGAGTTGGTGTTTAGTTGTTGGCATGAAATGAAAGAGGAGCTTTTGGGAGGGGTAATTTAGTCCATAACAAATTTGTGTGGCTATTATTTTAAGACATTTTGCTCTATGGCTAATTTTAATAATGAGTTTTTGAAAGTGGCTACATAAGAAAATTTCCCCAAAGAATTTTGATATCAATTTTGATGTAAGTAGTACCATTAGATTCAATCAATAACTTATAAAAAAGAATTATTATTAATTAACCATCAAGTCTCAAATATTACAAACTAAAAGGAATGAAAAATCTTCTTCCATACAATAAAATCCAAACAATTTAAAGTAAATTTCGTTAAAATATCAACTACCTAATTATAAATTTTTGGATTATGGAGAATCTAAGAATTTTATTTTGGTATAATTATAAATTTTTGGATTATGGAGAATCTAAGAATTTTATTTTGGTATAAGCAAGTTTTGTATGTCAATAACATGTCAAAATAACTCATTACAAGTAATAATTTGATTCAAAATCAATTGAACTAAGTCAAAATAACTCATTATGAGTAATAATTTGCTTCAAAATCAATTGAACAATACTTAAAGAGTCATATTCAACAAAGAGCTAAGATAAACTAATCTGACAAACAAGTCGTAAGTCAAAGCATAAGGCCTTAGCCTCACTATAAACAACATCATCCAAGTATACTAGTATGTCAATTCCAGTCATCATCACTTTATCCTCATAATTATGCACTATAGCAACATACCCAACTAGTGATGTTCCTATATTTTGGAAAGTCTTATTTTTTTATTATTTTCTTAATAATTTTTTAATTAATAAAGATTCTTTCTTAAATTACGTATTGTAGAAAATAGTAAAGCCTGTTAGATATCTTTTTAATTAATAATCATCCTACAATTAAAAATTATTTTTTATAGAGAATCTATGTTTGGTAATCTTAATGTTAAGGAGATACAATTAATAATATTATTTAACAGTTAATTCAATCATTATTAGTCTTTTCAAGACAAAAATAAATTATTTACCTTTTCAATTTCCTAAAAAACTTTAACTATTTGACATTAAAATTTAGAATCGTTAATTTTTAGTTTTAATTTCTATTAAAAACCTTATAATCTCAAAAATCAATAGACGAAAAAATTTCTTACTCTCTTCTTTCAAAGAAAATTATTATATTCATTGGTTTATTTAAAAAAGAAAAAACTACTTTTTTTAAATACAAAGTCCATATCTATTATCTAATAATCTCATCATCTCAACTTTTTCTATGTTTTATCATTCTAAATATTCTATTTAAAAATAATGTTGTTCTTATTTATTTTGTAATGGTTTTAGTGAAAGTTAAAAAGATATCTTCTTGACTAATTTTTTTAGGTTTTGTTTTTGAAATTTTTCAAGATTTTTTTATTATTATTGAAATTCAAAAATTAAAGAAGGTATGAATTTTTTGTTATTTTATATTTATTTGACTACTAAAATTGTAAAATATAAAGAGGCCTCATAAAAAAATTCGTCTAAAGCCCCAAATACTATAAAGCTGACCTTGTACCCAACTGGCCAACTATTCCTCTACGCCTATTAGTAGCAACAGCAACGTTTAGGACAAAATTAGAAGTTAGTTAAAATAATATCTTGAATTTAGTTATTTAAAATTTGATTAACCAATTATCAAACTAGTTAAACTGTTTTTTAAAGATTGAACAAAATAATAATTCAATCTTAGTTTCTAATCATATTCCTCTTTTTTCATCAAAATTTTTCTAGATTAACAAACATAACAACAACTTATTCAACTCGATCTTAACCCTCCCATAAAATCAAGAAATTAACATTATTGTTTCAATTATTATTGACAAAAGAGATCACTATTAACATGAGTTGTTGAAAGATTAAATAACATCAATTCATATTCATTATGTACACATCTAAATTAATATACATATTTTTATTTTTTTAATTTTTTCAGCTAGTGATTTAAAATATTTATTTATTAATTAAAAATTAAATTATATTCCTAAACTTATATACACCATGCAACTTAAAAACAACCTATTGTTTACGAAGTAATTAGTTATTTATCCACTAAACTCAATGAATGGTGAAGATTAAAAATTTAAATCTAAAGGTCTATAATAACATTATTACCATTGTTGTAAAAATTCATACTATATCATCGTAAAATCTTTAAAAAAATTTTGAAAAGTTTAGTGTTAAAAAAAATTTTCAAGATCTATAATATTATTCAATGTGTTTTTTTAAGCAATAATCAACGAGTCTCCTTTTATGGAAAAGGATTTATGTCCCAAAATAAATAACTTGAAAAATTATTTAAAATGATAAATCTACTAATATTTAAAAGATGTATTTGATCTATCCACATTTGTGAGAGAAATGATTATCCCTATCTTTTAGGGCTAGTTTAGGAATGTTGTAATTTTTAAAATAATTATTATTAGTTGTGCTGTAGAAATAATCAACTATAAAGATAATCAATTAAATGTTTAGTAAATTTTATTTTTAAAAGTACTACGAGTTTTAAAAGTAATTATTGGTATTTGATAAATTTTGTTATTAAAATGTTGTGAGAAAACAAATGGATAAATGTACATAATGTAAAACGAAATTTACTTACACATATAAAACATATAGGTACAATATTTTTAATTCTGTATTATAATAATTTTAATTAAAAATAAAATTTAGACTATATTGTCCTAGAGAACTTTTGATGTAACGTAAAATATAAAGAAAAAATAGAGTAAACGAAAAGCATACGTAAATTATGATAAAAAAAATTTATTAAAATATTAATTTTATTTTCAATTTGAATAAGAATAATTTTGGGTTTAGGTAATAATTGTAAGGATATTTATATAACTATATATAAAATATTAATTCTCAAAATCAGAATATAAAAATTACTCATTTTCTACTTTTCAAAATAAACTTTAATATGAGAGGGAAAAATAAAGTCACAATACTATGATGTTGGGGCTCGAACACGTGCCCTCCAACTTTAAGTTGTGCACCCAAAATTAGTTAATCCCTCGATTCAAAAGTCGACCGATTATTTAATACATTGTGGCTATTGAGTCGCTGGTTCTAAATTCTGGTATATGCTATCCATAATGTAACTCGTCAACCTGTCTCGCCAATAATGCATGTAACATGTAAAAGCGTAAGGCTTCGTTTGTTATCATTTCCTAGTGAGCTTCCAAGTACGTCTTGATAAAGTCGGTAAAAATAGCCATACAAAACTCCAAACATGCACCGAGTGATTGACATGGAGCATGGCGTGGATCCTCTGGAAACCACTTGAAAACAAAACCGCGTTTCTGAAAACGCGTTTTAGGCAGAGGGTTTTTCAAATCAAACTCTGCGTTGATTGAGGATATATATTATAGTGTGCCATAAACCATATCTGATTCAGGTCATGTTAGTTTTTCCGCTAGCTTGACCACCGTGAATTCAACGACTGGATAGGCGACCCTTTGACTGATTTGTGAGCTGCGACCTTGTTTATTTTGACGCGTTGGGAGTAGGACGATTATGATGATCCATCAATGCGTTTATTAATTATTATTATTATTATTTTAGCAACCTAAACTCCAATTTAATTATGACACGATAGAAATTTAAAATCATTTAGTACATAAAATATCGAAATCAATAACTACCTTCAAAATATCCGTTAGTAGAGGGAGACAAGAAATTAATGTTAACTAGTTCAGTAGTTCAACTGGTAAAAATTTTTTAACAAAATATAAATATGTTATGTGGTTTAAATTTTTCTCACATAAGCAAGGAGAAATAAATTGTTATTAAACTATGTTTATTAGTTTATTTTAAAGATAAAAATGAATGGATGTTGCCTCTAATGCCAAGTGGGCAAAATAGAAGCAAACTATAAAGTAGAATACCCTTCTTAGGTTGTCAAGTGGCCAAATTTGGTCCAACCTAAGGTCCTATTTAGTATTAACTAAAAGTTACAATTGTAGTAAAAAAAATTATAATCATGGAATAAAAATTAATAATATCTAATAAATATAATTTTTAAATAATAATTTTGAATAAAATAATAAATATATTATAAATTTTTCATCATACAAGTAATATGTTAAATCAACTTAATTTTTAAATTATAAAATATTTTAATATAAAAGTATAAATGCCCTAACTCAACACTAAATTGGGCCTAATTATCATTCATGCTTAGGATGTGTTGTTTAGTTAACTTCGAAATGCTTGTTTGTCGTTCAATTCCAACCCAAAATTACACTTTTATCATTAAAAATATCAAGTGTAATCAATTTCTTAATCAACTTGATAGATTATTATGTGATACGAATCGAATTATTGCCGAGGGTTAGATTGGAATCCTAAAATAAACTATATAATAAAAAATGTGTCTCGTTTCATCGGCATTAGCTAGCAGTGGGTCCGATCGGTCACCTGAAATAAGGGAGTTGGTACAAATTTTATTTGCTTTGAACGACAAAGATCAAATAATACATAGTCAAGTATAGTTTTAAACTAAATATTTATGGCCCTACTCTTATAATTTCATACTTTTGAAACTTCTAGAAGGTTGTGCGCACGTGTCACTTGATATGTAATGTCTTTTGGAAACATTACTAATGGCATCTAATTAATTAAGCTTAAGAATTAAGTACTGGTATTCCTAGCATGTAAATGGTAGTTTCAATTTGTTTTGAGAAATTACCACTTTGGCCCTAATGTTTATGAGTGTTATCACTTACCCCTTTATTATTCTCATAAAACCTTGTTTACCTTGTTAGTGTAAAAACTTTAGTCCAAAAACCTCGTTGAACCATAAAACAACTCTTTTTCTTTTTTTTCCTATATGTTTTCCTTATGTTAACGTTTTAATTATAGGAATAAGAGTATCATGAAAATTATAGGAGGCAAGCAGTAAAATGTGATCTCTTTAGGAGTTAAGTGTCAATCACTCATTTATTTTTTCTCTTAATCATAATTTTGGATTTTTATAATATATGAGAGAATATATGTAAAATTGTATTAAGAACAAAAGTAATTCTCAAAATTAGATTTTAAAATCTAATTTTTTAAAATCTGCTATAGGATGGAATGATTTTACGAAAAGTGATTTTTAAAAAATTTTATAAGATACTAAGGTAGCATTTACTCTTTTGTCTAAAATCTGAATGGTCCGAATTTCGCTAAAATCTAAATAGGTCTAAATTACATATGTCTAAATGACATGTTTATTTTTTCTTCTTCAATGTCTGAATATAATATTTTATTTATTTTTATAAATTACAACATTTGAAATATGATTATTTAACATTTATGTCCTTGTAAGAATTATTTATACTTGTTATAAATTTTGAGAGTTAAATACATGCAAATTACAATTAAAATCAAACATATGTAGAATTAGGTAGCAATTAATCTTTAAATAAAAATATTATTACACTGCTCCGAATGCAAAATCTAATCAAACTTATTAATTAAAATTTTTAAAAGATAATGAATTAAAATTCAATGACTATTGTGCTTGAAGAATTCTAGTGCTATTGAAAAAGAGAACAAATCCAAAGAATAGAGAACATGAATTACTAAGAGAGAAAAAAAAAGTGATTAGGTTTCATAATATGGGAAATATGTATATTGAATAGGGATATTGTCAAGATATAGTATTTAATTCCTATTCATACTTTTTTTTATTCAAATAAAAGTCACGAAACTTTACTTTTTTCATTTAAATATAAATATCTGAAAATTACAGATAAATTACAAAAAAACAAATAAGTAAATTTGAAAAAAAAACACCTAAATTAACAATTTTTCAAATTTTGGACATTTAACAAGCAAGCTTTAAAATTAACTTTTAACTTTTTAAAATCACTTTTGAACCTCTCAAAAATAATTTCAAATAGGTCCTAAATCTAGGGAGAAAGTTATGAGTTGTAGAAGTTACAAGTAATAGACGCTACCCTAATAAAATTGAGGTACATAATTTGTATCTCAAGTGATGTAACATCTAATAGTCATTCAATAAATTAGTATTGCTACTTAATTACCAATTAATAGTGTTTAATAAAGTCAAATAAAAGCATGCATAATGCAATTAAATATTAGTGATAGATGCTAAATTTTGTTGAAAAATGGAATCTTTGTTTAAGGGTTCAAAAATTTCAATAACTGGAACACAGAAGTGTTGAATAACTCAACTTGAAGATAATAAAATAACGCGAAAGATTCATAAGGTTGAGTTGAACAAAGCGTTATTTTTAGGTTTATATAAAACAATAGGTTAAGGTTTATTTATTTTGAGACGAAAATATGTTTTAAGATATATTGCATCATAATTCTAATAAGCTATAATTATTAGTTATATATGAATAGAAAAAAAAAAAAGGGAAAATCTTAGTTTCTATACGCTGATGAGAATCGAAGCAATAATTATGAGTTGTAAATGATTTTGTAGTAGTTTACTTGGATTACAAGCTAATGTTGTGTCAGTATGATTAGGCATATAGTTGTTTATTTAGCAGAGCAATTCGTGGATTCTCAAAGTGGGAAGGTGATGTCTGCAAAGAAATTAAAAGCAAAGTAGGAGATTAGAACTAGTGAAAAGAAAGAAGAGGGGGGGGGGGGGATGTTAATTGACATCGTCTAAGGGGAAAAATGTTACTGTTATTGGTGGTGATATTTTGTGGGTTTTAGTAGTTTTTTTTTTTTTTTTGGTGGTAGAAGTTAAGAGTTCGATCACATGGATGATGAGAATTTTTTTAAAATTTAAATATAGCACAAATGGTTACTAAATTATTTTTTTAATTATATAGTGAGATTTAAACTTCAAACCTTTTGTTTCAATCCTAGAGATTTAATATGATATTACTTTTAAACCTTAAATCTTTTAATTAAAATTTTGAAACGAATCTTCATTTATTAATCTTGTGCAATTCAACTAAAAAAAGTTGCATGTGATGTTATCAACTCATTCCCTCTCTCCAACCATTAGATTTCGTATCCAACGATTCAAATAGAACTTGTAACATAATTGAATTAGTAAATTGACATTCTTCCTATAAACAACTATGATTTACAAACCTAAGGCGGGGCCTGCAAATGCAATCTTGAACCACTTTCAAACGGGATATGAGAACATGATTGGTTGATCCTTTTAGTAAATCCAAAATTAAAAAAAAAAAAAAAAAAGGCAAGAAAAAGGCAGTGGACATGGCAAAACTAAAAAGCAAAAGCCATGCATGTCTGCTAATAAAGATGCAAGTCTTGGGCTCCATTCGGTGACTTGCTTAGTACTGAATCCCCAAAAGCAAAGCATAATAACTAGAATTCTTACTTTATGTTACAATAATTAATTAATCTTCAATCACAAGCATCGCCCATGGCATCAGTGACTCAGTGTGGGCCACGCACATTTAGACAAACAATACAATCCTAACCCTAAAGAACCAAATCCCCTTCCTTTTTCTTATTTTCATTTCTTCCTTCGGATTTTTAACTTTTAATTTTGTTTTATATTAAGGAAAAAAAAATGTTACCTCTTTT
Source organism: Luvunga scandens (assembly GCA_030449905.1). NCBI lineage: Eukaryota > Viridiplantae > Streptophyta > Magnoliopsida > Sapindales > Rutaceae > Luvunga > Luvunga scandens. Next base: position 851,600 of record JASUUG010001266.1, read on the forward strand.
GGTTTCATGTAGAGTATAGTTGATTCATATCATTCAGGGTAGAAATTAAGTTGAAAGAACTACATTAAAAAATTCGAGAAGTAGATATGTTTTTACAGTAAAATGTTTGTTGATATTTATAATTAAGAATTTGTTAGGGTTAAACCTAGATTAATTCTATTATGAGCACAACTTAAGTTTCTATCTCTGCATTAAGATATATTTATCATTATTAATGTTTGAAGGATGTAGTTTTTTCTACCCATATTTACAAGAGAGACACTTATCGTTAGTTAATTATAGGAGGGAAATAAAGTCTCGATACTGTGCTGGGACGCGAACTTTAGGAAGCAGCTCGGTGGTTGCCATGTAGTACAGTAAATTACGAGGACGCAATTGTATATCTATGGCCTCAATGGCATGTTTAGATGAATTTAGTAGTCAACCAGCACCCAGGTCAATGAGTCAACCACTAGAAGAAATGGAAGTGGTGGGGTTACTGGGCCTAAATACCTAACAAAACGTACACAACGTAGCCCACTAACTCACTGTAGGTAATGGGTATCATAAGAGTTGGTGGGCCTTGGCTAGTAAGGTCAAGGTCAAGGTCAAAGTCCATCTCCACTGTTGTTCGGCTACATCGTTGTACATCGCATATGCCTACCCACTCGCGATGGTGAATTGTAGGCCAAGCGACCTGTAACGCTTGGACCAAATCTAGAAGATTTCTTTTTGGTTGCGCCCTTTAGTTCGTAAGTGGTGGGATTTGTCGTGGGATATGTTAAGACAAAAAACATGACTAACGAAGAAATGAAACTTTTCCAACGTAACTTACGCAAGCATGCCTAAAAATCTTGATTTTAATAATACCAACCAGGCTAGCACCTCTGTTTGCTATTTGTAGTGTAATAATAATAATAATAACAACAATAATAATAATAATAGGGTCCGACTATGGTACCTCAAGATTCCATACTCTATGATCTAAATAGTCAAAAAATTAACAAAAAAATAATTATGACCATTTAACGATACTGTAACTGTGAGTACATTACCCCTAAAATACCGTAATGAACAATTTTGATAGCCACGCCCAACTGCACGACACGACAGAAAAGGAAACCTGCTAATATGTTGACCGTGCAATGTATGAATTTCAACTAACGCGATGATCAAAATTCCGAATACAAATCTTTGCCCAATGCTGTCAACGAATTTAATGTGATACAGGATCCAGCAAGAATATTGTGTATAGATCATGAAAACACATTGAAAGCCAATACAGTTGCATTATTTTTCCTTCCAGCGGGAAAAAGAATACAGAAATTGTGAGTGATATTGTGATACAAGCAAACCTGGATTCCCAGTCAATTTGTAGCTGTTCATCAGATCATATGGGCAACTAATGTAGAGGCATGTGTAACTGTTTCTCCGATGAAAACTCGTTCTTTTAATCCAACACATCCCAATGGCACAGGATGAACCAAAATTGCTCTCTGATTTCTCTTGGATGCATGAAGTGGAGCATCAAGGCATAAACGAGAGGAATGATGTTTTGTCATACAAGAACAGAAGTTTAAATCTTGTGAAATCCAATATTCAGATCAGAAGATATGGAAATCAGAAGCGGATATGAATAATGCCAGACAGCTTTAAAGACTCGTTTTTGATGAGCTCGTATTGACTGGGATGGCTTGTTGGCACTGTACCTGATATCAAAGAGGTGGATCGCAGGGTCTGCTGAACCAGATGTTATGTATAATCCATCAGGAGACCAAGACTGGTTTATCAGAGCTGATTGGGATTCACTACTTTCTTGCTTCCAACCAAAAGCATGAATTTCTGTCTGCCTCAGTCTAATATCATATAATCGGAGCTGCCTCCCAGGAGTCCTGAACACAAGACATCACATTGTCAAAGCTTCCAGGCAGCAAAAGAAAATATAAAAACAAAAATAGGAAGAAAGCTCTTTCTAATTAAGACAACTACAGGTTTTCCCAAATCAAATGATGTTTCCCTCTCAAGGCTATAATCTCACAGTCAGAATTCATCAGATCCATATTAAATCACCAGATATTTTCTCAAACTAGCTTACAGCAACCAAAAATGACTCATAAGATGCATGACTACAGCCCTGTACAATAACAGCAACTCAGATCTCAAAATTGTAGAACTTATAATTCAAATCTTAAGGCAAAAAAGGAGCATACCTTACATCTCTTAAAACTGACTATTTTTTCTATCATTATTATTATTATTATTGTCATCATCATCATCATCATCATCATCATCATCATCATCTTTCTTTCTTTCTTAATGTGTTTATTTTCATGGTGGCTGAGAAATTTTTCAATCACTTCGTTCTGACGATAAACAACAATATCTTAATGGAATAAAGCCTACTTGTAGAATCTCCATATCAATTATGCATCCACAGTTTTATGCTTTACATCTCTAATTATAATTTCGGCATCACTCTCTTGCAGAGTACCCTATGACCTCCTACACTCAGAGAAGTGCAGGGGTTGGGGTTAAGGTGTAGTTTTTCACCCATACAATATGACAGCAACAAGTTACTACCACAGTGATTCTGTTAATGAACTTGAATACCGTAAGACTTCCTAGAAAGTAAATCGATATAGTCCATTTTCCATAATTTTATTACTCTGAAGTATTTGTAACTGTAGGAAGTAGGAACATAGCAACACATGTACAAATGGGACATAACACATCAAGCACTCTAGCATGAAACCGGTCTCATTATTGTTATAGTAAAATATGAACCATGCCAGATATTTTAAATCACATTATGAGAATGGCTCGACATGGCTCCCATATTAGAATAACATAAGATTCATATTGGCTAAAAACTTAACCATGACGTATCCAATTCATCACAATTCTCCAACACAACTGCATCACATGGGATATTCTAATAGGTCTTTCAACGTATTGCATCACTTTCTTCAGTAAAGTTTAGTAATCTCATGTACTTTTAAGCTACTTGTTTAACAAGGAAAATCAAATACTAGAAGACACAGATGAAGCAGGTGTATTAACAAATCCAATGTGACTTCAACAGTTAATAAAGAAGTATAACAACCGGGAGATAAATATAAAAAGTAAAGAAGATCCTCAATGTAGAATAGAAGTTTCTTACCCAGTTTGAACCATAAATAGATTGAAGTCACAAGGGTTTGGCAGAACACTCATGCATTTACTTTCTATTTGATGCTTGAAGTCAGCTCTTCCTGCTCCTGCATCAAACCCAATAATTCTCTTGTCTGCACCAGCAGATAACACAATCTGCTTCTGCTGCATCCCAGCAACTCCCATAACAGCCGAAGAATGCAAATTCCTGTGAAGTGCTTTTGGCTTCCACAAGTCCTGAGCATCTCTCTCACTCCAAAGTACAACAGCATGATCGCTGCCACCAGTGACAAAACAAGGATTTTCCCAGGGCAAGAAAATAATGCTGTTTATAATACCCTTAACATGAGGTTTGTCATCTAGGAAAGTTACACGAGCTCTCTGTAACACACAAACACAAAGCAATCATGTTATATCTGAAGGAGGACTTTTTACATCAGAATTGTAAGTTCGTGAAGTTATAATTAAACATGGGGGCCGCAAAATCTCGACATCTTTACAAACATATGCTATGGAAATTAACATGCAAGATTTCAGTAGCAGTAATATGTTTATTAAATACAAAATAACAGTAGCCCTTACTCCTTGTGTTTTATTCAGATTTAGGACTGATATCTGAGAATCCCCACTATCAGCGGTGTATGCAGAAAAAAGGCTGTTTCCCTGTGGATGCCAGGCTATATCTTCTGGCCATCTCCTCTGCTTTGGAGATAAACAATCAGTAGTACTAAGTAAAGAGGCACCTGACCTGCAATTTAAGATAAAACATAAGGACCAACACCACATGAGAACAAATTAGGTTTTGGTTACTTTCTGCCTCTAGGATATCAGATATTGCAAGTGAAAATAATAGCTACAGGAGAAAACAATAATTTTTTTTTTCCTAGTAGAGGGCAACACATCACAACAATTTGGAAACAAAAATACAAACTGACAGTGATACTCCAATCTTTTAGGCTACCTTAACAGAGATGCTATCCTAGCCAAAATGGCATTACTAAAAGAGGCAGACAAAGAGGGTACAAAGAAAACAATCTAGACCTGGAAGGAACTATATTCCCTCAACCACTCATAAACAAGAAGAAAATCTTTAATATTGCAACTTTCTGCAGCCAAATAAAATTCTCGCTACCCATTTTATACCAAAAAACCAATTGTTCTTATTAATCACTTCCTGGTTAAAATTACAGATGATAAAAAATAGCCCCTTAAAACTGCAGATTCTGCCTAAGTCAAGACCACTTCAGGTGGCCAACTAGATGCTGAACCAAAAGGCTTTACAATTTCATAAATGCATTTTTACAGAATGCGATTCAAATAGTTCAACGTATCACTTAACCGTTAAGATAATGAAAAAGAAATCGAATGTACCCATAAAGTTCAGCATGATTTGACTTTTCTTCTCAAGTTCTATATGTATCACCAGATTATTATGAATGAACCACTCACTTGAGACACTTTCATCAGTGCAGTTTTCATACATTGAATTCCTCTTCACATGCGTTACATTCACAGTGCATCTCCTACTAGTTTTATCATTAAACGTCTAATACTGCAAAACTGATTGTATGTATAACATGCCGTGTTCTTTCACTTCGTATGGAATACCACAGTCAAAAGCTTGTGTAAGCTACCTGGTAGAACTTCACCAGCTTAAGACAAACAGTATAACTTACCCCCTGGACTGAAGCTGCCACAAGCTGATTACTCCATCCAAAGCACTGCAAGAATTTCATATTAACTAGAAAAAATTAATCCCTATGGAATCAATCAAAAAAAATGCGGTATTTTCTCTATAATTTTTTTTTTTGGTTTGATAATGATAAAACATACGTTACTTAAGTAAAAGAAGAACCAAACAACCAAAAAAAGGTGCAAGTTAAACGTGTCTACAGCTTTTCATGTGCCTGCTTAAGATTATAGAGTTCACAAGTGAAACAAAAATTCTTGTTCATGTATCAAGCCAAAAAGCCATCTGCATTACCTGAGTCAGGAATTCAAGACAGAAGACCAAGTATGTGTGACCACTTATCTTAATCTTACAAGGACACAGGGTAAAACTAAAACAAAATCCAATATTTTTCCATTCACACAAGAAGACTAGGAAGCAAAAGATTTCAAGTTTCATTCATTCCAAAAGATCACCAACATTCAGTTAAAAGTGAAAGATAGTCTCTCGGATCAAACAGCTCCATTACCTGGTAACAAAAAGCTGTTCATTCACAGGGTTCAATGAAAGACTTCTCAATTTTCTTTTGTGCTGACTGGAGATGTGATTGCATGTATGGCAGTGGATTGTAGTAGGTGAAACACTAGTACGCACCAATGGAATCAATTCTTTATGTTCTTTCTGCTCTGAAATATTGAAAAAATTTGATGAGCCAAAATTGCAAATGATTGAAACCATGAAGGTAACTACAGGAAAAGCACGATGCAAAACCAATTGAATATATGATTCCAAGAAAACACACACACACAATGAAATTCATCAGGTCAGAATGTTACCAAACTTCCGTTTTGTCCCTCTATCTCGAACTTCAACAATTTCTGAATCCGACGAGTTTCTATGAGATTTCTCCCCTTTTACTTTTACAATACTATTAGAGTGAGCAGCAGGACTTGCTTGAGCACCTGAACCAGATGGATCTTTTGCACCAGACCATGTTGATTTTATAGGTTCAGAAATCTTGGGATTCACGGCAGGAATTAAAAGTTCTGTTCTAGATTGACATTTGTTTCTAGTGGAACCTTCATCAACACGTACAGGACTGACCGATCTGCGCTCCACCTTCACAGTCTTAGTTCCATTCGCTGGAGAACTTCTAGACGAAACCACATTATCTCGGCATCTAAGACGAGCCAATTTAGATTGTGAATCTTCCAACCTCTTCTCCGCTTCTTCAAGCTGCCAGCGTCTCACAAAGAACATAATTAGCAACTAATTGTAACTTCATCAGCAATGTTTTAGTGTAAAAATACACACAACTTTTTAATCTTCATGTTTAGTAAAAAAGTATGAAAGAACAATCAATTACAAAAAGAAACAAAATGAATCGATTTTTAAAAATGTGCAAAAGCTGAAAGAAAGAACTTCAAATGTCAAAGGAAAAGAAAAGCATCATCATCTAGTATATTCAAACTCTAAGCTTCGGATTTTTCACTTTTTGGAAAACAAATACCTAAACAAAAATAATAATACAAATGACAATAAGGAAATAAAACTGAATAAAATTGTTGTTCCAAAAATTAAAAAAAAAAATAAAAAAGCAAAGAAAGTGAAAGAACCTGAGATTTGTAATAGGAGATACGTTGACGGAGATGTTGAACTTCTTTTGTACGGTGCTCGATCAAAGCAACCAATGCCTCTTCTTGCTCGTCTTTGCTGTTACATCCCCCGTTTTCTTCTTCTTCTTGCTTCGTTTTCTTTACAATAACCTCGCTCATTTGTATCCTTTTTTTCGCTTTTGGTACTGTATTGTGCTTGTACCTACACTTTCTTTTCCTCTGTTTCTTTTGTTTTGTTTCGCGGCGATAACCACAGATAGAAGGAACTTATGTTTCTTTTCCGCACGAAATTATACATTTATACTAATAATAATAATGATTAACAATCAGCATTTACATCTACTAATTACTAGCCGCTCTGGGTCGCTTGGTCTCACAGTTCAAGAAAAATGATATTATCTGGCTAATTTTCTTTTAATTTTTTTTCGGGTATTTATTTGACTTATCATTTTTTTTTTTAATTTTTTCGGTAATAGAAGTCCGATTTTCTCAACCTTCTTATTATTATAGGAGGAGAAAAAATAGAAATAAGTAACCAAAAGAATAATTCCTATTTCCTTGAGTAACTGCTTGTTGGTGGCACACGACTACACGGTCGGTTTTAGCTGTATCTGACGATCCGCAACTCCGAGTTCTAACTAGTAACTCAAATGGCTTTGGAAATAAACTGATTCATCATTTTGAGGACCATTCTCAAAATCCAAAGAGTATTTGCCATCTGAACTAGCTCACAATCACAAACTGAACACAAAGGGATTTATGAAAAAGGGATTTATCCTTTCTTTGGTACACATGAAATCGGTAATGGCCATTTTCAATGCCTTGATACACAAGTATATATATAAAACGCGTCTACCGGGATGGGATGCCCAGATCGATGAATTTCTTAATCATACGGAGTAGTTCCTCGAATAGATTCCCAAATATGTCTCTGAGGAGATCAGAATCATTCTCAAACGTCAGGACCATATCTGCATTTATTCACCATGGCTACGTCGTTGACAAAATTTATCTCAACCTTAAGCTTAGTTGCGATCAACCATCCCTGCTTCTCTAACATCATTTCTTATGTTCATCCATTCAACTAGGACAGTTGCACAAAGATGGCCTATCATTTATCCAAGGCATTCAAACCGGACCACCCAAGTGGCACACCTTGACAAACCTGTCAGAGCAGAGTTTGGTTCCAATCTAATGAGCCAAGAATTCTGGTTCTAAGTCGTAATCATGGTATTTAAAGGGTCACATCCAAAGCTCCGATGGTCATGGTCTAGTCAGTGTATATGTATTCCATATGCTTGAAAGGGAACTACTTCAAGCAACAAGATCAACTTCATCACGTTCAGGAGGAACCACATCTAGCCTCATCATGCTTCTATATTGATCTGGAACAGGAGCGCCACCATGCACGCACAGCTCCACTACAGCGGGAGCCTTACCGTAATACCTCTTCAAGTCGTTATCCAAAGCAGGCCCATTCAGATCTCGAACATGCCAAACATAGTTGGGACCAACAAGATCATCCATCGTTGCCTCTTGCCACGCATGCATACCATCGCGAGACTGATGCTTTGATGCCTTGCACATCCTCACCTTGTGTCCCTTGGGACCAACCTGAACCTCCGGACAGTATCCACAGGTCCACACAGTGTACTTATCCATCAACTCCTTGGCTCCTGATATCATCTCAAACCACAAGTCCAATGTCCTAATACTTATCTCCCTCAAATTTGCCCCTTCTACATCATTTGATTGGTACATCCGATCACATTTTGAACTCCTCTCCATTTCATCAATCTTAGCTCCCAAATAAGAATCTGATACATTTTTCTCCATTTCATCATTTTCTACCACTGACTCAAAATCTACAATTCTTCCTTCAATAGAGTATACCGGTTTAGTTCTTCTCTTAGTAGGGTACTTTTCAATGTCTACGCCTGCTTGAATACAGAGCTCAACAATGGCAGGAATCCTCGGAACAGAATGCCTCTCATCATGCACAACTCTCGCTTTCCCAACACGATCGTGGAGATGGAAGCACTTGGGGAAGAATACAACATCACCAAGTCCTCCTTTTCTCCACACATGTGTCGCACTACGAAAGCCGCTTTTCGGGCCAGTGCAGGTTCTGATTTCATGGCCCACATGGCCAATGTGAACCTCAGAGCAGAATCTAAATAAAAAAAGAGAATTCACCCCATTAGAATTAACAGATAAATTAACCAACATGGCAACATGTGAACATCATTAAATTGTATACAAAACAGAAATATTTAAAAAAAAAAAACTATCACAAGACAGGGTACTTTCGTGAAAAGAAGCAGTCAAAAACGACGTCGAATCTTTACCTGCAGCGTTGGACGGGAATGAACTGGATAAGCTTAGACAGGCCGGAGAGGAGTGACTGACGAGCTCGGTAGAGTTGGTGGGCCACGCTGACGAGTTCAGGGACCAATAATCCGTTGCCAGGTGGATGCTCGAGAAGCTTAACAGGCTCAGCTTTTCTTGATTCTCTCTGCTCTTTGGCTCGTCGTATCAAGACCTTCATCGGTGTCGGATACGGCTTTCTCTCCGACTTGTTCCTACGGGGTTTCGGCACGTCCGAGTACAGAGGATCATCTCCGCCTCCGTTTACGTTTAGGCTTTGGGTTTCATTTGAGGAGAATAAGAAGAGGCTTTGAGTGAATCGGAAGTTGAGTTTGGTTGATTGAGAGACTTGTGACAGTATTCTTCTTTGCATTTGTTTCCCAATTTCAATGCCAGGTTTTTGAACGAGATTTCTATACCTTTTTTTCCTTTCTTCGTTGCCGGCAAGATTGAGGAAAAGGGGGCAGATGGAACATCAAATAAGTTGAAATCATCAAAAATTCAAAAGCAAATCGCTCTCCACAGCTGCAGCTACAAGTATAGTCCAAGCCCAACAATTGAGTCAACTGACCGAAGCTTGGGCTTCTACAAATACTTATATCTAGTCCATTAAGTCTCGAATTTATATTCTACAATAATAATAATGCAACAGATTAATTTTTAACCGATTTGCAACATTCAAAAATGCTCGGGGTTACTCAGATGATCGCGGATGCAATGTGCACTCAAGGCCAGCTAAACTAACCCACAACAACTTTACTTAGATGACAACGGAGGCAATGCGCATTCACCGCCAATTGAGCTTACACCAAAAATGATGTAAAGTTGCGCAAGTATTACACGATTTACCCGTCTCTCTGCAGTTGTTTTCTTCCGTTTTTTATTTAAATATATCTTATTTGCCCCTAAATATCAAATGTATACCATATTACATACATATACCTCATGATAGTGAGAAAAGTCAAAAATACCCTTAAAAGACCATAAATCTACATCATTTTTTCCTTTCGCGATTTTTTCCTCTCACCATTCCTTTCTCACAATTTCCTCTTCTCACCATTTCTTCCTCTCATGATTTCCTTCTCTCTCACCATTTCATCTCTTATCTTTAATACAAAGGTTTTTGATAAAAAATAAACCCTTCAAAAGGTGCATTGTCAAGTAGTTGTTTGATAAGGTATGTTTGAAATGCAACCATTTTGTATGCTTATAGTTTGATTTGATTTTATTACAAGTATATTTGCTAATAATTTATGAGCTTTAATAGTACATTATTCATTTTTATATTCACACACACACACTATTACATAAAATGTAAGGATTTAAGACCTCAATTTAAGTTGTGAGTGATTGAAAAATCAATCCAAGAAGAAGTCGAGTAAGAAGTAGAGGGAGATGAGTAAGTTGAATATCTAGTTGAATAGGAAGTCAAGTATGTGAAATTCTATTTAGGCTACCCAAGAGGGGGGGGTGAATTGGGTTTTAAAAACTAAGCCAATAAAAATGCACAATATTAAAACTAACGTCTTAATTAAAATCAAAAGTAATAAATTCAACAAGTCAAATTAAAAAGGATAAGGAAGAGTAGAAAAAGTCCATTAATTTTCAAAATAAGCCTCCAAGGCTTCAAACACTTACACTTGATAGGTGTTGAACCTGGGTTCAACAATAAAAGATTCAAGTAAGTTTTTAAACACTTACATACTCAATGATAGAGATTTAATAACAAATAATCTCTCACACACTCCAAATGATTACAATTGAAATTTTAATTGTGAGGGAATGAAATGAAACACAATTGAAGCTCAAAGAAGATTTCAAGAATAAAATCAAATGTTGGATCATTTAATATCTGATTGAGCCTTTTTAAATTAAGTTTCTCGAGAATAAGCTTTGTCTGCGTTTTTGAATTTTGTTATCCTTTGACTTCAAAAAAAGGTTAACTTTATCGGATCACCGCTTTTTTCCGAACCCGCAAAAAAATCCCGGCTCCGCTTTTGATAAACGGTTCAAGAGTAGAGAACTTCTACTCACCGGAAGTTATCGGTTAGCCGTTTTAAATAAACGGTTCAAGGCTAAAACATTTTTAAATTAGGTTTTAATTAAAGTTCACCGTTAATTTCCAGAAGCTTTGACACAAAACTTTGCTAACCGTTTGGGCTAATCGGTTCAAGGCTAAAACATTTTTTACTCACTGGAATTGTTCGGTTAGCCGTTTTAATTAACGGTTCACCGTTATTTTCCAGAACATGTGAAATGTTCATCACTGTAAATTATCGGTTCAAGTAGTTGTTAAGATTTCATCATTTTTGAATTTAAAACAAGTGTATTGCTTTTAGAAAATTCTTTTTAATAACCCCAACACTTTAATCATGAACATATTATTTTTGTTATCATCAAAATCATTATTATAAGATTAACAGTATGTATATTAAACAAGTCAAGTAAAAGTCCATTAATTTTCAAAATAAGTTAAGTAAAAGTCAAGTAAGTTTTTTAAACATATACTAAATTACATAACTCTTACTCGACTTGTTCAAAAAACTTGCTCGAATAAAATGTAGGCATTTAATATCTCAAATTAAGTTATAAGTGATTGAAAAAACAGTTCAAGACGAAGACAGGTACAAAATTAGGTAAGTCGAGTATTTAATTGAGTAGGAAGTTGAGTAAATATATTGAATAAGTCGAGTAAAAGTCCAATAATTTTTAAAACAAGTCAAATAAAAGTTGAGTAAGTTTTTTGAACATGTACTAACTTACATAACTCTTACTCAACTTATTCAAAAAATTGATTCGACTTTTATTCGACTTATTTAATAGATTTACTTGTAAATGCAGTCAGTATGGTGGTCATGGACACAATCAACTCAAATGAATGATGCCAATGTTGTTACATGAGAAATAACGCCTTGTTTCAAATTTATATACAATGCAAGTGACTCAATTGTTTGTATTCATTTCTGTTTTGCTATTAATTTATCCTTTATTTATTTCTTTAATGTTATTTAAACATATATTAAATTAATATTATCTATCCATACAAGTTTGATGGGGAATAATAGATGATATGTCGTCTTTAAGGGTTGGCATTGTGGAGTTTTAGGGTATGGCTATCCTAAGTCATTATATAAGGATTTCTGTACTGAAATTGCAAAAGGATGAATTTGTTAGTTGTTATGAGATGACACTGTATTTAATGTTTGTTGGATAATTTATGGTTGTTGCAGATACTTTTTAATGGTTATTATATATCTTGGTAGATGACTACATACTGATACAATCAAAGTTAAGCATACTCGACTTTTCACCTAACTTAATCAAAGAAAAAAAAAATATTTTAATTTAGGTCTAGTATTCTCAATTTTAATTACTCGACTTCCATGCAAAAGTCGAGAACTTTTGTTGAATGAATACTCAAACAAAGTTGCATTGAAGTCAAGTATCCTGAACTCCTTATAGACTTACGTGAAAAAGTCGAGAACTTTTACTGAATGAATACTCAAGCAAAGTTGCATTGAAGTCAAGTATCTTGAACTCCTTATAGACTTACGTGAAAAAGTCGAGAAATTTTGTTGAATGAATACTCGAGCAAGGTTACATTAAAGTTGAATATTATCGACTATTTACTCAATTTCAATGAAAAAAGTCAAGTATTTTCAACTGGTTATCCGACTTCAGGAGAATTTTTGCTTGATATTGGATATGATTCAATTTAAATCGAGTATCCTTAACTATTTACTCAACTTCGATAAAAGAAGTCGAGTATTATCGGTCATTTACCCGACTTTAATGAGAAGAGAATTTTTGTTGAACATTGGACATGATTCAATTGAAGTTGAGTGTTCTCAAATATTTACCAGACTTCGATGAAAGGTGAATTTTTACTGATCATTGGCAGTAATTCAATTAAAATCGAGTATTGTCAACTATTTACACGACTTTGATCACTTCAATTTTAGAATGGTTTTTGTATAAGATATTTTTGTACTTCCCCTATTTTTTTGGTATATGCATGTAAAATTAAAGAGTGCAACAATTTGACGTATCTTTCGGGTATTTTGGGAGGAATGGGGTATATCCCACTCAATTACCCCTTATTCTTCTGCCGAAAATGCAAGAAAGTTAAAATGAATCGTCAGTGCAAACTAGCCTCCTGGCTAGCTTACATGAACTCTTTGCTGGGGCCTACCCAGAGAGGTCTTGTGTGCTTGGACACATAAAAGGAAAGAAAATGGGAGAAAGTAAAAAGTTCTAAACAAACATCGGACATAATAGACCAGCACTTCAAAATTTTCTAACGACCAGAATAATAATTAAATCAGAAAATGAGCTTTGTCACTCACTCCCTCCCTCCCTCCCTCCTTGAGCAATCACAACCGCCTGCATAGAACAGAAGCAGAATCCACAAGCACATCCAAAATCTCAAGGGAAAATTGGAATTACAATAGAGATAATGGGATACAAAATTGAGAACAAAAACAAAGAAGATCCCTAGAGTCATTCAAAAAGCTCAGGAACTTCTGTACACCATAACTCTGTTTAGTCACGACTATCCAAAACTTTTAACCTCTCTCTATTAAGCCATGCTCTATACTTAGAGTGGGTGATGATACAAAAACTGTTCAAAGAAACAGCAAAGAAAATCAGCAAATAGCCCACTGAATTTTGGTTTTGAATTTTGATTCCCAAAAACTTTGTGAAAATTGCTCCCTCTATAGCTGAAAAATGTGTCAGGCCACCCCGATATATAGAATAGGGATGGGTTTAGCTTTTGTACTCTGATACAAGGTTTTACGGTTAGTGCCTTGGACCTTGGTTAAACCTGATTACTCAAATCAGAACCCTTTGAAGAACCTGAAGAGTCTGATCCATTGGGAGATTCCTCTCCGTTTCCAGATACTGAAGTGAATCCTTGGCGCTGGCTTTCATCGCTGCCATTGATTCGAGGTTTGCCCAATCTTGATCGAATATTTGTACCCATGGGAAACGGCTCCTACAAAGGAATTAAGGATGGGTTAGTTTTGGTCCTTCACAAATACTGCAGAAGTGCCTGAAGTTGACAGTTAATCATTTCCAAAAATTTTCTAACCAACACATTTTACCTAACCGAGACTAGGACACTAGACCTAAACTTCAGTTGACTAATGATATCTTAGAAAATTCCAAAATCCACCAGTCTGAGATTAGAATTACTTCTAGCAGCTCAGTTTGAACCACACTCAATTCTTGATATAAATCTAAATAATGAGTTGAATATACCCAGATATCCTACCGGATCACCAGCATTGGGGCCATCAGTATGGAAGAGAATAGGACGGCAACGTTTATCCTCATTCATCAAGCTTGAATTCTGAAAATGGGCAATAAGAGCAGCTTTTCCCTGAATTCGAGCATATGCAAGAGATGCCACCTTCTCACTGTTGAACTTTTCCCACTTTTTCCCATTGAATGCCTGCAAAGAAGATTGGTATCTTTTCCCATTAGTTTCTAGTACAATATGCCAAACATTTCTTAACAAGAAAACCAATTCCAAAAGAAAGTACTAAATTCCTTCGAAGCACATATCCCAGCTCATCCATCTAACCTGATGGAAAGGAATAATCTGGCGGGGATCAATCATGTTGATGAATGCATAGCCCACATTACATTTGTTCTGTTGATAATTAAAGAATTAATAAAACGTACATATAAAAATGTATGAGTATTTCATGCATATATCAAGAGTGAGATTCTCTTCCATCAAAAAGACGAGGGAAAATGAAGTAGATCCGTCAGGGTATTAAAAATGGAAAACACCAAACAAACTTGCCTTGAAGTCAATTGGCAAATAAATAAAATCATATGTTCCCCGACAATGCTCATCAATTGCAGCCAGAAGCATCTTTGAAGTATACCTATTAAAATCACCATATCAAACCAAAAACATGAGGGGTAATAAAGAAGGAAAAACACATCAAATTAATTTGAAAATAGGAAATTAGTAATTCCAGTATAATTAATACAAAAGCATGCACCAACTTCCACTATTTAGCAACTAAACTTGATTACAAAAATTATCAAATGAAAAATTATCATTACTGTAAAATTTCTATAATAAATTATCTAAGACCATATCGTACTACACTAACCAAATTGGAATAGAAAATTTTAAGTATTGAAGGATACTGAAGCTAATGCATCACTAGAATGCCTGGCACTGATTACCATGGTGACGACAGATATATCAATAAAATTGAAAATCACAGTTCACTACTAAATAGTTTAACGGACAAGGAAATGCTGCATACTGACATCCTTCACACAAATAAATTGAATGACGGGAGAAAGCAATTAGAAATAAAATGCTTGAAACAGCTAGAAGGATAGTTCAAATACTTATTGGGAATATTCTTTATCATCAGTGTAGTTCGACTGTCGTCGGCCCGCAAAATGCGATCAATATCAAGTTCGTACTGTTTCTTATCAGCATGATTTGAATTAGATTCATTTCTACGGTACGACAGGTTTCTCATGCGTTCATTAGAAGAATCAAAAGAAGTTTGTATTGACATCATCGGATTCCTTCCAGGAAAAAGGTGGCACATCTGCTGAGGAGAGCGCATTCCAACATTTTTAGTCATGTCCATGCAATTTCCACCAACATGAGAAAAGATGTTCTGGGAAGCAATGTCCACATGATGTGATGGAGAACGACCCAGGAAACCCCCACTCCCAAGAGAACCCAAGTGGAAATTAGACGTTTCTGGAGACTCCCCTGCATAGGCGTGCTGCCTGTCCCAAAGAGAAGGATTAACTGCTGGTGCTGATCCAATGTGGTGGTGAGCAGGCGATGTTGCGTTCAGCATCAGAGGAGGCACTCTAGGAAATCCAGGCATGTGAGCAACATGATTAGCATGCAGACCATTGAGAAATGATGGGGAATTTGGCCAAACCATGGGACTCGAAGGATGCTGCTGATGTGAATTGGAGTTATTCCAAACATAAGGATTTCCATGAAGGGAATAGCTTCCATTTCTAGGAGATCCAAAAACTGTATGGAAAGGATTGTATCAACAAACAATTCACCAAACTGATAAATAAAAATCAGGATGAGGAAATCACTAATCTGATGTGTAAAAGAAAAACGTAAAATAATCTAAAATTAGAATCCATGACACATTTTATGGGCTGAGTTCAATACTAGGTAAATTACTGCCGATCTATTTATCTTCAAAATCCCTGAACTGGCTAGACCCAGAAAACCAATGGAGTATATAAGAAAGTAAATATACGAATGGAACCATTCCTTTCCATCCGAACCAGTATAATTTTACATAGCAAGCAATGAATATGCTAATCTATTTAATCTAGGGTGTGCTGGTGAAAGCACAGGAAGAAAATGGAGCTCAGCAGCAGGCACCAGAGAGAAAACACCAATGGGCAAACAAATCAGTTATTGCCCCAAGGTCCTGTTAGCCACATTGTAATGTACATCTGAAACATGGGCAGTTGGGCAAAAGCAAAGTGCAAAACTAGCATAATGTTAGAGGAACATCCGGAAGTCTTAAAAAATCAGTTCAGAGTAAGTTTGTAATTGTTGATTTGTTGTACTTAATTTTGGAAGCACAACTGCTGGTGTTTGGTAAATACCCACTTTCACTTGGCAGCCAATGTTTACCACCACCCACCCATATGTGGTTGAAGTTGTATGTTTTATCCCTCTCACTAATAAAGAAAGCAATAAGTTAGAAGATTCTTTTCAATACAATTAACTTCAAACAAGTGGCAAGCCACAAAATTTTAAAATAAGACTAATGAATTCCTTACAACCATCTACATCAAGCAAAACCTTGCTTTCGTGTTAGCCTCTTACTTTAGTATGTAAAAATCCAATTGCTATCTTCTTGATAATGTTATATTTACCACCCACTTCTGGCAGAGATGCAAGAAAATATTTGAAATCAACCATGGAACATCAGAATCAACAGAACTTACCCCCTCCAGTAGGTTCCATCAGGTGCCCATTTGAACTAACTCCACGAATGTGTCTATTGTCAAGTCCATCCTTAATTTTGGTACCAACATTGCTGGCTATGTCTGCAATAGTGCTAGGGGAGTTGTATGGAAGACCATTGGCCAGACTATCATGATATTCAGGGAAGGAATGAGGATGGAAACTTGGATGTTGGTTGCCAAACTTCATTTCATCCAAAGAGAGGTTGGGCTCATGAAGGCCAAATTGCCTGCCAATAGATCCCACTCTTGCCGGAGAAGGCAAGCCATTCGGCACACTAGAACTTTGATGAGATTCAGTAAATGCAATAGCAGGCGACCGGGGAGCAGAATGTAAAACCTGGATTGATCCATTATCTATGCAGGTGGATGTGATTACTCCAGAAGAAACTGCAGCTGCGGAAATTATTTTTGTGAGACAAAAAAGGAAAAAGCTGTGAGAAGACGAATTCACCTAGACAAAGGAATTATAAAATGGCCTAAACATACCCATTTGTCCAGATGATAAATCATCAAGAGGAATTTGGCCAAGATTTGGATCATCTTGCTCCTGCTCCGATTGCACCATGACTCTGCAAAAGTAATGTTCATGAAATCTACCGTTTAACATAGGCCAAACAGAATAAGAAATTTACAAAAAACAGTCGACACATAGGGAAACATGTAAGTTCACTAATCAATTAAAATAAAAAATCAAGGTAAGACATAAAAGCCACAGGCCACTACACAATATAGAATTAAGTCTTCATCACTAATATGTTGAGGTCATACATTAAGGGAAACACATAAAGTTTCCTAATATATCCAACTTATGATCGAAATAAGAAAAGAAGTGCATGAAATAAATGGAAACCGTACCGTCTTGCGCCCCCTGGACGGCTTGCTTCAAGCTTGATCTGCTTGCCAGCAATGTCACTCCTGTTCAATGTGCGGAGAGCAGCTTCAGCAGCCCTAATATCATAAAACTCTATGAACTTGTGATTATGCTTGTGTGGAGTATCACGGATCTGCAAATCAAATTCACAACCGTGAAACCTGATTGTATCAACCTCAATATAACTGAAGCAAGAACTAATCACTCAAAGCCTTACTTCTCTAATTTCTCCATAAATACCAAAAATTTGGTGAAGCTCTTCAGTTGAAACAGAAGAATCAAGATTGAAAACCACCAAGGTTCCTTGGTTTGCATCTTTTTCTGATGGATTATCCTGAAATTATGAAGCAAACAAGAAATTGGGGGGGGGGAACCAACATCAACAACTGTAAGGAAATAATGACTAGGAAGAATGTTAAGAATGAAAGACATCACCACACCTTTGGAATTGAATAGTGTATGTCAAGTTTCCTACGTCGCAATGGCTTATTTTGAAGCGCCTTCATTGCATTACGGGCAGCTCTTATATCATAATAAGAAATCATCACAAACCCACGATGCTTGCAGGCTGTATAGATTGTTCGGATATCTCCAAATTGCTGATAGATGAGAAGACAAGCACATGTTAAACTTGAAATAACTTTAAGTAATTCTGTAATAAGACCACAGTAAATGCAAAGTAGAGCTACACACCTCAAAAAGAGCCTTCAATTCAGAATCTTCAACATTGCTATTGATGTTTCTGACAAAAAGTGTTCTAGAAGGGTGCTCACCATAAGG
Source organism: Luvunga scandens (assembly GCA_030449905.1). Classification (NCBI taxonomy): domain Eukaryota; kingdom Viridiplantae; phylum Streptophyta; class Magnoliopsida; order Sapindales; family Rutaceae; genus Luvunga; species Luvunga scandens. The sequence goes on from JASUUG010001266.1 coordinate 870,030, forward strand.
ATGTTCGCCAACAACTGAACCAGCAGAAACCCCTTGATTTGAAAGTCCAACAAACTCAGAATTTTTTTGCACTGTAAATACACGATCATCCCCTTCTAATTCCATGCCTCCACCACTGCTAAAAAGGTCAAAGTCTTCCAAGTCATCCCCAGCATTGGCTTGAAAATTATGTCCCATATCATCAGTCACTCCCGAAAACAGATCATCTTCATCAGGAAGGAGATTTCCAATGGTCTGTGCCTCAACTTCTTTCAAAGATTCAAAAGGTTCTTCTGGGCCATGATGAGAAGCGACTGCATTGAGTGGCTGACGAGATAGAATTTCATTCCCTGACAACTTCACTGTACATTAATGGAGAAGGGGAAAGAAATTATCAGTTCTCTGACAATTACTTAAGGGACTTGGAAAGTTAGAAGTAGTTAGAACTTAGAAGTAAACTATGATGAACATACAGTAGTATTAAATTAAGATTTTAGACAATTTTGGTCCCATTTAATTGGAGTGCCACAATATTCCCATGTGATATTCTTAATGCATAAAGTCAACTAAGGTGTCAAATGTTAGCCATTAGCTTACATATGGAAATATATAAAGGCATATTTATAGACATAAACAGAAGCACTTACTCTTCCAAGTAAATATATCAGACAAAGAGCTTGAGAACAGACTGCTTTCAGACTGGATCCCATTAATACCACTCCTGTTTCCACTCAAACTATTAATTCCTGGTTGCACAGGCAAATTTGACCATGATTTTGCATGGTGATTCACTGAATTACATGAATTCTCAGACAAATTGGCAGCTCCTTCTCCAACAATCCCTAGCCTTTTCATTTTGTCTCTTGCTAATGTTGACTGTCGCAGTTCTAACCAATCAACTGATGGAATGCCAACTGGTGAAAATTTTTCCATTGGTGATGATGCAACAAACTTGCCACCAAGCATTGGTACCGTTCCATCTGAGCCTAATGAAGAACAACATTTACATAAGAATAAGTTGGAGATACTCTCTACAGTCATTTGTGATTGTTTAAGAAGAATCTGTAGATAAAAAAAGAAGTCAAGTCACAGGATAAGAATCAATACTACACTCAACTTTTGTACAGAACAAACTTAAAAAAAACTTAATTGAATGAAAAAATATATAAATCAATTTAGACGCAATTAAAATGGACTAGAATGATGAACCAGAGTGGTGAAAATATTGACTAGCATAACAACCATTCCAGAACAGAAAACAGATAAGACTAATAAATATAAGAACGTGTAAAAACAGATCCATATTAGCAAAAATCCATAAACTAGAACAGCTTAGAAAAAGCAAGTTCATCTTGACAAGTTTAGATACCCAGCTCATCATCCATATCATCTGCAACCCTGCTGAAGTGCAAACGTATCCATGCACGCCTTTCATGATGGGTGTGCATCAATTGTGCCCATTACAACAAAACCAAAAAAAAAAATGTAGATTTGCTTAAATGTCCAATATTGGTAATCAAAAAACAGAAAGTCCAAATTTTTCCCATAAATGGAAAAGAAATCTGATGTGAAAATCCATATGCCATATGCTTTGTTGACCAAATGAATGCAGGAATCTTCTACATACCGACAAGTAAAAAGAGTTGAAACCAGACAGTGGTGGAGGAAACATAAAAACCATTCACTCAATCATAAATGACTGGTCATTGTAATAGTCTAGCACATCCATGGTTAATGAATATCTAACACTCAGTTTAACTAAGTTTAACTAAGTCCAGCTATGTGATTCTCCGTGATGTGTGGAGATTGCTTTAGACGGTATCTTGTGTATAAATGCTTATTACCGAATCATCTACATAACGACAAGCAAGAACAGCTGGAACCAGCTAATCATGGATTTAACATATAAACCACTCACTCAATCATAATGACTAATCACGGCAATGATCAAAGAACATCCATGGTAAATGAATTATGGAATCTAGGTCCATCCTTCCAAAAAAAGTCAGAGCCGACAAAAAGTTAACTACTAAAATGCATTTCATCAGAACTAAAGGAATATATATAACTAATTCAGTAAATTCACCAATTAACTAATGCTCACCTTGTTGATCAGACATGGTATTCGGCTTCCAAAAACCAATTTGTCTCTGCCCAAAAAAAAACTGATGACAAGTTAAATTCAAATGAAAAGCACATATGGTGGACAAAAAATATATCCACAGAGAGAAATTCAAATTGCTGAGATACAAACTCAATAGAAATTGATAATTAGAAAATCTGGAGTGGATGCGTTAAGCAGTTACCTCAGCTGGAAAATGAATTTCTTCAGAAAAGTGGGTTGGGGCAGATCCACTCCTGTGATCCATTATCTCAAAAGGCATGGCGCAGCAGTTTAGATGACAGATAGAAAACCAAAAACAGAGACAAAAGCTCAAACTTTATCACTAGCTAGTCTGCTACTTCATGATCTTTTTTTCCTGAAAAATATTCAAATTCCATTTAATTCAGATATGATAATTTTTTACCACTTAAAATTTTCATATCAGACTATCCAATTAAAAAAGAAAAAAAATTACTCCTTTTAAAAAAATATTCCGAGAAAAATATTCACTTTGTATATGACTTTCTAAGAAATTAAAAATTTAACATTAAAAAAATTAAACGGAGAATTTTCTTCGTTTTCCTTAAAATTTGAGAGATAATGAACTGATAACGATAATACCATAAAAATGAAATCCACTGGCTTACCTACCAACTACCAAACCTAAATGCCTTGTTTGGCTCGTGAGAAAATGAAAAATGGAAAAAAGAATATTATTAAAAAATTGCCTCAAAACATTTTTTCTCCCAAAAAAAAATAATAATTAAACCTAATACAACACCTTCAGAGCTTAGTTGAGCTAAACCACAACAAAATCAAACTTAACATTCAAGATTCCATCAAAATTGAGCATTTCCACTAACATTCAAGATTGCATCAAAATTGAGCATTTCCACCGCAAAATTCACAAAAACGACAAAAAGATCGCGTTTTAAAGAAAAAAAATATGAGGAAAAAAACAAAATTTTCTTCGTTCACCTCATGCTTGATCTCCCAAAGGGAAAAAAATTCAAAATCAAAACTAACCACAAGTTTGACCTTAAAATTATGTAAGCCAAACAGAACAGAAATCCCACCTCTCAACAGAAACAAAAACAAAAAAGAACTCACCAGACTGTCATCGAATTTCGCTTTCTCCCTCAAGCTTGAAACTTCGCCGTACACAGAGAGAGAGAGAGAGAGAGAGAGAGAGAGAAAGCGAAAGGCAGAGCAATTAAACAATTGTTTAAAGATAGAGAGAGAGAGAGAGAGAGAGAGAGAATGAAAAAGGTTTTTTAAAGAGGAGAGATGAAGAAGGGAAGAAGGGATCTCATCTCAGCATCTCTCTTCTTCTCTTTTCCCCCTGCATTACGAAGCTTTATTATTATTATTACTCACCACACAAGAGAGAGAATATTTTTTCTCACTTTTTGTTTTTTTCTACACATCTAATTAATTAATTAATTAATTAACTAATAATAATAATAATAATAATTACTTCGCCAGAAAAGTAATTATTCGATCTCTCTCTTGAATGGGAACCATTTTTTTCCAAAACCGGAGATTCAAATGTTTATTCTCAGAAAGGACTGAAATTCCGGCCAGGAACCGGCGAGATTTCGCTCGCCGGTCTCAGTTGTTGTATAAGGTGATTGATTGGAAACGTGAGGAACTTCAGAGAGAGGGAGCGAGAGAGAGAAAGAGACAGATTTTTGGTTTTATGAATATGCTTTATTTTATATATAAGAAGAAGAAAACAAAAATAAACTGAACATTTTTTTTTTAATTTGATGGGGGCTTGAAATGAAGACAAAACAGAAAAGAAATAGGCGGGGGTTGTGAATTGTATTGTGCTGTGTTGTGTTTGTGTGTGCGGGTGTTTTTATTTGTGTGTGTGTGTGTGTGTGGATAAAACGGAACTACAAACCAGCGTATCAGACCCGTTTCCTTGGAACACGAGATTTTGGCTTTCGATTCGGGTCCTTTTATTCTTATACTAATGTAACGGCGTTACGGCTTTTGAAGTTGCTGTTACTTACAAGGCTTCGTTGGCTTAGCTTAGGTGGCTTGGCTCATGGCTCATGGCTCGAGCTAGATTGGATTAGATTATGAACTAGTGAATTAATATGGGTTTTGATACGGTGGGCACGCGAGCAATTGTTCGTGTGTTCGGCTCTCTTTCGAAAAAAAAAATGTAGGGTTTACTCTACAGTTCTTTTTATGAGAATTGAACACATGGACTGCCGCTCACCATAAGATGAGCAACATTATCTACAAAATTAAGTCTTGTATTAATGACATTTATCTAATGAGAAATTTTATTTTTTTTTATTAAGTTTTAGTGTGTTATTTATAAGGTTATAAGTTATTTATGAGAGAAAAGAAAATGGGGTGATGTTGATGAGGTGTGAAAATTTATCTAATTTCCAATTATTAAATAAGGTGCATTTTTGTTTAAGGAAAAGGATTAAGGAGCATTCCATAATAAGAATTATGTTTGTAATTAACGGTATCTAAACTTTTTTTTTTGTTTTTTCTTTTGTAAAGATAATGAAGGGAAATTTATCTACGATCATTATTTATTTTGAAAACATATTTGACCAAAGCCGTTTGAACTTTGAAAAGACTTAAGTTCAAGCACAAGCGCCACTTCCCCCAACCCATAAATTTAAGTGTTGCTACCTTAATCAAGACCTTAAACCTCGTAAGTTGTTAATAGATTTTATTATTTATTATTAATTTTATAATACTTACCAATAACTAACCCATTAGTTAAAATATATATATATTTCTTATTATTATAATAAGCACCCAGACTACATTTCGTAAAACCAATTATAAATGCAAAATGTGACAATAGAAATAAATTTAAACACTTTTGTCAAAAGAAATATCCTTAATTTTAAAAATGAGCACAAGTCGGAGGATGAAGTATGAAAGTAAAATGTTTTTAAGCTCAAAAAAAGAAAAAAAAAAAACAAAACAAATTTGGGGAGTTTGGTATTGGTAGTTACGAACTAATGAAATTTTGGGAAATTTTTCAAGTGGAGATGAATTGTAAAGCGCCCCCCAATGGTCTGATTTCTACAAGAACATTCAATATGAGTGTCGTGTACGATATGTTTTGAACATTTGTATACATAAAAAAGAAAAAAAAAATTGTAAATATAAGCTGTCATTATTTATTATTATGGGATAAGCTAGCAAGATCCTCTCCCTTGTTTACTCCAAGAATATTATTACAGTTCATTTTTATTGTAATAAAAAATTGTTTCATTGTTGTTCACATAAAGTGCGTAACAAGCAGCATTTATAACAATTTATTCTTGACTTCATCTGAATTGTCAACAAGGGCATGGCGCTGTAAAGCTTCAATTTTCGTTGTATTGTTCTCGTTGGCACCAAATTAAAAAAGCTATTAACACGATCATGGTTTGGTTAAGAGTATCAAGTAAATAAACAAACGATGCATTTTCTTGCCCTTTTTCTATCTATTGCGTAAATGCCAACACGTGTAACTTAATTTTGAAAATTTGCTAATCATAATGGTGTTTAAGATGGAACATATTTTAAAGTACTATATTTAAGAAATGCATTATTTCTGTTCGGTTCATTTTCATGAACAACGATATGAATGATATATCATCTACTACATCTTTTTTTTTTCTAATATTCTAATTGTATAAGAATATGACAATTTTCATTAATGCTTAACAAAGTAATTCATGTATAGATTTAAAAGACAATCTAGATTATATCACAACCGAATACAAGAATAGGAGTATATAGTGATTATGTGTTGCTCTCATGCACTAAATAAATAAATTTCATTATGTTAATATCTAATAATGCTTATTTATAAATCAGGTTCATCAAGAATAATTGCCATTTTATTTTCTCTATATGGGGAAATATAAAATACAACAACAATATTCTTATTATAGATAATTCTACTGTTAGTACACTATCACTACGAGATAAAAAATATTTCACAAAGGATTGAAAAAAAAATCACCACAAGATATTTTTCTTTTTTTTTTTTGGGTTATCGATATTGTACCAATAGTTGAACATGCATCATTATTCATTATCCTGTAAAGAATTATACGACGATAATAATGAACTACGACGCAGCAAGAAAATTGTTACTTTTTAAATGAAAGAATATTCAACTATTACTAAATTCGCCTTACTATTATAATATTATTCACCTATCATTTTTTAAATTATTTAATAAATATTAAGTTCATAAACTATGTAACTAAACCAACCTTCATATTACATATTAAATATGTATTTTAAATAGTGTTCGAAATAAATAAGAATTGTCTGTCTTGTTAAAAATAATAATAGCAATAGAATTAGAGACTTTTGTAAATTACAATTTCCTCTTCCACACGAAATCTAACGGCCACCTAACAAAGGGTTAACAAGTAGAATAAATTGAATAGGAAAGCCGTGAAGCCGAACTGTAGTGGGGGGACCAAATAACCGTGCACCAGAATTTTGAATGCTGGGGCTGGCCGCTGCGTAAAGGATCAGGAGAGCATTTATCCGAGATACCGCTGTTCAAATCAACCATCCACGTGTCGCCCTTTTATTTGTTATAAGTTATCAAAGCTGCTGAGTAACTTGGAGTCATAATTCTGCAACTTCTCTTTTTAAAGGAGAATTAAAAAAAAAAGGTCAAAATAACTTTTACTTTTTTTTATATATATATTTTTTTAAACTTCTCTTGACAGAGAATGCTTTTATTTTCCCTGATACATTTTCTTTGGGATTTGTGAAATTATTGGCCAATCAGAAGTGGTCTCCCCGCTCGTGATTTTTTATTTTACACTCACTGGAGCCGGACCCTTACATATTATGATAATGATATCACCAAGAGACAAAGAAGCCTCGTTTAGTCGTTTTGTAATCTTGGCTTAGCTAATCAAATGTGGAAGATTTATCCGCTTTAAAATTGTGTTATTATTATTAGAAACTCTAATTTTTCTTGTTCACGTAAATTCATCCTATTTTACAATAAATTTAAAAAAGTTAGGAGTGAGTATATTTTTAAAATCTGATTTTAAAAATTAATTTTATACTTTATATATATATATATATGAATGTATATTATAAAAATCTAAAATTATCATAATTTAATTAGAGACTTAACTGATGAAAATTACAAACACTTAACTGATTCTTTTCACAGCTGATTATTTCTATAGCATAGTTAACAATAATTATTTTAAAAACTACATCATTCCCAAACTGACCCTAAATATATATAACTACTTTTAAAACTCACATCACTCTTAAAAACAAATTTACTAAACATTTGGCTAATTCTCTTCATATCTGATTATTTGTATAGTACAGCTAATAACAATTATTTTAAAAATTATAATATTACCAAACTAACCCTTAACATTTTTAGGCTCTATGTGACGAGATTCTTCGGTGTCTATTTTTTTAAAATCTTTGTGTGAACATTCATGAAGGCATGCCACATTATTGCTTCTAGTAATTTTTTTAAAAATTTTTGTTGATAAAATTGACACATTAAGAAAAAAAATCAACGAAATAAATAAATATATAACATGATATAAGCCACATTTGCAAAAAAAATTGTAATCAACATTGGAATAAGTAATGTTTAATTTTCACATATCTCATTACAATAACAAAGAATAATTTTACTCCAAAAAGTACATCATAAAATTATACATGTTTGGAGCAAACAGTTAGTGGTAAAAATTGATAAATCTATAATAAGCTTTGATTTCTAATTTAAACTAAAGATATACTTAGTTCTATATTATACTAAATTTTTAATATATTAAGAGTTTGTATGTATTTAAATAAAAAATGAGAAACTTCGATGAAAATTACTGTATTATAATATCATCAACAAATCAAACATGGATCATTCATTATTCTCAAAGTTCATATGACAGCATGATTCAAGGTGTCGCATGGAATAACAAAATTGTTAATCCCCCAATTATTTAAGAAAATGACAGAAAAGTATTAAAATATCTTTCTTAATTACTTTATTTTTATCCAAGCATGATTTATTTATTAAGACCATTTCTCACATGATGTCCAAACCAAATTAATTTTAAAGCGTTGAAAAATTTTTTTAGATATCTGAAAGGTGTTTTAGGGTGCCACGTGGGCACGATTTCAACTAAAAAGCCAATTAGATTAGACATTAGACGGGGGTGCGGTGGGGTCCACACGTTAAGAATCTGGGCAATGATCCATGTGATTGATGATGCATGCTGTTGCTGTTGTGTCTACGTGACAAACACAACGAAGAAGCTTAGCCAAACTTTATCCGCTGGCACGATTTGATCATAGACTTTGGCCTAATAAGGCGATGACGTGTTTTTGTTCCTTTTCAAGGCCAAAATTAATGATTTTAGTTATATTTAGCATCTGAATACTTAGGCAAACAATGTAATTGCTGTTGTATTTACTGCCTTGCATTCAGTTGTGATTATAGTATTCAAGGAATCGTATCTTATAATTTGACATCGTCAAATAATTAGATTTTGTTGATTTATTGGTCATTAAAACAGTATCTAAATTGGAGGATATCATATCTCTGACTTTTTAAAATTTTGTTTGAGAACTAACAATTTTTTAAAAATTTATAATAAAGCATAATATAAGAAGTAATATTTATATTGATCTTTAACACATTTTTTAAAAGTTTTCAATATTGCTAATAGTCATATTAGCACCTTAAAAATTTATATAGACGTATAACCAAAAAAAAAATAATCATATTACTCTCAATGAGTAAAACTATTACTTTTAATGAGTAAAACTATTACTTTTGTTCAGTCCGGAGTAAAATAATTTTCAAGTTCTGTTGTTGTACGGCCAAGGCCCGAGGTTCACCCGAAATTTTATTTTTTTTCCAAGATTAATTTAGGTGATGTTAGGTTGGAATAATGTAAATAAATGCGAAAGTATTGAATGAAAAAAAAAAAAGAATATATGGGAAAATGGTGAAATTTGGATTCTTTTGAACGGTTTGTATGCATAAATTACAGAGAAAACAATATTTTTTTTTTTATTTTAGAATAACAATAATTAAGAATCCAATTTTAACTATTATTTTTTTCGAAATAAAATTTAACTATTGTTAATTGGATAAATTCAAATATGTCTCTAAAATTTATGTCCAAACAATCCAAAGACACATCACTATAATTAAAATCCCCACGCACAATTATCGGACTCGATATAGTTGTTTCCAACATAGGTGTATTCCCTCGATCTGGATGCAAGAGCGACGGTGAAAATAATAGAAATAACAGTCGAAAGAGGGAAATTCCCTCCCCTGGCTAGAACTTCATTTTGCATAACTAAAATGAAACCAAACACGAGAAGCCATCTTCTCCTGTCTACGGTGCAAGGGTCAAAAATTGGGGCACTGTCTGTGATATTCAAATGTAAATAACCATCGTATTTTATAAGCATTTTCGAATGATCATTAGGGAACTCGCATTTTAACAAAAGTAAGAATCAAATTAGGAGGGGAAAAAAACGAAGTCTAATGAAATGTGTTTACTTTTCTTTTCTTTTTCTTTTCTTTTCTTTTCATTTGGTCGTGAATGACGCTCAATTGCATTTGCGTCTAAAAGCAAAACAAAAAAGGATTATTCTTGAATGTACACCGTGGAAACAAAAACAAAACAAAAACCCACAAGGATTTGTTTGCTTGTTTTGTTTCGGAACAATTACTGAGCAAACACAGCTTCTAACAAATTTCCATTAAATCGGACGCTTATTGTGAAAGCGAAACGGAGAGAGACGCAAAAAGCAGAGACGGTTCGGTCACAGTCTTAGAAGGATCACGTGGCTAACGGAGGTGTCGTGGTGGCCGTTGGATGTGGCCTCGCCGCTCTTCGTGTACAGTGCACAGTACAGCTGTTGTTGCGCGCATGTGCATGAAACATGAAAGTGACGGCCCAGTGGGGGGAGTGGGGAAATGGGTGTTGGGGCACGGGGTCTTATTATGGGTGATGGACAAGTTTTGTGGTACTACGTTCCATGATATTTCTGCCACGTGTCGGCTTCGAGTGGCATCTTTCACTTTTGGCCTTTTTGGAAGCAACGGTGGGATTTTAATGGTGAAACATTTGAAGACAGTCGAAAATTTGAGCATCTTGTAACGATTGTGAAGGAAGAAAAAAGGGGGAAAAAAAAAAAAGGAAAAATGTTTATGTATTATGTAATATGTGTGGACCAATTTGAAGCAGGAATTTATAAAGGAGATACACTTTGCTTTGGTTTCTATTGTTATCGCTTTATTCATTTTGCAGTTTACATTACATTATCATGATTCATAAAAGACAGCGGAGTGTAGTACTAACTTTAAGTTGAGTCACCTTACTGAGTTATATATACATCAATATAAAAATTATTTGAAGTAATGTATGTGTAATTTATTGTCAAATACTACAAGGTTATTGGACATGTGGCATGAAAAAAAAGTTGAGTATGGTATTAATTTTGAGTTGGGTCACCTTTACTAAGTTACACGTATATCAATATAAAAATTATTTTAAATAATTTAAGTGTAATTTATTGTCAAATACTGTTAGGGTATAGGGCATAACTCATAAATTTAAGTAAGTCGAGTAGATGACTGAGCGAGTAGCATGTGATTACTTAATTATACCAAGTAATCAATTAAGTCAAAGTATTTATTTGTTATTTGATAATTTGTTTGACATATTTCGTGTACTATTTATTAGAAAGTGTGTGAAAATGCTTGAATTACATGTACTTGGTAGCACACTGGCAGTGAGCCCCTAACCACCATTCGTATGGCTACGAGTTACACAAGGGCATTAGCATATCGGCCACGAGGAGAGGCGTTGGAATAGATCAGAGCGGGCTGACGGAACCATATGAGCCACACGATTTCACCGTGACAATGACAATCAAGGGCTGAGAAACAGAAAAAAAGACATCCTTACGAACAACCAGTACGGGTGACTTCAGTCGGAGAATCTTGATTCAGCTGTCAGCACGGCTACCACGCGCGTCGTTGAGATGAAACATCAACCGATTTCTTTTTTTTTTTTGGGGAAAAAAAAATTATAACCCAGGACACATGGCTTTGGAATTAAATTCAACAAATTAAACTTTTAATGGGTGACAGTATGTGTTGTGAATATGGTTTTTTATTTTTTTTAAAAAAAAATTGAATGTGTTTATTATCTGAAGTAGCTAGGGTGCATAGATTAGGCCATATTCAGAAAATTCTCAAAACTTTTTTTTTTTTAAATTCATAACATTTATTGTTAGATTAATCGAGACTTGAGTCATAAGTTTCGTAAAAAAAATTAAACAGTATATTTGATTAGCCATAACGAATTGCATTTAAGTATGACGTGACTTGTGTCAACTGATCTTGTGCTCTTTTAATGCAATTTTAAATTTACTATTTAAAAAAAAAAAAAAAAGGCTAAGCATTTGAGTCTGAGAGCCGCGTTTTGAACAAGAGATGTGTTGGGGGTGTGAATGTGTACTGACTTGAAGAAAACGCTTGTGACACAAGACACTCGTTATCCTCTGCAAATATTTGCCGCATCAAGAGAAACTGCCAAAAAGTAGTTCAGTTTCGGTTTCATTTCCACCTCCAACTGCGTGACCTGACGACCTTTTCAAAGCTCAATTGAGTTGCAGGTAATTTATAGTTGAATAGCTTTCCCGCTCTTTATTTACCCACTGGACTCGTTGAGGCTGAAAAAAGTTTCTCATTTTTCACGAGTTTTCATTTCAAAAATTAAAAAGTTTCTACCAAACCCACAACACAAAATCTTAAATTTGTAGTCTGTAAAACAGTCCACTAAGAATTGTAACACTAACGCGCTGCAGAGGGTTCAGATATTTAACTTTTAAACTACATTGTTAAAAAAATTGATTTATCAAATTTCTAAATACAAATAAAATTGTAATTATGGTGTATTTAAAAAAAGAAAAATCTTAAATTTACCAAAATGACCAGTTTTTTCTTTGAAAAAATTTACCAATAATCTCCAAAAGAATTGGTCTAAAGATTATTCTCCTTTGATCATTTCTTTGCTTGCTAAACAAATGTTAAAAAAGCAGCAAATCAAGTGTGCAGTTTTGGTGAAAAGAACAAAAAGCATCCTAAAAGCGGTACCTAAATGTAGAGAGCATATACCGAATGTGCACATGGGCCGATAGTACAATAATCAAATTTAAGACGCAATCAACGTCAACTGGTTCCAGCTGCCCTCAAACGATTCATGCCCCTTATGAATCTTTTAAAAGCAATTTGCGGCAACCGAATAAAATTTTCGTGATTTTGAATTGGACCGAATACAAAATTTAATCAAATTAATGCACTATAGACATCAAGAGACTTGCTTCACAGTGACCCAATTTGCCTCACAAAATTACCAGTCAGTTGAGTGGTATTTGACCTCATTACAAATTCTTGAACAAGATGCGGCATATTTTTCACATTTGGAAATGATTGAATTTGCGTTGTGTGGTCTAAATCATACCAAGGTGTGACATTAACAGCCTACCTATATTGAATACCCACGCACATCGATTTCAGGGGAGCTCATGGACTAAAGCGATAGGGTACCCATCCCATATATAAAATTTATTTCACAAAGAGTTAAAGATGCAGTGAGGAATGCATTTTTATTATGGTACTAATACTTCTCTCCTATTCTTTCCAAGTCCGACAGAACAACTACAGGGGTAAAACATAAAATAAAATAATAAAAAAAAAGTATTCCGATTCGAGCCGAGAACCATATATGATCTGTGAACTTGCATACCTATCTTTTTTATGATCATACTTGTGCAACAATAAAAAATATACTCCGTTTCTTTAAAAGCTAAATAAAGATAGGTATATTAATATTTAATATTTTATTTTATTTCACTCAAGACATAATGATGCATTTGAAAGTAGTTTTTAAAATTGTCAAAAACACTTTCAAGTTTCAAGTAATTAAAGATATTCTTGTATTTGCTTTGCAATGTTTGACTGAAACGAATAAAGTACATTAAAAGTAGTTTTCAAAGATTGTTTTCTTTTATTTATTTTTAAATATTACACAGCTCAATCTTGAGAATAAGGCGAGGATGTGTCACCACTCAACCTATGAGTGGTTTTTATTTTAAAAAATTAGTCTGGTTAATGGTGAAATCCAACAAAATTGAACTATTTATAAACAAAACTTTGAAGCTTCCTCATATGTTGAGGATCCATTTGTTATTGTTCGCTCGCGTTTAATTTTTTCTCTTCTATATTATTTATTTCCTATAAGTTTTTTTTTATTATTATCATTATTTAAAGATAGGAGATGGGTAGAGCGCAAATCAATTTTTAATATCCCTACCTAACCTAAGTTTGAACATTAGTGGCCAGCCAAAGAAGGCAAGGAAAACACTTAGCCAAGCTTAGGGGCAAAATATATCCTACAAAATGTAAATTGCTACAGGCACTAATTCATTTTCCCTAAAATTTATGATTTTCGGTTATAAGGTATATTAGTACTTCGTGATAGTACAAAAAGGTCCTCTCTTTACAAAGTTGGGCCAAGTCTAAACTAAGTTGGTCCACGATGATTTAAAGGCCCAACTTGGACTCACCGCCTCGTATCTGGATATCCCACCCTCGATGTTGATGGCTACCAAAACTACCAAAGTCAACATTTTCCACGAGAAGGTTCCCTTATGATCCCCTATTAGCACCAATATATCATTCTCTTAAAACCACCATTGATATTTACAGTATCACCTCCTCTCAAATTTCATCAAACAATATTCATGACTCGTTGACAGCGTCCTGAAAATCTATTAAAGTCTTCCTCCAAGTCATCGGGGTTACTCCATGGTTGAAAATTATTCAACTTCTCTGTAACCGAGAAACTGCTAAAGCTTCTGCTTAATTTGGGAATATAATGGTGCAAATTGGCATAGGTCGTGTTTAGAAAGAAATTATTAACGAGAATGTCCAAGTCATGATCAAGAATATATCAATGGATTGACTCCAAAATGGCCAAACTTTGATTGTGAGATACTGCCTTTAGTAGAAATTAGTAACGAGCAGCAAACATAACACAAACCATACTATAATCCTAATCACTCTTTGACCTAAACTTATCTTGTTGATCAGGTTTTCAGCAATTTACGAAAATTGTAAGTATATAGATATAGTACTTTCAGAGAAGTACAAATACAATTCATTTCACAGATAAGGAAGATTTGGATAACAAGTAGACAAGTAGCAGACAAGTTCATCGTTAAAGTGTGATTTAATTATCAAAGAATAATAGGCCTTCGCTACTGAATAGGAGTGCACTTACCGGGAAGTCCTGACTTAGAGATCAGGTACTTGCACTACATTGGTAGTCGTTATGTCTTCCCTTTTTGAAGCTTTCTTCCGTTTCCTCTCAGATCGTGGTTCTTTTGCTTTCAAATCATTGCGAAAGGACCTTACAGTGGCGGTCAGATGTTCATTCCTATGTGCTAAAACCAAATTGCATCAGTCTTAAAACATTCAAGTGCTAAAACCAAATTGCATCAGTCTTAAAACATTCACAGAAATTAAAAAAGTTTCTAGCTAATCCAAATGTAAAAATAAATATATGCCATTTCTCCCCACCTCTGAAACCTGGCATTCATCTCTCCCTGACACACATTTGCAAAATCATGATTGCAAATATGTGCCATGGTAACTGAGCAGGCATTTTGAATATCTTGGTCAAGAGCAAGGAAATGCTTAGGCTGTGTCTTTTGGGGAAAGAAATGTTCATTCATAATATTCAGACACCTTGATGCTAATTGTCCTAGCAAAGTCACGACCGAGGAACACTCACCTGAAAGTATGACATCTTCCATTTTCACAGATTTACGTCCAGCATGCTGTGCAAATAGCTCAAGGTCCTTTGCAAGCTGTTCTGCATTTCAAAAGAGTATCTTCTTGATTAGTTCGGCCAGGCTAGGCTTAACAATCTTCAAAGAGCATTAAAATGGCACAGTTGGTGTGGAAAAAAAACTTCACCATCTCAAGTTATCCAGGAAGTTTTAAAGGTTATGCATCATCGTCCAATAGTGATGCTTAATGTCACTACTTTCCTTCAGGGAGATGAAGTGTTTTCCTTCAGGGAGATGAAGTGTAAATGTCAAATATAAAATTCGATTGAAAGTAACTGAATTCTAAAAACCAATTCAAGAAACACACATGTTTCCCAGACTGTATATGCTTAATTTATGTTGAAATCTTGCTATGTTTGATGAAGAGACAGAGGTGGAGACTCAAGCCGCTAGGTGAAACACAACAGCTGCTAACTGTGTGAAAGAGAGAAAGCACTCTTTCTTGTAGCTAGCCAAAAAGCAAATGATAACTCAGTAGACTAGCTATCACATATGCAATAAGAGGTTGAGAGTAACATCTCAAATTTGGACTAATAAACACAGGCTTCGCAGCTGGACCAGTTGATTGAGAAAGCTTTTCTGATATGGTTAAAGCAACATGTGATTTGCCCTTTTCATCAACACCTGCTCTTTGAGAAATGATGGCAGCATCCATAACAATCAATTTGCCGCAATAGTCAGTCATCTCATGATATACTCAATAAGCCCATCATATTGAGCAGTGTGTAGACTCATGACATTTGCATCCTCAAGTTGGTAGTCCTGTTTGCCTATCAAACTTAGGAAGCTTCTTAACAATAGTTCCTAGATCGACCTCAACATCAACAAATGTGGAAAACTTGGTCTCAAAGCTGTGTCAACAATACATTTCATGATTGTAACCCAAAAAAAGATTCAAACAGAAGGTTGCCAATTTCCTGTAAAAGACTTGCCCATCAAGGAGAGTTTTAGCAGTGGGATTGGAAGCTGCCTTAGTCATTAAGGTCATATCTAAATTCAGTGGCCAATTAGATGATAACGTGTTTAATATCAATCTTCATAGTTAGGTTTATTGATTACATTGATGACATCTAAATTGATCGATCTTTAACAAATTTTATCACAGATGCATAACCAAAATTACATTATGAAAATAAAAATAAAGTCGCATTCTAAACTTTCAAATTAACAGCACAAATACTAAATAAATATGGTCAAAAAATAAATTAGCTGTTCTCTAATAACCTAATTCCATTTGTAGTAGAGAAAAAAATTGAAATAGGCTTTACAATCAATCTCAATTCGACAGCAATGACAATGATTTTGATGCGATCTGTACCTGTGTATTTGAATGCCAAATCCGAAATACAAGCTATAATCGGTTTCGATATCTCCATGCCGATTTGATTGGCTGGTTAATTAATCAGAAAAAAAAATGAAAACGCAGCGTTTGATTGATAAGTCTTAATGTTCAAATTTATAATTTTTGGAAGGAAGAAACCTTCGGCTTCGGCGATGGAGATGGTGGAAAGTCGAAATCGGTCTCTCAATATTTGGGTTGCCGAAGAGTCTTCTTCCTGTTGTTGTTCTCTCTCTTCATCGATTCCGTTTGTTTCTCCTTCCATTTGCAAGCTACTAGTTCTAGGGTTTCTTAGTTAAATTTGGCTATCGGCATATATGCTTGGTACGTTGCCGTAGACGAAAGACGCGGGAATGAAACCGGATTAAACGCTGCGTTTTTGATAATTGGCTTTGAACGTTAAGCACGGCGTTACTCTTAATTATATAGTGCGTTTATCAATAATCCGTAATCATTTAGAAACTTTAGCCTCGCATGAAACATGGGATAATATGATAAGCACCACAATTTATAATTCCCATTAAATTTAAGATTACAAGCAATTGATGATTGATTTGTCAACACATTAAGTTAAATTTAGGATTACAAGCAATTGATGATTGATTTGTCAACACATTAAGTTAAATTTAGGATTACAAGCAACTGATGATTGATTTGTCAACATATTAAGTTAAATTTAGGATTACAAGCAACTGATGATTGATTTGTCAACTTATTAAGTATTTTTTTTCTCTCTTTGATAGAGAAAACTTGTTATTAATGAGGAATTTCCCCATTTTAGGACCCCCTAAAATTGCGTTATCGCCCTATCCAGCTTCACATGCCCATCTGCTGACAGCTAAAATGTTGACTACCATTTCTGATGCTTACAGTTACGGCCTTACAGGCATAATCAAACAACCTTGCCTATTAGGAAATTGCCCATGAAAAGATCATAATGGCGCCACCTGTCCTCCCGCAAGAAAAAATTTCCCTTCATAATAACGCGTATCTTTAACTCACCATTAAAACTAGGAATGAGAGACAGTAATTTTCAACACTAACAGGAAATGGAATTGAGAATGTCTTAAATAGTTCAATTGCCTGAAAGATTGGGTGACACTGGACAGAATTTGCTAGCACCGAAACCAGACTCCCAAAACTCTTCTGCCAGCAGTCAAGACCATATGTGATGGCGCCGCGGTCAAACAATAAGCACGAAGATGGCAGTTCTCTGCCAAATGGGCATAACGAAGAGCAGGCAATTGATGGTAACATTGACGACAGAAGCAAGCCAGCAAGACACCCTCGATGGACTAAACAGGAAACTATTGTTCTCATACAAGGCAAGAGGGTTGTAGAGAACCGAATTCACGGGTTTCGCAGATCAACTTCGGCCTTCGGGTCGGAACAGAGTGAACCAAAGTGGGATTCAGTTGCTTTGTACTGTAAACAGCACGGTGTCAACAGACGGCCAGTACAATGCCGGAAAAGATGGGGCAATCTTCTTGTAGATTTCAGGAAAATTAAAAGATGGGAGTTGCAGATGAAGGAAGAGAAACAATCTTTCTGGGTGATGAGGAATGAATCGAGGAAACGAATGAAACTGCCGGGCTATTTTGATAGAGAAGTTTATGATGTTTTAGATGGAGTCTTTGCCATGCCAGCTGTTCCATTGACAGCAGTGACGGTGGCAGAGGAGGATGAGGATGATGAGCTCTTTGATAGCGACCAAAGTACTGCAGCAGAAGATGGTTTGTTCTCAGATTCTGAATCTTCTCAAGGGCAGGAAATTGGCCACAATCCAGAAAAGGAAACAATTGAAAGACAGTCCCCCAGCAAGAAAGTTGCTGCTCAATTGCACGTTTCAGGTAAATCAAGTGTAAAACTGAAGTTTGCACTGCTCATGATTTCAATCTCTCCCCTTCATTCCCTTTCCTTCCCTCATTCTAGTTACTCATTAGATTAATAGACTGTTCTAATAGATGTGTCCTGATACAGAATTTATACCATGTTGATCAATGCCAATGGTTACTGTCAATGAAAAAGAGAATGAAGAACTTGTGGTTTGTTTTATATATATGTATCCTGCAGATACATTGAAAGAAAAGCATACAGGCACAACTACAGCCAATGGATCTACATCTCTGGAAAGATCGAAGCGAAGGAGATTGTCATCAGATGTTAGCAAAGACACTGCCATTGGAGATCTGTTGATCAAGGTCCTAGAGAGGAATAGTAGCATGCTAAATACCCAACTTGAAGCTCAAAACATCAACTGTCAACTTGATAGGGAGCAAAAGAAGGAGCATTTTGGTGACTTGGTTGCTGCCGCGAACAAACTCACAGATGTTCTATTAAGAATTGCTAATAAGTTATAGGGAAAAATGCTACATAATTCAAGATATCTTTCTGAAACTTCTTACAACATTACCAAGCATAGAAGATAGAGTTGATGTCAAATCTCATGCTTGCTTTTAGAATCTTTCTCTCACACCCAAGCTGAGAAAGAAAAAGTGCTCTCCCATCTACAGACGACCCCAAACCCATCTTTTCAAATATCTGATGGACTTATTATTTTGTTGCTTTATCTTTTCGGCATCAAAATAAGTACGAAGTGGTATTATGAGTCTATGAGATTCATTCCTCACAAAATATACATTTTAGGTTGAAAATTCTGATATGAGTTTGAGATAATGGTATTTCAATCTCTAATCTATAGTCAGCGAGACTTTTAATGGTAACACATTGATATCATCAAAATTTAAATAAACAATGAATAAAATCTCGCCAATTAATTTGCATTCAGAGTTATGCACTTGGGCATGCTGACACCTAAGTAGATAACAGATGCACTAATATAAGTTGCTTCAGCCAATGAATTCAAATTTACAGTACAACATAATTAGGATTTAAGAAGGATTAAAGTGTCGTCTAAATTTGCAAATATTAATATATTTTTATGAATCAAACATTTATAGACGTTTAACTGTTTGGGCCACTGGTTGAAGCTCAAAACATCAACTGTCTACTTGATACAGAACAAAAGAAGGAGCATTCTGATAACTTGACTGCTGCCATGAATGAGCTCATAGACGCTTACTAAGAATTGGTGATGAGTTCCAGGAGAAAGCTACGTAATTCAAGAGATTCTTCTAAAATTACCTACAACATCACTTAGCGTATGAGAAAAACATTCTGATAGAGTTGATGAGAAATCTCACGCTTGCTTTTAGAATCTTTCTCACCCCCAAGCTCAAAAAAGGCTCTCCAATCTACAAAGGTCCCCACACCCATCTTTTCCAATATTTAGGTAACTGCTAACATAGGAGGCATACTGAAAGATTTCAAAAGCTGATCTATTCAAGGCCTAATAAGTCATTTGATGGACTTTTTTCTTTTTTTGGGCTTTATCTTTTCCCTACCAAAATGAGTATCAACTGATGTTTACAACATAAACATTTCTGCTTGAAAATTTTAATATGAGATAAGAAAATGGTACTCAATTTCTAGTCAATGAGACTTTTAAGGTAACAGGTTGATATCAACAAAATTTTAGATAAACAAAATCTTGCCATTTTGCATTCATAGTTAGGCATGCAGACATCCAATTACATTACAGATGAAGTAATATACATGATAACATATGAGGAGAACTCAGGGGTTTACTCAAAAAGCATGAGAACTTTCCTAATAATTTTCAGCAACAAATAAAGTGCAATAATGTAAAATCTGAATCTAACCTCACCTCCCTCTCTATGTGGGGACAGCCTCAACAAGCCTTGCAAAGTAGAATTGTGTGGTGATTAAGCCTCTCTTTCTTATTTTCCACCCAACCTTCAGTAACGCCCTCTCCACATCAGCTTCGGCATGGAGATAAGCCCTTGTTGCCTTTGAAGGACCAGGAAACAACTCGCCCACCCTTTTTAACAAATCAAAATAAAACGTCTTCGGCGCAAAGCTGAGAATAAGTCGCTTTTCAGCCAATGAAGCGAGGTGAGCAATCATCCCATCTGCTTTACTTTGCGGGTAATGTATCAAAACATCTAAGCAGACTACTGTGTCGTACTTCCCATCTAAACTCTCTAGATCCTTCACTTCAAATTTCGGCATCACTGGTGCTTCCCCTCCATTTTCTGCTAACAGCTCCTCTTCTGCCTGCATAAATTTAACAAATAAGGATAAACTATCAAATGTTTTTAATTTTTGGAACAGTGACATGTTCCAGGTTCCAATAATGCATGCGATAAAAAGCAAAACGGAAACGACATACGACTAGTCGTTTTACCTTCTTTCTAGCTTCAGCAACCATTGCAGCCGAAATATCGCTAGCCGAGACAATCGCCCCTTGTTTCGCCAACGGAATGGACAGACTACCAGTCCCACACCCGGCGTCACAAACCGTAACTCCTTTCAGCGAGCCTTCATCAGTCAACATCAGCATCGTATTCTCAACGGTCTCCGAGTGACCTAACCGAATGTCAAGCTGAACTCTGTTAACGTCATCGGTCTCGCCGTAGATCTTCTTCCAACGCTGGAACCCGGAGTTGTTGAAGTACTCCCTCACGACCTCTTTGTCTCCGCCTCCGACTTCCTCTGCCTGGAGCTGGCGCCGCCGCTCGGGGTCGGCGAGGGAGAGGACGGCGGCGAGTGCTGCGATTGAGCCGCCGCTGATGACGGCGATGGTAGATAGGTCGGGGACGGAGTTTGTGGTGGCGGTCGAGAGTGGGGGAATTGCAGCTAGTGGTTTGCACAGAAACGGCGCCGGTGTTTTACTTGTTTTGCCGCGTTTCGGCGAGAGTGTAGAGTTTTTGTCGTAAAAGTGAATGTGGGAAGACAGCGAAGCTGTGAATGCCATTTTAAATTTCTTTTTTTTTTTAAGTTTCGGTGATATTTTGTGTTTCCCGCCGGTGAGGGAGGGGAAGCGGAAAAAGAGCAAGGTACTGACGTGGTGACGTGGCGAGTGGGGAGTGGTTCAGCTGGTGATGATATTGATAATTGTTTGGGACTTCGGAGATAAGATTGATTTTCATGGGCGCCTTATTTCTGTGGGGACCCTTTCTTGGGCTGGACCAATAGAAGGTGATTGTGTTAATGCTTCCATGGGCCCTTTATTTTGTGGTTTCTTAAATGATCTATAGCTAATATTTAATTTGAAAATGTGTTGGATACTGTGTTTCCGGAATTCTTTTGTAAAATGAAAACTAAAATAAAAATAAATAAATAAATAAAAATCATGTTTTATTAATTGATTCGATTGTTTGAACAGTGATTCGCGAGAAACAAACCCATTTAGTAAACGGTAACCAAGTTTTACAGATGGTGAGTCCGGATTCATTTATTTCACGGGATTCGATCTGTAATAAATGGGTTTATGTTTAGAAAATTAATTCAATTAATAAATAGGTAACTTATTAATAAAATGAATTACTTATTTACTTTCATATTTTAAAATTTTAAGTTAATAAATATGGTTATCCTCTAAGGTAATATTGCAATTGAATTAGAAAAAAGACAAAATGAAACATAAGAATTATATAGTATATAACATTTATGTGATATTGTATATTATTGTAAGGTTAAATCAAACTAAAATTTAAGTTAAACCAATTGATTCATCTATAAAATGGATTAATTCTGAGTTAGCCAATTTTTGATGAAATTCGTTTAAAATTCAATAGGAATGATATCCTAAATAAGTTGGCTTGGTCATTAAGTTGTAGATAATTTGTAAAAAATTTTAAAATAATTTATTGTATTATATTTTTATTGCGTGATGGTGCCAATTCATTGAGATTTATGTTGCAGTGCTCTTTATTTTAATTAACTTTAGACTCTGTTTAGTATAATTTTTTAAAAAGAGCTATTTGAGTGAAGCAACAAAAAAAATTAATTGTTTAGTTGTCAATATAAATTTTTATTAAAAATTATAAAATTAATTTAATAGTTAAGTTATAAAATTAATAAAATAAGATTATCAAATGAATAAATGATATTTTAGATATTTTAATATTTAAAAAAAATTAACCTCTACTTTCAAAAGTTTAAAATTTGAAATTTTATTAGTAGAAGTAAAATAACTTATTTAATTTTTAAAAATTCTACTTAAAAAATCCAAAGAAGAACAAAACTTTTAAAAAATTTATGAAATAAATAAAAATTTATAATCATTAAATAAAATATGCCAAACACATACCTGAAATACTTCCTAATAGCTTTCATTAAATCGCAATATGAATGAACTTGGGAAACCTTCAAAACGCTGATTCTAAACGATACAAAAGATTTATTAAAGATTACAAATCTTATTGTTAAGAGTAGAATATTGTCAAATTTTATTGTTGGATTATCTTAATAATCTGTCCAAGACCATAGCACGTCACAGTCAACTAACAAAGCCAAAACGTGGGGTATAAGCATTGACCATGATTAATTGTATAACTTGGGAATAATTGGTCCCAATTTTTGGATAAAATATTTTCAATAGAGCAGGTAAAATTTAACACAATCCAATTATCCGACATGAACACGACACAAATAAATGGGTGTGGGTTGTCGAATTTAACACGATTATTAAATGAATCAGGTCTGGATTGACACAATTTTTTTCTGTGTGGTGTTAGGATTAAAGTTCTTGACTCATTTACCCGATCAATAACACGATTATATTTTTTATTTTAAAATAATTTGTAAGTTCTTATCATTAAAATTTAAATATTAGAGATAATTCTCTTTTATTTCCAATTTTTGAAAGAATGAATATAAATATAGTGTTTTATTTATAAAATTTTATATACATTTAGAGATTTAATGGTATAAATATGTAAAATATTAATAGACATGTATATTTTATAATATTAATATATATATATAATTAAAAATTTCAATAGTGTAAATGTGCAATATTTTTGTATATATGTATATTTTATAATATCGATAAAATATGTACGCATTTAAATGTTTAATGTAAATTTTGGTTAATATATAAATATTAAGTGAGTTATTGGATAATTCGATTATTTTTTTGTGTCGGGTTTGAATCTTAATATTTTAACACAATTATTAAATAGATCAGATTTAAGTCGACCTAAATTTAACACGACACAAAACTGACCTAACATAAACATGACCTGATGGTCGTCCGTTTTGTCACCTCTAATTTTCAAACACCGTTTTGCTGCAAAACCAATATAAAAGATACGATTACGATTACCCGAATATGTTCATATACATTCTCAATAAATTAATTTATCGAAATACGAAATCGTGTACACGATTTTCCAAAAATAGTCGCAGACACATGTTTAATAAATTCTTTAAAAAAAATTCCAAGATGGCGAATCTTGAATAAAAATGGACGAAAATCAAATTTAGATACAACAGTAGAGCATGTGGTGCCACGCTATTGGATGGCCAAGGCCAAATGGTAAATGATTGGCCACACTACAAGCAGGCAACGACTTTTTCAAATTTACACGCTCTTCACTGTCCCTCCGTTTAATCTTAAAGTTGCGAGTTAATTAGATTTGGATTAAACGCTAATCCTTTCACAAGATTGTAATATATCTGTAATTTAAATCTCAACTGCATACACGTGGCTCTGCAAGTCTTGCTAAAGATCACAGACAGACACACAGTGACTCGATAACGACTCTAAATACTAAAACAACCGGGCTCACAATATTCCATTTCCATCACTCACAAAGACAAACAAGAATTATCAAAAGCTTGGCTTTCTTTTTTGCAGGCCATTCATTAGAAAACAAGAAAACAAGTGATAATAATACCGACATTGGTCATTTTGCTTGAGTTTTATCTGTTACTTCGTCTGCTCAAATTTAAGCATTTATGCTAACTGAGCATCAACAGTCATCAATGCCGAATCATGTTTGCTCAGTAGCGGTTCTGTTTTTGTGTTTATTATGCGTGGAGTCGAAGTATATGATGTATGATACCTCGGCCAAGATTGTGCCGGGGAAGATCAATGTTCATTTGGTGCCGCATTCACATGATGATGTTGGTTGGTTGAAAACTGTGGATCAATATTATGTTGGCTCCAATAACAGCATTCAGGTTCTTCTTCTTTATATATGCAATCATTTTTATTGAAATGAATAAGTTTTTGATTCTATGGTTTCTCTTTAATGATTAATGGGATGTGTATATGCAGGTGGCTTGTGTGCAAAATGTGCTCGATTCACTAATTCCGGCGCTGGTGGCTGATAAGAACAGGAAGTTCATATATGTTGAACAGGCAATCACTAATAGCTGTTTTGCTTTTTAAGTTTTTTATTTCCAATTGGAAATGTATGCTCATGGACTTATTGTTTTCGCGAAAAGTATAGGCATTCTTCCAGAGGTGGTGGAGAGACCAGAGTGAGGAAGTTCAGAATGTAGTGAAGCAGCTGGTCAACTCCGGTCAACTTGAGTTAATGTAACATTCTCCTATCTTTGAATTGTTAAAATCTATTTATCATAAGAAGCTTTTCTTCTTAAAACTATGTTGCGGCAGCAATTAGCCACCGAAAATGGATTACTGAAGAACGAAGATTAATGCTTTAAAGGGAATTTTGTTTTCTGGGTTGTGATTATCCCATTATTGGTGTGCAGAAATGGGGGTATGTGCATGCACGACGAGGCAGCCTCACATTACATTGACATGATCGATCAGACCACTCTTGGACATCGATATATCAAAGAACAATTCAATGTGACTCCAAGAATTGGTTGGCAAATTGATCCATTTGGGCATTCTGCAGTGCAGGCTTATCTGTTGAGTGCTGAGGTATATACGGTCTCTTTAACTCCCTCACTAGTCCACATGTTTGTGCAACAAATTGGTGAATACAAAAGCTGCCTTATTGGCCTAGGTTGGATTCGACTTTCTTTTCTTTACGCGAATTGATTATCAAGACAGAGCTAAAAGGATAAATGAAAAGACTCTGGAGGTTGTCTGGCGTGCCTCCAAGAGTCTCGGTTCATCTGCTCAGGTGAGTTACTTAAGCCATTCACATGGTTGTTTTCGTTACTTTAACCAAACTGGTCCATGTGCGAATGTTGTGGATGTTTGTTTTAATTTCTTTTGCAGATAATGACTGGTATATCCCCTAAGAATTATGAACCTCCATCAGACAATTTCTACTTTGAAGTTGGTGATACTTCGCCTATTGTGCAGGTAATCTCTATGACATTAGTCAAGCATTAATATATCTACGCAAATATATAAGTAAAATTCTGACTTTTTGTTTTTGACTTGAAGGATGACATGAATTTGTTTGACTACAATGTCCCTGACCGTGTTAATGACTTTGTGTCTGCTGCAATAGCACAAGTAAGTTAGCTGTTTTCACACACTAAGCTTGTCAATACGTTGCACATCTGTGACACACATGCATTGGCTTCAACCGGCAGATGCAATGCTTCTTTCTCAATTGATATCAACTATGCATTTTAATTCTTTACCAGTGACTATTGCTTTATGTAATGATTTTCAGAGGATGAGTAGCAGCAGTTCAATTTCATCAAAGATTATTAATTTTATCTTTTTTTTTTTAGGCAAACATAACTCGAACAAATCATATCATGTGGACAATGGGGACGGACTTCAAGTATCAATATGCACACACATGGTTCCGGCAGATGGACAAATTTATTCATTATGTTAATCAGGTCAGTATATCCATAATGATTGTAATGCATTACCAAGTTATCTAGGACTTAGCCTCCCAAATACTTCTTTTCTGTGTTCAATGGAAGTGCTGGTTTGGAATGTATCTAGGATGGGCGTGTCAATGCTCTCTACTCAACCCCATCGATGTATGCTGATGCAAAATATGCAGCAAATGAGTCCTGGCCATTGAAGACCGATGACTTCTTTCCGTGAGTAAAACTTGATATAATTACTTATAGCCATTCACCATTTGTTGTTTGATCTGTGTGCATATATATGCATGCATTCATCAGATATGCAGACCGTGAAAATGCTTATTGGACGGGATATTTTACAAGTAGGCCAGCCCTCAAAGGCTATGTTAGAACAATGAGTGCCTACTACCTTGTAAGACTGATTTGTCTTCTAAATTGTCTCATCATAAAAAAGAAAGAAAGATGTATGATGCTCCTTTTGTTAAATAAATAAACAGGCAGCAAGGCAATTGGACTTCTTCAAGGGAAGGAATGAAGTTGGTCTCAGCACCAACTCTTTGGCTGATGCCTTAGCACTTGCTCAACATCATGATGCAATTAGTGGTACAGAGAAGCAGCATGTAGCTGATGATTATGCGAAACGACTATCAATTGGCTACACTGAGGTTTAGGCTTCACCTTCTTTAACATTCTTGTATTAATCTCTTCACCATGCTAAAGCCATTGTGCTTCTTGATAACTTTTCTTGCAGGCTGAAAAGGTTGTTGCAGCATCACTTGCATGCCTAACAGAGTCTTCAAAGACTGGTTGTGTGAATCCAATTACTAATTTTCAACAGGCAAATATACTTTCACTGGCTACTGTTTTTTCTCTGCTTGTAGAATTATAAACTTATTATAAAATGTAATTATGTATGCACTGACTCAAGACTCTGGAAATAACTTCTGTGATGCGGATAATTGTGTGCTTCAAAATTGCCATGGTATAAAGCGCATTGCAAGACATGCTAACTTAAATAATGCATCATGTAGCATGCATTTCTTTAAAGCAATTCTTAGGCCCCAAGTTTCAAAATTAAAAATGCTGATTGCTTTTCCTCCTCTTTTTGCTGTTTCAGTGTCCACTTCTGAATATAAGCTATTGTCCTCCATCAGAAGTTGATCTGTCTAGTGGGAAGAGCCTGGTAAGTAAGAACACTTGAATACTTTTATCCCATTTATTTAGAAAGGATTATTATCTTTCTCCAATTGCAATGGGTGAAATCTTAAGGTAATTTGTTCTGTAGGTTGTTCTCGTATATAATCCCCTTGGCTGGAAACGAGAGGATGTAATAAGATTTCCTGTGAGTGATTTCACTATGCTTTATCTTGAGGTTTTAGCCAGTAAGAGTTTGAAAGTATTTATTTAGACTTTTTCCTTTTGTCTTCAACCTCTTTACTTATCATCTCAACTTATTTGATCTCCCTGCAGGTTGTTGATGAGAATGTCACTGTTAAGGATTCCAAAGGAAAAGTAATTGAATCTCAGCTTCTGCCTCTTCTGAAAGACTCTATGAGCTTAAGAAAGAGCTATTCTACAGCTTATTTGGGGAAATCCATGAATGTGACCCCAAATTATTGGCTTGCATTTTCAGCATCTGTACCACCTCTTGGTTTCAACACTTACATCATCTCAAGTGCCAAACAAGCAGGTTATGAATGTGATTGCCGTAGTGTGTAACACGCGACATAGACAAAGTATAAGGTTTCTATATTATTGATTTGAAGCTGATTGTGTTCTTTATGCTCTAATTGAAATTGCAGTTTCTCGTTCAGAGATGAGAACTGTTTACAAGTCACAAATCGGTCAAAATGATACCATAGAAGTTGGTCCAGGAAACCTGCGACTTTTATATTCTGGAAAAAGAGCAAAACTTACTCAGTACATCAATAGTAAAACTTCGGTATATCATTTGTTTGGTGATTGGCTCTCTCTTTGAAAATCTATATTTAAATTTTTCTCTAATTTCCATGTCTAATTTGAATCATATCATAATTGTAAGGTTAACAAATTGTTAGAGCAATCATATATCTATTATCGTGGAGACGATGGAAGTAAAGATCTTCAGGTAACTATATATAACTACTCTATCCATTTTCTAGTTTCCTGATGGGTGGTGATATCTGAAAACTTTGTAAACAAATCTGTTAATTGAATTGTTGAAGGCCTCTGGAGCATACATTTTTCGTCCAAATGGTACATATCCTATTGAACCTGAAGGGGAGGTACTCAAACTCTTTTTAAGAAATTCAACAATGAACAATTTATATGTAATGACTGCAAAACTAATGAGCTGCCAGAAATTTCAGCTCTCTTTCACCATTTTGCGGGGACCATTGTTGGACGAAGTACATCAGAGGATCAATCCATGGGTATATCAGGTGAATGAACCCGTCCGAAGGAGCATTAATCTTTATTTGTTTTCTAATATTCGATGCAATGTCAAATCATTCACGAAATGGTGGGTATTTACTTAATGCATGCATAAACAGGTCACTAGGGTGTACAAGGGAAAAGATCATGCGGAAATTGAGTTTACTGTAAGTGTAGTGCATTACTACTTAGTGTAATCAAGAATAGACAATTCATATTGGAGGCTTGTATCAACATAGAAATTTTATCAATTTCAGGTTGGGCCCATACCTGTTGATGATGGAATCGGGAAAGAGGTTGTGACGCAGATTACATCAAATATGATTAGCAACAAGACATTCTATACAGATTCCAGTGGTCGTGATTTTATTGAAAGG
Source organism: Luvunga scandens (assembly GCA_030449905.1). Lineage (NCBI taxonomy): Eukaryota > Viridiplantae > Streptophyta > Magnoliopsida > Sapindales > Rutaceae > Luvunga > Luvunga scandens. The sequence goes on from JASUUG010001266.1 coordinate 898,783, forward strand.
GTATGTTACCAGCTCGCATAGATTACTAACACGTGGTTGAAGGATTTATGAAGAGCACCTTGGAATCTGGAATCTTTCTATGGTGCTAGAATCAATCAATATTCAAATCTGTGATCGTGTATAAAGTTAAAATATTCACTTCTTGCAGATTCGAGACTACAGGAAAGATTGGAACCTGGAGGTGAATCAACCTGTTGCTGGAAATTATTACCCAGTAAGTTTATCTTACAACTGTAACCACTTCATTTTGTTGTCTCATAAGGCTCTTGATATCATCCATGGACCATAACTTCATAAAATTTAGAATATGCTAATAGCCCAGGTCTCTGCAGAAGATTGTGTGATCATTACTGGATGACTAATACAGATGTACAAGATTTAAGATTAATCTCTTTGTATGTAACTTGTGAAGTTTGCTTTTATACTCCTTTCAGATTAATCTAGGAATTTACATGAAAGATAATAGTTCAGAGCTCTCAATCTTGGTTGATCGATCAATGGGGGGATCAAGTATTGCTGATGGTCGACTGGAACTGATGCTCCACAGGTTTGTTCTTCATATCCATAGTATTGTTATGTCTATATCATTGATTGCTAGCAGCACATTAAATGGATCCTTCTTCTATAAACAGGAGGTTGGTTGCAGATGACGGCAGAGGAGTTGCTGAGGCACTAAATGAAACAGTTTGTGTCCTTGACAAATGCGAAGGACTAACCGTAAGCCCACTCTGACTGATTTATATAACTATTTCACTGATACAAAAGTTGTCACCTGTATTTCACCTACTTAATGTACATCTTACAGATTATTGGAAAGTACTACCTCAGAATAGATCCTGTAGGCAAGGCTGCTAAGTGGCGCCGATCATTTGGGCAGGAGATATATTCTCCTTTCCTATTAGCCTTCACAGAGCAGGTGAAAAGCAAGAAATTTGAAGTATTCTAGCTAACATCTAAGGTGATCTATTTCGTACTCATAAAGTTGGTCATAATATTTTCCAGGATGGAGAACATTGGGCAAATTCTCATTTAGCAACCTACTCAGCGATGGATCCCACCTATGTTTTACCTGATAATGTTGCAGTGATAACCCTACAGGTTCTATATCTCATTGCTAGTATTTTGTCTTTCCAAGACTACTTGAAATAAAAGATGTGCCCATGTATTAGCGATTTAATGAGTTCAAAATTATTACTTTGCCCCAAATTCTGAAGGAGCTGGATGCTGGAAAGGTTCTCCTTCGATTGGCACACTTATATGAGGTAGTTATTTGATTATTTCGACCTCTAATTATAAAATCTATTATGGTCTTACAAAGAAAACATTTTTATTTTCCTTTTGGTGCCTTGTAATGCAAGATTGAAGAAGACACAGATCTATCAGCTATGTCAAGTGTAGAACTGAAAAAGGTTTTCCCAAACAAGAAGGTAGAATCAAATCACTACATGAGCAACTCATTTGTTACTAATAGCATTAAGTAATGAATTATTATTAAAGATGTTTTCTGTTTCATTTCTCTTAGATTAGCAAAGTAATAGAGATGAGCTTATCGGCTAATCAAGAAAGAGCTGTGATGGAGAAGAAGAGGCTAGCGTGGAGAGTTGAAGGCTCTTCCGAAGAACAACCAAAGGCGGTAAGAGGACGACCTGTTGATCCAGCAAAATTGGTTGTTGAACTTGCTCCAATGGAAATCCGCACCTTTGTTGTTGAATTTTATTCTAAAAGGTATGAAATGCATTATGAACTTATAAGTTTTGGAGAATGTTGATTTATTACTTATTGGTTTCCTCCTTTTGTAGGTAACTCAGAGGGGGAGTTTCTCAGATGTTTTATACCGGCCGAGTTACTTGCGTCAGAAGGCAACTTTTTCGCTACCGTAATGTTTGTAATTAGCTATCTAAAATAAATAACTAGTTTGGGCTTCTCATAGAGCTCTGCCCAGGTGAATTATTGTAATGATCAATAAAACCTTTTAAATTGTCTCGACACTCTTTATGTTTCTATATCAATTTATGAAAGAATTAAATAGACAAAGAATGGAAACAACAATAATATGATAAAAAGCTGTCCTAAAGAATAAGAAAATATTAAGTTTAATTACAAACTTTGCTATCCGAGTAATGTTCTTATCTTATTTTATTTTATTTTCTTTATAATAAGCTCTAGTCAATATTTGAAAAAGTTTAATTTATGTCTAATATAGTCGATCATCTAAAATCTAAGCAATATGAAGTTTTTCAACAATAGCAAATTACAACCCATAACCCATGGTTGGGATTGATATAATGAATCATCTAAAATCTAATCAACATGAAGTTTTCTGACAATAACAAATTATATAATAAATAATCTATAGTTGAGTTGGTTGGCACCTCTTCTCCTCAGTTGAGAAAGTCTCCCATGTGGCTGTAGAATTTATTACGATGTTTTTTTGTGTTGGACCTCTATTGGATTTTACATACTGAAAGAGTCTTAATTATTGGACTTATAATATATAAAGAAAAGCAATAACAAATTATGAAATATTCATCCATGGAAAATTATTTCTTTTTTTTAATTATCCGAAAACTTGTACAGGCAATGATTGATGCCAGCTCCATACTAACTAGTGCAGATTTTGATGTCTAAATAGCTTAAAAATAAAAATAACTTAATAAATTTGGCACCATTCACAATTTCACGTTATGAAAAAAAGAATTTAACATAAATTTTTTCAAAAGGAGATAGAAATCCATGACTATTTAATGATGGAAATGCATGTATAAGCTTAATAAATACTAATTTATAAGATTACGAGTTTCGTTGTTTCAAAAATGAAAAAAAAAAAAATATCAAGGACATATGCTGTGGCAAAACCCGTGAACCGGGCTCAATAAATATAGGCACTGAGAACCGGTTAACCCGGCGGCGTTATCAATACCCAAAATCCGGTGTTGAAATCGGGTCGGATTTGATTTGAAAGATTTGCCCTAAGATCCAAAACCGTCATCTCTCTTTCGCCTTTTCTATCATATCCCTCTGTCTAATCAGATCTCTTTCTTTAAAACTCTACATTTTGAGTCCATGATAAATTGCACCGACTTTAAAATTCGATGGCACATTGAGATTTAAAACGACATCGTTTTCTCCAGACGGAGGATTTCGTTAATTTGTCGATCAGTAACATGGCGAAAAACAGCGAAACATCGGCTATGGAAATTGACGATAAAAAATCCAGCAATTCCGATCAGATCGGCCCCAAATTCTCAATCAACGGTTAGCATTTCACCAAAAAACAGAAAAATTAAATCTGTTTTATATTTAAAAAAATTGACGTCATTTTTATATATATTTTTTTTCTGGAGCTACAGTTCTGCAGCTTCTAAAGTCTGCTCAGATGCAGCATGGATTGCGGCACGGCGACTACACTCGCTATCGGTACTTATATTGACGATTTTTTTATTTTAGAGATTTTAACAATGTTGAAATTATTTTTATTATTTTAGGAATTGTGAAATTTGCTTTATATTGTGAATTTATAATTGATTGGATTAAATGTCAAATACAGGAGGTATTGCACTGCAAGGTTGAGGAGGCTATATAAATCCTTGAAATTTACTCATGGCCGTGGTAAATATACACGAAAGGCCATTACTGAATCCACTGTCACTGAAGTGAGGTTTGTCTCATTTATTCATCTTTTTCCTTTTGGTCTATGCTTTCTTTCATTCTTATTGTAATTGGCTTCAACGGAATCAAATGCAACTAATCGTATGTTTCTAACTTATAAATGCTATGCTTCCGCTTAAATTTGAAACGACAGCAGTTATAGTGTTTGGCACAGACATTCATACTAACTCAGCAGCTAATATTTACCTATCATCCACCACTCATACTTGATAGTTAGTGTTTCCAATCTCAATCCCAGGCATATCCAAAGAATGTTTGTTAGCAATTTGGTTGCTTTGATGTGTAAGAGATAACCAAAGGTTGGGATTATGTAATTTGGTTGAGATTGGTTGCGTTCTTTACTTATCTTGATATATTAATTGGATTAACCCTTAAACGATAATCGTCTCTAAAGGGTCTTTGGTAAATTTAAGTGTTTTCCTTTAATTTCTTTAGACATGCAAACTTGATTTCTTTGTGAAACTTGAAATATGAATTGGATTAAGTCAAATAAAATATTATCATAATTAATGGGATGTTTGTACCTTTGTGTTTCTTTTCCTTTAATTTCATGAAGCTGGCAAACTTAAATTAGTGGAGCATGGTGGTTTCTTTTTTTATTGATTAAATATAGCCTTGTTTTGTGGCTTGTAATTTATAAAAGAACAAAGTTTGAAAGAGAGAAAAACTTCAACTTATTTGTAGTATGCTTATGTTTAACATTTAGTGTTATTTGATTCAAATTAGGTTTCTTCATCTGGTTCTTTATACGGCAGAGAGAGCCTGGAGCCATGCCATGGAGAAAAGACAGCTTCCAGATGGCCCTAATGCACGGCAACGGATCTATTTGATTGGAAGACTGAGGAAAGCAGTCAAATGGGCCACCCTGTTCTCAAATTTGTGTGCTATCAAGGGAGACCCGAGAACATCTTTGGAAGCTGAGGTTTGTCTGTGATAAGCTTGTTTTGGGCTGCTTATGTGATGGCTGTACATTTTGGCACCTATGTTAGTGGGACACAGAGAAAAAGAAAATAGTTATACCTTGTACCTGAACAATAATGTTTCTTTGGTGCAAATCATGTATGTGTGGGTAGAGTGAGTGCATTGTTGCCATGGACTCCTCGGAAATCACTTTTCTTCCTTCTCTTCTCCGTGCTTTGTGTTGTGACAGTGATAATTTTTGTTCAAGTGGCTTTTGTGGAGCTTTCAGTGATGAGATAAGTTTATTTACTATTTGCTTGGTACTGCTGTATATATTTTGTTGGAAAGTTATAAAGAGTTTATATTTAGTCTTACTTTTGTCGGATGCACTAATAACATTGAGTGGCTGCTATGTAGTGGTCCGCTGATAGTGAAAACAGGTGGCCATTGTCGCAGTTTCTTATCACTGTGCGCAATGGCCGTTTAAATGTTTGATGGCTATTGGTTTTTTGAAATGGAATATGACATGTGTGTGATAGCACTTAAAAATGTTGTATATAGCATTCAATTTTCCTCTTTAAAATGCATAAAGAACATTGGGGTTAGTAAATAAATGTATTGTCTTAGTTATGTGTGATATTTTTCTTAGTGTGTGTCAATGGATGGGGCTTGTGTCTTGTGGGTGTTAGAGACTGAAACTAAAGGTTTTTCTCTCATGTCATCTTTTGAGAAGCGGTTTTAAGGGAACTGACTCTAAGCGTAAGCCTAGTCTTCATTTGGTTATTTGAGTTTGCCTTATTATGAGGCACTTTCAAAGATAAATTTTTTTGCCCCTTTGAGGCATGAGTGAGATTAAGAAGTCTTTCAAGGTTTGTCTGATTTTCATGCAAGACTTGTGTATTCCTGACCTGTTTCTACCAATATGCATTTTAATCAATTAGTTGGTTATTGTATTATAGCTGATTTAGTATGTATTCCAAATTCTTCGATACTCCTAGTTAAAATTCTGATTGCCTAAAGATTATTCCCATTGTTCCTTTTTAATTTGCTATTGCTTGTTTTATTCACCATGTTTTGTTTTTAATTTGTAGGCTTATGCTTCTTACATGAAAGGGAATTTGTTGTTTGAACAAGATCAGAATTGGGAAACTGCGTTAAAGAATTTCAAAAGTGCCAGGTTAATCCTTGTCTGTGGAACATAATAGATGGATATCATTGATTGTTGCCTTTCCATAAATAATTATCCTTTGTCTCACTGTGATCAGTGAATTCCGATTTAGGTACTGATTATAAGTCCTTGATTGTAGATAAATAAGCATGTTTTGACTGCTTCAGGAATTCATGTTATGAATTCTTGTGATATTTTCTTTCTTTTTTGAGTCCTCCAATCTTTTTTTTTTTTTTGGGGGGGGGGGGCTTTATTTTTTCATTTTTTTTGTTTGATTTTTTTTGTTTGATTTCTCATACTGATTGCTGTGGTGTGCCAATAAACTGGGAAGTTAGACTAACTATTCCTTCTTCTTACTGATGGGATTGTATTCTGCTGCATTTGTTAATGATCTGTAGGGCTGTGTATGAGGAACTTGGGAAATATGGAGATGTAGAAAATCAGGTTTTATGCCGGGAGCGAGTTGAGGAGCTAGAACCAAGCATCCGCTACTGCCTACATAAAATTGGTGAATCAAATGTAAAAACCTCTGAACTTTTACAAATTGGCGAGATGGAAGGTCCTGCACTAGATCTTTTCAAATCAAAGTTGGAGGTACGTTTAAATACTGTTGTAAGCAGAACAAGTCATATGCTGAGATGAGTGCTTATGCTTTCATTCTCTTGTTGCAGGCTGTTCTGGCAGAGGCAAGGTCTCAACAGGCTGCATCTCTGACTGAGTTTCACTGGCTTGGCCATAGATTTCCAATATCCAATGCAAAGACTCGGGTCGCCATTTTAAAAGGTTGATTATTTGTTTCCTTTGATAATGATTCACAGGCAGCATAGTACAGTTTGTTCTACTGTGAATTTGCTCTTCTGAAATGTAGTACAAGAGATCTTAGAGCTCCTGAATGTATCAACTAGTAGTTAATGAGGTAGATGATATCTATTTAACTTACAGGTTTCTTGAAGCTAACTAATTGCAAGGTACTTGGAATAGTTGTTGCCTTGATTGATGCTATTTCAATTATCAGCAAACTGGCTTCTGGTGGATGGTAATGATTAGAAAAAGTGTTTCACTTTTCCTCTCGGGTATTGAATAACTCTTTTGACTAGGGGAAGATTTTTAGGGAAAGGTGATATATATCATCGTTATTAGGGGGTGCTCAGTCAAAAAATACCAATCCTAGTTTTTCTGTTACATTTTTGAAGGGCATGCATGCTTCTCTATTTTATGTTATGATCTCATAGTATTGTTCTTTCATGCTTCCAATATAATTGGACAATATTTTGGTTGGGGACGGGACAAATATGGTCCTATGGTCTTGAATTTGAGCATTGAGTATATTGTTGCTTCCTTTGGGTATACTAAGTCTTTAATAATTCAAGCAGTTCATGTATTTAATTATTAAATGAAAAATGCTGCTGTATGTTTCCTACCCGAATTGAAAAAACAAGTATAAAGCTGATGCAAACTCTGTAAGCCGCGTATACTTTTTACCATTGGACCTACTCTTATGTGTTTGTTGTTTGTTTCTTTTTGATGCAATCTGTCCTTTTGTTCTGTTAATTAAACTCTGGCAAATTAGTCGCCGTTGCATATTGGTTGAAAATCTTGTTTATGCATCATTCATTCTATTAGTGAATGGTGATATCCTGCCAGGTCATTGTGGAAAATTCTGTGAAATGTTTCTGAAGTTTAGTCATCGGTCATATGCTTTTAAGTCCAAACAAGGTCTCATGTTCTGATCCAAATGACATGTTTTTCAGCTCAAGAATTGGAGAAGGATTTACATGGTCAAGCAGCAGTTTCCCTACCTGCAGAGAAAAAGCTAGTCATCTTTGATAAAATTTTTGCTGCATACCATGAAGCTAGGAGCTGCATTCGTAGTGACTTGGTATGGAACATTAACTAATTGTTTCTTATTTATAATGATAAAAAATGATATTCTGGTACTTTTATGCTTGAGTTTTTATTGGTGATGTCATTGTTTTTTTTTTTTTCTGGGTCTTTGTATCTCGTGTGTGCAATCAATTTCTTCTTTTTGACTGATATTCCTGACCTGATGTCCTTTCTAGGCCAGTGCAGGCAATGCTGAAAATGTAAAAGATGACTTATATGGTCTTGACAAAGCTGTTAGTGCCGTATTAGGGCAACGTACCATTGAGCGGAATCAGTTGTTGGTTAGCATTGTGAAGAGTAAACTCACAAAGCGACGTGATGACAAAAATGAGAAAGTTACCAAGCCTGAAGAACTTGTTCGCTTATATGATCTCTTATTACAGGTTAATAGTCTTTCTATATGTATCCATCCTTGTTATGCCTTTATTCATGATGCTGGCATGAGTTTGCTAGTTGCTGCTACCTGAGAGCTGATACCAAATTTCTGCGTAATTAATGTTATATGTAACAGAACACTGCTGATCTATCTGATTCTGTTATATGTAACAGAATACAGCTGATTTATCTGATTTAGTTAGTTCTGGAAGGGATAGAAAACCTGAAGAAGTAAAATTTGCCGAAGAGTGTGAGCTTAAAAGTTTAGCATTCCGTGCTGAAAGGTATGATTCTTTATAGTTCTTTGTTGTTTGCTTGGACTGAACTCTTTTTAGTTAAATTGCTTCATCTGCTAGTACAGCTGTGGATCACACTAATGTCTTCTTAACTTAATCCTTCCAATTTGTGTTGGGCAAGATATGCCTTGATTTACAACTTATATTTCAGATCTTGCTGTGCCTTTCAGTTTGGGTAAGTTTGAAGCCTTTCTCATTTCCAACTCAAACCTTGGCTAGGTTCTTCTCACCTTCTTCAGTGCTACATGTCTTCTAATGTGTCATTTTCAGTATTGTCTGTATGTTTCCATCATTCTGGTCTACATCCTCTGTCCATAGATGCTCATCTTATTAGAATTCTTTGCTGTCGTAGAAAATTCACATCACATTTGTTTGGCACTTAGCTGGAAGAACCTGTAACCTGTGTTACATGTCCTTTTTGACTTTATATGAGGATTGTTTAGCTAATTCTTTATAAAATTTTTTATAAACGCATCAAGGGTGCATGGTTTTGTTGCCACATTTTTTTTTTAGAGAAAAAAGCCCAGTAGATTGAATATATAAAATTTTCCAAAGGGTGAACAAGACGTCCACTAGCTCCAAAAACACCCTAAGAATTTACAAATAAGAGTGTATCTCCAAAAAGAATGTTTCAGATGTTAATACTGTTTAGCCCGTCCAAGAGCAAAACCTTTCCAAAAGACAAAATCTACCTAACTTAAAACTCCTTCCCAATTTTAAGTTATTTGAAGAAAGAAAGTAACTTGAAATTCCATTGAAACTAAGACACAGAGATATTCTGTTTAAAACTGTTCTAAAATTCGTGAGGTATAACAATTGATGTTCCTTTCTTTTCGAAACAAGGGTTAGAAGTTTTGTCTCTTTCCTTGAGCCCTTTTAACGTTACTATTTTGTCCAATGTGAAGCAGGTTAATAAATTTGTAATTATATACTGGTTTCTCAAAATCTTCTCTTTGCTTGAGGTTGGGGTAGGGGGGTTTCGTCTGTGTACTGGGGAGGGGCCCTTGTTGTCTTCATCATCATTTATGATTTCCTTCTTGCCTAGATGATGGATGATTGGGGTTCTCACATACTTCCAGGAGTATTTTATTTATAATTGATTTGGTTGTCAAGGAATGTTCCTTAAGTCCTATTAAGTCATTGGACTCTATACTTCTTTGCAGGTGCTTTTACTTGGCAAGATCATATAGTTTGGCTGGAAAGAGAACAGAAGCTTATGCATTATACTGTCGTGCCCATTCTCTTGCTGAAAATGCCCTAAAGGATTTTCAACGCATGACCAACAGCGATCAGGTTCGTGTATGCCTTTCAAAGTAGTTTCAGAGATTGTTTTGCTTCCTCAAAATTCATTATCACTTGCTTCCTAAATATCAAAGGGTCCTTGATGATTCTTAACTAAATGCATGTGCATGTGTTGATGCTTATATGCCTTATATTCTTGTTATTTACAAATTTCTTCAAGTTACAGTAGAAAAGAGATTCTTAATGTTCATAACTTTCTGTGACTCCTTATTTCATGACAGATAAGCCAGTTGCATAATCCTATACTTTTTAGATTAATTTTGTTTTCTTTTGGGCATGTTGGGAATTGATGCTAAATCTTTTCTGTTTCCTTTTTCATTTTGCAGATGATGATCAGAGAGTTAAAGACATTATGCAAGGAGTGCAGGTCTAATAGTTGCATAGAACATGCGAAGGGGATTATAGAGGAGGAGAAGGCTTCGGAAAATTTATCGAATAAAATCTCTACAATATCGATAAGTGTTGCTGGAAAGAAGGTACTACATAGCCTTTATCTTCTTTCATTCCTTAGAAATAAACATGACATCTGTTAACCATGTATTTTATTTTAATTAGAAGCTTAAAGCAGCTTATCCTTATTTAACTAACCTGATTTAGTCCATGGCTTCCATACTGGGAGTTGCTTTTCTATAGGAGGGAGAGAAAATTGACTCATACTATTTTCATTTATTTATATCTTTTATTATTTAATTTGTTAGCAGCTGAGTATAATAAGCATCTATAAATTGTGCTTATATTGGATTATATTGTTATCTATCCTTGCATTGGTTTGACTCACTTCTCGTAAGTCTTTTCAGGTGGATAAATTTCTTCTTGAGAAACTAGATTTGTACGAGTCCGCTGTTGGTGATTCAAATGTGAAAGGTGCTGCACGCATTGAAGCCTTCCCCCCAGCGTTCCAATCAATACCTCGGAATCCAATTGTCCTTGACCTTGCCTACAATTTTATTGATTTCCCATCCCTTGAGAATAGAATGAAGAAAGACAGAAAGGGCTTCATTAGTAGGTTATGGCGATGAGCTTCCTTGATGAGATTTCTACTTATTACCCCAGCTGAAAAAAGAAATGAGAACACATGGAAGATCAGAAATCAGGTTTTGTTGAGTTTTTGGATAGCATATCTTCATATGAAAAGCAGAAAAATTTTGGCAATGTACTTAGCCATTGCTTCTCACTTGATAATTCTTTAGGATTCTGGGATGAGACTGTTTTCAAACTTTTTTTGGCTCATTAAATTTCAGGAATCAGCAACCAAGTTGTTATAGGAAAAGCTAACTTTGCCCTCCCTTATACTTTGGTTGTTGAGATAATTGAGAAAACAATTTTTGGTTTCCCTTCCTTCTTGTGATGAATATCCATCTTTTTGAAATGAGATTTTTGCTGCTATTTATTTATTTATTTGTTTGTTTATTTATTTTAGTGGGTTTCCTGAGACCATCCAATTTCTCTTAGGACCTTTGAGCAACAGGCATCTGTGGATTTTAGCCTTTGCTTTCCTCATTAGGACCAATATGGATTGATTTCAAGCATCTGATTGTAAACAATCTGCGTTTGGCAAATGGTTGCCTAGTATAAGCTGTCTCAAAGTGCTCAGATTTTCTGTTATTCTGTGTTGAAGAAATCCTGTCTAGGCTTCTCCGATTCTGCGGTAGAAAGGGATGTTACCAAATTGGTTGGCTGTGATGAATGTGACAGGAAGTAATATTGATTTTGCGGTTATTCCATCATGTTGTTTGTGACGTTTTCGGATGGGTTACAGCAATGGGAGGTAGTATTACTTACTGAAATTTGACTTAAGGAATCCCTCTTACCCCAGGAGCACTTGGAAATGGTGCAAGAATCCCATCAAGTGCTCGTCTTTTGCCATCAACCTTGAGACGTTTCTGTATTCTGATTACTACAAGCAGAGTTACGGCATCATGTACGTGCGCCACGGTCATTTCTCTCCACTGGAATGCTCTGTAGTGGTGACCATCTAGTAATAATTTCTAACATGAGACATCTTTGTTGCAGAAAGAGACACTTTCTTTTCTAGTTTCTGCTTGTTATTATAGGGTGAAATTATTTAAACTCACTAAACTACTTTTTAAGCTTCTTATTTTTTTTTATTATATTTTATATTGCTGAAATACCCGTCAAACATTTTACCATTAAGGACAAAATAATATACTCTTTAGAGCAGAATTAATTTTAAGTTTAACTGAAATAATTTTACTTCCTCTACCCATCTTTTTAATTTGTTATTTACTATCAACTTAATTTAACTATATATTTACAAACAGAATTCGATCTAGAATATGTGTGGGGGAAAGAACTCAATCAGAGTTATCTTTTTCAATTAGTGGAAATGTTTAGCACAAAGTCTTTGTTTTAATTTCATTTGATAACTGGGGATGTACATATATTGTACATGTATGATAATAGTTTCTTCACCATATATTGTGTATGTATGACAATAGTTTCTTCACCATATATATTATAACTTTCCAACTCTCGTATTTGTTTGATTGTTCCTGTCCCAATGCATATTTGTTATAAAATATTTCAATGGATAAATTTTTTTGCAAAAACAGTAAAAGCAGGATTTAAGAATCTTTGAGCACGAATATTAAACATCAATACCCACTTAATTGCTCCGATTTGATATCAATGCTTATTTGCTGTGAAATTGAAAGCTGTATAGACTGCTAGTCAACAATGATGATTTTAAATGATTTAGGTGGGTGTTCTTAGAAAATAACAGAAATATTTAGAACTTACATGTTATGAAGGGTTAGTTTTGGTATAACAAGAGGTGTAGAAAGTACAGTTTTAACTTTTAAATTTAAGCAAAAGATGTGTTGAGTAATTGGGAGTAAAGAGTGGTTTAATGGGTTCAAATAACCCCACTCATAAATTTCCATATGAAACTTTCACAAGGAGACAAGAAGGAGCCTTGCGATTATGTTTCATCTGGCACTATCAATATTCACTTGACACGGTAAGCATCAAAATTATAGCGAACTTTTACCAACATGATTCCTGGGTGAGTTAAAGGTCACTGAAATTTCAATTTTCACTGGGAGTGGTGATAGCATTTCAAATACTCTTGGCTGTCACTGACACCTTCAACAAAGACAATAGCCCAAAGAAGAGAAGTTATTCGATATTATAGCTGTCTTTAACTTCACGATGTACAGAACATTTTGACAGAAGTTCTCTAATTCTGATCAATTAAGATTGTTTTGACATTTCTCAAAACTATTTAAACTCTTACTTAAATCTCATACCTATGTCATGTCCTTCTAGTATAATGTATCCGATATTTCTTATAAGTCAGCCGAATAAGTGACATGCTACACTAAGAGATCTGCTGAAACATGAGGTGCAAGCTATCCACTTAGTTAATTACTTGCTTAAGAGGTAATGCATTGGGATCCAAATGTCAAGAGTCTTCAGGAATGCCATACCTTGCAGTTCCTTGCACTTTAAAAGCGGGGATCTTGTGAGAGAACCAGAACATATCTGCTTGTGAAACCCTGCAAGTGATATCAAAACCATCATTTTGTTGTCTGCAGAAGAAAGTAAGATTATTGTCCACCTCCACCAGCCTGGCTATTGTCATCCCATTTTCATCTAACAAGTCTGATAAAATTTCGGCAATGTAGTAATGGCAATTCTTATAATCATTTTGCTGCCATTCTTCATTCCAATCCTCATACACAGCCCAAACTTCGCCTTTCTTTGGGTAAATAATGAAGTGTGGCTCAGTCTCAGTTACAGATCTTTCATATTCCATGGAATGAGAAAAATGTGACATCTTGAGTACGACACGGGATTTGCCAAGTTCAAACAAGCCACAAGCGATGGGTAGGTTTTTCTTCTTCCACTCACTGCCCAGATGAAAAACTGGTAGAGGTTCTAAGAATGTGACAAATACTTGCTTCACTGAAATTACCTTGACTATTTGGACGTATGACTGTGGGATGTAATCCTTTCCACAATATACAGCCCACACTTCATCAATAGCAAAATCATCTGGGCACCAAGTTTGCTTAAGAAGTTGGCTGTCTGCACTTGACTCCAATGAAGGTAAATTTTTGGTAGGAGTGAATCCGGTTGAGGAGTTTAATTTTTCTTCCACTAAGATAACTTCATTAGAAGTACCATGAACCATATCATCAGGCAAAGCAGATTGGTCAAGCTCAAAGATTGCAGTACCAACTTTGCCATTGTCTCCACCCAAAAGCCTATAAGCTGGTATATTGTGAGAGAAAATATACAAATGACTGGAAGGAATCTGATAAATCACAGGATATTGTCCAATTGTTTGTCTCTGAAATACACTCCTGAAAGCCTCAACCTTCTCCAAACACACAACTTCTGCACCGGAAGCTTTTGAAAAATCAGTTAGCATTTCGACCAAATCAAATTTACATCCTTTTAGTTTTTGAGGATCATTGGCCCATTCGTTGCAGTCCCAATTTTTGTAAAGTGCCCAAATTTCACCTATTTTCGGGTAAATCTCAAACTGATCCTCTGTCCCTGTATGAACAGGTGAGCATTTATGGGAAAAAATCATTGGACTTACCAAATCATGCACCACTGGATTTAGATCAAAGGAACCACATCCAACAGGCAAGCCTGAAAAATACCATCTTGTCTCACTTGGACTAATTGGTATTGGTTTCAACCATGTGACATGGAGTTCATAAATGCTATTATAGTTAATTAGAGCATAATGGTAACTTCTGTTAACATTTGCCTGAAGATGAGCTGCCCAGATCTGCCCTGCTTGGATATTTTCCAGTTTTCGGTTGTTCTCAAAGTTGTAGAATTCCTGTTTAGACTTTCTCAAAGCAATAATCATACGGTTTGAAATTGAATTATTTTCTGAATGGCTAGCTTGATATGTAATTAAATCAACTTGTTCATCTGTGTCACAATCTTGTAACAGGAATAGCTCAAAATTTCTACTGTTCTTGGAATTCACCTCTGTTGAGTTACTTTGTTCAATCACACTGCCTAACACGTGGCAAGAAGAAGTCCTGTCACGTGTATATGTACAACCTCCCAAACTATGCTTGAAATCATATTCAGATTGCTTTTCTTCGTCTGAGAGCTTGGAGAATGCATCATGTAGAAATTGTAGAGCCAAGTCCGTGCCAGGAAAATCATCCCTTAGAGGCTGCAACAAGGTCAGAAGCTTCCATAAGGGCTTAAGGAGCTCAAAAATCCAACTTTTATTAATCTCAGAATCTGATAACTTGATACCAGCAGCCAAGAGTAGTATGTCACAGACAGATAGCATTGAGTCGATGTCATCTAGTGCCGGATAAAGCTGCTGAGCTGTGAGTAGCTTGTCTCTAGCAAAGACATAATCCTCATTAAGCATCATAAGTTTAGCAACCCATATTTCTCTCAGGGCCATTATTCTATTTTCGTTCATTTCTCAGTTATTCAATGTCATTTTTCAACTCGCTAATTGATTCATCAGAACATGATATCTACTGCATTCAACTCAGCTGAATATTTGCCTTGCTTTCTGGGTTTCACTTCAAAACAAACAAACGTATCATTACTGACCGCATGTATCATTTTAAAAATGGTTACCAACAATATCACAGGGAAGGAAAAAGATCAGTAATTAACATCATACCAGCAAAGAAATCGACATATCAGAAGATATTTTTGCCTAAAGAAGGCTTGACAAGGAAGGAACAAAAACTTGACAAAACTATGGATATCATTAAAAATTCATATTTAATCAAGAAACATCCAGAAATTGTATCCACTTATCAGGATGCATGGGACCATCAATTTCTTCATCTTTCTTTGCCAAAGCAACTGTACTTCAGTAAACTTCTATCACATTATATTTTTTCTAACTACTTCCCTAATTCTTGACCACTCTACTCAACATGGTTCAACTAATTAACAGCGATCCCAGATACTCAAGATCAGCTATGAAGAACACCCCCCACCCCCACCCCAATTTTCAATGTTTTAAGCCATGTACACCACGTATCCTAGTAAAGTTTTTCCTTCAGATTAAGAATGAATTGCAACCTGCAGTGAACAATTTCTCTTGGCCCTATATTACTTAACTCATTTGCTGAATTATGTTCATCACTTTTACAGCTTCCATGGATTAAATGATTATGCATCTGCACCATCACAGATGCCATGAACTCAAATTACGTACCCCATCAAACATTTTTCATTAATTAAGAATTATCTATGATAATCAAAGACAACCAATAAGAACCCTAGTATGTGTCCACAATGTACTATGATAATCAAGCAAATTTCTCCGTCAATTTTCCAAGAAAAGTTGGAATTTTTTTTCAAGACTATAATGAAACAAGGCAATTGAATAATATACACGCATTTGATGCTCTAACACTTGCTAGAAATAGAATCAAAAGAAAGACTACTTGTATCAATCAGATAATGCAGTAGGAAAAAAGTACCCAAAGTTGACTCACCTTGTGTCAAAAATTACTCTCCCAAAGAGGGGGAAAAAAGCAAAGCAAAACAAAACCCCACAACACTCCAATGGAAGAAATGCCAGTGCAAGGCATCATGAAACAGGCATAAATGTGTGTAGTTTCACACTTTTGTTTTTTCAATCTTTCGTACTACACGTGGACACAACTTTTGGGGAGCGTGTCTTACACGCTTGCCGCCAAAGGAAGACTGAGATTTGGTGGTTTTTTTTTTCCGTGGACCCCACAATCTCGAGCAGAATCATCTTTATTAATCAGAAGTTAATTATTGCGAGCATTTTTCCAACCTTGGCAAATTTCCAATAAAACGACACCGTTTCATGAAAGTCAAACGGAAAAAATTGACAAATAAACTTTACGTTTGTCAGGACAGAGTAGAGAGAGGAACTGGAAGGCGGGTAATTTGTTTTTTTGGTTTTCTTGTTTTTTTATTTTTTATTTATATTAGCGACAGCCATGAAAATTCGCCAACACTGAAGAAACAAAAAGCTCCTTCAATTGCGGCCATTTAAGCCAAATACAAAACGCACTAACAAAAGAAGAAAGAATTAATAAATAGTTCTTGATTATTATATTTTTTTAACTTTTATCTTCAAAGAAGAAGAAGAGAGAAATTCATCGTATTGATTCGAAAATGCAGTTCACGAAACTTGACGATTCTCCTATGTTTCGGCAACAGGTTCCTTTTTCTTTTCTTTTTTGTTTTACTCTTTTTTGTTATTAAATTCCATTTTGCTCTTAACTGTTGTTTTAAGCAAAATGGTACCTGATTAATGCTTCACCTTCATGCATTTACAAAACGATGCGTTTTAGATTGTGCAAGTCATTTTCATGTTGTGTTAAACTTGTAGGGGGTAGAAAGAAAAGCTTTTCAATTGCTTCTGTTACAATGTAATGTTATATGATGAGAAGATGTTTAAATTATATGTTGTTTAAATTGCATACAAATGACAGTAGATTTTACTTGTGTATTATATTTGACTTCAAAAAGTTTAGTAGATGCGGAGAGTGAGTGCCCTGATAATATACTTTTTGGTGAACAGATACAATGTATGGAGGAAACTGATGAAGCATTGCGAGGGAGATGTTTAAAGTTTTACAAAGGGTGTCGCAAGTACACGTAACTCTACATTCTTAATGCTCTATTATTCTCTTTCTATAATTTTGAAGGTGGCAGGTATTTAAGTTTTAGTATGTATTTGATTGTATATTTGTTCTGGGAGACCAATGATCCCTAGCTGAAAAATCGAGTCTTGTAATATCTTCTATGGCCTCATGTTTATAGTTTACATTCCCTGAGCAACCTTTTTCTCTTTTTCATTCTAAATGCACCAAAGTTTGCAATGAGGGGATAGCCCTCCTCATCAACAATCTGCTTGCTTCTTCTTTTGTTAAGCTTTGGCCACTCAACAGTTTGAATACCATGGACGGATCAAAAAACTTGGAGAGGGAGAAGAGAAAATTACATAAATTACGAGGAATTTGATTATGCTTCAATTGTGTACAAAGAACAGCTACTAGGATGAAACAGCTTTTATTGGTTAAATGATCAGTCATCAGAATCATGCGAAATACTGATTTGTGGACAGAAAATGCTACATTGGAAACAAGAAGAGAACCATAATCTGCTTTAGCCAGAAAATAACTTCCATCCTCCAATAAAAAATAAACTATTGGAAAATGTCTCTCTCAATTGAAATTGTATGTCTGTGCAGTGAAATGCATATTTCACTGCAGACAATTACTCACTGGAGTAGAAGGTTCCTGAATGCTTCTAACTCTTAAAATTGTTGAGTGGCTTCCTGGAAGCTGGAATTCATTTCCTTTTCTGCAGAGTAGATGGCATCTGTGCCTCATTAGGCCAGGGCACTCTGGAGATTTTGAAAATCAGGATCAAAAGGCTATTGGATTGTAAAAATTCCTTATATTTGGTCTGGAAAACATTTGTTGACGAAAGCTTACTGGTATAAGATGCAATACAGTGTTTTGGCCAAAAGTGCCAATTGCAGAAATGTTATGACGAGATTACTTTATCAACCATCATGTCTACGATTTTTGTATTATTTTTTGCTATAAGTTTTTATGTTCATGTTCTTACTTAGTGATCTATAAATATCAGAGAAGGCCTTGGGGAGGGGTATGATGGCGATATTGCTTTTGTAAGTGCTCTTGAAAGTTTTGGCGGTGGGCATAATGATCCTATTTGTGTTGCTCTTGGCGGTATGCATTCCTATTTCTTCCCCCAGGATATGTTATGTAAAATTTCTTCTCTTGGCATGCATGCATAGGTTTGGCTTTGAGAAAGTGTTTGAATCAATTGGTATGTGTTTTTGTTCTTGAGTTGTACAAAATCACTGTGTCAAAAACTTGTTTAAAAGTATAGCATAACTGGGCCCACCTTATTCAAGCTCTGTGTTGCCTGAAATTTTCTCTGCAAGCAACTGAGCTTGGAGTGAGGATTTTGTTTGTTTAGACCATTGGATGGGCCTGAAAGAGCTTTTAACAAGCTAACTACAGCTGCTTGATTGCACATCTATCTTACACATCTTTTTTTCTGGGCCAAACTTATACAGTAATGTTGCTTCTTCAACTGGCACTTTCGTTCCATGTGGCCCTTGTTTTCATTCAAAATGTTTTAAGGGAGCTTAACAAGTAGGTCAATATGTTTTGTTCTGTTACTACTGAGAAACTTAATGTGTCTGCAGGCCCTGTCATGACCAAATTCACAATTGCTTTGAGAGAAATCGGAACATACAAAGAAGTTCTTCGGTCAAAGGTAGAAAATCTTGTGCTCTGATCGTTCTAATATGCATCTGATGGTTTCTTGTTTCTGTTGCTCCTGTAAAACTGCAACAACTTGTTATGACATGTCACCCTGATAATTGAAGGCCCTGGTCCTTTTATTATGCCACTGCTGTTGTTTGAAAAAAGAAAAATCACCGCAAAGGGCTATTGTGGCTTCTATTCATACGTAGCTGATTCATACAAAATGAGTTCCAAATTAAGTTACTCTGACCTTCAACGGCTTGTTAAACCCAAACTCATGCTAGAATCCAGACTAGGTTAGAGAATTGTCAACTGAGATAAACTGGAATCTGAATATACATATTTTCAGCTGTTTTTGCCCCTTCAATTCTGAATGAATGGAGCAATTTACAAGAAATAAATGATGAGCCTTTTTAGTTAGTTTCAGAGAAGGCAGACATTACTGATTAACTTGCATTCTTGCATTGCAGCGTCATTAATTGAGCTAAAAATGCTTCTAACAACCCTCCGTATTTTTCCTTCTTTTAAATTGCTAGTTTCTCTTAAACTTATGAAGCTCAAATTAGAAGTAAATTTCTGTGAAAAAAAAAGGGGATCATCAAATACAGGGTTGCCTCTGACATAACCTGGTTTCCCCTGGTCCTTGGTCTTTATTGAGTTAGTTATCATGTATGTTCTTCTTGCTTATCGCCTGCCAATAATCATTAAAGAAAACAATGAATTTGCTTTTTGCTGTCTGATCATATGCTTTGTCAAATCATTGCTTTCTGCAACTTGCTTGTAATGGTGCATATATTATTACATTATGAAGTCATAACTTTAAAAGATGATTTGCAGCTTTCAAAGCATTTCAATTAAACATTTGGAATTTCCTGCTGTAATAGAGAGGCCATCACATGCTCCTGGTTAAAATTGTGGGTCATCAGTTAATTTGTAGCGTGCTAGATTTGAGCTTTACTATTTCCAGTGAAAGATTTGGGAGACATGGGGAACTTCGTTGATCGATTTCCTCTGCTGACATCCTGTGATTGCCTTTCTCAGGTAGAGGATATGCTAAATGAAAGGCTACTACATTTTGTCAATGTTGATCTGCAGGATGTTAAGGTATTTTGTACCCCTTATGCAAGTTTCTGTCTTGAAACTGTTGTTTGTAGTTTTGGAAGTCTGAATCTATTTTGTGCATCACTGCTCTGTGGACATAAACATGTGTCCTGTTTCAATTAGGACATGGTGTGGGAGACACAGCAACTCCCAAAATCTGGGGGTGAAAGCATGCTGAGATTTGTGTTTGTTTTGTACATTGAATAATAGAGGGTGAAAAAAAAAAAAAGATATGAAGAATGCAAGTTTGAAAGTTTTATGTTTATAATTATATGGGTTATGCGCAATACACTATTGTTGTTTCAGGATAAAGCCACATACTTTTATTCTTGGATTTTCTGATATAGAACAACCTCTGCTGAATTAGTAGTTATTAAGGTGATATTTTATTTTCCTTATTTAAGCTGGATTAGATTTTATTTTACTTGTATGAGTGAGATAAATAGTGGTAGATTTAATAATCTTATTTGAGTTGGGTCTTTGGCAAATATAATTAACACCTTACTTTTAGTTTTGAGTTACATCATGAATGATGATTGAATTAAAGAGTTATCAAGGCCGTGAGATTGGATGGACACCACAGTTAAGTCCAACTTTGATTCCAATTGTAAGATTTGTTTCCACGGAATACGTTATTGTCCAGTTTAGACCAAGCCCACATGGTTTTGTTCTTAAGTTTTCACTTTATTACTCAGATTGGTTGGAAAGTTATAGACCGTCTCTTTTGCGATAAAGATAATAATTTTCATTTCACTCGTTTTCTACGAAGCTTTCAAAACTTGCTGAAGTTCATTTATGAAATTTTCATTCACTCATTTTTCAGTACTCTTGAATTGGTGCAGGAGGCCCGAAAACGTTTTGACAAGGCTTCCCTTATATATGATCAGGTGGATTCCAAATCTCAAGAGTTGATAATTTAAGAACATATTACTTGTTTGATTACTCTTCTGTATTCATGCTTGCTCACTTTCTCCAGAATTTTTCATATATTTTTGCATTGCTGATAGATATAGATTCTTGCCAGCATCAACATGCCTTCTATCATTGGTGATTGCACTTTGATTTATAGTCATGACTTCCTTGAAATTCCATATGTTGATATATTTATAATATGTTTCTGTATATGTATGTTCCTTTAAGTTTGTTCAAATATCTCAATGGTTCAATAAATTATTTGGATGGTTAGAATCTAGTTAAAATATCTATGGGTTCCCCTGAATATTCTTTTAATTTAATAAATGCACTATGCACATATTGACACATTTATCTTCAAACTTTTGATTGGAAACCAAAACAAGAACAATGGAATTGGAAGAAAAGAGTCTAAATCTACCTGATAATATATTCAATAGTTGGATTCTTATACAAGGTTCTCTGAAATCCAGAAAGGGTTCGTTGAGATAGTCCTACTAATTTTACTATAAAATAATCATATAAAATCATCTCAAGTAATATGAGCATCTTGAGGTTCGTTTTGGAAAAGCGGAATAGTTTTACAATGAACTTGTGGCTGACTTGTATGGAGAAATGTGTCATGTTGGTGCTATATGGCCAGTATCTTCTTTATAGTGGCATTCAATGGCAGTGGTAATTTTGTATTGCAGGCACGTGAGAAGTTTCTTTCATTGAGGAAGAGCACAAGGATGGATGTAGCTGTTGTCATAGAGGAGGTAGTTTTACTTATATTCATTTTGATGGATAGATTGATTAGCTAATTGGTAGTTTACATGGATATGTTTTTAAAATCTACTTTGGTTGAGATTCCAGGATCTTCACAATGCAAGAACCTCCTTTGAGCAAGCTCGCTTCAATCTGGTACATTTATTTTAACGAGGAAATTTGTTTCAACTAAGTACCTATTTCATCTGTGGTAGGCAACTCTTTTATATTGCATCCTTTTGCATATTCAGGTTGGTGCTCTCTCTAACGTTGAAGCCAAAAAGAGGTTTGAGTTTTTGGAGGCTGTTGGTGGGACGATGGATGCTCACCTTCGATTCTTCAAACAGGTACAATATGATTATGAGCTCAAAAGTCAGCCTCCTCTTCCCATAAGAAATAATATATTTATGTAGCTTCTGAAACTTTGTTTGTCTCAGGGCTATGAGCTGCTACATCAGATGGAGCCATTGATTAACCAGGTCTGATTCTCTAGTTTTTTCTCTTAGATGGTGTGAAACGCTTTCTTTTTTACTTAATTAACCAGGTCTGACAAATCCATAAGGACTTTATCGTCAGTACTTATAAATATGAAGGGAATCATCTCTTAAGCCCCTTGGATAAGGAAATCATAAACTTTCATTCACTGGTTGAATATATTTGGACTATCAAAATTGGTACCATTTTGTCTAAAGCCTTCTCAACATTAAGATCCAGTGCAGTTCTAGCTATCCTCTCTTATGGATAGGAAATTTTCTATCCAAACTAAACAAATGGAAAGATAGGCCTATAATTGCTAATAAATAGCCTGCAGGCACTCAATTCTTGTTACTTTCCTTGGTTATGAGTTGTAACTTCTCAGCTAGCCAGACACTGCAATAAGCCCACCACTTTCTGCTGATCTCCTGTTCCCTTGAATGTCTACCCTGAGTGGCACATTGTCTCACTGTTGGCTGCTAGCAACAAAGTTGTCTTCAAATTCCCCCTTTTTTGATGTACAAACATTTTTTTTTCTTTTAATTTGGTCAGCGTCAAATTTTTGGCTGTTGGGTTTCAGGTCCTGGCTTATGCACAGCAATCAAGGGAATGTTCTGACTATGAGCAGGCATCTCTTCAGGAAAGGATGCAGGACTATCTTGAGCAGATTGATCGAGAAATTAGGCAATGTTTAAATGGTTCTCTTGGTTCTCCTAGTGGAGAGAATGTAAAATCTTTTCCAAGGAATTCAAATAAATTGATAGAGGCAGCTATGCAATCCGCTGTGAAGGGAAAGGTATTTTCTGATTTGATTTTCAATTTTTTAGACTCAACTGCAGTTGTTTCAACCTTTACATCTCTAAGCCAATGCGACAAATTTTCAGGTTCAAACCATTCGACAAGGGTATCTCTCAAAACGATCATCAAATTTGAGAGGTGACTGGAAGAGAAGATTTTTTGTACTTGATAGTCGAGGGATGTTGTACTATTACCGCAAACCTTGGAGCTGGAATTCAGTAAGTTGGTGGCTGGAAGATTACTTGTAATTTAATTAACTGGACAATCCTTCTCTTCAAGTCTCCCCATTCCATGTTAAATGTGAGTATGCAATTTCAGGCAGCTGGGAGTCAGTCTTCTATACAGAGAAGTAATCCCTCTGAAACTGGTCATGGGTTGCTGAGTCGATGGCTTTCTTCCCATTACCACGGTGGTGTACATGATGAAAAATCTGTTGCACGTCACACTGTGAATCTTTTGACCTCCACAATTAAGCCCGATGCTGATCAGTCAGATTTAAGATTCTGTTTCAGGATCATCTCTCCAACAAAAATATATACTTTGCAGGTATCCATTCAACATCCAACATGTGCGTATAACTTGTGAATTCATTATGGAACCTGGAATCCTAAGTTGAGGGTAATTGTTTTTGCAAATTCTTACTGGATCATAGGAATGTCTCAATATTAATCAGCAGATCTTAGTTGCGTTTCCTTCGCAATGTAGGCAGAGAATACTCTGGACCAAATGGACTGGATCGAAAAAATAAATGGAGTAATTGCTTCTCTACTAAGTTTCCAAACACCTGAGAGGGTAAATGTTGAGCATGTTATCATCATATGTAGTTATTGATTTCTCTAAATTATCTAAATTATCACAATTCTATTATATGTCAGTGTCTTTCTTCTGGTCCTATAGAAAGCTTTGATCGTTGCTTCATTAGTAAGAGTGGCCTCTTGGTGGATTCTCCTTATGTTGATCAGACAACAATTGAGGAACATGCATCTAAAAACATTACTGGTGGAGATCATTTGCATTTATCAAAAAGTTTGGGCAACTTGGAATACAAGGTTAAGAATGAGAAGCCAATTGATTTGTTAAGAAGAGTATACGGGAATAACAAGTGCGCTGATTGTGGTGCATCTGAACCAGACTGGGCATCCCTAAACCTTGGTGTTCTTATATGTATTCAATGCTCTGGTGTTCATCGTAATCTTGGCGTTCATATATCAAAAGTAAGTCATGAAGGTTTCTTTAGGAGACCTCACCTCTTTTCATTTACAGGCATTGATAATTTTCATTTAAATGTTTCCTGAGGAAAACCACATGGATTGCATAGGAAGTTTAAATGTGTCAGGTTTAAACATAATCGAAAGTCTCCTTCCATTTTTTTATTAATGCAGCTCTTCTTGATAAACTTCAATGCAGGTGAGATCACTGACACTTGATGTTAAAGTGTGGGAACCATCGGTCCTAAATTTGTTTCAGTCACTGGGAAATATCCATGCAAACTCAATCTGGGAGGAGTTGTTGCGTATTGGAAATAATTCCTTAACTGATGAGAGGCATATAGGGTAAGTGATAGATACCTTGATCTGATTGCGAAGTTTGTTTCTGTTTTGATAAGTTGTTAGTTCTGTGGTTTAGCTTTTCGAGGACTGACAAACAGAAACAGTTTATTGTGAGAAAACCCAATCCTGATGATTCTATTTCAGTAAAGGAGCAGTATATTCATGCGAAGGTAACACTACAAAGAACTCAATTTCTCCCTTCTCATTTCCTCTTTCTTCCACAATGGCTCATAGCTTATGAATATTGTCTGCCTGAACTGGCTTTTGAAGTTAGAGAACTCTATTTGTTGTATTCAATGATAAGCACTGTTATATTACCCATTAATATTCTTATCCAACCAACTGCTTGGTGATTTTGATTTTTAATCACATGTAATTTCTTCAATTTATTATTTAA
Organism: Luvunga scandens; assembly: GCA_030449905.1. NCBI lineage: Eukaryota > Viridiplantae > Streptophyta > Magnoliopsida > Sapindales > Rutaceae > Luvunga > Luvunga scandens. The sequence goes on from JASUUG010001266.1 coordinate 923,610, forward strand.
TGAAAAAAAGAATCTTAAAATTTTCAAAAGGATATGACATTAATTTGATTAATCAAAATATGAAACCTTGTGAGCTAGGTGCTAGGTGGATTCTGCTTGCTCTTCTTTCTGAGCGTGATCTTAGTGGCTTCTTTTTTCCATTTTTTTCTTCCACCCACCTCTTCTCTTAGCTGCTAGTTTAAATAATTGGCAACACAATTTTGTACTTACAAGTATACCCTCATGTCACTTCTAGAAATAACTATAGATTCCCCATCACCTCATGACCAGTTGGCTGTCCTTTTATGAATCTCTGCTTTTTTTTTTTTTAATATTACATAAATATAAACCAAGCCCCTACCTAACTCCGGTGTGTCCCAACCCAAGAGGAACCATCATCATAGATTCTTAGTTTAATGTGCTCTTCTCTCAGTTCTTGATATTGATCATTTCCTCCTTGTTTTTTGACTTAAAGCCGTTAAATCCAATGACTGGTTTACTTGCAACTTCCACTAACATGTATCGGTCTCTCCACCAAGTTTTCAGCTGTTTGTTTAAAGTTATCAAGTTTCTATATTCACCTGACCTCCTTTTACAGTGTGATAAGTTTTGTGGTTTACATGCATCCCCATGGTAGAAACATATCATTCGGGACCTAGAATTGACAGTTTTCTCTACATGCAGTATGCTGAGAAAATTTTTGTTCATAAGAGAAAGGACCATCACCACCTTCTTTTACTGGCACAGCAGTTGTGGGAAAGTGTCCGTGATAATGACAAGAAAGCAGTTTACCGCCATATAATCTGCTCTGAACCAAATGTCAATGCCATCCATGGGCAAGCTTCATATGGTAAACGCTTGCCTTTGGCCACTGTGATGGAAATGGAAGAGCATGAAAGGGATGATAAAAAAATCAATTGCTTCGATGGTGACACTTTGGATGATCCTTTGAGCTATTTGAACTCCTTGCATAGAAGCGAAGATGAGCTCATAGAAGAGTCTTCTGATGGCTGTTCGCTGCTTCACCTTGCATGTTTAAATGCTGACATTGGCATGGTGGAGCTTCTCCTACAGTATGGTGCAAAAATAAATGCTTCTGATTCAAGAGGTAGAACGCCGCTGCATCATTGTATTATCAGCAGGAAACCAGCAATTGCAAAACTGCTACTTGCAAGGTAATTCTTCATTTTCTTCATGCCCTTTTGTTAAGTCTCCAATCAGGATTTTTTTCCCCGCTTTCTTTTTTGGGTGGTTGGGAATGAGAAACAGAACATTTCTGTAAAGAGGCGAAACTCCATAATTTAAATGAACCAGGAGGTACACACTCATAATGAACCAGGACATCTGCTGAAGATGGCCATAAGAAGTAAGCTCGTCAAAACAAGAATCATTTGACTGCTACCTCCAAATTATGGTGAGTGAGAAACAAAGGAATGTTAGAAGGTAGAAGTTTTGAAGCCTTTGGTGCCCATAAGAATGCAAGAAAATCAGTTTAGTCCCAAAAGTATTTGACATCTTTTTCTCAAGACTACTAAAAACACCTCTTGCTTTTATCCAACCAAATTATCCACAAAACTGCTGCTATCCTATAATTCCATCAAATTGAGACTTTTCTAGCTTCATAAAGAGCAGAAGATTTTTCAACTAGCAAGGAAATACATGATACAATGAACACCCAAGACAATGTAGCCATTAGAGCTTTTTACATGGAACTCCCATCACACACTCCCCTCCCATCCTCCACCGAGAGCCCAAGTATCATATATAAACTAGGAGGAAAACATGAAACAAAGGATCTGAAAAAAATTACAAGATACCCAAGGAGTCGCTAATCCAACATGTACCATATTTCCTTTGACTGGTTAACTGAATTATTATCGGTTAGAGGGCTGCATAACCATCAATCAGTATTTTCAGTTTCGAAAAATAAAGTTTCAGCCTCTCGATGATGATTAATTTACGAAAAAAGAGGTTTCAGCCTCTCGTGATGATTAATCAACCACTGTACTTCAAATATAAGGATAGTGGCATAGAGAAATCCTATGCTGTCGAGAAACCAAATCCCTTGCCAACCTAAGTATTGTGTTGGGAAGGCTGAGTGGTGGACCGCTTCGTGAGAGCAGCGGTTCGAGTCCTTATGGACTCAAATTCTCCCTCAATTAAGCATTACTGAGTGTAGCCAATTTGCAAATCCCTTGCGAAATGCAAGTAAAGAGATACATCTCTTGAATATTTGTGAGGGTTATTTGTCTGGACAAGTACTTCATAGAATTTAGTGTTAAGTTGTAGTCTCAGTTATTTGTTTAATTGTAAATATCAGTAATTGTTATTAGTTTGTCTAATTGTATGATATTACCATCTGATGAAATATCAGTTCTCAGAAAAAAAAAGTATTGTGTTGGGAGAAAAGTTGTCATAACCTCGAGAAATAATTTCTCAAGGACTCTGATTAGGCTCTCTCTTCTGATCAAATTTTGATCCTTCCCATTGCTATCAACAAGGACGGAGCTAGCATACGCAAGTCGGGGCAGCTGCCCCCACTTGATTAAAAGATCATACATTGCATCCATTATTTAAGCCTCTGCTCTTGTAAACTCAATTGAAACATCCCCTTGACTTGGAAGAATTTTAGCTCCTGTCTTCATGAACTTAATTGAAATGCTCCCATGAGATGAAGTTGTGACCCTTTATATTGAATTCATTCTTAACTTTCCCCCTTGTAAACTATATTTCTAGCTCCGTTTCTGCCTATCAATGGTAAATTTGCTGTTGGTGTCACCTTCAAATGGGCTTCTCCATAACCTTATGTTTGACATTCTGAATTAGCAAACATTTCTCTTTCTCAAATTCTGTTTCTTCTGACTTTTTATCTAATTCTTCCAGCTTTTTAGTAGGATATCTTTTAAAGATAATGTAAGAAACTATTGTGGCTGTTAGTTCTACTGAGTAGCCAGTACGCTTATCCGCGCCTGCGTTACTTGGTTGTTCAACCAATAATGTTGAGTGCATCAATAATCTTTCTTGATAATTAGAGTTTAGCTACCCTCATTGAACCTTTTGATTAGTTAAGCTTTGAAATGAATGGTGTCTCTTAATGGTACCAGAATCAGGTTGATCAAGTGGATTTGTGTTCAAGTCCCTTTATTGTATTCGTTAAGTTACAACACAGCTCCTTGAAGCTGTTAGTACCATAATTATTTGCTTTATCATTTTTTTCCCCCTTTTTGCAGGGGAGCTGATCCACACGCCATAGATGAAGATGGTAATACTGCAGATAAGCTTATATCAAAATCAGACCTCCATGACAATGAGATTGTCGCTCTCTTAAAAAGAACAAATGGATGATGCGCTAAGATAGGGGGTAAAAAAAAAGAAGGAAGATCCCGATGAAAAATTGGGAGACAAAGTAGTCATACTGGCTTCCAGGAAATACTTGTAGTTTTGTCATTCGAATTGAGGACAATAAGAGGGTTATGTCCAACGAGGCTCCTTTGTAGGTTTTTTTTCAGCCTCCAGGATAAGTCTCTTATTCTTTTGTTAGGATTTAGGTCCCAGCACACAAGACATACAATATCACGTGATGGGGAGATTAAACCAACTGCACCAGTCAAATATGTAAATCGAGCACTCGGAAGTTGAAAGCAGAAGTGATCCCGTTTCAATGGCTGATCGTCATCAATTATTTCCTAGAAAAGTACATTCATATGTCTACATGTATCATCTGTTCTTTCCTCAAGTCTTGAAAACCTTCTGGTGGATCATGATGATGAAATATGTTTAATTGACCAGGGAACTTTTTGTAAAGCTAAAGTTTGGTAAACGAAAATATGTACAGGTAAACTTTTGTTACATCTAAATCTCTGTGTTTGCAGTGGTTCCTAGGTGGCCACAGGCCACCCCACAAGTAAAATTTGGGTTCATCTCGTATTGTTTGTTTGTTCCATTACCTTTTGGGTTTTGGTGGGTGCTCCGATGAAAATCCAGAACCCAGAATATTTTACGTTTGTTTACTAGTTCTGCTGTTCTGTTCATGTCTAAATTTAGCTGAACTATAAAGGAGTCGGAATGAAAATATTTAAATGATATATTTTTTTTATTTTTTTTAATATCTAAAAAGAAAAATTTTTAAATTAATAATTTGACATAAATATCTTTTTAAGTAGTGTATATATTTGTTATTCACAATTTATAATTTTTATAGGTTGATTAGTTTGATAGCATTAAAAAAAATACATCATTGTTGATCTTAATTTAATTATGTAATAAAATGTGTAATTATAACATCAATTTCTATTATAAAGTCAACATTGTTGTTTTATTTTTTATTTATCACAATAAATATAATTTAATTTGTTTAATATTTCAGTTTAGTTAATGTTATTAAATGAACAGGAGTGTAAAACGGCAACGTTTAATTTTGCTGTCGGCAGTGCACCGTAAAAAGAAATTCACCACTTGAAGAACCAGTCTTTAAAAGATGTAATAACTCAAAACAGATGAAATTAATTAGATGTGAGTTGCAAGTTACCACTACCATAACGCGACAAAAATCAATTCTCATTTATTAAATCTTCAGTCTCTCACAGCGTATTTCTCAATATTTATTCATTGTAGATCCTCATGTCTTTCTTATTCTGCCGCATCTCTTTTAATTCTAATTTCTAATTAATTTGTTACGGCTACTATCATATTTAAAATAAACTACTTAAAAAAAAAAAAAGCAACACTAGAAAAACGATACAATTTATTAGAGGTATGTTACAACTACCATTATAAGGCAACAAAATACTAAAATATATAATTAATACAAATAAATGCAGTATGTTTTATTTAATGCTAATTTATAGAATCTTCTATCTCATTAAGACAACTACAATGCTTTCTACACTATTATCTCAAGATATCACAATCATGATAGATTAACCACTACTTCAATAACTAATAATCTTTAAAATAGTTTCCAGGAAGATGCAGTCAACCCACAAAATTACTAATGTGGTTCCCTGCAGTATTATTTGTGAATGAACATAAGATTTCTTTAAACTGAACATCCAAGAAAAGGGAAATGTAGTGAAGGTAAAGATCTGAACATAAAGGCATAGAGTATTTTCAACACAAAGAATTTGTGCCACTTTTGGATAAGAAATATCCGCCTTGATTAATTTAGAGCGAACTTCCTTGGCAATCAATCAATGAACTTCTGATCGAAGCTTTTCACTCTGTTGTCCAGAATAAAAATCCAAAAAGGCATTAAACAATTGGATTCAGAATATCCTGGCCAGAAGGGCTTCAAATGGCAGTTTTGGACGTCGAATCTTTGGCATGGAAGCTGGAATCACTAGAAAAGAAAGATCCTGGAAAAGCCACAGGCCAAACTTCCTCCTTGAATGAGGCACAACACAGATAAGAAAGGGCAACCAGTGACTAAGCCAGACAATGTAGCTTACCCAACCTTTGACTGGAACTGCCCAAGGAAGAGTCATCGAGCAGTGAGTACCGCACAATGCACTTGATTCGTATTTGATTGCCACCACATTTTGCCAAACCAAAGGCCAATATAGAGAGTTTGCTGTACTTGATAGAGCCAGCAACTGTATTCCATTTGTCAAAGTAAAGAAAAGGTTAGGATGGGTGGAAATAATAGCTCTCTCCTCCTGCACTTGAATTACACCTGATGAGCGATTCCTATTGCTGCTTCCTTCAAGGAATTACTAGTGTTCTCAGAGTTTGCATCATTTTGGTCTTGTTTAACGAAATCCATCATAACAGTGGAGTCTGCAACCCATCCAAACTTAATCATACTCTCCAGAAATCTAGTTGCTTTTTCGATATTTCCTGCTTCATAAACACTAGAGATTAGAATGCAACATGTAGCATGACTGAGCTTAATTTCTTTGTCTCCCATTTCATCAAGTAACTTCAACACTTTATAAAATTCTTCCTCATTGCATAGGGAATTTGTAAGTGAAGCGTACACATTTTGGTTTAAAACCAGACCCCTGAGAAACATTTCATCTACTAGCTTAATAGTTTTCATCACGTTACCTTCTTTCAAGTAAGCATCAACCATCATGCTGTAGATTACTCCATCAGGCTCAACCCCTCTTTCCACCATCTCATTGAAAAGTGCAAACATCTCAGATCTTTTTCCTATCCCAGCATAACCATGTAAAAGTGAAGTATACGTTCTAAAATTCGGCTTTAAATCCCTTTTTTGCATCTCGACTACGAGGTGTTCTGCATCCTTCATGGTTCCTGCCTTGCAGTGATAATCAATCAGAATTGTGTAGGTCACATGATTTGGTGTGATGTGTTTATCAGCCATGTCTTCCAACAGCTTGTTAGCTTCAAATATTTTCTGTGACTTACATAAGCCATTAAGCAAAGCATTGAAAGAAGAAGTTGAAGCTAAGCCCTTCTGCACCATTTCCAAAAACAAGGATAGAGCCTTCTCCATATTTCCATCTTTGCAGCATCCATCAACAAGGGTACAGTAAACGAAATTATCAGGTGTAACTCCCCTAGATGGCATCTCATCCACTAACTGAAATGCCTCAGTTAAATTTCCAGATTTGCAGTATCCATCAATAATTGTAGTGTAAGTCACAACATTAGGAGTCAAACCCTTTGCAAGGATTCCATCAAATAGCTCTCGAGCTCTCTCAATCTCGCCTGACTTACACAAGCCATTGATCAAGGCATTATAAGTAACAATATTTGGAGTAATACCGTTCTCACACATCTTATCATGAAGTTGGAAAGCCTCCTTTATAAAACCTTGCTTACAAAAACCAGAAATAAGAGAACTATAAGTAACAACATCAGGCACCAAACCTTTGTCCTGGAGCTCAGAGAATACCTCCAACGCTTCATGAATTTTTCCACACCTTGAGAGACCATGAATCAAGACACTGTAAGTCTTCAAATCTGGGAGTATTCCTCGTCCAAGCATACATCTAAATGTTGAAAAGGCTTCCTTTACGTTACCCTCTTTGCAGTGTCCATCAATTATGGTTGTATAAATGACATCATTTGGAGCTATACCACAATTAAGCATCTCTTGGAAGTACCTGTCTGCAGCCTGCATGTTGCCTGTCTTTGTATATTCATGAATGAAAGCCCCATAGGTATACAAATTAGGCTTTAATCCATTTGCAGTCATTTCATCTAAGCAACTCCTAGCATCTTCCATCTTTTTGGCCTTGCAAAGGCCAGATATAAGAGAATTGTAGCAGAACACATCTGGCAAAACACCTTTACCTGTCATTCCCTTTAAAATATTAATTGCCTCTTCAAATCTATTTTGCTGAAGATGAGCTTGGATAAGGGTTGTGTAGACAAAATTATTTGGTTTCAAACCACAGGCAATCATCTCCTCAAAAACTCTACTAGCCCCTTCCAGATCACTACAACGACATAGGCCGTTAATTATCACATTACAGGTATATGCAGTCGGTGACAAGTTCCTTTTCTTCATGTCAACAAGTAGTTCGTAAGCTTTAGCCATGTTATTCTCTCGATAGCACGCTTCAATCAAAGAATTATATGTTTGGGTATCAGGATTTATGCCCAACCTAATCATCTCAGTCATTAGATCTTTTGCTTTTTCAATCTCTCCAGCCTTACAAATCCCACCTATAAGGGCATTGTAAGTGAAAAGATTTAACTTAATCCCAAAAGTAACCATCTCATTCTTGAGTCTGAAAGCCTCTTGCAAATTCCCTTGCTTCATGAACCCATTAATCAAAGTAGTATACACAACCTCATTTGGATTTAACTTCAAATCATACATCTCCTTCAACAACAATTTTGCATCTTCCAATCTCTTGTTTTTACAAAATCCATCAACCAGTAAACTGTAAGTAAAGCAATCCGGAACCAATCCCTTACAAATCATAGACTCCTTTAGCTCAAAAGCTTCATCAATAGCCCCAACTCTACATAATCCCCCAATGACCACATTATACGTAACCAAATTAGGACAACAGCCCTTCTCCTCCATTTCAAAAAGAACCCTTTGAGCCGCCTTGACATTGCCAGCCCTAAAATGAGCATTAATCAAACTAGTATAAGTATATACATCAGGAGTCACCTTAGCCTCTAGCATCACATCATACACCTTCCAAAACAACTTCAGTTTATTAGCCCTCAACAAATCCTTCAAGATAGAATTACAACACAACAAGCCAGGGACTGACCCACCATCTTTAACAACACCAAAAAATACAATAGCAGCATCATCTAAAAATCCAATCTTTCTATAACCATCAATCAGCATTTCAAAAACAACCACACCACTAACATTTCGTTCACTATAACACTTGAGAAAGGACTCCAAAATCTCAAAATTGGGTCTCCTAGTAGCAATCATTCTATCTACTACACCGGAGGCAGCACCAAAAAGCCTTGAATTACACAACAACATTGCTAAATAAGAAAAAGAGTGCAAATTTGGAGGGTTACCCAGTTGAGTACTGGACCAGTTAAAGAATCCCAAGAGGCGTTTGGGATCATTTACCTGGCTATGTTGAAGAACTGATTGAACCACGTCTGGGTTCAGCTTATTGCGCAGTTTTGATGATTCAATGAGAGATTCCCAGTGGTTTTGGGCGAGAAAATTGGTGATTTCTTCCGCTGTTTCTTCATTGCTGTGTTGGGAGGCTTGAGAGGTGCTAAATTGCATCGATTTGAGTGGAGATATTTTTGTTCTCGTTCTGATAAAAGAATGGCGGGTTTTGTGTGTGATTAATCTCATTATTGCTTGTTAGTTGAAGGGTGTTGTCCCCGCGAGATTTTAAATGAAACGAAAAAGTGCTTCAGTTTTTCTCGTTTTCTGGGTGTTCAATTGTTCATGCACTGCCACTGGGCTCTGCGAGGACTACCTCAACGGCGTCGTTTGATTTATGTTATTGTGGTGGGCTATACAGGGGCTGAATCGTTACGGCCTTTTGGGGAATTAAAGGGTAGGACTATTAGCACCCCTGTTATTTTCTTTTCAAACGTCTTTCAGTCAAAACCCAAAATATCCTTTTCTAATTTTTCAATTTCTTTCTGATTAAAAATAAAAATTCAGATTCTTCCACTCATTTCAATTACAGTTCATTCAAAACAGAATAAAAAAACCAATAATTATATATATTTAACTAACAAACATCATACATATGAATGAAATAAGTAGAATTAAAAGTAGACTCAAAAGTTATTATGTAATTTTTTAAATAAACAAACTAGTAAGTTTAGAATGCAAAGTCTTTGTGAGGAAACAAAAAAATGTAAAAAAAAAAAGAAAAAGAAAAACTTTGGCTTAGTTATGTGCGTGTCAAGTGTAAAGAGTTAGAGTGAGAAATTTAAGGATTTACTTATATTTATTTTATTCTCTAATGTAATTATAATAGGAGATGAGTTTTGTAAGGATTATAATGGGGTGCCAAAAATTCAATTCAGAATTAAAAGATAAGTAATTATAGTCGTTAATTGGGATCAAGATTCTCTCATAATTTGATCTTTTATCTAAGTAAATACACTTATATTATTGATAGTTAATAAATGAGAATATAATAATTAAGTAAATCTTGACCGATATAACTAAAAGTGAATATGTGTCAAAAAAATCCTTAAATCTCAAGTATGATGAGGTCATAAGAGGATCTTTATCTCATGAATTGATATGGTGAATAATTAGGTTTATACTCGTGTCCTAGATCTAATTTGTATTCATCAATAGGGTGGGTAGAAAAGCTCAGCTAGTTGACTAAGATCTATTGGTTTTTGGCCTAGCTCTCCACATGAGAGACTTAACAGAAAATACCCAAGTCAAGCTCAATTCCCTATGTAAAACACAATTATAAATTATGATAATAAATTTAAATTTAAAAAATAATAAAAATGGAAAAAAGAAATTAAATCCTAATTCATAAATCAATAATAATTCAAAAAATCAGAAATTATAATATTAAACTCTTTCTTAAGTGTTAATTAATTAAGAGCTTGTTTGAATTCAAAATTTTAGTATTAAAAAATTAAATCACTAAGATTTTATTTGCTTCATTTTTTATTTATTATTTTATTTTAAAATATTTAGTTCATTGTTGATTATAAACAATTTGTTGATTATTAATTCATTTTAAGTTTATAATAACTTAAAAAAAATAGTGAAACCTCAAGCCCGCGGTCAGCTTGTCTCAAGCCCAACCTTCATACTTCCTCTACAATGGGTTGGGCTTGTGCTTTAAAAACCCTAGTGCAAGCTAGTATTTTGCCATCCCTATTCATCAAGTTGATTTAATAGCGTGAATAACATTTTGTATTGTATTGTGTGGTAAATATATTTGTGTTCATGTCAACAAACCATTTAAGAATACTATTACATATTTGTCTTTTGTTGTATAATGCTACTCTGAGTTTTGATTTTTTTTTTTGTTATTATTACTATTATTATTTTGTTTGTTGAACATGTTAAATAAATTTAACATTCTAGCCATATTCAAGGCCTTTTTGAAATTACCTTTGAGAAGGTTAAAAGAGATTTTAAAAAATTAAAAGTTAATTTAGTTGTTCGATAAATTTCTTTAGAAGTCGCTTTTGACAAAATTACCCCATTTAATGGCAATTTTTAAAAAGTAAGGAAGAAGTAGGTTTTTAAAATCTAATTTTGATAATAAGTTTTATACTTAGTTCAATGTCATATATATTATAAAAATATAAAACTATCCTTATTAATTTAGAAATAAAATCATTAACTTTAAAGAAATTATTATTGTTATTGTAAATTATATTGAGATAACAAAATAAAAAATAAAATTAATAATATCAAATATTTATTTTAGTTATCAATTATTATACTTACACAATAAAAAAATATTTTATATACATGTTAATAAAATTTATTTAACATTATGCATTTTTAAAAATAAAATTTACTAAATTTTTAACTATTTTTCTTCACGACTGATTATTTTTAAGCACAATTAACAATAATTATTTTAAAAAATTAACAAAATAAATATATTAAACCAAACACATTTAATAAATAGTTTATATATTTAAAATTTTGACTTCATAAATTTTTAAAAATAAAATTTACTAAATTTTTTAACTATCTTTTTTTACTTCCACAGGATTTGAATTTATACTGACAAACAAAATAATTATTTTTAAGTGAACATTCATCTATTATTCATAGCACTAAATGAATAATTATTTTAAAAAATATAAAATTACCAAACTAGTCCTTAAATATATTAAATGCTTCAGCACAATTGGGTACATTTAATAAATAGTTTATATATTTAAAATTTTGACTTCATAAATTTAAAAATATATATTATACACTTTTACAAATTTCTTGCCAACTAAATTTATTCATGCATAATCTTCTTTAAATGCTTATAAAAACTTAGTTTCCTATTCAATGATTAATGTCCAAAACAAGCGACATGTAACACAATTATCACCCAACCAATTTTAAAAAGTAGAGGGATGAACAAAGACAAATCAATCTTTTAATCCTCTACTTCTTCCAATTGTGAAATCATGAAATCGTGAACCATGAGGATGAGGTTGTGAATATGGTGAGAGAGAACAATGTGTGTGGTTGCGTGTGTGTGTGTTTGTGGTTGTGTGCATGTGTTTTAATTTCATTTTTTTAATTTGTTTAATTGTTTTAAAATTTATTTTTTTTAGCCTATCTGATTGGATTTTCGAATCGAATAGGGTGAACAACCTGATCGGATTGGCACAAATAGATCCAATTGGTTTTAATTAATAATTCGATCTGATTCGAATCCAATCTTTTCTTATCAGATTGGATCGAGTCAGATATTTTGCCCACCCCTATCTCCAACCGTGTTGCCGAGGCAAGATTTCAATCCGTTAGAGTTGAAACAGTAATTGGCTTAACACGTGTCTGATACGAATTGGGCTGCTAGGCCTTATAGGATGGTTGGGCTTATCTCTCTTGTTACGCTCTGCTCCCTCAACTGTGTGTTCAGGATTTAGGCCCACACTGATGCACTGGTGTGGCCCAGCCCAGGATACCAGTATTGAGTATCGGTTTAGTCGTTGAGGGAGAAAGTCCAACCAAAGGCCTTATGGGGCTAATTGATTAATAAATGATTCAAAAGTTCTATGAAAGCATGCAACTTGAATATCTGATAAACAGTACTGTAAGTCGAGAACACTCTTTTATCTTCATTTGAATTTGTAAGCTTTCCTCATCTCCCTTCAACTGAACTCGCAACCTAGCAAATGGGAGCAAGATTCCTCTTTCCATTCAGTTTGTAGTTGCTCGATAAGAATTTCAACGGTACCAAATTAGACTTCAAAAAAATTAATATCCAGCAGATGGTGCAGCTAGATAGCAGCAGCCAGGGATTGGCGATGACTGTACAATCCAGTGAGACTCACCAGGCGCACTCCATGAGCTCCCCATTTTAGAGAGCCTTGTACTAAACAAAGTGAGATTGGGACAATAGAAGCGGAGCCGATGAGCAATCCCAAAGCCTACTTGATCTAAAGGGCGACAATTATTATTTTATTGGCCCATTGTGGGCCTGTTAAGAACCTGAGAGCTTTAAATGCGCTCTTAAAGAAACCCAATTAGATGGCCCAAAGTATTCTGGGGAGTGGGGACATCTGCATGTTCTTGGTTGAAATGACTTTGCAGGTCTTTTTCATTTATTTGTTCACTTTCTCCTCTCTTTGTTTTTTTTTTCTTCCAGATATTATTTATTAGCAAGTGTATATCATCATCTTTTATTTAGGAACAATCCTATCTAGTTTGAACTTTGATAGTGACTTAAAAGGATACCACAAAAAAAAAAAAAAGAGAAAATTATTTCGGTCGAAGGTGAATATTCTTACGATGGGTGTGTGCCAAATCAATTAAACAGATACCCCTGAAAATTGTAATTCAAAGATCGTAATTAAATTGTTATAGACATAATTTATTTTCCATATGATAGCCTTTTTCTTCAAATTAAGCTGACTGTTCATAGGTATTTGAGCTTTTATCATTCAAAATTTAATAGAATTTACGAACTTTTTTTCCCCACTAATTATCTTAATCTGCAATTGAAATGGGCTAAAAGATCGACAATATTATTGCCTCCTTTAAAAGAGAAAAAAATAAATTACTTTATTTTGTTTCAAACCAGAGTTCAAACTAGAAACCGTACACCCTTCTTTCATTAATTTATTATCACACATGCTATTCACCTTAAAAATACTTTAACTTTTCATGTAAGTTGTGATAAATTGTATGGTAGAAAGTGATAGCAATTGATTTAATTCAATGAACCTATCTATGCATGCACCAAGCCAATCCCAAATATACAATTGTTTTTGTTTCTCGCTTCTTATCAACAATAATATAAATAATTTTCTAGTAAATTTATGGGTGCCATCTAATTGAGATATTGATAAAATTTCTTGTGTGAAAATGAGAAGTTTGAGTTTCGAATTCTACTCACATGGCTGAGAAAAGAATTACCCAATCGAGATCATTCATTAAAAGGAAAAAAAGAAAAAAAGAAAAAAAAAACTCTAGTAAATTTTAGCAAGAGGTTCATGATGATCTCCGAACATGTGGAATAAATTTTACAAAAGAAACACAATGAATCATAAGCTAAGAAACACAATCCCTAAAGTGACCAGAGAGGAAACCCCACATTTATTTTCTCTGCTTCAAAAAAGTTGATCAACTCAACCGCAAGAAGATGATACTGAGAAGTGAGAACACATACAAAATACAGTACGCTATATTGTGTAATGCACATGCTTAGGTATCGCGATTATTGAAGAAAATAATGGGGGCAAATACTGCTGCAAAAAGAGCCAAAATGAAAAGGATGCTTAATTAATTTGTTTCCAGTTGTGGGGGACACTATTTCAACACCATGTCAACGTGACCAAATTCGATTGAATTCACATGTCTTTGTGCATTTTTCCATGCCGTGTTTGATTTGCATTCTTTTTTGAGAGCATTATTTGGTTGAGTCGCCCCTCAACTCCTCAACCAAAGCTTTTGGTCTTTGCCATAACAGGGCATCGGGTTTTTTTAACCATTTTTGTATAAGAAAACGAGTGGAAGAGTTGAATACGAAGAAATTATGGACTCGAATCACGTTCGTTTGTTTTATTTGCTTTTAGCAAATGTTTTCCAACTCAAATGTCCACGAGTCTTCATATTTAACGTGCTTGAGATTTAATTAATTACTTTCTAACTCACTGCTATAATTACCAATCGCAATAATATAAAAATTTAGCTTAACGTTAAATTCAAATTGATGATTAATAGCATAAAGTAAATGTACATTAAGATTTTTTTTTAAAATATATATATATCTCAAGCATATATATACTCAATCCAATCGTTTCGATTAGAATCTTAAAAATATAAATGCATTGAAATTGTCTATGATTTGAAATTTTTCGTCTCTTATTACATCAACAATTAGGAATAACTTAATATGCAATCAAATATTTGACCATGATATTTACTACTTAATTGTGAAATCCTTAACCCATGTTTATATATTAATTAGCAAAAATATTTTGTTTAGGCATCGAAGTACCTTAATCAGATTATATCGCTTGCTTCCTAAGCTGCTTAATAAGCAACTCACGACCAAAAGACAAATAATTTATAGTCAACCGAGACAAGATTAATTAATTATATATATTTTTTTTTATGAGAAACAAGCTTTGATAACTGGATTTAGCCTCGCATTCGACTAAAATCTGTCTAACACCAAAAGGGGTTCTCAATTTACAATCAATTCTTTATCATAATTTAGGTTTTTGAACTGGTCAAAGGTTAATTGTTTGTTGTTTAAGTGTTGCAAAAGGGGAAGCAAAATCTCATCATATGAGATCAAGATACGAAATTAAAGATTTCACAATTTAGTAATGCGATGTAATCAAATGTCGTTAACTCATCGATAACGCCCAAAAGATAAAGGGCGGGTAAAGCCGGCGCCTACCCTGAATTTTAATAAAGACATTCATTAAGCCATAATAATAATAATAATAATAATAACAATACTAACAACAACAGCAACATACATAGGGCGGTGAAATTTTATTATTTTAATTTTTTCTTGGGGGGATGAAAATGTAATGTTTCAATAATCAAAACATGTCACTGCCCTTAATGACAAGGACACTTTGCCAAATGCCCCCCAAAAAATACAAATAAATTAGTTAGTTAATCCTTCATTGATGATTTGTCCTGATTGCACGTATAATTTGACCGATTGAACACACGAATGGATGTGTTAATTTAATTCGAATAAACGGTGCAATTGGTATAACTTGTAAGTTAAATTAAGCTGTTTTTAATTCTTTTGCTTCAAGGTATTCTCGGAAGTAGTGTTGCACAAGAACACTCTCAAAATGTAGCGTGGTTTATAAAGCACTTAGAATAAACAATAATTAGTTGAGTGTCGGCCAGTAGAGCTTATAAAAATGTGTTTAATTAAATATGGTTGGGGCAACCGCTGAATCACAAGATTAGGGACATGTGGACTTGCGCTTCCTTAATAAATCTGGATAAATTATTTTATGATAATTACAATAATATAAGAAGAAAAGTGTTGACACATCGGCAAAAAAATTCACTGTGCTGAAGCTTATCCTCTCCCCCAACTAATTTAATTATTTTAAAGTTCTTTGGCCCCATGTTTTGCTGAATGCTTGTTTGAGTCGTGGCCTTTTGTGTAGAGTACAAGGAAGCATGACCAGTTCTTTTTATATGTATACATATATATATTTCTTAATTTTTTTAAATAGATGAATTAATTTCAAGTTTGAAGAGAATTGGTGAGGCTCCCCAACAACCAAAGAGGAGATAAAGTCACCAGCTTTAAATTAAAAAAAAAGAAAAGAAAAAAAAAAGACACATGGGAAACGTGACACGTGTTGTGTACGTGAGAATGTAGACAAAAGCCCCCCATCAATAATGTCACACGATTCATCAACTAGCCGAGGACCATACCATGTTTCCTCTTTTATTTAATACAATACGAAAGTAAGAATTTCTCCTTCCTATCAAAATATGAATAGCGGCCAATAATTGCGTCAATTTTAGCAATACCTCAAATTTTCGATTTTCACTTTATAACATATTTTATGTATGTTGAAATTCTTAGAACCGAAGCCTACCTTTGATTTCTACGTACGTGAAGAGCATCGAACCTCCAACGGCGGGTTCTCATATTATTATACAATATCTAACAAGTTGTGTAAATTTGTGATTTATCAATATCATCATTTTGATATTCTTATGTTTTACATTTTATTTTTATTTTTACCTATGAAAATTATTTCATTAATTCACAACCTCGAAAAATGTACTAATGCATACCTCGAATTCACAATAAATTCTTATATTTTGATTTAAGGACCAACTCTCAATTATTGGTGTTAAATATAACCAAACAATTGAGAATTTTTGTTCATTTTCTAAATGAAAATTTATAAAGCCACGAGTCCTATATAATATAAATTAGCTTCACTAACTAGTTTATTATATTTGCTGGGATATATTTGGGGATAAGCTTCCTTAATAATATAATTGTAGGATGCAAGATAAGGGAGCAATAAAAGCGACACACCGATCTCGATCAAGCACCCGTTTTATTAAATAGGATCATGTTCATCTTAATTCTATTTTAACAAAAAGTCTTTAATTTGCTTTTAAAAAAAAAATTATCACTGATTCCCCAAGCATTTTTTGTGCCTGTTCGCAAGATACACGAATTGCATATATATTTTATATCTAATTAAATTTATTATGTCCAATTAAATTTAAGGCCGCGGGCGTTGAACTTTACTGATGAAAACGACACCATATCTGCCTGCCCTTAAATCACATGAAATTAAATCGCTTTTGTCACGACGTTGCTAATTAATAAGAAAATGAAAGCTTCCGATTAATTCATATTCGCGTCCAAGAAACTGGGGGGGTTGTTTCAAAATATTTAATTAAGTAATAGTTGACTATTCAAATCTTCATTGAGATGCTCAATTTGAGAACAAAATCTTGCAATCAAAATAAATGAGCAAATTAATCATCTTGATCCAAAAATACTGCGATGACCTCGAACTCGAATGGTAACTCTTCATTTTTTTGGGATGATGAAACGAGAAACTGTACGGCCTGTTAAATTGAAGGCATATTAACTCGAAAGTCTTACATCATTGGATTCGCGGAAAAACAAATGGAAAATTATGAATATTTAATTGATATATGTACGATCTGAAATTGAGAAATAATACCATGATAACGACGACTCTGATTAGGTACGCTCTAACAACTTAAATACCGTAGGATGGTGAGATATTATTAATTTTTGTTAATTCTGTGTCTATTTGACGCTGCTCATATCGTATGGCATGCTACCCCAAAGTCCGATACGCCGAGTAAAATATTTCATGATTTCAATTAATTATAACGTACTCTATGGTTCATCTAAGATCATCAAAGATTGATAATGCAATATGATGTTAAGATGTGAACATAACTATTAACTTGTATTGATTGACAATTTTGCTCGGCTCATAAAAGGAGACTAAGATGGTTTGATAAATTTTAAATTATAATAACTCAATATGAACTTCAAAAATGACAATAATAATGTCAAAGGTCCAACACTTCCTGTGGTGGGCTTCAAAGCCACCGGGCAAATTTCTATTGATCGGTTGTAAATATTCTTTTTTCTAATATGCATACGTATTTGCCTTATCTACTTAACAATTATGAGATCAATTTGACAATTTTTTGAAAATCTAAAGTTGACATTAATATTATATTTCTTAAATAGGAGTGGATGCAAAATTTCACGTGTGCTTTGCATGGGTAGTGACATTATAATCCAATGTCAAATGCTTTGCCTTTCAAAAGCTTGTTTATGGGGTTTTAATTGAGACTAGTTTTAATTATTTAAGATGACTCAAGCCTCAAAGGTAGGCCGCCCACTAAAACTCGCATGGGTGGATGCAATGTATTCAATCACTTACTTGCGTTAATGGGTCAAAGTTGTTGATAATAATATTGGAATGACTTGGATGTTGATTTGAACTTAATTTTGATATTGTAACGTTGGTTTTTCTTTTTTTTTTCTTTCTAAGGAAAATGTACTAAAATTTAACTAGAATTATATGAGATTGAAATATTTAATGTTATAAAAGATCTTAATAAATGAGTTCAAAACTTATTTATAAGTAGAGGTGGTAAAATGAGTTAATAGATGATATTCGCGTCGTTTTAGTTTCAAGTTGTGTCAAAATTAAACTAACATAAATAAAAATTATTTAATAATCGTGTCAAATTATTAAAATGCGAACCCAACATAGCCCATCAACTTGTTTTATACCTATCTAATACAATTTACTTCAAATATTTCGCACCTATTTGACTGTACAATTTATATATTTAAATAATATTATATATTGATATTGTAAAAGATATATGTCTACTGTATTACTACACATTTATACTATTGAAACTTTAAATTTATTTAGAATTTTATAAAAATGGAACACTATATAAATATTTATTCTTTACAAATAATTGTGTCATTAATGGGGTAAATTGGTTAAAAACTTGGACTCTAACCCGACATTAAAAAAAAAATCTTATTGATTCAAACACGACTCATTTAATAATTGTGTCAAATATGAATATAAGATTACTCATACTCATTTATTCATATTGTATTCGTGTCAGATAAATGAGTCATGTTAAATTTTGTCAGCTCCGTTTATAAGGATGGATTAAGATTATAAGACTTATCGCAAATAGTAAAGAAAGCTTTAAATACGAAGATCAAGGAAAAACCAATGTTAGCATTAAGGATTAAGGCCCTTTTTGCTAGTGTGGTTGAATAAAAAAAGTTACAACAATAAAAGATTTGATAAACACCTATTTTTAAAGTTTTGTAAGCTAAGTCTTTTTGGGTCAATGCCCGGACGAGATTCATCTCCTCTCCCACTTCCTCTTTTCAAAAATCTTTTTTTACCAAAATAATACAAGTCAAGTCTTTGTTGAATCTTCGAAGGGAAATGGCAAAACAAGAATAAAAACAAATGCATTTTATTGACTAAAATTATCAATAAAAGGATACAAGTCCTTCGCATACGGTGCCCCCAACGCGTTTACCAGTGTATTCTTCTTAAAAAACGTAAATAAAAAAATAAATTAATAAGTCAGATACAATATGTTTATTTATATATATTTATTAAGTTAAAATAATGTTTAAAAAGGTTAAAAATATGTAAAATAATTAATGTTGTTAACCATGGAGCTTCATCGTCCGTATGATGAGATTTCTCAAAGCAGCTGCCTGCGAAAACTTGTGAAAGTTGATTAAAGAATTAATTGATCAAAAGTGAAAAGACCAAAGAAAGGTGGGCAAATGTGGTCCAAAAAATGTAGAATTTACAAAACTTTTGTGACCTGGTCTTAGTCTTTCCCCACCACCAATCCACCCACCAAATCAAATGTACACAGGGGTCTCCTCTTTAGTCGAAGATTCCCCCTCCCCTCTTTATCAGGTCAATTATATCAATACCAAAATAAAATAACAACCATTTATTCATTAAAAAATTATATATATTTTTTATAAATCAATTCTATTTTTTTAAAAAAATTTTCATAGTGTGGTGTAAAAAAATTTGTATAAATGCATAAGAATTTTTTTAAAGGATGGGATGAAGTGTAGTCCAATGTATGACGGGATCTATTTGAATATATTAAGGTCAAAATTTAACCTCAAAAGTTTGCTTCCAAATAAGAAAAAGAAAAAATATCCTCGCCTAGATGCTCGAAAATAAACCGAGTAGGTGCTCACCATTTAACGAATAAGTTATTCTCTAAAGCAAAATTGTGAACCTAATTTAATCGTCTTATTTATTTGAAACAACATTTTCTTTTTTGTGAGAATCTTTAGCCAAAAAAAAAAAAAGAAAATTTGTGAACGGAACTCTGCTCACACAGTGTGGTGGGACTCACCTCAAAGTGCGGAACGGGGCTTGATTTACACAAACATTTAAAACTCGCAAATGTACAATCAAATCAGAAGTGAAACTAATTTCATAACATATCTTCTAAAATGATGATAATTATTAAATTCATCAGCAACATGAAAGATTAGGATTAGTGTCATGTCCTCTTATCTTCTTTACATCATTCCATTGGCATCCTTAACAGCTAGCCAGCCATCACACTCATGTCCAACCCCTACCTCTGCTTTTTTCAGTTTACTTTTTCCTCGCGCCAATAAGGACTGCCTCCATTATTATCTTTATTTTAGTCCCCATTTAATTCATTGTCAAGATTACTATTTTTTTTCTTTTCTTTTCTTTTTTTTTTCCTATTAGATCGTTACTGATCCAGAGAGTTAGGTCACTAAGATTAATTAATTAAAGCAGCTTCATTGTCTGTATTATTTTACTTTTTTAAATCTCTTTCAAACACATAATTTATTGCGAGTGACAAGATAATACTTCCTTGCCATCATTTTGCATTTGAAGTTCATTAAAATTATAATTTAAACCAAGAAAATTGTCAACTAAGTGTACACCGTAATTTGGATAACAAAAAGTCTCGATATTAAATTCCGATCGCATTGATTTATAGTATCACACACCGTATACATTTCTCTTTCAGCTCATCTCACGTTGAAGTAAACATATATTTTTAAATTTAAAGTATTAACCTGTCATTTTTATGATAAAAGATGAACCGATTGAATTATCTTTTTTAGGTATAAATTATATCAAAGCTATGATAAATTTGACCTATGTTTATAGTTTATATTTATAAATATATTGTTATTTAGCTTGATTGTTTTTATTTTAATAAATACGTATTTTATTTAGTCAATAACGATTAATAGCTGGGTTGTAAAATTCAACATGTAATTGCTAACTATAGGGACTATTTTAAAAAAAAAGGAATGCACCGAGTAACAATTACACGCGCTCCCGCGCGCCCGCGATCATTCTCAAATTTGAAAGAATATTCTTCATGTATTTTTGTATCATTTGTGCCATTTTACAGCAATTTTTATTTGCGGATGTAATCTATAAAACTGACGAAACTGATAAGAACAACTTCGAATTATCTGCAAATAAAAAAATAAAAATTATATTAAAAAATTAGATTAAGACGTGAGTGTGACGATATCCGACGTCATCAACCCCGTAACGTTCCATCCCGACCTAACAAACCGTAGTCACGTAACCCGCGTGATGCGACGTAACGAATTCGCGAAACCGTCCAAATACCCTGGCATTTACCTGCGAGACCCACGTGTCGTCTAACGTGTTGCACGACGATTGCTCAATACTTTTAACAAGGCAGTTTCCGTGCAAAGTCTAAACTGAATACAATTCGCGTTTGAAGTCCACCAATACTATTCTATAACTCTGGAGCGACAGACTGACATGCTATGTGATGAACGATGATGGGGACCATATTTGATCAAATAATTATCAAGGCGAATCAAATATACGCATGAACCCCAATAAAGTTAATGAAATTTAAATTAAGAATTTTGCTTGACTATGCTATCGGGGTATAGTAACATAATTCTTTAATGTCATGGTATTTATTTATTGGAGTAGAGGTGAGACGGGTAAATTTTTTACACTCTAATATTCATTTGTAAATTTTAAGAAAAAAGTGAGAATCACATTCTGTGCATTCTATTTTTTTTTTTAAAGTGAGAGGTGAGATTCTTACCCTCACGGGGGAGGTGAGAATTTTTAATGCTATGGTACAATAACATAAATCTTTAATGTTAAGATATTTACTACAGTAGAACTGAGGAGTGTGAGTTTTTTCCATTTTAATATTTACTTACAAATTTTAAGCGAAAAGTGAAAATCACACTTTGTAGATCCTATCTATCTTTTTTCAGAGCGAGGAGTGAGATTCCCACTTCTAAGAATGAGGTGGAAATGAGAATATACTTTTTTTTACCCTTTATTTTATTATTTGTAATATAATCATATTTAATATAATAAAATAAATAATATCATATTTATTTAAATAAGATTATTATGTTTTTTTTATAAATTACATTTATTAAAAATAATAATATTAAAATTATTTAAATATAATATTATTATATTTAGTTAAAAATAATAATTTACAGTGATTATAACTTAAAATTACTTAAAAATAATATTATTATATTCACAAATAATTAATAATATTACTATATACTATTTTTATTTGAAAATATAATATTATTATATTTATTTAATATTATTAATTAATTAATAATAAATATTTTATTCTAAGAAAGTATTAATTTTGTACTATATTATTAATAATAATGTTTCATTTATGTTGCTCTTATCAATAATTTTTTATTTACTTAATTAAAATTAATAAAAATTATGATTTACATAATTAAGATTATTATTAATTTATAAATATAATAAAAATAAATATTTATTTTCTAAATATATTTATTTTATTAATTTTATAATTAAAAATTATAATTCTTTAAATAAAAATAAAATTATAATTCGAAACCATTTACTCTCAATCCAAGTAATATAAACACATAAATTAAATTCTTATTTTAATTTCATACTTCTATTTCAATATAAATAAAAAACCTACCCTCGCTCTCACTCCATACTCCCACTTTCAAAATTTTCACCCCTCCAAATTTTCATTCCAATACAAAATATAAAAGTTACCTAAAATATCGTACCCTACAGTCCGAATATTTTCTGCCTAAAATTGTTAAAAGTATGGTACCCTTGTAACAAGAGCGGATCTACTTGGGAGGTAGAGTGAAGAATGGACCCCACGCAAGAAAATTATGTTTGAGTGGAAGGGTGAATTTATAAACAAATTTTAACATTGGGATCGATTTTATAAATTATTAATTTTGATTATAGTTTTGCCTTCAGTGAATTAAGTTTTTAAATTCGGATCCATATGCTAATGACTCTTTGTCTTTTTCTTCGTACTGTAAAAAACTAAACCTATTTTCTTCAATTAGATTTTAAATTATTAATATTTGCATTAGAAATCTACTAGTTACTTTACGATATGATAATTCTAAAATCTAAAATACAAATCAAAATGAATCAAATTTATTTCTAGAAACTTAATTTTCATAATACGAGCAACAACGAGATTTAAACCCTCGACCTCAAGGCTGTATCCTGAAAGACGATGTCGCGTATTGGATTATAATAGTAGTGTTTGATGAAAGCGTTTTAAGGCCTAATTTATAAAATAATGGAAGAAAGATTAAGGGGCGGGCGAGGCAGGTGAGAGAAGGAGACAAGGGGGAATTGGTCTGTGGGTTAGGGGTCAAGAGACGAGAGATTAAGGGATTGTGAAGATTGCTAAGGAGAAAGGAAGCATACAAAGCGTGACCCCACTCCCTGGATTACTGTAAGCTCTGTAGGGGACACCTTGTGGGGCCCTACCTTCTTCTTCCCATTACTTTAAAGAAGGGGAGAGCTGGAGAGGTCAGATAAATATATAAATATATAAATTGAGAGAGAAAGTACATGGGCCTGACCCTTTAGCCTCCTTTTTGTTTAATTTTTCTTTTTTTAAAAAAAAAAAGAAAAAATCTTTTATTAGATTTCCTGAGTCTCCACTTTATTAGTCAGCAGAGAAACAGAAACAGAGCACACAACCGGTCAGTCAAGGTCATGCAGTAGTGCCCAGGGGCAGCCACCTTCAACCGACGCAGATGTTTTACCTTATCTTATCTCTTTGAGTTACTACCTCTTTTCTACCGTTTTACTTTTTACAGCTTACCTTACCTACCCCGCTTGATTGGGGGCCCTTTTCAACGGGAAATTAATTGAACTAGGATAAAAATGAAAAAAAAAAAACCCCTATTGGACCAGGACCTGTTATTATGAATTATGAATTTATGGAAGCATTTTATTTTTAGAAAAATATTTTAAGAATTAGCAAAATATCTAAAAAAACTTTTGACTTAACCTGTTTGTTATTTATTTTGATGTGTCAAAAATTAAAACTAGTATCTAAATATCAAAATTAAAGGGTTCAGCCTCTATGTATGTATGTGTGTCTAACATTTCAAGTAAGAATTTAATTTTGATCTATTAGAGTAAATTTTAACATATATCGCGTTGATTTTTAGATCCCTGAGATATAATAGGTTGTAATTATATAGCAATATATATATATATTGTACTATCTGATGAGATATTCAAAAAGAAAATTTAAATATAATGTTTCGTTAAACATTTGTTATAATTTTTGGAAAAGTGATGGAACGAATTTTCTTGTATTTTTGTCAATAATGCTACAATCACTAAGTTCGAATATAAATGGTGTGACTTACGCATAGTTCTCTTGTAAATTATCGTGTGAAAGGGAATTGATGACCGATAAGATAAGAAATTACGTAACATATGATCATTATTATAACACCATGTTTTATTCAATATTAAATAAAATATAAACGTTACGAGCTTTCGGGGATTTTTTTTTTTTAGTTTCTTTATATGGTTGTTTTAAATTAACGGAAGAAGGATTTGGAATGCATTCTTACAGCGATGAAATATTTCAAACGTGTTGATTGTTAAATTTTGTGAAAAATATTTGCTAAAATTGCGTCAATAATTTGTTGGTTGGCCATAAAATATAAATTATTGTATAGGGTATAATTTTATCTTTGTCTCATTTTGACAATATTGATTGGGACATAAGTGATTTTAAATTTCTCATCTTATGATTTTAATTTTTAAGAATAATATATTGCATTGTATGCAATTATGCAGTAAAATTTATTGAGGTTATTCCACCGTGAGTTGTGAAATGAATTAACGGTTAATATATAAGTGTGAAGAAAAGTCTCATCCCTCGAACTAATTTTTTGGTTAAGAGAAAGGAAACCAATCGGCTAGCTTCTAACCCAAAACTAATGTTTGAGGCGAAGACCACCGATGGAGTTATCCCTCGTTAATTGTGGATATTGATCAATTTGTAAGTACGGGGAAAAGCATGTCAACTTCATATGTATAAGAAGAAAATCTCACTTGCTGAGCTAATTTATAAAATTAGAGACTCTCAATGTGATTCTAACAAAATTCACGTACAATAATAACACGCATATAATAGAACAAAAAAGTATATTACGAAATCACGAAAGAGGATTTGGAAACTCTGCAATCGATTGAAAAGCGGGGCACACCAAGTTGGAATGGGTGGTGGTAATGAACAAATTACAAATGTCAGCACATCTAATGGGTAAAATTTACCACATTACTTTTATATGTTTGCCCCGAAATAGCTTCGCTAGTTGTTCAATGGACGAAGGTGTCACTTGGATTTTAGTGAGAGTTATAAACGCACATTTTAGTTTTTCACATTTTCTTGTATCTTTTTCCGTGAGTGGTCACAGCTCTTTAGCAGACGGGAGTGACACAAAGCTTGCCCCCTTGCACGTTTATGTCTAAGCGTTTTGTGGTACATCACGTGTGTGAGGCACATCATTCAATTATCTTCATTCCTTTTTTTTTTTTTTAAAAAAAAAAAAAAACATGGGTTATGTGGCATTATAAACTAATGAATGCTTGTGTTTGTGTTCCATTTGTGTTTCGTTTCTAGAAATGCAAGCCATATATCTCTGCAATAATCGATCCATGAGAATGACAATTCGACAGTTTAAATTATTGAATTGATGATATTCTTGCATAATTTCAACCAAATATTGTTCATCACGTCAAGCCCTGATACTCAAATAAATATAGGCAGATGGACAAAACTAATGTTGATGTGAGTGGAAATGATATTTAGTTTCTAGTCGTTCCATGCTTAAAAAATAAATTTAGTTGTTTAGACATGACGTGAACATACGGATTACAAAATCATGTTATAAATCCTCTTCGCACCTCTTCATCTAACCTTTGAGGTCAAAGATTCATGTTTTTCCTGTGCAGTTATGGATTCAATTATCTCCTGGTTTAGGAGTAGAGCTTTTCATCTTTTTTTTTTTAAAACATATTTTCGAGTTGAACTTCGCATGAACCACATCAAGGCATCTTTCGATGTACTTCTAATTGTTAAATCCATAGAATTGTATTTTAATAATTTTTTTTTTTAAAAAAAAGAATTCAGTCTCATGAACACATTAGCTTTTCTCAAAACAGAAATTTAGTAGGTGCTAATTTGGGTCTCTTCTCTGCTCTACTCTTTCTGCTCCTCGTGAGAGAGTAGGGAGAAATCATTCAAATTTTCTTCATGGCTATCCATCTCCTTTTCTGAGAACCTCATCCCACGTTATAAGAGTTGTTTTGTGTGGAGTTCTGTCTCTTTCTCGGCGGATTTAGTTTCTACTTCTGTTAGGGTTGATCGTGTGATGTTCATCTTTCTCTTTTGTTTTTTTTTCCCCCTAAAGTATTTTGCATGTAGATCAAAGTTTTACTGTTGTTTTTAGTAGGAGCTGATGCTTTTATTGTTTAGATCTTTGATTTCCATTCAGATCTCGTTTGGGAAAAATATATTCTTTCTAAATTGAAGTACTTCCAATCTCACGAGTCGTGTCTTATTAGTATAAATCAATAGTTTTTCTCAAATATATTTTATTACCTTATGGCTATTTTTTCCACTGCACATTAATTACATGGGGAGTGGGGCAACAAAAAAAAAAAAAAAAAAGAAACGAAAAATAACCCAAAATGCACACGATGACCATGCCCAAAAACTATTCTATATGTAACACGTGTCGCGTCTCGCCCGGATGATCTTCATGCATGCAGAGCTCCGAATCCAAGCAAATACTGACTACACTATGGGCGCTATGGCCGTACCAAGGATGACAAACAACAGGTCCCCATTCTCAACGGATGAGACCGAGCTAATTTTTTCTTTCTTTTACGAAGAGATAAAAAAAAAAAAAGAAGAGAGAAAATTAATTTGATGTATTTATTTATTTAATTTGACCGCAGGAAGGAGAGAAAAAAAAATGAAAAAGAAAAAGAAAGTTGTCCGGACAAAGATTCCTGCATTTGTTGCTTTAGACCATACACAACTGCTAATTGACAATGCACGCGGGCCCCACCATCCTACTTCTTCTCCTGGATCTCACCACTTTCCCCCTACACGTGACTTGCCCCTTCATTCTCTCCCGATATTTTCAATATCTCGTTCCCGAATTCTCACCACCTTTTTTTTCTCCCTTCTGCCAATTTTTTTATTAAAATATATACAAAAATCACTTTTAATTTATAATATTAAAATGAATATATTTTTTTAAATAACAAATAATTCTTTACAAATAAAAAAAATGTTGTGACTGTCCAACATACTTCCGATTCAATGTAGAGCGATTTTTATTATAAATTAAATCTCTCTTTACATTTTTATTTTTATGGACTGATTCCAATTTCAAGCATCTCATATTACTTTATAGGATTTTGTCAATTGAACCAATTCGTACTCATAATAAAATATCCTATAAATATAAATACACGTTATATATGCGTATAGAATATTTTTAGTTTTTAGTATTTCATAAAATAAGTGTTACTTAAGTTTTAATGCACGTGGCCCCACTACCAATCTTTTATACAATACAAGTTTTGTTTTAACATTTGTACATTCTGAATCCTCGATCTTAGCCGTAATTGGAACTTCCAAATTTAGACTCCTTTTTCATCTCATTGATGCTAATGTCTCTAAGTTAATGGGGGTGGTTTTAGAATCAATTTTTGTGGTTTACATACAAATAAGAGTGGAAGCGTCTAATTTTTATTTATTTTCTTAACCCATCCCTCTAGAGTCAATTTTCTAGCCCCATCAGTGATGTTATCTTACCTTTAGGGTTAGTTATAACAAACTTATTGAAAAAAAAATCCCAAATTTCGTGTTTTCACTGCAATTTAAGCATTGCATTGTATTTTAGTAACAATTGTGTGGTTGAGACAAGTTTCTAAATCCAATTTAATTATTAACATAGTATCAAGTCAACAGCCTTTAGATTATATATATCAGGTCAATTTCTTAGCAAGAATTAGAATTATTAATTTTTGTGAGAAAAACAGCCCATTCATGGACTCATGGTTTGATGAAATGGTTGATCCTTTATTTTTTTAGAAATTGCCATAAAAATCTCATTTATTTTACATCAAAAAATAGTCATACATATCTCAAGATTTGTTCAAAAAAGAGATTTATGCATCCCATAAAAGGTATGTTCAATTATTTTTAAAAATAAAGAAGTCTTTATAATCATTTTTTTTTATTTTATTCATCTTATAGCATTAATCAACATTTTCCCTCTAATTTATGTTTTTCTTTTCATAAGTCAATCTTTTTTATAATCCAAAAGGTCATTGAGGAATAAGGCAAGAAAAATTATATAAAGAAATTTTAATCATTTCTATTAGTCACAAGGTAAAACCTCATTCTACATCACGTTTCTTGCCATTATTGTCAATTTCTTACAAGTCTTGCCTATACATATATTCGAATATGTTGAGGTGTAATTGTATCTTACAAGAAAATAAAATTTACACCAAAAAGTTAATCAATGTGAATATAAAATAATTATTAAAGTGACTACAAAATATATATAGACGACAAGAAAATGAAATGCGTTTCCTCATATGTCATGCTAAAAATTAATGTATCAATAATTAGAAACCATAAACATTTAGGAACTTAATGTTTCCTCATATGTCATGCATTTAGTATGTGATGAGCAAAAGAAATGTTAAATGAATCCATTAAATAAATCTAAGAACCTACTTCCACCATCAATTTTTTTTTAATCATCCACCAACAAGTTAATGC
Source organism: Luvunga scandens (assembly GCA_030449905.1). Taxonomy (NCBI): domain Eukaryota; kingdom Viridiplantae; phylum Streptophyta; class Magnoliopsida; order Sapindales; family Rutaceae; genus Luvunga; species Luvunga scandens. The sequence continues at coordinate 952,399 of JASUUG010001266.1, forward strand.
TTTAAATGAGGCTTGAATGCTAGTGGGGGTTGATAAGTATTTTGATTATCTACCGTCAAAGCCACGAGCTTATTCTTTACTAGTGATTAAAATCATTGGTAATTCAATAAACAAACTCAATTGCTTAACGCAACACACGTTCATTCAAATTATTTAATGCATCCTTAAAGAATAAAAAAGCCTAATGGCAGTAGCTTGACCAAAATAAAAAAAAAATCATATTAAACTTTAAATTAAAAAAAAGGTTATAATTTTAGAATAAATTTCAATTTACTCCTTCACAGAATAACATATTAAAATTTACCCCAATCTATTAAAAGCATCACCCGATTTCCATTTAGCATTAAGAAAATAAAATATTTGATAAAGAATTCATCAGCATGACTCTCATTTATTCTGATGATCACGTCGATGTTCTCAATAGTTTTATAAGTGTAAATGGAAATTAACCAACAATTTTATGCAAATTTGAATTTTTGTGTTGTATCGTTGGTCAAAACAAGGCGTCAATTGAACTTATCATGTAAATAGCGTTCGAAATTTGCCGGCACGAGAAGTAACTGACGCGATATATTCCACGAGTCATAAGTCATAACTGCATATCTTAAAGAGTCTGTTTGGAAATTGGAACCCTGCCACCCAGGCGCACGGTAGTGTTCGCAACATGTGTTCTGCGCAATACTGAAACGAAAAGGGTACAAAGTATGTATAAAAAAGTAAAAGCACTAAAATGCGCGGCAAGTGTGTTAATTGCGCACAATCTACCCCCTTCACTTCCATCCAAACCTGCCCGTTAATAGCACGACAAAGCCACTTCCCCATAAAAACAGAACAACTTTCCCACTAACGTCATGACAAACGTCGTTAGGTGCTGAACCAACCCGACCTCGACACATATTAACGAGTCTACTTAACGGCGTTAAAAAGCCGCCTTTATTACTAATTAATTTACTATTCCGACGCGATCATGTCGCTTTTATCTGGTCCCCCGAGGCGTTTTACCGGCTCTATCCGGTTTACTCACCGGTGACTCCCGGTTTCACAAAAAGGATTGGTTAGAAATTGACCGCGGTTGAAATGGTTGCTCCACGGTTTTGACCACTCTGGTTAAGTCTCGCGAGACACAATCCAACACAACGCAATACAACACAAACAGCTCTAGAGAGAGAGACTCTGCGTACGAGCTGTGTGGTTCTGGCACCTGTAATTGATAACTGAGCTGGTTGCAGTAGAGAGAGAGAGAGAGAGAGAGATAGTGACTAGAGAGAAGGAGATAAGAGTCTTCGAAAAAATTGATGCTTAAATCGAGAAATTTGGCTTGTGAATTGATTGAGAGAGAGAGAGAGCGAGAGAGAGGGAGGGAGTGAAATTGTCTCTGCGTTTACAGGTTCGCGTGTTGTCGTTTTGAGCTTTAGCAGATGAGAGATCTGAGCCTGAAAGGGACTTGAATTGGGAAAAGAGAAGATAAGCAAATAAAATGGCAGCAGCTGCTTCTTCTTCAGAGGTGTCTATGAAGTCTTCTAACGAGACTGGTAGGATTCCTATGGAAGGGCAGAAAAGTAATTCCACAACTTCCGGTGCCAAACGAGGTATAGTTCCGGTTGCTTTTTCGGATTTTTTTTAGCATTTCGGTGTCAAAATTTTGTTGATCCGGTTCCTTAACTTTTTCCGGTTTTATTGCAGTTGTCGACCCCGAAATGGCACTCTACACGGAGCTGTGGCATGCTTGTGCCGGTCCTTTGGTCACCGTCCCTCGCGAAGGCGAGCGCGTGTACTACTTCCCTCAAGGCCACATAGAGCAGGTTTTGTACATTTTTTGGTTGAATAACATTAGATTATATTTGTTTTTTTTCTAACTTTTTCTCTTTTTTTTCAATTTCTGAGAAAAATATCTTTTTTGAAATTAATAAATTAGGTGGAAGCGTCAACTAATCAGGTCGCAGACCAGCAAATGCCAGTCTATGATCTTCCGTCGAAGATACTCTGTCGTGTAATTAACGTCCAATTAAAGGTAATAAGGGTTTTAGGTTTAAATTTTCTTGAATTAATCTCTGTATTTTTGGTTTTTATAGTTGGTAATTAATTATTATGTTAATTTGATTACAGGCTGAACCTGATACTGATGAGGTGTTTGCTCAAGTGACTTTACTTCCAGAGTCAAACGTAACTACTTAATCGATTTCCATGGCTTTGATTCTAGTAGCATATGCAAAGCAGAAATTCTGATTGTTAGATTATGTTGTTTTGGTTTTTGTTAGCAAGATGAGAACGCAGTGGAGAAAGAACCACCTCCACCCCCACCAGCAAGATTTCACGTGCATTCGTTTTGTAAAACACTAACGGCATCGGATACAAGTACTCATGGTGGGTTTTCGGTGCTGAGACGGCATGCTGATGAGTGTCTTCCACCCTTGGTTAGTTTGATGTGTTCAATTTGTTTTGTAATTTTGTTCTGTTTATTTGAATTGTAGAGATATTAACAGAGTGTTAGTTGTATGTGTTCAATTTCTTTTGTATTTGTGTTCTGTTTATTTGAATTGTAGAGATATTAACAGTTGTTGATTTGTGTTTTTCTCTGGACAGGACATGTCGCGGCAGCCTCCCACACAGGAGTTGGCTGCCAAGGATTTGCATGGAAATGAGTGGCGGTTCCGGCATATTTTCAGGGGTAATGGTTATATATTTGACTTTTCTTTTCTAAAAAGTATGCCTTAACTTGCACTTTTTTTGTACTGGACCTGTCTTTGGTTGATTCCCTTTTGCAATTTTCCTTGTTGCTTCTAGTTGCACTCAAGCAGTACTCAACTCTCTCTTTTAGTAATGTTCATTATTATGGGTCTATCAGGTCAACCACGGAGACACTTGCTTCAGAGTGGATGGAGTGTTTTTGTTAGCTCTAAAAGACTAGTTGCAGGGGATGCTTTTATATTTCTGAGGTTTGTTTGCAATTTCATTTTAATGGAATGTCTCTTCTAATCTGCCTCTTTGATTTCAGTGTTTGAAATAGGATAATTTAGGCCTTGTTTTAATTTCTAGGGGTGAGAATGGCGAACTTCGTGTTGGTGTAAGGCGAGCAATGAGGCAGCAGGGTAATGTTCCATCTTCAGTCATATCTAGTCACAGCATGCATCTCGGTGTCCTTGCCACTGCATGGCATGCTGTTTCCACAGGAACTATGTTCACTGTCTATTACAAGCCAAGGTATGGATTTTGATTGTAGTTCAATTTTCATTTAACCTTAAAAAATGAACGGTTTGCGCATTTCTTGGTCTTGGCCTTTTCTTTTTTGGGTCTAGACACGAGATTGAGAGTTTTGCTAGTTGTGACCAGTTCTGATTCTTGAAGAGGAAAGCTTATTTTGACTAGCAATTTCTACTCATGGAAGTCTATAGTTTTACTTATATCATTTAACAATTAAGTTGACCTCAACTCTGAATTTCTTGTGTGATGTCCTTGTTTGGTGAAATTCTCAATTGCATACATTGATATGTGATTTTTGATGCAGAACAAGCCCATCAGAGTTCATCGTTCCTTTTGATCAGTACATGGAATCCATCAAGAACAATTATTCAATTGGAATGCGATTTAAAATGAGATTTGAAGGTGAAGAGGCTCCTGAGCAGAGGTATGCCCTGTGGATGATGGTTTATTACTTTACTGATAAAATACCTTATTATTCTGCAACTATTTTGGAAGTTACATACTTAATGTACTAGATGTAAATCTATTTAGTCTCTCTGTACGTCTTTTGAAATAATTTGCCACAATGTTGTTATGTTTGGAACTTTGAGACAACAATGGCTGTTCCTTACTGGCACTAATTTTTTCTTCTCGCCTGAGCTGACAGTTATTTGACTGTTTATTTAAATGTCTCTTGTAGGTTTACTGGGACCATAGTTGGAATTGAAGATGCCGACCCCCAGAGGTGGCGAGATTCCAAATGGAGATGCCTTAAGGTATTATTAGTTTTTATCAAGTGTGATGTTGCTGGTTTTATCTATGATTCTAAAACAAAGTCTTAATTTTCACTTTAGGTGAGATGGGATGAGACTTCTACCATACCTCGCCCAGAGAGAGTTTCTCCCTGGAAGATAGAACCTGCATTGGCTCCTCCAGCACTTAATCCTCTTCCGATGCCTAGGCCCAAAAGGCCCAGGTCAAACATGTTGCCCTCATCGCCTGACTCATCTGTTCTCACTAGGGAAGGTGCGGTAACAAGTACCCTTTTATTTTTGTTTATGTTTACCCTGAAATTTATACCAAAGATCATCTGATATTTGACTAAACTTTTCTGAAACTTTTCAGGTTCATCTAAACTAAATGTAGACCCTTCACCAGCTACTGGATTTTCAAGGGTCTTGCAAGGTCAAGAATTCTCGACCTTGAGAGGCAATTTTGCAGAGAGAGAAAGTAACGAGTCTGACACTGCTGAAAAGTCTGTTGTATGGCCACCTTCACTTGATGATGAGAAGATTGATGTGGTGTCTGCTTCAAGAAGATATGGATCAGAGAACTGGGTCCCACCAGGGAGGCATGAACCAGCTTACACTGATTTGCTGTCTGGATTTGGGGCAAATGCTGATCACTCCCCTGGGTTTAGTTCACCTTTTGCTGATGCTGTTCCGGTAAGAAAAAGTGTACTGGATCAGGAGGGGAAGTTTAGCTTGGTTGCCCGACCATGGTCCTTGATGCCCTCTGGTCTATCACTTAAGTTGGCAGAGTCTAACGCAAAAGTTCCAGTACAAGGTGGTGATGTAAATTATCAAGTGCGTGGTAACGTAAGATATGGTGGGTTTGGTGACTATCCTATGCTTAATGGCAATAGAGTTGAGCACTCACATGGAAACTGGTTAGTGCCCCCTCTTCCCTCTTCGAATTTCGAAAATTCAGCTCATTCGAGAGAGTTGATGCCCAAATCAGCAATGGTTCAAGGCCAAGAGGCTGGAAAATCTAAGAACTGCAAGCTTTTTGGCATTCCCCTCTTCAGTAACCGTGTTATGCAAGAGCCAGTAGTATCACATAGAAACACCATGAATGATCCGGCTGGAAACTTAGATCAACAATTTCGTGCATTTGAATCTGATCAAAAGTCAGAACAATCTAAAAGCTCAAAATTGGCAGACGATAATCAAGTTTTCAATGAGCACGAGAAACCGTCCCAGCCTTCTCAGCCCCACACGAAGGATGTTCGTAGCAAAACTCAGAGTGGTTCGGCTAGGAGTTGTACTAAGGTTCCTCTCCCTCTTTGATAATCTCTACTAGGTAATTTGCAGTTGGTAGTAGTTAAATATTAAGAACTATCTCCTTCAAATGTGTGGATTTCAGGTTCAAAAGCAGGGAATTGCACTTGGTAGGTCTGTGGATCTTTCTAAGTTCAACAACTATGATGAATTAATTGCTGAACTGGATCAGTTATTTGAATTTGACGGTGAATTAATGGCTCCCAAGAAAAATTGGCTTATTGTATATACCGATGATGAGGGTGACATGATGCTTGTTGGAGATGATCCATGGCAGTAAGGATTCTTATTCCATTCTTTAAAATATATACCCAGTGGCTTTCTAGTCAACTTAATGTTTTCCCTCTGATTAGGCCTGAGTTAATCAACAGCTTCTTATGTCTTAATCAGGGAGTTTTGTGGTATGGTACGCAAAATTTTCATCTACACGAAAGAGGAGGTGCAGAAGATGAACCCAGGGTCTTTAAGCTCGAGGGGTGAGGATAGTCCAATGAATGGGGAAGGCTTTGATGCAAAAGAAGTGAAACAGCCTCTTACTTCAGCATCCAATGTAGAGAATTGTTAGGCATGGTTTTGATGGTTCTAGGTAAGTTTCATGAGTTGATAAGTTTCTAAGTTTTAAACATGCCTATTCCAGTAGATTTTCATTATGAAAATGCTCGAGCTCATGATCCCTGTACTCCCAGCCATTTTTTGTGCACACTATTTTTACCATTTTTTTTTTTGGAATTTATGTTTTAATAATAGATCTGATTTTGCTCTCTTATGTTATGTTAGGTTTTGTTGCAGCATCAGAAAGAAGATATTCAGGGCATTCTATTTTGGGTTATGTACTAGTAGAGATGGATGTCAATCCTTCTCATAGACGGCATGACTATCCAGTTTTGGGCATGGTATATGGTGTCCGACTCATATAATACATTCAATATGTATACCCCCTATTTTGAGCTTGGCAATTCTAGCTTTTGCTTTCCCGAATGATCCCTTTTTGTACATAGTTGTTCACCCCACTTTCCCCCCTCTTAATGTAAGTAGCCTAAGTTCATACATCCACTAGCGCCTTCTTGGGAAAGCCTACAAGCATATGTTTGTTTTGTTGGTTTTCTGTTCGTTGATCTCCATTCACTAGGATTTTTAGCTGGTGTAGTAAGGGCTAATGACTTTGCAAAATAGTCGCAAGATAGTAGAATCTGTTGGTTTATATCGTGTTGCTACATATACATATATCTTCATGTAACTGGTAATGGTGAGGCAATTGAAGGACAAACTACATAACTTTTTCTTCAATTGAATTAATTGCGGTAGATTAGTGATTTCAGCTGCGGATTTGTTTTTTTTTGGTGGAATTGCAGAAGGCATGCTCCCCTGCAAAATGCCAATTTTTATATGAATTAAAGTGGGAAATATCGGTGACGCTGTTGGCGGCTCCAGTTGGGTTGGTTTAGACTGATGATCGGTTGTATCTTTGTTCTTCTCCCTCTCTAGCTTAAACAAGAAGCAAGTTCATGTTGGAGAATTATCTCCGCAAATGTATGAGCCCATCTTAATAACTGGGGACTTAACCGAATTTTGTTATCAAGGTCTCAATTGAGACTTATGGCCGGAAATGTACGAGAAACACTTGGCTTTTTAATTTCACATTGCAAGTTGACTTCTACAGTTAACTTCGTTGCCAAATTCGGTAATCAGAACTGGAAAAAAGGACTATTTATCAGAAAGCTTGAACAGACAATGTTCAGTTCCTCCAAGGGCTTTTAACTATGAAATGCATTTCTAGCTATTTCAAGGTAACCTACAACTCTAAAAGACTGCTAAGTTTAATATAGCTTGACGGTGGAGGCAGGCCGGGGAAATGGAACAGATGACTACTGCTATGGCTTTTTAACTTGGAGAAGTTGAAGAAAACTACATCATGCCATGGAAGCCGGCTGAATCCAAGAGTACCGCCTTGATTTGCTCAGGATGAACGTCCTGGCCTTCCTTGCATTGCTGAACGGTAGAAAACAGATGTAGCAACAAAGAGAAATGTTTTCTTCAATGAAAGTACTACTAAGATCATGTACAATCAAACAAGGTTTTCATGAGATATTAAAATGCAGGACCAACGAAAGAAAGCCAGCATATGACACCTGCTCTTTGCATGTTTGAACAAAATTAGAACATCACTTAGCTTGACTTGAAATTTTTGCATGCCTCTCTCTTTTTAAAATTTCTGTTAGGAAATTCCAACTTTTTATGGGAGAGGTAAAATCAAATCATTTGAGATGTAATACTAATTTGAAGTTCACACAGTAGATAAAGAAATTATGACATGCAGATATACCTCGGCTCGGAAAACATCCATGGCAAAGCCATTGAAACAACTGATGACAGCTTGCTGGATATCTAGTCCAAGATTATCCAATGCCCTCATCGTGGAGAGCAAAAGACCTGGTCTACGGCTGCAAAACATGTGGATATTCACCGCTCTTCCTTCTCTTACCCTGACCTCAACCTACATGAAGCAGCAAATCAAATATTAAAGTTTTGTAACCACACTTGTAGTACCTGAGTGGCATCATCAGACACATACGAGTGATTTATGCTCTAAGATATTGCCTAGAAACATAATTCATAAACAGAGACATGCTTGAAATCCTCGTTATCTATAATAGTATGGTAGGTAATTATCATGCACGCTGATATAGTAGCACAAATTGGAATAGTACAGTGTGGTTTGTGAGTAATGTAATTGTATTCTTAAAAAAAAAATGGAGAAGAAGAAACCAAACATCGCAGGAGGAAACAATAAACACAGACCAAAATAAGAGAAGACAAATCAAATAAGTCATCTTGGAAGCATCCAAGAGAGGCAAAAGAAAGTTCCTGGCGCTAAGAATTATACCCTTGCAGGTTGGCCATTTGGGCTTGGCAGTGAGCTGGGGCAAAGTTCATCCTTGATGCGGCTGTGCAAGGCAGGTGGAGTCGGTGTCAAAGGATAGAAGCTTGTGGTAGGAGTCAATGCTGAACCAGTAGGGGTTGACTCCAATTCATTGTGGAGGTCATTGATCCTTTGGAGAAGTTCCTTCAAATACTCAATTGCATCCCCCAGAATTGAAGCCCTATCCATCTGTGAGTATGAACAAGAGAATACATAATATCATCACCATGATGCGTAAGTTAAAAATGCAAAAGACACAACATCCTATCTATATTATCTTCTCCAGAACCTAACACAATCTGTGACCAATCAAGTGAAGAAGAAAACACTAAATAAATGTACTCGCATCAATAGCCTAAAATTAACTCACTTTATTTCAAACACTAATATGCATCATTACTTAGCTTACACGCTTTATTTCAAAGTTAGAGAGATCTAGATAGATCCATAAAGCATTTGTGTTTATTCTGGCATTTCAGAGAATGATATAGACTGTATGGAAGTCTTAGGGTCCTGTAAAAATTCAGTATATACTGACTATTTTGCATCTGGCTCAGAGTTTCATCCCCAGTCCCTAATTTGAAGTTTTAAATCTATAGTGTCTCAGAAAACCTTCAAATTTGCAGCGGCTAAGACAAATACAGCTGTAAAAAATGGAAAGAAAGGAAAATCAAACACATCAGTAAAACTGAGATCTCAAAAATGTCAGATTTTGCAGCTTCTGTCAAAAGAAAAAGGAAGAACTTGCTGTTTTCACCTTCAGACATGTAACATATTGAGAATTTAAATCCCTGCGAGTGGCCCATAACATAATGGTGAAATTTAAACCTCCCTACCAGATACCATGTGAGAGAAATTAATGCCACTTTCTTTAGGCATTTTACAGCATGTAAATAAAAATAAGCCACTCAATCAATAAAACAGCAGCAAACAAGAGAAAAACAGGCAGGATGATCCTAAGAACTTAAATCATGAGTGATTCTTTCTAGTTTCACAAAAAATAAGAATCCCAAAGAAAACAATTCACCCAGGGCTCACGAGAAAATAATGTAAAAAGAAATTCTTACTTTGCTAATCTTTGGAACAACAGACCGCAACATGTAGAGCCTATCATTGAGCTTCTTCCTGCGTCTCCTCTCCGCCATCAGATTCTTCGCTGGCAAACCCTTCTTCTTGCCCTTGTGATCACCACCAGTGATAGTGCTAATTGCATTGGAGCTACTACCACCATTTTTACCCATTTCCTCCACCTTATTATTTTCTAAAAGATCATCAGAATCATAGTTGAGACCCGACCCATCAACACTCACATCCTCCAAATCATCACTAATACTCAATTTCCTCTTTTTCTCATTATCTTCAGCCAGTTCTTTCTTACCTTTATCACTATCAATCCCACGCAAAAGTTGGCTACTTTGTATAGCTGAAACCCCTAAATTGGCCTCATTACCACCTAAATTTTTCCTCAAAGCAGCTCTTTTTTGAAAAAGAGTGGGTTGTGCTCCCATTGAAGGGAAAGTTTCTAGTGGCCTTAACAACTTAGACCTATTCAAAAACAGAGAATTCCCATTGTTCTCATCGAAACCCCGAAAACCCACAAAACTACTAGTACCATTTTCCGGCAATTGAATTGTACGGTTAGTTCCAAATTGTGGATCAGAACATAAATTAGTAGCATTCATCTGATTGTTGGCACTCAAATCATTGAAACCACTCAAAATCCCCCCACTCCCCCTATTCAAAGCATGAGTTGCTTGTGTGTCAAGAAACCCCATTTCACCCAAATCAAAGCCATGCTCTAAAGAGTTGTTGTTGGACACAACATTCATAAATGAAGAAAAGGAGGTTTTTTGAGGCAAAAAGTAGTGAACTTGAGATGCATCAAGGTTGTTGAAAACAGAGGAAGATGGTGAACAAGAAGATGAAGAATCCACAGCGTTGAGCAACAGATTATCAGTTGTTGGGTCACCAAGGTTTGGTGGAAATGTAATATCTTGATGGTTATTTAAAGTTGCATTACCAGTAACATACCAGTCATCTTCCACTTCAAGCATGGACTTGAACCCAGGAAGTGAACCCATTTCTTCTTCATTCTCTATCACACCATTGTTGTTATTGTTGTTGTTACTGCAGCTCATGTTGTTAGTGTTGCAATTGTTGTTGATGCTGTTGTTGTTGTTGTTGTTGTTGTTGTTGTTTATGTTGTTTCTGGCCCACGAAGCTGAGTCTTCATCTTCTTTACCGTCCATCCAGACCACACCGTTTAGTCTAGAAAGCATCTTGTTTTCTCTTTGTGGGTGTTGTGTTTTCTCGAGAAACAAACAAGTACAGATAGTTTGTTGAGAAAAGGGAGAGTTAAAAAAGAGTGAAGAGGACGTTGCAGAGGGAAAAGGGCAAATGCTTTTTATTGAATCAGCAGCTCAGCAGATGCAGAGAGAGAAGATTGTGACGCGCTAGCCTTCGAACGTTACATTAATCACTACTACTACTTGGTTGGCTTATTTTGTCTCTTTTTGCTTTTTTGGATGACCTTTTTGGTCCTCCTCTCCCACAAGCAAAACGTATATTTTGGTGCCCTTTGCCCTATTTTTTGACACGTGGCATTCTCGGAGAGAACTCCAGTCGATTTTATTTATTTTTCTTCATAAGCATACACTAACGCCACCATAGCTTATTTTAAACTCTTAAAATCTACGGATATATAATCTGATGTTTATTAGCGGTAGCGGTACCACGAATTCGATTTAGCATGGACAGATGGAACTAAGTTCAAACAGAAATATTAAAATATAATTTAAAAATATTTAATTGATCAATTCGTTTGTAATATAGTTTACGATGTGGTTTCAAATGTTCAAAACATTGAAAAATAACCTCATTATCAAGGCTTTGAATTTCATAGCTGAAAGTGTTTTTTCTATTGTAATTGTAGTAACTGATAAAATTAATGTTAATCTCACTAATAGATAAATTGATAATTATAATTTATTATTCTTAATCTCAATTATTTTTCTTACTAGCTCACCAATTCATTTCAATCTTGAAAAATTATTGTCAGAACCTACATCTATAATATAAATATGAAATTGAATTTTAAGTGCTACAAGAATTATTGGGGATAAATCAATAGATAAAACTAGAGATGGCCAACTGGCATTACCGTGCCTAAAAAAAACTCACTAAGCTTTTTTTTTTTTTTTTAATTTTTTTAAGAGCACATACTAAGTTGTTGGTGTTTTTTTTTTCAAGTCTATGTACCTTTTGGATCAATGCACCCTTATTCAAATTTAATGAAGTCAAAATTTTAAAATTCAAGTTCATATTCAATAATAATAAATTAATAATAATAAGAGAATATAATTTTAATTATTAAGTTTGACTCTATGGTATTAGAATTCTTTTATAATACTTAACAATAGCAATAATAACAAAATTTCCTTAATTGTTAACTTAATTGTTAATTTGAAATTACGTAGAGTCATATATCATAGTTTATAAATAATATTAATACATATTTATAAAATCATAATATTTAAAATTTATTTATTAAAATCATGATATCAGTTATTTATGTAATAAATTATAAATATAAATCAATTATAATTTTTTTAAAACTAAGAATTAAATAAATTTAAAAAACTTGAGCTAATAAAATATATTAAAAGATTTAATTTCAAGTTATTTATAAAATCTCAAAATTTTAAGTTTACTTTCATTAAAAGTTAAACATACTTATTGCATGCTTTTTCGTATGTCGTACTTTGACACATCTCTAATTGTACCGTACTTTTAAGGCCCACATGCCTAAAATTTTAATCTCATAGCGGCCCACGTGCATGCCGTGTCGTGCCCGTACTCCATCAAAACGTGCTCTTATTATGCAGTGCTGTACAAAAACGTATCATGCCCGTACCGTGTCTTATGCCGTCCGGTCCATTGGCTATCTTTAAATAAAACTGAGAAAAGCAAAGTAGTTCTTGTTTACTAAAGGCTGCAAAAGAGTTATTAGGCCATAACAACGCCAAACGAAGAAGCAACTCAATATTCATCTCATCGAAACAATTTCTTAATTCTTGAAGTTGCGTGTCTAAAACTACATAAAACAATCTAACACGAAAGTGATGTGTTAGGGATTTGACTTTGGTTCTTTACTTTTTTTAGGATCTCAAAATAACGTCTAAAAATAAGTATGTGGTATTTTAGTTATTTTTAGAATTTAAAAGGAGCTTTTATAACAAATCAAATTATAAATATGATACGTATCAAAAGACTTTAAAAATTTCTTAAGAGTCAAACAGGGCTTCAGCCCCTATTAGCCCCGTCGTGGCACCACCACTGTCTACTAGAACTATAAATAGAAATATTTACCATAACGCTTAAAAGTTTATTGAAATTAGTTTGGAACCTACTCCCACCCAAGTGTTGGAGAAGTTTCATATTTTGACAGAGAGGGTAGGAAACCCATGATGACTCAAATTGGCGCCTCGAAGAACATGCCCAATGGAAATATTGTTAAGAGTCGAAATACATACGATCTATTTGTATAATTTGGTGCCCTTTGAATAGCCTTCTAAACAGATCGAGAATATGCGCCCAAACAAAATGCGTGATCTACTCTCGTTTGACTAAAAGGATAAATCTATTTCCCTATTTTCCACTTGTGGGAAATTGAACCCGAGAGAAGTCGCTTGGAGGTGAGGGCGACATCGAACTCGGATGGCTTGCTTCCCTGTGTTTTGTTCATTGAATCCTTCACTCATTATAAGGCTGCTTAACCAAGTTGTGTAAAAGATGAGTGAAATCACATGTTGCAATTTGACCCTCATTATAGGTAGATGATTCTCAATTCTACCATTTAATTGACTTCAAGCCTATCCACTTTTTTCAAATGAGAGCATGACAACGAAAATCTGCATGCAAGTTTTTTTGTCACATTAATTAAGATGGGGGAGGTGGCAGCGTCGTGCTCGTATATAGCTTTATCTTTAATAAATAAAATCCAAAATCTCTTTGTATTAAAAAACCATAACTCATAACTTAAGCCATTGCATTTTGTAGTTCCATTTCAGGTGTGGTCCCAATCCCAAGAAGCAAACATGTGCTCTTTCACATCGTGGTAGTAATTACTTGCCGCAATTTGGCAGCAGAGCATTGAAAGAATTTTACTCGGCAAAGTGACTGCCCGGCTAAAAACATTATTACACTGGCATAATGAAGAGTTTTATTGCTGCTTTTGGAAATTCATCTCGTCTTCATGCCAAATTTAGTTAGCGATTTGCCCCCCTGACCCTAGAGACAGAATCACAGTCTCTAGAAACAGGCTGTTTCCTCTCTATTCTATGCCAGCTAAACTTAAACCGCAGCAGCCCGGTTTCTGCTATAGCTAGGCTTGATATTAATTAGCTACTGGCTCAGCTAGCTTGTAATGATCCAAACTCGGGGCGGTTGTTAAAAGAGCCAAGGAGTCGTGTGCGGGTTTAACGAGATACCTGTACATCGATCTTTATGCTTCAGGGTACTTGTGTTACGACAAGAAAACCTATTCACAAGCGGGTGCATAAAAAGGTGTCACAGTAACTCATTGTAAAATTTACTCCGGTGCTTTAAATTGCCAAGTGAAAATTGGGAAGACACGCCATTAAATGTACGCATGTATATTGTAGCATTGAATTATGAATACGAAGTGAAAGAAAAGGGCGACTACACGACACTCGACAGCAGCAGCCAGCAGTGAATGAGAATAATAAAGTATGTGCAGTAGAAGATGATCCAGTAATAGTAATGATAGGGAAAGGAGGCCAAGTATCTCGTGATGCTTTAAAAGTTCACCGCACCTACTGAGTGATGCTGGCCAATCAATTCAAATCCACCAAGCAGTGGCTGGGTCTCTGTGTCATCTTCTTTATTCACATATTTTCAGGATCTCGCCAGCTTGGTTTGCTCATCAACGGTTACGCTTTTCTTCAGGCCATGCTAACCAATCTCTAGTCTCTATCTTTCCGCTCTATTCTTCTGTTACTTGTCTGCCGCCACACTTTTTCTTTTTCACAATAAATCTTTTTCAACTTTCATTATTAAGAAAAATTAATAATACTACACTTGTATAATTGGGGTTAGCTCGAGAGTGCTGGCACGTGGTAGTCATCTGATACTACTCTCACTGTTCAGCTACCCGGCACCAATCTCAAATAGCTTATTAGTTTAACAACTTTTAAAATAAAGGTATCGATGTATTAAAACCGTTCTAAGATAGATTATTTTTTTATAACCATACGATTAAAGTTATGATAAATTTTTTATTATTTATCAATTTGTGTATATGATTGTGATTCGTGCTCTACCTTAGAGCAGCTCCAAGATAGCCATCACCTTAAAATAATTATTGTTTGCCTGTAGAAAAAATTAGCTGTGAATAAAATTAATTAAATATTTAAAAAAATTTATTTTTAAAAGTATTATGAGTTTTAAAAATAATTATGTATTTAATAAATTTTATTACTGAACCATTGTAAGAATACAAATGACTAAAATTGACATATGTTTAACAAAATTTATTTGCAACAAAATTTATTTACACATTTATAAGTGTGTGTGTGTGTGTGTATAATACTTTATTGTTTATATATAACAATTGATTACTAAGATAAATTTTTTATTTTGTTATTTTGATATAATTGATGATAATAATAATTTCTTTAAATTAAATAATTTTATTTACTAATTGAATAAGAATAATTTTGGATTTTTATAATATATGTAGGGGTATATATGAAATTGCATTGAATATAAAACTAATTGTCAATATCAAATTTTGAAAATTACTCCTTCCTTACTCTTTAAAATTTATTGTAGGATAGATAATCTTTGAGAATTTGGATCGTCTCCTCATCTAATCTTTCCTAATCTTTATAGGAGATTCAAACACGTGGCAATTAAATAATTATGTGGACAAGATTAGATCTATTCTTAACTTTCCTTAATAATTACAAGATTTGGATCCAAGTTCTTTTGTGAAAAGTGATTTTTAAAAAAATTTGTCAAACACCAAAATTAATTTTTGATTTTTCAAAATCACTTTTGAGCATCTCAAAAACAATTCCAAACAAACACTTAGTTTGAATCATTGTTTGTCATGTGTTGTGTGTCAGTTGACTTTATTTTATTATAAGGGTGATAATCTTACTTTATCTAATTATCTTATAAATCTATTGAATTATTTATTTACTACGTTAGTCTAAATTCAGAGCCGATAAAACCTAATGTTCAATCAAGGTTATCAATTTATCATGCATATAAGAAAAAGAAATGCAACTCATCCATTAGACCAATAATACGGCAGTTTAATTTTCTTTTGCTTTTTTTTTTATTTTCTCCTTTTTCTGATCGACAAAATGTTATGATATAAACTTAGTGATTTACTAAAAAAATTTAGTTAACATGTTAGTCCCAAATCGGAACCACTAAAATTTAATACCTAATCGAGATTATCAATTTATCATGTATATAAGAAAAAGAAAAGCAACACATCTATTTCACCTATAATATGGTGGTTTGATTTTTTTTTTTCCCTGAAGGAAATGTTGTGACATAAATTCAGTGATTGAAGGTCTTAACGAGAAGATATGAAATTACATCACCAGTAGGACCCACTATATCCATAATATATGTAGGTGAGCAGCTAGTGGAAATTAATGTGAAGCATTACGTTGGGTGTAATAAATGTTACATGTCCAAATAAAATGTAAGAAAAGAGTGACAAGAATCTTGAATAAGATTTAGCAGATGGGCTGCAACTGGCCGCTGCTAGGGCAAGGAAGAGGTCTTTAATATTTCTTGTGTACACTCGTGATCTTGAGACATCATTGAAAATTGGCTCTGGTTTTTCATTAATTAATTTGTATGTGCGCAAAATTGGGAAACGATGCCTTTTAAAAAAATGCAAGGTGAGGATTGAAGATTGAGGATTATGTTTGGTTCGTAGTTAATGAGATGATGGTAGTGTGAGTCGTTTTGTAAGATATGATGGGTTAAATTTGTAAATGTGTATATATACGTTACTTTATACAAAGTCGGTATTGTATGTGATATATCAAAAGCCAAAAGCACCTATCATCGTAAAATTTGTTAAATCCGTTAAAAAACAATAACAACAATGATTGTGTTCATATCAAGTAACGAAACGATTATTAAATGTGTTATAGTCGTATCACTTATTTAACATAGTTTTAAAATATATCTTAAAATATTTACATTGCTATAAAAAAAAATTATACCCATCCAATCCAATCTGCTTATTTAAGCCGGTTATTTCTGCACTTAAAGTTCATGAAAGCATTGTGAAATTTTTTCAATGGAGCGGCCACTTAAAGTTTGCATTTTGCATCAACCAATTATAGTACAGTTAACACCTTATTAGAATCAGTTAAAAAATCTATGTTAACCATTTTACCCCTAAAGTTTTTTGGTGCTTTGAATCGAGAAAAATAAAAAAAAGACAATCAACACAATATAATTAATCAACTAATTTATCGTGTTAGAGATCATGAGAAACTATCCATAAACAAATGCTTTAGTTTGATGGCAACCCACCATAAACCTTTCTAATCCCAATGCAGAGCCATACAGTAGCTTATTTAGTATTTCGGCTTTTATATATTTATTTGTTACCAGAGTGTAATTAATGTATCAATTAAATTTTAAGAGAGTATAACAAGTTTAATTTATCAAAAAAAAAAAAGTGACGAGTGAATAATATAAACCGTTCGAAAACAAAATTTTTATTGATTTATTTTCATGCATTATATATTTTTAAGCAGTTTATAATGTTATTTATTTATGGAAAGTGTGATCTTACGTAAGTTTTATATATGCCAATATCAACATGAAATCTACATAATAACTACTAACTCAAAATTTTATTTTTATATGTAGGGACGTTCGGATAACTTTAAAAATATGAAAAAATTTGAAAGTTAATAAAAATATAAATTCTAATGCATTATTTTTTATTTTTTAGTGTATTGGAGTTCACATTTCTTTTTCTTGTTTCTTTTTACTCCATCCAATTTTAAGATCTAAGTATGCCTATTATGATCCGAGCTCTTTTGAGTGATTAAAGATTTTATACCACTTATCCTTAAGTGTTAATTATTAATTACCAACCATATAAGTGAATTTTACAGAGGAGTAGGTCAAATTATAAGAATATCTTAATCCTAAGCATGACTCTATATACATGCATGGCCCCTCCTAGAGCTGTTTAAGGGCTAGGAGGGCTTTAGCTCTTTCTAGGCCATTATTATTATTTTTTTCATTTAAATGCACCCCAAACTCTTTCGGAAAGAGTTAAATAAAAAGAATTTAGACACATTTTTTATATGATAAAATACTTGTAATTTATTGGTAAGAATATTTTTAGTGGTTTTGAGACTTGGTTCAAATCCTAATGCCCATATAATTTTGTTTCTTTAGATATTTGGTTCTCGAAAACACAAATTCTATTGTGTTTGTTTAAATTTTAAAAAATAATAGTAATTAATTGTTTATTTTAAATATTGGACCTCATTGTGAACATTAAAAAATAAGTATTCTAAATAAAATAAATTTTTTTGAACTACATCCCTCCTAATTTAAGTGTTTGAGTCCACCATTATATATATATAGACGCATACACACCAAAAAAGGAAAAAATGATATGTGTATCGAAGCAAAGGCACATAATAACACAGCAACGGTGGTCAAACCGCCGCTGAAATAATTTTTTGGTATTTAAAAAAATGTATGGTTTTCTTTTATAAATTACCATGTAAAGTTAAACATATTTGTATTTTGATCCCCACAACTTGTCACTTATTACGCAACACCCCAATAATTTTATACATTAAACGCCTAATGTAGCAAATATATTTTACCCCGAATAGTTATTATTTACGACAAAATGGCCCTCATGTCAAAGATTATGCTTGAGTCCCATTTAATTATTTTGAGCAAGCATTATTTACATTATTTTATAATAAGATTTGCTTATCAAATTCAATTTGTTTATCTTATTATAAAGTGAATGGACGACACTAATTCAATTTGTTTATCATTATTTTATAATAAGATTAACCTAAATCTGGTAATTTTGTTCACGTTCGCGTTCGTTCGAATGGACATTTACTGTCACAAACGGCCACCCGTATAATAGAGTGATGTTAAGTATTTCTCTTATTTACATTAAGTAGATTTTAAATTCATTATGTACTGCAAAAGTTAAAAATCCCTTTTGCGTATGTGCTCCAAGTAACAGCATAGTATTATCTTCCATTCCATAAGCGTATTCGAAATAATATAAAAAGATAAAAGTAATAATAACATCTACGAACTCTTGTATAGCTTATTTTTTTATAATATAATGTGGTATGATTAAATTAGTTAGATTAAATTAAAATACCTTTTGGCTTGTATGATTTGTTTTTATTATTTTATATATTCATCCAAACAATGAATTAGTGCCACATTAGCTTGTACAAAATAAAATTATACAAGAATTTATAGTTTTATCATCACTCAAAAAATAATCTAATTTATAAAACAAATTTGCAATAGAAACAAATCCATGTAAGTCAATGAAAAGTAGATAATATTTGGAGTGTATATTTAAATAAAAAGAAATTTCTTTGCTTTTGATAAAGAGATGTACTTGGTTTTAATGCCGTTTTGGTACGATTTATTTAATGGCTGTAAGTACTTATTTAATTTTATAAGTTTTTTTTATAATTTTTTTGTTTGTTTTTTTTCAATTGTTTTTGAGTAGAGATTTTGAAGATTAAATAAGTTAGTTTTTTTGTGCTAGTAAAAACTCAAATTTTAGGATTTTTGGAGTACAAATTGAAAAATATTTTTTAAACATTAAAATATCTAAAATATCTTTTACTTATTTAACAATTTTATTTCATTCTTTATATAACATAACTTTAAATAGCTTGCTTATTAAAATCATTTTATAATTTTTTTCATTGACAATCAACAAATATATATATATATATATATATATGTAAATATTTATTTATTTATAAAAACTATACTTATAAAAAAATCTACTTAAATGAAGTATATTTGAAAAGATAAACCAAATGGAAGGGTTAATAATCTCTACCAACTGACCTGGGGAGATAAGAAAGGGTCTCCCTTTGATTAGTATGAAGGTGGGCCTATTTAATAAATCTGGGGGCTTTTCGGCATGAGCTGAGTACATGCGGCTTTCTTTAAAAGGCCTGGCCCAAAAGGTTTTCGGGCCCTAGCCCAACGGTAAAATCTTTCGTCGAATGAAGTTTTCATTTAGATATTTTGAAACGGAAAGATTTATTTTATTTTGTTGTTCGTTGTTGACCGTTGGACCTGCAAGTTGCAACTAATTAATAGCCTTTGATCCTTAATCTTAAAATTAAAGCCAATGACCTAATTATATTTTGTCACTACACTTATGTTTGGGCTTAGCTTTGCTAATTATTTGTCGGTTGAGTTAATTTTTCCACCTTTTGGAGGCTGGGGCTTGCCTTCAATTTTCTATTGTTCCTCATGTTCAACGTCAATGTTCTATGACGACACAAAACAAGCTTATCTCTTTTGTACTAATATAAATAATTATTTGTGATTATATTACTAGAAAATTTATAATAGATTATGAAATGGTACGTATAAGAATGCTATCATTGTGATATAACCAAATCGTCATTCAACTCAAACACGCGTGACTGACAATATCTATTTGTGGACTCACCGTTAGACAATCAGTTAAACCATCACTACACACTGGAGAACAAGGAAATACTGACACAAGAGATATCTTTTGTAGGGGTATCTGTGGTAACACTTGAAGTGCACGATAAACTACTAAAGGTTTAAAAGATTCTTTATTTGTTCTTTGAATATACTTTTTCACCATTTGGGTTAACTTCATGTGTAGGCCCAGTAATAGATGTTTCAATTTATGGTGTATGTACTTTCTAAATTGGAGAATTAAAATTTATAATCGAAATTATTAATATTATTTATTTCATAAAATAAGAACATAAACTAGAATTATTTGAGCAGGACCTACAACAAAATGGGATTAGGAAATGGGTGTTTGATTCTCAAGGTGGGAGGGGGATTCGGAATTAGATTGACATTCCCAAAGAAAATTTATAATCCTACTTTTATTTTTCAGTTAAATAAAAAAAAACCCAGCACAACAGCCATGATCGATTGGCAACCTCATTGATGAGAACTAGAAGCCACGATTGTCGCATGTCGGTCATCAAATGCAGCAGAGCCGATTGATGTGCCTTCATTGTCACACATCGATCCCGTTAAATGCATGCAACCTTGCATAGGTGTAGATTGTCAACCTCGCATCGCTGATCATTGCTAGTTGTAGCAGTATTCGTCGATTGTCCAATTGCCGTAGCTTGTCGATTGTCTAGTTGTCCCTGCTTGATTATTACTAAAAAATAGTGTTACTTTTGTTGTTGTTGTTATTGTTACTGTCGCAGATATTATTAATATGATTATTATTATCATTATTGACAATAATTATTAATAACAATAGAAAAAATAATATTAATCATATTTATTATAATAAATAATAATAATGATGACAAAAATTAACTTGGGGCATTTTAGTAGCTTAAAATAATTCATTTCAATTGTAAGACAAAAATAAACACATCAATGAAAATGTGATCAATTCTGATTTCTATTCTTTTAATTTAAATAAATAATTTATTTTTATTAACATTCTTTATTTGTATTTCAGCCCATTCTAATTTATATTTATTTCGATTGCAATACATTTTAATTACTAATTAGTAAAGGCAATATTGTGAGTTGGGTTATCGCGAAATGGTACAATTTTTGAGTTGGGTTATTGGGAAATGATTGCTCCATGCCATGTTATGAAAACATTTTATTATGTTTGAATTCACTAACAAGAATAATAATCCGACGTCACTCTCCATTGAATGGACTTTCAAATTATATACACACTAGATCACAACAATCATCAATCACTCTCAAGTAACATGTATTTCTCTTTTAAGGTTCAATGCTAATTACATAATTTAAGTTGGATTGAACAACAAAAATCAAAGAAATTGGATTTTTTTTTTGGATAGAAACGTTGAAAACAAGGCCAAATAAAGGTAGCCGCCGACCCAATTAAGATTTGATATTTTTGTTACACAAAACAAACATCTTAAATTCATTGATATTGCAAAAAATTAGAGGCTCTGGTTTCCCCTTAACCCCACAACAAAGAAAAAGCAAATTTTCTCACATTTAGAAGGAATAAACAAAATATCAAAACTAGAAGCTGCTCTCGTACACGTCTATGCTACAGTGACGTTTTGATACTGGCCATTGGGTTTGGGGGGTCTCTGATATTTTTCTTCTCCAGGGTCAAAATCGGCACCCTGATAAAAATCACAAGGATATTTCAGGGAACCGACTTAGTTTTGACTCGGAGATAAGCCTGTGAGGGTCCACTACAGCCGTATCAACGTTACGCGTCAAGCCACGAGTCAACCCGTCCAATAGCATTCGAATCCGACGGCTGAGGATCAGTTTTGAAAAAAAACAAATAAGATACTGTTGAAAGTAATCGTAACTTGGCTTGCCAATATGTACCGCATCTGTCTATCTATAATAAACCAGCTTGCTCTTCGGCCGACCATAAAAAGGGTCTCTCTCTTTTGTGCTCTTTCATTTTTTCTTTTGTCCTTTGGGCCCTTTCTCTCTTTTCTCTTTTAATTTTTATTTATCAAAGCAGACGCCTTTGCTTTTTCCTTTCTAATATCTAGGTCAGTTTTTTTTTTAATTTTAATTTTGTGTTTTACGTGCTTATCCACTTTCAGTTTGCGTTGAATGAACTTTAGGTTTTTATTGTTCAGTAAGACTATTGAGCTTCCGAATTTTGCTTGGACGAACGGAACTGATTCTGCTTGCTGTGCGGATGAATTTTTTTTTCGGATTTTTATTTTGTGTTAAACGAGTAATAAGAGAATGTAAAATTGCTTGTTTCTTTGTTAGTGTTTCAGCTTGTAGTTCTCGGAATTTGTTATTAGGGCTTGAATGTGTGCAATTACTGGAAGGTTTTGACTTCTGTCGATATTCAATATTACTATTGGATGCGTTAATCTAAAAGGAAATGATGTTTCTATATTTAGATTTTTTAAAGCTATATTTGTTTATTTATATGAACTGTTGAATGCTTTGATGGTTCATGGAATGGTTTTGGTTGTAGTACAATAAGGTTCTGCTTACAGTAAAATTTATAATTTTTGTTCTTTTATTCCGATTTACGGATTGTCAAAAAAGTGTCTATGTGTTAAGTTCATGAGGGAGCTTGGGTTGTGTCCAGTTTATTAGGGTTTAGGCATTTTGTAATCATGCTTAAGGATCCATAGCTGTAGTCTTAGTTTTCAAGGTGAATTTTATGAGAGGAAGCTGGTTTATATAGTTTTTGTTGGGCTAAGTGACTTTAGTCATAACTTCATTTGTTGTGTTTTGTCTACAATGTAACTCTACTACTGCATGCATTAACTCGAAGCCTGTATTATTCACTCAGTATGTTTTAAGTAGTTGTATTGCAATATTGTTAGAAAATATGAGTACAGCTTACAGTTTGTGCATAGCAGAGTTGGTGTCTGGCAATTTTTTTTTTTTTGCTTTCTGAATGCTTTCTCTTATTTTTGGGCCATTGTACTTGTATCTGACATGTTACTGAATGCAGATTAAATCATGGCTAGGCTTCTGGCTCAGTTAACTAATGCCCCTGCTTTGGTTCCTGGCGGAAGGCATTTCCAGTCCCAAAATTCAGGAAAATCAAGGAGGAATGTCAAAATGATGTCTTATATGCAGCCGTCTACTTCAAGAATTGGTAGTTTCTCAGGATTGCGACGCTTCAATGCTTTAGATACATTCACCGGTGATTTCCATTCCACAGTGGCTGTTTCACTCTCTTCTAGACGAGGAAAGTCTGGAAGAGCTGGTGGATTTGTTGTTAAAGCCATGTTTGAGCGCTTCACAGAGAAAGCAATTAAAGTGATTATGCTTGCCCAGGAGGAAGCAAGACGGCTTGGCCACAATTTTGTTGGCACAGAGCAAATTCTATTGGGTCTTATTGGTGAAGGCACTGGCATTGCTGCTAAGGTTCTTAAATCAATGGGAATCAATCTTAAAGATGCACGCGTAGAAGTGGAGAAGATAATTGGGAGGGGAAGTGGTTTTGTTGCTGTGGAAATCCCATTTACTCCTCGTGCAAAGCGTGTCTTGGAGCTTTCTTTGGAGGAAGCCCGCCAGCTGGGTATCATAACCTTCTCCTTTTCTGTTTAGTAATGCCTTATGTTTCAGGAACTAGGATCTTTTTGGATTTCACTATAGGGATTACTCTTTTCAATTCTTTTGGCCTGTCTCTAAACTGTGTGATTGAGGTGCTTTAATTTTTGATATATTATCCATTGGAACCTTTGCCTTGAGTCCTTTGTTATTGGCCATATTTTGGGCTTAATCCTTCTACATATGTATCACTTTGATTTCCAAGTTCTTAAGCCAAATTCTCTCAAATTTCAGTCTCAGAAAATCACAAAAGCATATAAATGTGGTAAAATGTTAAAAAATTATAAAGAAAAGTTGTCTAAGTTGATT
This sequence comes from Luvunga scandens, assembly GCA_030449905.1. Lineage (NCBI taxonomy): Eukaryota > Viridiplantae > Streptophyta > Magnoliopsida > Sapindales > Rutaceae > Luvunga > Luvunga scandens. The sequence goes on from JASUUG010001266.1 coordinate 976,228, forward strand.
TTGGCTGGGACATATTTCTTTAACCTTGACTTAATTATCTAATTAGTTATTGACTTTATTAGATCTAGAATTGGTTTTCCATTTGATTCTACTGAACTAAAGAAACTATAAATTAAAGCAATTTTTTTTGTTATGTTTTTACGTTTTTAGCATCCAATTCATATGACCTTTGTTGCTGATTTTTATAAGTAAGTGTAGCTTCTTGAAATATATTATTTTCATTTTTCTGACTAGGAAACACATCTAATTGTCATCTGACAAATGTATGCTTACTTGAAATTTCAGGCCATAATTATATTGGGTCCGAGCATCTTCTCCTTGGGCTTCTTCGTGAAGGGGAAGGTGTAGCAGCCCGTGTTCTTGAGAATTTAGGTGCTGACCCTAGTAATATCCGCACACAGGCAAGCAACAGTTCTTATCATTTGTGTGCCAATCTGATTTTCTTTCCTTGAGACATGTTTCATTGCTAGCTTTGTTAAATAAAAAATTGATTTGATATTCTCAGTAAAAGATATAAATTGGCAAAGCTTTTGTTGGAGTGAACAGGTTATTCGTATGGTTGGTGAGAGCACGGAAGCTGTTGGCGCTGGTGTTGGAGGAGGAAGCAGTGGCAACAAGATGCCAACACTGGAGGAGTATGGAACAAATTTGACTAAGCTTGCAGAGGAGGTAATATGCGGTGACATACATTGCAAAATTTGCTACTTTAGTTTTTGATGCTTTTTTCTAAGTTTAGTTTCTTCTCGTTTCAGGGTAAATTGGATCCCGTTGTTGGGAGACAGCCACAAATAGAACGTGTTGTCCAAATTTTGGGCCGTCGAACTAAGAATAATCCATGTCTTATTGGAGAACCTGGTGTGGGTAAAACGGCAATTGCAGAAGGCCTTGCTCAACGGATTGCTAGTGGTGATGTTCCTGATACCATTGAAGGAAAGAAGGTTGGTATAATCAGATATAGTTGTTAGCTATTTAACATGGATACATGGAACATTTTGAATCTTATAATTGAGGATGAAAGAACTTCCTCCCCTCGTTTTTGAAGAATTTAATAGGAACAATTGCCAACTTTGAGCTGTATTGGTCTGTATGTATTTATATATGCAAACTCTTTGCGTTTAAAAAAGTTGCTTTGTTTTTTCACTAATTGAAAGTTATATTATAAGCTGTCTCTGAGATTTAAAGATGGCTGGTTAAGTGTCATTCAGAAGCTTTTGAATAATCGAGTCAGTCATCTATTTGACACGGATACTTCATTTAATCTGAAGGCCAGTTTTTCATAGGACAGTTTGTGGAACTAGTGATGGGAGTTTTATTTTTATTTTTTGACATTTAGAATTTTATATTTATTACATGGAAAAACGTGTATCATGAGTGTGAATTAAAAAAAAAATACTGTTTGTAGCATGAATGAATATATAATTAGGCATGTTGCACAGGAAGATGATATGAAGCATTTTGTTGCAACTTCAATTCTGTTTACAGCTTTACATGTTTCTGTAGTTATATTGACACGGTGTGTGAACATTTAAATGATATGAAAAATCTATTGAGTCAATTTAGATGTGCACTCATGTTATATAGATGTTTCTTCTGCACAATATATTTGTAGATGGATTTGACTCTTGTTTTAAATATTTGATGTTCACTTTGAAGAGAGAATACTTTATCTTCTGGTGATTGCTTGATTTGTATTTAAATGCACCAGAGTTATTGGATGAATGTAACCTTGTGTAACCTGTAAAAAAAAATGTAAGATTTCTACTGTAAAAGTTTAAACTGGCCTTTGACACTTCTTCATTAGGTGCAGTGTGAATTTGTAATTTCTCATAGGATGCTGTAACGTGGGGCTAGGTGGTTCCCACTAAATGAAGGATGTGGTGACCATGTATCATAATTTTATGTCCTGAAATCCAAATTTTTACACTCTTTGATTTTCTGGTTGTTGCATTGGGATATGATAAATTGCTATATAGTGGGGATTTCCATAACTAAATATATGATTGTTTTTCTTCTCTAGGTTATTACCCTGGATATGGGTCTTCTTGTTGCGGGAACAAAATATCGTGGAGAGTTTGAAGAAAGATTGAAGAAACTAATGGAGGAAATCAAACAGAGTGATGAAATAATTCTATTCATTGATGAGGTGCACACTTTAATCGGTGCAGGAGCAGCAGAAGGGGCTATTGATGCTGCTAACATCCTGAAGCCAGCTCTTGCCCGAGGAGAGTTACAGGTAACCATACCACATGCATACAATTCATTTCCCTTTTACTGTTTACCCCAGATAATACCAAAAACAGAAAATGGAAAAGAAAATAAAATGTGAAACATAGTAGGCACAGCTTGTGCGTGGTTGTACTGATTTCAGGATTGAGCTATGTATACTTGTGCGGTTTTTTCCCCCCTTTTTTCCCCTTTCCGGATGTGCTGATGGTGCTTTAGACAAAGTTGCATGCAAATTGTGGCACTAATATGTTTTGCTATTGATTTAGCTTTTTTCAAACATGCAAATTGTGGCACTAATATGTTTTGCTATTGATTTAGCTTTTTTCAAACAATCTTGAAGATTGAGTTTCTATTTTCCGTCTGTATTTCTTATCCAAAATAAACTAATAAATAACAAGGTGATGCTATTTTATGAACCTTTTATTATCGATGCTGAATTAGATGACAACAAAATAGTTGAGTATGGCTTCACAATTCTCTTCCCATGTCCATATCATTTGGAGTTTATACATCACTTTCTTTCTGAATGATTTCTACACTAGTGAATTGGATTATAGTTGATGGTTACCCTTTGATTTATAATTCTTTGTTTTCTGGGAGCTGATGGTGGGTGAAAACTGTTTACAGAAGTGGATTGTTGGCTAATTAGCTTCAAATTATTCAATGTGCAGTGTATTGGTGCCACAACACTAGATGAATACCGAAAGCACATTGAGAAAGATCCAGCATTAGAAAGACGATTCCAGCCAGTTAGAGTGCCAGAACCGTCAGTGGATGAAACCATACAAATTTTGAAAGGGCTTAGAGAGCGATATGAGATTCACCACAAGCTTCGTTACACTGATGAAGCACTAGTTTCTGCTGCTCAGCTATCATACCAGTACATCAGGTATGCTGTCCATGAATACTTTGTCATGCAGTGAGATAATTCATTTCAAGTTGGCATCTATGTTCTGTTGTGTCTCATAGATAACTGAATACATACAACAATCTCTTCAATATGGAAATTCGAAGCAAAACCAAGTGTTGATATGGAGATGATTTTTTTAATCCATTTACTTCTATTTGTGTGCTTGGTAACCAAGAGAAATAGAAGAATAAAAGTGAATTTTCTGATTTTGTATCATCAACTGTATGTATTGCATTATCATTTTGGATTTTCTGCAGATGCTAATAAGACAATTTTCTGTTGTTCCTGTTTGCTTACCATGTTAATATATGGCTGCATAACCATGTGGGATAAATAATAAATTGATTGTCCCCTGTAATGACCTGTGTTTCTGCAAACTTCTCAGTGACCGTTTTCTCCCTGATAAAGCTATTGATTTGATTGATGAAGCTGGTTCTCGGGTTCGTCTTCGTCATGCACAGGTATGAGGTGATATTGCCGTTAGTGTCTCCATCTGTCCTGTCTTGTTTCACTTACTTTCATTTTGATTGGTCACTTTTTTGTTACCACAGCTCCCTGAGGAAGCTAGAGAGCTTGAAAAAGAGCTCAGGCAGATAACTAAGGAGAAGAATGAGGCTGTTCGTGGCCAAGACTTTGAAAAGGTATGAACTACCAAGTAGTATGTGATTGCAAGCTGTTACTTTATCTTGATACCTTGAGTTATATATAACCAGGCGTGACACTTTTTTTCTGGCACAATTATAAATTGTTCTCTCAGAACTGAGAAATTTAGTGTCTGAAAATTCAATGGTTATTTGATTGTAAAAGTTGTCATCTTGGTCCTTTTTCCAATCAAATAGATTAAGCCACCATATTATTTAGCCAACTAATGATATATGGATAATATTTTGAACAGGCTGGGGAGTTACGTGATAGAGAAATGGACCTTAAGGCTCAGATATCAGCTCTTGTCGATAAAGGCAAAGAGATGAGCAAGGCAGAGACTGAAGCAGGGGATGTTGGTCCTGTTGTGACTGAAGTGGACATTCAACATATTGTCTCAGCTTGGACAGGCATTCCAGTTGAAAAAGTCTCAACTGATGAATCTGATCGCCTCCTCAAGATGGAAGAGACCCTTCACAAGAGGGTTATTGGTCAGGATGAAGCTGTCAAAGCTATTAGTCGTGCTATCCGGCGTGCTCGTGTTGGACTCAAGAACCCTAATCGACCAATTGCTAGTTTCATCTTTTCTGGTCCAACTGGTGTTGGGAAGTCTGAACTGGCCAAAGCACTGGCTGCCTATTACTTTGGCTCAGAAGAGGCCATGATCAGGCTTGATATGAGCGAGTTCATGGAAAGGCACACTGTTTCCAAGCTCATTGGTTCACCACCTGGTTATGTTGGTTACACCGAGGGTGGTCAGCTGACTGAGGCTGTTCGTCGTCGTCCTTATACTGTTGTACTCTTTGATGAGATTGAAAAGGCTCATCCTGATGTTTTCAACATGATGCTTCAAATCCTCGAGGATGGAAGATTGACAGACAGCAAGGGAAGAACCGTAGACTTCAAGAATACTCTTCTAATAATGACATCAAATGTCGGAAGCAGTGTAATTGAGAAGGGAGGACGCCGCATTGGTTTTGATCTTGATTATGATGAGAAAGATAGCAGTTACAACAGGATTAAGAGTCTGGTAACTGAGGAACTGAAGCAGTACTTTAGGCCAGAGTTCTTGAATAGATTGGATGAGATGATTGTTTTCCGACAGCTCACCAAGCTGGAGGTTAAAGAGATTGCTGATATAATGCTGAAGGAGGTGTTTGACAGACTCAAGGCAAAAGAAATTGAGCTTCAAGTGACAGAGAGATTTAGAGAGAGGGTGGTCGAGGAAGGTTATAACCCAAGCTATGGAGCTAGGCCATTGAGAAGAGCCATTATGAGACTTTTGGAAGACAGCATGGCTGAGAAGATGCTTGCAAGAGAGATCAAAGAAGGTGATTCGGTCATTGTTGATGTCGATTCTGATGGGAACGTGACTGTGCTCAACGGCAGCAGTGGTGCTCCAGAGTCATTGGCAGATCCAATACCTGTTGTGTAAACTGATAATCTATTTTGAGATGTTTGTACTTCCATTTTGATTTCAACTGGCTATATAATCGTGGCCTGTTTTCTTGGAAGGACTACTTGGCATTAGATTTGGAAGCTGTTGATTAAATTGGTGGTTGGGTTTTAAGGCTGTATTCGTGACACCGTATGAAATAGAGTACACAGTTCAGTTCAGTAGCAGCAGATAGTGGGGATGTTGCAGCCAGTTGCTAGTGTTAGGTTTCATATTGTTATTGTTATTACTCAGTTCTCATCGTTATTTCCTTTCTTCTTAATCAGTGAAGGATTTAAATGATAAGTAGGATCATAGTCGACTGCTTTTAGTTGCTGTGAATTATATAAGATATATTATATTTGTATTTCAAAACGACGACCATGTTTTTCTTTATTCTCACTGTGAGTGGACAGTAGTTTATAACTCCTTTCTAGGTTTACAGCCTTAAAAGTCATTCGAGCTTAACCTTTGTGACGCGTGTTGGATGCTCGAGGCTAATATATTATATCGTCTGAAACACGTGGCTATTCTTTTTACTCAATAACTAATAACTAAGAGGTAGTGGTACAAACCATGAAGTATCATTTGTTGTACTTATTACACGAGCAACTCTGAACTCATGACGGCAAAATGATAGCAAAATTAATACATGCTGATATGAAAACATCATTTTCTGGGTACGGGTGTTCACATTCTTCGGATCACTTCTGGAGACACGAGTGTTTCTCTCAATGCCGCTGATTTCATCATTTTCTGCGTACGAGTGTCCAAATTCATTGGACCAAATCTGGCAACTTTTTGAGTTGTTCTCTCATTGCTGTTGACTTCGCTTTGCGAAAATTTTGATGGCTTAAGTAAACTGGACGGTTGATGCTATGCTGGATCCAACAAATCACACACGTGGGAAAGTGCAGCAATCTGCAGATTACTTCCTCAATAATTTCCTGACACTGGAATGAACGAACTCAGAATTTCTATTCGTCCAAAAGTGAACTAGACTCCCTTTGCGTAGGACTGACACTTCCACCTCTGCTAATTTTAAGTGCATCCAAAGCCTTTTGTATCTCCATGGTCATGGCACTGTCAACGCTCCCAGATGACAACTTCTTGTGTGATTTCTGCAAATGAAGCTTAAGCGAGCTGCTGCTCAGACCGGCATTTTTCCCACATATGGGGCAAACTTTCATCATTGGCTTCCGCTGTTGCCACTCCATTGAAACTTTCCCATGCAGTTTCCTGTCAAGCTCCAACAGAATCTTTGCAAACCCATCATTGGGCTGGGCTCGGCGATGAACTCGTTTTAGGGTATTCCATGCTTGTAATAGTGTAAAGTTCCTACACCATAGAATGAGCTTCAATAATGAACATCCAAGAATATCATAATCGAAAAGTGAGAATGTCCAAGATACACTCAGAGGTTTGACATCAGCACGTGATGTGTGTTGGGAAATTTCTTGTCCAACATGCACATCACAGTATTCACTTACTTCCTGATCATCAAGTAGGCAAGCACTAATGTGGCACTTCTACTTCTCCCTTCAAAGCAATGAACTAGGACTCTTCCACCTGTTTGTTCAACATGATCAATAAAATCCGAAGCTTCTTTGAAGATACTGCCAATGTTTGTATCTTCATTGTCACTTATCTGTTCAAATGGATTAAACAATGTATCGGTCAGAAACCGAAAACAATTTCCTAGCAAATTCCGGAAACTGAAAACTAGTGCAGAGTTGGAGAAATCAACAATCTTAAATATAGGATACTAGAAAACACGGTATCATGCATGCTCATACTCCTAAATAAAACAAGAAACAGTGAAATTTTGGGTAAAAATCTCCAAAATGGAACATGCCTGAGGCCCAAGTGTTTTTCCAACACTCAAATTAAAGAAAAAAATGTAGGACAAAATACAGGCAATCCAGCTTTCTCTGGAGAAATATAAGCAAACAAGCTGATTCTCTTAGCATAAATTTGACATGATATGGAAAAGAACAAGTGTAATTATCATTGATTTCTCTTCTGATATAATACTAGTGAGTAACAGAAATTTTGGCAAGCATGGCAGAGCAGAAAAATACTGCAGAACCTATTTGCAGCTTCAGTCAGATATTCCACTCCGCAAATAGAATAAGGGATGAAGCACTTAACAGAAAAATTTTTGTACTTGAACAGATCAGGAAACTGGGAATCTGACTGTCCGATTTCATTGGCGCACAAACACAGTATATGAGTAATTCCTAAATGTTTAAGTGTGTAAACAGATCTTGCAGCTAGGGCACCACCAATGAACAGGCTACTTGTGATTGAAGAGGGCCTCTCTGTATTTGCTGCCTCAGAAATTAATGTTATCCTCTCAAGAATATGCTCAAGTCTGACCTGTCAGTTATCGCGCATGAAAAGAGAGATGAAGCATATAAGGAGCACAAATTTTGATCGCAAATACGAAAATATAATACATTAATTGAAGCTTATGAGAATGAAGTATTACCTTCAATTCGTAAGCATCAACAACACCATCACTACCCTCAAAGAACCCTGTATTAAAATTGTTTTCCTGGCAGAGTTTAACAGCATCATTTCTAAGCATTTCATTCCATTGTTCCAATTCCTTACTTGATTCAGCGTCAACCTGAGCACGGCTATTGTAATATTAAACAACAAGACATAAGGTAGAACATAATTGTAACTCTAAAAGAAAAATGAAGATTTTCAAAAAAAGGAAAAAAAGGAACAAGTGTAATTTCACATGGGCCAAACTTCCCAAGAGCTATGCCTTATATTAATTTTCTCAGCATGGGTACAGTAGAACCATTTTAATAATTAACTCCACTACAGGACATGGATACGGCGAAAAGTGTGCAACTTCACTTGTTTAAAAGTGATGCATCTGACCATGTCACCTGACAAAATTAAGAAAAAAAAAGGCAAGTGATGCCACCAATTAACGTGCAAATCACAGCACTCACTGTTTCACAGGAAGGTGGCATTGTTGATTTCCTACATGACCCGGAGATTGCAGTTATCTACGAATGCAGTATACTGAAAAAACTGACATTATCCAATTTTATTATTTACAGCCGAGAATCCCTTAAGTAAGTTTCAAAATTTCTCATAAGATGAGCCAAAGACTAACAAGAAAATCTCACAAAATGCATAATGAACTGTGAACCATACCTCTCAGTCCTTATGATCTACTGGAGAAGATAAAAAAACTCACAAATAGAAGATTTCCCAGCTCAAGCTAGAAAAGGTCGTCAGACCACAGTACAACAGTATACCAACTACTGAGGATCAGTAAAAGCTAGGCTGAGAAACAATTTTTTTTTAAAAATATTTATTTACTTACCAAGTTTAAAATATAATAGCTAATTTCAAACAACTGCAAATGATGTATAAAAGAACATGTTATTTTGTTTAGAAGCACACCTTTGCAAATTTGTGAAAATCACGGAGCTTTGCGGTCAATCGCAAGCTACGAACATGCTCTCCATTCCCCTTGCAGAACTTTCCGTGCCAGCTTTCCCGTGACATAGGAGAATTAGAGTCTGTGCTTTCCTTAGAAGATGACCTTGGAGCTGTTTTTTGTGACTCTGTATCACTGCATTCTGGATGGCTATCATTGCAGAGCCGTTCTTTACTTGGTGGAGACTGACAATAAACAATCCCAGCCAACTGTGAAGGAGATTCAGGAGCCACATAATCCTCCTTGTCAAAGTCCCCTGAAGGTGTCTTATTTAAAATATTCAAAAATCCTCGTAAGGAGCCATCTAGTTTTTGGTAAAGTGTAATCAGGAATATGTGAAATCCTTGAAGATCTCTAAGAGCAGCACGAAACCCACTACGAAATTCTTGAACAACTGAAGTCATTTCCGCCAACTGTGAATTAGTCGTACTAGCATCTTCTAAAGGCGGAGATCCTAATTTACCTCCTGTTATTTCATGCAACAGATTGGAGGCATATTCACTACTGTTAAGAAGTAGCTCAACCAACTTGGGATAATTTGCCTGGTCATTTGCACGTTTTCCTGCTGGAGGTCGGCGAGGAACACCAGAGTCAATAGCCACAATGTGAAAATCAGAAACAGTTGATTCATCTGATGTTTGACTTCTTCGGCCCAATTCACTAGATCTTGGAGATTCTATGATATCAGAAAGATCTGAGCCCTCCGAAACCAAGCCTGGACTATGAGGGATCACTCTGCTATCTACTGAAGCGGCTCTTCGCTCTTTCTGCAGAGCTCTAATTACCCGTGGTCGGTATTTCTTAATTGCAGAATCAAAAGCTTCCTCCATTGCATCCATATTTGCAGAAGCCATTTTGTCAGCCAACAACAAATTTGCAGGATTTCCGCGCCATCTAAGTTGACGGCAAGGGAGTCTATCTTCATTTCTAATGACAAGATCCAACATCAAGACCCTGCCAAGAGCTGCTGCAGTTTTTTCAGCAGTTTCCCTTGATTCAAAAGCATTTGAGGTTTCTAATAAAGGAGATCCATGAACATAACTGCAGACACAGAACTTCTCGATTTTAAGAATGCCACATAAAAAAAAGAAAAAAAAAAATCATACTCATTGAAAAAACTTATACAGCAGATTAAATACCCTGCTTGCTTCCGTAACTGTTGCCTATATGATGTGCAATTAATAAGAAATGATTCAAAAACATCTAAGGTGATTGTCATCTCTTTATAATGACTGACAAAAAGACCAAGTTTGGCCAAGCCTTCAACTTTCAAGTTCTTCGTAACATGTCGCAAAAGCTGAATTAGGAGCCAGTTACTGATATCTTGGACCTACTTTGGTAGATAGTGCCTGATTGTAAATAACAAGGATTGACCATTCAATCATATGTCCAACTTAGAAAGATGTTTTTTAATTACTGACTAGAATTTATTGGTTATAAAAAGAAGGATAGTGTTTCCTTAGAGCAAAGCAGCTTACATTTTTTTGCCCCAATAGCAAAATCAAATAATAGTAAAAGGGGCAAAAAAATTTCCATATCAGCAACGCACCTCCGCATTTGGACGAAAGAAGGTCAATACAAATTTTCTCTGGATGATTCTCCATATTTTATTGGACAAGCCAAAAACTATATAGGATCGCCTAAGCTTTTGTTCAAAAAACTTACACTGCAATAAGAACATCTCCTCAAAAGTAAAATCATGGACGCCCATACACAGGCCTTATTATGCCCAACAACATAAACTTTGACTCTGCTAAAGTGATATATAATCCAAACACAGGAGGGGTAAGAGAAATAAAAGCTTATTGTTCTTTAAGGTTCCACTGCTACCATGTTGCATAAAATAAACAACAAAAATCTAATAGCATTGAGATTCAGCTTTTCTAAGTTTTTGTTGGTTGATGCTAAGTAAAAAGGATAGCTCTAGTATAAACAATCCATTGTCTAGAGAAAAACCAAGGAAAGTACCATGAAGAACCCAAAAATTAGAAGCTAATACATGAACGGAATAGATACTTTCTCAAAGAAAATAGCTTAATAAGTAACTTGACTCCTTCCAATGCTTGTAAAATCCAATAATGTATGATGTTCAATTACATTACCCCAACCATCTAACAAAACTAAAGTTAAGCAAATAAGTACAAACACTGTTGAATGGTCCTTGTTGCTCTTAGTGTGCCTGCTAAGTAGAAAGAAATCACTGAAAGAAGCACAATATGCTGTCACATTAGAGAAAGATATTCACCTCATGAGAAAAAGGCATCGACTAAGTTCAAGAGCTTCCAAAAGTTCTGAACATGTCATTTCACCAATCTCATCTCCTTCAGAAGTTGCCGTAGCTCTTGCTTTTTCTGCAGCTTCCTTAATCTGGAGCCACTCTGGGCTACAATTATGAATTACTCTAGCCTGCTCCAGAAGAAAATTATAAACAAAAATGTAAAAGAAAAGTTAAAATTAAAAAAAAAAAGGAACGGAAGAAGTCCAGCAGAATAGGACTGGACTTGTGGCCTAAGATGGTGGAAATAATTGGAGATAAAGGCACAACCTGTGGTGTTCGGACACCAAGCCACTTGGCAAATTCATAGCCAAGACGTTCTGATTGGGTGGCCATCCTAGAAGATGAAAACTTTATAACTGCTGCTGCTTCATTTGGAGAAGCATTGTCACTTCCAGGTTGATTACATAAGGCAAAGAAAACAACTCCACCAGAGTTTACAGTAACCTACATGCACATACTCAAGAAAATTTGAGGCAGCAAATGAGAACATAAACAAAGACTACTTATTTTCTTCTCAGATTAATCCTATGAGCCATGAATCGGTCACATTTCTGTACCAAGAATATGACATTGCACACAAAATAGGGCAGCTAAAATTACAAAAAGTTATGCAAATCAGATTTCATAAGGGTTAATAGTTTCACTAGGACAAAGACATCTAAAAAGGGCCCTGATTTACATTCAGAAGCAACACGTATAATAAAGTTTAAGCATTACGAGATTGAAAGAAAACTCTACATGAAAATTTATGTACCCTTTGTATTTGCAATCTTCCTCGTCAACTCTCAGAATCATAAAGTAGATTTGATTAAGATAGGTGTTATTCCAGATAATGGAGTTCAAATAGACCACATACCTCAAGGGCTTTATTCAATTCATCCTCAGACTGGTCAGTGCTACTACTATGCTCTGTGTGATGAAGTGAAGAGAGCATGTCCCAGGAGAAGAGGCTGGACTCAATGTCCAGCATAGAAGCTTTCCCTAGTCTCTCCCACAAACTGATTTCTGTAGGTTGCTCAGCGAGCGGAGGACCTTTAGGATCAACGAGTGATTCTCCGGCACTGGACAGCAATAGTGAGGGACAACTATGTAAGAAACAGAATGTCATTTCCACTAAATTGCTGCAAATATTCATAATCCAAATCACAAACAGAAAGAAGGAATGGCAAGTTCAGCTACTAAATGGTGGCACAAAGTATCAAAAAACAACCATTTTTCTTGCGGGGACAGAATGGTTATTCAATAAATAAATCCAAATTCTACAATGCCATCACCATCTCTGAGAGCTTTGCAGTCAATAAGCCAATACATTATATCCTCACTCCCCAACAGTTTCATCCATAACAACAAAACAAAAGTCATATCATTAACAAAAAAAGATTAATCAAATGAAAACAAGAGAATCTGATGCGATACCTAACAGGCATAGTGTCGAGCCTATAAGGGCGATGAGGGAAGCCAGAGGAGCGGTATTTGGCGCTACGTTTACGAACCAGCTCCAACCATTGGGTGAACCGATAGGCCGGACCTGCAGTTATGTCTCCCAACATATACAACACCTGCATTATTGTTTCAATTTCAATTCCAATTTCGTATACGTAGAAAAATTGGAAATTATAATGTCAAAATGTTAGTTAATAGTTACACGGGAAGTGGCAGTAAGAGGCAATGGTGGCTCAGATTCGTCAGATCCAAAGTCCAGCTCCTTACCTTCGTCTTTCTCCTGCAAACAAATGGGCATATTATGAACAGCACGTCATGATTTTGTGTTGAAAAGGAGACCCAAAAAAAAAAAAAGAAAAGAAAAATAATAATAATAAAAATAAAGATGAACCTGTGTGGAGTAGATGATTGCTCCAGGTAGTGCTTTTAGCTCCTTAGCCATTTTTTTTTTCAAAATTTTCTGTGAGTAGTGAATTGTATATGTAAGAAAAAGAAAGCTATAAAGTGGACGCTTTTTGAATGAAGCGTGGGGCTTGTGATACTATGCAACTGCAATGGAAGTGGGGTTCGTGGTCGGTCGGTTTGCCAGTAAAGGCATTCGTTTGTTGTAACTGGAACTAATAAAGATCAATCAATGATGATCATCGCCGCAGGCATTGCTGACTTGCCATTCACTTCCCAACTGTAGTAATTGGTTAGTTATTTAGTCATTGTCGCACGGGGGGTGACAGTGATGGTGATTATTATTACTGTTTATCATTTTTTTTTCTCGAGGCACCCAAACAACGGCTCTATCATACAGCCTAATATGGTACAATTTTCTAATTCTAAAATCCCGCGAAATCAAATGATCGAATTCTAAAATTAGAAATTTAGAATAAAGCATTCTCTGTTTCCCAGTTTATCAACCGTTGGATTGACTTGAATCAATGATTGACAATTTAAGATGCGATCATATTGTTAAAAGCCTACTGAATCCTACTCAACCTTCGTCATTTTTCGAGCTTCAGTCATTTTTTGCAATTTATATTGATGAGAAGCGAGTTAACAAAATTTAATATCATCCGATTATTCAACACAAACATCACAAAAATAAATAAGTATTAATCATTAAATTTAATAAAATTATTAAATGATAAAGTACATATTAATATAATTTTTTTTAATATTAAATTAATATTAAAATTCTTAACTCATTTACCCAATATCTTTTTATTTTTAATTAATTTATACTTTTTTATAATCAAAATTCAAGTATTAAATATGATTATCTTTTTTTTTTTAAAAAAATGAATATATACACAATATCTCATTTATAAAATTTTATATAAATTTAAAATTTCAATAATATAAACACATTAAATATTAATTGACATATTTTATGATCTTATGTTAATTTATTTATTTTTCATATAGATTAATATCTCAATATTTTGACATAATTATTAAATATTTTATTTAAATCAACTTAAATTTAATACGACATAAAACTAACACGATACAAATACAACTTGATAACTTATTTTACAACACTAGATGGAAACCACAGGTTCGAGGGAGCAATTTTGATATCTAATTGATACATGTCTGAGAGTTGTGATAACTCTTTCCCTTCACACACACCATAATCATGCTGAGGAATGAACTTATCAATTAGAAAGAGTAATTACAACATTGAATTTGGAAGTGTCATACATACATTTACAACCCAATGATAAAACGGGACTAATTCGTATGTCTAAACTCAATTGAGTAACGAAAAGATGAATTGCAAAATCAATTACACAATTATTTGGTCTAAGCATTCGGTTTCGTATAACATAATCTCTCATAAAAGTAATTAATAACAGGCTTGCCTATTCATAGTTCTCTGGGTATCAAAGAGCAGCTACTGTACCAAGTTTGGTGTTGCTGAACAAAACGGGAAATAGCCAAGATTTTCAAGTGTGGTGAACTGGAAACTCATAAAGAAAAAGAACATAAATGCCAAAAAAAAAAAAGGCACAAGCAACTTCTCTCATTCACAGAAAAGGAAAAAAAAATTGCAGAAAGAAGGCAGCAAACTCATCAAAAAAAAAAAAAAAAATCAAAACGGCCATCACGAAGACATCTCTGAATCCGTTGCAGGTTTGTGATTAGCAACTGTCGTAGAGGAGGGAAAGTCAATTTCTCTCCGAGATGCCTCCCAGAGTTGTTGTTCTATCCCCAATTTCCTCAGCTCCAATAAGCCTCGCTCCACTGCCCCAGAACAGAAATTGCCAGAAATGACATAAGTTGCAGTAACACACCTATATGAGCCTACATTATGGGTAGCTAATGTTGGTGGTGGACTGTGTACTTATTTAAAAGGTTGTGTCCTCATATGGAGATCGTAATCCCAACATCCATGTCTACTGGTTGCGGTCATGATAATTTTAAGGAAATGGGTACAATAACAGACCACCATCTACATGACATGTGAGACTGGTAACAACATAGACATGAATTTGTAAAATAGAACTTGAAACCTATAAAAGATTGATACAAATCCTTGTTTAGATGCTATAGGCCCCCATTCCATGTTATATGTCATGCGTGTATTGTTACAAATCTCACTGTGAGTATCAAAACTAGCCTGGCTAGCTTGAGACTTTGCGACCATTCCTTTCATTTAGTCCAGTGATTAAGATTAAAAATCAAAAGCTAACATTAAATGTTACCAACTTGATACCTCTATATTATTGGATTGAAGGGGAGGAACCATGACTTAAAATAAGAAACAATTTTCCAACATCTTCCTTTCAAAAGGGGAGTTAAAAAAAAAAAAAAAAAGAATTACTACTGTCTATCTAAGATCTATCTTATTTTAGAGGTGAGAATGGAGCTTCTTCTTCTTATTATTATTAAGGAAAAAAAGGGAGGGAGGGGCGTGTTTAAAATTCTTACTCAGAAAGTCCAAAACCATTGAATTAACAAGGATGATGGTTAAACCTTAGTACATAACACTAGGTTTCCGTCCACATAACTTATAATAGGATATGGGATTTGCGACTGTCAATCCTAATTCAATGGTATAGAGAAGCTACTGATTTTTTAATTTTTAATCAAAGACATAGCAATATTTCTATTATTCACACTCCATGAAACTCAGAAAACTGGATGATAAGGAATGCTAACAAATCTTCTATGTTAACAAACTGTGATATAATTTTTTTAACCATCAGATCAATGTACTTTTAGCTGGAGAGACAATATCTAACACATGTTACTCTCAGTAAGAATTATAAACTGTAAATATTACCATCAACAGCATCATGTGAAGTTGGAGACTGCCCGCTACGACTAATCCAAAATTGTAACTGCTCTTCCGCTATATCCTCCTCCACACCATGCACTTTAGCTCTTCTCCAGAAATACGTCAGCCAAGCCTGAATAATTCAAGTTCTGAGAACAATGATTTCTAACATATCAAGACATAATATAAACATTATCAACAGAACACGCAGAAACAAACACACATATTCCCCAGATAACCAGATTAGCCATAACCTGTGCCTTGCAACAAATTTGCTAAAACACTCAAGCTTAGAAAATTAAAATTTTTGTCTGATGTTTGCTTTTCAATTTTTCAATTTTTTTTTCTCTTCCACAGATGCCTATGGGGAGGGTTGGCCAAAAAAAAGGGGATTGGTGTGGCAAATCAACTTCTACAGGACCAAAGATCTGACAAATGTACATTTCTAGAAGAACATAATAACCACATACACTTGAGCCATTACACGAATGTGGACCTATGCATTCCTATGCATTTGATAGCAGCTGGTTCAGAAAATGATATTGAAAGAACGCATGGAATTTTAACTTAAGTATTAAATTTTATTTTTTTAATAAATTAAGCAATTGCATCATAGGAGGGGAAAAAAAGTCAATCATTGGATTGTGTGTAAAAGACACATAGCAGTTTCAGTATTATATACAAGAAAATAGATCTAAAACGTGGCTAACCTCTTTAAACAGAACATCTTCTGCCTCCTCTTCACTTAATTCTGCAGAAGGAAAAAGAAAAGGCTAAAAACTAGATGTAAAATTGCTAATTTTAGTTCATTCAAAGAACATCCGCATTAAGCCATTGGGTTACAATGGTGGGTTGGCACTCTCAGTGTTGATGGCACCAGTACAAGCCCCATGAGGGCTCTTTATCCATTCCACAAAAAAAAGTGGAATAGTGACAGAATGCTCCCCAATGTTGTTGTTAGAGGGATTAGATTTCCAAGATAGTGTCTGCCAATTTCTGGGCTGACCATATGTATGTAGAGACCTAGTAGACCGTACACTGTAACCATTCAGAAAAGAGAAAGGGGGGGGGGGGGAGTGGGGGGGAGGGGAATGTTCATATTAATTCAAATCAAACTATATGATGCTAAACTTTCTGTTATGCAACAATACAGCCTGTAGACAAGGCAGAAATTCAATCCTAGATCATATAGCCTGATAAGAGCAGTGAAAGTACAAAATTTCTGGCACAGAAATCCATGTCTAATATAACCATAGATTGCATCTCTCCAATTAGGTTTAATGTCCATAGTTATAACTATAACAGTTGAAGATAAGAGTAAATTGCTTACCAAATGCCTCTATAAACTTTGGATCACCTGGTGACTTGGAATCTGAAAATCAAAAAACAAGGTTAGGGCATGTGAAAGATGTTTACCATGTTATCATTAGCCAATCCTTAGACTTCTAATGAACACAAAAACGATGAAATACTTCAGAACTGAAATTGCATAGCCCTTGTGTGTGTGTTTAAAGGAAGTATGAAAAGTGTATATTATGGATGAAACATGGAGGTACAAGATAGGACCAGATGTCTGGAGGCTTCCAAGTAGTTTCATGACTTCATAATGCCAAGAAGCTATCACATCTTTCATTTTGAAGATTTGAAGTAAAAGCTAGAGCAGACAGACAAGTAAAACAAATTGGTAAAGAAAAGATTTTATATGAATAGATCAAGGAAGAGAGCTTAGCAGTAATGATCGCAGAAACAAAATGGAACTTGGGGTTAATAGAGATTCAATACCAGAGATGGATTGCCGAACCATATTTGGTCTTCTTTGCTGAGCCAATGCAAGCACGACAGCATCTTCAACCTTGAAAACAGAATGTAAATTAGCTTAAAGATATAACCTAAAGAAAGAATGCTGTTGAACAGAACTTAAAAAAAAATTCAAATTCACCTACTCCAGAGAACAAACTTTCACATGTTGCACAGCATGAATTTGTCTCAAACAATACATTTTTCATGCACATTTAACAATTGATGTACCTTCCAAAATATTGGACTAATTTATACACAAAAACAGCGGAAACCTAATATCTACTGAAACAGTCCTGAAACAAGCAAAAAGATTAGCAAAGAGAGAAACCTTTAAAGAAGCTAATTCTCTCAAACCCATTTCGATTGAAAGCATAGTCTCAATATTTCCCTCTCCCGTTAGATCGCTCAACTCCCGAGCATGCTTGCTCCTGTCTGGATCACCGGAAGCTGCTCATCACACAAAATCATAAGTAAATGCAAGTTATGAAAACCTAAATAAAGATAGAATAACAGCAAATTTAATATGTAAACTAGCCTCTTTCCCAGGACTCCTCCTTGGCCTTTTGTCCAGCAGAAATGACAACTTCAAAGGGAAGAGGAGCTAAAGATGACCAGAGCTCATGCTTTGACACTGCTATGTCGGCACAAATACCTATAAAAGCCAAAACCAATCACAGGAAAGAGCCAATTAGATTATGCATCTAACAAATAAGATAGAGGCACCCACACAAAGCCTTTACATTAGGTATCAAGAGCAAATCTAGTGTCAAGATAAAGCTTTTATGGAACCAGCATGATTAAAGCATGGAAACAAGATCATCACAAAAAAAGGGAAAGAAATCAAAGGATTGAGAAAGTGGAAAGTAGAAAGATAAAGGGAAAGTGGAAAAGAAAACAAGGCAAAACTGTATTCTTCTAAAATTTATAGTAATTTATTTAATGTTCATGAAAAGACTAGAAGCCGGTAATATCACTACAATTACAGCAGAGGACATAGGCTTCATTTGTTTCATGAATGTGAAAAAAGTCTTCAACCAGACACATTTAAAGGGGGAAATTTCATATTCAGGCTCTAGCAATCATATATAAGCCAATGCTACAGAAAATGAAAATAAAAAGAAAAAAGACTAGAGAATGCTCATTTCATCTTTCAAATGAAAGAAGATTATGGCTAGTTTACTACCATGCTGTACAGCCAAACCCCAGTAGCGAGCAAGCCAACATCTCTTCAAGACAACTTCCTCCTAGAAGATAGACGTAGCATATGGTTAGCGCAGAAACGGCTAGAAATAAATCTCACTTCAGTTTCAATGGGCAAACCATTTCTTCCTGGGTCAATATCATTCTCTGTGTCATTGACTTCAGAGCTTTTGTTTCAGCTTCTGCTTCTCGTAATTGATCCACAGCTGTGGCAGCCTCCTCTTTCAAATTCTGATTAAAATAAACAAGGCATCGAATATTAGTCTATGCTAGAAACAATTCAACTAACCCACTATTCTTAGCATACTTCACCTCGATTTGTGTTCGAAGGGATGCAACCTCTTCATCTCTTCCATCAGTCCTTTGTTTTGCAGCTTTAAGAGCAGCCTGTAGGAACATTTTGTTAGACAATAGCTGCTTGATTTTTTTTTTTAAAAATAAAGGCCAATTTCTTCACCACTGGCCACGTCCCCTGAATGCTAAGGTAAACTAAGAATCTAAAACTGATAGAAAGGTCCAGGTAGATCAACCGACAGCAGAAAACAGTCAGGTACTGGTCTAATCTAATGTACCTTCAGGAAATTAAAAAAAAAAAACATAAAAAGAGTAAAGTAACAGTTCCAACCCTTGCCAAAGTCATTTCTATGTTGCAACTAATATAATGCTATCAATTTACCTCTCTCTGACGCAGTGCTGCTTCCTTCCTGCAGTTACAGTTTACAAAAATCATAACCAGAATATTCAATATCACAAAAGAACAGGGAAAACTGAGCATAGGCTTACCTGCTCAACAACTTGGCTTCCAGGGATACCCCTTCTCCAAGAGAAGCAACCTACGAGAATTAATTGTGAAAATGAGTATTGGTGTATCATCACCAAAAGCACTTGGAAACTTGCAGGACTTCTGAAAGCTCTTTCATCAATTTAACCAATTAAGTGCTAAAATCCAAATGCTTGAGGGAACTTAGTTCAATTGGCCCAGAGATAAAGACGGTATAAACACTATCTTGATAAACAATTATTTTTGTATGTTCAAAAATGGATAACAAACACCAGCAGACCAACAATAACATAAATAGCTACACAGGTTTAAATGCAACTAATTTTAATATATGACGAATGTGTCGGGATGCAAACTGGACCATGACATGCCATATCAAGAGAATTTGTACAAGTATGACTTGGAATTGATCACCCACTGTGAGCCATGAGCCAAGGCAATTCCAAACCCATCATGATGGCCAAAACTTATTCTTCACCTGGTTGGCTGTGGCCACTATTTACCAATGTGGGTATTATGGCTACTGTCTTAAAAGGGCGTGAGACCATTTTACCCTCATGACCTAAAATAATAGCTTGTATGAGGGATAAATTCACCATCAAAATATCTCTGTATATACCCCAATCCTTCAATCATATTCTTCACTCATAAATTTTTAAACCCGCTACTCTCATTCTCTCATTAGACAATTTGAGCACACTGCATATATTTAGTAACACATGTTACAACTTCCACATCTTATAACTTCAGGTTCTTCAAAGGTACTTTGACATGTTGCCTATTGACTTCAGTTATTTGTTTGTTAATATATTATTTATCCTATCATAACTTATTTGTTCAATAAGCCACGTACTGATTATTAGTTGAAATACAATTGTTCTTCAACCTTTTTTCTTTTAAATACAGATTAATGCAAAATAAATTTAACTTAGACAGAAACAAAAAAAAAAAAGAATAAACACAAAAGTGAAAAAAAGGAAAAGAAAGAGTATGTCAGGAGTGCTGCACGTGCACAAGTCATAAGCAATAAATTGCTAACATTTTCCTTGTGCCAGCACAGCTATGCGTGAATTAGAGCTTTATGAGGATGGAAACTAACCTGTTTCTCAAGCTCCCTAGCCCTAGCCTCAGATTCCTCGTGTCTTTCTTCAGCATGGCGAAGCTATAAAGTATGCTCAGGCATAAATCTCGTGCGTAAAGTAGAATATGGGCAAAGAAACAATGTCATTCGTGGTTAGGGTGGAGCTCACCTTGTCCAGAAGAATCTCATTCTCTTCTTGTACCATATCAAGCTACAATTTATCACAATAATTAGCTTCTAGCTTACTGCTTCAAAACATAAATCTCAAATTTTTCAAAGTAATGTTAGAAATTGTTGTAACCAGCTCATAGCTTGGACCAATATTTTATGAGGTCATATGTATCAATTAACAAGAAAGAAGTTGATCCAAGAAAGTGACATACTTCATCACGGAGTGCAGAAGCTTCACGCTGATCTCCTGCATCTTGAGAATTTAGTTGTGGAATTTCTGGAGGAAACCTACAACAATTAACAATAATGAAGTTCAAGAAATCAGGAGTTTCTAATCAGCCGTGCCCAAAACACCTCACAACTGAAGCCTACCAACACCTCATTCCTTTAAAAGGTACAAAGAACAATACATTAACGCCTTCTTGCATACAAGAAAGATAGGCATAAACATATATCGGCTTTTTAGGAGCTCTTCCATGAGATTTGGAAGAACAAATGCACAAAATGACAGTGATTGATAATGGAATCCGACATCCGGTTACATTAACAAAGGAAAACCTCCTTGTTGTATGAATGATGAGACTATTATGAGACGATAGCCATTTAGGAATGATGAGATTCTTATGACATGATAATCATTTAATAAATGCAATAACATTATCTACATGTTATGAGTGATTTAGTACATCAGAATATTACTTATGTACACACTCACCCTGTATATACACAAACCACAAATTATAAAACCATTTTTTTAACAATTAGTTTAATAGGCTTATAACGGTTAAGACTAAATATAGCATACAAATTTAGCACATGTCCAAAATAATCTTAACCATCCAAAGTGCATTAATCTAACTATCCACAAACAATGTCATGATTTTCCAATAATAAAAATGCCAAATAACCCCAACCAATATATGTATAACAATTACCTAGTAAATGGATAACTAGAATAATAAGGACCAATAAGACAGGCAATGCAAATTCCTATTTGCTGCAAAATTGGCTCTACTTGACAAGATAAAAGTTCGATATCTAGTAGCAAGCTAAAAGTTGCATGAAAATAAAGGCATAACAAAATGAATTTCTGGGCCCAAAAACACTTGGGCACAATCAACCACAGGCCTCTCTCGATAGTCTCTAACTTGATTCAGCTACTAAATAAATCATAATGAAACAGCTCCATAATTCAGCAAAGCAAGTGGCATTAAATAAAATTCAAAGTCAAACATTCATACTTCAACAGTACAACATTCATGTGCCGCAAATAAAACTCCAATCAGAATCTGAACTACTCTAAGCTCACAAATCAGTAAACACCTCTTAGTTATCCTATTACTAGGAGGCTCGATAGGAGGTATGGCAACTGGAGTTCTAACAGACGGTTTACTTGGTGGCACCGACGGCGTCGTTCTAACAGACATCACTGATGGCCTTCCTGCTGACGTGGACCTCACTGTCGTTGTATGTTCTACTAAGGTCCGACCTAACTAATCAAAACACCAAATCATTCTAATCAGATCAAACACGACGAAGCCAATTAATATCTTGAAACGACAGCGTTTAATAATATTACCGCGGGAGAGGGAGATCTATTAGTTCTAGTACTCGAAATCGTCGAGAACGTAGTATTATTATTGCTACTACTGCGACTGCCTCTGGAGGAGAAAGTTGAGGGAGGAGCGAAGTGGAAGGTGAGATCGTCGTCGCGGTCGTCGTCAACGTCGTCGTCGTCGTTAGTTGCGGCAGTCTGTGAGGCCATGACCTTAGCTAGGCGTTGCGCCGCGGCCTTCGCTGCGACGTTCTGGTTGCGCTTGATGGAGGAGACGGCAGGCTGGAGGCGCGACTGAGGGTGCGCCGGCGAGGACGAACCCGAACTGCTAGATCCACCGCTCCACTGCCGCCCGTACACCGGACTCCCGGCCCTCCGCCGATCCATTTATATAACTGTAATTACAATTCTATTTACGCGTGTCGGTGTTGTGGGGAAAATGGAACGAGGAGTCTATGCGAGCTAGATCTTCTCGGGAAAATCGAGGATTTTGAGAAAGGAGTTGAGTTGAAAACGGCAGTAGTATCTTGAAAGCGACGACGTCGTTTAGTTATGGGTTGACCCTTGTGCATGTTTCGCTGAAGAGATTGGGTGGAAATTGGGGGGACCCAGATGCTGCCGTCTGCTGATACGAATGTGCGGGAAAGTGCGGCGAGATTTTAGAATATTTATGTGATATCATATCCACTTAATTACGGGCATATATATTTTAAAATATTATATAGTTATATTTAATGAAATTACGTATATGTACTAATTCCACGTAATATCTTAAATGTACTCTAGAATTGCTCAAAAAATATGATGCATGTAAATCGAGTTGAGGCATGGTAATACTATAATCAAATTTAGGGATACATTGAGTATAGCTATAAACATCAATAGTGGTATCTAGAAATAACCTATAAATAATAGTGAAAAGCCAAAAAATTAATTACATTGATGCGTGACACTTGATTCCTAGGTTCTTGACAATTTTCTTGAATTCAAACACAAGTTTTGATCTTCAAGTACTGCTCATTTCCCCAAAATTTGGATGGTTCATGGTAGGAAAAAAACACATACAACCATTTTCATTTGGGGTGGGCAAATTCAGGTTCAAATTGAGTTTGGATTAATCCCATTGAGTTTTGGGTTAATCGAATTGAAAAAAAAATAATTTGAACTTAATCTGATTTTATAATCTGATCCGATTCAAATATAGTTTAAAGCAGATCCAAAATTTGCATTTGTGTGTGTCTTGATTTCTTTGAATTTTTAGATTAGATCAGGTTTCACCGTGGCAAGTTAGAATCTTTATTTGCATTTGATTTGAACTTGAATCGGGCAAGTCGAGTTGGGTTATCGTTACTCTCTTAAAATAAGACAGTTTATGTCTTATTAGATTACCACTAACTTCAAAGTGGATAGCCACTTACTAATGCGACATTTTACCATTTGAAATAGTTTGGAAATTCAAGCTTAAGTAGATCACTGCTAAAAATGAGTAGATAGCGATTTTGAAGAAACAATGCCACATATTATTAACGGATGACCTCGCCAATCATGATTTCTTATTTTCCAAATTTCACACCATGTCCCTAATACTTTGTAAAATTACAGATTGACATAAATTGTTATAAAACCTTTCAAATAGATCATCTTCTCGAATTTCAAACAATAACTATATGATTTCATAATTTCCAAAACTTCTTCAAATTAATCCATATACTTGAAAACAAACATTTGATAAAACACTTAATTATCAATTTTCTTCAACTATAGAAATTTTATAATATGGAAACAATTATAGGTTTAAATGTCATGATCATAATAATAACTTCAACTTTTAAGTGCTTAATGATGCACCCATTTAATCGTACTAGCTTAAGCTGTTAGAAGATATATCACCTAAACTAGTATCCTTTATATTTGTCTTTGACTTGATGAACTATTTCCCTTGAATGCTAACTTGATCTCGCATAGATGATTTTTTATTTTCCTTTAAGAACTTGTGAGATTGAAATAATATATTTTTTATTTTATTGGAAATAATATGTTTTTTTTTTTATTTTATACTTGACATATGATTTGTCATTATCAAAACCTTGCATAACCTTCATGTTGACTGCAATTAATGGAATGAGTTTGTTGAAAAGTTGGTTTGGTTTTTGAATGAGTGTTTAAAGTAAAATTTAATTGTTCAAATTTTGTTAATAAGTGTTCAATGTAAATGAGTGTCTAAATTACTTTTTACAATGCAGATAGCCCTACTAAAAAAAAAAATTATTACATCCAATAACATTAATGTGGGAATGAGTGCGAGAAAAAAAAAAATCCTCCATTCATTTTTGCTTTTCCTTATAAAAATATGGTGGACTGGTTTAACTTAAAATTTTGACATAAAAGAGCCATTAACATCTCACTATCTCGTGGTTAACATTGAAAGTCAATGCAACATTATCATGTTAAATCATCCAACATTAAAATTGCATAAAATCAATAGTTTTATGTTAAAAATTTAAGTTAAAATAGCTTTACCATAAAAATATAAATCCAATCCATCACGTAGTTATATGTACATATTTATTTTCAATTATCATTGCTGATTAAAATATTTCTTATTTGTTGTTGACTTATATAGTATCATAAATGATGTATATCAAACAATTTATCACATAATGCCTTTTATGATCATTATTGTTTAAATACTAATGGTTCTGCAATTAAATTCAGCTAATATAAATTATCATAACACCTTATAGAGTATCTTTATGTTATTGTTGAAAAAGTTAATTACATTTATTTTAATAATTTATTTTAATATTACTTTCCTTATTAATTAATCAAAGATTAAAAGAAAATAACCTACATTATTTAGCGATTATATTAAATTAATGATAGAGATTAAAACACTTAAAGCTCAAGGGTTCACAATAACCCTATCAATGTAGTAAATCTCACATAACATCATAACAAGAGAGATAGATGATAGTAAGAGAAATATTTAATTTCAATAATAAAATTGTACTAATCTTTTAACTTTTGAAATTTATAAATTCTATGACAGCTTCAATCATAACCTTTGGATAAGCTCTTATCTAATATTAGAAAATTATGTCTAAAGTCATGTTACTTAAACAAAGTTGTGTCACTTGAACCTACCCTTTTATTAATAGGTTTATATACAGATTTTATGGCTTTATTTAATGGAAACATAGTAACTAAAATATTTTTGTTTATTAAAGGCCTATTAAGTACTCAGGTTACATTAAGACTCAGGTTTCAAGATGAACCAAATACTTTAAGAACAAGCTTAACAAAATGGAATACTATATTGAAATTGGAAATTCCAAAGAAGGTGAAGGCTTTCATGTGCAGAGTAGCCTAAGATTTATTGCCAACTATTGAAAATTTGTAGAAGAAGAAAGCCTTGCAAGATCCTTGATGTCAAAGATGTGGAAAGAAAGGAGAAAATGTCTTTCATACACTTATAAAGTGCTAGTTTTCCCAAGAGATGTGGAGTCTTACCAACTTCAAATTATAGGAAACCAAGATATGTTAATTGTTTTGCAAGCAATAACAGGAAAAAGAAACATAAGGACATAAAGTCTTTTGTAACCATGTGTTGGGAAAATTGGCACTTAAAAAATCTTTTCATTTTTGAAAGAAAGAAAAAGGACCTTCAAATTCCAATGGCTAGAGCTAAAGCAACAATTGAGGTTTATAGAAAAATCAAAGCTCCTTAAAATGCAGACAAATGTAAGGTAGAGGTCCATAAATAAGCTAATATATGGAAACCTACTCTTGGGTTGGTTTAAACTTTAAAGTTAATATAGATACTACAATTCAAGCATAACAGCAGAGAGTAGTGCTTGTAATTTTAATTAGAGATTCAAAAGGTAATTTGATCGCTACTACAATGAAGAAATCCAGGTTTTAGCACAATGTAGCATAAGTAGAAGCTGAATAAACTTGGGGATTGAAGTAGTAGAATTGGCAACGAATTTACCACTGATAGTTGAAACTAATTGTTCAGAGGTAGTAAGCCAAACATTCCAAAAGAAAAGAAACAAATTAGAGCTTTCATTGATTCTCTTGAAAGTGAAATTTTAGCTAAACAACCAAAGAGGAGGGGGGTGAGTTGGACTTTTAAAACTTAAGTAAATAAAACCACAAAACAACTTAAACTAATGTCTTAATAAAATAAAAACCAATAAATTTAACAATACTCAAAATTAAAAAGGATAAGAGAAGAGAGATCAAACACGTGAATTTTTATGTGGTTCGGCAAAATTGGCTTGCGTTCATGCCTCCAAGCAAACTAAGCTTGAGGATTTCATTATCTAAGTCTCCAAGACTTCAAGTTTTTAAAATTGATTTCTAAGGTGTCAATAAACCTTTACAAATGGTTTTTCACTCACACACACCATTCCCCAAGTGTTTCCTACACTTATATTCACACAAATTTGATAACGAATTTAAAGATTACAATAAATACTCTCTTTTAGAGTGGATGTAAAAATGATAGCTTAATAATAACTCAATGTATGAAGATTTGCAAAATGGAAGCTCAAGAGATATTGTATGAACTGATTTCTGCCTCAAAAACTTGTTAGAATTGATTTAGATTTAGGTTTATATAGTTTAGACAAATAAATTAGCCGTTATTGATATTTAGAGAATAGTAGGATCCCTACTTGAATTGACAGTTAGCCGTTTAGACTTTTATGGCAAGTTGCCGTTATAAATTTAGCTTTGCAGATTTGAAAATTTACCTTAGGCAGTTAGCTGCTAATTTTGAAGTTGCTAGCTACTACTTTTCTGTCTTCCAAGTATATTTTTAATATTTATAGTTTGTTCCTAAAACTTTTAAAAATTAAAATATGGTCTAATACTTTTAAAAATTATATTATGGCCTAAAATATTTTATATTTTTTTAAATAGGTCTAAATCTAGAATTTAAAACAATACTTGCAGAAATCAAAGATTGCAAAAAATTTTCATTTTAATCCATATCTTGAACCGTTGAGTGTCTTGAGCTTGATTTCACTTGATTTACTTTAATTTTATAATAACACATGTTTGTTATCATCAAAATTACAATTTATTTAGCCTTTTAGGCTAACAGAAAGTCTAAAATTAAGTGCAAAGACTAAAGAAAATTAAAGTGCAGTTCACATCATGAAATTGTAATGGCCTTGCCGATACTTTAGCCAAGATGGCTTTGAATATTGATGAAACTGTCACATGGTTGGGTACACGCCCACCTCATTTATTGTATATTTTCACTTAATTAGTAAAAGTTTAGCCAAGATTGCTTTCCTCTTTAAAATAAAAAAGGGGCCACGTAGTAGCTAAAAACTTACAAGTTAGCTTTTTCCATGTAAAAGCCTTGTAATTAGGGATGATAATGAGCTCTAGTTGGAATCAAGAAAAAGCCCAATTATTTAAATTTTGAGTCAAGATGTGCCCGACCTAATTTGAGTCAGGGTTGGGTCAGACTATTGTCAAAGCCGAAAGTCCATAATTTTTTTATTTTTTTTATATTTAAGTGATTTAAATTTAAAAAAATGGATATAACCTTACATACATATACATATACATATACATACATACATATACACACACACACACACACATACATAAGCTGGCTTAGTATACCATTTTGTTTACATTTAACTTGTTTTAGTTTTCATTTCCTTTTGCATTAGTATAAATGATGGGTATAATTTATCTACATATTTCATCCTTTATCATATATTTGTTAATTATTTTTATTTATTACTTTTAGTTAGTTGAATTTATTTTATTGAACAAGGAAATGTTTAAAGATTAGAGAATAAAATTGCTTAAAGTAATCAAGATGGCAAATAATTGAAGTTTTTGGGTTTATGCTTGATGGATCGATTACATCAGTGAATTGAATGGCCCATTGTTTGAGTATCGGACATGAATAATCATAGAGCCGAACAAGCAATTCTGAACTCCTTCTAAATAAGCACACACATGCTAATTATGGAAGAAAATAAAAAGCCTTTCGGCTTTAGGATCAAAGATGGTCGGTGGCCTATTGTTATAAAAGCCAACCTTCGGCTTTTGCACGAGAAAACGGAAGAGAAAAAAGGAGCAGCCACCACAAGTAAAAGAAAAGAGATAGACAGCAAGACACAAAGAAGAATCGAAGGCCGCAGCTTGAGAATGGCTTTGATCGGTTCTATTGTCCTCAATCTCTTTGTCTTTCTAATTTTCTAAATTAGGGTTAAGTATGAAGTCCTGTTTAATGAAATAAATTCTTTTTTATTGAATTAATTTCCTACTTGGGTGCTTTGATTTTATAGTTCTTATTTCACATATTTAGTTAAATATAATTAAATCTTTTTTACTAATTATGTCATGCAATATTAATTGTTAAGATTAATATTTACCTAAACCTATACATTTATAAAGTTTATATATGATTATCTTTGATTCTATATCTTTAAATTAAATTGTTTACACAAATTAGCGCTTAGGAAACTTTGACTCTTTGTTATTTAATATTGTTAGATATCATACTATTAAGTATAAAAAAAATGTACATAATATTAATTTTAATTAACATATATTTTTAGGAATGGAGGTAAACTGACTGACTTAATGAAGTTCTGCATATCTTGAGAATTGATGGATCAATTTTGAATGGAGAAAATTGAAACAGTAGGAAAAAGGCTTTACTTTTTTTTTTTTTTTTAATTTATCATTCATGATAAAAAAATAAAAAAGTATTCCTAGTCAGAATTAGCAAAGATATATATATATATATATATATATATATATATATATATATATATATATATATATATATATATATATATATATATATATATATATTTGTTTTGCAGTTATAAGTCTTCCTTGGTCGGGCTTGGGAAGAATGTGAGAACAAGTATTAGTAGCATAGCATAAACTAATATGGTTGCTAGTGATTGAGAATAGGGATGGCAATTAAACCCAGACCCGGACTAAACCCGGACGATCCTAAAAAATTTGGTCCGGGTTCAACCTGCACCGGATTAAATTTTATTCGAAATTCGAATGCAATTTAATAAACCTAGATGTATTTGGATCCGAATCTTGGTTTTGGTGAACCCGTAGATTCAGAACCTAGATTTGGATATTTTTATTTTAATATTAAGATTTTAGAAATTATTTAATATAAATAAAAAAAATTGAAAAAGAAAAAGATGCCCTAGTTGCTCACATTTCATAGTCGCTGCCAAAGGCTCAAAGCCAAACATTTCCTCTCTCAATCTCTCTTTGTCTCTTCTCTTCTTCAAATCAAATCAATCACCGTCGTCATTGCTTCGCCAGTCACTACCTTCGCGGCGCAGCTGTGTTCATCTCATAATCATCACCAACCTTCTCTGTCGCAACCAGTAACAATGCTATAGGTTCATCATGGTCGACCGTCGTTGTGAATACTAAATCATGAGTTTCGGCTTCATTATTTGTAATTTGATGTCTTCCATTTTATAATTATGTGATGCATGCTTTGCCATGCTTTGACTTTAATATTCATGCTATGTTATGCTTCCTTTTTATTATTTATAGTTTATTTAATTTCGAATTATTTTTTATTGTTGCTGCTAATAGATTAAAAATGGTGTCTGTAAGATGTGTAAAGCTATTATAGTTAAAAATAACAAATAAAATAGAAGAATTTGCTGGATTAATTGTTAATTTTGTAAGTAGACAAATTCATAATAGAAAATAAACAATAATCGATCTGGATGTCTGTAAGTTTGAAGAGAGCAATGATAGCATTTGATTTTTTTTAGATTTGGTATTTGTATTTGATTTTTTTTTTTAGAACCTGGATATGATTGGTATTTGTATTTGATTTGGATTGAACTACAAACAAGTATTTTGACTTCATTCCAGAAATTGTTAATAAGCAAATTTATATTTGGGTTTGAAACCCGCAATTTGGAAATCCAAATTTTTTCGAGTTAAACCCGCACCAGACTTGAACAGTAAAAATCAAGTTTTAATTGGAGTCCGGCATAGAAAATTGGTGTCTGGATTCAAAACCAGGAAGGTTGAACTCGGACCCAGACCTAGAAATTGCCATCCCTAGTTGGGAACAAATTTGTTTTAACATTAAGTATTTTTATGACATATGGAAGAACATGGTAGATATATGATTTTCCAACTATATGTCCAATAATTGTCTGGCTAATGATAAAGTAATAAGAGTAATTCAAAAGTAACCATTGTATTGGTCCTCTAACTTCTTACTATCTCATAATTATGTTTAGAATTTTTATATTTTATGTGATTGTTAGAAGTATGATAACTAGGAGATATCATCACCCTTATTTATATATATATAACCCAATTTTTAGAGGATAATTATAAAAAGTGCACATCATTTTTAAAAATTTCAAATAAAAAAGAATTTTGAAAAATTAATTAATTAAATCTATCTTAATTTACTTTTTGTGACTTAGATTTTTTTAATTATTTTTTATTATGAATATTGCTTTGGCATAAGTTTAAATTGATTATTTTACCTTTATACGGTAAGAATTTATTTAACTTCAATATTTTTATAATTTTACCTAATTTATTAGTATTGCTATTAAACTTTTATTAAACTAGCATAGTGTCTTTATGACTCAATACTCATGTAAGTTATTGATTGTCAAATTTTTGTCATTTACACGTAAGGATAGTAAAAATAATAATAACATTTCATTTAAAAATATGAGATTGTAAGTTACATAATTAAATACCTAAATTATTAGATACACTAATTCATGTTTATTGGGATAATTTGGTTATTTTACATCCTGATTTTAAAATAGTAAAATAAAACTTATATTAAACTTTATGATTAAATATGGTCTAAAAAGAACCAAAGAAAAAAATTAATAGAAAGATTTAAATAACTAAGAAGCCTAAGAAAAAAAATTAATAAAAGGATTTAACTGATTAACTATACTAAACTTTTATTAATTTATATTTTTTTATAATATTGTGAATTCATTATAATTATTTTCTAGAAGCGGAATGGATTTACAACAATAATGGGGTGCATATATCTTCAACCTATATACAATTATAAATATTAAATTACAGCACTATTAAAGGGCCTCTTAACTTTATAGATATTAAATTATAGCCAACTCAATCTTGTAAATTTTCCATTTTATTCCTTAACCAAAATTGAAGCACAATTTGTTAAACCGAAAAATTTGACTATTTGTCAACTTTTTTTTTCACAATTTAAGATAACTTCGTTCTCAACCCTTCTCCACAATATTTGACTACTTGTCAACGTTTTTTTTCACAATTAAACTAACTCTGTTTTGAATCTGTTCGAGTAACATGTTAGGTTTTCGAAACTTGGCGTTTGATTTTTAGTCAAATATTTTCAAAAATTTTAAGTAAGATAAGATTTGATAATAGAGTAATAAATAATGCTAGTTGAACAAAAGCTTGACAGAAAAGGCAGTCAATCTGTCATTTCACACTTTCCTTCATCCAACTTTTCAGTATTGTGGGGCTGATGATAAATAATAAAATAAAAGATAAAATATGAGAAAAATTGGTCAAATATCTTGTGCTAAATGAAACAACATCCACTTATTCTGCATTCAGTTATGCACTCATATCATCTCCTTCACCAAAGGCTTCATTCTCCACTCGCTTTTTCACGCGTTCCTTTCTCCACTCTCCACTCGTCCTCGTCACCAAACACATTCCTCTCTCCACTCTCCACTTGTCCTCATCACCAACCAACGCTCTAAACAGTATCCTTTCTCGTCCCTAATGCCTACTAACGACCGATCAATAACAGAAACGTTTGATCTACAATGGAGCCACCATCAACAGAACACTGATAGAGTCATCGCTACCACAACGTTTGAGTCATCGTGAAGGTCCCATTACAGTACCGTTTAACTCTCTCTATCTCTCAATCATACATAATCAATATTTTGTATTAATTTTTTGTCAAATAATTAAAAAAAAATTTGTGATTTGAATTTTATGATTATTTTATTTGTGTATGATAGTTGTGTGAAAGGAAGAATGATAATTTTGTAAAAGAAATTATTAATTACATGATTTGTGATAATTTTTTTGTGATAATTTTTTTGTGATAATTTTTTTGTGATAAGTTGATTTGGGAAATATTGTTTTAATGCTTAAATGTATTGAATTTTTTGGCTCTGAAATGCTCCAAATTTTTGCATAATATTTGATTTGAATATTACTTTTGTATTTTGCATAATGTTTAATTTAAATGCTGATGTTGATCAATTTATACATAGTAAGAAATAATTTATAATGATTTGTTTTTTTTATACATATTAAGAGGATAGTTACTCAACTTTTCACTCCATCAGTTCTATATTAAAAGAATCTTAAGATGATTAGAAATTTAAATTTATTATTAATTTTAAGGAACATAGTTCTTACTAATGTTTTGCATTTTGCATATAATTAGGATTAGGAATGCAAGTAGTAATTTAGGCATATAATATTTGATCTGAATTTTTTCAATGTAGAAACCAAATGCCTACTCAAATCTGTTATGTTGTTTTCAAAGGACGAAAGCCAGAAATATATAATTCTTGGCATGAATGCCAGGAGCAGGTAAATGGATTCAAAGGGAATGCTTATCAATCTTATAAATCTTTGTTGGATGCCGAAACAACATACAATGAGTACAAACAAATACATGAAAAATTGCCAAAGACATCTAATATGTTAGAAACTACAAGATCAATCGTGGAAACACACGAAAAAGGGGTGCAACTAAAGTGCCTATATGCGACAAAGCTGTGCAAACTAATAAAGCTAGAAATGATTGTAGTATTCTGCCTATTTTATCCATTGTGTTTTATATTTTAGGAATAATCACTGCTATATGTATTTTGCATAAATGAAGAGATTATACCCATTGTTATGTATGCATTTAAATAATTTAAACCAAATCATTGTTATGTATGAATTGCAATGTTTAACCATAGGAAGAAAGGACCTTTCCCTTTCGATCTTATAAATGTCTAGAGATATTATGTGTATAAAAAGAAATAACAATAATGCAATGATATACAAGTCACCAAATCTAACATATATTATTAATCAATCACTACAATTTCAAACATTTAAAGTTAAATCTAATATATATAATTAATCCATCACAATAATTTCAAAAATTTAAAGTTAAATTTAACATATATCATTAATCCATCACAATAATTTCTAAAATTTAAAGTCAAATTTAACACATATCATTAATCCATCACTACAATTTAAAGCCAAAATATAAGTCAAATATCATGATTGTTATCTTCTTTACACTGCTGCTGTAGTAATTGTTGGAAATTCTCATTTTGAGATCTTTGATAAGTCATCGAAGGAGAAGAATAATGTGACTGCAAAGTATATGGTGTGACTGGTTGTTATAATACATAAAAATAAACATCATACTACATTTTAGAAATATTAAAATATAAGCATACATTAACCACTTATAAATAATAACTTACTGTGTGTCAATTATAAGGAAATGACTAATAAATATTGCTTTCGCCAAATTAGGATGGGTACATAGGTACCTAATCATATAATAAAAAATATATAAAATTCATATAAAAATCTTAAAATTTGAATTTAAATAATTTAATTCTTACATTGTAGTAGCCTATGGTGCGTATTGGTTGAGATTTCCATGAACAAAACTTCCTTTTTGTAGCATCTACATATGCTCAATCTTATACTTAGTTACATATTCTTGAAATAAAATAAAAGTTTAAAGAAAAATTCACAAAACTTACTGTGGGCATGTTGCTCTCCTGTGTGGAGATTTCATTAAGCACATGACAAGACGATGGAGCATTTTCTTATAAATATTGCAAGATTATTTAAGACAATTAAACTAAGACCAAATAAATTAGAAAAGATATATTTGTATTTTAAAAACCTTATTTTTTTATGTAACTTTGTTCATTTGAACAGATTTCTTACGAATTGTAGATTCTTTCTTTAAGCAAGGTGGACAACCTTTACGATGTGTTACTGCTGAATCATTCAGTATAAGTTGAATGTTGTTGCTGCTATAACTTACTTTAGCAATAACAGTTCTTTCTACACTTTCATTGTGAATTTGCTTGTTGTTGCTACAACTTGCTCCACCAATAATAGTTTTTTCCACACTTCCATAGTGAATTTGCTTGGGCATATCATTTATTGCTTTCTCAATCCAATCCAGCACCATTTTGTAATTATTTTCATCATCAGAAGTTATATCTGTAACCTTACTGAAAGCCTACATAATTTTTCATATCTTTCCTGTTAGATGGACAAATTTTGCACACCATAACTAACTTTCACCTTACTATAGCACTGCCTCACATCTTTCCTCCATCTTGATAAAATGTATATTTTTGGAAGCAATTCAACTGAGTTACATATCAACACTGCAAGGACATGTTTGCAAAGAATCCTTATAAACTGGAACTTTGAACAAATACAATTAGCTTCACACTCATCTTCTTCGAAAACAACCTTAAAGATTTTTTTCTTACCTTGCCCATGCGATTCACTTATTTCATAAATTAATCCCACAGAATCCAATATATCGCAATACATGAGTGCAATTAATTCTTATTGGAATTCTTTAAATTTAGAAATGGTGTACACTTCTTCAACTTGCTTCTCCATCTCATATCTTGTTACACATGGTGTCCTTTTATTGAAACACTTTGCAACTGCTTGACATTGTAATTCAGCTTTCCTTCTTAATGCATTTTCATGTTGCTTTACAAGCTGCTTCAGATTTGTTTTTGAGTTAACAAACCCATTAAAAAATGCATTCATACTTTCACTTTATTAAGTATTTGACATTCCTGCCTAAACACAGTCTTTCAAATAGCATGGAATCCAACGATACCTCTTATCATATAAACCATGTAACCAGTCATTATCCCATAAATTGTATTCTATAATCATGTCATGCCAAGCTTCCTAGAACGTAGCAGAACTTAGTGAATCATAAACAGTAGAAAGCAATAAAGAAATAATACCTTCATATTCTTTAAATGCCCCTAACATCTTAGGTACCTTCTTCATTATATGCTATAAACTCCATCGACGCCTTGTAGTAGGAAAAACATTTTCAATTGCCTTTTACATTGCCTTGTCTTGGTCTGTAATGATACTAAAGGGAGGAGAATTAGACATGCATGATAGGCACGCTTTAAATAACCACATAAATGTCTTGGTGTCCTCGCGTGAAATTAATCCACATCCTAACAAAATAGACCGGTAATGGTGATTAACTCTGATAAATGGAGCGAATGGCAAGTCATAGTTGTTGGTTAGATATGTAGTGTCAAATGTAATGATGTCCCTAAAGCATTTGTAAGCTGCCCTACTCCTCGGATTTGCCCAAAATATATTCTTCAATCAATCTTGCTCATCCAAATCAATGCTGAAAAAAAACCTTTACATTATGCTTGCTTTTTCTAAAAGTACTTTAAAAGTGCCATAACATCTCCTTCCCCAAGCTGTAATCGCCTCATTTTGTCAACAAAATTTTTGTAATCTTTTTCTAAGAATGAGGCATTTTGATACCCACCAACTTCAACAACAATAGAATTGAAATTTTGGCCAATTCTAATTCCCGCACAATCATTCATTTCAATTTGCACTAATTCTGCGATTGCAAAGGAAATACCTAGCTTTGTCTGTACTTAATCCATGGTTGTGTTGAAGATTTAAAATTCGAAGAACCCATTTTCCATATTCATTTAGACAACCTCTAATTTTGCGTCACAACCATTTTTTATATTAGGTTTTGGCTTCAACAAATTATGTTGTGTAAAATTTTATATACTTGCAAGAGCACAAATCTAGAAATAGAGTAGTGGTAACGAGGTCGAATGCACAGGGATTGCTTTAAAATTGAAAAGTCTAATTTAAATATAAAATTAATATTAATTCTAACCTTGTTGACCAAATTGAGATTTAAGATAAATTAAACAAATAAACTAATTAAAGTAAAGGAGAATTCAATAAGACAAAGGTTACCAAAGTTTCAGAATCCACCACTATTCAACTAGTAATTATCTAATTATGAATTAATCCTCAATTTTAGAGTGACAATTCGAAATCAATCTATGTCATCTCATGGATCTAACAATTAAGCCCAATTAAAATTAATTTTGTGTAGGTTCTTTTTCTGTTTAATGGTATGATATCTAAGCATCCCATGTAAACATATTGAATAACAAAGAGTCAAAGTTTTCTTAAACACTCTATCTATGTAAATAATTTAATGAAAAACACAGAATCAAAGATAATCATATGTAAGAATTTAATAAAATTCAACTAATCATGTGAAATAAGAACCATAAACATTAAAAAACATATGTAGGGAATTAATTAAATAAAAAGATAATTATTTCATTGAATATGATTTCATCCTTAACCTCAGTATAAGAAAATTAGTTAGACATACTTGAATTAGGAGCAACAAAACAAATAAAATCAGCCATGGAAAATTGGATTGCTGCTGCTCTTTTCTTCTTTACTGTGTGCCTTCTCTTGCGTTCCCTTCAATTCAAACGCCAAAGGTCCTTTTTATAATTCTTGGCCACCGAATCCTTCATCAATTCTAAAGAAATCTGTTTTGAATTCTAATTGAAATCCTTTTCTAATTTTAAAATAAATCTTCCAAATTAATGCCACCATAAGCCATAAATTTGTTTCCCCTTTTGAAGTTGAAAGCGTTTACAAGTGCACTCCAATTAAGCTGAAGCCACCAATGTTATGCTTAAATTCTTGTCCAATGTGGCTGTCTTATTTTAGTCTATTACTTGCATAATAAACACTTGCCTAAATAATGACATTAAGAAAATTCTTGTGCTTATTTCTTTGGCTTGAATTCTATTAATTTTTGGCTGTATTTTTGTCTTCCAATTTAATTTTTATTGCCTTCCAAATTAAACTTCTTCATGCCCTTTTTATCCATAATCTCTAATTAATTCCCTATTCAATAAAATAATTCAATTAATTAAAAAGATCAAATAAAAATAACTAGCAATTATATAATTAAGGGTAAAATATGTATATATTATGTGCTCATCACATTAGCAAATTTACTTATTGATTTGTCGTCATGGTTACATGCAAATATTGCATATTTGACAATCCCATTGGTCCCTTTCTTAGTACTTCGAACCTTCACAAGAAATCTTATTTACCATAGGCTTTGTAAAATGCAAACATTTCTTGATAACTATCAAATAACATTTCAAGAGTTGGCTCATATTTTTTCAGTTGCACAATTCCAACTGCATTGTTAGCTCCTGTTTCTTTTAACTCTTCAAATGTATGCTCATTTTCCAAATTCTCTATTTCTATAAAATAATTAACATTTGTATTAAAAATAAGTAATTATAAATTTTTATTATATTTTTGTCCAGTAACAAAAAGTCCTAACAATTTAAATATACAAAACACGTCCACAAACTTTTATAAAATTATTCCATTATTTCTAGCAATCTAAATAAAAAAATCCTAACAATTCAAATATATAAAACACATCCACAAATTTTTATAATTTATTTCATTATTTCCATCAATCTAAATTAAAAAGAATCCTAACAAGTCACATATATAAAACACATCCACAAATTTTTATAATTTATTTCATTATTTCCATCAATCTAAATTAAAAAAAAATCCTAACAAGTCACATATATAAAACATATCCACAAATTTTTATAATTTATTCCATTATTTCCAGCAATTAAAATTAAAAAAATTCCTAACAATTTAAATATATAAAATGCATCCAAAATTTTTTACAAATTTAATTCATTACTTTCTATTAATTCAAAGTAAAAAAAAAATTAGAACAATTGAAATATATAAAATGCATAAAAAAATTTGTAAAAATTTAATTCATTAGTTTCTATCAATTCAAAGTAAAAAAAAAAATCGTAACAATTCATAACAATTTAAATATATAAAATGCACACATCCAAGAATTTTTACAAACTTAATCCATCACTTTCCAACAATTTAAACTGAAAAAAAATTCTAACAATTTAAATATATAGAGCACAACTAAAAACTAATTTTATTTTAATGTAGTTGGAAAGTGGAAGTTACCAATTATCCCGCTACAATTTAATCAACGTTGTTGGTGTAGTCTTTGGCACTAAATTTAGATCTCTGAATGCAGATCTCCAGATAATAGCTGTTGGTTTTACTTTGGTTTTCTTCTATTGATGCAAATGCAGATACGAGTTTATTTGGTTTCGCTTCATCGGGTTGAGTTGAGGGATAATTGCGCTATCTTCCTTTTTGTTACTTCAATTTTTAAATGACAAAGTAACAGATAAGGGAGACGATGTGAGTGCGGAACTGAGTGCAGAATAAGAGAGTGTGGTTTTGTTTAGCACAAGGTATTTGAGCATTTTTTCCATATTTTATTCTTTATTTTATTATTTATTATCGGCCCCACAATGCTGAAAAGTTGGATGGAGAAAAATGTGAAACGGTAGCATTGGATGCCGTTTTTGTTGTGCTTTTGTCGCGGTTTTGTTCAACTAGCATTTTCCTTTATAGTATTAAAGCTTGATAATTAGTATTTTTTTTTTTTTTTTATGTACAATGGAATAAAATGTGTACATTATGAAAGAGCTAGTTTTTGGATGCTGTGGAGTGAGAAGTGCAATAGAAAGTTAGAAATAGTTATATTTCGTCTATGGATTATGGCAATGCTATGGGGGCTTCTTTCTGTAACAAATAAGGAAGAATGGTGCCATATAAAAGATTTCATAAAGGGGATTCTGACAATTTCATTACTAGACATTAGTAGTTCTAGATTTGAAAATGATATTGTTGAACCTTACATTAAAATTTTCATCAATGGAGAGGTTATGAAGGTTGGAAAAATTAATGGATTGTTAATGAGCATGCCATTGCTGGAAATCTTTTGGTATATGAGTGACAGTGAGATTAAAGGTGTCATCACTAAGCGTAAGATCGATTGTTTTCACAAAGAGGCTTATAAGCAAATAAAACTTGCATTGTTTTATTAGAGCATAACAACTAAGTTGGCCAAACAATTAGTTTGTTAAGAACAAATTCGTTACAACATCAAGTTTTTTTATGACTGGAAGAAAAGAGTATATACATGGTCTTTCTACTATATGTCTATGAATTCTCTGACTAAGGATAAATTAACAAGTGTACTTCAAAAGTAACCATTGGGTTAGTACCCCAACTTTTACTATCTTATAATTATGTTTAGAATTTTTTATATTTTGAATGATAAAAAATACTTTATTAAGAGTATGATAACTCTGAATGCACATGACCAATTCTAGCTAGTGCCATTAATGACTAATGGTGGACCATGTTTAACATGAAAGGCTTAAAATCATCACCAACGGAAAATCAAGTAAGGGCGCGGGGTTAGGTCATAAGACCAGTTCTAGATTTAAGCACACAACTGTTATCGTTTTCAGAGATGAAATTTTTACTGTTTGGTGCCTAATATCGATTAAGGAAGAGTTTTCAAACTTGAAAATGATCAAATATGCTTGTAAGTTTACTTGAAAGTATATTATTGATGTCTTGTTATCCCTTCCAGTAGACAAAAGCTTAGTTGTGAATTCTTGCAAAAGGTACTATGGTTGTACGAGATTATATGAGTATTTTGTTATGTCTTACTTATAATAAACACTAGAAGAAAAATAGTCTTTAGTGATACTTTGTTATGACACTTTATTAAAAAATATCATTATAAATTAACATATGAGCTCTTTTCTGCGTTTAATAGAAAAGTATCACTAAATATTAATAATATAGTGTCTGTAAAATTAACATTATAGATCACTAACACAAAGGTATTAATAAAAAAAAAAGAATTGGAATTGTAATCTTGTTCCGTTTAAAAGTCGAACCCGAACCTCCAGAAGTCAAGCTTTTAAGTTTAAAGTAAAAACCATGAAAACTTAGTTGGCGACATTAAGGTATTACTAAACAAAAAAGGAAAGTTAATCAAAATTTTTGAAAATAATTTAGCGGGTTTGACTGAAATTTTTCCATTTATTTTATTAGCTTTAGTTAGAAACGTTGTCGTTTCAATTATTTTTAAAAATAAAAAATAAAAAAAACCAAATGCACCGTTTTAATTTATCTTAACCTAATTAATGAAACCTCTTTTATTTTTCTAAGTGTTCGCGCCTTGCTCATCCGATTCTCTTTCAAACCTCTCTCTCTTCCCTTTGAAAGCTAAACCCCTCATCTCTGCAACTGCCATTGATCGAACGGAAGAGCCACCGATCGAGCACGACGCTACAGTCACCACATAACGGCGACCAAAGCCGAACCTAGGCTTTTTTATTTTCATGTAAATTTTTAATTTCTCTAACCTTTTAACTTTCTCGATTGGTTAGTCTTGTTTACTTCACATGAATGTTAAGAATTTTCTCTTTCTTGTGTTAGAAATAATGGATTTTGGGTGGGTTTTGTCAATTTTTGTTATTGACCAGAATTTGGAAAAAAAGAAGGAAACCCAATAAAATAATCTCAGATTTTTCATTGTTCTTTTAGGGCTTTTGTAATATGTACTATGTGAAATAATTATTTACTTTGAATATTTAAAACATTTGTTCCTCGAACTAAAGTAATGATATGCCTCTCTGAGTTCAATAAAGTTGTGGACATGATAATTTGAATATGTATGCTAGTGTATTGATACTTCATAGTAGCTAATGGAAATCGAGAAAGCTAATTGTTACTATGTTAAAAAAATCAAACGTTTATAATTTGTTTAATTCAAAACCCTAGACACGTCAAATTAAAAAATATATCTTTTGTTGACTAGTGGAATTAATTTAGTAATTCTTTAAAGTTGTTAGAGTTTTTTTATTGACTATAGAAGACAATTTGTTCGTTAAAACATATTATATAGACTCTTGGAATTATATCGTAAAGAATTGAAATCAAATTTGATTTAAATATCGATTTTTTTAACATCCCAAAAGTAATAATTTAATTTTTGGGTTTGTTCAAGTGGGACTACAAAACCTAGCACCAATGGCAGGACATGTACAACATAATACAGACCACGTCCATAAGGTGGCATGTGAACCAACCATTTTGATTATGTCTTCCTTGATGTTTTTTGTTAGCAACCACACTGAATGTTGAATTTCAGCACATGCAC
Source organism: Luvunga scandens (assembly GCA_030449905.1). NCBI lineage: Eukaryota > Viridiplantae > Streptophyta > Magnoliopsida > Sapindales > Rutaceae > Luvunga > Luvunga scandens. The sequence goes on from JASUUG010001266.1 coordinate 1,017,712, forward strand.
ATAGGATCTGTATCGCATTATCTACTTTCTATTAGAATATTTAGTTTGTTATTGCTTTTTACTTTATCTTGCATACTTCTTTTTCACTTTATCTTGCATATTTATTTCAATTAAGTTAGTTCTAATATCTAGCTGTTTATCACATCAATGAATAGATTCATTTTAGATATCGTTGCTCAAGAATCACAAAAGTATTGGATATAACAACTCTTTATCTGGTAAGTCTCATAAATCACTTATTTTTTTAAGTTTTTAATTTTGTTATGTCATGAGTTTGACTTGTATTCAATTTTTGTAATTTGTTACATGAACTATCTTTGGTCTATTCTATTTTGAAATAAATTGTTTGCTTATTTGACATAGATATATTTTTTGGGCACTTGACTAGTTTTAAAATTGCCGCATGCATATCTTTAATTTATTTATTGTATATTTTAAGAAGCTTTTTTATTTTTTGTTTCTTTAATATGAAAGTGAAGCTTTGAAAAGTGTATGGCATGTTTTGTTGGCTTGCTGAACATGTATATGTATTTAGGTGACTTGTATCTTGGTTTTGTTTCTTCTATAACAAAAAGACAAAGGAATGTGGGGAATTTTCTTTTACATAAATGGGGCCATGTATTATTAAAATGAAATTTGTATCTTCATTCAACTGATTGTGCACACTATTTATAATAGAAAAAAAAAACTTTGTTGAATATACAATGTCCTTGTATAGATGTAAATTTGTATCTTCATTCAACTGATTGTGCACACTATTTATAATAGAAAAAAAAAACTTTTGTTGAATATGCAATGTCCCTGTATAGATGTTCCTGTACATTAATAGAATTTACCTTTTTGGTGTGCAAGTTTGTAATTTTAATTTAAGCATGAAAACTTTGAAGTAATTTGTGCAATTTAATTAAACGTATTAAGTTAACATTATATAATAAATGAACAGGTAAAACACTTGATATGGACAAATCTTGGATATTTTGTCATAGATTATCTAGCGATTATCAGTATGGAGTTAAAGATTTCATAGAGTTTTCCATTCTTAATTCTGAAAAAAGAATGTCGATAAGATGTCCTTATAACTCTTGTTACAATATGGAATTTTTTACTCCTGAGGTTGTGAAACTACATTTGTTTAGAAAAGGTTTTCTTAAAAAATATAAAATTTGGAATTGGCATGGTAAGGTGAACTGTGGTTCTGCCTTTGTAAAGTGCGACTAACCACAAAGTTAGCAGTTTAGATGTCAAGATTACAGTAGTTTAGATGACATGGTTCATGATGCTTTCGGGCATTGTGATAAAGATCCTAGTTCTTTTAAACATATACTTGAAAATGCTAAAATACCCTTATATTTAGGTTCAAGGCATTCAAAGCTATCTTGTTTAATGAAACTATACGATGTGAAAAGATGTTATAGGTGGTTCGATAATGGGTTTTCAGCTTTGTTAAAAGTCCTTAATGAGATATTGCCAAATGACAAGAATTTGCCTACGACAATGTATGAGGGCAAAAAAAAACAATGACAGTATTGGGCTTAGATTATGAGAAAATACATGCCTATCTAAATAATTATATTGTTTATAGGAATGAGTTCACAAATGTTAGTGAATACTCAAGCTATGGAGTATTTAGGTGGCAAAAAAGAAAAGATGGGCCTACAAAATTTAAAAAAAGGGTCCCTTAAAAGGTGTTATAGTATTTTCCTTTAATTCCTAAGTTGAATAGAATGCTTTAATAACCAAAAACTTCTAAAAATTTAACATGGCATGAAAATAAGAGAATTAGGGATGGAAAGCTTTGCTACCTTGCAGATTCACCAGCTTGGCACTTAATTGATAATAAATGGCCTAATTTTGCCCAAGAGCTGAGAAATCTTCATCTGGCTCTATCAATTGATGGGATTAACCCACATAGCATACTTAGCACTATTTATGGTTGCCGGCCTGTTACATTGATAACATATGATCTTCTTTTATGATTGTGCATGAAGAGGAAGTTTATGATTCTCTCTATTGATCTCTAGCCTTAAACGACCTAGAAATGATATAGATGTATATCTAGCACCTTTAATTAAGGACTCAAAAATCTTATGGGAGGTAAGTGTTGATGTCTTTGATGCATATACGAAAGAAACATTTAATTTGCAGGCTGTGTTGATGTGGATAATTAGTGACTTCCTAACATATGGGAATCTAGTGGGGTGCACTGTTAAGGGATATTATGCTTGTCCAATGTGTGGGGTAAACACATGTGCATGTTGGTTGCTAGATAGTCGGAAAATGTCTTATATGGACCATTGTCGATTTCTTAAAAACCCGTTTAAACCTTTGTCTGGTAAGGAAGTCTTAAACTTGGTGACTGAAATTGACAACAAATTTGGGAAAAAAAGTCAAAAAAAAAATAGTGAGGGTAAAGGTGAGAATGAGGGAGATAGGGATAGGGCTCGATTGTTGTACAAAAAAAAATCAATATTTTTTTATTTAGAATATTAAAAATACTTATTAGTTCACATTAAAAAAAATATTTGTGAAAGCATATATGGCACATTACTTCATCAACCAGGGAAGACAAAATATGGGATTAATGCTAGAAAAGATCTTGCACATTCAGATGTTGTAGGAAACTTGAATACAACATCTATGGCACTATTTCATGATGATCACACCAAAGTCCTACCCCATACCCCATACCCCATACACTTTGAGTAAGAATGAAAAAAAAATGTTTTGTAAACCTTCAAAGGTGTCAAAAAAATGTTCTGTGAAACCTTAAAATATGTCAAAGTTCCTTATGGTTATTATTCTAACTTTAGAAATCTTATTTCAAAGGATGAATGCCATTTTTTAAGGCTTAAGACTCATGATTTTCATACTTTAATGCAGCAACTACTACCATTAACAATTTGAAATTGTTTGCCAAAACATGTCAGATTTGAATAATTAGATTGTGCTTCTTTTTTAATTCATTGTGTTATATGGTAATAGAACCTGACTCTCTTTGCCAATTGTAAAATGAAAATGATACCATCTTATGCAACTTAGAACAACATATTCTACCTACTTTTTTCGACGTAATGTTCCATTTGACAGTCCATCGAGTTGAAGAAGTTAGGTTATATGGCTCAATTTACCTTTAATGGATGTCACCATTTGAAAGAGAAATGAAATCCATTAAAAGTTATATTTGCAATCGAAACTATCCTGAAGGTTGTATTGCAGAGTGTTATATTGCTGAGGAAGCACTTGAATTTTGTGCAGAACACCTTTTAAATTCTGAATCAATTGGATTGCCTCATGGCTGTGTAATTGATTTTACGTACAATCGAAAAGCTACTTAGAGGTGTAAACATTAAGGCATTGTTAGGCTTATATTGGCACAAGCGCACCGTGGTGTTTTGATGAATACTCTTGAAATTCAACTATATTTACATTATGTAATCTCAAACTTCTCTTAATTTTTTTTAATATAGTTTGTTCACTTTTATTAACTCAACTGAAATGATTTTAGGGAGCATTTAACCTATTTACAGAGAAAACACCCTATCAGTTAAAAAAGCCTTTGTGGTTAACAACTGAACACTTTCGTGCATTTGCTAATTAGCTAAAAGAAAAGGTTAGAATAGTTTCACTAATCTAATAAAGTATCCAAAAAAACGTGAACAGACTTTTTTTTTGTATAACTAATTATGATTTTTTACTATTCAAAAACTAGGTAAAAATTGATAGAGCAAACAATGTGTCAGTGCTCGAAATAGTATGGTGGCTGGTTAATTGTTGACAATCAACTGTAGTCACATATGAAGGCTACTATATCAAAAGATCGGGACAACAATTGTACAACACAAAATAGTGGTGTTCGTGTTGTTGCACAAACTTTACATATTTCAAGCTTAAAACAAAAAAATCCCCATTGTAGTGATATGCCTTTTTAAGGAGTTATTGATACAATTTGGCAGCTTGATTATCTAAGGGAAAAGAAAATCGTTTTCAAGTGTGATTAGGTGGATGATGGGGGGACAATATTGATGACTTAGGATTCACTGTAGTTGATTTACATAAGAAAGGTTACAAGTTTGATTACTTTATTCTAGCTGGTCATGCAAAGCAAGTATTTGATGTGAAAGATCAGCTAGATAATAGTAAATCAATTGTTTATGTAATGAGTGAAAAGGGGAATTATTCAAATGGGGCTGCGTGTGATGACATGGATGTGTACGCACAATTATCTAATAATCTTCCTTAATGTAAGTTGGATGATAAAGGGATTTATGTAAGATCTGAATGTGAGGAAATTTTTGTAGATATTGAGCCAAAAAATGAATAACTGATTGTAAGTTATAATTAATGTACTGTTTTCTATTGGTTAGAAATATGTTGTTTCATATTTTATTTCTTTTATCCCATTGGTATTTTTTACCTTGTTCCATATTTAATTTTTTACTAAGATATTAAATTATTTTGAAGCTGATGCACTTATTTGTTTACATATTTACAGATATTTTGGAGATATGGTAGAAAAAAAGGAGTTCACATTTTCAGATCTTGAGCTTGAAGGAAGACTAAGATGTAACGTTACAAAGAAGAAAGACTTGTAAAAATAAGGAGTTAGTAATCAAAATGAGATGATTTACAATGCTTATGGAGTTCCAGTGAAAAAGAAAAGAAATGATTTAAGGAGTTACGTCGATATAATTGTACAAGCAAGAATTTCAATCATATACGATGATTGGAGGAAAGTGCCCTTGGATATGAAGGACACGCTGTGGACTCATTTTTAAGAAATGTTCATTTTGAGTCCTAAGTTTAAAACCCAAGTGTTCAAATGAATGGGAAGTTCATTGAGGAAGTGCAGAAGTCAGTTGGCAAATGAGTACATTCTACCTAATGCAGACAAGCCCAATTCATTGAAGTTACCTCCGATTAAGTCTGAGGGCATTAACAAAGAAGACTAGATTGTCTTTGTTAAAAAAATTTTGTCTGATTGTTTTCATGTATGTTTAAAGTTGTAGTTAGATTAAAATTATTTATGTTGTAACCATTTTAATCTATGTTCATTTTGTGTAGGAAAAAAGTCAAGTAGCAAAACAAAAAAGAGCAAAGAATGTCTATAATCATCATTTGCGTAGCACAGGATATATTGGATTATTGCATAAAAGAGTAAGTAGAACAAAATCTTGGTACAGTGTTAATACAAATAGTCACTAGGGCAATTGTACATAAATAAAGTTGTTCTCATTTTCTTTTATTGTGAAACTATTATAGAAGATGGAGTAAGGTGTTTTTGAGCGAGAGGTTGATCGTAGTGAAGCTTGGTTACTAGCTTATAGAAAAAAAATGGCAATTACACCCTTGAAGTGCAGGTTGTGGTTGAGAAAATAGTGAGTAAAGCTTGGTTACTTATATTTAATTAATGCTTTTTTTAAGTTAAATTTTAAGTTAAATTTTTTTTTATAGAGCGAGCTAAAAAGTCAGGTTGAACAAGGGACATTTCAACCATAAAGACCAAATAACATTTTTGGACAAGCCCTTCAAAAGAAGCCAATTAAAAGTAGGGTGCAAGGATTAGGTTAGTTCTTCGCCCCATCAATGTACTTCAACGTTCTTGATCTTACTATGTTGGCACGAGAAAGGAGAATGTATCAAGAGAGTTTTCTAATAAGTGTTAAAAATTGTATGTTTATTAAAGGATAAAAATGTTATTCTGTGCATATATTATAATTTATATTTGTATTTATGTAATATATTAAGAATTACTAATTATGTTTTAATTATATTTAATTTTGAGTATTTTTGTGTATTTATTAGGTAAAATATTGATTTCATGTAATTCAAGGCTCCAAATGGGAAAATAAAGGTCAATTTTGAATTTCGGAGATTCAAAAACCTTAAGATGGGTAAATACCGGCTTAAAATTCAGCTTTTAGAAGAAAATTTAATTTTTTCAGTTGACAAAGCATTGATGAGATGATAAAACGAGCTTACAATAGATATGGATGCACTGGATAGCTGTCAATTTTGACTAAATCTCAGCCGTTCATTATTCAATAGCCAAGATTGTGCCACGTGGCAGTGGTGGGTGAAGCAAGTTGAAGGATCCGAATATTTGTATTTGGGTCGACCCAATCCACCCATTAACCCGCCAAATCTCAACCGTTCTTTGATTAAATCGGACATTTCATATGATGCCACGTGTAAGATTGACTTTTAAAGTTTGACCAGCCGTTGGATCTTGATCTAATGGTTGTGTGGAGCGCATGCATCAAACTTATCATAGACCGGAAAGCACTGGATTATAAATTTATATCTTTATAAATAAAGCCTCATTTTTTTTATTTTTAATCATCCCTCTTCTTCTCAAATTCTCTCAATCCCCTTGTAATCCTCTTTGCAAGGTATGTTTTAATATTTTGTGTAATTATTTTCATAAATAATATTATTTTGATTTTCAATTTTATTTATTTTATTTCCTTTTAATTATAAGTAATTTAATTTCAAGAATTATTTTTATTTCAATCAAGCTTAGTTAAATAATAATAGTTAGGGTAAGGTGAAACTCTTGAGAAATAAATATAATTTAATCAAATTCTATTTTTTTGATGATTGCCTTGATAATTTGGACAAAGTTTTAAAAAAGTATGTTGAAAAAGAACTTATGTTGAATTGGGAAAAATGTCATTACATGGTTAATTCTGGAATTGTTTTAGGTCATGTTGTATATGTTAAAGGAATTGAAGTTGACAAAGCAAAAATTGAAGTCATATCTAAATTACAAACACAAAAAATAGCTAGAGATGTGAGATCCTTTATATGACATGCAGAATTTTATAAGAGATTTATAAAAAACTTTATTGCCATATCTAAACCACTTTGTAACCTCTTATTAAAAGATGCACCATTTGAATGGACTGATGATTGTAAAAAATCTTTTAAGAACATAATTTATCTTTTAACATCTGCACCCATTATGCAATCCTCTGATTGGTCTTTGCTTTTTGAATTAATGTGTGATGTAAGTGACTTTGTTGTTGGTACTGTTTTAGGACAAAGAATGGATGGTAAGCCTTTTATGATTTACTATACGAGTAAGACTGTTGATAGTACTCAAATGAATTATTCAACAACTAAAAAAGAATTACTTGTTGTGATATTTGCATTAAACAAATTTCGTTCGTATTTGCTTGGTTCTAAATCCATTGTTTTTACTAACCATGCTGTTGTGAGATATTTAATGACTAAACAGGATGCCAAACCAAGACTAATTCGTTGGATTTGCTATTTCAAGAATTTGATCTCACCATCAAGGTGAAAATGTCGTTGCTGATCATTTATCAAAACTCACATATGAAATTTACACAGATATAACACCCATCAATGATTCTTTCCCTGATGAATTTCTATTTTCTGTGACTTCAATGCCATGCTATACTAACATTGTTAATTTCCTTATTATAGGTAAAATGTCTTTGCAATGGGATACTCAAAAGAAGAAGAAATTTTTAGTTGAAGTAAAAAAATTTTATTTGGATGATCCTTACTTGTTCAAATATTGCCCTGATCAAATTTTTCGGCGCTGTATTCTAAACGATGAGGTAAGTAGTGTCATTAATTTTTGTCATTCTGAAGCATGTGGTGGACACTTTTCTTCAAGAAAAACTATAGCTAAAATTTTACAATGTGGATTTTATTGGCCTACCATATTCAAAGACACGTATGAATTTTGTAAAACTGGTAAAAATTGTCAAAAATTGGGATCAATTACTAAAAGAAACATGATGCCTTTAAATCTCATACTTGAGATTGAAATATTTGACTGTTGGAGAATTGATTTCATGGGCTCATTTCCACCATCTTTTGGATTTGTGTACATATTAGTTACAGTTGATTATGTCTCAAAATGGATTGAAGCAATTTCTTGTCGCAATAATGATAACAAAATTGTGGTTAAATTTTTAAGAGAAAATCTTTTAAGTCGATTTAGAGTTCCTCGAGCGATTATCAAAGATAGAGGTAAGCATTTTTTTAATAAGTTATTTGAGTCTTTAATGAAGAAATATGGAATTACATATAAAATTGCTACCTTTTATCATCCTCAAACAAATGTCAAGTTGAATTAGCAAATAGGAAGATAAAATAAATTTTAGAAAAGACGATTAACCTAACCCGTAAAGATTGGTCTGTTCGATTGACTGATGCTCTTTGGGCCTATCGTACTGTATTTAAGATATCTTTAGGAATGTCATCCTATCAGTTAGTTTATGGCAAACCTTGTCATTTACCTTTTGAACTTGAGCATAAATCATTTTGGACTATTAAAGCTTTTAATTCAAATTTGGATGATGCTGGTAATGTGCGGAAATTGCAATTGATTAAACTTGAGGAATTGAGGAACGATGCATATGAAAATTCAAGAATTATTAAGGCAAGAACAAAAGTTTTTCATGATAAAAGAATTTTTCGGAAAACATTTGAAATTGGTCAAAAAGTGTTGCTTTATAATTCTTGTCTTCATTTGTTTCTAGAAAAGTTAAAGTCAAAGTGGAGTGGCTCATTTGTTGTAAAAAATGTATATCCATATGGGGTCGTAGAAATTGAGAATCCAAATAATAATGTTACATTTAAAGTTAATGGACAAAGATTAAAACCTTATCTGGAATACCAACCATTTGAAGACAGCATCGAAATAAATTTGAGTGACCCACCAAATTTTGATTAAGTTTTTTTAAAAGTTTTTGTAAATAATTTAACTTTTCACTTTCACTTTATCGACTTAATTGTTTTATTTTTATTTACATGTTATTATGTTTAAGTGTGTTTAATTATTTTATTTTTTTTGTCATTGTACATCATGACAACCTCCATAAGAAAATTTCTTTTCAAACGTCTCGGAGAATTTTTACGAGTGAAATTTCACTTGAGATGCATGATACAAAGTTGTAAATCACATTCGATTTGGGATCAACGACCACCAACATTTGTGTCCTATGTTGAGGATCTGGAAAACCAACTCAGAGGAATAGAATATGGGATATATGACTTCCAATTACAGCTTGAGGTTAACTCAATAAGAGGATGAATGTAAGTTCCTTTTTCTTTTTATTGTGTGTTTTCTTATTTTGTTCGCTTTCATTTTTGATTCGATTTTGCAGATTTGATTTCCTTTATTTTAGTGTGTTTTGATTTATTTTCCTGTATAAGTGGCAGATAACGGTACTCCGTGGCTTTTTAAGTCGATATTTTTCAGTTTCCCACAATAACTAAAACCCCAAAATCAGACATGGAAGAAATACAACATAAATTGCATAAGCACTTTCCTTTTCTCCCTCAAAATGTTTTTAAAAAAATTTATAAAGCTCGTTGTGAACGATTACGTTTGCTAATGATCAATGAAATTTCTACTGATATCCGTTGCTTAATTAAAGCAAAGGTTCGATTGGCAGGTGAGTTTTCTGATTCATTTATTTCTTACATGCCTGCTTTTTGTAAAAGCACATATGCTAAAAAAGAAGAGCTAAAAGATTTGCCTGTGATTGTCATAATTGTGTAAGACTTAGTTGCAAGTGAGAAATTTGTGAATCTTTAGGAATGATTTCTTATACTTGAGAAGATAAAATTACATTCGTTAAAGACGGCCTGAGTAAAGAATTGTTGGATGATATCTTACGATCTCTTGAGACACATCGAAGCGGATATGAGCAACGTGAGATTCATAACTTATAGGGCCTATTCCAAAAAGAAAGTGCACAATTTAATCTTGGAAATCTGACTCAAAAAGACCATGTTTGCAAGTTTATAAGAAAACTAGATGGGAAGCCTATCCTCGACCCATAGAGAACGTTCAAGCCATTACTGGACGTAAAACCAGCGGAAGATGTGAGCCACAATCACAATTACCAATACGTATCCTTTTATTTTGTTCTTTTATCATTTGCATTATTGTAGTTAATGGTGTGATTTTTGTATCTAATTATTGTATGTTTTCTTTTTACTGTTTGTTTTTAGTCACTGTTTGCTTTTTCTTTTTTATGTTTGCTTTTGAATTATTGAGTCACGAGCTTTACGCGTCATTTTACAAATACATCAACCCATTTACAGCTGTGTATCATTATGTCTGTCGCCAAGATTTTTAAATATGAGCTCCGTTTTCAAATATTTACAACTTGTTTTTGAAAATTTTTCCAATGGCATCATCTTCGAGTAAACAATTCAAAAATATTTGTGTGCTTTCTGGATTTCATTATGGAAAATACAAGGAGTTTATTGAAGTAGTTGTAGATCTTGGTCATGTCATAGCTGAAAGAAAAATACACCTTATATATGGAGGAGGTGACCGAGGGTTATCAAAGCTTGTCTCAGAAGTTGTTTTTACTATAGGAAACCAAGTGCTAGGCATTATTCCACAAGCTTTAAAACCTCTAGTATGCATACCTGGCTCACCAATTGGAGAAGAAATAGTTGTCTCAGGTATGCAAGAGAGAATAATTGAAATGTTAAATCATGCTAACGCTTTTATTTTCTTGTTAGGAGATCTTGCAATTTTAGAGGCACTGATTACATTTGCATCTTGGGCCAGTTTGAACATCCATAAAACACTCATCGGTTTGTTAAATGTTAATAACTTTTGTGATGGCTTGATAACATTTATTAACTATGCAATTAAGAATTATTTTATTCTAATATTCACAAAAAAACTTTTTATTTGTGCTTCATTGCTAATAAGTTACTTGATCTTTTACAAGCATATAAACCAAAACCAGATCCCAAGACTTTGACATTGAAATGGTTTACTAATGATGGTGACCGAAGCCCTCGTAAAAAGTGCAAATTAGATTTAACTCTTCATTTGTGATCATTTTCTTGAAGCAGTCAAATAATGTCTTCTAAACTCTACTTCTTTCCTTTAAGACATTGGGAACAATGATTCATTCTGGTTAGGGGGAGCGAATAGTTGATAATTGTGGAATGTTCTGTCCCAGTGATGTAATAATTAACTTTAAATAAATTTGAGTCGAAGATGGCAGAATATAGAGTATAATAATTTTAGAAACACATCTTCTTATTTCTAGAGTTGTTGTTATTTTTATTTTCTTTTTTGTCATCTTCTTTAAGCTTCTGCAGTCGATTCAGGTGTTATCTTTTTTTTTTCTCTTATTTATTATTTATGTTTTCTTTATCTTTTTCACCTTTTTGCAAGTATATCTTTAAATTATAAATAATGTTTGAATTAGATTGGGGGGACGGGATAGTAATATACATTATAAATAGATGTGTTTATCTATTTTTTTTAAAAAAAAACAATAGCAACAATTTTTGTGTGTGTCTAGGATGGCTATGTAAAGAGTCACGACTTTTGATACACATCCTAATAGTATTTTGTATTATATTTTGATTTTTAAATTCATAGTAAATTATTTTTATCCCTTTCTTTTTTGAATTACTCAAATTTTGAACTCTCTAATTGATTATTAAGTCATTTTGTTTACTCATTTAACAGGTATTATTAAACCATTTTACACACACACACTGCGACACATACTAATGGGTTGTAAGTTAAAGTTTTTGCAACATTTAGTTCTTTTAATTTATTAGAGATGATATCTAAGGTAGTAAAAAATGTATATTGCAAAAAAAAAAAAAGAGAAAAAAAATTGAATGTCTACTTTTGCTATATCTAAAACTTGAGTAATTAAGTCCGTAGGGGTATTTCAACACATAATACCCTAAGACCAACTAGTCTGGGAGTCACTGGCCTAAATCTCGCTACATGGGTTATAGATATATTGTTTACTTATTTATAAAAACCTGAGTAATTAAGCCTGTAGGAGTGTTTCAACACCTAGTGCCGTAAGGCCAACTGGTCTAAGAGTCATTGGCCTAAAGCTCGCTACATGGGTTAAAAATGTAATATTTTAAAATATATGTGAATAATCTGCTGCTTAAAGATAGAGTTTCTAATGAATTTTAGAACGAAAATGAATTTTAAGTCGGTCTTGACCCATCTTAAGGTTTTCGGACCTCCGGAATCAAAAATTGACCTTCATTTTCCCATTTGGAGCTTCGAATTACATGAAATCAATATTTTACCTAATAAATACACAAAAATACTCAAAATTAAATATAATTAAAACATAATTAATAATTCTTAATATATTACATAAATACAAATATAAATTATAATATATGCACAAAATAACGTTTTTATCCTTTAATAAACATACAATTTTTAGCACTAATCACACCCCCCATCCAGTTTATTGCTAGTCTCTAGCAATTAAAGTGTTATATTAAATTAAGCTTTATAAAATTCACATGCAAGTTAATAATTATTCATCTAACCTCTAAATTACCAAATAAATAAACTCTCCTAAATTTCTTTAACTTTTTGTTGTTCACTCATTATTCAGGACATCACCAAATATTTTTTTGTGCTCAAGTCATTAACACAATATTTATAGGGCTTCATTAAAAGAAAACAGCTTTTAGAAGAAAAATTGACTTTTTCAGTTGATCAAATAATGATTGGATGATAAAATGAGTTTACAATAGATATAGATGCACTGGATAGCTGTCAATTTTGACTAAATCTCAGCTGTTCATTATTCAATGGCCAAGATTGTGACACGTGGCAGTGGTTGGTGAAGCAAGTTGAAGGTTCCAAATCTTTATATTTGGGTCAACCCGATCCACCCATTAACCCGCAAAATCTCAACCGTTCTTTGATCAAATTGTGACGTTTTATATGATGCCACGTATAAGGTTGACTTGTGAAGTTTGACCAGTCGTTGGATCTTGATCTAATGGTTGTGTAGAGCGCATGCATCAAGCTTATCATAGACTGCAAAGCACTGGATTATGAATTTATTTCTCTATAAATAAAGTCTCATTTTTGTGTTTTTAATCATCCCTCTTCTTTTCAAATTCTCTCAATCTCCTTGTAATCCTCTTTGCCAAGTGTGTTTTAATATTTTGTGTAATTATTTTCATAAATAATATTAGTTTTATTTTCAATTTTAGTTGTTTGATTTTCTTTTAATTATAAGTAATTTAATTTCAAGAATTATTTTTATTTCAATCAAGCTTAGTTAAATAATAATAGTTAGGGTAAGGTGAAACTCTTGAGAAATAAATATGATTTAATCAAATTCTATTTTTAATTATATAAATTAAATTATTTTCTAATTAATTTTATACATATTTTATATTTTGAAATTTTGATTTATTGTAGACAAAAAAATAGATTTTGGCACAATAAATTCTTAATATCTTAATATAAGATATGGTAACATGGTATTTCGATTTATAGTATACAAATTAAATTTTGGCACAATAAATACTTAATCCATAATAAAATTAATGGGAAAATAATAATAATTTATATAATTAATCTTTTGGACAATAAATCTAGATAAAAATGGCAAAAAGAATTTGTTAAATTTTATTTACTATTAAGAGTGAATCTATAACCCTAACTAATTCAATTTCACAGTTTCACTTAAATTAAGTTTCATATATTCAAGTTTTATTTTTATTTTTAGAAAAAATAAAAAAATAAATTAAATCTTTTCTCTATTGATCGACCTCGGACTCACCGAGCTATAATACAACAAGACACTCTTATACTTGGGAGTTGGAAATCACTTTTAAGTCATGTTATTTTCAAATGATGTAGGCTCAGTTAGATCAAATGACTGCAGTGACACTAAATTTGGCGGTTCTAACTTTCCTAATTCTAAACCTCCCTCTGGTGTTTAGATGGGGATGGATCATCAATCCCCTACAATTAATGAAAAACAAAGGTTATTTTTTACCTATGTTTGTTTTATTTGTTTTTTCTGCACATTTCTTTTTGTTTTTTCTGTATATTTATTTGTATAATTGATATATATGCATTATTTTTTTTTAGGTTGAAGGCACAATAGATAAACTTACTCCGAACTCAGTGACCAATCAGCCTAAAGTTACTTTACATTTAGAGAATAAGAATAAGTGACTTCTCCTCCCATCTCTTGAATAGAATTTACCCTAAGTAGCTTGTGAAGCTACTTTGACTCCTACAAAATTGAACAACACACCAGTTCAACTACCATCAAAGAAGAAAAAAAGTTGCTGGCTCAAAGTCTCCTGAGGTGATGTATCTCTATCAAGATAAAGCACCAAGAAAGAACCTATTGCTGTAAAACCAGCAACAGCAAGAAAACTTGTTTTGAAAAAGAACACCAAGGCAGTTGTAAAGGCAAGAAAAGAAAACAAGAGTACATAGATGACCACTTTTCTTTATTGGTTGAAACCTCCCTGCATGAGTCGATTAGGATTTCACATCATTTCAAAACTTTTAGTGTCAATTGGGTGAGTATATTGAACAAAGAAATTTACAATGAAGTCATCGAGTATCAAAAGTTTCAAACACTATCATCAAGATATAAAGTTTTTGTCGTTCACTCGTTATCCAGGACATCACCAAACATTATCTTCTGTTCAAGTAATTAAGACAATACTTATAGGCCTTTATTAAAAGAAAACAACATTTTCATTTTAAGATTTATTAGAAACTTTATCTTTAGGCTGCAGATTACTCACATATATTTTAAAATATTATATTTTTAACCTATGTAGTAAACTTTAAGTCAGTGACTCCTAGACCAGTTGGTCTTAGGGCACTAGGTGTTAAAACACCCCAACGGACTTAATTACTCAGGTTTTTATAAATAAGTAAACAATATATCTATAACTCATGTAGCGAGCTTTAAGCCAGTGAGTCCCAGACCAATTGACCTTAAGGCACTAGGTGTTGAAATATCCCTACAGACTTAATTACTCAAGATTTAGATATAGCAAAATTAAACACATTCAATTTTTTTCTTTTTTTCTTTTTTTTATTATACACTTTCTACTACCTTAAATATCATCCTTAATAAATCAGAAGAACTAAATGTTGTAAAAAATTTAACGTACAACTCATTTGTATGTGTCACAGTGTGTTTGTGAAGAATGATTTAATAATATCTGTTAAATGAGTAAATAAAGTGACTTAATACCAATTATAGAGTTCATAAATTTGAAGAATTCAAAGAAAATGGAATAAAGACAACTCACTATGAATTTCAAAATTAAAATATAATACAACAAGACCATTAGGATGTATCTCAAAAGTCGTGACTCTTTATATAGTCATCATAGACACAAAAATATTTTTTCTTTTATTTTTTTAAAAGAAAAATAGATAAACACACCGATTTACAATTTACGTCAACTATCCCCTCCCTCTAACCTAATTCAAACATTATTCATAATTTAAATATATGCATGCAAAAAGATGAGTAAGATAAAGAAAAGCATAAATAAAAGAAAAGGCAAGAAAGATCGCACCTGAATTGGCTACAGAAGCTTAAGAAAAGATGAAAAAATAAAAATAAAAACTCTAAAAATAAGATGTGTTTCTAAAAGTATTACACTCTATCTTTTGCTATCTTCGACTCAAATTTATCCAGGGTTAGTTTTTTCAACATCACTAGGATTGAAAATTCCACAATTATCAACTATTCGCTCCCCCCAAATAGAACGAGACATTGCCCTCAATGTCTAAAAGGAAAGAAGTAGAGTTTAGAAGATATTATTTTACCGCTCCAAGAAAATAATCACAAACGAAGAGTTAAATCTAATTTTCACTTCTTGCAAAGGCTATGGTCACTATCATTAGTCAACCATTCCAATGCCAAAGTCCTAGGATCTGGCTTTAGTTTTTAAGCTTGTAAAAAATCAAGTAACTCATCAGCAGTAGAAGCACAAATAAAGAGTTTTTTTCGCAGAAATTAGAATCAAATGATTCTTAATTACATGGTTAATAAATGTTAGCAAGCAATCATAAAAGTTATTAACATTTAGCAAATCGATGAGTTTTTAATAAATGTTTAAACTGGCCCAAGATGCAAATATAATCAGTGCTTTTAGAGTTGCAAGATCTCTTAGCAAGAAAATAAAAGCGTTAGTATAATTTAACATTTCAGTTATTCTCTCCTGGATACCTAAGAAAACTAATTCTTCTCCAATTAGTGAGCCACGTATGCATACTAGAGGTTTTAAAGCTTGTGGAATGATGCCTAGCACTTAGTTTCCTCTAGTAAAAATAGCTTCTGAAACAAGCTTTGATAACCCTCGATCACCTCCTCCATATACAAGGTATAATTTTCTTTCAGCTATGACATAACTAAGATCTACAGCTGCCTAAACAAACTCTTTTGTATTTTCCATATTGAAATCCAGAAAGCACACAAATATTTTTTAATTGTCTACTCGAAGATGATGCCATTGGAATAACTTTAAAAATAAGTTGTAAGTACTTGAAAAAAGAGCTCATATTTAGAGATCTTGGCTATAGACATAATGATACACAACTATAAATGGGTTTGTGTATTTTTCAAATGATGCGTAAAGCTCGTGGCTCAATAATTCAAAAGCAAACATCAAAAAGAAAAAGTAAACAATGACTAAAAATAAACAGTAAAAAGAAAACATACAATAATTAGATACAAAATCACACCACTAACTGCAATAATGTAAACAATAAAAGAACAGCAAAATAAAAGTATATATACTGGTAGTTGTAATTGTGGCTCACATTTTTGTCTGATTTTAAGTCCAGTAACGATTTGAACGCGCTTATTGGGTCAAAGATAGGCTTCCCATCCAGTTTTTTTATAAACTTGCAAACATGGTCTTTTTGAGTCAGATTCCTAAGACTAAACTATTCACTTTTTTTTTGGAGTAGTCCCTATAAGTTATGAATCTCACGTTGCACATATCTACTTCTATGCGTCTCAAGAAATCGTAAGATGTCATCTAACAATTATTTACTCAGGCTATCTTTAATGAATTTAATTTTATCTTCTTAACTATCAGAAATCATTTCTAAAGATTTACAAACTTTTCACTTGCAACGAAGTCTTACACAGTTATGACAGTCAGAGCCAAGTCTTTTAGCTCTTCTTTTTTTAACAAATTTGGTTTTACCAAAACTAGACAAACAAGAATAAATGGATCAGAAAACTCACTAACCAATTAGACCTTTGCTTTAATTAACCAACGAATATCAGCAAGAATTCCATTGATCATTAACAAATGAAATTGTTCACAATGAGCTTTGTAAATTTTATTTAGGGCATTTTGAGGGAGAAAAGGAAAGCGCTTATACAGATTATGTTTTATTTCTTCCATGTCTGATTTTAGGGTTTCAGTTATTGTGGGAAACTGGAAATGCTGACTTAAAAAGTCACAAAGTACTGTTATACGCCACTTATGCAGGAAAATAAATCAAAACACACCAAAATGAAAAGAATTAAATCAGTAAAATTGAATCAAATGTGAAAACGAACAAAACAAGAAAACACACAATGTGAAAAGAAAAATGGACATACATTCGTCCTCTTATTGAGTTAACCTTAAGTTCCAATTGAAAGTCATTGTTGAGTGCTAGAAAGTGCGTATTTATAATGGAGAAAATCATCATTTTACGCTTCAAGTCTCACTAATATTCCTATTTTTATGTCTTTAAGTCCATTGTGATTTAATTATATATGTTTTATTTTAATTAATTATTTTATGTATTTTAGGGGACATCATGGTCATTTCACAATGAACGAAAGATCAGATAGAAAAACGAACAACAATTTTGAACTCAGGACAGTCGAAAACGTTAGGAGAAGTATAAAAAGATAAATGGTATTGTTCACATATACGACATTGTTCATGACACTGTTCACGGCACTGTTCACCCATACTATATTATGACGTGGCACTGTACCATGACGTGGCAGCGTTTGATTGGACGAATGATGTGCCATTGACCACTTATGTGGTATTGACTGATGATGTGGTGTTGCCTGATGACGTGTCACGATCCTATTGGACTAAAATGCTGATGTGGCATTGACCAGTGACGTGGCAGTATATTAGTGGAATGAAAAAACGTGCGTACGGTACATGCATATACACAGAATGACAGCCCTGATGATGTGTTCCATCCAATAAGAACTTGCAACGTGGCGCAATCCTTAGCGTCCAAATTGTTTTGATCCGATGGCCATGATTTACTCATTGTATCTATAAAAAGGGGGCTCCCCCCCTAATTTGACACCCCTAAATCTATTTTTGAGCTCCATTTTTTGTAATTTCATCTCCATCTTGTATTTTGTATGTATTTTAATAAAATTTTCATTTTACCTCTAGTTCAAGTATGAGTAGCTAATATCCTTTCAAGCTTAGGTTGAAGGTGAAGTCTCAACATGCTCCATGGGCTTAATTTGATAAATTTATTTTTTCTTCCCCTTTAATTTATGTGGATGGTTTGACTTTTCGTGGACAGATAGTAATAATCTTGTCTAGATATCGGCTGGTATAACCACCTCCATAAGCAAGGTTATTACTATTTGGCACGGGAAGCACTTAGCACCATATCTATTAGAGTGAGGTTCATGAGGAGTGGAAAATCCCCCTTCATGATTTAATTGGTATTAATAATGAATGTTAAGCCGATAATGAATGTTGAGTACAGATCCGGAGATCCAAGCACTTCATTTTAATAGTTTATTCTCACCACTTTAATTTAAATTAATAGATAGCCTACATCATTGTTATTATAAATCCAACCACCTACTCAGAAAATTAATTCTACAAGCAATTAAAATTCACCTCCTCGTGGGATCGACACTCATCACCGTTGATCTATTCTACAATAGATTCGTGCGCTTGCGAGTTCAATAAAATTTGCACAACAAGTTTTTGGTGCCGTTGCCGGAGAGGTAAGTTATTCTAATTTGTAGAATAAATTTTCAAATTTCTTTATTTATTTTCTCCTTGTAATTTTTTTTATTATTAAAAAAAAAAGTGAATCTGCATTTTAAAGTAGGTATTTTTTTCTTTTCTTTTCTTCTTTAAATTTTTGTAATTTAATTTTTATGTCATTTTTTTTATTTTGTTAAATTGGCAGGTTCAACCACCTATTAATTTATTTTAATTTGTATCACGTATTTATTATTATTTTTTTTATATAGCACTTGAGTTGTTTTCATGACAAGATTATAAAAGCATGATAAGGTTAGTATCATAATTTCTCATTTTTCTTTATTTTTATTAATTTTGTTACCATTTTTTTTCTTTGTATGCATGGTCGTAGGTCACAATTACCTAATCTTGAGCTTATAGATTTTGAATTGGAAAAAACACTTTGCACACACAAACACGTTGAAATTAAAAATAAAATTGGGATGGATTTGCAACCAGCACCACAAGAGAGGCCATTTAAGGACTACTTCAATCCCTTAGTTAACTTGAGCACATCATGCATACGATACCCAAATGTAGCTGCTAGGAGTTTTGAATTAAAACCTAGTGTGCTAAATTGTCTCCTAATATTTTATGGCCTAGAAAATGAAGATCCATATAATCATCTGAATGATTTCCATGCTATATGTCAAACTTTTAAATATGAGAATTTTTCAGATGATGATATTAAACTTAGATTGTTCTCATTTTCTTTAAAGGATAGAGCTCGTTCATGGTTCAATACATTGCCTGCTAATAGCATTACATCATGGAAACAAATGGTAACAAAATTTTTGAATAAATATTTCCCAGTGCATAAAACCAATGCTATTCGCAGGAAAATTTCAGAGTTTACCCAAAGAGAAGACGAGCAGTTTTTCTTAGCATGGAAGCGATTCAATGGGCTACTTCTAAAGTGTCCACATCATGGGTATGAAAAATGGCACCAATGCCAATACTTTTTGGAGGAATTATTGCCGCATGTGCAAGAATGACTAATGGCAACAAGTGGAGGAGATATAATGTCAAAAAGTACATCAGAAATTTGGGATTTCTTCCAGCAACAAGCAGATAATTCCCAACAACAGAGTCGTTCACTTAGAAATACTAGCAGAGTTAAGGGAGTGAATGAAGTTCACATTGGCGAGTCAAGTTCAGAAATTAAAGAAGTCAAAAAGATAGTTGAAGGTCTTTCCCAACCAATAGCATCATTAACAGCTGCTAAATTGACCGAGCCACATGAACAGGACTCATACTCAGATCAAGCCAATGCCATAGGTATAATGAGAAAGCCATTAAACTACAACCCTTACTCCAACATGTACAATCCCGGATGGAGAGACCACCCCAATTTTTCATGATCTCAAGGATTCCAACAGAATGGACCAGTAGCTCTAGCTCCACCAATGCAATCAATTTCTCAAAATCCTCAAGCCTTTCAACCACCATTTAGACCATACAACCAGAACCCAAACTATTCTCAACCTAAACCATAGGAAGATGCATTTTAGAATTTCAAGAATGTTACTCACTCCATAATCGAGCAACAAACCGCACCATTAATGAATTGCGAAATGAGATGAGAATGGGCTTCAACTCACAAACCCAATCAATTTCAAACCTTGAAAAAATGGTGGGACAACTTGCTTCTTCAGTTCAAACCTTGGCAATGACTGTTGAGAAAGGAAAATTTACAAGTCAACCAATGCTTAATCCTAAAAGAATATATGAAGCAAGTACCAGTTCACCTGAGCAGCATGGAGAGGTCAAAGCCGTCATGACCTTGCGAAAAGGAAAAGAAGTCGACAACAAAGTGGAGATGCCGGTGACAAAAACAACTCAAATTGTACCGGTAAATGCAGAAGACTCATCATTAGAGGAGAAAGAAAAAACCAACCCAAGAGAATACGTTCCCAAAGCTCCATTTCCTCAGAGGTTAGCTAAAGCGAAGAAGGAAAAATCTACAAGTGAGATTTTTGAAATCTTTAAACAGGTAAGTGTTAACATCCCTTTGCTTGACTCTATAAAACAAGTGTTATCTTATGCCAAGTTTC
Source organism: Luvunga scandens (assembly GCA_030449905.1). Classification (NCBI taxonomy): domain Eukaryota; kingdom Viridiplantae; phylum Streptophyta; class Magnoliopsida; order Sapindales; family Rutaceae; genus Luvunga; species Luvunga scandens. Next base: position 1,038,576 of record JASUUG010001266.1, read on the forward strand.
TAAAAGACCTTTATACTAAAAAGAGAAACATTCATGTTCAAAAGAAGGCCTTTTTAATAGAAAACGTGAACTCTATACTCTAACATAAAATTCTTCTAAAATATAAAGACTCAGGCTTCCCCACTATCTCATGTAGTATAGGGAACCACACAATTGAGAATGCTTTGTTGGACTTAAGAGCTAGTGTAAATCTGTTGCCTTACTCAGTATTTGTGAAACTTGGACTAGGAGAATTACACCAAACTCCAGTGGTGTTACAGCTTGCAAATCGATCCATGAAAAAACCTCGTAGTATTGTGGAGGACGAGCTTATACAGGTAGATAAGTTTTATTTTCCTGTTGATTTCATTGTAATTAACACTCAACCAGTCCAGGATTCAATGAAGCACATCCTTATTATCCTAGAACGACCTTTCTTGGAAACTGCCGATGCTCACATTCAATGCAGGACTAGAAATATGCAGTTGTCCTTTGGCAATATGACGATGGAACTAAATATCTTCAACATTGCCAAACAACCTCATAATGCAGATGATGAAATTGTTGATGTGGATTTAATAAAAGAATTAGTTGATAATGCTTTTCTTTCAAACCTTAGTGATGACCTTTTAAAAACATGTTTAACTCACTTTTGTTTGGATTTTGATATTGATAGATCAATAGATGAGGTTAACGTCTTGCTTGATTCAGCACCATCTATGGACACTAATAAATAGAAGTCAAAAGTGGAATAACTAGCACCATCAGAGAAGAAATTGAGTCTATCATCAGAATCACCACTAAAACTCGAGCTCAAATTATTTCCCGACACTTTGGAATATGCGTTCTTGGGAGAAGAAAGCACTCTGTTAGTAATCATTTCATCATCCCTGAATGACGAACAAAAGGTAAGTTGTTAGAAGTTTTGAAAGTGCACAAAGGAGCATTAGGATGGACCATAGCCAACATAAAAGGTATAAACCCAGTGGATTGTATGCATTACATTCACCTTGATGAAAATACTAAACCTACCAGGGAAATGCAACGTCGGTTGAACCCTAACATGAAAGAAGTTGTTAGAACTGAAGTCCTTAAACTATTTGACGCATGTATCATTTACCTCATTTCTGATAGTTCATTGGTCAGTCCTATGCAAGTTGTCCCAAAAAAGTCAGGAGTCATAGTAGTTACCAATGCTGAAAATGAATTAATACCTACTGGAATGACTACAGTATGGCGTGTATATATTGATTATAGAAGGTTAAATTTTGTCACGCGTAAAGATCATTTTCTTTTACTATTTATCGATCAAATGCTTGATAGATTAGTAGGTCATGAATTTTATTGCTTCCTAGATGGCTACTCAAGATATAATCATATTTTCATAGCACCAAAAGATCAAGAGAAAACCACTTTCACTTGCCCTTTAGGCACTTTTGCATATATGAGAATACCATTTGGATTATGTAATGCACCTGCTATATTTCAACGATGCATATTAAGCATTTTTTCTGATATGATTGAACGATTCCTTAAAGTCTTTATAGATGACTTTTCTGTTTTTGGTGATTCATTTGATCAATGTTTACATCATCTAACACTAGTTTTGCAGAGATGCATAGAGAAGAATTTGGTCCTAAATTGGGAGAAATGCCATTTTATGATAAAATAATGTATTGTTCTCGGTCATATCATTTCGAGTGAAGGTATTGAGGTTGAGAAGGCAAGGTGGATCTCATTTCCAATCTTCCTCCACCTAAAATAGTTAGAGAAGTAATATCTTTCCTTGGGCATGCAGGTTTTTATAGACGTTTCATTAAAGATTTTAGCAAAGTTTCTAGACCCTTATGCAATTTACTTGATAAGGATGTACCTTTTGTCTTTAATGATTCATGCCTTTTGGCATTTAAGAAACTAAAGCAGTTGCTAACATCATCACCCATCATTCAACCCCAAAACTGGAACTTACAATTTGAACTCATGTGTGATGCGTCTGATTATGCAGTAAGAGCAGTATTAGGACAAAGAGTTGATCGAGTTTCCCATGTCATTTACTATGCTAGTATGACATTGAATGATACACAGTTGAACTATTCAACCACTGAAAAAGAAATGCTAGCAGTAGTGTTTGCATTAGAGAAATTTTAATCTTATCTCATTGATTGTAAAATAATTGTTTTTGCAAATCATGCTGCTCTTAAATATCTTCTCACAAAGAAATATACAAAAGCTAGACTAATTCGTTGGGTGTTACTTTTGCAGGAATTTGACTTTGAAATCAAGGATAAGAAGGGCACAGAAAATGTTATGGCAGACCATCTCTCTCGTCTCAATTTTGGTACAATTATAGAACCATTACCATTAAATCAATCATTTTCTTATGAACAATTGATGAGTGTGGAAGTATTACCATAGTATGCTGATATAGTTAATTATCTTGTTACACGTAAAATTCCATAGCATTGGACTAAGCAGGACAAGGTCAAATTTTTTGCGGAAATAAAAAATTTCTTCTAGGATGACCCTTATCTGTTCAAGTATTGTGCAGATCAAATTGTCAGACAATGTGTCCCAGAAAATGAATTTTAAAATATCCTTTCATTCTGCCATGAACAAGCTTGTGGAGGTCATTTTAGCACTAAGAAAACAACTACTAAAATTTTACAATGTGATTTATATTGGCCAATTATATTTCGAGATGCTTACATTTTTTGCTCTTCATGTGATAGATGTCAAGGGATGGGGAGCATTACGCGAAGGAACATGATGCCATTAAATCCAATTTTAGTGGTTGAGATTTTTTATGTATGGGGTATCGACTTTATGGGACTTTTTCCCCCTTTTTTTGGCCATCAAAACATATTGGTTGCTGTTGACTAAGTATCGAAATGGGTAGAAGCAGTTCCATGTAGAACTAATGATCACAAGGTGGTGATTGGATTTTTGAAAAGCAACATTGTTTCGCGCTTTGGATTTTCTAGAGCAATAATCAGTGATGGTAGAGCCCACTTTTGTAACAAATCATTCAAAGCTCTTTTGACAAAGTATTCCATTACTCATAAAGTGACGACCCCATATCATCCGTAAACCAGTGGCCAAGTTGAGATCTCCAATCGAGAGATAAAGCACATATTAGAAAAGACGGTGAGACCAGACAGAAAAGATTGGTTATTAAGATTGGATGATGCATTATAGGCATATAGAACAGCTTTTAAGACCTCGATTGGGATGTCACCCTATAGGCTAGTATATGGAAAAGCTTGCCGCCTACTTGTCGAACTCGAGCATCGTACATACTGGGCCATCAAGAAATTTAACTTTGACATGCAGCAAGCTAGCTCAGAAAGAAGATTACAACTGGCAGAACTTGAAGAAATTTGTAATGATGCATACGAAAATGCCAAGATTTACAAACAGCGAATGAAAGTCTTTCATGACAAGAAAATTATGAGAAAATATTTCACCTCAGGTCAGAAAGTACTTTTATTCAATTCTCGCTTGCACCTATTCCTAGGTAAGTTACGCTCTCGATGAACTGGTCTATTTATAGTTCACACTGTTTTTTCACATAGAGCAATTGAAATTAAGGATCCAAAGAGCGGTGTAACTTTTAAAGTTAATGGTCAAAGATTAAAGCCATATCTAGAGTGCCAACCACATGAAAAAGACACCGAAATCAATTTGAGTGACCCGCCAAATTTGAATTGAGAATTTTCTTATTTCTTTCTTCTTTTCGGTGATTTAAATTTTTGTGAAAGTGTATTTATTTAAGTATTCAGTTTTCTTTTATCACTTTAACCATGTGTGCCTCAACTAGATAGATCCTCTTGAACATTCTCAGACAACTTCAACGTGTACAATCTCATCTGAGAAGCCAGATACGATTTTGTAAAACACGTCGTAGTTGGAAGCTACAACCTCTAGAGTTGGTATCCCATGTTGAAGATCTAGAAAGACAACTCAAAGAAATTGAGGAAAGTATCTACGACACCCAAATAGCATTTGAGGTAAACTCAATAAGAGGACGATTATGAAATTATTATTTTTCTTTTCTTTTTTTTCTTTTCTTCTTTATGTTATTTAGTTTGTTACCCCAGTTAAGTGGCGGATAACGGTACTCCGTGACAATCAAAGTCGGTTACTTCAGTTTTCCATAATAACTGATATTCTGAGAAGAAAGTATAGACAAAAACGCGATTCTAGCAAAGGTTCACAAGCAATTTCCTTCACTTCCTCAGAATGCCCTCCTTACAATCTATGAAGCTCGGTCCGAACGCATGTGATTACTTATGAGAAATAATATCCCTGCTGACATCCGTTGGTTAATCGAAGCCAAAGTACGTTTGGCAGGTGAGTTACCTCCTAAATTTATTGCATACATGCCTGGTTGTTGTAAAGGAAATTACTCAAGAAAATGAAGAGCTGAAAAACTTCATATTGATTGTCATAAGTGTGCCAAGATGAAATGCGATAAAAATCCTTATTCTTTCGGAATGATGAATGATAACAGGGAAGATAAGATTCAATTCATTAGGGATGGCTTGAATAAAGAGTCATTAGATCATGTCTTTTTGTCTCTTGAAACGCATCCCAGTGGATACGTACAAAGAGCAATTCTCCAGTTATGGCCATTATTTCAAAAAGAGCGTGTTCGATATAGTCTCGGGAATCTAACTATAAACGACCTTGTTTGCCAATTTATAAGAAAACTGGATGGAAAGCCTATCCTCGATTCATAGAGGGCGTTCAAGCCGTTTCTGGACGTAAAACCAAAGGAAGATGTGAGCCACAATCACAACTACCTGTAAATATCATTTTACTGTTATTTTACTGTTGTTTTATTTCATTGTTGTTTCATTAATTTCATTCTTGTCTTTAATAATTGTTCACTTTTCTTTTTACTATTTCCTTTTTGACTCTCGAGCCATGTTTTTTACGCGTTAATTGACAAAGACATGCTACCTCATATACAGCTGTAAATCATTGTCACCAAGATCCTTGATATATGATATTTTTCTTTTAAACTCACAAATTATTTTTTAGAAGCATCCCAATGGCAATTACTCCTAATAAACAATTCAAGAACATTTGTGTGCTCTCTAGATTTAACTATGGCAAACATAAAGAGTTCGTTGAGGCAGCCATAGATCTTAGTCAATGCATAGCAGAAAGAAATTTACATTTGGTATATGGAGGAGGTAACCGAGGGTTATCAAAACTGGTCTCAAAAGCTGTTTATCTCAGAGGGAGCCAAATGTTAGGCATCATCCCAAGAAGCCTAAAACCGTTGGGCTGTGTGTCTGACTCACTAACTGAAGAAGAGTTAGTCATCTCAGGTATACAAGAAAGAATAAATGAAATGCTAAATCATGCTGATGCTTTTATTTTCCTACTAGGAGATCTTGCAACTCTAGAAGCACTAATCACATTAGCATCTTGGGCCCATCTGAACATTCATCAGAAACCCATCGGCTTGTTAAATGTCAATAACTTTTATGATGGCTTTATCACATTTCTTAACAATGCAATAAAAAACCATTTTATCCCTTTCACAGCGAAAATAATCTTTATTTGTGCTCATACTACTAATGAGTTGCTTGATCTGTTACAAGCTTATAGACCAGAGTCAGATCCCAAGACCCTCATGTTGGAATGGTCAACTAATGATGGTAACAGTAGCCGTAGTAAGAAGTGCAAATTATATTTAACTCTCCGCTTGTAAATATTTTCTTCTGTGATGCAGTTCCCAAGTGATGTCTTCTAAGCCCTATTTTCTTTCCAATATTAAGGACAATGTTTCGTTCTAGTTGGGGGGAGAAAATAGTTGACAATTGTGGAATATCTTAATCTTGGTGTAGTTTTTACTAATTTTTATTGTAAAAACTAACTGTGGATAAATTTTTGAGTCGAAAATGGCTGAATATAGAGTGTAGTGACCCTAGAAACGTATCTTCTTATTAAAAAAAATTAAAAAAAATTTCAGACATTTCTTGCTTTGACAGTCATTTTAAGTGTGATTTTTCTAACTTCTTTTACCAATTAGTTTTTCTATGTCATTTTCACCATTCTGCATGCATAATTTTCATGACTAAGAATAGGTTTGAGGGTAGAATTTAAAAAAAAAAATATTTTGTGTGATCTTTCATAATTAGATGAGATGATAACTTTCTAATTTTTGTATTTGTATTATCTTTGGTTTTGAGTTATGTTACACCATGTTTGTTACTCTACATGTTGATAAACAAATATAAGTTGCTTGAAAGAATGCACATGTCATAATAATTTCCAAGTGAGTTTTTGAGCATGTCATTTTTCTTGGAGAGTAACCCTTTTTGCTTATTCTTCGTTCAGCTTAGTAGTTTATTGCTTTATACATTATCTCTAGATTTCCTTAGAGTTAACATTCTATAAAAAAAAATGTGTTGCCACATCTGAACGTCCATCTAAATAGTAGATATAGAAGATTATTTAGAACCCTAAAAGATGACAGAAATGCCATCTTTGGTCCATTTGAGCCTTTTCAGCCAACTCTATTAATATGTATCCATAGTTAACCCCTTTAAGCCTTAAAAAAAAACATTTTTCTTTGGTAACCTATTATCTTGTCCCACTCAAATGTGGAGTATCACCTTGTATTTTGTATTTCCCACCACCCATTTATGTTTAAAAATAAAGATAATTTTGCATTCACGAAAAAAGTGCTATAAAAGAATTCAAGTGAAAAGCACCTAACAATCTCCAAAGTTCTCTATTTTTCAAACATATTTTTTTTCCTATTATCCTTTCTTTACTAGCCACGTCTTTAGCCTACGTTACGTCCTAATAAAAGTCCTTCTTGATTTTAGGGAACCATAGTCTGAAATAGAAACTGGTTATATGTGCTGAAAAGATGTGGTAGTGCATATTATTTAAAAAAAAATGATGAATACATTGGTTTGATTAGCATTTTTTTTAAAATTAAAATTGTACTATTTCTAAGTTGAGGGCATATAACCTATTATTGCCTGCCTAATGCAAACAAGAACTTTGGTCCTACCTTTTGGTTGCCGTAGCTCATTCTTCGCCTTTGATAATACGGGTGAGGACCTACTGCTTGGGACAGACTTCCTTAGTCTGTTGTCACCCTTTGCCATTCTTCGCCTTTGATAATACGGGTGAGGACCTACTGCTTGGGACAGACTTCCTTAGTCTGTTGTCACCCTTTGCCTTCTTTCCGGAAGGGTTTTCATATACTGTTACTGACCCCAATAACGGTAAGCCTAGGAATTTTCTTATTCCTTAGGTACAGCAACACTCCATTTTTGGAGGGGGTGATAAGAAACCAAAGAAGCAGGCTGCTGGATCTGGTATCCTCCCTTTAGTGTCAGCGTGAGCTGGTCGTCGAATAATGGGGCCATCATTCGATCAAACCATCTTCCCTTGTTGTATCGCCTGCTGGTGTGGATAGTGTATGGTTCAAACTGCCTAATGCATTGCCCAAGCTCTCCTTATATAGTAGAGCTTTGGCTACTATATCCATTATTGATCCTTATCAATAATGCATACCTTTACACGTGGTCTCAGAAATAGAGTATCCAATTCCCTTTGTAGTTGAGTTCTTGTTTGTAAGCAGCCAGTGGCAAGATTAGATGTGGTACAATTTTACTATTTCGCTCTGCCTAATGCATTGCCCAAGCTCTCCTTATATAGTAGAGCTTTGGCTACTGTATCCATTATTGATCTTTATCAATAATGCATACCTTTACACGTGGTCTCTTAAGGACCTTATCTTTAAATACAATCATTGCATTCATTTAATAATGCAATGCTACTTTACTTTACTTTACATCACATCGCCCTCGGGGACACACACTAATAATCTTTCTTATGTGATACTGCGTGTATCTTTGTGCATATAAATATCTATCCTATTATTATTATTATTATTATTAAGTGGGCCAATTGACCTTCATGTCAACAAGCACTCTCGGAGCGATAAACGAGGCGAAGAGGCGGTGATAGACTATCATGGTGAGCAGATACTGCCGGGACATCATTATCCGATCCCAGGAGATCGTGACTTACTCGAGGAGGATAGCCGGGGCAAAGGTCTTCTCGAAGTTTGACATGAAGTCAGGCTTCTGGCAGATCGGCATAAAGGAAGCAGACAGGCACAAGACAGCCTTTGTGGTACCCCACGGGCACTACGAATGGAACGTGATGCCATTCGGGCTAAAGAAACGCCCATCAATTCCAAAGCAGGATGGATGAGGTGTCTGCTTGTCAATCGCATTTTGGAATTCGGATGGGGCGTTCTTTAGCCCGAATGGCATCACGTTCCATTCGTAGTGTCCGCGGGGTACCACAAAGGCTGTCTTGGCTCTCTCGCTTCCTTTATGCCGACCGCTGAAGCCTCGACTTCATGTCAAACTCGGAAGACTTCGCCTTCCGCTTATCCTCTCAGCAGTCAGTGCATCTCCTGTGGATCGGATAATGGATGTCCCGCAGTATTCGCTCACCATGCAGTAGTCTATCACCGCCTCTTCTTCGCTCGCTTCTACCCGAGTGCTTGTCGACATAAGGCTGGCCGCCGCCCAATTAATAATAATAATAATAATAGATAGATATTTTATGCACAAATGATACACGCGTATCACGAAGAAAGATTATTAAGCGCTGGTCCCAAGGACAAAGATGTAAAGTAAAGTAAAGTAAAGATTGCATTATTAAAGGAATGCAATGATTGTATTTAAAGATAAGGTCCTTAAGAGACCACGTGTAAAGGTATGCATTATTGATAATGATCAATAATGGATACAGTAGCCAAAGCTCTACTATATAAGGAGAGCTTGGGCAATGCATTAGGCAGAGCTAAATAGAGTATCCAGTGGCAAGATTAGTAAATAAAAAAAGAAATGGGACCGTGTTGCTGATGGTGAGGGTGTTGGCCGGTTTCACCGATAGTTCGGGATGTTCCTCCTGGATCATGGAGACCGCTGAGACTCCTTCTGCTTCGGAATAGTCTGAAGAAGAATCAGTGTCTGTTTCTTCGCCGATTCTTCCACGCCGTGAAAAAGGTCGGCTCGTCGGCTACCCATGTGTACCGGAGTTATCGTTAAATCTTTGGGTGGCCCATGAAACCGAATACTGATAGCACCCTTTTTCGATTTGCAGACTGCTTGGCATAGTGTCCCTTCTTACCACAGATGAAACACCGTCCGCTCAATCTGGCTTTCTTCTGCCTCTTCGCGAATTTGTACTTCTTGCCCTTGTAAGGCTTCCACCGCATTTGTGTCTTGCAGGTGTCGTTTCGACTCAGCGATTTGCAAGTCTTGTCACTATGCTGGCATCCGAACTTGTTGGTGGCCGGATTCGATTTCCGCAGAGAAGACTGCCATTCCACTCGCTTTACGTGTCTCTTGTGTCCCGCGACCGCAATGGTTCTGGATTAATTCCATCCCCATCTGGTATAATTCCGCGAGGCTGTATTGGGTCAGATCCGTGACCGCTTCACTTCGGAACTTAGCCTCCATCATTTCGGCTACGGTTCGGGGCATGTTGAGCACAAATGCCCTGTGTATCGTATCCGTCTTCCTGTTGAAGGTGTAGTACAGCTTCTCCTGAGCCATGTAGTAGTCCTCCAGTAGTCGGACGTCACAACACTTGTTTTGCAGAAATTGTTTTTCTGCCATGACCCGATCAACATGGTAGGGTCCCATGAAGTCGATGGCGAGTTTATCTATTACCGCCATACACGGGTTGTCCCTGTTCAACATCTCTATGCGTTCCTCCTCTGTCATGCTGGTGATCCACCATCGTCGCAGGGATCCGATGAATCCTGCCGTTAGTCTGAGCGTCGCCGCTCGCTTTGTTAACTGGGGCGCACGTTGGCATTCTCCCTCGTACCAGGCTAACATCTTCTCGATATAAGCCATTCTTTCTTTTGGCTTAACCGGGTCGATGTTCCAGAACATCTTGCCTGACGTGGAGTGTCCCATGTGAACATGAGTGTCCCACTCATATTCTCCTTGTCCAAGGTCGTCTATGTCTCGGGACGTTGGATCTCTCCTTGGTGGTGGAATGACAGGCGTGCCTCTAGGAATTTGAGACTCTGCATCCTCTTCTAGTGCGTGAAGTCTTAGAGGTGGCTGTGCCTGTGGTGGTGGAGGTATCTGTTGTTGCTGCTGTTATGGTGGATCCATGATCATTGAGCCTTGTCCAGTTTCAAACTGGGATTGCTGAAATGGTTGTCTGGGGGTTGGGATATGCGTTGGAAGCATACTGACCATTTCTTCGGCGGGACGCGAGTCGCCTCATTTCGATTCGAGCTCAGCTCCTTTGGATCCTCGCTTCTTCTCAAATCTCCCTTCGTCGTCTCCCCATCCTGTGGCATGGATCGGCCACGGGTACTCCTGGTGCTTGTGGTAACTCCTCCAGAATGCTTTCTGGCAGTTTCCAGAGGCATTCTCTTCCCATACGTGCCACGGTTTCGATGGCTTGTCTTTTTTCCAGTACGGGGTCTCAAAGCACTCTCTTGTCCTGCGCATTTCTTCCTCGCTGTCAGCTCCTGAAAATAGTTCGGCGAATGGACTTACCCGCCTTACTACGCTGATCTTTCTGACTCCCGAGGATTGACCTTCGTGCAGCTGCGAAAGCTGTCTGCTGGTCATTCTGGTGCCCTTCCTCTTGATCTTCTTGACCTCCTCCTTGATCTCCCTTAGTTCCAGCATCATTGCCTGCTGGTTTACCAAGAGATCACCTAAGGCATGGTTCTGCTCCACAGCGTTGAGATTTCCCCAATTGACCGATTTCTCAATTGGTCCGAACTCCTCTGGATTGACCTTCTGGATCATCCATCTGGCTGAGGCTACGCCCTGTTGGGACTCTCGGACTACTTCGTTCTCGGTATCCGGGGTGTTAATCATGGAGATTGACCCCATGTACCTGTGGGATGCAGATCTCCTTGGCATGTGCGTGTACGCCTTTGAGGCGGTCTGTTCTCGACTTGCACTTGTTCGCAGCGATAGAAAGGCCTGGTCTCGGTTGGAAATGATACCGAGATCCTTCCGTCTTAAAGCCTCCCGATGCTAGGCTCCTGATGCACCTGTTGGGGTTTGTTTGCTTGCTCGTACTTGTTTATCCAATGGGCTGGAAAAACAAGGCTTTTTTGTTCATAGGCCTTGGGCTGAATCACCCTTCCTTCTCCTGCCATGAATCTGACGACCGGCCTTCCTGTGCTGCTCAGGGCAAACATGTGGGTCTGCACCTTGTACGTCATCAGTTGGTGTATGGCGAGGGCTGATTCCTCTGGCTTCATGTCCAGGTTGTTTAGCTGAATCATCACCTTTATTGATTCGGCGATGCTCGGTCTTCCAAGGTCTAGTGTGAAGTTCGGCTCGACCTGTAATACTACTGGTCCTTGGTTGAGCCCGATCTCTACTGCAGAGATTAACGCCTTTTCGAAGGTGTGCCATCTGGTGTCCAGAAAGGCAACCAAGGTCATGCCACGTTTTTCCTGCTTTAGGAATAGCGGCCAGATCTTTCTATCTGCGTAGGCTGGCTAGATGCAATCCCCTGTATCCCTCCGTTCTGTATCTGCTAGTCTCTTCCGCAGATAGTACGGGGAGGTACGTCTCCTCTGCTCCTGCTGCTACAGCATGGACTCTTAGTTCTGAGGACTTGTATATCGTTTTTCGTTTGGGGACTACCGACCTAACTAGGGCTCTCAAGGAGTTTAGTGACTCACCTGAATGGTAAAATCTATACGGATCTAGTGGGTCTAACCTAAAGGGTTGGACTTCCCTCTCGTTATCATCTTGGGTTTCTAGATGATAATTTAGGGCTGGAATTCCCTCTGTGTTTTCTAATATACTACGCGGTTGGTTTATTCTTGCAGGTGGGGCAGTGGGCTGAACTGACTCAGTAGGCATGCTGACTATCGGGTTTTGGCTATTTTGGTTGGACATCTTTCCTGGCTTCCTAGGTATTTCCGGTATGACCTCACGACGGCTCTCCTGGCCTAAAGGGTCCTGTTGGAACTGTTTAGTAGGCTGGGAAAAGATGGCTTAGACAAAATAGGTTGGACTCAATAGTCTCACACGCTTTTCTGATGTGGAAGTTCAAACTAAGCTGCAACCACAGAGCATACTCAGTGCAAGAGACTCCAGGGGTTTCCTTTTGGGAAAGCTGGCTCTGATACCATTTCTTTTTTTATTTACTAATCTTGCCACTGGCTGCTTACAAACAAGAACTCAACTACAAAGGGAATTGGATACTCTATTTAGCTCTGCCTAATGCATTGCCCAAGCTCTCCTTATATAGTAGAGCTTTGGCTACTGTATCCATTATTGATCCTTATCAATAATGCATACCTTTACACGTGGTCTCTTAAGGACCTTATCTTTAAATACAATCATTGCATTCCTTTAATAATGCAATGCTACTTTACTTTACTTTACATCACACCTGTCCCCTTGGGACCACACACTAATAATGCTACTACGTGATACACATGTATCACTGTGCATATAAATATCTATCCTATTATTATCACCAATGCTTCTGCCTGTGGGTCCACTCTGATGTTGGGTCCACTTTGCTTCCGTCGATCACTATCACGCCTGGTCAGTCTTCACGGATAGTGGCCGGAGGTCCGCTCGAGGCCACCACTCGCCCTCGCTCGTTCTTCGTCGGCCGGGTCCACTTGATCTGCCAAGCAGAGGTACTTCTCTGCGACATGGCGCCGCGGGGTCCATTCCTACGGAGTTCGCGCCATCCTCCAACGTTCGTCCATGGAGGCCATTGATCATCGCTATCCTCATCCATAGGCTGATCGTCTTCTTACTCCGAAGCTTCCCATGGGACGACTTCGTCTTCTCTGCCGTGCCTGATGAGGTAGTCGTTGTAGTACTCCGTGTACTCTTCTTCTTCTGCTCGGTTTCCATGGATCTGGGCATTCTTGATTGCCTCAGTGTAGAAGAGTTCGGGAGTGGAGACTACTTCCGGGGGTATGGGACTGTGTGTGTCGTATAGCGGTATTGTCTCGTAGACCTCCGCTAACATCCGTCTTGCCGTCAGGCATCCCAATAAGAACTTGCAACGTGGCGCAATCCTTAGCGTCCAAATTGTTTTGATCCGATGGCCATGATTTACTCATTGTATCTATAAAAAGGGGGCTCTCCCCCCTAATTTGACACCCCTAAATCTATTTTTTAGCTCCATTTTCTGTAATTCTATCTCCATCTTGTATTTTCTACGTATTTTAATAAAATTTCTATTTTACCCCTAGTTCAAGTATGAGTAGTTAATTTCCTTTCAAGCTTGGGTTGAAGGTGAAGTCTCAACATGCTCCATGGGCTTAATTTGGTAAATTTATTTTTTCTTCCCCTTTAATTTATGTGGATGTTTTGACTTTTCGTAGACAGATAGTAATAATCTTGTCTAGATATCTATTTTGGTGTAACCGCCCTCAAAGCAAAGGTTATTACTATTTAGCACGGGAAGCACTTAGCACCATATCTATTAGAGTGATGTTCATGAGGAGTGGAAAATCCCCCTTCATGATTTAATTAGTACTAATAATGAATGTTAAGCCGATGGTGCATGTTGAGTACAGATCCAGAGATCCAAGCACTTCATTTTAATAGTTTATTCCCACCACTTTAATTTAAATTAATAGATAGCCTACATCATTGTCATTATAAATCCAACCACATACTCAGAAAATTAATTCTACAAGTAATTAAAATTCACGTCCTCGTGGGATTGACACTCATCACCATTGATTTATTCTAAAATAGATTCATGCGCTTGCGAGTTCAATAAAATTTGCACAACAGTCATATATGCCACCCTTTATTTCCCTGAGTTATCTTTCCAGATCCTCAACATAGGACACTAATGTTGGTGGTCGTTGATCCCAAATCAGATGTAATTTACAACTTTGTATTGGGCATCTCAAATGAAATTTCACTCGTAAAAGTTCTCTAAGACGTTTGAAAAGGAATTTTCTTATTGAAGTGCTCATTATGTACAATGATGAAAGAAAATACAATCATTAAACACGCTTAAACATAATAACACATAACATACAAGATAGTCAAACAATTCAAACAGTAAAGTAACAGTGAAAAGTTAAATCATATATTTAAAAAAACATACAGAAAACACTTAATCAAGATTTGGTGGGTTATTCAAATTTATTTTGATACTTTTTTAACGTGGTTGGTATTCTAGTTATAGTTTTAATCTTTGTCCATTAACTTTAAATGTGACACTGTTCTTTAGTTCTAAACCTCTACGACCCCATATGGATATATATTTTTAATAACAAATGAGTCACTCCACTTTAACTTTAACTTTAATTTTTCTGGAAACAAATGAAGATGAGAATTATAAAGCAATATTTTTTTACCAATTTTAAATGTTTTTCAAAAAATTCTTTTATCATGAAAAGCTTTTGTTCTTGCCTTAATAATTGTTGAATTTTCATATGCATCATTCCTCAATTCTTTAAATCCATTCAATTGCAATTTTCGCACATTACCAGCATTATCCAAATTTGAATTAAAAACTTTAATAGCCCAAAATGATTTATGCTCAAGTTCAATAGATAAGTAACAAGGTTTACCATAAACTAGCCGATAACGTGACATTCTTAAAGACATCTTAAATGTAGTACGATAGGCCCAGAGTGCATCAGTCAATTAAACAGACCAATCTTTACGGGTTAGGTTAACCGTCTTTTCTAAAATTTGTTTTATCTCCCTATTTGCTAATTCAATTTGACCATTTGTTTGAGGATGATAAGGGGTAGCAACTTTATATGTAATTACATATTTCTTTATTAAAGACTCAAATGAGTTATTACAAAAATGCTTACCTCCATCACTGATAATGGCTGGAGAGATTCCAAATCAACTTAAAAGATTTTCTCTTAAAAATTTAACCACAGTTTTGCTACCATTATTTCGACAAGAAATTGCTTCAATCCATTTTCAGATATAATAAATTTCAACTAATATGTACATAAATCCAAAAGATGGTGGAAATGGGCCCATGAAATCAATTCCCCAACAGTCAAACATTTCGATCTCAAGTATGAGATTTGAGGGCATCATTTTTTTAGTAATTAATTCTAATTTTTAATAGTTTTCATAAGTTTTACAAAATTCATATGTGTTCTTGAATATTGTAAGCCAATACAATCCATATTGTAAACTTTTAGCTGTAGTTTGTCTTAAAGAAAAGTGTCAATCACATGCTTCAGAACAACAAAAATTAATGACACTACTTACCTCATTGTCAGGAATATAACGCTGAAAAATTTAATCAGAGCAATATTTGAACTAATAAGGATCATCCTAATAAAAATTTTTTACTTCAATAAAAAATTTCTTCTTCTCTTGAGTATTTCATTGAAAATGGATTTTATCTATAACAAGGAAATTAACGATATTAACATACCATGGCATTGAAGCAACAGAAAATAAAAATTCATCATGGAAAGAATCATTTATGGGTGTTATGTCAATTCAAATTTATATGTGAGTCTTGATAAATGATGAACAACAACATTTTCAGCACCCTTTTTATCCTTGATGGTGAGGTCAAACTCTTAGAGTAACAAAATCCAACGAATTAGTCTGGGTTTAGCATCCTATTTAGTCATCAAATATCTCATAGCAGCATGGTTAGTAAAAACAATAGATTTAAAACCAAGTAAATATGAAAGAGATTTGTTTAATGCAAATACCATAGCAAATAATTTTTTTCCAATTGTCAAATAATTCATTTGAGTACTATCCAAAGTCTTACTCGTATAGTAAATCACAAAAAGCTTACCATCCTTTTTTTGTCTTAAAACAACACCAACACCAATACCAAAGTTATTTGCATCACACGTTAATTTAATAGGCAAAGACCAATCAAGAGGTTGCATAATGGGTGTAGTTGTTAAAAGATAAATTATTTTCTCAAAAGATTTTTAACAATTATCAATCCATTCAAATGGTGCTTCTTTTAATAAAAGGTTACAAAGTGGTTTGAATATAGCACTAAAGTCTTTTATAAACCTCCTATAAGATCCTGCATGTCCTAAAAAGGATCTTACATTTCTAACTGTTTTTTGTGGTGGCAATTTGGATATGACTTTAATTTTTACTTTGTCAACTTCAATTTCTTTAACAGATACAACATGATCTAAAACAATTTCAGAAGTAACCATAGAATGACATTTTTCCTAATTTAACACAAGTTCTTTTTCAACACACTTTTTTAAAAATTTTTTCAAATTATCAAAGCAATCATCAAAAGAATTCTCAAACATATTCAAATCATCCATAAAGATCTCTAAAAAATGTTCAACCATATAGTTAAAAATACTTAACTTGTATCTTTGAAATGTAGCATGAGCATTACAAAGTACAAAAGGCATTCTTTTAAATGCAAAAGTTCTAAAAAGACATGTAAATGTAGTCTTTTCTTAATCCTTAAATGCTATAGGAATTTGATAATAACCCAAATATCCATCTAAAAAGCAATAATAAGGATGTCTAGCTACTCTTTCTAAGATTTGATCAAGAAATAGTAAAGGAAAATGATACTTTCTAGTGACTTCATTTAACTTTCTATAATCAATGCACATGCGCTAACTAAATGTAATTCGTATTGGGATTAATTCACCTTTTTCATTCTTAACAATAATGACTCCAGATTTTTTAGGCACTGCATGTGTAGGGCTTACCCACTTACTATTAGAGATAACGTAGATAATTCCAGCATCAAGCAATTTAAAGACTTATGTTTTTACTATTTCTTTCATTTATGAGTTTAATCTTCTTTGAGATTGTTGACATGTTTTAGCATTTTCTTCTAAATTGATTCTATGTGTGCAAATTAAAGGATTAATACCTTTAATACCATTTACAGTCCATCCAATTGAGTTTTTATGCCTTTTAAGAATAGATAACAACTTACCTTCTTAGTTGTTTGATAGAGTAGAAGAAACCACAACAGGGTAATTTTGTTCTTCCCTAAGATAAAAATACTTCAATCCCTTCGGTAAAGGTTTCAATTCTAGTTTAGGTGTTTCTAGTTGTTTAGTCTTTTCAATGATTCCAAGCTCGTCAAATTCTAGTTTCTCATAATCATTTTATAAAGTCTAAACAGAGTCAAGCAACAAATTTATATTAGAAGTATCATGTTCAAGTTGCTTATTTAATTCAATTGAATTAACCAAACAAACATCACTAAGTTCAAAAAAACTCATTTTTTGAATATTGTCCTCTATACAAGATTCAAGCAATTCCTTTTGTTCATCAGCATCATTTGCATTCTCATTTCCTTCATTAGGTTACCTATACAGGTTAAAAATATTCAACTCCAAAGTCATATTTGCGAATGACAAATCCATTAAACTATTCCTACAATTAGTCAAAGCATTAGCAGTTGCTAAAAATGGTCGACCTAAAATTACACGAATTGGTTTATAATTATTCACAATAGGTTCAATTTCTAAGAAAATAAAATCTATAGGGTATATAAATCTGTCAACTTACAATAAAACATCTTCTACTTTTTCTTTTGGTATTTTAACTGATCTACCAACAAGTAAAAGTGTAGTAGAAATCGATTTTAACTCACCAAGATTAAGTTGAAAATAAAGTGAATATGGAAGCAAATTAACACTAGCATCAAGGACTAGTAAAGCATGCTTAATTCTATGATCACCAATAATAGAAGAAATAGTATGACAATTAGGATCTTTATATTTCAACTTAGTATTAGTAGACAAAATTGTACTTACCTGTTTGGTCATGAAAGCACTCTTTTTTACCTTCAATTTCCTCTTGACAATGCATAAGTCTTTTAAAAATTTGGCATATGAAAATACCTGCTTGATTGTATGTAACAGAGGAATGTTAACTTTCACTTGCTTGAAGATTTCATAAATTTTAAAAGAGTGGTTTGATTTTCTCGGTTTATTCAATGCTTGCTGAAATGATGGTTAATATGGAACAATGGTTATTTCTTCACTAGGTGTAAGTTTATTTAGTCCTTCCTTACCTTTTGAATTTTCATCTTCATAAGATTCAAGAATAGGTCTATCAACAACCTTACCATTACAAAAAGTTACAACTGACTAGACTTGGTCAATGGGTGGATTTTGTTGAATCTTGGGATTTTATTATGGTTGAGCTAGAAATTAACCTTTTTTCTTGAATTGTGAGCACAAAAGCAATTTTAACAAGAATATCTTTTAAATCAAAAAAGGTTTGTGCATTTTGATTGTTAATAGCATCTTGTTTCCTAATGAATGAATGCATTGTATCTTTAAAATTTTTCCACAGTGGTGGAACATATGGTGCATAAGGCTAAACATTTTGAAAATTTTATGGAGGTGGTGCTTGTGAAACTTGATCATATAGACATCTTTTAAGTGCAGGCAGAGTGGGGCAATCTTGAGTGAAATGATCATTAGAACTACGAACATTACATGCAATTTCTTTAACATGTTTTATTTGATCATTTTTTTTATTCTACAAAGCTTCAACTTTCCTAACTAAAAATGTAAATTTTGCTTGTAAATCATGATCTTCTCTAAGGTTATGGATTCCTCTACTGGATGAAGATGGTTGTGATTTATTTATCAATTCAAAAGTTCCAACAGTATCCCAATGTTGTGCATTTTCAGCTAATTGGTCAAGATAATCTAATGCATCTTTAGTATTTTTATCTCTAAATTCACCATTACACATTATTTTTACAACTTGTTTACTTTGAGGTATCAAGCCCTCGTAGAAATAAGTGACCAATCTCCAAGTTTCAAAACCATGGTGTGAACATATGTTAAGCAATTCTTTAAATCTATCCCAATATTCGTATAATGTTTTTCCATTTTTTTGAGTGAAAGAAGTGATTTGCCTTTTAAAAAAATTGGTTCTATGAGGTGGAAAGAATTTTTCCAAATCTGCTATTGCATATTATTCCAAGTTCTTATTGATCCAGATCTAAGGTCTTGTACCTAAGTTTTAGCTTTATCTTTTAATGAAAAAAAA
Source organism: Luvunga scandens (assembly GCA_030449905.1). Lineage (NCBI taxonomy): Eukaryota > Viridiplantae > Streptophyta > Magnoliopsida > Sapindales > Rutaceae > Luvunga > Luvunga scandens. The sequence goes on from JASUUG010001266.1 coordinate 1,057,592, forward strand.
AAGCTTTAATCTAATTATGTTTATACTACAATTTGGTCTATGTATGTATTACAAACTTCCTCAAAATCTCTTAGATGCAAGTATGGATTTTCATATTTCAAACCATGAAATGTTGGTAAAAGTTGGATAATACCTAATTTGAAATTGAATCGTCATACTTCTTGAGGGAACACTATATACGAGGGGGCTCCGGTTCTAGTTGGATTCATGTAGTCTCTCAAAGTTCTTAATTGATTTTGATCATGTGAATTATGTTGAGAATAGTTATCTCCTTGATCAATTTGAGGATTAAGTTGGCCCAAAATATTTTTATCTTAGATCTCATCCATGATTGGTGGAGGTGATTGAGATCTACAAATTAATCTTATCACTTGAAGTTCAAGACGAACATCTCATATAATGATGATGGTGTGTGTGTGTGTGTGTGTGTGAAATTATATTGTAAAGATTATACGCAAACAAATGAATAACAAAAATGAACTAAATGAAAATTACACAAATTAAAAATAAAGACAAATTAAAAATTAAATAACAAGATAAATGTACAAGAAAAAATATAAAATAAAAATAAATAAACTGAAAATTAATTAACTTAAATTAAAATAACTAAATAGGCGGTTAAACCAGCCATATAAACAAAGTAATTAAACATAAAAAAAATTAGCAAAATATTAACAATTTAAGCGGTTGAACCGGCCATATAAATAAATAGAGCAAACATTAAAAATAAAATAATTACAAAAATTAAAAAAGGAAAAAGAAATACTTATCTCAAGGTGTAAACTCTTTCTTTTTAAAAAAAATTTAAAAAATTACCAGCCAATTAAATAATTAATTCAAATTATTAGGCCTTTGTTGTAATTTTTAAAGTTAATGTTCAATTTATTAGTCTAAATAAGGTCTAATTAAGTCCAAGGATAGTCAAAAGAAGTTTAAGTTATAAGTCAAAATTTGATTATTATAGGAAATTTCGGCAAGGGACTTAATAGTCAAACTGCAATTATGAGAAGAATGAGCTACAAACAAAAAAAACTTTTCGGTAAAAGTGAAATTATGAAGAAATTTTGTGGACAAAACAAAATTTAAGAAAAGAAAGATGGGGTAAATGGAAATTGACAAAAAATAAAAACAAAAAAAAATAAATTTCTTTTCCCAACAATGACACCAAAAACTTGATATGACTTAAAAATAATTTCTAACTCCCTAGTATAAGAATGTATTGTTATAGTATAACTTGGTGAGTCCGAGGTCGATACAAAGTGAAAAGATTTAATTTGCTTATTTTATTTTATCCCAAAATAAAAATAAAACTTGAATATATGCAACTTAATTTAAGTGAAACCATGAAATTAAATTAGTTAGGGTTGTGGATCCATTCATAGTAGTAAATAGAATTTAACAAATTCTTTTTGCTATTTTTATTTAGATTTATTGCCCAAAAGATTAAATATATAAATTATCATTATTTTCCCATCAATTTTATTATGCATTAAGTATTTATTGTGCCAAAGTTTAATTTGTCTACCATAAATCAAAATACCATTTTACCATACCTTATATTAACATATTAAGAATTTATTGTATCAAATTCCATTATTTGTCAACAATAAATCAAAATTTTAAAATATAAAATATGTATAAAATTAAATAGAAAATAATTTAATTTATATAATTAAAAATAGAATTTAATTAAATCATATTTATTTCTTAAGAGTTTCACTTTACCCTAACTATTATCATTTAACTAAGCATAATTAAAATGGAAATAAAAATAATTATTAAAATTAAATTACTCATAATTAAAAAGAATGAGAACAACTAAAATTAAAAATAAAACTAAATTTATTTATGAAAATAATTATGTAAAATATTAAAACACACATGGAAAATAAGATTACAAGTAGATTGAGAGAAGTTGAGAAGAAAAGAGGTTTCCAAAAATATAAAATGAGGCTCTATTTATAAAAAAATAAACTCATAATTCAATGTTTTGCGGTCTATCACAAGCTTGATGCATGCGCTACACATAACCATTAGATCAAGATCCAACGACTAGTCAAACTTTATAGGTCAACATTACAGGTGGCATCATATGAAACGTCTGATCGGTCAAAAAACGGTTGAGATTTAGTAGGTTAATGGGTGGATCGAGTCAACTCAAATACAAAAATTAGGATCCTCCAACTTGCTTCACTAACAATTACCACGTGACACAATCATGGCTAATGAATTATGAATAGTTAAAATTTAGTCAAAATTAACAGCTATCCAGTACATTCATATATATTGTAGACCCATTTTATCAATCAATTAATGCTTGGTCAACAGAAAAAGTCAACTTTCTTTGTAAAAGCTTAATTTTAAGCTGATCTTGACTCATCTTAAGGTTTTTGGACCTTCAGAATTTAAATTTAATACCCATTTATTTGTTTAGAGTCTCCAATTATGTGAACTCAATATTTTACCTAATATATGCACAAAATAACATTTTTACCCCTTAATAAAAATACAATGTTTAACAGTAATCATTCTACGTACCTTTGATTGATTTTGGCTGGATACTTGGTTCTTTACTTAATTATATTGTCCATTATTTGTTAAAAAAATTCATATTTTCTTATGAAAATACATGAATTCATTAGTTTACTTAAAGTTATTTTTTATTTATGTAGAGTCTGAAGCAACCTAGCTCTTTTGAATGTGGCTACTTTGTCATGAAGTACATTCAAGATATTGTTTGAGATTTGAACATTCTTGAAATCAATGTAAGTTCTTCTAGTATTTGGTTGAATGCATTGTGGATTATATATCTTCGAAATAAGACTGTTTTGCAATTTGTTGATGTTGTAATACTAATATGATATGTGGTTTTTTCTCTTCTCAAGTAGTGATTGAACCTTTATATACAGCTTAGTCACATCAATTATGAGCAAATCAAAATTCTTCACAATTTTAGTAATTAAAACTATCTAAAACTAATGTTTACATGATGAGGTTATATGGAGGCATGTTGCACACCATGGTGAGACACTGGGGCATGCATGTTTGGTTGATTATTTGCTTGTGAGTTGGTCATTGTCAGTTTGTTGGAGTTGGCTTTTTTTTTTTTTTGGTGTTCAGCTTTGCTTTTAGAGTAATATTTATTCTGCTTTTGTGTTTTGTAATTTCTAGGAAATTCATTGATTGGGTCAAATTATTGTTTTAGTTCTAAGTTTGTAATATATATTGAATTGTTAGTATTTGGATACACATTATGGCGAGGCCTTGAGAATTTTAATTGCATGCATGTTTAGTTGGTTATTTTCTTGTACGCTAGTCATTTGGTCAATTTTATTTGTTGGAGTTGACTTTTTTTTATGTTCTATTATGTTTTTACTGTGCTTTTATGTTTTGTAATTCTGGAGAATGTTTGAGCAATTGGGTGAAATTGTTATTTTAGCCCTAAGTTTGTAATATAAACTGAAATTTTAGTATTTGGATTGGAAGTTTAAGGGCTTTGATGAGTATACACTGAATGAGATTTTGCAACTTCACGATGAGTGGGCCACATATGTTGCTGAGTTACTTGTGGCATACAATAATTAGGTAATCTGCTATGTGAGCATGTTTGTTTCTAAATGTCCAAGATTTATTATATATGTACCATGCTAATTGATTTTATATGTTGTACTTGTAGGTGGGAAAAAAATGAAGCTTAAGATGGGCACTGAAGAGTAAAGATAATTTAATTTGTTAAAGACTAATTAATTGCTAATTATTTAGAAACATATTACTTGTGTTTTTTCTCTTTAGATTGTTTGAATACTTGTTTGAGATATTTAAATATTTTTTCAGATACTTATTTATATTATGTGTTTTAAGATGAATGTATTTGAATATATGTGTTAGATTTGTAATATAAAATGAATGTTAAAACTAAAATAATAGTTGGTTGTAGTTTTATACTACTCTAAATAACATTATCTATTGGTAAAAATATAAAAATTAAAATTTAATCAAATCTTATCAACTGATTGTTTGTCGACATAAAAAATGTAAAACCAATTATTAATACTATGGTGTTATAAAATTTGTATTACTATAGTAAAAGAAACTATTGACATAGAATACATTTCAAAAATTACTGACACTTTGGTATCATGATTTCAGTGATACCATAGTAAAAGAAACTAACGACATTCAATACATTTCAAAAATTACTAAGACTATGGTATCAAGCTTTTAGTGATACTATAGTAAAAGAAATTAATGACAATTAATACATTTAAAAAATGACCGACACTATGGTATCATGCTTTTATTAATACTATAGTAAAAGAAATTAATGACAATTAATACATTTAAGAAATTACTAACACTATAATATCATAAATTTTGTGATACTATAGTCACAATATTCATTGATACCCAAATTGTGACACTACAAACTAGTATTAGTGGGTTCTGATCACTAGATCAGTGACACAATTAGCAACTGTCACTAAAAGTACTTAGTGAAACGATTTCTATGTCACTGAAGACCATTTTTCTTGCGGTGAAAAAGTTTATTTGTTTTAAACTGTGCAAATTATTATTTAAAAATGCAATTGCATTAGCAAAGTCTACCATTCATCCTTGAAGATGCTTAGAGGCATAAAGTCCACTTTAAAGACGCAACATGGGCAACTAACAATTTTTTCAAGATGAAGTGACTAGATTGCTCCTAGTTTCAAATTTTAGCCAACAGATGAAGACTTAACTTCCAATACCTTAAAAGCAAGGTCTTCTCATCCCCTTTGCCTATTCTAATCATTCCCCACATCAATATTTGTAAATATAATTCCTAGGATTTTCCAAATTAGTCGAAAGTCTAATGAATTAATTTCTTCTTTGTAGTTCCAAATTGTGCTTGTGAACTTTTAAGCTCATTTGTTGTTGTAGCAACTAAAGGGTTATGATTCCTCAACGCCTTTAGCTGTTGCCCAGAATCTTTGTCTCAAGTTAACAAGATGCTGTGAAGATGATTAGAAGAAATCTTGGACCAAGAATAAATGCTCACCAAGATGATAAAGATCAAAGAACTTAACCACAAACCAGAATCAAAATAAGAAAACACTAAAGCTCAGAATCAAAATAAGAAAACACTAAAGCTCAAAATCAACCAAACAAACAAAATGAAGAGAACGTGGTTCAGCTAACTTTCATTAGCTTACATCCACGGAAGAACAAAATGAATGGTTTTTCTAGTGAATCATGAACAAGATACAGAGATTTTTCCAGAGAGCTAAAACCAGAAAAAATCAATCACCAATTATAGAGCATCTCCCTCTTTTATACTCTTTAAGTGTAACCTCAAATGCATAACATCCCCGATGTGTTTTTCAAGACAAGTTTTAACGACTTCGAACAACCTAAAAATGGCATTCCCTCTTCACATGCAACTTGTGTGCATCACTTAATTAAAACGGCAACATCCCAAGTCATTTCATTGAGTATTGCTTCTGCACATCAAAACACATGCAACCAAGGTCGTTTTGAAGCCTTGAATCTATTTCACCAGTTACACAACAGTTGTTAATTAATTTGTATTTAGTAAGGTAACCTGGACCAAGAGAGGTGCCTTTTCAGTAACAAGGAAACAAAATATCTGAACAAGAATAGAATCAACGGAGCAACTACTTTTAGTTATTGGAAAACAACTGGCTTAGACAAACAAATTCCATCTTCAAGCATGTTTCATCAAAAGATGGGGATGGAAAGGACTCATGTTTTTTTATCAGGGAAATTCGCTCCAATGAAGATCGCCTTGGTAGCTCAGCAGCTACATAGCAAAGTTTATGAATACTCTATTTAACAACAAACATTTCTATTTCGATTATTTTCCAAATTAGTTTGATTAATTATTTGCACAATTATTTAATGGAAAATTGGGTCATTTGTAAATATTTTTATTAATAAGAAGCATAATAGATTATGCAAATGATGATAACTACAAGGAAATTTTGATTTATTGTATAAATGTCAGCCAATTATTAAAAACCTTAAATTAATTAATCTAAATTTATTTTTTGAAAACAGTTTATAAAACTGCTATTCTTAGGTTGGTGTTCACGTAATTGTTCATGCACACCTAAGTTATTAATATTGCTTGAAAAAAGTAACAAAAAGTAAAGCATATAGAAATTTTTGCATGGTTCAAATTACAATTCTACATTGACAGGGTCACACCCAAATAGTAAACAATTCATTGAGAATCTAAAGATAATAGTCGCTTTTTCCCATGCCTTTTTTTTTGTACAAAAGGAACTTAGCCAGCGCTTAGGTTAAATAAAAATGAGGGAAGGCAGTCCTTAAACCATCACTAAATAGCCAAAAGTTCATGCCTGGGGGAGGTTGATGAAAGAAATTGTAACTAAGGAGGAGGGTGAGAGCCATGCCCGCAAGGAAATCGATAGCAAAATTCGCTTCCCTGTACACATGATGCATTGAAATCAACCAATCTCTACTTAGCAACTCCTTTATTCCCCAAATCAATAATGAATTAACAGAAATTTTTGTGATAGTCAAGATCAGTTAGAATTTGAGTAATAAGCAAGTTGTCAACTTCTACCATTAGAAAACAAATGCCATGATCCCAAGCCATTTGTAACCTTTTATAAACGGCCCAAAATTTAGCCCCCACTATAGAACAACTTCCGAGGTTCAAACTGCAACCACACACCCATTCACCATATGATTCCGCACTAAACCGCCAGCACTAGCCAAACTAGACCGTTTCAAAGCCTCGTTAGTATTGAGCTTGAAATATGGCCACGTTGGGGGTTGCCAATTAATCCATTTTTCAATTTTATTGGATTATTGCATGTTTAAAACTTCATGGGACAAAATAATTTCCTCCGTGCGACTATGAACGTCCATTAGAACATTACTAATGCTATATGATTTGTTGGCATGAGTGAACTGGTTACGCTAAAACCATAACCTCAATACAGTAATGTTGGATTTTTTAATCCAGCATTGTTGGATCTTTAATCTAACATTGGGCTTATATGTGAATAATTATGTGTTACAGACTGTCATATAAGGTTAAGCCCAATTAAAAGTGATCTGTTAAAGTTTATGGTATTATGGGCTTTAATGTTTTTAATAGGATGTTGGCTTTTAATGTGTAGAGACCCAATAATATTCTAATTCTATGATGGGCAGAATTAGGAATACCCAGTGATAGCAGGAAATTATTGTCCATATAAGTGGTTATGGTCCTCAGGTCACATGTTAAGAAGAAGAAGAAATCTTTCCATTCTTTCTGATATCCCATCATCAGAGAGAAAGCGCAGAGAGAACTAAATGACTCTCTAGGAGAACGTGTAGACCTAGAAGGCTAACCACACAACTCTAGAGAAGAACAAAGCGCTATGGATTCAGGTACGCTTCCGCATAATTTATTATTGATTCTTGGTGATATGACATGAATATTCCTGTGTTATAAGTGATAGTTTTCACTAAAGGTTTCATTGTTCCAACAAGTGGTATCAGAGCTTATTCATGTTGAATCATTAAGAATCGAATTATAATTTTTTAATGATGATAGATTTGGTGTTCTTAAACTTAATAATACAAGAATAATTAAAATTATTAAGTTTAAGGATAAATTAAAGAAATTCGGAAAGAAAAAAAAAAGAAAACGGGGGGGAGGATACTACTTTTCAACCCCCTGAAGCGGAAAGAAGTTCTACGGCCTAGGGCGCGGACAATATGATCAATGGCGCCATAGCCGCCGCATGAAGAAAGAAGAAGGCCGCCGCTCAAAGAAGAAAAAAATAAGGAAACGGGGGGGGAGGGTGCGGCCTTTCGGCCACCCCAGAAAGAAGTCGCGACCATAGCCGCCGCATGAAGAAGGAAAAAGATGCGGCTATGGCCACCGCTCAAAGAAGAAAAAAAAAATTAGGGTTTTCAGTTTTTTATTTGGGGCCAGTCTGGACTGGTCGGTTCAATTGATCCGAACTGATCCAGTTTAGAACCGGTCAGCGGTTTTGAACCGGTCAACTGTTGACAGTTGATCAGTCAAACTTTGACTTTGACCGTAGACCGGACTTTGACCAAAAAAATTTTTTTTTTGTTATTTTGGGTAATTTTTAAATTCAAATATTAGTTGGTTTATATGTATTTTGAGATTAATTAATTGAAGCAACATGTCACCAAAGTGACCTCTCTTGTGAAAATTAATTTATTTTATAATACAAACGGTTTGGTATATGCAATTCCTGCAAATATTGATCGGCCCAAAAGAAGATCCATATTTAATAAAATTATATGTGCACTTGTGGTAATAAATACGTGATGATTATTCGGTTTTACATGTGAATAATAAATCGGCCCAAAGAAAGATTCATTATTTGACATGTTCTTATTTTCAGTGTTTGATTACTGCACCAAGATATTACTTATAAGTTAATATTTTGTCCAAAGATAGAATATTAATGGAGTGCTCGGTATCTTGAGATGGGGTTTACCTTTATTTGAAATTAATTTTGTTTTAAGACTAATATGAGCTTGTTCTGCTTGTTTGTTGTTCTTTATTTAGTTATGTTTGCTGCTAATATTACTGCCAACATCAATTCAATTCCTATGTTAAATGGCTCTAACTTTAAATCATGGCACGAGAATCTATTAATAGTTCTTGCAGTCATAGATCTTGATCTTGCGTTAAAGGTTGATTCTCTCCCACCTCTTACAGATGATAGTACCCCTGATGATAAAAGGGAAATGGAAAGGTGGGAGAGATCAAATCGCATGTGTATCATGATCATGAAGAAGGCCATTCGAGGAAGCATTCAAGGGGCTCATCGAGAAAATACAGCTAAGGAGTTTTTGCATAGATTGAACAAATGTTTGTCAAGAACGAAAACGCTGAAATTGGTATGCTCTTGACAAGCCTAATTTCAATGAGGTATATGGGTAAAGGTAATATTAGGGAGTATATCATGAAGATGTCTCATCTTGCTTCTAAGCTAAGAGCACTTAAGCTTGAACTCTCTGAGGACTTGCTAGTGCATTTGGTTTTAATATCCTTACCAACATAGTTTAAGGTGAGCTATAATTGTCAGAAAGAGACATGGTCTCTGAATGAGCTCATATCACACTGTGTTCAGGAAAAGGATAGGCTGAAGAAAGATAAGGTAGAGAGTGCTCATCTAGCATTTACCTCTAAAGGCAAGAACAAGGGTAAGAAAAGGAAGAATGATAAGGAAGATGCAGATATAAGACCTCAAAAAAAAACAACAAAAGAAACAAATGATTGAGGAAGATCTTGGTTGTTTCTTCCGTAGGTGAGGGCGTAAGAAGAAGATCTTTGCACTAATTATCACGCATGACGTGCTAAGAAAGGTATGCTTCTTAATTTAGTTTGTTCTGAAGTTAACTTAACTTCGGTTCCTAGACACACATGGTAGATAGATTCTGGTGCAACCACTTATATCAGATCCATATTTAATAAAATTATATGTGCACTTGTGGTAATAAATACGTGATGATTATTCGGTTTTACATGTGAATAATAAATCGGCCCAAAGAAAGATTCATTATTTGACATGTTCTTATTTTCAGTGTTTGATTACTGCACCAAGATATTACTTATAAGTTAATATTTTGTCCAAAGATAGAATATTAATGGAGTGCTCGGTATCTTGAGATGGGGTTTACCTTTATTTGAAATTAATTTTGTTTTAAGACTAATATGAGCTTGTTCTGCTTGTTTGTTGTTCTTTATTTAGTTATGTTTGCTGCTAATATTACTGCCAACATCAATTCAATTCCTATGTTAAATGGCTCTAACTTTAAATCATGGCACGAGAATCTATTAATAGTTCTTGCAGTCATAGATCTTGATCTTGCGTTAAAGGTTGATTCTCTCCCACCTCTTACAGATGATAGTACCCCTGATGATAAAAGGGAAATGGAAAGGTGGGAGAGATCAAATCGCATGTGTATCATGATCATGAAGAAGGCCATTCCAGAAGCATTCAAGGGCTCAATTACTGAGAAAATACAGCTAAGGAGTTTTTTGCATAGATTGAACAAATGTTTGTCAAGAACGAAAACGCTGAAATTGGTATGCTCTTGACAAGCCTAATTTCAATGAGGTATATGGGTAAAGGTAATATTAGGGAGTATATCATGAAGATGTCTCATCTTGCTTCTAAGCTAAGAGCACTTAAGCTTGAACTCTCTGAGGACTTGCTAGTGCATTTGGTTTTAATATCCTTACCAACACAGTTTAAGGTGAGCTATAATTGTCAGAAAGAGACATGGTCTCTGAATGAGCTCATATCACACTGTGTTCAGAAAAATGATAGGCTGAAGAAAGATAAGGTAGAGAGTGCTCATCTAGCATTTACCTCTAAAGGCAAGAACAAGGGTAAGAAAAGGTAGAATGATAAGGAAGATGCAGATATAGCACCTCAAAAAAAACAACAAAAGAAACCAAATGATTCGTAAGATCTTGGTTGTTTTTTTCGTAGGGGGCGAGGGCAGTAAGAAGATCCGCACTAATTATCACGCATGACGTGCTAAGAAAGGTATGCTTCTTAATTTAGTTTGTTCTGAAGTTAACTTAACTTCGGTTCCTAGACACACATGGTAGATAGATTCTGGTGCAACCACTTATATCAGTGTGTCTATGCAGGGTTGCCTGAGTTGCCGAAAACCCAATGATGGTGAAAGATACATCTATGTGGGCGATGGCAAGACAGTTGAAGTTGAAGCAATTGAAAAATTTATATTATTGTTAAAGACTGGATTTTATTTAAATCTTGATGAAATTTTTGTTGTTCCGTCTTTTAGGCGGAATTTAATTTCTCTTTCCGCTTTGGACAAATTTGGTTATTCTTGTTCATTTGAAAATGGAAAATTTAATTTGTTTCATGATTCAAAACTAATTGGTTCTGGTTCTTTGACAGGCAATGATAATCTTTATATGCTTAATACAATTGCTTCATTTAATGAATCCCTGCAATTAAGTACACGAGGTTTAAAGAGAAAGTTAACCAATGAGAATTCAGTTGCGTTATGGCGTAGGAGATTGGGTCATATCTCCAAACGGAGAATAGAGAGACTTGTGTCAGACGCAATTCTCAACCCCTTAAATTTCACAGATTTTGACATCTGTATTAACTGCATTAAGCGGAAACAAACCAATAAAAAGAGATTTGAAGCCAATAGGAGTTTGGATGTCTTAGAACTCATACATACAGACATTTGTGAGCCATTCCCTACACCTGCTTAGAACGGTCAACAATATTTTATGACTTTCATAGACGATTTTTCTAGATATGGCTACATATATCTCCTCCATGAAAAGGCACAATCTTTGGATATGTTCAAAAACTTTAAGGCTGAAGTTGAGAACCAACTTGACAAAAGAATCAAAAGCGTCAGATCTGACCGTGGTGGTGAATACTATGGTAAATATGATTGTTCAGGTGAACAACGTCCAGGACCATTTACGAAATTCCTAGAGGAATGCGGTATCGTCCCACAGTACACTATGCCAGGTTCACCCACTATGAATGGTGTTGCTGAAAGATGAAATAGGACGCTTAAGGACATGGTGAAGAGTATGATTTCTCATTCTACCTTATCATAATCACTCTTGGGAGAAGCACTTAAGATTGCAGCATATATCCTTAATAGGGTTCCAACTAAAGCGACTGCTAAAACCCCTTATGAGCTTTGGACAGATAAAAAACCTAGTCTCAAACACCTACATGTTTGGGGATGTCCAGCTGAGGCAAGGCCTGATAGGCCTAATGAGAAGAAATTGGACCCAAGAACGGTAAGTTGTTATTTTATTGGATACTTAGAACGATCTAGGGGATACAAGTTTTATGATCCCACGACTAAGTCGATTTTCGAGTCAGGAAATGCTCGGTTCTTTGAGGATGTCGAGTTTGCGGGGGGAGATACAGTTAGGGACTTTGTCTTTGAAAATGAATATGTTGATATTCCCATATGTGTTATTGGCATTGATCAGGGTTTCATTCCTGATTTTATTCAAGACACAACAAATCAAGACAATATTGGAGAAACCTCTATAGAAGAATTTGTTCCAAAAGAACAAACTCTACCATCTCAAGAACATATGCCATTAAGGAGATCCACTAGAGAAAAGATAAATGCATTGCCAGATAACTACATTGTATTTCTCCAAGAACATGAGGTAGACATCGGCATGATGAAAGATGATCCAATCAATTTTTATCAAGCTATGGAAAGTTCTAACTCTCAAAAGTGGATTGATGCCATGAATGAGGAGATGAAGTCCATGAAAGACAATGATGTATAGGATCTTGTCCCATTGCCACAAGATGCGAAACCTATTGATTACAAATAGATATTTAAGACCAAAAGGGATTCGAAAGGCAATGTGGAGAGGTACAAGACTCGTCTTATCGCAAAAGGCTTTACATAGAAAGAAGGCATCGACTATAAAGAGACTTTCTCTCCGGTTTCTTCGAAAGACTCTTTCAGGATTATAATGGTATTAGTGGCGCATTTCGATCTTGAGTTACATCAGATGGATGTAAAGACGGTGTTTCTCAATGACAACATTGATAAGACGATCTCTATGGTGCAGCCAGAAAACTTTGTGTCCAAAGACCCAAAGAATATGGTTTGCAAACTTAAAAAATCCATCTATGGGCTCAAGCAAGCATCTCGACAATGGTATTTCAAGTTTCATCAAGTGATTATCTCATTTGGTTTCGAGATGAATTTGGTCGATAATTGTATATACCATAAGTTCTATGGGAGTAAGTATATTTTTTTGGTTTTATATGTCGATGACATTTTACTTGCTAGTAGCGATATACGCTTATTGCACGACACCAAGAGATTTCTAACTAAGAATTTTGAGATGAAAGATCTTGGTGACGCCTCTTTTGTATTAGGCATACAGATACACCGAGATCGCTTTCAAGGTATTCTAGGATTGTCATAAAAGAGCTATATCGAAACAGTTCTCAAGAAATATGGCATGCAAGATTGTAAACCAAGTGATACCCCTATGGCTAAAGGAGATAAGTTTAGTCTTAATCAATGCCCTAGGAATGACTTTGAAAAGAAGGAAATACAGAAGATTCCTTATGCGTCTGCAGTAGAAAATCTGATGTATGCTCAGGTTTGTACGTGACCGAATATAGCATACGTTACTGGGATGTTGGGCAGATATTTAAGTAATCCAGGAGTAGACCATTGGAAAGCAGCCAAACGGGTCTTACGATATTTGTAAAGAACAAAAGACTACATGCTCACATATCGGAGGTCGGATAAGCTTGAGATCATTGGGTATACTGACTTTGATTTTGCTGGATGCCAAGAAAGTATGAAATCCACTTCGAGTTACATCTATCTGCTAGCAGGAGGTGCTGTTTCTTGGAAGAGTGCTAAACAGTCTCTTATAGCCTCTTCTACGATGGCAGCAGAGCTCATAGCATGTTATGAGGTATCCAATCATGGGATATGGCTACGGAATTTTGTCACAGGGCTGCGTATAGTAGATGATGTTGATAGACCACTCAGGTTATTTTGTGACAACAAGTCAGTAGTGTTGTATTCTAATAATAATAGGAGCTCGACGAAGTCGAAGTATATAGACATCAAGTTCCTAGTTGTTAAAGAGAAAGTTCATAATGAACAGTTGTCTATAGAGCACATTGGCACAAACTTCATAATTGCGGATCCGCTTACTAAGGGACTGCCACCCAAGATGCTCCATGAGCACACTGCTCGTATGGGTGTTATGTTATTTAATGATATTCAGTTTTAATGGGAGTTTGTGATTTTAGATGCTCTTATAATATAGACATTCTTGGTTATTTTAGTTTTTTGGATATTTAAGATTATTTTCTGCAAAAATAATGTTTTAGTTTGTTCATACTCTAATTTTAGTATGTTTTGATCTCAATAAGGTTTAAGGTGGATTAGTTGGAAATAGACATGTTAAGATCACCTTGCATGAAATTTCCATGCTACACATCCATATCATGATCCATATCATTCAGTTGTATTGGCATAGTGACCATTGAGAGTCAAGTTATGATAGATGTAACGAAGGCCGCTTTGATCCTATGTTGGTATAATTGATGGACCAGATTGGTTATAGATACATTTCGGTAATGACAATAAAGTTGAGCTCATATGGTTATTTTTTGCAAAATATAATTATGAGGTTACACATATAGCCCAAGTGGGAGATTGTTGGATTTTTTAATCCAACATTGTTGGATCTTTAATCCAACATTGGGCTTATATGTGAATAATTATGTGTTGAAAACTGTCATATAAGGTTAAGCCCAATTAAAAGTAATCTGTTAAAGTTTATGGTATTATGGGCTTTAATGTATTTAATAGGATGTGAGCTTTTAATGTATAGAAACCCAATAATATTCTAATTCTATGATGGGCAGAATTAGGAATACCCAGTGATAGTAGGAAATTATTGTTCATCCATATAAGTGGTCATGGTCCCCAGGTCACACGTTAAGAAGAAGAAGAAATCTTTCCATTCTTTCTGATATCCCATCATCAGAGAGAGCGCATAGAGAACTAAATGACTCTCTAGGAGAACGTGTAAACCTGGAAGGCCAACCACACAACTCTAGAGAAGAACAAAGCGTTATGGATTCAGGTATGCTTCCGCATAATTTATTATTGATTTTTGGTGATATGACATGAATATTCCTGTGTTATAAGTGATAGTTTTCACTAAAAGTTTCATTGTTCAAACAAGTAACTCCAAAAAGCACTGATTTGTTCTCGGAAGTTGCTATTTGAAAACTATTTTTCATATTACAAATTACCCACGACCGAAGATCCAGCATGGAAAAGGTAGACTGTAGGTGGCTAGGAATTAAAGCTAGCCAAATCCGTTTGGAATCAATGTAATCTTGTACTGCATGTAAGGCATCCTTAACGTAAAAGCCACATCTCATGCAAGCACAATCATCTACCGGATGTCTGCTAAAAAGCTTAGCCCTCATTTTCAACCTATTATGAATCAATAACCAAAGGAAGTAGCGAACACTTTGAGGGCCCTTCCATCACCAAATCCAACTCCAGAGAGAATTATTCTCACTTTGCGCCAGCTTAAACAAGTAAAAATAAGCAGATTTCACAATAAAAGAACCAGTCTTCAATGGTCCCCAATAATGATAATCCTCAACACCATGATCACAAGGTGGCATTGTTCCTACTATCTTGAGAAGAATATGGTGCTGTAAAAAGGAAGCAAACAAGCCCCAATTCCAAAAACCCTCTTGGTCCATAAAGTTGACCACACATTCACTAACCACACTGTCAGGGATTGGGCTAATAACATGATTCTGAAGGCAGTGGCCTTCCACCATCCAACAATCTTTCCAAAACCTAGCTGTCTTGCATTGCCGAGAGCCCAACGAACCACCCTTGGAGGACTTCCTTCCATATGTTTCCCACTACTTTCTATAAAGGAGACCCATATTTAGTTGGGAGTGAAGAGGGGAGGTCATTGCTGTTAACACCATACTTAGACATCAAGACTTTAATCCAGAGGCTGTTCGGTGAGTCGATGATAACCCAGCCAATTTTCATAAGTAATGCCTTATTCATAAGGTTGAGATCCTTTAGACCAAGGCCTCCACTGGATTTGTGTAGTTGAATCGTCTCCCACCTAATAAGGTTTATACGATGATTCTCTTCAATCCCATTAAATATAAAATGTCTACAGATCTAGTCAATTTTATTTCGGATGCTGATAGGGAGCATTGTGGTTTGCATAGACTAGATTTGGAGTGCTTGGATAATCGATTGCATGAGAGTAATCCGACCTGCTAAGGAAAGATGCTTTGCTGTCCACCCTGAAAGTCTTTATTGAACCCGATCGAGGATGGTTTGGCAAGTATGCTTTGTTATCCGCTTATATGGTAGAGGCATGCCTAGATAAGTGCCAAGGTCTTTTGTAGTGGTGAAACCAAGCTTGGCTCCAATTTTTTGGACATCACCAGTGTGCACATTATGGGAGAAAAAAGTAAGCATTTTATTTTTGCTCCCTTTTCTCCAGAACTCCCACAAAAAGTGTTGAGCACATCTAAGAGCACTTCTGCTTGTTCTAGGGAAGCTTCTGCCAAAAGTAAAAGGTCATCAGTGAAAAAAATATGAGAAATAGGAATACCTTGTCGTGAAAGCTTTATAGGTTTCCACCGCCCTTCCTGAACAGCTTCGTTAATCCCTGGCTCAACCTTTCAATACATAGCACAAAAATATAGGGTGAAATGGGGTCTCCTTGTCGGATTCCTCTAGAGGGGCTAAAGGAATCTGTTAGTTCTCCATTCCAAAGTGGTTGCATTGTGGCAGAAGAAATACACTCCATAATAACTCGAATGAGGTCCTGTGGCAAACTAACTAGGCACAAAGTTTCATAGATAAATTCCCTGCTCAATCTATCGTAGGCCTTCTCAAGATCAACCTTGATAACCATTTGACTAGATATAGCCTTCTTTTTCGACATAGAATTAATTACTTCTTGTGCAATAACAATATTCTCCGTGATATGTCTCCCTGGAATAAAACTTGTCTGGATGGGGCCAATAAGCTTCGGCAACACCTCCTTTAGCCTATTAGTCATGATCTTGGTGATTGTTTTATACACCACAGAACATAAGCTAAGAGGCCGAAACATTTTCAAGCTAGTAGGATTGTTGGTTTTAGGTATGAGCACAAGTAAAGTCCTGTCGAGCTCATTAGGAATTGGCGTGCCACCAAAGACCTCTCTCACCACTTTACATACCGAGGGGCCCACAACATGCCATTGAGATTGGTATAAAATAGCATGGAAGCCATCTACACCAGGGGCCCCAACTACCGAATAAAGTAAAGGCAAAATTAATGCATCACATTCTTTAAATCAGGCGTGCAATTTATAAGAATACACTCCTAAGTCGTGCACGCAATTTAATTCTTCAATCACGCACGCCAAGCTTCCAATGTGCACATGAATGCTTCAATTTCAACAAGTTGCCTTGCTTCCAATGTCTTCAATAGTTTCCCCATATAAAGTCGTCTTGCCCTTCACATATTAATTTGCTCCCAAAATAGTTGGAATATAAAAAGACTTGACAAAATAAATACCTAAACTATTTAGGAGAATCTCACTAAGAGAAATGAACACAATAAGGATAGATAATTATATTATTTCCGAAATAATATTGACTTGCGATAAGATGCCAACACTGTAAAGACCTAAGAATGTCTTAAAAATAAGAATGGCGCGGCACTGCCTCATCAGCCTCAGCCTCGATCTTGTGATTTTATGATGAGAGAAAAGATTGATTCATGTGTACGTTGCTACCTCTTCATGTTTGTCCACTTCAAGCTATAGTGGTATCAGTGAGATTTCTTTCAATAGGCCAGAATATGATGATGATGAAGAGGAAGCAGCGGCTGCAACATATGTATTTTTTGAATTATGAAATTTTCTTTTTTGATTAAAGGAAATAGATTTATCTCTTCGAAGTAAAACAAAATTAAGAAACTTAAATGTGAATCTAATTTGATCAATATGCTTTAACTTTTTGTTATAAGAGTTATTGCTTCCAGCTTTCCAAGAATCTTTGACTTTACGAACAAAAAGGCAATGGGATTTTGGGAGGAGATATACATCAATGCTGATGATGGTATCGTATATAGAATATGAGGAAGACTAGTATATATCTATGAACCTCGTGAAAAAAAAAGCAGTTCCCTCATCCAAATAGAATATCTCAACATGGGGTTCAGTTTTTCTCTACGTAAGTTTTGAAAAGTTTTTATGACATGAATGGAAAGTCCAAGGTAATTGTAAAGCGAGATCAGAGGGGTTTTTATAGTCAAAATACCAAAGTCTCTTCTTCCTTTTGAACTTTACTATTTGTATTTAAAACTGAACAAAATTGACAAGTAGTCATTGTAGTATGGTCAAATATGAAATTGTAGTGCACAATTTGAAGTTTGGTATCTAAATATAATGAAAAAGCAAAGGTATTGACGTACTAATCAAAAGTCAAAAAAACTTGGTTATGAGAGAGAATTCAAACTTTCAAAGCAAAGATTGGACCAAAATATGAATATCTGAAGCTTGTGCGAAAGAGCCAAGAACCTGAGAGGTTTCTTTCAAGTTTCAAGCCTCCTCTTAATAATAGAAAACATTGCGTTCCTGGCCTGCTTTCCTCAAGCGTATAACATGAGTGACGCTCACGTTTGCATAGCCATGACATAAGTCTATTAAAGAAAAGTCAAGAGGTCAAATTTTCCGAGGAAACTTGATATATATATTAAACCTCCCATAAATTATCGTATCATTTTATTTATTTACTTTTTGAGAGATTAAGAGAATCAATGGAAGTCTCTGATCGTCTTCACCACCACAGGCACTACTACTCGTGGTCTTCTTCATCACCCAAAAGAGTTTTCGATTTGTATGCTTTGATGAGTAGTCCATCACGTCCATCATCATCATCATCGCCATCATCTAATGGTGTGTTGAACTCGAAGAGTTTAGTGATTCCAGCACCAAAGGAGAAGATCGAGATGTACTCACCAGCCTTTTACGCCGTGTGTACTGTGAGTGGGAGCTTGAGCACCGGCCCCACTCACATGGCCGTTACTCCGATCGATCTTGTCAAGTGCAACATGCAGGTTTATTTTGTTCTCCTCAACTTTACCATTTATTAAATTATATTGAAACTATCTTCATTGAAAAAAAAATGTTATATGAAACAAACAGTGTTTTGAAAAATTCATTTTTAAGCGATTTCTTTAAATTATTATAAACAAATAACCTAATTAATTTCAACATCGAGTTTGAATATTCTTGTTAAGTTTTTTGGAATGGTCATTAATATTAGATTTGAATCTTCTCCTCACTTAATTTTTCCTAAGTTTTAAATGATTCAATGACATATAATGCTTTTCAGCTTTCTCTATCTCAAATTCGCTTTTGAGATTGTGTGGTTTGAATGATTCAATGGCAACTAAGAGTATTGTCTGGTTAGAATTTGTTTATTAATTACTTTTCTACATTAGTTACTAAAATCGTTCTCGTTGCTCATAAATTTCAGCTTTTTCTATCTGAAATTCCCTTTTTTACACGCACATATTGGTTAACCTCTCGCACACCTTTTTCTTTCCCCCTATATTAGATACTAAAATCATCATTCCGGAGTGAAAATGATGATTCTAGTAACTGATATAACAAGTAATTAAGAAATAAATTTTAACCACAAAATAATATAGCTGCCACATGTTGTTGGATCCTCTAAACCTAAGAAAAAATTGGATTAGAAGAGAACCTAAATCCATTAATAATTTAGTAAAAATTGATATACATGCACTTATATGGTTTATATCTCAACTTTACGTTTCATTTATCATGTCACTTAATGGTATATAGAAATGTAAAATTACCACATTAACAATGGATCGATAATAATCTCAAATAATACTTCTACGAATTAGTGAATTACTATATTGATTAGTGATAGATTATGATACAAATTACTAAATTCCAAATATATAAATGTAGTGTTTCTTTTATTTTTTGGTGATATAATAAGACCATAAGGGTGCATAGAATTCAGATGAAGGTATTTTCAATATAATTTAACTTTTGTTAGTAAAAATTTATATTTATAAATAAGAAAGTAAAAATAAATGCTTTACTTGGGCTAAGAATTGTGCATTTGACCCTCAACTTAAGATTCGTTTAATGTGGAAGACGGCTTGGTACTACGTCCCATTGAAATTTCAAAGCATCTAAGGACTAGTTTCTTTCTTTCTTTCTTTCGGAAATTGCTTATCTTTTAAAATATCATCGTCAACAACAACAACAATAAATTGCTTATCTTTTAAAATATCATCGTCAACAACAACAATAATAATAATAATAAATTCACAAGATAATAGTCCCAATTTTGCAGATTGACCCAGCCAAGTATAAGAGCATAACGTCTGGATATGGAGTGTTGGTCAAGGAGCAAGGAGCGAAGGGTCTCTTCAAGGGTTGGGCGCCCACCCTGCTTGGTTACAGCGCTCAAGGTGCCTGCAAATATGGATTCTACGAGTTCTTCAAGAAGTATTATTCGGACATTGCTGGGCCTGAGTATGCTGCCAAGTACAAGACCTTGATATACCTCGCTGGCTCAGCATCCGCTGAAGTTATTGCTGGTGTTGCTCTCTGCCCCATGGAAGCCGTTAAGGTCCGCGTCCAAACTCAGCCTGGCTTTGCCCGAGGCCTTGCTGACGGGTTGCCCAAGCTTGTGAAGTCTGATGGTGCTCTTGGGTAAGTATCATGATCTATATATATATCAGATTTGTTTTGGGTCTTACTACAACATCTTATGGGATTCGCATCAGATGATTGAAAAGTCAATAAAATTTGATCATTTATAATTACGTCCAGGGTGTAGGGTATGGTAATTGGGTTCAACTGTTGTACCTCATAATTAACGTACCTCACAACCTAGACACTGTTAAGTGATAAAAAGGTCAATAAAATCTACTATCTGACCACACTCAAACATACAGTATTTGTTTAACGTATGCCTTTGTAAATTCTTTAATTACTTTGATATGTGAATGTACACACTGTATATGATAAATCTTACTTGTTTACAGGCTGTACAAAGGGATTGTTCCACTCTGGGGACGCCAGATTCCATGTAATAACCCACAAACAATTAATGATTTCAAATGTGCTTTGTTGTGATTGTTTAATTGACTTTACGCTGAGGGTTGTTAAGTTGTTGATTGTTTTGCATGCAGATACGATGATGAAATTTGCATCTTACGAGACAATTGTGGAGCTCATGTACAAGCATGCAATCCCAAAGCCAAAAGAGCAGTGCAGTAAGAGTCTGCAGCTAGGTGTGAGCTTCGCCGGTGGATACGTGGCTGGTGTATTTTGTGCACTTGTGTCGCATCCTGCTGATAATCTGGTGTCTTTTCTCAACAATTCCAAGGGAGCCAGTGTTGGTGATGCCGTGAAGAAGCTTGGGTTGTGGGGTCTTTTTACCCGTGGCCTTCCCCTTCGTATTGTCATGATCGGAACTCTTAGTGGAGCTCAATGGGGTCTCTACAATGCTTGCAAAGTTTTCTTCGGGCTGTAAGTTTGTTTGTTTATTAACTTATTTTATCCGAAAATTATTCTCGAATAGATAAAATTGAAACGACGTCGCTTTTATTTGACCTATTCGAGAACCAAATCGGGCATAACTTTCTGGCTTTATTTTTATTTTTATTTTTTTCTTTTGTTTATCATACTCTTTACGATCAAATTACTTAATCCGTACCTCTTTAATTTCAGGCCAACCACTGGTGGTGCTAATGTTTCTCCTGCAAAAGCATGAACTACTTTAGAGAAGATGTTTGAGAAGAAAAATGATTTTACCTGCAAATATTTGATTGCGGAATTTAGTTTTACACGGATCAATAAGAGTAATGATTGGTATCTCGTAATCCGTCTGTCACCTGATTTGTTGATTTGTTATTATCGATTTGTTTGATGTATGATTGTAATAAATTTCAACGGAAGTGATGAATAAAAAAGTTTTCTTCATGATCCAACGACAACACGCGAGAATCTCAAAGATGAGTGGCCAAGATTTGTTCTCGAGACTCAAATAGTCGCGCCATTTTTCGGGGGAGAAGTGGGCCCTCTTTAATTGCTCTATCACTGCGTGGACCTGGTTTTTGCCAACAAATTGCTTTCCTCTCTCTCTTTTCGGACGATGAATATTTATGAGAGCATGGTGTGTGAATCAAACTCATGTTTGAATTGAAATTGAGATACTAATGTAAATTTTTCTCATTTAAATTGGATTGATTCATATTTTTACCTCTCTGTTAGAGGTGTTCCATGAACGGCTGCAATTAAGTAAATAGCCTTGTAAACTAATAGATTGGATCGAATTAGAAAAGAAAAAAATTTATACAAGTTATAATGCTGATCTTAAATTGTTGGCGCTCTCAAAATCAAGGTATCCAATTATCAACTTATTGATGCACAGGTTGAACAATGAACGCTGGAGCTGTAAGCTAGGAGTGGGCAAATTCAGTTCAAGTCATTTGGGTTTTGGTTTGGGTTACAACCCAATTAAATTGTAGAATTGAACTCAATCGAATTGAAAACGCAAGCTTGAACCGAATCAAACTGAAATTATTTCAGTTCTATTCGGGTTCAAATTCACAATTCGGATTGGCTCGGTTTGCTAATTTGGGTTTCTTCAAGTTAAATTCAAGTTCATTTATATTATAAACCCTAAGTGTGTCTCTATTTGAAAAAAGAATAATTAATTAGATATCAAACAAATTTATCATAATCTTATTCACAAATTAACTAATTAACACAAATAATTCTATGTGTAACAATTAACAACAATTAACAAAAGAAAATTAAGAAATTAACTAACAATTAAAAAAAATATTACTAATCAATTAATTAATGGAAGATCAAAAGGAGATGAAGAAGGAAGCGAAAGAAGAAGAAGAAGAAGAAGAAAAAGAAGTGGTGGCGGTTGAGCAGTGAATGTTGGGAAGTGTAATGTGTTAGAGTTGTGAATATGTTTTAAAATTATTTTTTTTTTATTTTCTTGGTTAACTCGATCAAGTTGGCTATTCAACCTGAATCGAAATACAAGTCGATCAGGTTTGAACTTTCAACTCAAATAGGTTGTAAACTTCAATTTGAACCAAACCAAAGCCGAAAATAAATTTTTGATTTAGTTCGATTCGGTTCAAATTAACCTGATCCGAACGCCCACCCCTACCGTAGGCAATAGCCATCTATCCATATTCCATGAAAGTATTATTATTATTATTATTATTATTATTATTATTATTATTATTATTATTATTATTATTATTATTATTATTATTATTATTCCCGATAATAATACTGTTAATAATATTAAATTTTAAATTTAATTATAAATATTTAAATTATTAATTAAATATAAATAATAATAAAATATAAATAAATTTTAAATTATTAATTTAATATAAATATTAAAATAAAAAAATTATTTTATATAATATAGTTTATACTACATCAAATATAGTATTACATTACAATTTAATATAATATATTACGGTATAGCATGTATCAAACATACCTTAAAGAAAAATAAAAGCTGTACTGCTGTAGCCTCTCGTCAACGTCACTTACCACAATTGTGTGCACAAGTTGTAAGACCCAACAGAATAAAAGTCTCAAATTAGATCAATTTAATTTTTTTAATAAAATAGTTATGGGACTAATTTATCTATATAAAACGCATCGTTTTTGTCTCCATTTATCGTTTACTCTAGCCGCAAATCTTTAATTAAGAAGACCAGTTTAATACGATCATCAATGTAAGGTCAAGTTTTACTTGCATGCTTTCAAAGTTTTTAACACGTTTTTGATAAAAGAACTAAGATTAAAGTAACATGTAAAATTAAATAAAGCCTAAAAAAAATTAAAATAAAAAAGTCAATAAAGTGTGAATAAATAAATAAAAGTCAAGAGGGCAAAAACTCGCGGCAAAACTTTTTATAAAATATCAGGTTCCCTTAAAAAACGCAAACGTCCTCGTTTACATTTAAAGCTGATTTCTCGCGCAGTCGCGCCCCATTTATGGCTCTAACCACGTACGTTACCCTTTCATTCGATCCCCCTTCATTCGTTCCCCCTCTCTCTCCATTCAGAAACAGTCTCATTTTTTAATTTTTTCTTTTTCTTTCTCGTGAGAGGCCAAAACAACACAAATAAAGCCAAAATAAACGAACCTTAGATTTCGATATAATTACGAAAATGGCACAGTCAGACGATCAGCATTGCTCTCGCCGGTCACTGATGCCGAGCTTTCTCTACTCCTCGTCGTCCAAACGGCTCTTCTATTTGGACGCTCTGATGAATAATACTAACGCTGGTTTGTCGAATCGATCAGCGCCGTCCGTTTCGCCTTCATCCAATGGTGTGTCGAAAACGGGCGGTTTTGTGATTCCGGCGCCGAAAGAGAAGATCGAGATGTACTCGCCCGCTTTTTACGCAGCGTGTACAGCCGGCGGGACGTTGAGCTGTGGCCTCACTCACATGGCCGTTACGCCTCTCGATCTCGTCAAATGCAATATGCAGGTCCCTCCCCCTTTTTTTGTCTAAAAAATAAAATTAAATAATTAATTAAAATCTCATTCTTATTTCTAACAAATTAATCAGTAATCGTTAATTTGCGTTGGTACTGTATCTGCATTTGAGTGTGCTTTTATAGGAAGTGCTTTTCTAAAATCACTTTTTATAATATTTTTACCTGTTAGATAGACAAAAAAGCACTTTTAGCAGCCAAATGGATTGTTGTAAATTTGATTTGTGTGGAATCTGGAAATTAGATGCTTTGTTAATAGAAGTATAAAAAATCTTTTTTCGTTTTTTTATTTATTTGTCTCAAGGAGATGTTCAATATTAAATAATTTTTTGGCTGGTGGCTTTTGAAAGTTATACATGTGTTGACCGTCTACAGTACTTGTAAAAATCAAAAGATGGCTGTCTGTTAGGACTTTCAAAGCTGTGTGGGCGGCATTTTTTAAATGCCAATGATTAGAAAAAGTTCCTTTGCTGAAGTAGATATTGATATATTTTTTTAATACTTCAGATTGACCCAGCAAAGTACAGGAGCATTACGTCTGGATTTGGAGTGTTGCTCAAGGAGCAGGGACTGAAGGGCTTCTTCAGAGGTTGGGTGCCAACCCTGTTTGGTTACAGCGCTCAAGGTGCCTGCAAGTTTGGATTCTATGAGTTCTTTAAGAAGTATTACTCAGACATTGCCGGGCCTGAGTATGCTGCCAAGTACAAGACATTGATATACCTTGCTGGTTCAGCATCTGCTGAATTGATTGCTGATGTTGCTCTCTGCCCTATGGAGGCTGTGAAGGTACGTGTCCAAACTCAGCCTGGCTTTGCCCGAGGTTTGGGTGATGGGTTGCCCAAGTTTCTCAAGTCTGATGGCGTTTCTGGGTATGGATTTTATTAATGCCATCTTTGGTTTTGAGATTTCGGGATTTATTATTGCTATGAATTTTGAATTTTATTATTGTAGATTATAAATGTTTTGCAGGTTGTACAAAGGACTTGTTCCTCTTTGGGGGCGCCAGATTCCATGTAAGTCAAAAACTTGTTCGTATTCTGCTGGGTTGCTTAAATTTCCCTGGTCTTTTACTATTTTGGGATGTCAGATCATTTCCTTTGTTCTTTCAGATTACCACATTTTGCAATTTGGTTGCTGATATGGTAGAAAAATACTCCTGCTGAGTGCAACCACATTTCGCCTATCGTTAATGCTTTGATTGGCTTGAGCATTTCATTAGCTATCTTAGATCATTTTAACCATAACAGTCATGCTATGTTTCTCTTGAGTTGTACATTTCTGTGTTGTTTAATATACGTCCATTTAAGTAGATAGTAAAAATATGAAAACAAACTTCAGTTAATAGTCTGATATAGCTAGCATATAAAGAGGTGAAACAATTTAACAAATTAGGTTGATTTTTAAGTGTGGGCTTTTGCTAAATGGCTCTAACTCATTTTGATTGAATTCTGTAGAAATAAAACCAAATCCTTAAATGTTAAATGGTGTTCATGTCTATGTTTAATTCTGAAATATCTACTTAGATGCTAGATGTTTGCTATCTGTCACCTAGTAGGAAAAAGAGAACTTTGCCGCTCCATCAATTCTCATAAGGGTGTTACCACTCCTTTCTGCACTAGTCAAATCATTGTGTTCAATAGCATGGAATTTGTTAAATATTGGATTTTATCTAGAGCCCAGTTTAATGTGCCTTTAATATATTAAATATTGGTGCATAAGAGGTGGAACTATGGAACTAGGATATATTGACAGTGAGTATGCTTGGCTATCCTTCCGCTGCTTTTCATCTAATTATGTTGTGAGAAGAGTTTCAATTCATGCTTACTATTCATTTTTATGGCGAGAGTTGCTGACTATGAAAATGATGGTTTTGCAGATACAATGATGAAATTTGCATCTTTTGAGACTATTGTAGAAATGTTGTATAAATATGCCATCCCAACCCCTAAAGAACAATGCAGTAAAAGTCTGCAGCTTGGTGTGAGCTTTGCTGGTGGATATGTAGCTGGTGTCTTTTGTGCAATTGTTTCACATCCAGCTGATAATCTGGTTTCTTTTCTCAACAATGCGAAGGGAGCAAGTGTTGGTGATGTGAGTGAATTTTGAACACATCCCGTGCATATCTATACTTTTTTTTTGACATTTTCATCCGCTTTGCTTGTGTTATGTATATTGCAGGCAGTGAAGAAGATGGGGTTGTGGGGTCTTTGTACTCGTGGCCTTCCCCTTCGTATTGTTATGATTGGAACCCTCACTGGTGCACAGTGGGGTATCTATGATGCTTTCAAAGTTTTTGTTGGCCTGTAAGTTTTTATCCTGCATTTATGGAATTGTATTAAACACTGTTCTATTTTTTTTTTTTAAACTACCATGCTTGAACAATATTTGCTCAGAAGTTTCATTTAGCGCTTTTGTTTCTTTCTGCAATCAAGTAATTGGGAGCGTCTTGTTTGCAGGCCAACTACTGGTGGTGCAGCTCCACCGCCTGCTGAAAAAGCATGATTTATTGCTGGTGGTCAAGGGACAAGGAGCACTAGGATATTTATGCGTGGAAATTGCAGAGGTGAGTTTATCTTTTGACGGATTATTACTATTAGTGATGCTGCTGCGATAGCAAGAGTTGCTTGTGGCATTGAATACTTTTAAACACAGTTCATTTTTTTATATCATTCTTAATTTTCCTGTTAGTCGCGAGTTTTGATAGGATAGTTTTGTTAGATGGGCTTTTGCTTGAAAGTTGAAACAACAATCACTGTTGATGTCTGCGAAGTTTCCGCTTGAAGAAATAATGAGCATGGTTCAATAAATTTTGTTTTTCTCGAGTTTATTTCACTTTTAGTAGCATTCTATGTCATGATTTTTTATTGGTAATTGAAAGAACAAAGCAATTATGACTTGAGATGCTGCTATCTGTTTCACATTGGAGTGTAGTGTTACAAAACAACATTGATTGTGTTAAAACGAGCAATGGGATGTGCCCTTACTTAACAAAGGAGTTTGTGTATAAATTCAGAGAGCAATCCATGTCGCATTTTAACTCATTTTGTGTCTTAGTCGTATGCACATGCAGAAATCTGAGGACTTTGTTGTGCATATTGTGCAAACTTATTATCATTTATCTTTGGGTTAATATCAACCCACCCCATCATTTTTCAACGATCCTCATACGTCATCACTTGATTCTGATAATAGTGAGATTTACCCTGATGGTGGCACTGGCACTATAGTTGATCTATTTTACTCGCGCAAGTTCGAAATTACCTTGATGTTAGCTAATCAATAAGATTATTGCCACACGTCCAGATATAATTTTATCTAAGTTTTAGCTTTATTTTAAAACTTTTAAATTTTAACTAAAAAATAAGATGGATAAATCTTATCCATGGTCTAGTATTAGCCTCAGAGTTTGCCCCTCTTGTTCAGTTGGATAATTTTACTTCTACAGCCCTTGCACTTTCAGTGAGTAACGTTATATATTCTAAAATTTATTTTGAAATTCACTCCAATTAAAGGTGTTATTCGTCATGTACATTAAAAAATAGTAAAATAAATTATTTCAAATATTGTGAAAAATGGTCTACAATATCTTTAACCAATCACTATGGAGGTGTTTGGACGGTTATTATTTTTGACTTGACCTTTAGACTTCTTGCCCTGGTGATATCTTAATGACTTGCTTTTTGTTAATTTTTGAATTTATCTTGTTCAAGCATAAATCTGGTCCATTAAATATTGAAGTCCTGTTCGGTATTGAGATCGAGTAGTTGTAACTTTTAAAGTTATAAAATTAAAGTGTTTAGTAAACAATAAGTATTATGTCTTGAAAGATAAGTTTATTTGATCTACTATTTATATGATAAAAAATTTATATTATTTTTATAAAGTCTGTCAAAATTATTATTTAAAAGTCATATTTATCAGAAATTATTAATTTTTATTTTATAATTATAATTTTTTCCTTTTTAACATCAGTAGATAGCACCTCAATATTAAAAAGAGCCTGAATAGGTGAAATAATTGATATGGTGAGTATTGGGACTAGTAATTTGTGAAGAGTATAACAAAGTTAGATTAAAAAAAAAAAAAAAATCACCCCGTAGCTTTATTATTCATTATCCGACCAAAAACTCCTTTTCTTTCCCTATAGTGATTATTATTAGTTAGACCATAACTTACCATGACTTCCTATTATGTGGAGTATTCTTGGTTAGTCATTATAATTCATCATCTTCTATAGACTACCGTGGAGTTATTTGGACTATTATTCTTGGATTGTTCCTGGTCCGACCATACCAAGGATTTCTCCTTTGTGAACTGATTCTGTCCTGATCAATGATCATGGTCTGACTAGGAACTTATCCTTTGTGAACTATTATTTTTGGTAACTGATTATGATTTCTTTGAACTATTACTGGTCGGTTATTATTGTCTAGCCAAGAATTCATTCTTTTTGGACTATTTATTGTCAGTCATCACGATGTGACCATGAATTCCTCAAATTATTTACGCCCATACCCATACCCATACCATGTGAGAAGCGCCTTCAGGACCATCTCCCTATCGGTTGAGTAGATACACCCCCTGATCAATCATCATTGTCTACTTAAGAATTCTTTTCTTGCGGACATTTTTGGACCAATCATTGTTGTTTGATCAATAATTCCTTCTTTGTAGACTATTCCCAATCTCATCTTTGATCTCAACAATAATTCATTCTTAATATTCATCATGATCTAACTAAAAATTATTTCTTTAATGACTATTCATGGCCAGTCATCGTAGTATCACCGGGAATCACTTCATTTTTTCGCTTCATTTAATTTTATATTTTTTCCAATTAAAATAATTCATTCTGTCCGCTTTTCCCCCCAGCCCAAAAAAAAATACAGAGAGAGAGAGAGAAGCTCATTCATTCTGTCCTTTTCTAACATATATCCACCGGTAGTTTGTAGGTTTATTGTTCACTAGTTAAGAGAGAAGAACATTAAGAAGAAAATTGGTAAATTACTAATAAGTTTATGTAACAAGATAACATTTTCATCGTTTCTACTCCAAGATGACTGAGTTCTAAGAATGACTTTTAAATTGGCCCGCTGAACGCGTTTCAGCAATTTTCTAATGGTAAAACCAGAAAAAAAAAAAAAAAAAGAGTTTGAAAACGGGATTGAATACACTCTTATTATTATTATTTAAAAAAAAAAAAAAAAAGGTACCCGTACGGGTTTCGGAAAAATGTTTCTGAAATAACTTCGTAATTTCTGCTGTGCATTTCCACGTATAGAGAAGGTTTGTATTTCTCATACGATGGAATGGAATCTCATCTTTGCCACTCAACAGAATTGCATTTATTATGCATAAATTATATCCGAAATAAGAATTTTAGAATGCATCAATGATAATACAACCAATTATGTAATTGAATTTAATATGATCGCTAATTTACAGTATGGCTCACATAATAGCTCAATTTCCTCTAAAGAAAAGTTCTTTCAATAAATTTTTTACCCCAAGATGGAAAAAAATAATTAACGAATGAATATTTTTAGAATATTATTTAGCTATCATATATGAAAATTTCTGTTACTTGCAAATTATTCGGTTAAATCGAGAGGGTATACAGTGTCGAAGACAATTCTTGCAAAAGTATGCCGAACTTCCTGCAGGCTTCCGTAGGCTAAGGACTCATAATCTATTTTGCTACCTTGCTTTGATGGAAATCTTCTCTCTGCGCCCCCTGTCACACACCCAAAAATCTTGCTTGCTTTCAAGTATAATGCTAGTGGAATGAAAACCTGCACATTTACATCTGAAAAGATTTAGGATGGCAGGTAGGATAAAACTGAAGTGGGAACAATGAAGAACACATGGTATGCACCTAGAATTAGAAACTAACAAACTGCACCAAAATGACTTCACAGTTTGGGGGCACTATGATACCGCAAAACATCAGAAAGCTATTATTTGAAAAGACAAATTTCCTCGTTAGTGAGGACAGCAGCAACCCTCCGTGCAATGATGCACCATGCAAAACTAATAACATTCATGTTACCACCCAATGCCATTAGAAGTTTTAAGAAATTTCTGAGTTCATTAGTCATTGTCAGGAGAAAGTGATCAGCTGAATCTCTGCCTGACTTTCTATATGACCTAATTTTGCAGATCATTCCAGAAAATCTCCAAGAACTAATAATATAGTAGTATAAAACCGATTGGCGGCATACTTGTGAGTCTGTCTACTGCCACTCTGTTACGTAAGATTGCATAAAGAAAGGGAAAATGAAAGAAACACTCACCAGATCTGAAAATGGGGCTCGAGGGTATCCTGCCATTGCTTGAGAGACAAAATATTCATCAGTCATCTTGGACAGGGCACCTTTTGATGATTCTGCAAGATCCATAACTTCATGTTGCAATGCCTGAAAGTCTAGATCCTGAGGTTCTAATAATTCATAAAAGTTATCATTATGCGACTTATTAATCCTCCTTGCAATCTTTACTGCTTCCAACATATCTCCACCATTGTAGATGGCAAGGCTAAACACAGCTACCACCAAAGGATCCCTAGGTTGGTCTGACAAAGCTTTGTGGAACGCCAAGATTGCAATCCTGAATAATCAGACATTTATGGATAACTGGCTTCAGGTACACCAGTCATGTGACAAAAGGGAAACATGTATTCCTAGCACACATTTCTGATAGACAATAAGCATTTTATCAGCATTTGTCTGGTCATCTAATTGGTTAAAAGCAGGGGCAAATGTAGGCATCCATTATCCTCAAACAACAAATCAAATGGAAATGACAAGAGCAACCCTATGTAATTTCAATTCCTTGGATAAGTGACCAAAGGGATTAATATTGCTGGTGGCAAGTAGATATTAATTTCTAAATCTGATCAAAGGGATTAATATAACTAGTGGTAAGTAGATATTAATTTCTAGAACTGACCAAAGGGATTAATATAACTGGTGGCAAGTAGATATTAATTTCTAGAACTGACATAATTCAGTGCCCACAGAAACAAAGCATATACTCATTTGGTTTTTATTTTTATTATCTTGGACTGATAATTTCTCCTATCAAGCTGGTAACTTGACTTCTCTTGTATGCTGGGATGCTCACTGCCAAATCTATAGCTTCCTCTAAAAGTGCTCTCTTCACTCTGAAAGGAAGGTTAGTTGCTTTGAGATTTCCTTGTACATTTGGTTAACCAAAATTCAAGAAAGGGTTGAAAGCATTACAGATATTTCTTCCACTAAATGCACCTAAAAATTTGATGATCTCAAAGATATATGCTAGGTATGTGAAGTCTGCCTATATTAAATTGGAACATGGAATGCCGTGAAAGCCAAACTGTGAAGCCATATTGTTAGAAATTAACCTATCTAAGAGAATAACTCAAACAAATTTTGCTAGTTAAAGATCTTACCATAAGCTACCATGGCATGGCCTGTCAGGTGCCAGAAGTTTATCCAGGTTAGAGAAAAGTGACTGCACATGAGAGACCAGAATGTTATATTGAATGCTTTTCAATAATCATGCCCTTTTGAAATCATACCCAAGTAACAAGCCACAGAATTTCACAAGAAAGATCGAACACATAGGACCAAAGAGAATATAGAAAGATACAGTAAATATCTGCTGGATGGAGTGTAAACTGAGTGTATTTTTGTTGTGTTCTTCAGATCACAAATTTTGCCAGCAAGGACAAAAAAGAATTGGATTTCTTTTTATGTGAAAATTATGTGAGCGTAAACGAAATTATGTTCTACGGAGTGTAAACGAAAAGTTTTTTATGTGAAAATTATGTCTCTCACATGCATTTCTAGATAAAAGTCAGGTCTACAATGCTTTAAAACTCAGGCAAGGACATAAGCTTCCTCTGCAACAATCAGTTTGGCCTCTTGAGTATCTCAAAAAACTTAACATTTCAAAAAAGAATAAAATAATGATCAAAAGAAAATATGTTGATATCACCAAAAGCATGTTTGATCTCTTGTCACGTCTCCGGAAACCATGCTCGACAAGATATGCTGCCTGTGAGATGAAACACATCAATCCAAAGCACCGTAACTGATGAATAATAAGTAAACAGAACTTAATTATCAAATCCATACCTGAATAGGTAGAAGTACTTCCAGGAGTCCAAATTTCCATAATAATCTGAGAGAAGCTTCAGCAGAACCATAAGCTAGCATATAGTTCATTTCCATCAGAAGCCTTCCCTGAGACATTTGTAATAACATAAGAGCAAAACCAGAAAAATTTTAATGTTGGTCGAATGCATGGATAATTGTAAATCATCAGGACACTTTTTTAAATACCCTATCAAGTTTTAATATTGACGGAGATAGATGTTTGACAAAATGAGCGGTTTCCCTCGAAAATCGGAATCCTAACCGGGCAGCAATTCTTATTGCACGTAGAATGCGAGCTGTAAAGAAAATGGCGTCAGACAGTTCTTTCTTGGTGTTAGTGCAAGAAGATGAAGCATAAGCTGAATTAACAGTGTGACTCTTGCAAAGGTAAAAACTAATTTCAGTAAAACTGCAGATAAAAACTCACCACAATCCTCCTGAAAAGAGGTACTGGCAGGAATCACAGTTCGCACCTATGATCACATAAGAAAAAAGTAAGGACAACATACATCACTAACAAACTAAAACAACTCAAGAAACAGCAGTTATGAAATACTTTCACACTTTAGCTTTCCTAATATCTTCAATTCCTCCAATGTAGTCATAAATAATTTTCGCATATGGATCAAACATCAAGCTGCAAAACAAAGAGGCATGTTAAAAGATGTCAAAGAATGCTACTATACCAGATAAAATTGCAATAATCTGGGAAATCAGAGAGAACCAAGCCATCCTACTCCAAAAAATTGGAACAAATAACTTCAAGATCAAAGGGTTATATAAAGAACCTGTTAATTGTAAAGTCCCGCTGCAGACAATTCCTCCACCGTATGAAATCCTTCTCATCGCAGCCAATAGGTCTCTCAAATTTATATTTGAAGTCCCTACCAAACCTACGTCCACTTGTGCTAAAACTTGAAACCTAATATGTAAAGACATTAAAAATATTTTTTCAAAAATGGAACAATCGAAACTCTTGACAAATTTGACTTCCTCCACCAGCTAACTCACTAATTAAATTTCTCAAATCTATCTGAAAATTAAAGAAGATATTTAAGCATGAAAAGCCAACAAACCTCCACGATGGTATCCTCAAAGTGGACATGACAAATAGGAAAACGTTTGCCAACTATTTCACACTGCGAAAACACCCTCACCACCTGCAAATCCAGTAGGAAATTATTATGGTATCTAAGTAGTGAAAATGGGATGTCCTTTATGATGGAGCGCTAATAAAAGATATTGACAGTTCAAAAGAAAAACTTCTTCAAATTAATATGCACGTACAAGTTATAATAATTACAAAATGAGAGAGGATCTTTCCAGACACCATGATGTTGGGTAGAATAAATACACCATCAAATTAATACACATCATCTTTGATCGGAGTTCTACCTGACATCACGGTGCCTGTAAAGATCCTCTCTCATTTTGTTATTATTATAACATTACCAGGATAATGTGTTAGAAGCATCACTGGCCTTACACAGCTAGTAATCAAGTTCATTAACTCTTTTATAAACATTTTGTGACAGATAGAAAACTTCGAAATGTCATGATCCATCTACCTTTATTTAAATGTTCCATCTCAGAAATTCACAGACAAAAATCAAAACAAAAACTCTAACATATCTAGATATAAGAAAAACTGCTCATAGTGCTTTACAATTGGACCAAAACGAGCTTCACCTACCCCTTTCCACTGTTTTTCCTTCTTTCATTACAATTAGCATGCTTACTACATTTTTTTTACCAAATTTATTGTCTTGACTAGTATACAGAATCCAGCAAACTGTACATAAAACAAAAAGCATTACTTGAATAGTCCAGAAAAAATAGACTCAAAATTCATACATTTTGATGAAAATCGATATTGCCAGGCAGGCAGTTCAAAGAAAATCCACTCGGTTAATGAATTGTATGTCTAATTAGTAGCCAAAAAAATAATGGTGCTAATAATATTGAAAGAAACCTAAGAATTTGGTACAAACTATAACATCATCATCTCCCTAGCATTGCAGTAAGTAGAAACTGAGAGTAACCTCTTTAAGTTCAGCCGAAGTTATTATGTCAAAATCCTTTGGAATTCGCTTCAACAAGAGATCCCGTACGCAGCCTCCAACAAGGTAAACTTCAAACCCTACAAGGGAAAAGAAAACAAAAAATAAAAGATAAAAAGAGTTGCTTTTAGATCCTACCTAGCTAGGATAGAACAGGAAATTATATAGCAAAGAGGAGTTAACAAAGATGTAATTGTTGAAACAATCTGAGTTCCTATAGCACTGAACAATTCATCAAGTTCAGAAACATTAAAGCAAATCATTGGTGGAACTACATCACACTGTGGCAAGCTTAGTGGTCATTAGTCATATAGATAAATAATGAACTCGAATATATCTAATTCATGGCATATTTACTCTATAAGATCATTGGCTTAGTAAACATCCATCATAAACAGCATGGAAACAGACTCAAGTCATTCCCTCCAACATTCAATCAGCACCAAGTTCACATAACACAAAATTTTAACTCCAACAGATTCAGAAAAAATTCAACTCCAAAAAATGCAACATAAATTACATTCATTTGAAAGTAAGAAAGAGCAACAAAAACCTTTCTTCTTAAGCCCATTGAGAACCTTTCTGGTTGGCTTATCGATCATGGAAGTGCTAATTCCAAGGTCCTTGGCATTCAATTTCTTCCACTCCGGTTTCTTTTTATCTAATTCACCCACTTCAAACCCATTAAAAAATAATTAATTAAACATTTCAGAGCCACAAAACACAAGTCAATAAATAAAGAAAAGGACTTTACTTACCTTTGTGAGGAGAATTATCAGAATTATAAGTGCTGTGTTTAGTTATAGACTCGGGCTCATCAAGCGTCTCAATTGCCGCCACAGAGCCGAACCGAGCCTGTAAAGAAAGAACCCAGTTAATTAAAATTCAGACGCGTGTGCATAGAGATAGAGAAATAATAAAATACCTTGCGAATGCAGTGAAAGAGTGAAGGTCGAAGTGAGAATTGGGGTTTACAGGAGAAAGCTAAGCCCGAAATCGCCATGCGATGTGGACGAAAGACGAAGATAAGCTTAAACCCTGTAAAAGGGTTTTAAAAAAAAATCGTCAAAAGGTTTGGCCGCTAAGACCTGGAATAGCCAGTCTATGCGACACGTGGCACCTCTCTAAAACTCTTTTAAATAATTAAATTTTCATTCTTATATGGTTGGGTAACTTGGGTTTTTGAAAATTGAAATGGTGCTCAGAAATTTATTGCTAAATAAACTAACACTCGCGTTTTAAAATTTAAAATTTAAAATTTTAGTTTGCAAGTCCATTTAAACACCCAATATACTCTTATTAAATTAGTGGAGCTTTTGTTAATATAGTTTATTTAAATAAAAAATTTTTGTTAATGAAGCTTTTATAAATAATGTTTTCACTCAGGGGTAAACCCAATATTTGAAAGTACCCTTGGCTAAATTTTTTAAAAAAAGTATATTGTAAAGTGAATATAAAATTTTGTAAGTAGAAAAAAAAATAAAATACACCTAATAATAGAGGGATATTAGATACTTTATTCCAAATAATATTTACGGTAATCAAAATAATTATATAAAAAAGTTGAAAATAAAAATTAATTAAAAAAATAAAACTAAAATTATACTTTTCGTGACTTCAAACAATAAAACTCATCAATTATAAAATCTAAATCCATAATATCTGCAATATCTTTCAACATAGACAACCACACAATCTAAAAGAAATTCATTTTTCAACTTAGTACAAAGTGATGTCTTAATAAGGTTTATGACTACAAATAATCAATCAAAACAAATTAATTTATATAGATAAATAGCCAATAAGAGATTATAGGGCAAAACCAGCAAAACCAATCACAAAAAATAAATAGCCAATAAGAATTCAAAATAATGAATCAAAATAAAATGTGGAGCAAATTAGTAAAATACATCACAAAAACTAATCAATTTATATGATTTCTGAAAGCATACTAGTAGAAAAAGGTGTAAAGTGTAAGAAATTAGAAGATCAAGAAGATGATGAATCGAGGAGGGGACCGCCGTTTTTTTTTTTTTTTTTTTAATTCTTAGCTTTTAGTATCATTGAGCTGCAGTTAACCTCCTCGGACGTGGAAATCCATGTGGCGGGCTGCGATTTGGTGGCTGAGAGTTGTTGGAGTGTGGCTGCTTGCGTGGCGCGCTGGGAGAGGTCACGAAACGGGTCCATGGGAGCTTAAGTGGAGCAGACACACACGATCCTTTGCGCTGGAGTTGTAGCAGACATGGGGTCCCAGAAACTAACTCACACGCGCCTGGAGATGCAGCTGCCGCACATGCGAGATCTTCACCGTTGCAGTTTTGATCGACGGTGCTAGAAGAGATTATCTGGATGAGGATTTTCATGAGATTGAGATTTGCTTAATCGGAATTCTCTTTGAATTTTACTACCATTTTT
The DNA here is from genome assembly GCA_030449905.1 of Luvunga scandens. NCBI lineage: Eukaryota > Viridiplantae > Streptophyta > Magnoliopsida > Sapindales > Rutaceae > Luvunga > Luvunga scandens. Next base: position 1,094,375 of record JASUUG010001266.1, read on the forward strand.
TTTCTTCACATTTTCAACCCAACTAGTTTCTCTTTTTGAAATTTTCACCTATATTAAAAACAAAATTAAGGATAATTAAATATTTGAAAAGAGGAATATTATCAACTAAGTAAAATGAATTGCGGTTTAAACTAAAGATGAAAAAATTAAATTAAATTACTAAGGGCATCTCCAATGGAGCACTAAATTCTACACCAAAACACCTTTTACACTATTTTTTGTGTAAAATGCTTCTCCAATGAAGCACCAAAATCAACACCAAAATGGTGTTATGAATAGTATTGCACCAAATATGGTGCAACACTATTCATAACACCATTTTGAGAAAAAATCTAAAATATCCTTATTATTTTTTCTTATTTACATATATGTCTTATTTTATATAATATTTTAAGTTATTATTATTATTTTTAATTAATTTTTTAATTTTTGAATATTATATTAATGAAAAAAAAATTCAACACAAAAATTAATAATAAAAATAAAATGCCAATAACATTAATTACTAGATTACATATTACAAAATTAAAAATACAAAATTTAATTAACACCAATTAAAAAAGCTACTACTACTACTAGCATAAATTAGAACAATTATTTAATACTCTGGGATGGCCTTTTTCTATATTAATGTAATGTTTAATTTTCATAATGTACTAATTTAGTTAATTAAATGGAAATTTAATAATTTTCTATATTTTTTTGTTAATCGATATAAAATTACTTATTACTTAATTATCTATATTAATAGTAATATTTATTGTGTTAATTGAATTAATTCTTGAGAATTAAAAGAATAAAAAAAAGAATATTTTTTTTGTGTAAAATTTGGTGTAAATGGGTTGGAGATGAAATAGTAATTTGGTGTGAAAAAGGTACATTTTTTGTGTTGGTGTTACACCAAAATGGTGTTAACCATTGGAGATGGCCTAAATTAAAAATTAACTAAAATAACTAGAATATTTAAAACCAAAACAAGAAAAAGATGGAGAAATTAATTGTAAAATATAGAGAAAATATGCACTTATCAAATTTCAGGCAAGTTTTGAATGGAAAAAAAATATTAACATGTAAATAAAAATACTCTTTCAATGTAAAGATGGATTTTTTTTTTTATCTATATCTTAGTGTCCATAGTTATAATTTGATAGGTTCAAGTAGTCACACTTTTTTTTATACTTATTGATCTATTCTTAATTGAAATTGTGTAAACAAAATAATTCTAATTAGTTTAAGGTTCGTTTTTTGATGTTTGGATATCCCGATATCAACAGTAGGATTTTATGAATTATTAGATTTCATCTAATGATCTATAAAGACTATAATAATCAAATAAAGTAAATAAAAAATATTAAAATTCACTAGTTAAGTAGATTTGTACCACTTAAATAACTTAAATTGGATAAGGATTAAAAGATAAAAACAACAATAACAACATTAACAACAATTCTCTTCGTGCTACTCAATTATCTAATAGCTAAGTAGTTTTTTCCCCATGCTACTCAATTTTCTAATAAATCAAGTACTTTTTTTTTTTTCATTGCACATATTCTTTCCCTCATCTCAACCTCTCACTCTCTCTCTCTCTCTCTTAAAAAATTCAATAAACCACTTATAGATTGTTTGCTAAACATCTTAAATATGAAATTTTATTAATTTTAGATCTTTTAAAAAATTTGCTTGTTTGCATTTTGTAACTTATGTCTAATTTTTAAAAATTTAAATTTAAAATTCTAAATAAAAAAAGTAAACTCTTGTGACTTTTATTTGAATGAGAAATAAATATTATATTTTAAAAATATTTCTATAAAATATATTTATTTCTTAAACTATAAAACTTAATCTCTTTTTTGTTTTGATTTATGAGGATATAAATGTCAAATAATAATATTTAAGATGTTCTTTATTTATAAACACAAATAAGATGCTACTTACATTTAGATATTAAAAAAAAAAGAAAAAAAATATATCATTAAGATATTTGTATTTAAACCCATTCAGATTTTAGGACAAAAGAAAACACTACCTTAGAAAAAAGAAGAAACTAATTTAAACATAGCAATTTTTTTATGCTTATTCATATCAATCTGATTATTTATGTTATTTTATTTATTTTATAAATTCTAAAAACTTTATTAAGTTTACGAGAAAGGAAGAAAGAATTACAATTAAATAATGCTTAAATCATGCTAAATAACAAAGCGGTCTAATAAAAATATTTATTTATTACCAATATATACAAAATTATTAGCAATAGTAGGATATAAGCTAGACCTAAATTGAATGCAGAAATAGTAACTATCCATTGAAAATAGATTAACGCTGGAGATATTTCCTTTGAAATCAAATGGCTATAACAATCTCACTATCGACAGTATAATTCATTTAACATCATCATAGAAAAATCCATACTTTAATGGGGTTTTTTATTTGTTTTTTCCTTTTTCACCCTTGGTTTCCAACGTGTTTTTCTATAGATAAAATATTGCAAACTCAGTGATGAATATTCAATAAGATTTAATGATTTTCTTTTCTTGTAAAGATTTGATAATCAACTTCTTATATGTTTCTCTTTACCACTTTGAAATTATTTGAATTTATATAAAAAAAAAAGTTTATATCAACTTTATATTAGATAAGAAATATAGAGTTTATAATGTGGGTGTGTACAGATTATAACAAAAGGGGAAAAAACATTATAGTTCAGTTTAATTCAGTTTTTATTTGTGCTTTTATGTAATTTGAGGGTAATTAAAATGCTAACAAAACTAAATGGGGGTCTTATGAGAACATTGAAGGCGTGCCAAGTGTGTTTGCCAAAAAGCTTAGGGTACTAAAACTTTCAAGAGGCCTATGTGGGCTAACAGCAAGGCCCATGTGTTTTTGAGACAGATTTAAAAAATGAGCTGACAACCCTCCCCCCCCCCCCACCCTCTTTCTCTCTATATTGTTTATTTGTTTTTAAACGGTTTTAATTTTTTTTTTTGGGTTTGAATTCTGAATATTAGTTATTTTTAGTTTATTTATTTTCTATAACTTATGTCTAATTATACGATATTTAAGTAATAACTGCTAAATGGAACTTTAATAACCTATCTTATTAATATCCTTATTAAATACATTGATTTCATATTATATAAATTATCCTTGTGTTATTTTCTTTTATTCATCAGCCTCCCTTTAGCAAATTCAACTATCAATTTTTTTTAATTTTTTTTATAGAATGAAATTTTAAACATAATAGAACTTTAGGTGAGTAGGTTTTATAATGGGTACGTCTCTATGTATTTATAATTACTATTTTTACAATAGATTTTGAATATTATGTGATACATTAATTTTAATGATTAAACAATTCTTGGTTGGAGGATTACATAATTGAAATGAAAAATAATTATATAATATACTAAAAATAAAATTATGAGGATTATACATTAATGTCAAGAAATACATGTGCTAGATATAGTTTTTATTTTTTTTATACTTTGTTAAGGCGCACATTATCAAACTTTTTTAACTAATAAAATAATTTATTTATAACTTGTTAAGTGTTTAACAAATAAATATAAGTTTTCATAATATTTATAAGGGTATATATGCCAAAAACATCATATTTAAAATGTTTTCTTTTGAAACACAAACAACTTAATATTATACTAAGATATTTTAAAAAAATAAACATATATTAAAACCTATTCAGACTTTAGTTAAATTTAGATATATTCAGATTTCATGCAAAATAAAAATAGACACCATCAATGTATTTAATATAGCGTTTTGGTTTTAAAATTAACAAAAAAAAAAAACCAAAAAAAGGGAAAAATGCAAAAAGAATTTTTTTTTTAAAAAAAATTTCTAGAGTAAACTTAATGTTTTGTGTTGCATTCACGTATAAGGCTATAGAAGATGGTGGCGAATGCCGACGGCCCTTCATCAGCGTCGACGCTGACGTTTCCACCAGAATAAATAAATTGCAATCCTTAAAGTCAAGACTTGAATTGCTTTCATATTGTACGATTAAAACCATAATCTGAACATCAACCCATGCAAATTAATGAACAATAAAAAGACTTGAAACGATGTATGCACGCCGAGCATGCATGAACCGGTTAATCCTTCATGGAATCATGGGGTCCAGAGCCGATTATTTTGAGATATGGGCATGCTAGCCCCTTTGTTATGTCACGTCAAAGATGGCTACAAAATCAACAAAAAATGCTTTCTGTCAATTTGTTGGTCGTAGAAGTAACATATCAATTTGCGGTCAATTTCCCTTCCTCTTTCAGCTGGTGGGATTTGATGTGTGTTATCTTTTCGGATGATCGGTTTAGGGCAGTAATCTCGTTTACATAATGATGCTTTCGGTCCAGACGTCCGGATTATTCCGAATTTTGGGTTTAAACTAGAATTAGAGTTATACAGCGTGGTAAAATAAACGCTAGTATCGTGAAACTGTGTGATTCTATCTGATTTAAAATCCGGTTTTTACAGTATCCAGATGTCCACATCTAAGCATGATGCATTGTGTAGACCGGAGTCCTGTCAAACTTTAATAATAAACGGTCTGACTCATTTAAAATTCAAATTGCTAGAAATCCTTTGTAGAAATATCCAAAAACGCGTTTTAATTTTTGTAACCGCATGCATGCTTTGTCTCTTAGCAAACCTATGAAGTCACATCACATTTTTTGAAGCGGATGTCTCACAAGAGTCCACTCCACTTCTGTGGTTTTTTCTCTTTATCTTTCCCATTGCTTTTCTCCTATTTCACGTTCTCCCAACAAACTTTAATAATCAATCGAGAAGGTTAGATGTTTTTCTTTTCAAATTGTCTTTTTATGTAGGATGATTGCGTCAGTTGCACAAGTTAATTTTCGAAGATCATCAGTTGAGTTACAGGTGTCATTTTTTGGTGTATATTATCCAATTATGTAATCGGACTTTAATTGTGTGTTGTGTCAAATGGTCATGTAGGATCATCCGTTTATTAAATAGTTCTTATTTGTATTTAAATTTTTTACATGAATATTAAACGTATCGTATCCTTATTTATTTAAATTTGACACGACTCAGTTATGATATGATTACACCAATTGTCTCTTCTTCTACGCACATTCATTTTCAGCTAGCATATATACACAAATTCAAACGAAAAAAAAATCATATCAAACACCTTTGACGTTGGACAACGTAATTAACTAATTATGTCAAACACCTTTGACAATCGACAACGTAATTAACTAATTATAGTATCTGAATTAATATTATCATATAATTATTACTTTCTTCAATTTCTTTTTGGTGCGTGTGGAAGGATGAAAACAGATACGCCGATTAATTCATTGTATGGATAGGAATGGTGACAGAACCACACAAAAAACAAAATTTTAAAATTTTTCTTTTAAGAAATGATGTTTCATGCGTAGCTGACTTGTCAAACTCATACATATGCTTCTTATTGTGAACATTAAATTCAGTACTCTTGATTTGAAGACATTTAAAAGATCTGCAATGAAAGATGATTTGACCAATGAGAGTTTCTTCGCGGATCCCATTACTGGAGGTACTAGGAATTTAATGTGGTAGGGACTTAGTTTAATCAATATTATGAAATTTGGAAAAAAAAAAGTGTGCTACAGATAACAAGTACTAAAATCTAGGTTTATTATAATATTTCATTCAATACATTTATAACTAAGATCAATATGTTTTCATATATATGCTAAAAATATTTAAGGATATAATAGAAAATTCGGTGTCACAGCCCGGAATCTCTAGAAAAATCTTGTAAATTTAATCCTACATGTTCACTTTAACCATAATTTCTTTTCTTTGGAGAAGGTGTCATGTTGGTTTTTTTTTTTTAAAAAAATATCCATAGATGTGGTGAAAATGAGATTCATATTGTCTTATAATCTAATTAGTTGTACAGCAGCAGAAATTTGCCCCGAGATTCATATTGTCTTATAACCTAATTAATTGTACAGCAGCAGAAATTTACGTGATACAAATATAATAAAATTAGGATAAAATGAAAATAAAATGGTATGTTGTTTTATTACATATCACTTTTGTTAACCCTTTTTTACTAAGATAAAGATCTTTTCTTAGTATTTTTTTTCTTTTATAACTCTTCTTAATTTAATGAAAGTGATTAAAATTAAATTTTAAATTTTAATGTTGATAATTAAGTTACTTTATTTATAATTAAATTAAATTTTTATTAAATTTACTAAAAGAGACTAGAAGAGAAAAAAAAAAAAAGTTGAAGAGCCTTCGAACTTCTTGTGAATGATGCAAAGAATCTACACTACACATGGCGTGTTCACGTGAGAGAGAGAGAGGCCATGTTGCCTAAAATTATAAACCTGAAAAAGCAATGTAGCTACTGAACGTGGGGGGGCCGCACTTGAGAGTCTGCAATTGTAGAGACTAAGAGAGTGGTGCAAGTCAATCAAAAGTCTTGTATTACATTGCCTGAAAATTTAATAATGATGACGCTGATCAGAAATCTGAAAGATAACTCCCTTTACCATTAACCAACTTCAATGACATGACAGTGAATTGATGATGCTTTCTCTTGAATTTCTCTTCTTTCATTTCATCTACAGAAACAAATGGAGGTACAGAGAGCCCCAGCTGCTACGCTGAACCTACGCACTGAAACCCTGAATCATACCTGCTTATTAATTACCTATAAAACACAACACATTAACACGATGCTCGTGTGTGCACACTTTAATCGAGAGAGAGAGAGAGCGAGCAGTCAACACTGAGCAGAGATGTGTATATTTGCCTAATAATGTACGTATTAATTATACAACAATGTTACCAACTCGCGTGTATATTTGCCCTAGCTTTCACGTTTCTCTCGACGACAACAACCGCCTCGAGTAATGATGATCATCATCTTATGTGTCGAGAGTACTTTCAGGTGACTGATTGACGTTTTCTACGTTTGAGGCTCTCGCCATGCACGTTTAGCTTGCTGCATTTTGTTTTTGTGTCATGTAGTTATGTACAGTGCCGATGCATACTGTTCAACCACGTTCAATTTTCTATTTTCTATTTTCTTTTTTTTTTTTTGTTTTTTGTTGTGGAGTATTGACTGTTGTGTATTCATCAATTAATTTTGTCTCTTGTTTCGTCGACCGACTGGGCATTCATTCAAGTCGTATAAGATGAATGAACCTAACAACCTCGAGTTGATCACGTCCATACATGCTACTCAAATTTATTTTTTAGTCTCTCTCCTCTCTCAAGATTTTAAATTTCAGGAAGCCAATCGTATAAACTACTTAAAAATTACTCAACTGTGCTTTTAGAAGTGAACCGGCTACATATCTACTTGCTTGCATGCTTCCAACGATACTCATGAAAAAAGCGGGGGGGGAGAAGATGAAGAAGAACATTACGTATTTAAATATATAAACTGGCTACATATTCTTAATTTATTTTTTTTTCCCACTGAGTTTTTGGTTTTTCAAATATTTCTATGATTCAATTATAGAAACGCCTACACAGGCGGACTCGGGACCTTTCATTAGCCTGATCTAATTTATAAGTTTATTATAAAATTGCGTGAATGTTGCTGCATATAAAAGAGCTAATAAATACATATATCAAGCAACATGACATGAAAACTCTTAATACATATATTTAATAAAAGAATAACAACAATTTTAAAAAAATAAGTTTATAATATAAATTATTAAAGTAGAACCATAAAAATTATTTATAAAATTCTTTTTCTATTTTATTAATAGAAAAGATGAAATATTTGAATAATTTGATAAAAAGAGCAAGTACAATTTAGATGCAAATATACCATGAAGGCATGAGATTTTCAAAATATTGTTAATTGTTACTATATGCAAATTTGTAACTTTATAATACTAGTGACAATGTAATAATATATTGACATACTATTTTTTCAATTAGATTAAAACATAATTTTATTTGTAATAATTTAAAACAACAATAACATTTTAGCCCATAATGATTTCAATTATTCAATATATATATATATATATATATATATATATATATATATATATATATATATATATATTATGTAATTATTTATACATATAGTCTCCAACTCCAATTTGAAAAAAAAAAAAGTTGAATTGGTACATATAGAAAATAAAATAAAATAATTAGAAAAAATTGAGAGATGTTATTGAATTTTTCCTCTAGGCCAAATCCGGCTACATTTTTAGATCTGCCGTAGAACACATTTGAGGAATTTGCGTAGGAAAAATATGAGTGGTTTCATGTATAGTTGTATACTCTTCAATTCATTGTATTATATTGTCACACGTGTTACTCGAGAAGTACATATGATTAACACTTAACAAAAGGGATATATTGATAGGTTTAGATTAAGATTGGGTAGCTGTAGCTTAAAAGATATAGTAATAAAATGTTTGGTAAATGCTAGCTACTGTAACTTGGAATCTATGTTGATATGATTTTTTACTTATATAATGGAAAATCTATTATGTATTTAATAATTTTGTCAAAATTATTATTTAAAATTTATATTTACTACATATTACTAGCTTTTATTTCATAGTTATAGCTTTTTTTTCTACAGTCACTGTAGCTTAAAAGTTACAGCACCTCAATCCCAAACGCACCTTTAATGAACCATAGATGAGACTTGATAGTCAACATTTAACAACTCATTACTCTATTTTTGTGTAATAGACTCATGGGTGATTCTAGCACTAGGCAATTGTCTATTGTTCTAAATTTTAAGAAGGCCCCAATTTTTGGGCATTTACTTATTAATACATTAATTTATAATAATTATTCTAAGATTTTATTTTTTTATTTAAAGTTATGTATGTAGGAAAGCTTAATTTTCATTAATCTCCATATTATTACTCCCATTCATAATTATCCAAAAACTAAGATTTGTTAGTATAGATTATTTATTTGATAATCTTCACCTTCAAATAAGATTTTTTTAATAAAAATCCTATATTTGATAATTTTTATAGTATAATCAATGATTTTAACCATCAATTCTTTAGTTTGTTAAACTTTTCAAGAAAAAAAAAATTAAATGTTTCACTTTATTTTTAAAAAAAAAAAACTCTATTAAGCATTAAAATTGACTCTTGGTATTCCTTTAAACTCTAATAAAACTTCAAAATCATTGAATAAAAAAATCTCAATTAAAATATTTATTGCTTTCTTCTCTATAAAGAAAATCTTCTCTATCAAATCCGTTGCCATCATTTGAGAGTTGATGTTGTTGAATGCATAAAGGCCTAAAAAAGAAGTTTGCCTAAGGCCACGAACCCCATAAAGCACCCTAGTAAATGAATAATGGTCGATATTGAAAGACGCAAGAAGTTTTATTAGTTAAATAGGTTTTGATATAAAAATAATTATCGAATTTAATTTTTTTTTTTTAAAAAAAAAACCTTTGTTGACTTGCAAATTTTAACGTCGATACAAAATTTCTCTTATATTATGTGTCTTTAAAGAATTATGTTTGTGTATATCATGATGAAATTATAATCCGTTTTCAAAACATATGTAAAGAGGATTTGTACAAATAGCTCCATTGGCATTCGTATGTATCGCTCCTAAAATTAATAATGTTCTTTTTAGCCTAATGGAACTCAATGCTCTTCCAACCCATGTGAGGGGAATTCGATATAATCTCTCTCATTCTTCTTTTTTAAGAAGAGTGGATAAAATTTAAATCAATTTCTTTAGCTTCCATTTTCCCCACAACTCAAACTCAGGTAATGAACTAAAGAAAAATTATTTAAAAATCACTCGAACAAGTCCATGGTAACAAATTCTTTCTGAAAAAGAAAATGATATACAAACATAAAATGCAAGTCCAATTAATTCAGCGGAATCTATTGAGAGATAATAAATAAAACTTAGCTTGAGATGTCGTCATATGCTACCGGTGCAAAGAAAATTCAATCGTTTTTAAACTACCGTAAGGTTACCCCTTTTAAAGACCATTTCCGGAAATCGAGAGCCCGAATCAAAGGCGGATGTGCCGCTGCCCATAACGAATCCAAAATATGAGTCGACGGTGACCGAATCATTGGCTTGGTTATTAATTGCACTCCACTACTCTTCGACAAACCTTAGCACACCATCTGTCTTGTTTCACAGTACAAATGTTCGAGTTATGAATTCTTTATTCACATTATTTCGTCTTAATTGATGTGGTGTAAATAATGTTGTTGATTGGATGAAAATAGGATTCACCACCACATTTTATCTTTAGTTTTATTTTTTTATTTTTTATATTTTCGTTTTCAATCAATTAATAACACCGTTATTTCACATTGACCTTTTAAATGTGTGCCAGTCAAGATAAGTCGATGAACTTATCTTCAGTTGGATATAATTCATTTTACATGAGTGGGATGAGGATAATGATTCTAAAAATTGAATTATCTAATTCATGACTTTTGATTCTAAGTTGGAGTGTGGTTTCATTAGCATACTCTGATTGACTTAAATTTGAAGGATGGAGCATAAATTCTTTGTTCACTTACGATTATAAACATAATTTTGTCATTATAAATTAAAGAATAATGATAAATATTTAAAATTAATTTAATCTTAAATGATGTGATATGTGATTTATCGAGTGATTGATATTCTTTTCACAAATTCTAAATAAATTAATTAATTATAGTATTTCATCATTAGTCTGATAAATACCATAATATTTGTGATTACATGTCGAGATGTCTCAGTAATTATTCTTAGGTAAAAGTTGGATAAGAAGAGGATCATGATGTGACAACGAAATGACCATCTATTTGACTATTTGTCATGATGCGGGTACAGGATTGAAGTCTTTGGATCGGGCCAGGTCGGTGGATTGATTTGGATTTTGGGTCTCTCTCAGTCTCGGGCCACATGCTGTTAATTAAAATCAAATGTTTTCGTTGGTCCACATTCCTTTCATATTTTTAGTTTTCATTCAACATTAGGCTTTAAAAAAACTTAAAAAAAAAAAAAAAAAACGCACGTAATCAATTAGTATTTATCAAGCTGAGACCTTATTTAGTGTTGAAATATCGTTAAGATAAAGAATTTATAATTATAAAATAAAAATTAATAGTAGGCTTTAAAAAAACTTTTTTAAAAAAAAAACACACGTAATCAATTAGTATTTATCAAGTTGAGGCCTTATTTAGTGTTGAAATGTCGTTAAGATAAAGAATTTATAATTATAAAATAAAAATTAATAGTGTGTAGTAAATATACTTTTAAATAAAAATTTTGACAAAAATAATAAAAATATTATAAATTTTTTATTATATAAGTGGTAGATTAGATCAACTTAACTTTAAGTTACAATAGATAGTATTTATTAAATATTTTAATATTGTAACTATAACTGCCCAACTTTAATATCAAACAGAACCTAATAAAAACATCAATTTGTTTGAAAATCAATTTCTAGACGTAATATTCTATTTTCAATTTCAATGATTTATTTACTCCTCTAAATTTTGGCCAAAAAAACTAAAATTTGATGACATTTATCAGAATTTTATTCTTTCAATTACTAGAATGTATATTAAATAATTAAAATACAAATCATAATCACTATGTTTGTATTTAATTTGTATAGCATAAAATAAATATGAAATTTTAATTGAGAAAATTAAGTAATTAAAATAATTATTTTTTAAAAATTTTAATATTAAAAATCTAGTTGAGTCGTCATTCATTTAGTTTAGTTAATTAAAACTAATTCGTTATTCAAGATATAAAGTTTTTTTTTTCTATAAGATAGGTTAAAACAATTTAAACATTAATCATATAGTGCCACATGTATTTTTAGAGCAAATATTCTAAAACATCTTTCGTTTTAAATCTAAAAGTAATGAAATTTACTAATTGATGGAGTCTATATGTATTTTTCAAAACGCAAGAACGTTCGTTTACTTAAACGTTAGCGATCCAATTATCATTTTCTCTAACAATAAAAATGAGGACAACACACACAGCATGAATATCACATTTAATTTCTTATTTAGTGCAAAAGCACTTAATTTTTGACCCAATTCAAAAAAAAAAAAAAAAAAAAAAAAAACACGGATGCCAAATCACTGTCATGTATGGGGTATCATACGTTTAGCTGAAGCAGAGTATCTATATCTGAAATTCTGAATCACTGAGGCTTTTATCTTAAAAAGAGAAAATTGACAGTGAAGTTATTACATATATGTATATTATTTGTTTCAGTAAATGAATATAATAAGAAAGGACTTGTTATTTTCTTCATCAGAGTAATGAAAAAAGTCTGAGATATGATTATATGTGTCTATAAATTATTACTATCTTCTCTATCATGACAATTTCATCTACAGGGAGAAACGATAAAGACCAGTCAAATGCTCTGAATTTTTTTTTCCATGGGAATTAGTTACCAAAGTTATTATTATAATTTTGGGCAATTTTCATCAGTGATGATTCTCTTATCTCCCTCCTTACCTGATCTTTTATATAAGCCAATTGGACTCACAGTTTGTGACAACAGACCCACTTTTCTTGACTAGCCAAAGCATGAGCTCTCTCTCTCTTGCTTAGCTTCTCTTTCCAGTTTGCAGATCACTTTCTCGAAAACTAGCATTTTCAATTCCAGAGCTTTTCAAAACAAAAAATAGTGAAAAAAATGGCAGCCTTTTCAAACCAACAACACCACCATGCTTTTCTTCTAGACTCATCAGAGTTCATTGAGGAAGGCAGTTTTTTCTCTCAATTTAATTACCCACCAAAATTTCCTACTCATGATGATCATCAAGAGATGATTGTTGTTAATAATAATAGCAATGATCTTCTTGATGCAGCTGCAGTTTTTGAAGCTAGCTGTGGTGACAATCATGATCATCACAGTGATGATAATTATAATGAGCCTTCTAATAATAATTCTTTACTCGCCAAAAACCAAAGCACTGCAGTGTCTTCAACTGAGCAGCAGGTCACTCAGAGTACTGTGACTACCACTACCACTACTACTACTACTCGTATGGACAAGAAAAGGAAGAACAGAACTAATGCTTCTTCTTCTTTCGATTCTGCTCAGTCAAAGGTACATATATACAATTTTTCTCTTAATTTGTTAATGGAGTTGATTATTTGAAATTGGAGTTTTGTACTTAATTGGTTCCTGATTTTTGTTGTCCATTATTTCTTAATACAGGATCCAAGAGAAGTGAAAAGCAAGAAGCAAAAGAAAGGCAATGTTAATGATGCCAAGAAAGAAGAAAAGGAAAATAATGCTAAAGCTGATAATGAGAAGAAAGTTGCTAAAGAACCTCCAAAAGATTACATTCACGTTAGAGCAAGAAGAGGTCAAGCAACTGACAGCCACAGCTTAGCAGAAAGGGTGAGCAATATTGTTACAAATTCAAACTTTTTTCCCCCATTTTATCCCTACCAACTATCTGTTATATTATTTTAATTTTCAACTTTTGTCGAAGTCTAATGGGTAGTTGTCTTGTCATTATTTGGCTTCAGGTCAGAAGGGAGAAAATTAGTGAGAGGATGAAAATTTTGCAAAAACTTGTTCCTGGGTGTGACAAGGTAGATAATTAAGTAATTTGAGTTACTATTTTCTTTCTTTTTGTCTCTTTATTCACTTTTTCTTTTCTTGAAGTAAATAACGAATTTTAGTGTTTATATTGATTCTTATAAATTTCATATGGTTTGGCATAAAATTAGGTAACTGGAAAGGCCTTCATGTTGGATGAAATTATCAATTATGTACAATTCTTACAAAACCAAGTGGAGGTAACATTGATATTAGAAAAAAACTTAAACACGGTTATAATGATTTGATTCTTCTTTAATACATTATTAAAGTGTTTTTGTTTTTCAGTTCCTCTCAATGAAGCTTGCTTCTGTGAATCCCATGTTCTATGATTTTGGAATGGACCTAGATAACACATTCATGGTCAGGCCAGATGATCAGCAGGTAAAAGAGCGTTCATTTGTAGGGTCTAATTAATTATAATTTATGACTAAAGCTAATGAATCTTTGTCTCTGACATGATTTAAAATCCAGAATTTGAATAGCACTGCTGCTGCTCCAGCTTCAGCACCTCCACTGCAATGCAGCCCCACAACCCAGCTCACAGCTTTTGCTGACACAACCACTGCCTTTGCCCCAGCTGATCATCACAATAACTATCCTGTTCTTGATACTGCACTTTTACTTCAACAAGGGCAGAGGCCAAATGCCTTAATCTCTCAGGTATATTATCAATTTAACTACCTAGTTAATTATTTGCATGAATGTGCAAGCCATTCATTATCAAATTACAAAATGTTAAAAAAAAATTTTCCGTGGTTCTATGCTGCTAAGTATGTGACAAATGTGTTGTCATTTTCAGGATAATGGGATCGGTCTCCTGTGGGATGTTGAAGACCAAAAACAAAAGTTTCTTAACCCACCCGGGTTCACCAACAACTTGTGTTCTTTCAATTAATATGTGACATTGAGCTGCCCTACAAAACATTTGGTAAGCCCTCATGTCCTGTCTCAACTATCTCATGTTCCAAAATTAACAACGTCCACTAAATAGTATAAGTAATAAGCGGACGTCCGTATTTTATTAAATATGAATTCTGTATTTTACAATGTAGACAAAAATTTTTACAATTTAAAAATTGTAAAATGTCCAGTTCATACTTTATTTTGAAGAAGATTGCTATATATTTGTACATATTGTGTATCATCAATGTTTTTTTTTTGGAAATCTTTGGCAGCTTGCAAGGAAGGAGATTACAAAAGCTTCTTTAAATTTATGTTCTACGTGTCGGTTTCAGTGGAGTGTAAAGGAGGGGTTTCTGAGGGTGAATTGAACATATATACAGTAATTAAAGAGGGGCAGCAGCAAAATCAATGAATATGAAGAACGCAGGGGACAGATATAACCGACCAAATTAATTAAGACCAGATCTTTCAGTAGATCTCTTGTTTCTTGTCCATTGTTTTGACTCGAAAAGTCGCCCATGCACAAATTCCTAGAGCCTGTGGCTGTGGTTGTTAAACACAGAGACACTAGTCATTTATTTCTCCTCTGGTGTAATATGTTAATATATTATGTTGTAATATGAAGAGGTGGCCATTAAAGTGAAGAGAATTATCGTTGGTTACAGTTATTACAGTTATTTTTACCTTCCTCTCTATGCTGAAATACCCAAAAAAAATAAAAAATAAAACAAAATAAAGATGCAATGCAGCTTGTAGTTGATATGACTAGTTATGCATTTGTTACCAGTTTGGTTGGATCATATGAGTGGTGGAATCTTTGTGTTTTGGCTTTATGGTAACTGAGATGACCAATTGATTCAATTCCCTTCCCCCCAGATCAAATTCGGCAGCCAGAGCATCAACATCTGGAATTCTCCTCGCGTACCACTGATTTAATTTGCAGCCACTCCTTTGGGCATTTTTCTCTTACAAGTTGGAATAGTTGTACTTTGCATCAAGGAATCATATCATGCAAATTGTTCTTTTTCAACCCTTCTCTAATTAGCCCAACTTATACTTTTTATATATGATAACTCAAAATAATATGAATTAGGCCATCGGCCTACCGATTTCGGATTCAGCGCTGCTGATACAAACTGTATTGATCTTTTAAAGACTATTTGACGTGTACATTTATAACAGACCTAACAGTGTATGGAAAATAAGATTTTTAATTACATATAAAACAGAATAAAGATTTTACCACCTTCTTTCTCACTCGTGTGAGAAAAATTAACTAAACAAAATATTTTTCTTTTCCCGAGTTTAACCTCACTAATTATGATGTAATTGGAGGCGATCAGGATTTAGAGCACTAGTCATACTAACAAAGGCCTCAAAACAAAAGCACTCTCTTAGCAATTAAAAATTGTGCAATAGTAAACAAGTTATGATTATTCCAATGTTTCGCAACGCAAATGAATTTTAAATACACTAATTACAAAACTCAATATGATTGCTTTTAGTCTATTGCAATATGATTTCTGAGCTAAAAGGCAATTAGGAGGTTGATTAATTACATTCCGATAATTACTTTTAATGATTGCTTATGATTTGTTAAACATGAAAGTTTCAGTCGGCAAAAAGGTTACTGAGGCCCCCCCCAGCTTGCAAAACAATAAGTCATTCACTGAATACATTCAAGGTCCCATCTGTCTACTCATTCAAACCAATCAACCAAAAGGAAACACACAAATATTGAAAGAACAAGACATTTTGTTAGATGCACATCAATCTCATTGGAATAATCATGTATAATTTATATCTTCCTCTATTGTAAGCGTTAAGCATCCATTTATTAAGCAACATTTATGACGTTCCACAGATGTATAAAGCAGACAATCCATGTGGTTTTTAGAGTCCATCTGTTCTTTAATGTTGACCCACATGTTGGTTTTTATTTTCTCAATTAGCAAAAACAATGTATCTAAGTGATCAAGCAAGAAAATTCAATCCTCTTTTAGCATATTTAGAATTTCGTCCATTGCAAAAAGGCTAAAGGGGGATTAATTACAAGTGGGCTTAATCCTTGGTTCTCCAGAAAGAACTGGTTTCATCTTGGTTTCTTTTGCGTTCTTCTGTTAGTGCAGCAAATGTGTTAATAAATTGATCACTTAATGCATTGCCATTTGGCTTGATGACCATGCTTCAAGTTGCTGTCCTCTTTACTTACTAGACAATTGAACTCAAATTATCAAAACTGTCTTCTGAACTACATGCTATAGCAATTAGCTTACAAGTTAGTAAATGTTGCAAGACATCTGCAGCTCACCAACTGATCAATCTGCTCTTTTAGGGTCCCCTTTGTTCTTTGTTTGATCAATTTTTAAAAAATTTGTTTTTTGGGTCCCTGTGTTGATTGCTCGTGAAACACATATTTATTTTGGACTAGTTTCTTTTAGCCATCTTGGCAGCATCTGTTACTCTCTAATGAGTTAGACAAGTCAGTCTAATCCATTTTATAACTAATAATTTAATTGAGCACCTTCTCTTTGATTAATGAAGGCTAACCATTTTTGTTCATGCATAGAAAGTTCTAGCTCCTTTCTGATGATGGAAATAATCCTCATCTGAAGTATATTTTCGAAACAGACACAGCGAGGGAGGATAAATATATAAAACAACCACTCTATAAAATATAAGAGATTTCGTCCAGACTATTAAAGATTTTATATACTTAAAACTCATCTTTAATACAAATGTTGGGCCCTTACTTAGCTATTTCAATTTCTGTGCCAATGATTACTTTAGAGCCACATGACTTTAAAATCGAAGAGCGGAGGGAGCCTGTTAACATTTATCTTTGATACTAATGCCTGAGCATGATATGCCAAATCAAAAAATATTTCCTTATTTAGATCTAGGTCGAATTATTGCATAAAACCTTACTTAAAAGCCTAACTTTTGAGATAAATATGCAAAATAACTGTTCTATAAAACATAAGAGACTACGTCCAAGACTATTAAAGATTTTATATAACAAAAACTTTATCTTTAATACAAATGTTGAGCCTTACTTTAAGTATTTCAATTTTTGTGCTAATGATTGTTTTGCAGCCATCGTTAGTCGCTTGGATCCACATGACTTTAGAATCGAACACCTGATCAAAGAGTCTGTTAATATTTATCTTGTTAATATTTATCTCTAATACTAATTTCGTACCGTGATATCCCAAAGAGTGCTGCTATGTCTCCCGAGTCAAATCCCGAGTCAAACCCCGAAATTTCCACTTAAACGACGTCGTTTTGATCTTAAAATGTTTTAATTTAAATTTGTGTTTTGCGTTTTGTTCTCCTTGTGCGTTTGACCACACGTGAAACACATATTTATTTTGGACTAGTTTCTTTTAGCCATCTTGGCAGCATCTGTTCTCCTCTCTCTCTTTGAGTTAGACAGCTTCTCCTTTGATTTCTCTTTAACCATTTTATAACTAAAATTTAATTGAGCACCTTCTCTTTGTAAATTAAAAAACCGGTTATTTGTTCAGTGTTGTGTCAAGTGTGAGCATATACTTCCTCTTGATTGGAAATACATTTATCTGAAGTTACAAAAAAGACCCAGTACGAGGGATCCTTTAAATTATAAAACAAAACTCTATAAAATATCGTTTCAATTTCGTCCAGACTTTGGCATAAGGTAAATATTGGTTTATTTACTTTTCAAAGTGTTCATTTTGTAGTAAACTTTGAAGGCATTGTTTGCTATTTCTTCGGGAGAAAAGAAAAGCAAAGGATCTTGGCATCTTTGAAGAAGATGATGATTTAAAATCGAAGATGTGAACAAATTCTGTTAACATTTCCATCTTTGATAAGAAATGAGTCAAGCATGATATGCGAAGGAGAGGGAAAAATTTCAAAAAATCCGTTTTCCTTATTTAGATGAAAGGTCGAATTTTGAATAAAACCGGGGTTTGACCGGGGTTTGATAAATATGCAAAATAACTGTTCTATAAAATATTAATTGTTAGATTTAGGTCGAATTATTACATAAATACCTAAAAGCCTAATTTTTCAGTCAAGCGGTTTCTCTGACACATTATTTTGAATGAAATTTTGATCCTTGCTTATGCTATAATACTACTGTTCCCTTGGGACTGAACAATTAGATGAGTGTCTCCCAAACTTACAAGCAGAGAAATGGTCCAGCACCTTTCCCACGATAAGTCTGCATCCCAATCCTAGAGATCATGATGATTCGAGTAAAGCAAAAGATCAAAAGCATGTAGTACAAAAAAGCATCGTTCCCTAAGCTTGACACGTGTCAAAGTTCACCTCCATATAACAGTCATGCATGCAAAGAAACCACTTCAAAAAATAACATTCTGAACAGGGGATTGCCAGGTCAGCACACCCTGGAGACTTCCTCATGAATTAATTTAATTTGCCTTTGTATATAATCATGATATACCATATCATATAAAGACATATGCTTGACCCATCAAATCTTGAATTGGAGATACATGTGGCACCAATTGTAACCGTCGCGGCCTAACCCGAGCTCTTTCACATGCATAGAAAATATATAAAGGCCTTGCGATCGTGTAAATTAAAAGTGGTAAGGCAAAATAACCGTCACTGTAAATAAGAAATATTATGATTGATAGTCATTTTTTTATGATTAATTGATAGTTATTAAATAAGAAATAATATATAATTAAATCTCACCTGTAAGCTACTATAAATGCACACGTGGTAGAAATACCAAAAAATTATAAAATACTTAGCACAACTCAACTCAGTAGTAAATCACATTAAAATTAATTTTGAAGAGATTTTTTTTTTTCTATTTTAACGTGTGTTTTACAGATGCATGCTAATCATGACGACCAAATCGTTAAAATTTCAACTAAATATGGTTGAGAAATCATGCATTGGAAATGGAGTTTGGTTGATATGATGTACACTTAATGAGAAATTATATGGGAAAGATTCTCCTAAAAACAATGAAAAGAAAGGCGACATATCATTGGTTATGATGCTTTCTGCCCATATCGATGGAACATAATATTCTATAACTCTATTAGTGATGCTTGGAAATCCTACTTGGACATGTTCTTTCACCGAGATTCTAATTGCTTAGAATGAGATTAAATTTCAAATTCTACTTGGACATGTTCTGGCAATTAATTGTCGTAGCATCTTTCCAACTACTCCTGTGTTAATCTGAGAGAGAAATAAATCATTTGATGTTGTGATGGGAGTCACATATCACGCATAACACTAAGGTATATATAATTAGGTTTTGGATGGAGTACCTAATAAGTATTAGAGTAATGTTATACGCACATAATTGGGGTAGATATTTTGTATATGGAAAAATGAGTATAACTTTTTGTTGTTTGTTGACACTAAACAAAATTCCCTTAATGTTTTAAAATAGGCTGAACCAATACTATTATGACATGTTAACATTATTCATTATTTTACTATTATAACCCTTATGTTGATGTTAGCCATAGAGTTTAAATCTTTGACAACATTAATCAAGTAAATAGACTCATATACTCTCAATGCTTGAATTAATTTGACAATATATAAACTATTCACTAAAGTAGTCATAGTTATAAGTAGAGAAAATGTCATAAATACCCCTATTAAATGTATTAAGTATTCCTTAAAATTGCAATATGTCACATTTGGCCATATGTGACGATTTGTACCCAAGTTAAATTGTAACATTTAAAAATGTTTATTTTATTCGTGAGAATTTATTTTGTGCAGACCTACTCTATTGCTTTGGAATTTTTCTCAAATAAATTATATTTTATTATTAAATTAATTCAATCATTAAGGACTTATCAGTTATTTTCCTTATTCATGTTCCCAAATATTTAGCTCTTTAGCTGACATCAAGACAAGGGATAAAGTGGTAAAATGATTAATGAAATTAACATTATTGTAATGACAACGGTTTCGACCTATTTTAAAGCATCATGGGGGGGGTTTGTTTAGTTTCATCAACTAGTAGTAGGGCAGTTATACTTGTTTCCCCTTTTGTATGTTAACTAATGCAGGTGGTATATGATTTGTCATTTATTGACGGACGATGTAAGATTATCATATTAATGGTGAAAAATAAAGTCAATAAAAGCTAACATACGGCATGTTTTGATTGGCAACATATCACCTAGGATACAAACTATGTATAGCAATCATATATAATGTTATTAATAAGTATAATATGTTATACTATCATAATCTCGCGTATCAACTCGTTAGTAGTGGGTTGGGAGAAATATATGAGCTCATAAAAGCTTGATCTATACATCTAAATTAATCACTTTACACACCTAATTTAATTCAAAACCATATCACATTGATGGAACCTCCTAATTCAATTTATACAAGATACTGGCCTAACTTATACTAAAAAACTAACTTTAAAGTTGAGAGTTATCTCAAACTTATGTTATGATCTACGATCAATTCATATAAAAAATTATAGCCGGAGACTTTTTGATTAATTAATTATATATCATGATGTTCATATCATATCACGATCGTACCATATCATGTAAAGCCAATGCATGTTCCTATCAAAATCTTAAATTCGAGATACATCACTACTTGTATTCGTCGTGGCCTAGCCAAGCTTCCATGCGCAAAAAAAATGTATAATGGTCTTGTTAACGTGCTAAGGCACTCTAACCCTCAATTAATGTAAAGGGATAAGTAGTATAATGTTTTGATGAACCCACCATGCATGGCGTGTCCCCATCTTATGTGATGGGTAAAAAGGATCATGCATGGGACATGTAGGGCATATGTCGTAATAAGCTTGACTTCATGCATGACGTGTCATTATCTAGTTGGCCGACAATCATGTATGTATGGTCACATTTGATCTCAAATTTTGCCCCTGGCCTTAATTACTTTGATTACTAAGTCTTGCCATTAACCATCTGGATATCGTCTAGTCCTTTTTACAGTAAATATGATTACGAACTGTACCTAATTGATCTGACCATCCATAAGGTTTCTGCTATGAATAATAATAATAATTTTTTTTTCTTGTACTACACCGTAAGTATATATCTATTTTAAAGGAGCTTAGCTTTAGCATTGAGCTGAACTTTTTAATTTTTTAACTTATATATACAGAATACTATCGTATTTCCACAATCTCCTATATCAAACTCTCTAATAATGGCTTATTATTTATTTGGAAGTAAATAGAAAGCCAACTAGAAGACAAATTACTATGGTGGTAACGCGAACAACAGACATTGTCATCATTAATTAGCAAATATACCATAATACCGTGTAAATTGAATTCATGATGAATACGTCTATTCTTTTATATAACTGAGAAAAAACTGTAGCAAATTACATAACGGACAAAACCATTAAACAGTTTTATATGTATATTATAAGCAAGCAAAATTCGTTTTTGCTCCATCCAAAGCATTTCGCTTTCATCATGTAGAATATACCTGTAATAAAGTTTATAATTTCATTAATTAAAAACTCAAGTAATTAATAAAACATAAATATCGACAAAATTCTAATGATGATAAAAAGAAAAGAAGGTCAAGGTTGAATTGAAATATTCTCAATCTTGAAGCAGGACTTTCTTCTGGCTGATGATTACTTCCTAATTATAATAAACAGATGAAAAGGGAGAAAAAAAAAATAAATTAACCTTAAAACAGAGGTAGCTACAAATAAAAATACCCATGACTTAAGCCATAATGGACCAAATAGTGATGCTTCTTGGAAACATCGCGAAGACGACAGAAAACACATCGGGTTCATGTTTCCGGTTGCTTTGCTTCAACTGGACTGAGTCTGATATGTATATGATAGGTGCTAAAACACAATAAAAAAGATAATGCATTAATTGCTCAAAATATTCTATCAGTTTCAATTCTTTTTCTTTTGATTGGTACTTTGGTTGCTTCAGCTTGTAGCTAAAAGATAAGGACGGTGATTATTTTCACATTGATGTGTGTGTGAGTGTGTGTGTATGTATTCATCATCTACCCCATTTGGATGCGGGACCATTGCAGCCAAAGCTAGATAGTTGCTAGCTGCATACATGACAAAGTCGCCCACTACTTCTCCGTTGAATTGCCTGTAGCTGTCTCTTTTTGTCTGCAATATTGACTAGATTAGAGATATACACATGCATACATACATACATACATATATATATATATATATATATATATATATGTATGTATGTATGTATGTATGTATGTATGTATGTATGTATGTATATGCATAACACAAAACAATCTAATAAATATCGGTGCCTTTCATATGTATGAGCAGCTGAACCTGTGGCATAACTTTATGATTTTCTATGCGTAATCTTGAAGCAAATGGGAACACAAGCCCGTGTCACTTGTCATAACGTGAACATCATCACATACTAAATCATTACTTTATATATGTTCGAATAAATTTTTAATATTTATCTTATATACATACAAAATAATTTTCAACGAGTAGTCCTTCATTTCATTAAGACGAGAACCAAAATAAAAGACGAGAAAAAAACATGATCCTCGAAACAATATATTTTGTTCTTTTGCAGATTAGACTTTGGATTTTTGTCTCTTTTGGTTTGGTTTCCTCATTGGAAGAAAACTTTATATGCGTGTGTTGTGTGTGTGTATGGTTGATGGTGTCTTCATCTGATCCGATCTATATACTATATATCGTATTTGTAGCTATGCCTCACCCTGCTCCTCATGGGCTGTCCCAACCAAACGAACTGATACCACTTGTTTCATGTTTTGTACTACTAGAGCTACAATTCTTTAACCCTAACATGTTACTTGTTCTTGCTTCAGACCAATTAACCGTGACATATTAGTTGGTTCTACCCAGTAAAGGTTTTTAATTTTGCACACTGTTGTAAGGTAGCTGGACCCCACTTTATTTGTGTGCATAAATAAATAAATAAATAAATATATATATATATATATATAGAGAGAGAGAGAGAGAGAGAGAGAGAGAGAGAGAGAGAGAGAGAGAGTAGCCAAAAGGTAGATACTAGTACAGTTCGGTCTCGAGCTTGGACAAATTTCATATATTATATTACCAATTTGGTGTGTTTGGATGTGAGTCATGACGCAGATTCAATACGAGCAACATGTTCAACTTGTCGAGAACAAGCAAAAGAACAAAATTCAATCGATATGATGTGATTATAAGTTGTTTAAATACACTTGCCTCCTTTTCAAAGGGGGAAAAATTAATAATAATAAAAATTAGCAACTTGATCGTGGACTCGAATGTTCTCTCATTCTACTACTTTTGTTTTCTATAATTTTGGATAAGAACGCAGTGTTTGATTTGAATCATTTGGTTGAGAGGTTTGTTCAAGATCAGGCTTTGTCCCACAATGACACTGTGCTTGTGTAATTATGCGTCATTCTAATGTTCAAGATCCAGATTCAGTATCACTTGGGGCTCACAGACTAGCCGTAACAATTGCACCTGCAATCTCTTTAAATGGGAGTAGTTTCAACTTTATTATAAGAGTAGCAATAATTTGGGTTGCGCCGCACCGCAAAAAAATTGATGTCAATGGATCCTAATACATCTCTGATGATCAAATGCTGTATATAAGTTGTGTTGTAATTATAATTTTTTTTTTCTTTTAAAATCATATTCAGTAGCTTCACCTCTTTAATTGTCATCATCATCTCGTCGCATAGCTATCTTGAAGTGGTCCATTGGCCCGTTAGATAAGGACCTGGGTTTTAGTAGAAGAGGGCTCAAACAATGCCGTAGCCCAAAGCTTATAAGGGCTTTAGTCTTCATACAGAAATAGGTACGCTTCTTGCCGCATATAAAATAAGCGTCGTGCCATTAACACCCCTCCCAGTATCTTAAAAAAACCCTTTTTTCACTAAATTATATTTAACGACAAATTATCTCTAGTTGGACCATCTTTTCTTCTCGATTCAAATTCTAAGCGAGAAGGATTTGAATGCCAATAATTAATTAAATAAAAATATATTTTTATATTCTAGTTTTAAATTATTAAAAAGTTCTAGTTTAAAAACCTTCGCGTATTGAAATAAGGAGCAAGAAAAATAGATTGTTACAAGTTTGTGGAGATCAATTAAATTGATTGTTGATTTTGTAGAAAAATAAAATTACATAACGCTTGTTTTGTTTGAAGAATTTGAATAATAATAATAATTATTAAAAAAAAGAATAGATGGTTTCATAAGGTTTAATTTGTCCTTAATCGTAATTTTAGTAGCAGAGGGGTTTTATCAGGAAATTGAAGGGATGTTAAAAGCAAAGCCTGCTGGCTAGCCTGGCTTAGCGAAGGAGCGACGGGAAGGAGACCTGCCGGGAGCCCGCGGAGTTGTATACACGGATCTGGCTGACCCGATGTTACAAGCAGTCTAAGACGGTGCGTTTCATTCAAATCGAAGGCAACAAAAATGAAAAAGCATAGTTATGTACTTCACTGATTAAAACCGTGAGGCCGTCCAGATCCAAGGCAGCAAATTTGTTGCTGTGCTGATGGTCATTATTCACTAACCAAACTCGTAGTGTCACCGAGAACTGCGTAGCCTTAAGTCATAAAATTTGAAGTTTATTATTATTATTATTATTTCGACTTCAACAAAATTAGAAAATAGCTGAGATGAGGCTACTGCAGTTTGCTTTTCTACTTGCTTTAGCATCAGGATTCGCTGCTATCCTTATTTACATCACTGGTGTCTCCAATTTATGTAAGCTTGAATTTTTTGAATTTTGTATCTTTCTCTCTCTGTCTGTAAACAACTTCACGTAATTTTTATTTGTATTAATTTTTTAATTTAATTTGCTTTTGTAGATTATAATCGGATTTCAGATGAAGATTATGAAGCCTTGGAGTCTCTTCAGAATGATTTCCGCAAGTGTGTGGTTAGTGGGGTTCTTTTTTTTTTTTTAATTTTTTCATGCTATTAATATTTGATTTATAGCTTAATGTGCTTAATACTTTAGCGGATACTTAAAATGATCAAAATATTGATTGTCTTTTGCTTTAAGCAGTGATTTTATTCAATGAATTTGGTTATGGTGCAGAGTGCAAATGGATTAGGTTTAGAAGCTGTCAGTGGTAAAGATTACTGCCAAGTTACGATTAACTTTCCAAAAGATACTGTGCCCGAATGGGTAGGTGTTAATTTTTTATTTTATAAGTTATTTTTGAAGCTTACGTTCTTTTTGACATTTGGAAATGTATGGCCAGTGGGAGGTGGGGATATGATTTTCAAGAAGCTCTGTGATTATTATTTAGTTCCATCTATGCACAGAATTTTTTGTGGTTATGCACAAAAGTATGTTGTGACTTGGTTCCATTTGAAATTTAAACAGAGAGATCCTAATACTGGAGAGCTTGAAAGTTTATCGTTTGACTTTAATCTCTGCGAGGCTGTAGCTGCTTGGGAGCGGGTGAGTTTGCTACTTAGTGTTGCTCCCTTTTAATGTACTTGTTTTGGTTGTGTTTCATTCTTTGCAATTGATTTGTCATTCAGTGATTTGATTGGCCAGGTGAGGAACAGTACTACAATTCTCACTAAGGAATACATCGATGCTTTACCAAATGGCTGGGAGGAATATGCATGGCGTAGGATTAATAAAGGAGTACTTCTGTAAGCATTCTATTGTGACATCTCTCTGGATAAAGTGTGATTTATATACTATACAATTTATTGATGAATAACCTCTGAAAATGAGGAGACTCTGGATTAAAATTTATTTTTGATAAGAATTATGAATTGATAGCTGCTATTCATATATATGTAATGCACATAAAATTTTATTTTCTTTCTGGTAAAAAGTTCTTCAAAAGTTGGCCCCAAGGGCATGGCCAAATGGTTTTCAAGCAGTTTCATTTGGCTGGCCACTGGGGTTCGAATCTTGCGGGAGGTAAGGGGCTAAAAAATGAATTTGGGCTTTGCCCACTCCCTCACCTTTTAAAATAAAGGAAAAAAAGAAAAAGTTCTTCAAAAGTTAAAGCTTCTCTCTTGATGCTTGTTATGTGTTACTTGATGAGCTGGGATTTATAAGCTAGTTAGTTACATTTAGTTTGATGTGGTTCACATTTTATTGCAGCAACCGCTGTCAGAATAAAACTTTATGTATGGAGAAGCTTTTGCTGGTACTTCCTGAAACACCACCATATTCTCCCCGGCAGTTTGGTAGGTGTGCTGTTATTGGTAATTCTGGAGATCTCCTAAAAACGAGGTTTGGAAAGGAGATAGATGGTTATGATGTTGTTATTAGAGAGAATGGGGCGCCAATCCAGGTTAATATGTTCTTATATTCGACCAGCAATTTTGCTGGTTTTTACGCGCTGAGAATATATCTTTTAGTTACATTTTTCTTGCTGTTTTATTGCAGAACTATACTGACTATGTGGGCAAGAAAAGTACATTTCGACTTCTTAACAGGGGATCTGCCAAAGCTCTTGATAAAGTTGTAGAGTTAGATGGTATATACATTGTCCACTTGTTATACGTATTGCATATTATGAGCTGTACACTAAATATCTTATTTACTGTAGAAACAAGGAAGGAGGTCCTGATAATTAAAACCACTATTCATGACATCATGAGCAAGATGATTCAGGTATGCGCATTGTTCTCAAAGTATTTCTTTGTATAGGATTGATTTTTCTAACAAACTTGTTCTTCTTTTGCCAACTGATGTGTTTAAAGTATGCAACCAATGTGCTTTTTCATTTTCTTTTATTTTTATTTTTGGGTGCCTTTTTTTGACATCTTGAATACGTATATCATGATTTAAACATTTATTATAAGTTGTAATCATCTTTTATCTCTTTCAGTAGACACTTGATCAGATTTCTTAGAAATGTTTGTTGATGTGAGACCATATTGCAGTCCATCCAACTTTTATTCTTGTATTTGCCTTTCCATTTGGGACTTCTTCATAATGATTCTGTCTTTATGATGTTTTTAATGTTGGCTCTCATGCTTTTATTGCTCTTATTGGTTAGAAATAAAACCATGTATCTCTCTCTTCCTTTTTATTAAACACTGTAGATATTATGTTTTCTCCACAACAGCTCATGATGAAGAGCTTTTGTTATGTCTTTAGACCTTGTATTGTGCGTTAATTTACATTCTTATGAAAATTCTCTATTTTGACTCCCCCATGACATTGTACCTTTTCAAAATTGTGACATTCTATCATGAAATGTTTTTTGGCAAATTATTTCAGTTGTAATTTATGAACCAGCCTTCCATATCTTTATGATTTTTGCCTCCAAATTTTTGATGAGCTATAGGCTTCAGAAAGGTGAATGTTGCTGTTAGGCTCTGTTCAAGTGCTGAACAAAATTGTCATCTTCTTGTCTAATACATTTTAAGTTAATTTCTCCCCATTGGATTGATTGAGTTTGGATTGTGGGAATCCTAGAATCTGTTTGGCTACACGGGTGTACACAATTTAGGATTCTTTCAGTATAATTTTGGTATCAATCAAAGAGATAGTCGGGATGCCATTTTTATTTAGACTTGGATAGCTATGGCCATTGAGGAGAACTTGTATTTCAGAAGCTGAAAGGGATTAGGCTTTTTAACTCTTCACTGAAATGAATCTATATAAACTTTGGGTGTCAAGCTACACTGTTACCATTTCTTAATTCTGTTTTGTCCCCTTTGTTTTGGCCCTTTCTCTCGTTTATTTTCTTTGTTTTGAGTAGCAAAATGCTTCATATTCATATCGTTTGAGCACCGGGATTCTCTTGAGAGTCCAAAATCACAGTTGCCAAACTTTGTTTTTTCATTGGTCATGGGGTTAACCCATAGCCAAAAGTTTGGATTTCTTTTGTTTGTTTAAGTAGAGACTTGAAGGAGATGCCAGAATCTCTGTGTAACGGGTTTTCATACAATCACAGTAAGATATTGCCATGTTAATAGGGGCTCTGAGTATCACACTATAGAAGTCTCTTCAAGCTAAAATATGAAATCATGAAATAGAGTTGGTTGTGGTCAAAATTATCCAACTGGAAGTTTTCAGAAATATTTCTTGCTTTCCTGTGTGGTTATTTTCTTAGCATTTCTTTTTCAATATGGCTTCCCTTGTGCAGGAAATCCCGATAAAAAATCCTGTATATCTCATGCTAGGTGCAGCCTTTGGTTCAGCGGCAAAGGGAACTGGACTCAAGGCTCTAGAATTTGCTCTTTCCATATGTGATTCAGTAGATATGTATGGTTTCACGGTGGATCCAGGTTATAAAGAATGGTATTGATTTACCTTTGACAATTAGTCTCGTCAATTTTTCATTTCTACCAATTTTTTATGTTTACCTGACTGAGTCATTTTATAATATTTTTTCAGGACCAGATATTTTTCTGAATCTCGAAAGGGTCATACTCCTCTGCATGGAAGGGCTTACTACCAGATGATGGAATGTTTAGGTGTAAGTCTAGAAGTGCTCGCTCCTTTTGAATTGCAAAGCAACCTTGTCTTAGGTTGGGAGATCAACTCAGCATCATTGTTACCAATTGAGAGTATCATAGGGTTCTAAAATGCATTCTTTGACTCTTTAGTCTGTTACAGAATTTTACATTTGAGGGTAAACATCAGAATGAGATAAGTCATGTAGTTATACATCTTGGTTCTGATTATCCCTTTGTGATACAAGTGGAATTCTTTCATAATTTACTGGGAGTCTGATTATTAACATAGGTCAACGCCTTTGCTGTTTATCTTGTGCAGCTAGTCAAAATCCATTCCCCAATGCGAGCTAACCCGAACCGCATTGTGAAATGGGTACCAAGTTGTAATAAAATTAGAGCTGCTAGAGCTGCATCAGAGAAACTGTTGGGGTAAATATCCCTTCTCTACTGCTATTTTTTATTCTGAACTACATTCTTGGACATGCTTATAATGCTTTTACCATTCCTTTTTAATGCTCTTTAGGATGGTTGGAGCAGGGTCTTCGAACCCACTTGATACATGTTCATTAATAAAGGAGCGAGTGAAGCCTGCATTGATTTCAAGCCTCAGAAAGGCTGCCGTTGACAATAAAAAGTTCGTGAAAGACACTACCATGTACCCTTTGGATCATAACCCTGGGCATGGCCAGCTTTGCATGGTGTCATCTTAATTGGAATTTAGGCAACTAGACTTTATCTTCTTTCTGAAAGGCCGGCTGGATAAAATCTGTGATATTTAGATCCTCACGTCCGTTATACACTAGTTAGTGGTGAAAAAGAAGAGGCAGCTTACGGGTATTGCTGATACAATTGTAAGTATTTCGTGTCCCCTTGTACATTTGCAGACTCAGGTTTCTACTGGAAAAATAAAAATCCAGATTTGGGAATAACTTTTTGACATCACTCGTTTCTTCATTTTTCTTAGTGAGGCCAGCAGTGCCTAACCTAAATTAATGCATGATTTTTTTTTTTTGGGGGGGGGGGGGGTGCGCGAAATGGATCATGGAATTTAGGTGTTATAGTTTATGATGTGTTTGTGACTGACCAAACTAAACTTTCTAGCCTGCAGTTTCCTAAAGTGATACCGAGAGTCCAAATTATGTAAACTTTTGTACTAAACTTTAAACACAGGAAGATTCATTATTTGTTTGGTTGCATTTTTTATTATCCTACTCCAGGACAGCTTCGTGAAAGTGAGTGTTATAGTGATCACCTTATCTTTGCATTACTTTCGCCATCACATGTCATGAGTGCAAAACATCAGCAGATTTGTGGACCAGAGACTCTGCATTTCAGGGTTTTATGGACTCCCTTAGCGACAAGGAACGAATATAAAGGGCTTGATAATTTGATTAGCGAGGTAATAATTGAATTCTTTATTGAGTATTTTTAAAACTACTATTATTAATTTTATGGGTGTGTAAAACTTAAATTAATTCTTCAGTCTTATTTTTTCAGAATTCGAACTGTGGTAGCTAATCAAATAAAATTACTTAAAAATTATTCAATTAAGTCATTGGAGATTGTTTCAAATTCATAAAATTTACATGGATATTATAATTTGAGATATATTATCCTAAGGTCTCGAGTGGTCTGAGGATTTTAAGGATACGGGTTGTGAAATTTATGTTAAATACACTTATAGTGGTGTTAACTTATTTGAATAAGAATTTGTGAAAAATTGATTAATGGAAGGTATAGATACTTGTATTTATAATGTGTTAAGAGGTGGTTTGAGCATAAAAAAAAAGTGTCCATAATGCTATAAGTAGTTTTCTTTTTTAATACATTGATATTACAATTAGAATGATATTGATATATTATAATCCGAGATCTGCCGATATTTACAATTAAAATTCTATCAGGTCTATTATTATAGTTTTACCTTAGTACAGTCTGAATTTTGATCCTCACTTAATATCAGAAGAATATTTATTTTACTTCAATTTATTCGGAGACACTTCTATTCCTACGCAATTAATTTGAGAAGGGAATGAAGGCCAAGCAATACATGCAGTGAAGGAGCGCTCGAGCCTTGAGTGCATGGGATGAGCCCATTGGCATGTTATAAGCAATTTGACTGGGTGTGGTCCGTGTGGAGTAACGGGGACCAGCGGATGATGGAAAAAAGTGAGTTCCTGAATTTAATGTGCCAACTACGTAATAAAGCCTAGAATATTAAAATAAGTAAATGTTGCAATAATAAATAAATCGTGAGTGGCTCAATAATTTTGGGATCAGAGCAAGTATGTCACACTGGCCTATCAGCGCGTGGAATGCGTCAAAAAGTTCGGATATGTGAACACGCGTCCAATGCCTAGACAACACAGAATATAGAATGAAAAAACTCACAACGCACCGCTATGCTCTTACACTCACACTCTCACTCAAAAATAAAAAAAAATAAAAAAAAAACCTCCTCCATTTGCTCTTCTTTTTTCTCTTTCAGAACCGGCAGTTCTTGAAGCTTTTTTTATTTTCTTTATTCTTTTTTCTCATTCATTTTATCTCTATAAACATATATAATCACAAACCCTAATTTCTATTATTATTATTATTTAGAAAATTGAAGTTGGGTTTTAGAGAGAGACAAAGCTTTTGGTTATTGGTCTCATTATAAAATGGGTGAGCCACCGGAGGGTCAATTAAACGGCGCCGTTTCGGGCGGCGGCGGCGGCGGAGGAGGAGGAGGAGGAGGAGGACTGATGCTTGTAGCTGCTTCTGAAACCGTTGGATCAAAGCGTCAGCGAAGGCCAAGCGTTAGATTAGGTGACATTGGCGGTGACCACCACCACCACCACCACCAGCCATACGAATCGCACGTGCGGAGAATCACCAGTACCACCACCTCTAACGCCGTGACCAAGCAATTCAGGAACCACCTCCACGTGGCGAATGTTGTCGATCACAAAAAGGATGCTGGTAAGTCGTCAAAGGTTCGAGCTTTAACCAATCTGAACTCTAATTCGGGAGAATTGAACGAAACCCTAGATGAGAATCTCGATAGTATCGCGATTGGGAGCTGGAAAGTGAAGGATTCGAAGAAGAGGGGATCTACTAAAAGGGCCAGGACTAATTGGGTATCCAAAAATAACGAAACCGGTGGAGAGAACAATAACAAAAACGACGACGTTAACAACAACAATAATTTTGAAGTTGCAGACTCTGAAGAAGATTTGGAACATGGGTATCGCGAATTTAATATGGAAAATTCGGAGAGTCCTTTGAAAGAGC
Source organism: Luvunga scandens (assembly GCA_030449905.1). Taxonomy (NCBI): domain Eukaryota; kingdom Viridiplantae; phylum Streptophyta; class Magnoliopsida; order Sapindales; family Rutaceae; genus Luvunga; species Luvunga scandens. The sequence goes on from JASUUG010001266.1 coordinate 1,126,574, forward strand.
AAAGCCCGCTTCATTCTCTTGACAATTTAGCTGTTGATGGCCATGGAAGGGAGGATTTTTATTGCAATAGAAGGGGACCCATTAGAGGAAGTAGGGACCACAATGATGGAATGGAGTTATCTGGGCCATCGGATAATGATGCAAGGGAGTGGAATAGGGCAGGTAGTGAAGATGGGGTGAGAATTTGGTTGAATAGTTTGGGGTTAGGGAGATATGCGCCGGTTTTCGAAGTACATGAGGTGGATGATGAGGTGTTGCCAATGTTGACATTGGAGGATTTGAAGGATATGGGGATAAATGCAGTGGGGTCGAGGAGGAAGATGTACTGTGCGATTCAGAAACTTGGGAAGGGTTTTTCTTGAGGTTAAAGTGTTTGAGGAGATTTCGAGTTCACTGCCATGGCAACCTAAGGTGCAATGCAATGACTGAAATATTTTGAGCCTCTTAGTATTTGTTTTCTTCTCTGTTTTGTATTTTTTGTCTTTATGTGGCCGCAGTGGTAGATATTGAAATAGTAGATTTTCTTGTTAGCGATTATATTCTTGCGCTTATATGTGTTTTAATCAAGTGCAATTTCCTGGTAAATAGTAGTTTCTTTTTTCTGATTTTGCTGGAGTAGTTTTGCTTGTCAGTTTTGATAAGTGTGGTCAACATTGAGGGAAAATCTAGATTGACTTGGTTTTTGAGGATCATGCTTAATAAAGAATGCTAATTTCAGATACGTTTCTTTTAACTTTCTCAATACTTCTAAGAGTGAAAATGGCAGTTGTTAGAATGATAAATTGTTCAATCTAGAAGTTTTTTTTCCCCCCTTCTTACCAATACATGAATATATTCTTCATTGAATTGGAGCTATTGACTGTTACTCAATTGGCATCCCAGTGTTCTAATAATGATAATTGTGAATCAAAGTAGTCGTATTTTGAAGATTTAGTTTGGAATGGCTTGAGGCAGCCATCTATATTAAATAGTTAATATTGTAAGCTATTCTGCTTTGACAATGATTTAAAAAATTTCTGCTTCTGCTTTAAGGCCTGCAACCTTGCCTGATCTAATTCAGTTCTATACATTCTATGTCAACCTGACCAGTGTGTACATGGAAATGGTGGGTGATAACTACATTTGTCTTTTCACTACTGACTTTTGATTCATGAGCTGCACGCACTGTTGATTCTGTTGATCTGTATTTACTCAATCAAAGTGCTTTCTTTTAGTACAGCAAGCTTTGCTTGGAGAAACGTGTTTGATTGAGCAAATAGTTGTACAGTAACTTTCAGTGTTGAATAATAATAACAAACCATAGATGTTGCTGTTGTTTTTTTAAAGTGCTCTACAATTGAACTTTTGTTTGCATGGGGGGACATCATTATATGGATGATGATTATGTTTGTGTTTTTGTGACGATTGACTTCCATTTCATGAGCTGCATTTTATGGTTGATCTTTACTTGCCCAAAATCAATTTTTAAGTGCTTGGCATTTGTATGCTCTAAACGAATTAGACTGTGTAAGCTCATTTTTCATTATAATGGGAAAATCAGATTCTAAGTGCTTGGCCTTTTTTTTGGGGGGGGGGGGGGGGTTGGGTACTGTGGATGCCCGCTTCCGGTTTTCACCGGCATTGTGGTGGATATTGTTTACCTCTTTCTTTTTCTAATTTTTTGTAGGCACATGGAGTGGATGCCATCTCACTCAACTGGGATTTAACTTTTTTGGTGGTTGATGCTTTCTAATATTTCTAGGGAAGTTTTGGTAAAACCAATCCTAGTGTTTTGTGTTAAGCTGAGCATTAGTACTTCTGGTCAACTTGGTAAAACAAAGAAAGATTATTAGGATATTGAGTTCATCAGGTCGAGGACAATATAAACATTTGAATTTCAAATGCTACTGGGTTCTTGGTTTGTTTTTGCTTACTTCAGTTATATGAAGAAAAGGTTATTGTATTGGAAGGATAGTCCATTGTTTTACAAGTTGTCTTAAAAGTTCTTGGGTTAAAAGTTCTTGAGTTAGTTGTTAAGCCTAAGGATTATAGTTTGTTTTTTCAAAGGAGGGAGTCAGTATATGAGGAATTCCCGTTGCCATGTCTTATGTTTTTGTGGATGCTGTATGATATGTATCCTCGTGGAGAATTTTATACAAGACAAGGTAACTGGTTTCGGTGTCCTAATTTATGTGCATTATTGCTGAGTCAAGACCGGAGGCTGACACATTTGCATTGTTGATTTTCAAGCCTTCCTCCTACAGTTGTAGGACGCTCTTGATAAGGAACAGAGAAATTATGCATGAGTTTAATGTGATACATGAAGTCCTTTTGTGTTGTTTTGAGAGGATGAATTCTTTATCCCTTGCCTCGTCGTTACTGATACATGAATTCAAGTTTGACTCACTCATAATCCATATTTTTGCTTGAAGGTGTTTGTGTTCGTGGATGCATATATTTCAATGTGTGTTAGATCATGTTCAGGATTTTGTGCTGACATTTTCCTTTTCGGGTTCGTATTCATTTCTATGAATAGATTTGCTATGGATATTCCTTGGAATAAATAAATAAATGCAAATTTCATTTCTACAACACACACGCGCACACAAATACACATATAGAAGAACATCATATTTGTAATTGGTGGTTGATGGCAGAGCATTGAAATTATTAAGTTATGCATGTCAGTCTGATGTTATTTTCTCATTTCCTGATCAGAAGTTTGGTGAATCGTATTTGCATATCAAGATTTCATGATCTTCTAATTTGTTTTTGGAATAGGTATACAATGAGCTACACTGGTATTAAGGATTGATGAGAGAAGGTTACAAATGTTTTGCTTGAACATGTTCTATAAATTGTTAGTGGATGCCTGTTCTAGGCAAATTTGCACTTTCGGATATTCATTAACTGCGATTGCCTGGCCTTGCCTTTGAAATTCTTTATGGATATGTAATAGAAATAGAACAAATGGGTATCGACAATGTAATTTTAATTGCTTGATCATCCTTAGCATTCAGCAAATTGCCTTCCCATAGATTGATTTAATGATATACATACAACAAAGAAGAAACAAATAGTCAAATAGTCCATGCACGACTCATTACATCAGACATAGTTGATTTTTTCTTTTTTAACTAAAACAGTGTCAAATTCTCTAACAATTGATTCATTATTGTAAAAGTAAACATGCAACATAAGGGGAAGAATTAATTAATGTAATCATTTGCATTTTTTTAAAGGGTGATATAGAGTGCGTTTGGGATTGAGGTTGAACAGTTATAGTTTAAAAGCTGCAGCATTAAGGTGTTTGATAAACACTAGTTGTTGTATTTTAAAAGTTATATTGATATGATTTTTAATTTGTATAATGAATAATTTATTATATTTTAAATAATTTTATTAAAATTATTATTTTAAATTTATATTTACCACATATTATTAATTTTTATTTTATAATTATAATTTTTTTTTTCTATAGCAGCTGCAGCATCTCAATCTCAAATACATCCATAATCAGTGTAAGCAATCTTAGTCTTCTTGGTTAGGCACTCTTCACTTATAAGTCTTGAGCAATCGATGCTGTTGGGTGATGCGGCAGGATTGGTAGAAAGTAAAGCATTTGTATTAGATTCTTGGTTAGTAGTCGTACTTGAAATAAGCAAATTTTTAGTGTTTGCCACTACAAGTAAAGTCAAGATGATGAAATTAGGATTCTTCCTACATTTTTCAATTTCTTAAAGAACTGTAGAAAGCTTAATTAGAATTAAAATCGATGTACAATAATTAGGATGACATGTGGCTTTATATATACAATTGTGTATTGAGAAATGAGTTGTGATGGCTTTAATTGAATTGAAAATTTGAGCATTAAATAAATGATGAGAAGAGTAGGTATATCATTTATTATCATAGTACATCTAGATTAATTAATTAATTTTTAGAAATAATATATTCCATGTTGCATTTAATATCAACTCTTGAATGCATTATAATCTAATGGTTAAAAATGTTTATTTAAAATTATGTTTAATATTGTATTTTTTGAACCTGAGCCCAATTTTTAATAACTTGTTGGGTTGTGATGATAGTTGCAACGTACGTTTAATTGATTTTATTTTATTTTTGTTTTACTTTTTGTTTAGTTTAGTTATTTGATTTTATCTCTTTCTATCAATCATTAAACCATTTTTTTTTACTATTTAAAGATATTGCTATGGGCAATATCCTCCAATGAAATTTGATGGAGTTTTGATTATATTTGTAAGAAACTATAATACATTGGGATTCTTAATTAATAAAATGAAAGACAATTTATGAGAATTTTGCATTGCTTATTGACATTGATAAGTTAACATTTTTTTATAAAAAATTTGGAAATCATTGTATTCATGTGAGTATGCACACTAATTTAATTGGTATTCAGATGTATGGGAATATACTATTTGTTACAGTTTTAATAAGCTAGGGATAACGAGTCCTCCGCGTACATTAATTTTCTTAATGACATATTGTTGGGTTCAAGTCTTGTAGTTGGCCTAAAGCCTACATAAATTATAATTGAAGAGAATTTGGAGGGGCTAAATGAAATTTTACATTAAAATAGATTTTGGAAATCCCACTATATAAAGAAGAATAAGTGGCGGCTGGCATGAAGAGAAAAAAGAAGAAAAAGACAAGAGAGTGAGAGATGAACAGTGGTCTGATAGTTGAATTTGGGAGTAAGGTTTTCATTCTTTGTTTGGACAATCAGAAGGCGAATTTAAATTTATTTTTTTTAATTTGGAGGGCAAGTTCCTGGTCACCCTCTATAATCTTACTTTATTTTTGTTTTATCCTCTTGTTGGCTATGAAGTATTCGCCTGTTAAAAAAATAGATATTAAGCTGTGATTATAATAAGATTATAGAGGGTGATTATTGAGATTATTGAGATTCTTGATGTTATTAGTCTATAGTATTTTTTAGAGAAAAATTTATGTTATAATACCATTAATATAGTGGAAGATGATATCGAACTACTGTTTTGTGGGATTTTTAATTTTAGTTTTTTTATGTAAAAATTTATGTCTCTTGTGGTTGATTTATTTTCTATTTTTTCATGTAAAAATCTATATTTCTTGTGGTTGGTTTATTTTCTATCTATCTATTTGTAGTACACATTCTATTTTAAGTCATACAAATAGGGAAAAAGTTTTATTTTTGCTTAATTTGCAACTCCTTGTGTGGTTTTCTTTTTCAATAGAGTGGGGTCAAAGCATCAGGCTGTATGTTTTTTTTTTTATTACTTGTACGGTTGAGATGGAGGGGTCCTCGATATGTATGATTAAATTAAAGTAATGAAATTATGGTGTTTAAAGTTTAGAATGGAAGATTTATTATACATGAAAGATTTACATGAACCTATTGAAGGCAAAGAAGCTAGGTCCGTTGATTTAGATAATAAGAAATTAACTTAATTAAACCAGAAGGCCATGGGTACTAGTAGGTCATGGATTGATCAAAGTGTATACCACCATGTCACGAAAGAATCCAGGGCTGATATTCTTTGAAGGAAATTGGAACAATTTATGAGCAACCAACAACATAAAATAAAACCAATTTGATAAAAAGGCTTGTTAACTTGAAATATGAGGAAAGACGCAATATAATTGAACACATTAGTGAATTTTAAGGCTTGATTGATCAATTGACTACTATGAAGATTGTTTTAGATGATAAGTTACAAGTATTGTTGTTGCTTAGTTCTTTGCCTAATAGTTGAGAGATATTAGTGGTGTCAGTGAATAATTCAACGCCGAATGAGAAATTAACTTTTGACATGGTTACAGATAAGGTGTGGAGTGAAGAATATAGAGGAAAGAGAGTTGAAGTTGTTTCCTCTGAGTCAGATGCACTTATTTCAAAAAAGCAAGAACGGCGGGAGAGAAACCAAGGTAGAAATTCCTGCCAGCATAATAATGATAACCCTAGAGGAAGATCCAAGTCTTAAAGGAGAAATGTCAAGTGCTTTTATTGTCAAAAAATGAGTTATGTAAAAAGGGAGTGTAGATTGTGGAAAATAAAACAAGCAAAAGAAAAGGCAGATGGTCAGAAAAATGATAAAGAGAACACTGTTGCCATGGTTGATGGTGATATGAGTATTGCTTATGATGAAAGCATTGTAAATCTTACTTGGCAAACCAGTGATTGGGTGATTGATTTAGGTGCTTCATTTCATGTTATTGCATATTGTGATTACTTCACATTTTATATTAATGGTGATTATGGCCATGCTCGGACAGGAAATGAGGGGGCATATAAGATTGTGGGCATAAGAGATATTTGCTTAGAAACCAGTATTGATTATAAGTTGTTGCTTAAAGATGTCAAACATGTACTAAATATTCGCCTTAATTTGATCTTTACAGGCAAGCTTGTGATGGTGGTTACACTAACCAATTTGGTGAAGGAAAATGGAAGCTCACCAAAGGCTTCTTAGTGTTAGTTAAGGGGAGAAAAGAGGACACTCTTTATATGATAGAAGGCAAGATCAAGAAAGAAGATTTGAGCGTGGTTGTAAAAAATTTTGACATTAAGACATGACATAAAAAACTTGGTCACGTTGGTGAGAGATGGTTGAAAACTCTTGTCAGAAAAAGGATTTTTACTCAATTTTGCATGTCTCCCTCAAGACTTGGGTTCATTGCTCAACTGGAAAGACACACAGAGTAGCTTTTAAAAGCTTTTCTTCGTCTAGAAAGTCACAAATTCTTAATTTGAGTTACTTTAATATTTGCATAATGCAAAGTAAATCAATAAGATGAGCACTTTATTTTGTGACTTTATTGATGACTGTTCTAGAAAAGTGTGGGCTTTTGCTTCGAAATCTAAAGACTAGATACTTAATACATTTAAGTTCTTCTATGCTTATGTTGAGAGAGGGACATGAAGAAAACTAAAATGTGTTAGGGTAGATAATGATAGTGAGTACAGAGAACCATTTGAGCAGTATTGCAAATCTCATGGAACCAGGCTTAAGAAGACTGTACCAAAAACCCCTCAATAGAATGATGTTGCAAAAAAGATGAATATAATGATTGAAGAAAATATCAAGTGTATGATTTCTAATGCCAAGCTTCCTAAACCTTTTTGGCTAGACACTATACATACTGTAGTTAATTTGATTAACCTTTCTCTTTTCGCACCATTAGATGGTGATGTATGTGAGAGAGTTTAGATAGGGAAAAATGTTTCTTATAAATATTTAAGAGTGTTTGGTTGTAGAACATATGTTTATATTCCTAAAGATGAGAGATTAAAGCTTGATGATAAAGCCAAGGAATGTACTTTTTAGGTTATGGACATCAAGAATTTGAGTACACATTATGGGATCCAGTGGCAAGAAAATTAATCAGAAGTAGAGATGTTATGCTCTTTAGTGATCAGATAGTTGGTGATGTAGAGAAGAGTAATGATTCTTAGTCATCTCCAGAGGTTTTTATTATTCCAACTTCAGGTTCTTTATATGTTGTTTATGATGATCGTGGAGGAACTGGAGAAGATAATAATGATGGTCTAATAGAACCAATTGAGCAAGCATCTCCAGAGTAACCTACACCATCGATTGAGCCAAAATTGAGGAGATCCACTAAAGAATGGCGACCTTCCATTAAATACCCTCCATATGAGTATGTGATGCTTATGGATAGAATGAAACCATAATGTTTAGAAGAAGTTATATGTTATCAGTATAAAAGTTAGTGGTTTAAAGCTATGTAAGAAGAGATAAAATCCTTGAATGATAACTACACTTATGACTTAATGAACGTTCTTAAGGGAAAGAGAGTACTGAATAACAAATGGATTTACAAGTTGAACACTGAAAATAACTCACAACAACGGTACAAAGCTAGATTGGTTGTGAAGGGTTTTAGTTAGAAGAAAGCTTTTGTTTTTGAAGAAATATTTTATTATAAAGTGAAGATGTTTTCTATCTGAATTGTTTTGGGATTAGTAACTAGTATGAATTTAGAGATTGATCAACATAATGTATAGACAGCTTTTTTACGTGGTGACTTAGAGACAACAATATACATTGAACAACCTGAAGGGTTTAGTATCAAAGGCATAGAAGAACTTGTGTGTAAGTTGAATAAAAGTTCGTATGGACTAAAACAAGCACAAAGACAGTGGTATAAGAAGCTTGATTCTTTTGTAGAGAATTATGGCTTCAACAGGAATATGTGCGACCATTGTGTTTTTATGAAGAAGTTTGGTGATGATAATTTTATCATTCTTTTGTTTTATGTGGATGATATATTGATCATTGGCAAAGATGCTAGTAAAATTGATAATCTAAAAATCAAGCTTGGCAAGTCTTTTGCAATGAAGAACTTAGGATCGGCAAAACAGATTCTTCACATAAAGATTTCTTGTGATAGAAAATCTTAGAAGTCATAGTAATCTCAAAAAGCATATATTGAAAGGATTCTTGAAAGATTTAACATTAGCAAGACAAAATTTGTTTATTTTCTATTTGTAGGCTATTTCAAGTTAGTTTCAAGTATTGTCCTATAAGTGAGAAAAAGAAACAAGAGATAAGAGGAGTTCCTGCTTCAGTAGTTGGCAGTTTGATGTATGCCATGGTTTGTGCTAGATTAGATATTGCTTATGTAGTTGATGTAGTTAGTTGATTTCTCTCTATTCCAGGTAAAGAACACTGGATAACAGTGAAGTTGATTCTCAGATATCTTAGAGGCACTTCCAAGGTACGTTTATGTTTTGGTGGTGACAAACCTATATCATAAGTGTACATGGATGCAAATATGGCAGGAGATATTGATTCTATAAAATCCCTATTAGTATACTTCCTCAATCTTTGTAAGGAGAGCAATAACATGACATAGTAGTGTGTTTCCTTGTCTACCATTGAAGCAGAGTACAGTGCAATCACTGAAGGTTATAAAGAAACCTTATGGATGAAGAATTTTCTACAAGAGTTGAGTGTGAAACAAGACAGCTATGTTGTATACTGCAGTAGTCAAAGTGCCATTCACTTGGCAAAGAATTCGATATACCATTCAAAATCCAAGTATATTGATGTGAGGTATCATTGGATATGAGACATGCTTGAGAGGAAATAATTACAGCTTGAGAATATTCACATAATGGAGAATGGATCAGATATGATGACAAAGTCATTGCCTAGGGAGAAACTAAAAGTAGTATGCAGGAAGCAGGCTTGGTGGTGGCCTATAGATGAGCTGGGGGGGGGGGGGAGAGGTTTATGGAGTTCAACTCATGCAATTGGCCTAAAGTCCACATAAATTATAATTGAAGAAAACTTAAAAGGGCTAAATGAAATTTTACATTAAAATAGGTTTTGGAAATCGCACTCTATAAAGAAGAACAAGTGCCGGCTGACATTAAGAGAAAAAAATAAAAAGATGGAAGACTAGAGAAGAATAGTGGCGTGATAATTATATTGGGGGCAAGGTTTTCAATCTTTGATTGGATGATCGAAAGACAAATTTAACTCTGTTTTCTTTTAAATTTAATGGGTAAGTTTCTCGCATCTATTCTACAATTTTATCAGTCTTGATTTTTGTTTTATCCTCTAGTTGGTTGTTATTTGAGATACCCACTTATTAGCAAGACAGCTATTAGGTTGTTACTATAAGTAAAAATTATTAAGATTATTGATGTTATTAGCATGTAGTATTATCTAGAGAAGAATTTGTGCTATAATGCCATTAATATAGTGGAATATTATATTAGACTACAGTCTCGTAGTTCTTTCCATTTTGTGTTTTCCACGTAAAAATCTGTGTCTCTTGTGGTTGGTTTATTTTCTATTTATTTATTTATCACTTCCTATTTTAATTACATAAAGAGAGAAAGAGTTTTGTTTCTGCATAATTTGCATTTGCTTGTGTGGGTTCTTTTCCCAACACATTTCCTCATTTTTGCAAGAGATACTTGAGAAATGTTTGAAACAAAATGTTTAATACTAGACTTGTATTTAATTTGATTATGCTGGAAATTAGAATAGATGATGCATGATATTATGTTATTGGATTACAGACATTTGATCAACGTTTGCTTCGATTGTATTACTCAAATCCACCTCTTGGAAAGAAATTAAAAGAACTCAAATTAAAATTTTATCATGCCCTAAGGCTCAAGTTATATATTCAAAATGAATAAATATTTGTTAGTTTTAAGTATTAGATTTGATGTAGACATATAAATTATTAAGATTAGAGAAAGATGATTGCTTGTTTAATGGAGGAAGTAACCCAAAAGTAATAAGAACTTTATTTTTTTATGTTAATTACTTTACATCATAGGCAGTTTAGTAATATAAGCATTAGGTAGAATATGAGTGTTCAAAAATTATTTTTAAGATGAAAATAGCCCTATCCTCAAAGGTATCCTCAAAGGAAATAGACATAAAATAAAAATAACAAGGGTCCCAAAGGAAGTAATTGTAATTGTTAATTTATAATTAGCAATCAACAAACTCCTCTCTAATAGATTGATTCAAGGATATCCATATAAGAAAGAAGCACCAAATAACCCACAACTACATATCACATCATATCACACACTTATATTGTATCAATTTATTTACCATTTTATTAAATCGTAGTTTCAAATTTTCGAACAGCTGATCATTATTGCAAAAGTAGGTACAAATACAACATAAGACAAATAATTAATTATCAAAATCATTTGCATCCTCCCAAAGGGCATGGATAGATGTAGTCCTTTTGAGCATTCTTAGTCTCCTTGGTCAAGCACTCTTCACTTGTAAGTCCTGAAAAATTGACATTGTGAGGTGATGCTGTATGATTAGGAGAAAGTGAAGCACCTATATAAGATTCATGAGTTGGAGTAGTGGCTAAAATAAACGTGTTTTTAGTGTTTGTTGCTACAAGTAAAGCCAAGATGATGAAATTGAGACTTTTTGACATTTTTCAATTTCTTAATAGAATTGTAAATAACTTAATTAGAATTAAGTAAATGTGTGAGAATCAGAAAGACATGAAGCTCTATATATTCAACAGGAGTTCTAATGGCCTTAATGGGATTGAAGATTCTATAAAAGAGCATTAAATAAATTCTGATGCATTTATTTGTATTAAATATTGATTCTTAAAGTATCATTTTGTTATGGTGGTAGTTGCAACTAAAAGTGGTAAAATTTAACACGACCCGATTATCGGACACAAACACGACACGAATAAATGGGTATGGGTCGTCGAATTTAATATGATTATTAAATGGGTCGGGTCCAGGTTGACACGATTGTTTTTCGTGTTGAATTAGGGTTAAAGTTCTTGACCCATTTACCTGATCAATGACCCGATTATATTTTCTATTTTAAAATAATTTACAGGTTCTTATCATCAAAACTCAAATATTAGAGATAATTTTCACTTTTATTTCTATTTTTTGAAATGATGAATATAAAAACAGTGTTTTATTTATAAAATTTTATATACATTTAGAGCTTCAATAGTATAAATGTGTAAATATTAGCAGACATGTATATTTTATAATTTCAATATATAATATTATTTATAAATATATATAATTAAAACTTCAATAGTGTAAATGTGTAATATTTTGGTACATATGTATATTTTATAATATCGATAAAGTATGTACGCGTGTATGAATGACAGCGTATAAATGTTTAATGTAAATTTTGTTTAATATATAGATATTAAGCGGGTTATTGGGTAACTAAATTATTTTTCCGTGTTGGGTTTGAGTCTCAATATTTTGACGCGATTATTAAATGGGTCGGATTTGGGTCGACCTAAATTTGACACGACAAGAAGCTGACCCAACACAAACACGACCCGATGATCCATTTTGCCATCTCTAGTTGCCACATACATCTGATTAGTTATTGTTTTCTTTAGTTTTAATTTTTTGTTAAGTTTATTTTTTTGATTTTTTTTCTATTTATCAATCCTCAGGCAACTAATTTTACTATTTAAAGGTATTGCCATTACCAGTATCCTCTAATGGAATTTGAGCAAATTTCAATTATACTTATAATATACTAAATAGACTGGGATTCTAAATTAAAAAAAAATGAAAGACATGTAACTAATGACAATTTAACATTATTTATAAAAAATTATAAGTTCATATTAAAAAAAAATTAGAAATTCGTCCCTTCTAACTTGATAATGAAGTTGTTTTTTATTTTTTCAAAACAAAAGAGAAAAGTAAAATATAAATGAAACTCTTTTAGAATTGTAAATTTATCCTAATCACTACAGGAACCAAATGCTGTATTTAAATTTGAATTAATTGGTTTTAAAAAATAAAAAGCGTAAGAGCTTAAGACAAAATAACAATTAAAGAGCGTGCCTAACTTTGCTTTTGTATACTTGTATTTGGAACATTAAAGAAAAAAAAAATTTATTGAGGCTATTTGACTATGCATGTTTTTGGAAATTGGGGTTGACATTAGAAAGAATCAATTTATCAAATTGTCTATGATTAAAACACACGTTTAAATAATAATTATTAGATTTTTTATGTCTTAAATATAATCTCTCTCTCTTTCTTTCTCTCTTTTAATAGGCATCAAATATCATTAATTAAACAAAAAGAAATTTACAAAGGAAGAATTTAATTACAACACATGTAATTATATGATAATATATTATTAATAAAACAAAAAAGTAGTTAAAATGGTGCAATTTCATTGCAAGCATGCACACTAAATTAATTGGTATTTAGACCAACCCAGCACTAGTCTTGCTATTTAATTTCCCTTCCAAATATACTATTCGTTACAATTTTAAGAAGCTAGGGATAACGAGTCCTTCACGTGCATTAATATTCTTAATTGCATATCCCTATTTTAGCAAGAGATTCGTGAGAGATGTTTGCAACAAAACGTTTCAATACTCGACTTGTAATTTATTTTATGAGTGGTGATACAACCACAAACTCTTGTATAAATTTATTTTGTATAAATTGATTTGGTATTAATTTTTTAGTTGAATAAAATTATAAAATAATAAAAAAATCATGTGGAATAAGAAATATCTAATCTAACCAATTAAATCATACCGCATCAGTTTGTACAAAAAAAAAAAAATTTACAAGAATTTGTACCTATATTATTACTCTTATTTTGTTATGCACGAAATTAGCATAGATGATGAATGATTTTACATTAATGCTTCACGATGTTTGATCATTATGCTTGCTTCGATGGGGTTACTCTAGTCCACCTCTTGGAAAGAAATTAAAAGATCTTAAATTAAAATATGATCATACCCTAAGGTTCTAGTTATATATCTGAAATATGTAAATATTTGTCAGTTTTAAGTTAGATTTGATGTGGACATAAATTATTAAGATTGGAGAAAGATGATTGTATGTTTTGTGGATGAGGTAAATAATGCCAAAAGTAATAAGAATTTTTGTTTTTATATTAATTACCTTTACATCATAGGCAGTTGACATGACTCAAAAGTGTTGATTATTCTCAAATATAAGAGTATTTTGTTATAATATAATTTAGTGAATTTGAGATCGATCTACTGAGAAAAGATTTTAAATTTTAAATTTCTTTTAATTTATCTAAAAAAATTAAATTCACGGTATTTAATCTACGTGAAATTATGGAAATAAATTAGTTTTGGATGTAGATCCACTCTTAGTAGTATACATAATTTAATAAATTCTTTTCTTTTCTTTTATTTATTGCCCAAAAGATTAATTGTATAAATTATCATTATTTTTCCATTAATTTTATTAAGGATTAAGTACTTAGTGTGGAAAATTTCAATTTGTCTACAATAAGTCAAAATACCATTTTACTATATTTTATAATAAGATATTAAGAATTTATTGTGCCAAGCTCCTTTGTTTATCTACAATAAATTAAAATTTAAAAATAAAAATATGGATAAAATCAAATATAAAATAATTTAATTTATATAATTAAAAATAAATTTTAATTAATCTTATTTTTCTACTAAGAGTTTCACGTTACTTGGCTATTATTATTTAGCTAAGCACAATTGAAATAAAAATAATTGTTAAAATTTAATTACACATAACTAAAATTTGTTAGCCTAAAGGGCTATAGAAACTGTAATTTTGATGATAACAAACATGTGTTATTATATTTCACAATTTTACTAGTTTTTTGAAGAACAAAATTTATTCAAGTGAATCAAGTGAAATCGAGCTCAAAACACTTAACGAATAATGGCTCAACCAAGAACGAGTATTAGCGCAAAGTACCTTCCGATATGATTTAATGTATATATGATTTAGCATTTAAAAAACTCAAGGTTTTGTTTAATAAATCATTTTTCATAAACCAAATGTTTTATAATTATAAGCTAAGTATTTTTTGAAATTGTTTATTTTTCAAGATATGGATTAAAATGAAAATTTTTTGCAATCTTTGATTTCAACACGTATTGTTTTAAATTTTGGATTTGGATCTATTTAAAAAAATATAAAATATTTTAGGCCATAATATAATTTTGAAAAGTATTAGACCATATTTTAATTTTTAAAAGTTTTTAGGCCAAACTAAAATTATTAAAAATATGCTTGGAAGATAAAAAGGTAGCGGCTAGTTGCCTGAAAATAAGCGACTAACAGCCAGGGGCAAAATTTTTAAATTTTAGAGCTAAATTTGTAACGGTAACTTTTCATAAAAGTCTAAGCGGCTAATCACCAAATCAAGAGGCTAATCGGTTATTCTCTGAAGGTCAATAACAGCTAGTTTACTTATCAAATCTATATAAACTCAAATCAAAATCAAATCTAACAAGTTTTTCAAGCAAAAATCATTCCATACAACATCTCTTGAGCTTCCAATTTTGCAAATCTTCTTATATTGAGTTATCATTGAGCTATCATTTTTACATCAACTTTAAAAGAGAATATTTGTTGTAATCTTTAAATTCGTTATTAAATTTGTGTGAGTATAAGTGTGGAAAACACTTGAGAAAATGTGTGTGTGAGTGAAACACCATTTACAAAAGTTTATTGACACCTTAGAAGTTAATTGTAAAAACTTAAAGCCTTGAAAGCTTGGATAGTAAAATCCTTAAGCTTGGTTTGCTTAGAGGTGTGGATGTAGGCCGGTTTTGCCGAACCACATAAAAACTCACGTGTTTGATCTCTCTTCCCTTATCCTTTTAATTTTGAGTTTTGTTAAATTTATTGTTTTTGATTTTATTAAGGCATTAGTTTAAGTTGTTTTATGGTTTTATTTGCTTAAGTTTTAAATACCCAATTCAACCCCCTCTTGGGTTGCTTAATTAGAATTTCAAAATCAAAATAACTGAAATTAAAAAAAAAAACTAAATTTATTTGTGAATTAAAATTACAAAATTCTAAAAACAAAGATACAAAAGAAAAGAAAAGAAATTTTTCTAAGCTTTTGCCTTTCGTTCCCCCCTTCTAGTTCTCTTCTCTATTTATGCTCTCTGTGCCTCTGGCATCCTCAAATGCTTTAGCTTCTCATTCTTATATAGCGAGTCAACAATCTTATCTTCTCTTATTTTATTATTTATTTACTTACATCAAAAAGCAATAAAAGAACGAGTGATAGTTAAGTGGCAAGGTGGCTGTTAGCACTTGGATATCACATTACAATAATACATGGCTCCACTTTTTTTTTTTTTTTTAATTTTTTATGTGAATGCAATCCATCTTCTTTGTCTCCTCTTTCGACTTTGATCTCTTCTTTATTCTTGAAACTTACCTACAATATAAAACTAAGATAAAATTGATGTACTATAATTTAATTTAATATAAAATTATATTATGGGAGCATTAAGATAATTTATAAGTTATGAGCGTATTAATTAATATTGTCAGTGAAAAAATTATAATTTTAACCTTTATGAAATGTACACTTTCAAGTGTTAATCACACTTCCTAACTAACTTATTGCTAGTCCATAGCAATTAAAGCAATATTATCAATTGGAATTCAAATGCAAATTGAAATCTTCATTTTTTTTACAGCAATTATGTTTACTTCTTTAATCAGTATCTTCGGCCTAAAAAGAATTAGTCCCTCTCAACTATTCACACAAATCAATTAAGTAAACTTATGCAAAATGATTGATTATTAAAGCTGCATTAATCAAACACTTTTAAAAATAACATGTTAAATCTTAAAATCTCATGGATAAAAGTGAAACTCTCAAAAGAAAATAATCCCTAATAAAAATAGTCACTTTAAGGAATGGCAAATTGAGAGAAAATATTAGAGAAATAATATCGTATATTTTCACCAATATGAAAGAATAATACCCACAGCTTAGAAATAATATGCTCTCAAGTCAAATAAATTACTAGTCAAACCAATAATATTATTTGTATTAATTTTTATGCATCATCACATCTTTTAGTCCATATTACCAGCCGTTATTTTAGAGTATAGTTCCTAAAGTCAAGAAGGAATTTAGCTAGAACGTAATGTAGGCTAGGGACATAGTTGAGAAAGAAGGGATAATATGAAAAACAAAATATATGTTTGAAAAATAGAGATCTTTTGGAGATTACAAAGTGTTTTTTTCAATCTTTTTTTTTATTAGCATTGCACCATTATCATGAATACATAATCATTCATACTTTTCCAAAAGTAATAAGGTGATGAAAAACATAAAATGTAAGGTGACACTCCATATTAGAGTGGAATATGATGAGAGGCTACAAGAAAAAAAGTGTGTGTGTGTGTGTGTATGTTTAAAAATGTTAACTATGGATACTTTACAATAGGGATGGCTCGAGAAGGATTAAACAGATTAAAGATAGTTTCTAATAGTCTTTCATATATACTAGCTCAATGGACTTATAGATGTAATTGCACAAATTTTCTTTTTTGTTTTGCTTAGTTGGCTCTAAAGAAAATATAGAGATCTTGTACAAAATAATAAACTGCTAAGCTTTATAGGCAAACAGGGTCACTATTTAAGGATAATAGGCTTAAAAACTCACTTAGAACTTACTATTATACGTACAATCCTTCAAATGGCTCAATCAATTTCATTTATCGAATCTCTCGATTCATTTGTCACCAACATCAACATGTAAAGTGGCAAAGATGGTGTAATATAACTCAAAGTCAAAGATAATACAAATACCAAAATTTAAAAGTCATCATGTCATCTAATATTAAAAAATCACACAATTGCTTTAATTTTTTATAAGACACTTCACTCTAAACTTGTTCTAAACATTGTCCCCCAACGTTTTATATTCTAAAGATATGCATGTCGAAAAGGGAAAAAATATAAAGATAACATAATAAAAGAAGAAGTTAAATCATCTGAACTAACTATAGAAGCTTAAACGAAGATAATAAAGAAGAAGAAAATGTTCTAAAATAATTTTTTTTAGATAACTAAATGAAATTCTAACTAAGCAACCCAAGAGCGGGGTGAATTGGGTTTTTAAAACTTAAGCAAATAAAATCACACAATAATTAAAACTAATGCCTTAATAAAATAAAAAATAATAAATTTAACAATACTCTAAATTAAAAGGATAAGGGAAGAGAGATCAAACACGTGAGTTTTTACTTGGTTCGGTAAAATCGGCCTACGTCCATGCCTCAAAGCACACCAAGCTTGAGGATTTCACTATCCAAGCCTTCAAGGCTTCAAGTTCTTACAATTGATTTCCAAGGTGTCAATAAACCTTTACAAATGGTGTTTCACTCACTAACACCTTTCCCCAAGTGTTTCCCACACTTATACTCACACAAATTTGATAATGAATTTGAAGATTACAAGAAACACTCTTTATTAGAGTAGATATACAAATGGTAGCTCAATGATAACTCAATGTATGAAGATTTGTGAAATGAAAGCTCAAGGCATGTTGTATGAATTGATTTCAGCTTGATAAACTTTTAAACACTTGTTAGATTTGATTTTCATTTGAGTTTATATAGTTTTGATAAGTAAATTAGCCGTTATTAATATTGAGAGCACTGCTAGATTGCTGCTTGTTTTGGCAGTTAGTTGCTAAGCTTACGTAGCAAGTTATCGTTGCAAATTTGGCTCTAAAATTTGAAAATTTTGCCCCTGGCGGTTAGCCGCTTATTTTAAGGCAGCTAGCCGCTACCTTTCTATCTTCCAAGCATATTTAGTTTGGCCCAAAAACTTTTAAAAATTATAATATGGCATAATACTTTTGAAAATTATATTATGGCCTAATGTGTTTTATAGTTTTTCAAATAGGTCCGAATCTAGAATTTAAAACAATACTTATTATGCCTAATACTTTTGAAAATTATATTATGACCTAAAATGTTTCATATTGTTTTTCAAACAAGTCTAAATTCAGAATTCAAAACAATACTTGTTGAAATTAAAGTTTGCAAAACTTTTTCATTTTAATCCATATCTTGAAAAATCACCAATTCCAAAAAATACTTAACTTATGATTATAAAACCTTTGGTTTATGAAAAACAATGATTTATTAAACAAAATCTTGAGCTTCTCAAATGCTAAATCATGCATACATTAAATCATACCGTTTTACAAGATTAATAGTAATGAAGTCACTTGCGCTAATACTCGATCTTGGTTGAGCCGTTATCCGTTGAGTGCTTTGAGCTCGATTTCACTTGATTCACTAGATTAAAATTTACCTTCAAAAACTAGTGAAATTATGAAATATAATAACACATGTTTGTTATCATCAAAATTATAATTTGTATAGCCCTCTAGGCCTCTAGGCTAACACGAAACTCTAAGATTAAAAAGATGAGTTTTTAGAGTCATTGCACTCCACATTCAACCCATCTTCGACTCAAATTTATTCAAATTTATTCTTTACAACAAAAATTAGTAAAAACACTACCAAGACTAAGATATTCTACAACTGTCAATTATTTTCTCCCTCAACTTGGATGAGACATTATCCTTAATGTCTTAAAAGAAAGAAGTAGAGTTTAGAAGACATTACTTGACAGCTGCAAGAAAATATTTGCAAACAAAGAGTAAAATTTAATTTACACTCTTTACTAGGGCTACTGCTATCATTATTAGTTGACTAATCCAATGCCAAGGTGCTGGGTGTCGAGTACTGGAGAATGCATATTTATAAAGGGTAAAATTATCATTTTGTGCCCTAAATCTCACTAATGTTTCTACTTTTATGCGTTTAAATACTCTAAGCTTTTATTATGTGTGTTTTATGTATTTTATGGATATTTTATGTATTTTATGGATATTTTGGCCATTTCACGACTAACAAGAAGTCGGATAGCAAAATTGATGGCATTTTTAAACTCGGAAGGTTGAAGACCATAGGAGGAGCATAAAGGGGTATTCGATAGTGTTCACATATACAATACTATTCACAAGTACGACATTGACCAATGACGTGGCAACATCTTATTGGATCAATGATGTGGGATTCACCAATGACGTGGAAGCATAATATTAAACTAAAATGATGATGTGGTGTTGACTAATGAAGTGTTGCAGCCAATCAAAGCTTGACTAATGAGCGTCTGAATTATTTTCATCTGATGACCATGATTTACTCGTTGTATCTATAAATAGAGGACTCTCTCCTTAATTTGACACTCTTGAATTTATTTTTGAGCTATATTTTTTGTAATTCTCTTTCCATCTTGGATTTTCTATGTATTTTAATAAAATTATCATTTTACCCCTAGTTTAATTTTAAATGGCTAATTTAATTTTAAACTTGCGTTGAAGGTGAAGCCTTAAATCATTCATGGGCTTAATTTGGTAAGTTTATTTTCTTTTCTTCTCTGATTTATGTGGTTGTTTTGACTCACTGTCGAAAACAATGTATCTTGTTTGGATTTTGCACGGTATACTGGCTCTCTATAGTGAAAGATCGTTGCTGTCTGGCACAATGAGCACTTAGCACTATATTTATTAGAGAGAAATTCTCCTTTAGTATTTTATTGGTCGTCTTCACTCAATATGAACAGAGAGTGCATCTAAGCTATTTAGTGGATGGTCTTGCCACGTTATCAATAGAAGGATTATTATCATCTGGCATAGCGTGTTCTTGACACCATATTTAGTCGAAGATGATTACCCTTTGGCGCATTGAGCGCTTGATATCATATTTATTAGAATGAGGATTACAAGAAGTGGAAATTCCACCTTCATGAATTAATTGGAACTAAAAGAAAATATTGAGTCTATGGTGAAATGCTGAATATGAATTTAGAGACTCAAGCGTTTCATTTGCATTGTTTTAACTTTAATTCATTTCTGTCAATTTATTTTAAATCTAAAGATAAAGAAATCACTTCTATCTAACTCACATATACACTTAGAAAATTAACCATATCCATAATTAAATTTACCTGCTCATGTGATTGACACTTATGACCATAAATCTATACTACAATAGATTTGTGTGATTGTGAGTACAATAAAATATGGACAACACTGAGATTAGGCTTTAATATATAACTTTGTAAAACATCAAGTAACTCATTAGTAGTAATAGCACAAATAAAGAGGTTTTTCTATTGAGAATAGAATCAAATGATTTTTAATTGCATAATTAAGAAATGCTATCAAGCCATCATAAACGTTATTGACATTTAACAAACTAATAGATTTTTTTTTATAAATGTTCAAATAGGCCCAATATGTAAATGTAATTAGTGTTTTTAGAGTTGCACGATCTCTTGCTAAGAAAATGAAAGTGTCAGCATGATTTAACAGTTCAAATATTCTCTCTTTCATACTTAAGATGACTAACTTTTCTCCAGTTGGTGGGTTGGGCAAACATCCTAGAAGTTTTAGTGCTTTTAAGATGATGCCTAGTACTTGGCTTCTTCTAATAAAAACTACTTTTAAGATAAGTTTTAACAACCCTCCCTCACCTGCTCCATATACAATATTTATTTTTCTTTCTACTATAATATGGCCAATATTTATAGCTGCCTGAACGAACTATTTGTATTTTTCATAACAAAAACCAAAAAGCACACAAAGGTTATTAAATTGTCTATTCGAATTTCTGCCATTGGAACAATTTTTGAAAAAAATTTGTGACTGTTTGAAAAACAAAAGCTCATATTCAAAGATCTTGATTATAGACATAATGATCCACAGTTGTAAATAAGTTGATGTATTTATTAAATGACATGTGAAGCTTGTGGATTAATAATTCAAAATGCAAAAAGGTAAATAGTAAAAAGAAAACAAATAGTGATTAGATATAAAATCACACTACTAAAAGCAATAATATAAATGATAAAAGAATAGTAAAGTAAAAGGATATTCACTAGTAGTTGTGGTTGTGATTTACATTTTTCTCTAGTTTTACGTCCATTAATAGCTTGAATACACTCCATGGGTCAAGAATTGGCTTCTTATTTAGTTTTCTTCTAAATTGACAAACCGGGTCTTTTAAGGTCAGATTTCCAAGAATAAAATGTACACTTTCTTTTTGGAATAGTTTCCATAAATTATGACCACGTTGCACATATCTTCTTGGACGTGTCTTAAGAGATCATAAGATATCATCTAATGATTTTTTACTCAGGACATTTTTAAAGAATTTAATTTTATCTTCATGATTTTTATAAACCATTCTTAATGTTTTACAATATGGTTGATTGCAATCAAGTTGTACACAGTTAAAGTATTTAGTGACAAGGATTAGTTTTCCTTCTTTTAACTAATGTGGTTTTACCAAAATCAAGCATGTAAGAAACGAATAGATTAGAAAACTCACCTGCCAATCAGGTCTTTACTTTAATTAACTAATGAAAGTCAGAAGGAATGCCATAGATCATTAACAAACGCAATCATTCACAATGAGTTTTATAAATTTTCTTAAAAGCATTTTGATGGAGACAAGGAAAATTCTTATGTAATTTATGTTTTATTTCTTCCATGGTTGATTTTAGGGTTTCAGTTACTATGGAAAATTGAAGTTATTGACTTAGGACATCACAGAGTACTATTATTTGTCATTTATATTGGAAAATGAATTAAAACACACTAAAGAAATAAATCAATTCTTCTTCCTTTTATTGAGTTAAACTCAAATTCTAATTGAAAGTCATATAAGTCATCCTTTATTTCCCTGAGTTGTCTTTTTAGATCTTTAATAGGGGCCACTAATGTTGGTGGTCATAACTCGTAAATCCCAAACATGATGTGATTTACAAAATTGTATCAACCTTTTAGATGAAATATCACACATAGAAGTTCTCCAAGATTTTTGAAGAAGATCTTTCTTGTTAAGGTGCTTATGAAATATATTAAAAATAACGATATGAAAAACAGTTGTGAAATAAACGTACTTAAGTTAGAAACATCATCATGTGTATCATTCAAGACATAGAAGGAAACAATCAAACGGTAATGTTTTAGTAAAAAAATTTAAATCACCGATTAAAAATGAAAAGATTTAATCAAGATTTGGTGGGTCACTCAAATTTAATTTGTTGTTCTTTTCATGTGGTTGGTATTTTGGATATAGTTTTAATTTTTAACCATTAACTTTAAATGTAACACTTTTATTTGAATTCTCAATTTCTACAGCCCTATATGGATTTGCATATTTTTACAATAAATGAGATACTCCATTTTAACTTTAATTTCCCTGGAAACAAATGAAAACGAGAATTATAAAGCAACAATTTTTGTCCAATTTTAAACATTTTTCAAAAAATTCTTTTTTATCATAAAAGGCCTTGGTTCTTGCCTTAATAATTCTTGAATTCTCATATGCATTATTCCTCAATTCCTCAAATTCATTCAGTTGCAATTACGCACATTACCAACATTATCAAGATTTGAATTAAAAGCTTTAATAGCCCAAATGATTTATGCTCAAGTTTATTGGTAAGTGGCAAGGTTTACCATAAACTAGTCAATAGGGTAACATTCCTAAAGATGTCTTAAATGCAGTATGGATGACCCAAAGTGCATTAATTAATTAAAGAGACCAATATTTATGACTTGGGTGAACTTTCTTTTCCAAGATTTGTCTTGTCTCCTTATTTGCTAATTTAACTTGACTACTTGTTTGAGAGTGACAAGGGATAGTAACTTTATGTGTAATTCTATATCTCTTTATTAAAGACTTAAATGACTTATTATAAAAATACTTACCTCTATTACTTTTAATGGCTTAAAGGATTCCAAATATGCTTAAAAGATTTTTCTTTTAAGAAAAGGCCAAAATATATACAAATCCAAATGATGATGGAAAAAAGCCCATAAAATCAATTCCACAATAATCTAATATTTTAATGACAAGGATGAGGTTTAAAGGCATCATGTTTCACTTTGAGATAGACATTAATATTTGACAATTCTTGTATATTTTACAAAATGGATGCTGATCTTTAAATACTATAGCTAATAAAATCCACACTATAAATATTTTTGTAGCTGTTTTCTTTAAAGAAAAGTGGCCATTACATGCTTTAAAATGACAAAATTGAACAACACTACTTACCTTGTCATTTGGTATGCATCTAAAAAATATTTGATTTAAACAATACTTGAATAGGTATGGATCATCTTAGTAAAAAATTTTCACCTCTTTTAAAAATTTCTATTTATTCTAGGAGTTGCAATCAGATGGCATTTCACCTATTGTAAGATAATTAACAATGTTAGCATGCTAATAAAATCCATACTACAAATATTTTTGCAGTTGTCTTCTTTAAAGAAAAGTGGCCATTACATGCTTTAAAATGACAAAATTGAACAACACTACTTATCTTGTCATTTGGTATGCATCTAAAAATATTTGATCTAAACAATACTTGAATAGGTATGGATCATCTTAATAAAAAATTTTCACCTCTATTAAAAATTTCTATTTATTCTAGGAGTTGCAATCAGATGTCATTTCACCTATTGTAAGATAATTAACAATGTTAGCATGCTAAGGTATATTGTGTGTGGAAAATAAAAATTCATCAGGGAAAGAATCATTGATGGTTGTTGTATCAATTGAAAACTCATTTGTAAGTTTTAAAAGATAGTCTGCAACAACATTTTTGACACTCTTTTTGTCCTTGATTGTTAATCTGAATTCTTGGAGTAGCAAAATCTATCCTATTAGTCTTGGCTTAGTATTCTGTTAAGACATTAAATATCTAATAACAGCATGATCAAAATAAACAATAGTGAATGAACCAATTAAATGAGATTGAAATTTATCCAATGCAAATATTATGGCACATAGTTCTTTTTTATTGGTGGTATAATTCATTTGCACACTATTTAATGTTCTACTTGTGTAATAAATGACAAATGATTTGCCTTCTTTCTTTGTCTATAATAGCTCTTACGCATAATCATTAGCATTACACATTATCTTAAAAGGCAAAGACCAATAAGGGAATCACATTATAAGAGCTGATGTTAAAAGACTAACTATCTTTTCAAAGGCTTTTTGGCAATCTTTGGGCCACTTAAATGGTATGTCTTTTATAAATCTTCTATAAAACCGAGCATGTTCTAAAAGAGAATGGGCTTTCTTAACTGCCTTTGGTTAGGGTAAATTTGAGATGATTTTAACTTTGGTTTTATCAACTTCAATTCCATTAGAAGACACTACAAGGCCCAAGACAATTCAAGAAATTGTTATGAAATGAAATTTTTCCTAATTTAAAATAATTAATTTCTTTTTACACTTTTCCAAGAGCCTTTTCAGAATTTCCAAATAAAGTTAAGTAATCTATAAAAACTTCCAAACAATTTTCAACCATGTCGTTAAAAATAATTATCATGCATCTTTGAAATGTTGCAAGAGCATTACAGAGTCTAAAATGCATTCTTTAAATACAAATGTTCTAAATAGACAAGTGAATGTAGTCTTTTCTTGGTCTTTTAAGGCTATAAGATGAGTAGCCATCAAGGAAGTAGTAGGAGTGTCCTGCTACTCTTTCAAGAATTTGGTCTAAAAATGAAAAGGGAAAATGGTTTTTCTAGTGGCATAATTTAATTTTTTGTAGTTAATGTACATACGCCAACTAGATGAGATTCATATTAAGATTAGTTTGCCTTTTTCATTCTTCACAACAGTAATTCTAGATTTCATTGGTACTACTTATGTTGTACTTACCTATTTACTATCAGAGATCGAATAGATAATTTTTACATCTAGTAGTTTAAGAACCTCATTCTTTACCACTTCTTTCATATGAAAGTTTAGTCTTTTTATGGTTGGTGGGTTATTTTGACATTTTTCTCTAGGTGTGTGCAAATTAAATGACCAATACCTTTAATGCCTTTAAAGGTTCAACTGCAGTCATCTACCTTTTAAGAATAACCAGTAGCTTGCATTCTCAGTTGCTTGTGAGTTAGGAAGAAATTACCTTTGGATAGATTTACTGATCTCAGAGATACGCATGCTTTAATTCTTCTTATAAGGGCTTTAATTTAAGTTTTGATGCTTTCTCTTCCTTTGTCTCTTTGAGTTATATCAGCTCGTCAAAGGTCAATTGGCCATTTTCATCTTTAAGTACCAACATATAATCAATTTTCAAGAACATGTTAGCATTATTAGATTCCAATTCCTTACATGATTCAAAAGAATTTGCAAAATAAATTTCTATAAAGTTTGTAAAATTCTCAACCTAAATATGCTCTTTAGTGATTGGTTCAATGAGTTTAATATCTTCATCTACTATCATCATCCTTTTTGTCAGGAGGTCATTTATTCATGTTGAAAACATTAAGTTCTAAAGTCATATTACCAAAAGATAACTTCATCACTCCATTCCTACAATTAATCAAAACATTAGTAGTGGCTAGAAATGATCAACCTAATATGACAAGAATTTGCTTACACTCATTAACAATTGGTTCAATTTTCAAAACAATGAAATCTATAGGATATATGAATTTATTGACTTGGACTAATACATCTGCAATTATCCCTTTCGGTACCTTAATTAACTTATCGACAAGTAAATGAGTGGTAGACATTGGCTTTAATTCATGAAGATTGAGTTGTTGATATATTGAGTATGGAAGTAAATTAATACTAGCATTAAGATCAAGTAAAGCATGCTCAATTTCATGCTCCCTATGTAAGAAATAGTTAGATAACCAGGATCTTTGTATTTCAAGGCATTATTGGTTGAGAGAATGGAGCTTATCTGTTTCATTAGAAATGTTTTTTTTTGTCACCTTATGTTTCCTTTTTACAGTACAAAGATCCTTTATAAATTTAACATAAGATAATGCATGTTTAATGATGTCTAGCAAAAGAATGTTGACATTCACCTGTTTGAAGAGTTCACAAATCTCTAGACTGTACTTGTTTTACTAGAAAAGTTTTTTTTTTGCACCTTATGTTTCCTTTTTACAGTACAAAGATCTTTTAGAAATTTAGCATAAGATAATACATGTTTAATGATGTCTAGCAACACCTATTTGAAGAGTTTATAAATCTCTAGACTATGGTTTGATTTCTTTGGATTGATTAATGCTTGAAGGAATAAGAGTACATGAGGAGAGTCGGTTGTTTCTTTATAAGTTAAACGTTCATTAGACTCTTCCTTACTCTTTGAAATTGACTTCTTAGCAATTTCATGAGGATCAAGAATGTATTTTTGAACAATTTTACCATCACGAAGGGTTATAACCGATTTGACTTAACTTATCTTGTGGTTTCTTGTACTATCTATTTAAGAATGTTGTTGACTCTTAAGATTTGGTTTAAATTGAGACAGATACTTACGTTTTTCATGAATGGCGAGGGTTGATATAAGTTTAGAGATGGTATCTGTTAAATTAATTAAGGTTTGCATGGTTTGGTTATTAATGGACTCTTGTTTTTCAATGAATAAATGCAATGTATCTTTGAGGGTTTTTCTTGGTGGCAAGACATAAGGTGGGTAACTCTTGGAATTTTCACATGAAGGAGGTGGTTGTAAAGGCTATGCATGATTGTCATTTTTCCAACTAAAGTTTGGATGGTTTTTCCAATCGGAGTTGTAGATTTGTAAGTATAGATTGGGATTTGACCTTTTGAAATTGTCTATGGCATCTGCTTGTTCATGTAAACTTTTTTTTTAAAGCTGGTAAGGTTAAATAGTTTTATGTAAAATGGTTAGTGGAATTGCATACATGACATGAAATATCTTAAACATATTTAACATGATTACTCTTTTTTTACTATAATGCTTCAACTTTTTTAGTTACATATACAAATTTAGCTTAAAGATCATAATCTTCTCTAGGGTTGTACATGTCTCCATCAGATGGAGACGGCTAGATTTTATTTGATGACTGATAAGAAACAACAGTATCCCAATATTGTGCATTTTTAACAAATTGATCAAGATAATCTAATATAACTTTAGGACTTTTGTTTGTAAACTCATCATTATAAATCATTTCAACAACCTATCTACTTTGGGATGTTAGTTCCTTATAGAAATATGACATTAATATCTATACTTCAAAACTATGGTGTGGCAAATATTAAGTAATTTCTTATACCTGTTTCAACACCGGTAAAGAGTCTCTCTTGGCTTTTGAGTGAAAGTGGTGATATGTCTTCTGAAAGAATTTATTCTATGTGGCGGAAATTTTTTTTTCAAAAATTATTCTTACATGTTATTCCAAGTTTTTATTGATCCAGATTTAAGGTTTTGTAGCTAAATTTCAACTTTATCGTTTAATGAAAAGGGAAAAAGTTTTAATCAAATTATATTCATGCTATAATTTTGGTTTGTTTATGTATTACAGACTTTTTCAAAATCTCTTAAATACAAGTATGGATTCTCTAATTCTAACCATGAAATATTAATAAAAGTTAGATAATACCTAATTTGAAGTTGAATCGAGATGCTTCTGGAGGAAATACTATACATGAGGTGCTCCAGTTCTCTCTGGATTCATATAGTCTCTTAAAGTCCTTGATTGATTCTGATCATATACATTATGTTGAAAATGGTTGTTGCCTTGATCAATTTGAGGATTAAATTGGCCCAAAAGGTTTTCTTCTTGGATTTCTTCCATGATTGGTGGTGGTGATTGAGATCTATGAATTAACTTACCATTTGAATTTCTTAGCCAACGTCTTATGCAATGTTGATGATTTGTTTGTGTGAAATTAGATGATACACAAACAAATGAGCAACGTATTAGAAAAATAAATTAAAATACACAAATTAGAAAATAAAAATAAACTGAAAATTAAATAAACAAGTAATGTAAATGTACAAGAATAAATAAAAAATAAAAAAATAAAAATTGATTAATTGAAATTAAAATAACTAAATAGACGATTAAATCAGTCATATAAACAATGTAATTAAACATAAAAATAATATGTTAACAAAATATTAACAATTTAATTAATGTTACAGAACCAGCCACATAATATGTTAACAAAATATTAACAATTTAATTAATGTTACAGAACCAGCCACATAAACAAATTAATTAAACTAATCATACTAACATAATAATAATATATTAACAAAAATTAAATAACAATTTAGGTGGCTAAACTGGCCATATAAATTAAAAAATAAAATAAATGCCAAAGAAAGAAAAATTGCAAAGAAAAGTAAAATAAAAAAGAATTAAATTGCAGAAATTTAAAGAAAGAAAGAAAATGAATACTTACCTCAAGATGCGGAGTTTTTTTTTTTTCAAATTTTAAAAACTACTTGTTAATTAGGTGATTAATTTAAATTATCGGTCCTTTATTGTAATTTTTAAAATCCAAATCAATATTGATTATGCCCACAAAATCAAAAAGTCAAGATTCATTGAGTCCTTAAGTTCAAAAGTCTAGAAAATAAGGTATAATCCAAAGATCCAAGTTCCAATTCAGTTTTAGGTATTGATTTGTTTTGCACAAGTCTTATAGGTGGTATTGAAATTTCAAGAAACAGAAGGGTCCTAATTGAAATTTTACTAAATAGAATAAAATAAAATTAGAATATTTAAACGAACAAATAGCAAAGGGAGAAATAAAAAGCAAAAATAATAAATGAGAAAAAAAATAGAATAAGTACTTTTCCTCGGCAACAACGCCGAAAACTCGATACTATTCAAAAGTGTTGATTATTCCCAAGTATAAAAGTATTTGTTATAATATAGATCAGTGAGTTTGAGATCAATCCATAGAGAAAAAATTTAAATTGTTAATTTCTTTTAATTTATATAAAAACTAAAAAAGATAATTTAAATTCACACTATTTAATTTAAGTGAAACTATGGAAATAAGTTAGTTAGGTCTGTTCTTAGTAGTAGATATAATTTAATAATTTTTTTTATTTTGTATATTGCCCAAAAGATCAATTGTATAAATTATAATTATTTTTTCATTAATTTGATTATTGATTAAGTATTTAATGTGTCAAAATTTAATTTTTTTGCAATAAGTCAAAATACTATTTTGCTATACATTATACTAAGATATTAAGAATTTATCATGCAAAACTATCTTGTGTGTGTACAATAAATGAAAACTTCATAATATAATATGGATAAAATCAAATAAAAAATAATTTAATTTATATAATTAAAAATAGAATTTAATTAATCATATTTTTTTGCTAAGAGCTTCATTTTACCTTAATTATTATTATTTAGCTAAGCATAATTAAAACAACAATAGTTATTAAAGTTAAATTACACATAAATAAAATTAAAATAACTGAAATTGAAAATAAAACTAAATACATTTATGAATTAAAATTACAAATTTCTAAAAAAAATTAAATATAAAAGAAAAGAGAAAATTTTTTTCTAAGCTTTTGCCTTCTATTTCCCTTTAGTTATCTTTAATCTTGTTCTCTGTGCCTTTGGCACGTCCGGATGCTTCAGTTTCTCATCCTTATATAGCCAACCAAAATTTTACAATTTCTTATTTTATTATTTTTTGTTATTTATTTATTTACATACATAAACAATAAAGGAAAAGAGTGATAGTCAAGTAGTAAGGTGGCGGCTGCCACCTGAATATCCGGTCACAATAATATATGGCTCCACTTTTTATTTTATTTTATTTTATTTTTTTATTTTTATACTAATACAATCCATCTTCTTTGTCTCTCTACTTTGATTTCTTCTTTTGTTCTTAAAATTTATCTATAATATAAAATTAAATTAAAATTGACATGCTACAATTTAATTTAACATAAAATTATATTAAGAGAGCATTAAGATAATTTATAAGTTATGAACATATTAATCAATACTGTAAGTAAAATTTTTTTTTTAATTTTTATTAAATGTATACTTTCTAATATTAATTAATAATTTAATAGTATAAATTTTAGGTAAAATATGATTGTTGAAAAAATTATTTTTATGATGTAAATAGCCTTATCCTAAAAGGAAAAAGAGTACTAAGGAAGTCGTAATCGTTTATTAATAACTAACATTCAACAAACTCCTCTTTAATAAATTGATTCAACGATATGATATAACTTAGGGGGTCCTAAGAAAAGTATTAAATAACCCATACCACATGTCATATCACATCACACACCCATAATGGATTAATATATTTATCATTTTATTAAATCAAGGTTTCATTTTTTATAACAGCTGATCATTTTTGCAAAAGTACGCGCAAATACAACATAAGAGAAATAATCAATTAGCAAAATCATTTGCATTCTCCTGGAGGGCATGGATAGACATAGTCCTTTTGAGCATTCTCAGTCTTCTTGGTCAAGCATTCTTCACTTATAAGCCCTTAACAATCGACACTATGAGGTGACGCTGCAGGATTAGGAGAAAGTGGAGCATCTGTGTGAGACTATGGCCAAGAGTAATGGCTGAAATAAACATGCTTTCAATATTTGTGGCTACAAGTAAAGCTAAGATGATGAAACTGAGACTTTTTTGACATTTTTGAATTTCTTGATAGAGATGTAATTTGCAAATTACTTTATTAGAATTAAAATAGATGTGCGAGAATCGGAAAGACACGAGGCTTTATTTATACGTTTGAATACTAAGAAAAGAGTTTTGGTGGCCTTAATGGCATTGGAGAGTCTATAATCGACGATTAGATAAACTATGATGCATTTATTTGTATTAAGTGTTGATTCTTAAAATCTGATTGTGTTATGATGGTCGTTGCAACATATGTCTAGTTAATTACTGCTTTCTTTTGCTTTAATTTTTTGTTAGTTTTTTTTAATTTTTTTTTCTATTTATATGAGTCGCCAAGCCATTAATTTTACTATTTAAAGATACTTCCATTACCCATATTCTCAAATGAAATTTGGTCAAATTTTAATTGTACTTATAATACACTAAAATAAACTGGGATTCTAAAATTTAAAAAAATGAAACACATTTAACCAATGAGAATTTAACATTATTTATCAACAATTATAAGTTTATATTTTTTAAAAGAATTTAGAAATCTTGATAGTGAAATTGTTTTTTCTTTTTTTAAAACAAAAGAGAAAACTAAAATATAAATGCAGCTCTGATGGAATTTCAAATTTATCCTAATCACCGACACGAACCAATGTTGTATGTAAATTTGAATTAATTGGTTTTAAAAAATAAAAAACCTAAGAGCTTAAGACAAAACGACAATTAAAGAGCGCCCCTAACTTTCTTTTCTCTACTTGTATTTTCAAAATTAAAAAAAGAAAAAATTTTATTGAGGCTATTTGACTATGCATGTTTTGGAAAATTGGGGTTGACATTAGAAAAAATCAATTTATCAAACCGTCTACGATTGAAACACACAAGTTTAAATAATGATTATTAATTTTTTTTATGTCTCAAATATAATCTCTCTCTCTCTCTCTCTCTTTTTAATAGGCATCAAATACCACTAATTAAGCCAAAAGAAAGTTACAAAGGAACAATTTAATTACAAAGCATGCAATTACATGATAGTATATTATTAACAAAACAAAAAAGCAGTTAAAATGGCATAATTTTATTGCGAGCATGCACACTAAATTAATTGGTAGTTAGACCTACCAAACAATAGTCTTGCAATTTGATTTCCCTTCCAAATATAAGATTCGTTACTGTTTTAATAAGCTAGGGATAACGAGTCCTTCGCATACATTAATATTCTTATATGGTGGCATATCTTTATTTTAGCAAGACATTCATGAGAATCGTTCGAAACAAAATGTTTCGATACTCGACTTCTAAATAATTTGATTATGGAGGAAATTAGCATAGATGATGAATTATTTTAGGTTAATGCATTATAGACATTTGTTCATTGTGCGCGCTTCGACTGGATTCTAGTCCATCTCTTGGAAAGAAATTTAAAGAACTTAAATTAAAGTATGATCATACACTAAGGTTCAAGTTATTCAGAATAAGTAGATATTTACTAGTTTTAACTATTAGATTTTGATGTAGACATATAAATTATTAAGATTAGAGAAAGATGACTGTATGTCTAGTGGATGAGGTAAATAAATGTATAAAGTAAGAAGAATTTTTTTATATATTAATTACTTTACTTCATATGCAGTTAAATAATATCAGTTTTGGGTAGAATGTCAGAATTCAAAAAATTATTTTTAAGATGAAGTAAAGCCAAGATGATAAAACTGAGACTCCTCGACATTTTTCAATTTCGTAATAGAATTGTAAATAACTTAAAACAGAATTAAAATAGATGTATGAGAAGCAATAAATATATATACGACACGAGACTTTATATATACGATCGAATATTGAGAAAGGAGTTCTAATGGCCTTAATGGGATTGAAGAAGCATTAAATAAAAGAATTTTGTATTAAGTATTGATTCTCAAGACCTTATTGCGTTATGATGGTAGTTACAACATACATCTAATTAGTTACCGGTTCCGCGATATTGCAAATTCACCCAATCAACGACAAAACAAATGTTGTATGTAAATTGGTATGCACTACCAGGCATTCATCTCTATTTGCATTCCCATTCAGAAAAAAACACCATCTCCATTTCTTTTTGTGCAGGAAGTTCCACATCCATTTTCACTATCTATTCACCAAGCCGGCCTTGAATTCCATTACCATCACCAAATCAGAAAATTCCAAGTCTGCATTGACTTCAAAAAGGCTGCCAATTCCTTCACCTTCATGCCCGTCTCCGACGCGGACGTGACCAAATAAACCCTCAAATAAATCACCAGCGAAATCTAGACCACCATTTTCACATGCATTGTCATTACAGACCTGTAATTCTTCATTCATAAGATTCTTAGCTTCATCTTCACCAAAAGAGCTGCTGAAAAGCTTTTTCACCACCATTGCATTCACCATTGCCAACAAGAACCTCGGCATCAAAACCACATGGAGTGTAACATGGGGTTGGAATTATAACAGCCCTAATAAGCAAATCTCTTGCCTTCTCATTTGTACCAAAAACACCCTAAACATATCAGCATTGCAACTCTTAACAACATACTTGATTTACCCAGAGACCTAACACATTTCACACCTCATGGAAAATACAAAATTTCTCCATTAACTTTGCTGGCCTAGTTTAATACTGTGCAAGAAATGCAGAAAGAACGGGTAGTTTAGCTCTTATCCAGTCTTTTAAGCTAATTAAACCACACAAGAAAATAACATGGATGCACATTATCCTGAGTTCCCTAGAAAACAAGTACGTTCAACCTACGAAAATTGAACAAAAGATCAACCACTGAGAATTTTTTTATTTTATTTTCCTTTATCCTCTTCGTTCATTTTCTTCTCCCACTTATCCTTCTTGTAGTCTAACAACATTTCAGGCATTTTCTCCACCAATTTGGCTGTCTTTGTTCGTTTTTCGGCAGCTATTCTACCAACCCTGTCCCTTTTATTCTCGGTTTTCATTTCTTTTATCTCCGGATCATAGGGCCAAATAGCCAATCTTGCCTTGCCGTTGCGGAGTCTGGCTCTACGACAAGCACTGACGCCAAGCGGCTTCCATTCCTCTTATCTCCCAGTAACCAGCACACCCCTTAGTTAGTAATAGTTCATCTTTGTACTTTGCCAACTTCTCCAGCTACTCATACTCTGCAACAGCCTTCGCCTCAGAACTTGCTGCTTTCCCCGCCATTAACCTTCTCCTCACAATGTTTACGAGCAAGTAACAGATACATGTGCCAGTCAGCTTGATATAATAATTACCATAAACTAAAACAATAAAATTACAGTAGGAAGAGATATTAACTGGAAGCATTGTAAATAGTCAATTTTCAGGATAAGCACAATTATTTTTCAATAACCTACAAATGTTTAAGCAAGTAACAACACAATGTAGTGGAATCGATAGTCACAAGCAAGAGGGGAACTAGCTAAGACTTAGCAGGGTTTTCAGTCCCTTCAGAGTCATTATTTTTTCTTTTATGTGTGATCCAACCCCCCTCTAAAAGAATTAAATAAAAGAAATTTAGACACATTCTTTAAATAATAAAATATTTGTAATTTAGTGGTAAGAGTACTATTTAGTGATTTTGAAGACTTGGTTCTGCCACTGGTCACAAATTGGTTAATTTTTAAAAAGGTTCATGATAATAGGTTAAAATTTATGGGTTCTGTCGTATAGGCCGTAAGAACGAGGAACAATCATGATTCAGGGCAAATGAACACTTAAAAACTCTCTCAGACATTTAATCAAACATTTCCAGTACAGAAAAAACGTGTTTAGATATGCGGATAAATCTACAAGAGACACCGCAAAAGCAATGGCTCAAGATCAAATTCGTAACCGGGAGATTGAGTTCGGTTGCCGAGAAAGCGCAAGAGGAGACAAAGCAAAACAAAACAGAGGCACAGTTCGTTTACGAATCCAATGATAAATGTCTAGTGTGACGAAACCAAAGATGCAGAATCAGTGAAGATGGAAGCCAGACATTATTCCGAACTTCGTGTAAGTTTTATGGTCATTTTCTCAACTTAGAAAGCAGAGGTTATTCTTATTTTTTCAAAAACTTGCTCGTTCACTTTCTTTGGCACAAACAAACACTAAAACTAAACTGAAGAATTTGTCACTCAAAATAGTCAACCTCGTGAGATAAGAACTCGGACAATCATTCGTAGAAAATTACTTGAAAAACACTCAATCAAATATTTAGGAACTAAGTGTGAAAATAATTGACCATAGTAAGTAGGAAGAATCACATTAAACTATGTCATAAATTGACATACGGCACTTTATTTATTACAATTTTGAAATACTTAGAACTCACTTATATTTTCTATGGAGACCATAGAAATGATTTGATACATCGATTCTACATGAGCCTTTGCTCGTAAATATAAATAAACCTTTTTAGAGAGGATGTGAAAAAAAGATTAAAAGATTAATAGGTGATTCCCCATGCGAGTTATTTGGTAGAATTGTTGTGGTATGATCAATTTAATTTAGCATGCAGCCTAAAGCAACACAAATAGTTAATGAAATGAAAGAGAAGTTGAGACTTGCATTCAAAAGCTCACAGGTTACATTTTAATGGAAGAGAATTTGGTCTAGCGTGCAAGATAAGAGCCACTCAATTAGCCCAGGACACTTGCCAAACATAAATAACCCGCAAAAGGGCTCTCAATCTTCTGATTTGGAGAGCCCTCAATGGTGGACGTAGGCAAGTCATCCTTGGCTAGCAAAGCAAAGCTCTTCATCTTCATACAAGACCCCTCTTCCTCGAAATTGATTTCAAATGTCACTAAGATTGAATCTGCTGCTTGCCATTTCCGCATTGTCAAACATGTATTTATAGCCATGCATCAAGAAAAACGTTGAGGAGATTTGATTAGATCCCTGCTTTCGATTGACCTAATGAAGCATCGAATATATTCTTGGGAATACGACACGCAAGGGACCAACAAATAAACATCCATTCATGGTTGTTTTGCATTTTTCTTTGCTGGGTGCTGCTTTCATGTGTTGACATGCTGCATAAACGGAATGAAAAGGTAAAGACCTCGCGATCATGAGGGGATCAAAACAAGAAGCATATTGATGAAGCAACTTGCCGAGAATGATCTGTTCATTTATATTGACCTTTTAATTTTTTCAAAGGATGAAAATAATATTCATAACCATTTGTCTAATCTAATTGGAGACACATGCAAGCGCTGACCAACAGAATATTTGAAAAGGATATGACTTGGTAAAAAAAGATGGTGAATGCATTGAAGTTTTGGCCACGACATTAATTAATCAGTATGGTATTTGGTTCATTATCACTTGATTTAGATAACAGTTAACTAATTAATTTTTGCTGTAGTTCTTTTATTTTGATAAGCCTTTACCATGAACTCGTATTTGTTTCTTTCTCTATTGTAGCTGAATAAAAAAAGTAATCTTAGACTTTTATCGATCTTATATATACAACTTTTAATCCTACTAATTTACAAATGCCAAATTTTGAAACTTATCTACAGATGACCAAAATGAGAATACAATAGATGTCAGTCAGCCATATTTGCGATTCCATGCTCTGCACCACACAAGCAGAACCAGATGAAACTACAGAGACCTAATTGGTTATGGCTTCTGATAAGCCTTACAAAAATATATCATCTTTGGTAGAAATTTAACTTAAGCTGGATAAGCAAGTAAAAAAACCAACAATTCTTGATCAAGCACATGCCATGCAGTTTCTTCCAATGCAAGCTACTCCAATATTGCAGCTTTGAAATTTGAACCAATCTGTACAAACTGCTGCGTACAGTCAACTGTACAAGTAGACCAATAGGGTCATTGTTATAACAGAGTCGGATTGGGGTAAAAGGCATTACGGCTTTGAATGGAATCATGTTCAATCTCATATCTCAATTAGCCACCAGTAACTAAGCTAACTATACTAAGTTTCAGCAAAAGTTCTCAGTCCCAGAAGGGGAGATAGGGGAACAAAATTTAACATTTGCTCTTTGAATAATTTCATCCAGACCATGTTAACAACTAGAAGTTCCAATTGCAAATTTTTTGAATTCATGGGCAGTGATCAATTTGAAACAAACAGTCACCATTGGCAGCAGAGTAAATGTTACATAGCAGAAGTCATTGTATGTTAAACATCTTCCACCACGTGTCATGTGAGCTGTTGTAGAGTCCTATTCATCTGGGGTAGTTGATGTTATAGTCAAAATAAAACTTTGGTTTTTATTTACTTGCTGGCTTATTGCTATTTACCTGTAAAAGTGGACCATTAAGTCAGCACTTGTGCTATCTTTTAGCTATGTTTTTATTATTTTCTGTTGAAGTTTTTGTATAAATTCAGAGTCCAGGAGTGAATAAAGGGAGCAGATTAATTTCCTTCAGATTTTATCTGGTATTGGAGGCTTTGCTCTTCCTCGAAATAGACCAAGTTTAATTTTTTATCTTTATTTAGTTGTCTACTACACTTGGGTAACAAAAGCAAAGGATTCTGGAAGGCTTTAATTCCTTAAACAGACCAATTACAAGTTCAGTCACGTAACAAAATGGTATCAGAGCAAGGCATGGAGAAACCATGATGGCAAAGCTTAGACACTAAAGTAAGCTCCCTTGCAGCTGGTGAAGAACGAATGGTCAAGAAAATGCAAGAGATGTTCTCAGCAATGAATGCCTGACTTGATGAAATGTCTAGTAGCTGAATGTTCTTACAATGCAGCACATAATAGCGGTGGAAAAAGAAACACTAGTGGAAGAGGCAGCCAAGAAACTTTCTTCAATAGTCATGTCCCTAGAACAATCAAGTTGGTACTCGTTTGCTTCAATGGAACAGAAGATCCTACGAGGCAAAATTGATTTGCTATAATTTTACTATAGAACTTAAGAAGGGAAAGGATAATGTGGTTGGAGACGCATCATCTAGGTGGAAGGAAAATGGTAAAATTAATGCAATTTCAGCCTCAGTTCCTGATTGGCTAAGGTCCATCTAAGAAGTGCGAAGTAATTCAACTTTGCAGCAGTTTGCAAAATTGTTTGAACAAGGAGAAAGAGTAGGGCCCCGTAAATATCAAGATGGAGTTCTTTATTTCAGAATCAAATTTATTTGTTAGCAGACTCATCTTTAATGCTTGCAAATTTAAATAAAATACATTGAAGCACACATGAAGGTTACCGCAAGACTTTGCACAGGGTGAGATTAGTATTTTATTGGGTAGGAGTGAGAAAAAAAAATGACAGAATTCATCAAATAGTATGATACTTGTCAAAGAAAAAAGGCTGAAAATCTAGCTCCAGCAGAAATTCTCCATCCATTGCCAATACCGTTACAGGTATGGACTAACATCTTAATGGATTTCACTGATGCCCTTTCTCATTCTAAAAGGAAGACAAGCATCTTTCTAGTTGTTGATAGATTGTCCAAATATAGCCATTTTATTCCAATATCCCATCCTTACACAGCTGCAATCATTGCTCTGAAATGTGCTTTGAACAAGTCTCAAAATTATAAGGCATGTCAAAAGTATTGTGTGTGATAGAGACTCAACATTACAAGCTTGTTTTGGAAAGAATTATTCAAGTTTCAGAGAACCAACTTCAATTTCAGCTCTGCTTATCATCCACAAACTGACAGACGAATGGAGGTAGTGAACAAGATTATTAAGATGTATTTGAGGTGGCTTACCTGCCACAGACCAAAACAAAAAAGTTTGCTACAAGACCAACATTCACTCATTAATGAAGCAGACCCCATATGAGGTGCTATATGGCAAACCACCACCCCTATTATTGACTAATATTCCATGAACTACTCCGGTGGAAGCTGTTGATCATATGCTAAGGAGCAGAGATGAAGTAATTAAAGAATTAAGCGAGCAGATGTCTTGTGCCCGAAATCATATGAAGAAGCAATATGATGGCAATCATAGTAATAAAAACTTTGAAAAGAAACCTTAAGCTATCGCCAAGATTTTATGAAACTTTTGAAGTCATGCAGAAGGTGGGACATGTGGCATATAATACTCCTCTTACGTTGTTTTATTTTTCAAAAACCCTAGATGCTAATAAAGAAAAGAATACTACAGTAAACACAAGAGTGAACTCATGTTTTTGAATAAGAAGAGGGAAGATTTTGATTGTTTTTCTATTTTTCCATTAAAGAAATTCTTGAGTCTTGATTTTATTTTGAAGGTAGGTAAGAATTTATAATCCTATGAACTTTTGGTTCTATTTGTGATTTTATGTGTTTGATTGAATGATTTTGTGTGTGTTACATTGATAAAATTGTGAAAGCATGATTATGCATTAATTTAGACTGTTAACGAATGAAAATATTGCTATTATGTTATCTTAAAAATTGTTAACAATATAAATTGAATGTTACGCGACTATTGTTTTCATTGAGACTCATCTATAAAACTTTATAGCTCATTAAACTAGACATGTTTTTCTTTCTGTCAATATATTTGTTGTTTAAAACTCATTGTATATTAATTGTAATGATTTTTCGAAGTTGAAACACTAGTGCTGAAAAATTTCGATTTTCAACAGCAATTCTCACCTCTATAATTTATTTTGTAAAAACAAACTTTGAAAATTCTAGGAATTTTTGTTATTGTACACATATATGTCTAGATTCTATATATTTAAATTTTTAATTTTTGGCTTTATATAAAAATCATAGAATTGGGCTGCCGCAATCCTAAAAACTTTTTTCTAGAATTGCAAGGGCTGATATTAAAGTGAGTTTGGGTTACTTTCTCATCACCAGATGCCTTACAAATTTTAGTTATGATTTCTTGTTTGTTAGCTCTAATAGTCGAAATTTGAATTACTATTTTTTAACATATGTAAATAAAGTTATGAATTTTTGAATCAACAGTCCTCTATTTATATCGTCTTTGGATAGTTTTGATGTTTTTGTGAAAAACTAGTTCTTGGAGATGTTTGTGAACTCTAATTAATCTTGCTAGATTTTGTATTGAATGCCAACATGTTCACAATAGCTTTTTGTGCTACTTGTGATTTTTTGGACATAGTTATAGCTTGTTAGAAATCAATTCGTGTGAGATGGTCAAATGTAGTTTAGTGAATTGATGCCCTTAAATAAAAGTTAGTGGTTTAAGGATATTTGAGTTTTCCTATCAAGGTCAGAATTAAACAAGATATTGATAAAATTCTTGTCTTGATAAGTATAGGCCAAGAACTCATGTGATTAAGGTTATTATTGATTGCTTGAATCGAAGTAAGTGAATTCATGCATAATGTTTATTATAGTTATATAAGTAAATATTTATGAAAAGAATAATGTTGTTCATATGGATTGGCATTTTATGGTTTTGAAGTTATTTTACTCTTATAATTTATGATAATAAATTATATTTTGATTAAAAGGTTATTTAAAATGTTTTCTTAAATTGTTTTTAAAATGACTTTAAAATAATTATCTTTCCATAAATTGTTTTCCTTAAAAATATTTGTAAAATTTGCCAATTCAATGTCTTGTCAGAGCATTTTACAAAAATATTACTGAATGATTAATGTTCAAAGATTAAAAACTGTATTTAAGGTTTTGACTTATTATCTGTAGTTACGATTACTTATATAATCTTACAGCTAGTTGTATTGTGTGCACCTACTAACAGTTATTGCAGGGTAAAGTACGCTTATTGAATTACTGGCCGGGTCAGTGGGAAATGTGACATTATGTGGCATAAGCAAATTGAACAAATGAAAGGTTTTGTTGCTAAATGATTTCCTAATTATTTATTGAAAACGATTATTACATTATGACTTAATTGATTTTTAGTATTACTGTACATATATAATTAGATTATAAAGTAATTACTGGTTTCTAATTTATGGTACTTCATAATGATTGCTATTTATTTTATCGTTATTAGTAACCTTATGTATGAGTTTGCTTAGCAAGTTGACGGATCACCCTTCATCTCCAAAATATTTTGCAGATTGATTTTAGAGATATGAGCTTTTGGGTTTAGAGAAGAGGATTTATTACCTGAAAAATTTGGTGTTTTCTTGATAATTGAATTGTTGCCACTTTATTTATTATTTAAACTTGAATTTTGTTTTAGAGAATTATTGTTACTATTATTATTTCAGAGACTATGTTCTAACTATGGATAATATTGATTTTCTTTTAGAAATAGTAATAAGATTAATGATACAAGGTTTGATTCCAAATTCTTCTTAGGATTTTTGGGTGAAATTGGGGTGTTATATTTGTGATATTAAAGAAAATGTTATAAGACTTTGTACACATTTAAGTCAATGATCAATAGCTTAGGATTAAAATCCTATAGAGGTCTCGCACACTTTTAAGACTATAGCAATTTATGATAGGTAAAATAAAAAGCTGATCATAGGTACGTTGGAAAATTATTTTTATTTTTATTGATTAATTTGTATGAATGATTTCAATATTTCACATTTTCGCTTATGTTGGAGAGTTTGATTTTCAAGTCATCGATTTACTTATATGTGTGTACATGATTTTATCTATATTTTGAAAGAAATGCTTATTGAATTTCTTTATATGTATATGCTTGATAACCAATAGAATAATGCCACCTAGAAATGATACCAGCCAAACTCTACCACGAGAGAGTGATAGAGTGATTCGCAGGGTAACTGGCCCTCGGACTAGGGGTGGTATTGGTACTGTTCAATGTACCGCTATGACTAATAAGGTTCAGACAAGTAATCTGCAGGGAAGAGTTAATGAACAAAACCCTACCTTTCATGAAATGGCTCGAAATACTAACCCAATAATGTAGATGTTATTTTTGAGATGGGTTGGTTAGCAACTTATCATGCTAGTGTCAATTATTTCTCTAAATAGATTGCATTTAAAATTCCTAGAGAAATAGAATTTCAATTTCAAGGAAACCAAAAAAATTATAGAGGGCTAATATCTTTACTTAAGACTAATAAGATGTTAGCAAAAGGAAGTGAGGGCTTTTTAGTTTATATAGTGAACGATAATAATGGTGAGGTTTGCCTTGGGGATATTTAGGTGGTTAGGGAATTTTGAGATGTATTTCCTAAGGATTTTTTTTTATTTGCCTCTTGATAGAGAAATTGATTTTTCTATTGATTTATTGCCTAGCATTGCTCATATCTCTAAAGCACTTTATCGTATGGCACCTCTTGAATTGAAAGAATTAAAAGTTCAATTGCAAGAACTTCCTGATAAAGGTTTCATCTACCTTAATGTATC
The DNA here is from genome assembly GCA_030449905.1 of Luvunga scandens. Classification (NCBI taxonomy): domain Eukaryota; kingdom Viridiplantae; phylum Streptophyta; class Magnoliopsida; order Sapindales; family Rutaceae; genus Luvunga; species Luvunga scandens. The sequence continues at coordinate 1,168,639 of JASUUG010001266.1, forward strand.
TCCTTAAGGAGCTCTAATATTGTACGTAAAGAAAAACAATGGTTCTATGTGGTTATGTTTTGATTACCGATAATTGAATTCGATTACTATCAAGAACAGATACCCTATTCCCCACATTGATGATCTTTTTGATCAACGGTAAGATACAAAAATATTCTATAAAATTGATCTATAGTTTGGGTACCATTAGCCAAAAGTAAGAATAAAGATGTACTTAAGATAGCATTTCAAGCATGGTATGGGCATTATGGGTTTCTTGTGATGCTTTTTGGGTTAATCAATGCTCCAAAAGCTTTTATGGACATGATGAATAGAGTTTTCCAACCATTCCTTGATCGATTTGTCATTATTTTCATCGATAACATTTTGGTGTACTAAAAAACCATAGAGGAGCATGAGGAACATTTAAGGGTGGTTCTTTAAACACTCACAAAAAAAAAGCTTTACGCAAAGCTCAAGAAGTATGAGTTCTAGCTTGATCAAGTAGTTTTTCTAAGGTATGTTGTTACTAAGGAAGGCATTTTTGTTGATCCTACTATGGTTAAGGCCATATAATTTGGCCAAAATCATCTAATGTTACTGAGATTAGAAACTTTCTTGGTTTGGCTAGTTATTACAGGTGATTTGTGACTGGGTTTTCTAGTTTTGCAACGCTATTAACAAAATTAACTACGAAGAATACTAAGTTTGAATGGAGTGATGAATGTGAGAACAACTTTAGAGAATTGAAGAATACATTGGTTTCTACTTCTATTTTTTACAATTCTTTTTAGTGATGATAACTATATCATTTATGTTGATGCTTCTAGAAAAGGACTGGGATGTGCATTAATGCTACATGGTAAGATAGTTGCATATGCATCTCAACAATTAAAGAGTTATGAGCAAAATTATCCAATCCATGACTTAGAGTTAGTAGCCATGGTCTTTGTCTCAAAGATTTGGAGACATTTTCTTTATAGTGAAACTTGTGAAATGTATATAGTTTACAAGAGTTTGAAATACTTGTTCATTGAAAAAGAATTGAACTTGAGATAGAAAAAATGGTTAGAGCTTGTAAAATATTATGATTGCTTAATTAACTATCATCCTGGTAAGGCAAATGTAGAAGCTGATGGCCTTAGTAACAGTCATCAGGTTACTTGGCTTGTTTGATTACTACTGAAGGTCACATACTAGAGGATTTACAGAAGATAAAGATTAAAGTTATTTTACAAGGGCATATTGAGATTTTATCTCATTTAAGGGTTTAGCCTACCTTGATTAATAGAATTAAGGCCACACATATTGAGGATCCATAATTCAGAAAAAATTTTTAGGGAGTGAAGACTGGACGTTTTGAGTTCACACTTGATAAAAATGGTGTTTTGTGGTTTAGAAAAAGACTTTGTATACCAACAGAGGATGAGTTGAAAAGGGAGATTATGCGAGATGGCCATAACTTAATTTTTAATGTTCATCCCAAAAGCACTAAAATGCATTGAAACTTAAAGCAAAATTTTTTATGGAGGATTGTGAAGGTGATATTGTTGTTTATGTTTTGAATGCTTAGTGTGTCGCAAAAATAAAGATTGGGCATAAAAAAACCTTCAAGGTTTCTTTAGTCACTCTTTATCTCAGAGTGGAAGTGGAAGCACATCACTATAGATTTTGTGAGTAGATTGCTTGCTCGAGGAAAAGTTGTGACTCGATATAGGTTGTTATGGATCAATTGACCAAGTTAGAATACCTTTTCCAATGAAGAGTATTGAAAAGTTTTGAAAACTAGGGTAACTTTTTATAGATGAGATAGTAAGATTACATGGAATGCCAATGTCCATTATATCAAATAGGGATCCACGATTCACCTATAATTTTTAGGGTGATTTATAGAAGGAGTTTGGGGTGAATACGAGGTTCGGCACTGTCTTTCATCCTCAGACCGATGGGCAGTAAAAAAGGACTATCCAAACTCTTAAGGACATGTTATGAGCTTATGTGTTGGATTTAATAGGTAATTAGGAAGAACATTTGTCATTAATGGAGTTTGTAAGTAATAATAGCTTCTACTTTAGCATAGGCATGGCATTTTTTGAAGCTTTACATAGGAGAAAGTATAAGTCATTTATTTGTTTGGACAAAGTTGGTGAAAGGAAACAAGTAAGGGAAAAATTCGTTCAGATTATTACAGACAATATTAAGTTGATATGAGACCGTCTTGGTACAATTTAGAATAGGTAGAAGAGTTATGTTGATTAACGTATACGTGATCTGAGTTCTAAATTACGGGTTATGTTTTCTTAAAAGTCTTACCTTCAAAAGGAGTTTTCTGTTTTAGGAAGAGAAGTAAACTTAGCCCTAGGTTCATTGGGCTTTTTAAGATTTTAAAGAGAATTGGCACAGTAACATATCAAGTGGCTTCGCCACCAAGCCTTTCAAGGCTTCACGATGTATTCCATGTGTTAGTATTGAAGAAGTACATGGTTGATCCTTCTCATGTCTTGGATTACCAACCTATCCATATCTTAAATGAAATTTCATACAAAGAGCAACCAATAGAGGTCCAGGACAGGAAGGAACAAGTTTTAAGAGGAAGAGTTATGCCTTTAGTGAAATTTCGTTGGGCAATTCATTCTATAAAGGAATCTACTTGGAAATAAAAGGATGAGATTAAAGAGAAATACCCTCAATTTTTTTAGGAATAAGATGAGGTTCTAAATTTGGAAGACAAAATTTCACTTAAAGAGGGGGAGAAATTATGACACTCGCTGTCTTTATTATTATTATTATTATTATTATTATTATTATTATTATTATTATTATTATTATTATTATTATTTTATAGAGTATAGTACTTAGGATAGTGATACTTAAGGGTTTGTTTTAATTTATTTTTTATCATATTTATCAATTTATTAGATACCTTTTTAAATAAGGAAAATAAATCCTTAATGGATAAGGGTATTAAAAATCTTGGTTTATTAATACCCCTCTTATGTTATTTTGTTAATAAAAAATCCTAGAGGCTATTACTAAAAAACAAGTGATTACTTGTTTCTAATTTATAGTACTTTATAATGGTTACTTTGTATTTTATTGTTATTAGTAACCTTATGCATGAGTTTGCTTACCAATTTGATGGCTCACCACTCGTTTCCAATATTTTGCTAATTGATTTTAGAGATGTGAGCTTTTGGATCTAGAGAAGAGGATTTGTTGGCTGAAAGCTTTGGCGTTTTCTTGATGAATCAATTGTTGCTACTTTAGTTATTGTTTAGAGCTTAATTTTGTCTTAGAGAATTTTCATTATAATGATTGTTTTGGAGACTATGCTCCAACTATATAGATAACATTGATTTTCTTTCATGAATATAATAAGATTAATGATAGGAGTTTAAAATTTCAAATTCCTTTTAGGATTCTTGGGTGAATTTAGGGTGTTACATCAAATCTGCCAATGGCTCAAGCAATTCTTGATAGGCGTATAAAGAAAATGAAAGATAAAGTTCTAGCTCGTTGGCAAGGATTATCACTTGCTAAAGCAGCTTGGCTCTCATATGGTACCTGATCTTAGTCTTTCAATAGCTTTTGGAAGAACTTGAGAAAATGCTAGCCACTTGTGGATAAGGACTTTATATTTTCGTCCTTAAGGGCAACGATGCTTTTAAGGAGGGGGAAATGTCAAGTGAGATGTTGTAGAGCCCGACTCATTAGGTAGAGTTGTTATAGTCAAAATTCTTTTGTTTCTATTTACTTGCATCGGTGGTCCATTAAGTCCACATTTGTTGTTATTTACTTGAAAAGGTGGTCAACGAAACAGAAGATCCTACAAGTCAGGTTTACAGGGCCAAGCAATTTTTTGAGTTACATCATACTCTAGGTGACGAGAAGGTGATCTTAGCTCTATTTAATTTAGATAGTAATGCACAATTGCAGTTCTAGTTGATAAGAAAAGAAACTCCTTTTGTTACATAAGAGGTCTTCAAGCTAGGATTTTATAGCACGTGTGGTCAAACTTAATTTCAAGATTTTTTGGGATTTAACAAAATTGTAATAGCTAGGTTCCGTAAGTGATTAGCAAACCCAATTTTAAAGGTTTTTGATAAGGGCAAGAAGATTAGCCTCAACACAATAAACCAACAATTTTTTGTAAGTGGCTTAAAAGACAATCATCATAACTTACGTATAAGCATGCTGTCCTTTAACTTTTTCTGCTACAATTGGATTGGCAAGATTATGTGAGTCTCGTAACCTGAATAATAGGTATGTGAGCAATGATGAAATTAGATGGTCTACATTCCACATCGTCATTGTGCCTAACCAAAACTATAGCCCAATGACAGTGAAGAGGTTGAATCCAATTGAATTGAAGAAAAAACAAGACAAAGGGCTCTGCTTCAATTACAATGAAAAATTTATCCCAGGTCAGAGGTGTAAAAGTTATTTTTTACTAAAGGCCATTGGCTAGATAAGAAAAATGATGTTGCTGTAAACGAGACGGTAGAGGCATATATGATTGGAGCATTATTGGAGGTGCCTTTTCTCGTTATTTATGGATCTAGGATCCCTCAAACCATGAAGTCTATAATTTTTTAAGTAATAGAGCTGCTGAAAAGATAAGAATTAATTCTACTGGAGAAGAGTAATTTGTGGTGGTTGTTGTAGATAGAGAAAAATTTCCAGTGCTAGGCATTTTAAATGTGTACGTATGACTATTCCAAGAATCCCAATCCTTGCCGATCTCTATATGCTTCCTTTATCCTAAGAGCTCAATGGTTGAGGACATTGGGGCCTATAATTTAGGATTTTTCCAAATTATTTATGCAATTCAAGATCGATGGGAGAGAAGTAAAGCTGAAGGGTTTGGCATATTCAGTAGATAAAATTTTAGATGAGAAAGAAATTTATAAGGCATTAAATAAAAGAAAAGATAAAGCAATAGTAAAAACATATTCCCTTCTCATTAATAGCCCCACAAGGTAATTTCCTTCCAATCATTCTTTGTCTTTTCTAACTTAAAAATTTAGCATGTGTTGCATAATTTTAAAGATATTTTTCAGGAAACCCATGACCTACCCCCACTTATATCACATGGCCACATGATTCTATTATAAAATGGAAGTATTCCATTGTGTGTAAGGCCATATAGATATTGTCATTTTTAAAAGAATGAAGTTGAGAGGCTGGTAGCTGATATACTAAAGTCAGTGCTAATTCATCCTAGTCACTAGGGTTGGTAAAATAAGTGATTTGACTTGACTTGATCCGATTAAAAAAAAATCAGGTTCGAATAAGATCAAATTGAGGATAATATCCGATCAGAGTAAATGTTGCCAACCCGATCGGATCGTGATAAAACCCGATCAGATTGCTTTAAAATAAAAAAAATAATGATATTGACAAGTGAAAACTTAAAGCAATCATACACGAGACCACACCCCTCACATACAGCCTTTCTCACCCTCGCTTAGAAATACACACAGTTATAACACATGCAGAGCTTCAACTTCTTAGTTCCCAAGCGGACAAGAAACAATCAAACACACACAGACACAATCTCTACTATTGATAGTCTTCACAATTTTTCACACACACACATCGAAAAAGAAAATGGCAATCAGCCACCAGACACAGCAACTCAATTTTCTCCCTTAATCACTGCCAATGCAAACCAGATTTGCTGCTCTATGAGGACCACGACGGTGCGACGGGATCTAATGCAATGAGGACCGTGACAGCGTGACCAGATATGCTACGACGAGGACCGCGACGGCGCAACCGGATCTACTGCGTATTGGCACGATCAGATCTGTTGTGTGATGGCACGACCGGATCTGGTGCTATCGGATCTGCTACTCCATTCGAACCGGCAACGCTGCAACTTGAAATTTCCGTTCGGATCTACTATTCCATTTGAACTGGCAAGGCTGGAACCTAAATTTTCCATTTTAGAGCTTTGATTCTCCTTTGATGGTATATATTATATAGTGGTAATATATTATATAATATATGTCAATTTTTTTTGTAAGAATTATATGTGAAACTATTAATTGGTTTAATAAGATGTAATTATTTTTCTTATTTGTAATGTGCAATTGTTATTTGTTAACATGTAATATGTAATTATTAACATGTAATCTGAATCCAATCCTAACTGAATGTAATCCTAATTCTGATCGGATCGTGTTGGGTTATAAAATCAGGTTACATTCAGATGAATTTTTGTTTAACCCAACTAATTCGAAACCTGATCGAGTTTATCTGAACCCGATTTGAATATGATTTTGCCCATCCTACTAGCCACAATCTATATTCATCTCTAGTGCTGCTAGTAAAAAAGCATGATGGGTCTTGTCATCTTTGATTGATTACAAAGCCCTAAACCAAATCACAATCAAACATAAATTTCCAATGTTGGTCATTGATGAATTACTTAATGAAACTTTATAGAGACAAATATTTCACAAAATTGGATTTACGATTAGGATACCACTAAAATTTGGTTGCACAACAATGATATCTTTAAAATAGCATGCGAGTATACACACTAAATTAATTGGTATTCAAACCTACTCAACAACAGTGTTGCAATTTGATTTCCCTTCTAAATGTACAATTAGTTAAAATTTTAATAAGTTAGGATAATGAGTCATTTGCGCACATTAATAATGGCATATCTTTATTTTAGCAAGAGATATGTGAGAAATGTTTGCAACAATACATTTTAATACTTGACTTGTACTTAATTTCATTATACATGAAATTAGAATAGATGATGAATGATTTTATGTTATTGCATTACGGACATTTCATCAATACCGTCTTCAACTGTATTACTCTAATCCACCACTTGGAAATTAAAATTAAAAGAACTTAAATTAAAAATTTATTATTCCCTAAGGCTCAAGTTATATATTCAAAATAAGTAAATATTTGTGAGTTTTAAGCGTTGGATTTGATGTAGACATATAAATTATTAAGATTAAGGAAAGATGATTGTACATTTAGTGGAAAAGGTAAACAAATGCCAAAAGTCATTAAAAGTTTTTTTTTTATATTAATTACCTTTACATCATAGACAGTTGCTGAGTAATGGAGAGTGCATATTTATAAAGGGCAAAATTATCATTTCATGCTCCAAATCTTACTAACACTGTTACTTTTATGTGTTTAATTCCTCTAAGCATTTATTATGTGTGTTTTTATTATAATTTAAGTATTTTATGTATTTTAGAGATATTTTTCATATTTCACAATAAAGAAGAAGTCAGACAGCAAAATGGATGGCATTTTTAAACTCAGAACAGTCAAAAATCTTAAGAGGAGTAGAAAATGGGTATTTGACACTGTTCACTTATACAATATGATGACATAGCATTGACCGATGATGTGGCAATAATCGATGACATAGCAACATCTTATTGGGCTAATGACGTGCATTAATTGATTATGTGGCGTTGACTGATGATGTGGCAAGATGTTATTGGTTTGAAATACTGATGTTGCGTTGACCAATGACCTGACAACATCTTATTGGACTGAAATGCTTATGTGGGATTGACAGATAATGTGTTTTAACTAATCAAAACTTTCCTTGTGGCGCATTCTTGAGTGTCTCAATTATTTTCATCAGATGACAATGATTAAAACTTGCATTGTATTTATAAATAGAGGGGTCCTCCCCTAAATTTGACACCCCTGAATCTATTTTTGAGCTTTATTTTCTGTAATTCTCCCTTCGTCTTCTATTTTCTACGTATTTTAATAAAATGATCATTTTGCCCCTAATTCAATTATAAGTGACTAGTTTAGTTTCAAGCTTGGGTTGAAGGTGAAATCTCAACATGATCCATGAGCTTAATTAGGTAAGTGTATTTCTTTTTCTCTCTGATTTATGTGGCTGTTTTGACTCATTATCAACAAACAGTGTATCATATCTAGATTTTACATGGTATACTGGCTCTTTAGTAAAGGATCGTTAATATCTAGCACAATGAGCACTTAGTACCATATTAATTAGAGAGAAAATTTTCTTCTAGTATTTTGTGGGTCGTTTGACTCAATATCGACAAGGAGTCTATTTAAGCTATTTAAGTGGATGACCTTGTCACGTTATCGACAGAAGGATTATTATCATCTAGCACAACGTGTTCTTGACACTATACTTAGTGGAAGATTGTTACCCTCTGACACATTAAGTACTTGATACCATATTTATTAGAGTAAGGATCATGAGGAGTTGAAATACTCCCCTCATGGATTAATTTGAACTAAAAAGGAAATATTAAGCCCATGGTGAATGTTGAGTGTGAATCCAGAGACTCGAGCGATTCATTTGCATTAATTTCATCTTTAATTATTCCCTCCATTTTATTTTAAATCTTAAAATAAAGAAAATTACTTCCAACCAACTCACACATACACTTAGAAAATTAACCCTACGCATAATTAAATTTACCATCTCATGGGATCGACACTCGTCATCATAAAATCTATTCTACAACATATTCGTGTACTTGCAAGTACAACAAAATTTGCATAATAGTAGTTAATTAATATAATCTTTAGCTAAAATATGAGTGTTCAAAAAATTATTTTTAGGATGTAAATAGGCCTATCCTAAAAGGAAATATACATAAATAAAATTAGAAAGGGTACTAAAGAACAATTGTAATTGTTTGTCCATAATTAGCATTCAACAAACTTCTCTATGATAGATTGATTCAATGATATGTATACAAGAAAGAAGCACCAAATAACCCACAACAACATATGACATCACATCACGTGCTCATATCAGATTGATATATTTATCATTTTATTAAATCATAGTTTCAATATTTTTAACAGCTTACCATTATACAAACGTATGTATAGATACAGTGTAAGAGAAATAATTAATTAGTAAAATCATTTGAATTCTTCCGGAGGCCATGGATCGATATAGTCCTTTTGGGCATTCTTAGTCTTTTTGGTCAACTACTCGTCACTTTAAGCCTTAAACAATTGACACTGTAAGGGGATGCTATAGGATTAGGAGAAAGTGAAGCATCGTGTAGGATTCATAGCTAGGAGTAGTGGCTGAGATATACATGATTTTAGTGTTTGCCACTACAAGCAAAGCCAAGATAATGAAACTGATACTCTTTGACATTTTGAATTTCTTAATAGATTTGCAAGTAACTTAATTAGAATTGAAATAAATGTGCGAAAATTAGAAAGACACGGGGCTCTGTATATATGATTGAATATTAAGAAAGGAGTTTTAATGTCCTTAGTGAGATTGAAGATTTTATAAATGAGCATTAAATAAATTTTGATGCATTTATTTGTATTAAGTATTGATTCTTAAAATCCTATTGTGTTGTGATGGTAGTTGCAACATACATCTAACTAATTATTGCTTTCTTTAATTTTAGTTTTTTGTTAAGTTTTTTTTATATTTATATTTATATCAATCTTCAGGCCACTAATTTTACTATTTAAATGTATTGCCATTATAAGTTTATATATTTTTAAAAAAATTAAAAATTTGTGCCTTCTAACTTGATGTTAAGAGAGCTCATTATATAGTTAAAGAAGAAAAGTCAGCATCAATTAGGCATGAAAATCCAGCTCAGCAACAACAGTTAGTATAGTGCCAGTGTAGCTCAATTCTATAATGCATTTCCATCTCAGCACATTCTGTTATGTATATACATTTATGCATGCTTTTAGTTTGATCTTAGTTAATAACAAATGCGGCTTACGAAAATAAAGAATATAAATACTCAGCTTATATCAAATTTTTAGTAATGAAAGAAAGAATGTTCTAGATAAAAATATGCTCTATCATTTTCTTTGTTTCCAAACAACAGCTTATAAGCAAATTTAAACTTTTCTTTCATGGTATTAGAGTAATCACTCTATGAAATGAGAGCTATCATATCATTTTTAGACTTAAGCTAGTATTACTTAGAGAGTAAATGATGAATTCTTATATAATTTTTAGTTACATTTTGCATAATTATTTATTTAAGTTTAGTTATAACAAGTTAATATGCTTTAAACCATATTATGCTATGATTGAGTGCTCTATTTTAGACGACTCAAAAGCTCATGCCTTTTTTTAGATGCTATAGGAGAAGGACTCCATTGCTACAACAACAAGCCGACAGAATGCAATAAAAGACTTATTTGCATATGACAAAAAACAAGTCTGAACTAGAGAGAATGTTATAGCAATTGCTGCAGCAATTCAGGATCAAATATAGACAAGATTGTCCAGACTATTCATGTGCCAACGGACAAATTCTGCTGCAGGCGTTACTGTATTGCCACTATTAGGCACAGAAAAAATAGTGGCAAGCAGCACAAAAAGAAATGTGGTCCTAGAATGCCAAAAAGAGACAGGTGTCCTCTAATATCAAGATATAAAAGAACACATTTATGGTGCGTTTACTTTTTGAATTGGAGTGGGAATCCTGAGGAGTGAGAATCTGGGATTGGGAGGGGATTGGGAGTATGGAGTGGAGTGGGACTAGGTTGTTTACTTACACTAGGATGAGAGTATGAAATCGAAGTAAATAGTTTCAAATTACAATTTTACCCTTATTTAAAGAATTGTAGTTTTTTATTACAAAATTAACAAAAAAATATATTTTAAAAAATAAAAAGTTTATTTTATTGTATTTGTAAATTAATAATAACTATTAATATTCTTAATTATGTAAATTATTATTTTTTATTAATTTTAATTTTAATTATGTAAATAAAAAATTATCGATAAGAGTAGCACAAATAAAATATTATTATTATAATATAGTATAAAATTAATTTTTTTAGAATAAAATATTTATAATTATTAATTACTAATATTAAATAAATATAATACTATTATTTTTAAATAAATATAATAATATTATATTTTCAGATAAAATAGTATATAATAATATTATTAATTCTTTATGAATATAATAATATTATTTTTAATTAAGTATCATAATATTATATTTAAATAAGTTTAATATTATTATTTATAAGGGTAAAAAAGGAAGAGGGGGGAGTGGATTCCCACTCCCACCCCCCATGGGAGTGGGAATCCCACTCCCCACTCCAAAAATGGGTGGGACCCACGGAGTGGGAATCCCACTCCCTTCTTATTTGTGTAAGTAAACACTGGAGTGGGAGAAATCCACACTCCTCACTCCCACTCCAGTAAGTAAACGCAGCCTTAAAGGAAGCATATCATCCTTAGCCATCACACACACAAAAAGAAAAAAAAAGAGAGAGAGAATTTCAGAGCTACAAAAGAGGCAATTTCATGGAGAAAAATAAGGAGAAATACTTTAAAGACCAAAGCGTGACACTTTAATTCTTTTTTATCTCAACATTTAATTTATAATTGCTTATTTTGATCTCTCTTTAACTATATATTTAATGGCAATTATTTGTGTTGTTACGGTTTTAAAGCTTATCATGAGCTAAACCTTAATGTAGTTGGGTTTTGAACAAGCTTAATGGTTATTTGATTTACATATGTATGTTGCTCAGAACCTGCTGTAGCATTTAGTCTTAATTTTACTTATTGCAAATCCCTATTTCAATTAACTACCCATTTAATGGATACTAACTAAGAAAGATTCTCAAAAAGGTCTGACTTAGTGGAATAAATTAAGACAATACATGGTCTTAGATTAGGGTTTCCAGGTTGAGTTAATTTCAATTTTAATAAGGCCATGCTTAATCTAGGATTAGTGAAGAACTAGACATAAGAATTAACCTTGTATGACTAATAGAATCTAAAGCGTATAATGTTATGTCTAATGTACTTTAACAATTAGTGACTGTTAGATTACATATAAATATAAGATATCCAAAATGTAATAGCTGAGGATGTATTAGAGATTTTGTCCAATAGTATAGTAGATGTTGTAGCAACTATGCCATATTTGAAAGAGAGTCAATAATCATTAAGTGAGTTTAGAATCCAATTACCCCTTTACTATTCAGTATAATTTTGTGTTTGACTTTAGATTATCTTTGTTGCATTCTATTTATTGCACTTTTTAATTTCATTAGACCATTAATCTTATCATTTATTTTGCTTTATGATTAACATTAAAAAGTGTACATTTAATAAGTCTAAAATAATTAATTTTTCACTTACAGTGTTGATTAATGCACTAGTTATTTCTAAATTATTTTGCACTCCCTTTAATAAATTTTTATGCTAAAATTAATTTGTAGTATGTGAATTTTTTTATATTGCAAATATTTCAAGAATAAAGAGAGCATTAGAACTGAAAGTAGGAGACGAGAAGAAATTGTTAGAGTCATTTAGAGTGCATTATTTGAAAATGTAATTAAAAAAATAAGTAAAATGAAAAAAAAAGATAATGTTGGTGATGTGCATTCTTTCTTTCTTTCTTTTTTTGCTTGTCTTGTTTTCTTGTGTAATCAATTCCCTTATAATATATTTCAAAAGTTTGTTAAATAAAATAAATGTTTTACTTTTCAATATGAGTTGCTAAATTTTTTACGTTAAGGTGAAAGGTGAAACTCAAGTGAGTTTTAAAATTTATTTTATTTGTTGTATTTTTTCTTCCTTACTAGTTTCTTTTATGTCATGTTAATTTATAAATCTAGATTTGTTTTTCAATTTATATGGTATTTTGACATAATATCGACATTTTAATATAGTTGTGGCATTTTAGGTATTTCGTCTCATATTTATCACATTAATGGTTAGTCAAGAATTAAATGACATAATAATTAACTGACAATATAAATTCAAAATACAAATATGAGAGAGTTGTTACAATTATAATTTGAAATCCGAGAGTGGATCCCTTAACTTTAGTGACACAACTTAAAAGTGATTTTCAATGCCCAAGTATAAGAGTGTCTTGTTGTATTATAGCTCGGTGAGTCAAAGGTCGATCTACAAAGAAAAGATTTAATTTGTTTATTTTATTTTTTCTAAAAATAAAACTAAAACTTGAATATATGAAACTTAATTTAAGTGAAACTATGAAATTGAATTAGTTAAGGTTATGGATTCACTCTTAATAGTAAATAAAATTTAACAAATTCTTTTTGCCATTTTTATTTAGATTATTGCCCAAAAGACTAATTATATAAATTATTATTATTTTTTCATTAATTTTATTATGGATTAAGTATTTATTGTGCCAAAACTTAATTTGTCTACAATAAATCAAAATACCATGTTACCATATTTTATATTAAGATACTAAGAACTTATTGTGCCAAAATCTATTTTTTTGTCTACAATAAATCAAAATTTCAAAATATAAAATGTGTATAAAATTAATTAGGAAATAATTTAATTTATATAATTAAAATTGAAATTTGATTAAATCATATTTATTTCTCAAGAGTTTCACCTTACCCTAACTATTATTATTTAACTAAGCATGATTGAAATACAAATAATTCTTAAAATTAAATTACTCATAATTAAAAGGAAATAAAACAACTAAAATTGAAAATAAAACTAATATTTATTTATGACAATAATTATACAAAATATTAAAACACACTTGGCAAAGAGGATTACAAGGGGATTCAGAGAATTTGAGAAGAAAATGGATAATTAAAAACGCAAAAATGAGGCTCTATTTATAGATAAATAAATTCATAATCCAGTACTTTGCGGTCCATGATAAGCTTGATGCATGCGCTTTGCACAATTATTAGATCAAAATCCAATGGCTGGTCAAACTTTAAAAGTCAACCTTACACGTGGCATCATATAAAATGTCCGATTTGATCAAAGAACGGTTGAGATTTGAATGGTTAATGGGTGGATCGGGTCGACCCAAATACAAAGATTTGGATCCTTCAACTTGCTTCACCAACCATTGCCACGTGGAACGATCTTCGCCATTGAATTATGAACGGTTGAGATTTAGTCAAAATTGATAGTTATCCAGTGCATTCATGTCATTGTAATCTAATTTTATCATCCAATCAATGCTTGGTCAATTAAAAAAAAATCACTTTCCTTCTAAAAGTTGAATTTTAAGTCGGTCTTAACCAATCCTAAGGTTTTCTAACCTCTAGAATCCAAATTTGATATTCATTTTCCTGTTTGGAGTATCGAATTATGTGAAATTAATATTTTACCTAATAAACATATAAAAATACACAAAATTAGATATAGTTAAAACATAATTAATAATTCTAAATATATTACATAAATACAAATGTAAATTATAATATATGCACAAAATAACATTTTTATCCCTTAACAAACATATAATTTTTAACACTAATCACTTAGCATATTTTGTAGATTGATTCCTGTTAGTTTCTTTTTTTGTAGTTAATTTTCTTTATTACAACAAATTGACTACTAGATTTTAAAGTCCCTGTGGTTTGACTCCGAATTCACTAGGTTATATTATAACTAAACACTTTTATATTTGAGAGTAATAATACTTTTGAGTCATGTTAAATTTTTGACACTGTTGCCAGAGAGTTTCTTAAATTTAGTGTCAATTTTATTTTTTTATTTTATTTTGTCAATTATTATTTCGGTTTTACATCCTCCTCTACCTCATTCCTTCTTTTGGTTCTAATAATTTATTTCGTACAAATTCAGTTAGGCCCCTTCTCTCTCTTGTAATCAAAGAATTGTTATACAACTTGTGAAGAATTTCATTTTGACCCAAAAACTTTGCAAATCAGTCCCTAAACTGAATTGGGCGTGGATCTTTGGACTTTACTTTATTCTTTTGGACTTTTGGACTTGAAGACCAAATGAACTTGGACTTTTGGACTTTATGGATATGATAGACTTGGACTTGGACTTTTAAAATAATTATTAAGGCCCAATAATTGAAATTTAATTGGCTAGTAATTTTTAAAATAAAAAAAATTATATTTTTTTTCTTTCTTTAGATTTCTGTAATTTACTTTTCACATTTATTTTTAATGGTAGGTTTAACAGCCTAAAATTTTATTTAAATTTCGTTTGTTTTGTTATGGTTGGTTTAACTGCCTATCATTTCAATTTCAATTTAATTATTGTCGTATATTAATATGTGTAATTTTTATTATATGGCTAGTTCTAAAATAATGCATAAATTGTTTCTTTTAATTTAATTGTTTATATAGCTGGTTTTCTAATAACACTTGAATTGTTAATATTTAGTTAATGTATTATTTTATTGTTTCTTTTAATTATTTTGTTTTTATGGCTTGCTCAACTGCCTAATATTTTATTTTTAGTTTATTTATTTTTATTTCTCATTTATTTATTTTTAATTTCTATTAATTTATGTTATTTTCTTATTTAATTTTTATTTTATTTTTAATTGTGTAATTTTCATTTGTTTGCGCATCACTTTCTTAATTTAATTTGGCACACACTCACAAATCATCAGCATTGCATGTGACATCAATCTTGTACAGATAGTGATAGACTAATTAAAAAATCATCTTTACCACATTTAGACATGGTTGATATCGGAGCTGATAATTTTTGCGAGCACGGAGATAACCAAGCCTTGCAAAATCTTCATGAACAACCTAGGACACTTAGAGATTTCATGCATCCTATGAGAACAGAGTCACCATCATGCATAGTTTTTTTTCCTGATGCATCTTGTTTTAATTTCAAACCTGGTATCATTCAACGTTTGCCTACTTTTCATAGTTTTGAGTATGAAAATCCATACTTACATTTGAGAGAATTTGAGAAAGTTTGTAACACATGTACTGATCAAAATTATAGCATGAACATAATTAAACTCAAGTTTTTCCCTTTCTCATTAAAGAAAAAAAACTAAAACTTGGCTGCAAAATCTTAGGTCAGGATCTATCCGAACTTGGGATGAAATGCAAGCACAATTTTTGAAAAAATTATTTTCAACCTACAGAACAAATTCTCTCAAAAAACAAATTTTGTTCAAGATATTGCGTGCTATGTTTGTGATTCTACTGACCATTCTATGTAGAACTATTTGACCTTGTCAGCTCTGAGAGAAAGTTTACATGAATAGGTAAATGTCATCGACAATTTCAAAAAGCCAAATCTCAATCTATACTCCCAAATTTACAACAACCACTCAAATTTCAGTTAGAGAAATGATAATTATGCATAACTTTCACAACCAGTTCCTCTACTTCCTCTTAGAATTACCCGCCATACGTCCCACCTCTAAGAAAAACTTTGGAAGATATATTGCATTCATTCATTGAAAAACAAGAGGCAATCAATAATCAAACTATGCAAACCTTGACCAATTTGACAGAAACTGTCTCCAAACTTACATCAGCCTTTTACCTTGCATGAAAAAGGTAACTTTGCTGATCAACATAAACCAAACCCAAAGAGTCAATAATATTTTCAAATGGGTAATATAGGAAACCAAAATATGAGTCAAGTCAAATCGATTATAATCATTCGTGGTGGTAAAATTATTGAAAAACACATTCTAGACCTTCATGAAATTAGCAAGGATTTAATTTCAGAGAATAGGGAAGAGTCCATTGAAAATAACCAACTCTCCTCCTGTACCCCCATCTCCTCAATCACTAATCAAGCCAAGGAAATCAAACCACAGTCTAGATGTTTATAAAGTTTTTAAACAAGCGAAATTTAACACTCTTTTGCTAGACGTCATAAAATAGGTACCTTCTTATGATAAATTTTTGAAAGATCTGTACACTATGAAAAGGAAACATACGATGCAAAAGAAAACTTTTCTAGCAGAACAAGTAAGTTCCATTTTCTTAACCAATAACGCTTTAAAATACAAGGATCCTGGTTGTCTAACTATTTCTTATATTATTAGGGAACATAAAATTGGAATGCTTTACGTGATCTTGGTTCTAGTGTCAATTTGCTTCCATACTCAGTGTACCAACAACTCAATCTTGGTGAGTTAAAATCAACCTCTACCACTCTTTTACCGTCGATAGGTCGATTAAGGTATGTAAAGGAGTAATTGAGGATGTATTAGTCCAAGTTGATAAATTCATATATCCTGTGGATTTTATTATTTTAGAAATAGAACTTGTTGCTGATGAATGTAATCAAATTCCTATAATGACATGTTTTTATTACATTTTAATTATATTTTGCATGAATATCCACTATAGTTTATTTTTAATAAATTGTATTGTTTTAAAATAATTTATGTGCTTAAATCATATGCTTAATTGTAGGTAATTGGAAGCTCAATTTTCAAAGAAAGAATGCTATTGTGATAGGCTTGCAAAGATAAAGAATGAACTTGGCTACAAAAGAATGGAAACAAGTCTGGAACAGTACAAATGCGTAGCCGTTGTTGTAGCAACCATTGCTGTAGAAATCTTAGAGCATTGACAGAGAAGATTTCGTGCGAGATACTTTGAAGATTGCAATCTAGAATTTTTAAATCTGGAAGATACGCACTTTAAACTTCTGGTTGTCTTAATTTTTAACTATAAAAAAAGCACGCACACAAGAAAATGAGGAGACATCAATCTGAAAAAGAAAAACTAAAAGGAAATAAGAGAAAGAAGCAAGCACACAAGAAAATGAAGAGTCATCAATCCGAAAAGGAAAAACTAAAAAGAAATGAGAGAAGAACATAATTGAAGAGTAAGATTTAGGGCTGCATTAGAGGAGAACTTGTAGAGATCAATTGGAAAAATCAATTCTTCTTACTCTATTCTTACTTTCTTGTTTACTATTAAATCATGGGGATGCATTTCATGGCTGAATTTCTCTTATTTATTTATTTTCACAAGTTATGAACTAAATTTATTGGTAGTTGAGTGATAAATAATCTTGATGGTTAATTGACTGATTTTATGTGTTGCTGCATGTTTACTATAGCATTTTATTTTGATAATACTTATTTCAATTCAATATTTTGGCTAACCACTCATTTAGTGATACTAGTTAAGAGAGAGCCTAAAAAAGGCATGCCTTAGTGGAATATATCAGAGCAATACTTGGTTTTAGATTGGATTTCCTGAGTTGAGCTTAACTTGATTCCAAAAGGGTCATGTTTAATCTAAAATTAATGATGAACTAAAACTAGGGATTCACCTTGTAGGATAATTAGAACCTAAGCGAGTAATGCTATATCTTATGTCAGCATAACAATTGGTCACTGTTGAGTTGTATCAAGATATAAGATATCTAACAAGCGATAGCTGAGGATACTTAAGGATTCTGCCTAGTGCTGCAGAAGATGCTATGGCAACCGAACTTAAAATTTGAAGAAGTCAAAACCATTAAAGAGAGTTTCATCACTCAACTACTCCATTCTCATTGGTTTCATCCCTGCGTGTGACGTGAGAATTTTCTGTACTACGTTCTTATTTATTGCATTTTTAATTTAAGTAGTTTATTAGTTTTATTAGTTGTTTTATTTTCAATAAAAGCAAAATTGCACTGTTAGGATTACTGTAGTAAATATGATAACATCAATCCCTGTGGCGAAGATCTTGAATACTTATTATTATATTATTTGTTGTGTACAATTGCACATTGACACCTGTAGCATAAGAAAGCATCCAACAAGTTTTTGGCGCCATTGCTGGGGTTTGATTGTTCATTGTAATTTGCGAAATTAATCTTAATGATGCTAATTTTTATTTTATTTTAATTGTTTTATTTTGTTGATAGGCAATCCTTGCATGTGCAAGTACAAACCTGTTGAATTTCAGTTTGATCCAGAAATTGAAAGAACTGGAAGGGGATTAAGAAAAGAGCAAAGAAATTCAAAAACTGTTGTAGCAATTGATGATTTGCAAGATATAGGAAATTTAAATCATCGAGGAAAGATACAACTAATGAATGCACAAGAAGGTCAAAATGGGTAGCATCTCTATGGACTACCAGGGAACAATAATATTATCCACACGGCAGATGATAGAGATAGAGCCATTCGAGAGTATGCACTGTTGACTTCTCAAGCCATATATCCAAGAATAGTCAGAGCAGAAGTTTAAGCTGACAATTTTGAGTTCAAACCAGTGATGTTTTAGATGTTGCAGACAGTAGGGCAGCTCAATGGATTACCATTAGAAGTTCCTCACCTTCATTTAAAGTTATTTTTGGAAGTGAGTGATACTTTTAAGTTTGCTGAAGCATCACAAAAGGTATTGAGTCTTAGAATTTTTCTATTTTCTTTGAGAGATCGAGCACGGGCATGACTGAATTCTTTACCACCAGATTCCATCACTACATAGAATGACTTGGTAGATAAATTTTTTATAAAGTATTTCCCAGCCACTAAGAATGCAAAATTGAGGAATGAGATCACATCTTTTCATCAATTGGAAGATGAGAGCTTGTATGATGCATGGAAAAGGTTTAAATAGTTACAAAAAAGATGTCCTTATCATGGTATTCCTTGCTGTATACAGTTGAAAACTTTTTATAATGGTCTTAGCCCAAGTACAAGATTGATGGTGGATGCTTTAGAAAACGGAGCGTTGCTTCCAAGTCTTACAATGAAGCATATAAAATCTTAGAGAGGATAGCTAATAAAAAATATCAATGGCCATCAACCAGACAAGTTGCAATAAGAGGTGTAGCTGGAGTGCACAATATACATGCCCTAACAGCTCTATTAACATAAGTAATGTCATTGAAAAATATGGTGAAGGCTCTAACTACTCCTCTAGCAACAGTTAAGCAAGTTGTAAAAGTATCATGTGTCTATTGTGGAGAAAGATATTTATTTGATAATTGCCTCAGGAATCCAGCTTCAATCAATTATGTGGGCAACTTCAACAGACAGAGCCATAACAATCCCTACTCGAACACATACAATCTAGAATGAAGGCAACATTCAAAATTTTCATGGAATAATCAAAATCAGCCTGTTGCAGCAACCAGTAAACATAATAGACCTACTCAAACGCTTGGATTTCACCAGCAAAATCAAAAAAACAATAATAATGACAAGCTCAGCTCTCTTGAGACACTGATCAAAGAGTATATTGTGAAGAACGAAGAAGTTTTCTAAAGCCAAGTTGTGTCATTAAAAAACTTAAAGAATCAAGTTAGACAACTTGCTTCAGCATTAAGTAACAAACCACAGGAAATTTTGTCTAGCAACACAGGAGATCTAAGACGAGAGGGAAAAGAACATTGTAAGATGATTAATTTGAGATATGGAAAAAATGTTCATATTCCAGTTAGTATACCAAAGAGAAAAGTTGACCCCATATCAACTAAAGAGGAAACTCAGATGGAAGAAAATTCACAACCTTCCACAATACAGCACACTGTTGAGAACAGTTCAGCTATAGCACTTGCAAAAAATAATAAACTAAAATCTATAAGAGAGGAAGTTGCAATACCAACCACAGAAGACCAGAATGTGGCAAAAGAGAAGTAGTCTGCACAACCTGACACAACACAGCAATTAAGATATCCACCACCTTTTCCACAAAGATTTCAGAAGCAAAAATAAGACAAGCAATTCAGAAAATTCCTAAAAGTGCTGAAACAACTACAGATTAACATTCCTTTTGTGGAAGCCTTAGAGCAAACGCCAAATTTTATGTGAAATTTTTAAAAGATATTTTGACAAGAAAGAAAAGGCTTGGAGAATTTAAAATAGTTGCTTGAACATAAGAATGTAGTCATATGCTTCAGAATAGGATACCTCAAAAATTGAAAGATCTAGGAAGTTTCACAATGCCATGTTTAATAGGAACAAAATAAAGTGGCAAAGCACTTTGTGATTTGGGAGGTAACAACAACCTCATGCCTCTTTTGATTTTCAAGCAATTGGGAGTTGGAGAAGTAAGGCCAACCACTGTGACCTTACAACTTGCAGACAGATCTCATACTTATCTAGAAGGAAAGATTGAAGACATGTTAATAAAGGTGGATAAATTTATTTTTCCAGTGGACTTTATAGTGTTATATTACTTGTTGTGTGCACTTACACATTAAAACTTGATAAGCAACACTTAAAACACAAACCATAGAGCCAAATATGGCCAGCTCATGTAATCAAAACACAAAGAATGCAAATCAACCCTCACAAATTACCTTTTTTTTTTTTATTACTCCAATAAAGCTTGATCAATCGAATTGTATGATATTGAAATCTCAAATTTTTTCTTCCATAAGAGGAAATCGACTTGAAGGATACATTAATGGAGATTTGCCAGCACCGAATAATTTATTTCTCATCGAAATGATGATGGATCAACTCAACAAATTGAGAATCCTGCTTATCTTATTAGCAAGCCCAAGGTCAACAACTTCTTAACAGGTTACTTTCTTTACTCAGTGAAGTTATCATCAGTCTTGTTCTTGATCTAGATTCTTCATTTGTTGTTTGGAAAACAATTGAAAAGAAATTTAGAATTCAATCACAAACTAAGGTTCTTTAACTGAAATATAAGATTAGTTTATTTAGAAAACATTCATTAAATGTAAAAGATTATTGTTTGAAAATGAAAGTTATGGTTAACAAATTAGCCTGTGCTGGCAGTCCATTATTAAAAAATTATTTAATGTCACAGATCTTGAATGGTTTAAAGCCTAGTTATCTTGATGTAGCTACTTTGATTACTGGTACTAATATGAATTTTGTTGATGCCTATGCATTATTGTTAACTCATGAATCTCGATTAGAACAAGCTTAAAAGGATCAAAATGTTAACAAATTGTTTAATGCCAATTATACACAAATGAGAAGAAATGTTAAAAAAAGAGGTTTTAAAGGTGGATATCAAAATCAATTATATAGTAATTTTGGTGGTAGAGGTAATCTTTATGGCAAAGGAATGTTTCACAACATAGCCTTTTCTTTAAATCAGGATCCATTTGATAATGCTCTTGGCAAAGGATAATATATGCCATTAAAGACTATACCTATGCTAAAAGAAATTTTGGTAACATGTTAATTGGACAAGATAATTCTAATGATTCACAAGCAATTATAATTGATCAGATTTGTTTTAAACCAAATCATACAGTTGATGCTTGCTAGAATAGATTTAATAAGAACTTTATACCTATACCACCAAGACACTATAGAAGAAGTAAAGGTGTAAAATTAGCATATATGGCCAACGAGGATTCTGGTTTCAATTTTGGAGGCCTAAGTTTGACTATGCTGCAGAAGATAACTCTAGATTCTTTCATGGTTGTTATACCTATATGCTTAAATCTGCCTTTATATGAGATTTACCATATATGTCTAGAGCTGTGCTTAGAGTTAGAACTTAAGCTAGAGCTGCTTTTGCTGTAAATTTGAAGAAGCTATTCATGATGCATGTTATCTTGATAGTGGTGCTGCTCACCACCTTACCAACAACATTAATGATTAATATGAAAATTTGAAAGGAATTCAAAGGTAAAGATCAACTTATTGTAGGAAATTGACAACGTTTGTCTATAACTCATATTAGAGATGCATATCTATAATTTAAAGGTTCATTATAACATCAAAATCACACACAGATTACACTAAAAGATATCCTACTTATTCCATCTATTACAATGAACCTTCTGAACATTTCAAAACTTACAACTTACAATGACCTTGTTATTGAATTTCTTGATAATGATTGTTTTATGCAGGATAAATTGAGGGGTCTTTTACAAGGCTTTGCTGATAAAGGACTTTATATATTATTACTTCATTCTCATTTATCACATGCTACTTCTCAACACTCTTGTCTTTCTCAAGTTTAATTCAATACACTTTTGTCTGTGCTGTCATACGTTAATCTTTATTTTGATGTCAAGTCTTCATGTTCCTCTGGTTTCAATTCTGTTAACTCTATTATTAATAAAAGTGGTTAGTGCTTTCATGCTTCTACAATCACTTATATTGAAACTTCCAATCAAATAATACTTTTACACAAAAGATTTAGTCATCCAAATAATCAAGTATTAATGCATTTGTTGAATAATTAGAATCGTATTAAACCATCTTCAAGGGATTTCAAATTACTGACCAAAAGTCTTTATGAAGTATGTCAATTATATAAAATTCATAAGCTTCATTTTCCTATAATTGAAACCAAAACCAAGCAAGAGCTTAAACTCATACACAATGATGTGTGGGGACCCTCTTTTGTTTTATCTAGATGTAACTATAGATACTATATTAGTTTTATGGATGATTTTGGTAGATATACGTGGATTTATCATTTAAAACACGAGTCAGAATCATTAGAAGTCTTCAACCTTTTCAAATTGTAGGTTGAAAATCAATTTAGCAAAGCCATTAAAATGTTGCAATTTGACTAAGGGGAAAGTATAAAGTGTTCACTAATTTCTTAAACCAAAATGGCATTATATGCAAGCACTCTTGTCCCTATACTCATCACTAAAATGGCTTAATAGAAAGAAAACATAGGCGTATAGTTGAATTATGTCTCACTCTACTTACTCAAGCTAAATTGCCATTCAAGTTCTGGTGGGATACTTTTCATATAGTTGTATATCATATAAATAAATTGCCTACACCTATACTCAAATACTTATCACCACAGACAAAGCTCTTTAAACATAAAACTGACTACACAATACTAAAATGTTTTGGCTATTGGTTACACTTATTATCTCTATCTAAGAGACTATAACAAATATAAATTTGATCATCATTCAAGCAAAATTGGTTACAGTCATTCCCATAAAAGACACAAATGTTTGCATGCCTCAGGTCGAGTTTATATTACTAGACATGTTATTTTTAATGAAAATTTGTTTCCTTTCTCTATTGATTCAACTTTTCAATCATCAGATAATCAAACATCTTTTTTATCTTACACATACGCACAATAGGAATTCAATATCTTGTTTACTCTTCCATATCATTTTGATAAGAATTATGATCTCAGTCTTTCAACAAGTTCTAATAGCAGAAATATTGACAACTCAATGAGAATAACACAAGCAAATGACCAAGAGACTCAACATCAATCCTCACCTATATCCTAAACACTAGAAACAAAAACCAATATTGAGATACTTAACCTACTTAATTTAGAACCATCAATTAACCCATGCCTTTTAACCAGTCCTTTTTAAAACACACATATAATGATAACTTGAAGCAAAACAGGTATATTCAGACCAAAGTTTTATGTAGTTATGCTTGTGAACAAAGAACCTGATTCAGTACAAGAAGCAATGGCTGATCAAAAATGGTTTTAGGCTATGAAAGATAAATATGATGCTCCAATAAAAAATGGTACATGGATTTTAATTCCAATATCTCTTATTAAAAATTTGTTGACAACAAATGGGTGTTTAGGATTAAATGAAACACAGGTGGTAGTGTGGCTAAATACAAGGCTCAATTTGTTGCTAAAGGCTCAGATTGAAGGAGTCAGTGACTTTGAAACATTCATCCTTGTAGTTAACCAATCAATATTAAGAGTGGTGTTGAGTTTGGTAGTAATGTACAACTGAAAAATAAGGTAAGTAGATTTCAATAATGTCTTTTTGAATAAAGAACTTACTAAAGAAGTTTATATGCATTAGGTTGAAGGTTTGAAGATTCACAACACTTTAAATATGTTTATAAGCTGAAAACGCTTCTCTATGGCTTAAAACAAGCTTCTAGAGCTTAGTATGACAAACTCAAGAGTTCTTTGATACAATAGGTTTTAAAAACTCAAGGGCTGATACATCTTTGTTTTTCAAAACAGGCAAAGATTTCATGATCATGGTGTTGATATATGTTTATGATATTCTTATCATAAATCCTAGCAGTGTTGTTCTTGAGGAATTTATTTTAGAATTTAGCACCATATTTGCATTAAAGGACTTGGGCATTTTGTCTTTCTTTCTTAGGATAGAAATACTATATGCAAATGGAGAATGTACTTGCCTAAAAAAAAGTATATCTGAGACTTACTTACTAAGGCAAAAATGTTAGAGTGCAAAGGAATTGACACACTTATGAGTACAAGGCTTAAACTTCAAAAAGTAAAAAAAAAGGGCCATTAGGACAACATATTAAAAACGCAACTAATTATAGAAATATAGTTGGCGGCCTACAATACCTCATCTTAACCAGACCAAAGATATCATTTATTGTGCATAAGCTAAGTCAATATGCAACTCCTCCTACGCTTTAATATTTAATGGCCTATAACTGAGTGTTGAGATACTTGAAAGAAACAAAAGATTATCGATTGAAATTCAATTCATAATGGGTGATGAATCTGACTGGGTTTACAGATGCAGATTAGGCATGTGATTTAGATAATAGAAAATCTATTAGAGCCTATTGCATATATTTCAGAAGCAATTTGATCTCTTGGTCATCAAAGAAGCAGTCTACGATAGCTAGATCAAGTGTAGTGAATGAGTATATAGCATTTGCTTCCGCAAGTGCAAAGTTAACTTGGTTACAGTCACTATTTAGTGAAATGGGAATATAATGTACATTAATTCAACCAATTTGGTGTGATAATGAAAGTGCCACTGAATTAGCCAAAAATCCAGTCTATTGCTTAAGATCTAAACACATCGAATTGGACATGTATTTTGTAAGAGACATAGTACCTTTAAAGGAACTTGAAATCCGTTGTATGCTAAATGCAGAGCAAGTTGCAGACATCTTAACTAAGCCACTTGCTTTCAATCAGTTTGATTTCTTTAGAGCCAAATTTAATGTGCAACCTTGCCCATTAAGTTTGAGGGGGGATGTTAAAAGAGCTCAGTATACAATCAAAGGAAAAAAGTCAACAGTAGTTAAGCATGAAAATGCAGCTCAACAACAACAATTAGAATATTGCCAACTTTCAACTCAATTCTATTATTCATTTCCATCTTAGCACATTATGTTATGTATATACGATTATGCATGCTTTTAGTTTGATCTTAGTTAATAAGAAATTTAGCTTATGAAAATAAACAATATAAATATTATGCTTGTATTAGATTTTTAGTAATGAAAAAGAGAATGTTTTAGATAAAAAAAAATGTTCTATTGCTTTCTTTGTTTCCAAACAAAAGCTTATAAGCAAGTTTAAGCTTTTCTTTCACTTGATAGTGAAGTTGTTTTCTTTTCTCTTTTACAAAATAAAAGAGAAGTAAAATATTGATGCAAGTTTGATGCAATTGTAAATTTATCATAACCACTGAGAGGAACCAATTGTTGTATGTAAATTTGAATTAATTGGTAATATTAATGAGGCTTAAGACAAAATGACAATAAAGAGCATGCCTAACTTTGCTTTTCTATACTTGTATTTTCAAAATTTAAAATAAATATTAATGAGGCTATTAGATTGTGCATGTTTTTGGAATTTAGGGTTGACATTAGAAAATACCAATTTATCAAATCACCTATGATTAAGACATGCACGTTTAAATAATAATTATTAGATTTTTCATGTCTCAAATATAATCTCTCTCTCTCTTAACAAGCATCAAATATCATTAATTAAACAAAAAGAAAGATACAAAGGAATAATGTAATTACAAAACATGCAATTACATGATAATATATTATTAATAAAACAAAAAAGCAATTAAAATGGCACAATTTCATTGTGAGCATGCACACTAAATTAATAGATATTTAGACCTACTTGTTGTAATTTGATTTCCCTTTCAAATATATTATTCTTTACAATTTTAATAAGCTAGAGATAACGAGTCCTTCGCATACATTAACATACATTAACATTCTTAATAGCATATTGCTATTTTAGCAAAAGATATGTAAGAAATGTTTTCAACAAAACATTTTGATAATTGACTTGTAACTAATTTAATTATGCAAGAAATTAGCATAGATGATGAATGATTTTATGTTAGTACATTACAGGCGTTTGATCATTATGCATGCTGCGACTATGTTGCTCTAGTCCACCTTTTGGAAAGAAATTAAAGGAACTTAAATTAAAATATGACATACCCTAAGGTTTAAGTTATTCAAAATAAGTAAATATTTGTTAGTTTTAACTATTAGATTTTACGTAGACATAAATTATTAAGATTAAAGAAAGATGTTGTATGTTTAGTGCATGAGGTAAATTAATATCTAGAAGTAACAAGAAATGTTTTTTATATTAAGTACCTTACAACATAGGCAATTTAATAGTACAATCTTTAGGTAAAATGCGAGCGCTTAAAAAATTAGTTTTTGGATGCAAATAGCCCTATCTTAAAAGGAAATTGACATAAAAATAAAAATAAAAATAAAAAGGGTACTAAGGAAGTAGTTGTAATCATTTGTTCATAATTAGCATTTAACAGACTTCTCTTTGATAGATTGATTCAATGATAAGTATACAAGAAAAAAGCACCAAACAACCCACAACAACATATCACATCACATCACACACTCATATTGGATTAATATATTTATCGTTTTATCAAATCATAGTTTCAATTTTTATAACAGTTGTTCGTTATTGCAAAAGTACATACAAATACAACATAAGAGAAATAATTAATTAGCAAAATTATCAACATCTTCTTGGAGGGCTTAGATAGGTATTGTCTTTTGAATCATTCTCAGTGCCTATTTAGTATGGTTGATCCAATGGTTATATGTGCTTATTTAATCCTATAAGCTCTTATCAAAATTTTTGTTATTGTTTGGTTGTTTCTTAAGTAGCGCTTTTAAAGATTAAATAAGTTATTTTGCAGCAAAAATTCAAATTTTGGACTTTTGGGAGTAGAGGTTGAAAAACTTTTTCTAAATGTTAAAATGTCTAAAATATCATTTACTATTTGATAATCTTATTTCATTCTTTTTATAACATAAATTTAAAAATTTGTCTATTAAAGTAATTTTATAATTTTTAATAAAAGCTTTCATTGAAAAAAATATTTATCTATTAAAGCTAAAGATAATGAGTGCTTCACATGCATTAATATTCTTAATGGCATATCTCTATCTTAGCAAGAGATATGTGAGAAACTTTAGCAACAAAACATTTTTGTAATTAATTTTATTATATAGGAAATTAGGATAGATGATTACAAGAAAGAAGCATTAACTAACCCACAACACCTATCACATCACATCACATCACATCACGCACTCGTATTGAATTAATATATCTATCATTTTATTAAATCATAGTTTCAATTTTTCTAACAACTGATCATTATTGCAAAAGTACATTTTGATCCATTTGAGCAATCTTAGTCTTCTTGGTGAAGCATTCTCCACTTGTAAGCTCTGAGTAATTGACATTAGAGGTGATGTTGCAGGATTAAGAGAAAGTGAAGCATCTTTGTAAGATTCATGGCCAGGAGTAATGGCTAAAATAAACATGCTTTCAGTGTTTGTCGTTACAAGTAAGGCCAAGATGATGAAACTAAGACTTTTCAACATTCAATTTCTTAATAAAATTGTAAATAACTTAATTAGAATTAAAATAGATGTTTAAGAATTAGAAAGGCACGACCCTTGATATATATGATTGAATATTAAGAAAGTATTAGGAAAGGAACCCACACAAGCTGCTATAAATTAAACAAAAATAAATTCTTTCCTCTTTATGTGATTAAAATGGGATGTGCACCATAAATTAATAGGTAGATAATAAACCAAAAAAAATCCAAAGCAACAAATCAACCACAAAAGACACAGATTTTTACGTAAAAAAAAAGGAAAAAATCAGTAGGCCATAGTCTTCTGTTATGATGTAGGATTAATCTCTTATAATATGGGTGTCAGTGCACACGTGTACACAATAAGTAATATAATTATGAGTATTCGAGATTGTCTCCACAAGGATTGATACTATCAGAGTTGCTACATAATTAATATATTGCGAACTCAACCTAATTAAATTAATCTCTTTTATCAACTAATTAAAATAATTAATCAAAATGACAGAAAATAAAATGTAATAAATTAAATTGACAAGTCTCACTCAAGAATATAATCATTAGGAATAATGCGATTGAGTAGATCAACTCACTTAATGGCATTGACTGCTTTTCTATTACAGTATTGTTGCTACAGCAATTACTACAGCATTGGGTAGAACTCTAATGCATCCTCAGCTGTCGCCTATTGGATATTTTATATCTATATGTAACTTAACAATGACCAGTTGTTATGCCAATATAAGATATAACATTATATGCTCAAGGTTCCTAATACCCTACAAGGTGAATCATTATATCTAGTTCATCACTAGTTTTAAATTAAACATGGCTCTATTCAAATTGAGGTTAATCTAACTTGGGAAACCTAATATAGATCAAGTATTGTTATAATATGTTCCACTAAAACAGACCCTTTTGAAACTTTCTCTTAGTTAGTATCACTAAATGGGTGGTCAGCCGAAATAGAAACTTAAAATAAGTATTATCAAAACAAAATGTCATACTAATCATGCAGCAACACATAAAATCTGTCAATTTACCATCAAGCTTGTTTATCACTCAACCAAAAATAAATTTAGTTCATGATTTGTGACAAAATAGAAACAAGAATAGTTTTAACCATCATATACATCATCACAAATAAAAGAAAACAAGTAGAATAAAGATAAAAGTGAGTGGCCCTTTTAGATTCTTGATTTCTTTTTCTGCTCGTTTATAATCTTATGTTCAGCCTTGTACTTTTCCTTTTCTTCCTTTTTTTTCTTTTTCTTTTTCTTATTTATTTCTTGCAGTTGACGACTCTCCCCCCTTCCTTTATGTGCATGCTATTGAGTACTAGAAAGTGTGTATTTATAGTGGAGAAAATCATCATTTTACACTCCAAGTCTCACTAACATCCCTATTTTTATGTCTTTAAGTCCCTTGTAATTTAATTATGTATGTTTTATTTTAATTAAGTATTTTATGTATTTTAGGGGATATCATGGTCATTTCACAATAAACGAGAGATCAGATGAAAAAAAGACAAAGACTTTTGAACTCGGGACGTCGAAAACCTTAGGAGGAGCATAAAAAGAAAAATGGTATTGTTCACATATACGGTCTTTTGTTCACACATACTGACGGTTGATATATATGGCATCGCATACGACACTTTCGTTCACCTGCATCGTATGCCTGACGTGGCATCGCATTTACGATGATGTGGCGGCATTTGATTGAACGAATGATATGGCATTGACCGCTTATGTGGCATTGACTGATGATGTGGCGTTGATTGATTACGTGTCATGAGCTTATTAGACAAAAAATGTTGACCGGTGACGTGGCAGAATGTTAGTGGACGGAAAAAACGTGTGTACGGTACATGCATATACACAGAATAACAGCCATGATGATGTGTTCTATCCAATAGGAACTTGCCACGTGGCGCAATCCTGAGTGTCCAAATTGTTTTAATCCGATAGCCATGATTTACTCAGTGTATCTATAAAAAGGGGGCTCCCCCCCTAATTTGACACCCCTGAATCCATTTTTGAGCTCCATTTTCTGTAATTCCATCTCCATCTTGTATTTTCTACGTATTTTAATAAAATTCCCATTTTACCCCTAGTTCAAATATGAGTGGCTAATTTCCTTTCAAGCTTGGGTTGAAGGTGAAGTCTCAACATGCTCCATGGGCTTAATTTGGTAAATTTACTTTTCCTTCCCCTTTAATTTATGTGGTTGTTTTGACTTTTCGTAGACAGATAGTAATAATCTTGTCTGGATATCGGCTGGAATAACCGCCTCCTTAGGCAAGGTTATTACTATTTGGCACGGGAAGCCCTTAGCACCATATCTATTAGAGTGTGGTTCATGATGAGTGGAAGTTCCCCCTTCATGATTTAATTGGTACTAATAATGAATATTAAGCCGATGGTGCATGTTGAGTACAGATCCGGAGATCCAAACATTTCATTTTAATAGTTTATTCCAACAACTTTAATTTAAATTAATACATTGCCTACATAATTGTCATTATAAATCTAATCACCCACTAAGAAAATTAATTCTACAAGCAATTAAAATCCACCTCCTCGTGGGATCGACACTCGTCACCATTGATCTATTCTACAATAGATTCGTACACTTGCGAGTTCAATAAAATTTGCACAACACATGCTTCTTTTTATAGTTGAAAATTAGGGCAACAAAAGTTTAGGGTGCGTATCTTTCAGATTTGAAAACTGCAAATCACGTCTTTTTTTTTAGATTTGCATGGAATTTTCTTTTTTGATGCTCTAGGATTGCTACAACAATGACTACTACAGCATTGATTATAGCATCTGCATTGTTTCAGACTCGTTTCAATTCTTCTATAGCCAAGTTCCATCCTCATGTTTGCAAGCCTATTACACAACATTCCTTCCTTGAATTTTGCACTTCTAATTGCCTACAATTAAGCATATGATCTAAGCACATAATAACACAATTTATTAAAAATAACTAAAATAAGAAATTATGCAAAATATCACTACAATGCCATAAAAACATGTCATCTACTCTTTAAGTAATCTTGATTTAAATCTAAAAGTGTTATGATAACTCTCATTTCATAGAGTTATCACTTTCCATATCTGTATTTATGTACACTTGTAACATAGGTTTTTTATAACCAAAATATAAACATGCCTTGGAAGTATCTCTGAGATATTTGAGGATTTATTTTACTATTTTCCAATGTTTTTCATCCAGACTAAAGAGAAACCCATTGACCATACTAACTACATGAGTAGTATCAGTCTTGTACAAACCATGTCATATATCAAATTGCCAACTACTAAAGTCTAAGGAACAACTCTCATCTCTTGCTTCTCTTTCTCACTTGTAGGACAACGCTCGAAACTAAGCATAAAATGGCCTATAAGTGGAGAACAAATAGATTTTGCTTTACTTATGTTAAATCTTTCAAGAACCACCCTTTCAACATATATTTCTTGAGATAATCGTAACTTTCCAATTTTTTTTTCACAGGAAATCTTCGTGCCAAGAATCTATTTTACTAGTCCTAAGTGCTTCATTGCAACAGACTTGTTAAGCTCTTTCTTTATATTATCAATCTTACTAGCATTTTGGCCAACAGTTAACATGTCATTGACATTAAGTAAAAGAATAATGAAATGATTACCACTAAACCTTTTCGCAAAGATACAAATATCAGACATAGGTTTAATGAATTATTGATTCTCCATAAAAGAATTAAGCTTTTTGTACCACTATCTTAGTGCCTATTTTAATTCATACAAACTTTTCTTCAACTTAGAGATAAGTTCTTCCTTGCCTTTGACACTAGATCCTTCAGGTTGCTCCATATATATTAAGAAAGTTGTCTTTATATCAAATTATTAAATCTTCAAATTCAAGATAGCCGCTAATCGCAGAACAACTCGAATAGAAGATGTCTTTATCATAAGAGAAAATATTTTTCAAAACCAATACTTTCACAACTAATGTACCTTTGTATCGTTATTGTGACTTATTTTCAATCTTCAAACCTATAAACCCATTTGTTTTCTAGTGCCCTCTTTCCCTTAGGAAAATTTGATAAGTCATAAATGTGGTTCTCATTCAAGGACTTTATCTCCTCTTGTATGGCTCTAACCTACTTACTTTTATGCTAGTAAAACATAGCTTCTTTAAAACATTTTTGCTTTCTTTCATTTGTGAGTATCACATTCTCATGTGGAAGGTATCTAAAAGAATGTCTTTGTTCTCTAATAGATCTCTTTAATTTTGGCTTAATTGGTAGTGTAGGTTATTTTAAAGGTGTTTATTTAATTGGTTTTGCTAGACTATCATTATCGTACTCTAACTCCCCATGATCATTATGAACTACAAGTAAAGAAACTAAAGTTGGAATAACAAGAATCTCTATATATAACTAAGAATCATCACTCTTCTCTTCATCACTTGTTATCTAATCTTCAAAAAACATAACATCTCTACTTTTGATCAATTTTTTTACCATTGGATCCCATAATTTGCACCCAAATTCTTCATGTCCATAGCATAAGAAAATGCATTTCTTGGCTTTCTTATTAAGCTTTAATCTCTCATCTTTAAGGATGTCAATAAAATTCTGCAACCAAACAGCCAATGAGATGATAAAATAAAAATCAAAACTAGTAAGAATGTAGAAGGCGATTCTAGGAACTTACCCTTCAAATTTGAGAGAAAATAAAGTTAAATTCGCCTTTCGATTATCCAATTTAAAATTAAAACCCTTATCTCTAAATTTAATAATCTACCATTATTCTCTTTTCTCTCTCCACTTTTTGCTTCATTATAATGGTTGTCGCATCTATTTATTTTTCTTTATATAACCACGTGATATATAAAGCCAAAATTTATGGCAATTTTCAATCAGCCCTAACATGTTTCCTTTAATTACTTAAACACTCAAACTAATAGAAACTTTAGGTTTGGGCCACGTAAATGAGATGAACCCAACAAAAAGGAGTTCTAATGGCCTTAATGGGATTTAAGATTCTTGAAAAGAGCATTAAATAAATTCTAACGCATTCATTTATATTAAGTATTGATTCTTAAAATCTTATTACATTAAAATGGTGTTTGCATTATACATCTATTTAATTAAATTTGCCTAAATTGACAAAAAAAAATAAATGTTGAATGTAAGTTAGTATGCATTACTAGATATTCATTTCTATTTGCATTCTTATTTAGAAAAAAGACCATCTCCCTTTCCTTCTTTTGCAGGGAGTTCTACCTTTATTTCCACTTACTATTTTGCCAAGCTAGCCTTGAATTCTATTATGTGGTCAAACAAAAAAATTTAAAAACCCTATTGACTTCAAAAAGGCTACCAATTCTTTCACTTTCATGCATGTTAACTTTAGAAAAGCTTCCAATTCTTTACCTTCATGCCTATTTCCATGACAAACATCACCAAATAAACCCTCAAATAAATCACCAACAAAATCCAAACCACCATTTTCATATGCATTCTCATTACACTCCTATAATTCTTCATCCTTAAGATTCCTACCTTCATCTTCACTAAAAGAGCTACTTAAAAGCTTTTTCACCGCTATTGTATTCACCATTGCCAACGGGAACCTCAATATCAAAACCATATAGAGTGTAACATGGGGTTAGGATTATAACAACCTTTGTAAACAAATATCATGCCTTCTCCTTTGTGCTAAAAACACCCTAAATATATCAACATTGCAATTTTTAACAAAATACTTGATTTACTTAGAGACTTACAACATTTCACATCTAATGAAAAATAAAAAATTTTTACTTTAACTTTGCTAGTCTAGTTGTATATGGTGTAAGAAATGTAGTAAAAACATAGTTTCGCTCTTCTCCAATCATTTAAGCTAATTAAACCAAGCAAGAAAATAGCATGGGTGAACATTATCTTGAGTTCATTAAACAATAAGAACGTTCAACTTACAAAAATTGAAAAAAAAAGATTAACAACTAAAAATTTACTTACGTTTATTTTGCTTCATCTCATCTTTAGATTGCAATGCTTAAACTAAATGTCTCCATTGCCAATAGCTTCTCATATAAAGTGATACTAGAAGCTTATGTTTCTTGTTCTGCTATGATAAACTAAATTCTTTACCATATTTATTGTTGATTTGTTGTCAGAAAATGGCTTTAAACCTTTATCTTGCTTCTCTCGAATGTCTTCTAAAATTTTTCATAGCCAAATAACTTGAGAAGTTGCCAATGGAGCTTAAATATATTCAGCTTTAGTAGTGAATAATGCCACTATTTGTTGTTTCTTTGATGTCCTAGAAATTATGTCAAAACTATGTGAGAAAGAATAACTCAAACTGCTTTTCATATTATCAAGACAACTACCCCAATCACTGTCATAAAAACCGACTAACTTCACATCTATATCTCTATTAAATTTCAAGCAATAATTCATTGTGTCTTGTAAGTATCTGAACACTCTTCTTGTAGCCTTAAGATGAATGTTACTTGGTGCTTGCATAAATCTTAACAACAAACTTGAGGAAAACGTGATGTCGAGTATTGTATTTCTAAGATAAAATAAGTTTCCAGTTACACTTCAATAATGGGGTCACATTATCCTTCTACCTTTTATCTTCGTTCATTAATTTCTCAGTTATAATAAGGAGTGTTAAAACTAGTTTGCTGCCATACATCCTAAATTTCTTTAGAATATTTTCATCATATTTCTTTTGGAAAATAAATACTCCATATTCTTGATAAATTTCAATGCCTAGAAAATAATGTAACATATCCATGGCACCTATGTCATATTTCTTTCATCATCTCCATCTTGAATTCCTTAATCATCTTCCTATTGCTACTAGTAAGATCAAGTCATTAACATAAAGTGCAACAAAAAAAATGTCGAACATACCTTAGCTCTTCATGTATAAGGTCGATTCACTTTAATTTTTGTTGAATCTTTTTTCTACAAAATAGCCATTAATCTGAGTGTAGTGAGATCTAAGAGCTCATATAAGGATGTATAAAGCTTTATTTAGCTTGTACACCTAATGTTTTTCTCTATTGACAACAGAGCATTGAGATTGTTCACATAAATATCTTCTTCCAATTCTCCATTCAAGAATGCCGATTTGATATCAAATTGATGTAATAACTAGCCTCTTTGTTCAGCCACTGCAATAAGAGTTTGTATGGTGTTTGTTATGTAAATTTATTGAACTCGCAAGTGCACGAATATATTGTAGAATAAATCAACAGTGGCGAGTGTCGATCCTACGAGGAGGTGAATTTTAATTACGTGTAGAATTAATTTTCTAAGTAGGTGGTCGGATTTATAATGAAAGTGACGTAGGCTATCTTATGATTTAAATTAGAATGGCGGTAATAAACTATTAAAATGAAGTGCTTGCGTCTCTAGATCTGTACTCAACATGTACTATGGGCTTAACATTCCTTATTAGTGCCAATTAAATCATTAAGGGGAGTTTTTCACTCCTCATGAACCTTACTCTAATAAATATGGTGTTAAGTGCTTACCGTACCAAATAGTAATAACTTTACACTAGGGAAACGGTTATATCAGACAATATCTAGACAAGATTATTACTATTTATCGACGAAAAGTCAAAACATACACATAAATTAAAGGGGAAGAAAAAGTAAATTTACCAAATTAAGCCCATAGAGCATGTTGAGACTTCACCTTCAACCTAAGCTTGAAAGAAAATTAGTTACTCATAATTGAACTAGGGGTAAAATGAAAATTTATTAAAATACATAGAAAATATAAGATAAAGAATGAATTACAGAAAATGGAGCTCAAAAATGGATTCATGAGTGTTAAATTAGAGGGGAGCCTCCTTTTTATAGATACCATGAGTAAATCATGGTATCTGATTAAAAAAATTTAGACGCTCAGGATTGTGACACGTGGAAAGTTCTGATTGGATAGAACACATCATTAGGGCTGTCATTTTATGTATAAGCATGTACTGTACGCACATTTTTGGGTTCACTAACATACTACCATGCTGCCGGTCAACACCACATAAGTATTTTAGTTTAATATGATCGTGACACATCATCAGTCAACACCACATCATCAGTCAATGCCACATAGGCAGTCGATGCCACATTATTCGTCCAACCAAATGCTGCCACTTCATCATACAGCGCCAGGTCATCGTACAGTATATGAGAACAGTGCTGTGAACAGTATCATATATGTGAACAGTGTCATTTATCTTTTTAGGCTCTTTCTAAGGTTTTCAACTGTCCTGAATTTAAAATTTTTATCCATTTTGCTATATGATCTCTCGTTCATTATGAAATGACCATGATGTCCCCTAGAATACATAAAATACTTAATTAAAATAAAACATACATAATTAAATCAGAAGACACTTAAAGACATAAAAGTAGGGATGTTAGTGAGACTTGAAGTGTAAAATGACGATTTTCTCCTTTATAAACACACACTTTCTAGCACTCCATAGTGTCAAGGCAATTGACCGAAGTAAAATTTTGATAATATTAATACTGGTTTGTTAGGAATAATCCTTCATCGGCAATCTTGTTTTATTTCACTGTATGCTTCAATCGGAATGATGCTTCACTTTATAAACCCATTTTACTCCAATTATTTCTTTGTTAATTGGTCACTCAACAAGTTGCCACATTTTATTTTTCTCAATGACATTGATTTCTTCCTACATGGCTTTTCACCAAGCTTCATCTTCTATAACTTGCTCAAAATTTTTAGGTTCAAAGATACAAAAATTTCATCTAGCATAAATGTTTGCCAAGCTTTTCATTTTTGTTGGACTTGTAGATGAACTTGATAAGTTACTTGATACTGACGATAGACTTCATGGTGGAAAGACTTGAGATTAGCTTTCATTTTTTTCAAAATCAAGCATCGGTTGTTGTTTCATTTCTTCCACATTAAAAACCTTTTGTTTACGTTGCTTTTTCATTAAAAAAACACACCACGACATATGAAAATCTTGTTAGTCTACAAGCTATACAATCTATAGCCTTTAAATTATGAACTATAGCCTATAAAAGTACACTTTTCACTTGTCTCATCAAGTTTATGTCTCTTTTCTTTTAGAACTTGCGAGTAGCAAATACAACCAAATATTTTGATATGTCTTACCGAGGGCTTTCTTTTACCATAGGCTTCAGTTGGTGTTTGATTTTAAAATGCCTTTATTGGGCACCTATTTATCAAATATACAATCGTATGAACCCTTTTACCCAAAGAGGCTTTAGGCAGCCCTTTTTCATGAAGTATTAACTTGGCTATATCCATCACTGTTTGATTTTTCCTTTCAGATAGTACATTTCATTATAGAGTATGGCAAATAGTAAGTTATCTTTCAACATCTTTATCTTTACAAAACTTATCAAACTCTCTTGAACTATATTCTTTACCTCTATCACTTCTTAAAATTTGTACACAATTTCCATTTTGTTTCTGAATAAAACTTTTAAACTCTAAGAAAATGGTAAAACTATTATATTTTTGCTTCATAAAAAATACTCATATTAGTAAAATCATTAATGAATAGGATAATGTACCAATTTTTATCATGAGAAAGTGTAGTCATAGGTCCACAAACATCCATGTGAACTAATTTAAGTGCTATCTTTGCTCTCTATGCAACTCCTTTTGGAAAAGGCTATCGATGATGCTTTTCAGTGCACAATCTTTACAAACTCTTTCCTTGTAATCAATGTAACTTTGCAACCCCAAAACCATATTATATTAAGAAAGTAATTTCATCCCATGGGCATTTAAATCCCAAATCTTCTATCCTACCATCATGATTCTTTAAGATTGCTTAATTTCAAAGCTTTATCTTTCCCATACTTGAAAACAACTGGAAAGCTAGAAGCTCTCTCCATGTTTATCTTCTTCATAAGATGCATGTTGTCTTTTTCATCATAAATATTGTAGCCATCATCTTCAAAATTAACCACATATCTATGTTCTAAAAGCTATCTAATACTAAGCAAATTTTGCTCTAAGTCTAAAAAGAGCAATACATCTTTTATATACTTTGTTCCAACGTCAATTTGAACTTCAATTTTTCCTTTTTCCTTTTACTACTATCAAAGCAACATTCTCCATCTTTACTTGTGAGTTAACTGAAGCATTCTTATCTAGGAAGTTTTTTTCATTGCTAGTCATACGATTGCTATAGCCACTATTAAGAAACCAAACATTGTTTTTATGTTTAGAGTCACTTTGACAAGCAAAAAATAAACTCTAATCACCTTTTTTCTCTTTCACCACACTTACATGTTCATTGATTTTGTTACTACAGTATTTTTTCAAGTGTCCAAATCTTTTAAAATTATGACATTGAGGTTTTCCTTTGAATCAACAATCTTTTTCCACATGACTGCTTCTTTTGTAAATATTGCGCTCTTGTTGTGTATAACTAGATTGTCTTTCCTTTTCTTCATGTCCCCTTGCTCTTCCTTATATACCACCTCTTGAAAAATTACTTTGATTAAAATTAAAGTTAGATTAAAACAAACTCTCAACAGATTTTTCAAAGCATCGCAACAATCTTTGCTCAAAAGATTTCGAAAAACCCATTAATTCTCAAATCGTTATTGTAAAAAGATCCTTTATCTCTTCTATAGCAGAAATAACGGATAAAATTTTTTAAGCAAACCAATCAGAATCTTTTCAACTATTTTCTTATCTTTAATTTTTTCACCATGTATTTTCAGTTGATTCAAAGTTCAATAAATCTATTCAAAAATTCTTGCATGGTTTCATGCACCTTCAAATTTATATTTTCAAAATTTCTTTTGAGATTTTGAAGTTTAGAGATTCTTACCTTTAAGCTCCCTTTAAATTTGTTATTAAGAATACCACATCCCTCGTTTTTCTTTTATTACACCAATAATTATTGGAAAATTTGAGTTGGATACTTGTTGAATTTTTCCAAGTGCACTAGCACCATTTTGTTGCTTTTCTTTTAATAATTTTTTCTATACCTTTGATAAATTTTTTGTTGATTCAGGTTCTTCAAATCCTTCCTTTATTAAGTCCCACAAATCAAAGAGATGAAAAGAGTTCTCATCCTTCCACACCAAAAATCACAGTTCTCGCCCTCAAAGAGTGACACATATCATTGTTGTTGAATTGTCTACTTGGTGCACTCATATTTTGCATTGTTGGTATTATTTCAACAATAGATTTTCTTCTTAATTTTTTCTGAAACAGCCCCCTTTGATCTTCAAGCTCTGATACCACTTTATATTGGTTATTTGCTTGAACCAATTGTGTCACGTAATAAATAAATTGTGATAGGTAAAAAATAAACTAAAAAAATAGAGAACGAAACAAAGCATTTACAGAAAAGACAAGAGAAATTTATTCATTTTATTTCTTGATAATCTTAATCTTGCTATGAAAACATATAAATACTAGCTTAAATCCTTTCACAATAAGATTCCGAATATAACTAGTACCAAATAAACTTGAACATCATGTTAATTAAGAAAATAAAACTTTAGCTAGATAAACAAGTCCAGACAAACAATTCTTGATCAAACACATGCCATGCAGTTCCTTCTAATACAAGTAACTTTAATATTGCATCTTTGAATTTGAACCAATCTGCACAAACTGTTACATACAATTAATTATACAAGTAGGTCAATAAGGTCATTGACATAATAGAGTTGGATTAGGGTGCAAGAGATAAAGGCTTTAAATGGAATCATGTTCAATCTCAATCAACCACCACTAACCAAGCAACGACAATAAGTTTTAGCAAAGTTCCCAGTCCTAGAAAGAGGCCTTGGTAAACAATAACTTTTGTGCTTTGAATAATTTCATTATCCAAACAATGTTAAAATTGGGAGTTTCAATTACAATTTTTTTGAATTCATGGGCAACGATCAATTTAAAATAGTCATTATTGGTAGCAAAGTAAATGTTACATTGCATAAGTCATTGTACATTGAACTTCTTCCACATAATAAACTAGGAATTAGATCATTCATAGTCATATAAGATTGCTTATTGATTATCATCATTGTCATCATCATCATTGTTATTGTATATATATAGTTTAGTGTTTGCTACCAATGTGTGATGATTAAGCCCATATCATTAACAATTATATATGCAAGTGATATTTATACATGAAATAAATATAATGCATGCACATATTGCTTATTTTCAATCTTAAGCCTTAGAGAAAAAGATGAATGTATAATGTTTAATGGACATAATTATTAATAACGGATATGTCTTTTAAAGTAAGCTAATATAGTTTAAAACAAATAATAACTACTTTCTTAAAGGGCATGATTAATCCTCAAGAGACACAACTTCCCTTGTAACTTGATAGTTATATAAGTATAAAAGGTTTGATGAACACGTATCCATAATCTATTAATAGACCCTGATATACATATTTGACATTATCCATAATTTGAGTTTAAGATTAGGAGTTCTTAGGTCTTAGTGACTCTTGGTTATAAGTGATTTCCAATTTAACAACAATTCTCTTAGGGTTACTTCTCTAGAGACCAACGGTAGCATCAAAGCAAGGTTAACATTCTATTTTAAGTTTAAAGGCCAAAATCGAAGTTACTTTGGAAGTAATGCAATGTGTCCAAGACCTATAATAAAAAGTGTTAAAAGAATTAGGAAAATTATCCACCGACCACCTAATGTTTCATGTTTTTTCAAAAATACACAATTCTTTTTTTTCCCAAAATTAATGCTATAGGATGAAATTATAATTTTACATTTGGGGGGCAAAATCATCATTTTATTAAGAAAACTAATAGAATTTTAACGGTCAACAGACGGAAGTGAAAAAATACAAAGAATTGTAACTTCAGGTGTAATTCAGGCAAAAAAAAAAAAAAGAATTGTGTATTTTTAAAAAAGTTGAAAAAATCAGGTGGTCAGTGGATAATTTCCCAAAGAATTATTCTAAGAGAGATAGGTCCAAGAAGAAATCATAGTGGGATAGGTCCAAAAAGAATTCGCAATCAAATAAGTATTGTTCAATGATACCAATGATTGCCAAAAAGATAACGTCTACAAAAAGGATATTTAGACACTTGAAGAAGAAATTTTTTCAACTCTCCAAGAGCTAATAGAAATCATTGACTCTTATAATCAATCTATTTACAGAACATGTTCAGACCACCAAACTATATATTAAGGTCAAATTTTTTATTTAATATTACACATTATTTAAAGAAAATTTTTGGCACAAGATCTAGTGATACTAATAAAATAAAATAAAATAAAAAGTAAACAGATCTAAATATAATATTTGAAAAAAAAGAGTTTCCTACAATTTAATTCAAGATAAAACACATTATGTCTTTACTAGTGATATTCAAAATAATATAAATGACGATAAATCAAATGCTGATTTCAGTAATCATCGAAATAAATGGGAGGAAGATAATACAATTGTGAAAGCTACAATTTTAAGCCCTATGCAAGACAAACTTACACCTTTATTTGAATATCATAAGACTACAAAAGAAATGATGGAATGCTTAGAAGCCAACTATAGTTCTAAATTTGAAACTTATGTACAATTATTACTTGAAAAATTTAATGGAATGTACATGGAAGAGGGAAATGATATGGTTAACCATGTCAATAATATGGCACTATTTGCTAAGGAATTATCATTTTTCGGTAATATAATTACTGATAAAATGCAAATCTCTTTAATTCTTAATAGCTTACTACCATCATGGGATTCAGTTGTTACATCTTTAAATTGTTTAGGTCAAGCTTTGACTATAGACACCTTAGCATCAATTTTGGCGCTAGAATAAGAAACAAAGAATTGCCGAAATCACTCAAATCTAATGATGGAGGATTCTTTTATGCCTTTCTAAGTAGTTTAAAACCTAAAACAAAAGAAAAAAGAAAACTAATAAAGGTAATAGACATAGAACAATAAAAGAATGAACGTTTCTAATATGGCCAAGTTGAACATTTTAAGAAAGATTGCCTAAGGATAAAAAGATGGAAAAAAATACGAAATGAATAAGCTTACTTGATAACTCTATGAAATGAGAGTTATCTATAGCACTTTTAGACTCAAATCAAGATTACTTAGAGAGTAAATGATGTGTTTTAATTGCATTCTAACTTAATTTTGCATACTTATCTATTTTTAATTTACTTTCAATAAATTAAGTTGTTTTGGAATAAATTGTGTGCTTAGATCGTGTGTTTAATTGTAGGAAA
Organism: Luvunga scandens; assembly: GCA_030449905.1. Taxonomy (NCBI): domain Eukaryota; kingdom Viridiplantae; phylum Streptophyta; class Magnoliopsida; order Sapindales; family Rutaceae; genus Luvunga; species Luvunga scandens. The sequence continues at coordinate 1,211,178 of JASUUG010001266.1, forward strand.
TTGGAAGTACAATCTTAAAGAAGAAATGTTGTGCAATGGGCTTGGAAAAGTGAGGAAAGAAGTTCGCTGCAAAAAAGTGAAAACAAGTCTGAAACAGTGCAATGTTGTAGTGATGTTGAAGCACCCATTGCTGTAGCAATCCTGGAGCAATTGGAGAGAAAATCTGGCGCTAATCCCAGAAAAATTATGCGATCTAAAATTTCCTAATATGAAAAATTCGTGCCCTAAATGTCCAGTTGCCCTAATTTTCAATTATAAAAAGAAGCGTACACAAGGAAAAACAAATGAGAGAGCCATCATTCACAAGAAAAACTTAGAAAAGAAAAAGAAAACAGCAAAGAAATAAAAAATTTTAAGACTGCAAAAGAAGATTTCAGGCGTAAGGAAAAAGAAATAGAGAAATCAGAAGGGCCACTCACTCCTATCTTATTATTTCTTGTTTCTTTGATTCATGATGATGTATTTGATGGCTAAAATAATTTTTGTTTCTATTTTTATACAAATCATGAACTAATGCTATTTGTGGTTGAGTGATAGACAAGCTTGATGGTTATTGACTGAAATATTGTGTTGCTGTCGAATTGCTATAGCATTTTGTTTTTATAGTACTTAATCTAATTCACTATTTCAAGCGACCACCCATTTAGTGATACTAGCTAAGAAAGAGTCACAAAAGGGCTCGTTTTAGTGGATCATATCAGAACAATACTTAGTTTTAGGTTATGTTTCCCAAGTTAGGTTACTCAATTTGAATTGGGGTATGCCTAATCTAAAACTAATGAGAAACTAGACATAGAAAATTACCTTGTAGGGTATTAACAACCTTGATCTTATAATGTTATATTTTGTGTAGCAAAATAACTAGTCATTGTTTAGTTGCATATAAGTATAAGAATTTCAACAGACAACAACTGAGGATGTATTAGAGTTTTGCCCAGTGTTGTAGTAATTATGTAGCAATTGAATTGTAATAGAAAAACAGTTAATGTCATTAAGTGAGTTAAATCACTCAATTACATCATTCTTAGGGATTTCATTCTTGTATAAGACGTGCTGGTTTATTTTATTGCATTTTATTTTCCTGTTATTTTAAATTGTTTAGTTTAATTTAGTTGTTAAAAGAATTTGATTTGATTGAATTTGTATCATGAGAATTGTTGTAACAACTCTAATTGCACCAATCCTTGTGGAGACGATACTCAAATACTTATCACTTTATTACTTGTTGTGTACACTTGAACACAAACATACACATTTTCAGAATCCGACCAACAAGTTTTTGGCACCGTAACCAAGGATTGATTGTTTATTTTGATTGTGAAATCAATTTTTGTCGTGTTTTCTTTAAGTATTTGTTTAATCATTATTTTCTGTGGTTGACAGATTGTTCTAGCAACTATTGCATACGCAAAGACATACAAATTGAGTTTCACTTTGATCCTGAAATTGAAAGAACAGTTAGGACATTAAGAAAGGAGCAAAGAAATTCAAAAGTTTTTGTAACAATAAACAATTTACAAGACATGGGAGATTTGAACAACCAAGGAGAACTGCAACCGCTGAATGCAAAAGAAGGTCAAAATGGACAGCATGTTTATGGGTAACCAGGAAACAATATCATTTATATGTCAGATGACAAAGAAAGAGCCATTCGAGACTATCTTGTGTTGACTCCTTAAGCCATACATCCGGGCATAGTTAAACTTAAAGTTCAAGCAAATAACTTTAAGTTGAAACCAGTGATATTTCACATGTTACAAACTTTAGATCAGTTTAATGGACTGCCATCAGAAGATCCTCATCTTCATCTCAAGTTGTTTTTAAAGGTGTGTGATGCTTTTAAAATTGTTGGAGCATCACATGAAGCATTAAGGCTTAGAGTTTTTCCATTTTTTTTGAGGGACCGAGCACGAGCATAGCTAAATTCTTTACTACCAAATTCCATCACGACATGGAATGACTTAGCTAACAAGTTTTTAATGAAGTATTTTCCACCAGCTAAGAATGCAAAATTGAGGAATGAGATCACATATTTCCATCAATTGGAAAATGAGAGCTTGTATGATGCATGAGAAAGATTCAAGGAGTTGCGAAGAAGATGTCTTTATCATGGTATTCCTTGTTGTATGTAATTAGAAACATTCTATAATGGTCTCAACCCAAGCACAAGGCTGATTGTGGATGCTTCAGCAAATCGAGCTTTGTCATCCAAATCTTACAATGAAGCTTATGAGATTTTGGAGAATATAGCCAACAACAATTATCAATGGCCATCAACTAGGCAAACTGCAACAAAAGGAGCAGCTGGAGTTCATAATGTGATGCTTTGACAGCCTTATCAGCACAAGTAACTTCATTGACAAACATGGTGAAAGCTCTAACCACTACTCCATTAATAGTTAACCAAGTTTATGAAGTGTCATGTGTTTATTATGGAGAAGATCATTTATTTGACAACTATCTAAGGAATCCAACTTCAGTGAATTATATGGGGAACTTCAGTAGATAAAATCAGAGCAATTCATATTCAAACACCTACAACCCAGGATGGAGAAAACACGTAAATTTCTCATGGGATAATCAGAACCAACATGTTGCAACAACTAGTGGACAAAATAGACCTATTCAACCACCTGGATTTCACTAGCAAAATCAAGGTAAAAAAAGTACTGTTAATAACTAGATCAGCTCTTTTAAAGCTTTAATTAAGAAGTATATTATGAAGAATGAGGCAATTGTCCAAAGCCAAGCCGTGTCGTTGAGAAACTTGGAGAATCAAGTTAGACAGCTAGCCACAACGCTCAGCAACAGACCTCAAGGAAGTTTACCTAGCAATACAAAGGATCCGAGAAGAGAAGGAAAAGAGCAATGCAAAGTGATCAATTTAAGATCTGGAAAGGTGTGTATATTTTAGTAGTTATGCCAAAGAAGATAAGTGAGCCTTTTCAGACTCAAGAAGAAGTTCAAAATGAAGAAGAGCTTGTTACTTCCACCAATCAACATTCTGGTGAGAGTAGTAGAGTTGCAGCAACTGCAGAAGCAGACGAGCCACTATTTATGAGAAGGGATGCTGCAGAATCATCAACTGCAGCAAAAAAAAGGAAACCAAGTGAAAAATAACTTGTACAGCCAACTGTAGCACAACAGTTTAGACATCTACTACCATTTCCACAGAGATTTCAGAAGAATAAGCAAGATAAATAACTCAGCAAATTCTTAGAGGTTTTGAAGCAGCTTCATATCAATATTCCATTTGTGAAAGCTTTGGAACAAATGCCTAATTATATGAAATTCTTGAAAGACATCTTAGTAAGAAAAAAGAGGCTTAGAGAATTTAAAACTGTTGCTCTGACACAAGAATGCAACCACAACCTTCAGAGCAAAATACCTCAAAAACTGAAAGATCGAAGCAGCTTCACAATTCCTTGTTCCATAGGAACTAAATACAGTGGAAAGGCATTTTGTGATTTGGGGGATAGCATCAACCTTATGCCTCTTTCAGTCTTTAAGTAATTTGGAGTAGGTAAATACAAACCAACAATAGTAACTTTGCAACTTGCAGACATATCTCATGTTTGTCCAGAGGGAAAAATTAAAGATGTATTGGTGAAAGTGAATAAATTTATTTTTCTAGTGGATTTTATTTTGTTGACTTTAAGGCAGATAAAGAGGTACCAAAGGTACCAATCATCTTAGGAAGACCCTTCTTAGCCACGGGAAAATGATCAACAAGTTATATTTAATATGTTAGATGCCATGAAGAATCCTGATGAGACTGAAGACTACAATTTCATCAATGTTATAGATCTTATTATAGCTGAGTAGGCAGACAATTGCTGTAGTAACATGTAATTTAATGTTGTGACATTTGATGATGAAGATAATGACACAATTGATATAGCATGGCTAGGAGAGAAGTAATAATTCAGAGCAGACAAACATTTTGAATCTTTGTATTTATTACATAGGGAAGTAAAACCTCTTGTACCTTCTGTTGAGTCCCCACCAGTTTTGGAATTAAAGTTTTTGCCTTCACATTTAAAATATGCATATCTTGGTGATAATGACACATTACTAGTAATTATTTCATCTTCTTTGGATGTAAGTCAAGAGAAAAGTTTAGTGAATGTGTTGGGAAAACATAAGAAAGCAATTGGTTGGACTGTGATAAACATTAAAGAAATTAGCCCATCTATTTGCATGTATAAGATTTTGTTAGAAGAGAATCTAAGTAATTCAGTAGAGCAACAGAGAAGATTAAATCCAATCATGAAGGAAGTTGTGAAGAAGGAGATCATCAAATGGTTGGATGTTGGAATCATATACCCTATATAAGATAGTTCATGGGTGAGTCTAGTGCAATGTGTACCCAAGAATAGAGGAGTGATTGTTGTAGCAAATGAGATGAATGAACTTATACTAACAAGAACAGTCACAGGTTTGAGAGTTTATATGGATTACAGAAAGTTAAACAAGGCAACAAGAAAAGATCACTTCTCACTACCCTTCATAGACCAGATGCTAGACAGACTTGTCAGAAAGGAGTATTATTGCTTCTTGGATGGGTATTCATGGTACAATCAGATTGCTATAGCACTAGAGGATTAGGAGAAGACAACATTCACCTGCTCTTATGGCACCTTTGCATTTAGAAGGATGCCATTTGGCTTGTGCAATGCTCCAGCAACATTTCAGATGTGCATTATGGTAATTTTTTCAAATATGGTAGAACAAACACTAAAGATCTTCATGGATAACTTTTCAGTCTTTGGTGAATCATACGAGGATTGCTTGACAACTTGGAGAATACGTTTATAAAATGTGAAGAGACAAATCTAGATCTCAATTGGGAAAAATGTCACTTCATAGTGCAAGAAGAGATAGTTTTAGGCCATAGATTTTCAAGGAAGGGAATTGAAATGGATAAGGAAAAAATAGAGGTCATTGACAAACTTCCACCACCCACCTCAGTTAAGGGCATAAGAAGTTTTTTAGGTCATGCTGGTTTCTATAGGAGATTCATTAAGGATTTCTCAAAAATAACCAAGCCCTTATGTTTGTTACTTGAGCATGACAGACCATTTAAATTTGATGACAATTGTTTGAAGGCCTTTGAGGAACTAAAAAGAGCCCTTATTACAGTACATGTTGTTGTAGCATCAAATTGGAGCATGCCATTTGACTTAATGTGTTATGCCAGTGATCACTCTGTTGAAGCCGTGCTAGGTGATTAGTGTTAAAAATTGTATGTTTATTAAAGGATAAAAATGTTATTTTGTGCATATATTATAATTTATATTTGTGTTTATGTAATATATTAAGAATTATTAATTATGTTTTAATTATATTTAATTTTGAGTATTTTTATGTATTTATTAGGTAAAATATTGATTTCATGTAATTCAAGGCTCCAAATGGGAAAATGAAGGTCAAATTTGGATTCCGGAGGTCCGAAAACCTTAGGATGGGTCAAGATCGGCTTAAAATCCAATTTTTAAAAGAAAAATTGACTTTTTCAATTGACCAAGCATTGATTGGATGATAAAATGAGCTTACAATAGATATGGATGCACTAGATAGCTGTCAATTTTCACTAAATCTCAACCGTTCATTATTCAATGGCTAAGATTGTGCCACGTGGCAGTGGTTGATGAAGCAAGTTGAAGGATCTGAATCTTTGTATTTGGATCGACCCGATCCACCCATTAACCCGCTAAATCTCAACTGTTCATTGATCAAATTAGACGTTTCATATGATGACATGTATAAGGTTGACTTTTGACATTTGACCAGCCGTTGGATCTTGATCTAATGGTTGTGTGAAGTGCATGCATCAAACTTAACATAGACCGCAAAGTACTGGATTATGAATTTATTTCTCTATAAATAGAGCCTCATTTTTGTATTTTTAATCATCCATCTTCTTCTCAAATTCTCTCAATCCTCTTTGCCAGGTGTGTTTTAATATTTTGTGTAATTATTTTCATAAATAATATTAGTTTTATTTTCAATTTTAGTTGTTTTATTTCCTTTTAATTATAAGTAATTTAATTTCAAGAATTATTTTTATTTCAATCATACTTAGTTAAATAATAATAGTTAGGGTAAGGTGAAACTCTTGAGAAATAAATATAATTTAATCAAATTCTATTTTTAATTATATAAATTAAATTATTTTCTAATTAATTTTATACATAATTTATATTTAGAAATTTTGATTTATTGTAGACAAAAAAAATAGATTTTGGCATAATAAATTCTTAATATCTTAATATAAGATGTAGTAACATGGTATTTTAATTTATTGTAGACAAATTAAATTTTGGCACAATAAATACTTAATCCATAATAAAATTAATGGGAAAATAATAATAATTTATAATTAATCTTTTAGGCAATAAATCTAAATAAAAATAGCAAAAAATCTAAATAAGAATAGCAAAAAGAATTTGTTAAATTTTATTTACTATTAAGAGTGAATCTATAACCCTAACTAATTCAATTTCATAATTTCACTTAAATTAAATTTCATATATTCAAGTTTTATTTTTATTTTTAGAAAAAAATAAAGTAAACAAATTAAATCTTTTCTCTGTGGATCGACCTTAGACTCACTGAGCGATAATACAACAAGACACTCTTATACTTAAGAGTTTGAAATTACTTTTAAGTTGTATCACTAGGACAGAGGAAGAACAAGATTTTTCATTCAATTTATTATGCCAACAAGACACTAGCAGATGCTCAGCTCAACTACACAACCACTGAAAAAGAGTTGTTGGTTGTTGTATTTGCATTTGATAAATTCAGAACATATTTAGTTGATACTAAGGTAATTGTCTATACAAACCACTCGACAATAAAATACTTTATCTCCAAGAAAGATGCCAAACCGAGACTGATCAGATGGATTCTTTTACTCCAAGAATTTGATTTGGAGATTAAGGACAGAAAAGGGACTGAAAATCAGGTAGCAAATCATCTATCACGATTAGAGGTAGATGTAAGCACTCATTCCAGACACGTTATCACAGAAACTTTTCCTAATGAACAATTGTTAATGCTTCAACATGCACCAAAGTTCCAGCAGTTAGGATTTCCATGGTATGCAGATTTTGCCAACTACCTAATGAGTAGACTACTGCCACCTGACTTAACCTCTGACTTAACCTACCAGTAGAACAAAAGTTTCTCCATGATGTCAAAACCTATCAATGGGATAACCATTACTTATACAAGGTGTGTTCAGATCAAATCATTCAAAGGTGTGTGCCTGATGAAGAAATTTCAAACACATTACAGGCATGTCATGCTGTAGCATATGGAGGGCATTTTGGAGGTCACAAAACAGCAGCAAAAGTGTTACAAGCAGGTTATTACTAGCCTTCTATTTTTAAAGATGCTTATCAGTTTGTTCAATGTTGTGACAGGTGTCAAAGAACAGGAAACATCTCTCAGAAGCATTAGATGTCACTTACCAACATTCTGGAAGTGGAACTTTTTTATGTATGGGGAATAGATTTCGTAGGACCATTCCCACCTTCTTTTGGCAACTTATACATTTTAGTGGCTGTGGATTATGTGTCCAAATGGGTGAAGGCTGCAACATTATCTATAAATGATGCCAAGGCAATGGTGAAATTCCTTTAAAAGAATATTTTCTCAAGGTTTGGGACTCTTAGGGCCATAATTAGTGATGAAAGGACTCATTTTTGTAATAGGGTATTTGTTGCAGCATTGGTTAAATATAGGATCATTCACAAGATTGCCACAGCATATCACCCTCAATCAAATGGTCAGGCAGAAGTTTCCAACCAAGAAATCAAGAAGATCTCGAAAAAAGTAGTGAACCCAACTAGAAAATATTGGTATCTTAGATGACATGATACTTTATGACCTTACCGTACAGCCTACAAGATGCCACTTGGCATGTCTCCATATAGAATTGTCTATGGCAAAGCTAGTCATTTGCCATTAGAGTTGGAGCATAAGGCATATTAGGCATTAAAGTAACTTAACATGGACATACATGCTGCAGTAGAACATAGGAACCTCCAACTATGTGAGCTAGAAGAGTTAAGGTTTTTTTCTTATGGAAATGCAAAAATTTACAAAGAGAAAACAAAGCAATGGCATGACAAACACATTCAGCAAAAACGTTTGGTCCCATGCCAGCAAGTTTTGCTCTACAATTCAATATTAAAGCTTTTTCCAAGGAATTTAAAATCAAGATGGTCAAGACCTTTTAGACTTATCAAAGTCTATCCTCATAGTGTCGTGGATCTTAAGGATGAACGAACGAGTCAACAGTTCATGGTAAATGGACAATGAGTTAAACATTATATTGATAATGTCATGCATGACTCAAGAGAGGATTTATTCCTCAAAGATCCAGCTTGAGCAAGTAAGGGAAGGTTAGGCTGAAAAACCTGTTGAGTACTAGAAAGTGTGTATTTATAATAGAGAAAATCATCATTTTACACTCCAAGTCTCATTAACATCTTTACTTTTATGTCTTTAAGTCCCTGGTAATTTAATTATGTATTTTTACTTTTAATTAAGTATTTTATATATTTTAGGGGATATCATGGTTATTTCATAATGAAAGAGAGATTAGATGGAAAACGGACAACAATTTTGAACTAAGGACAGTCGAAAACCTTACGAGGAGCATAAAAAGATAAATGGTACTGTTCACGCATACGATGCGGTTTGATATACGGCATCGACATACCTATTCATTCGTTCACGCATCGACTATTCAAATGTACTGTATGATGACATGGCATTGTACGATGATGTGGCACTATACGATAACGTGGCGGCATTTGATTGGATGAATGATGTGGCATTGACCGCTTATGTGGCATTGACTGATGACGTGTAACGATCCTATTTGACCAAAATGCTGACCGGTGACGTGGCAGAATATTAGTGGACCGAAAAAATATGCGTACGGTACATGCATATACACGGAATGACAGCCCTAATGATGTGTTCCATCTAATAGGAACTTGCTATGTGGCGCATTCCTGAGCGTCCAAATTGTTTTAATCCGATGGCTATGATTTACTCAATGTATCTATAAAAAGGGGGCTCCCCCCCTATTTGACACCCCTGAATCTATTTTTTTAGCTCCATTTTCTGTAATTCCATCTCCATCTTGTATTTTCTAAGTATTTTAATAAATTCTCATTTTATCTCTAGTTCAATTATGAGTAGCTAATTTCCTTTCAAGCTTGGGTTAAAGGTGAAGTCTCAACATGCTCTATGGGCTTAATTTGGTAAATTTACTTTTTCTTCTCTTCTAATTTATGTGGAGGTTTTGACTTTTCGTTGACATATAATAATAATCTTGTCTAGATATCGGCTGGTATAACCGTCTCCCTAGGTAAGGTTATTACTATTTGGCACGAGAAGCCCTTAGCACCATGTCTATTAGAGTGTGGTTTATGAGGAGTGGAAAATTCCCCTTCATGATTTAATTGGTACTAATAATGAATGTTAAGCCGATAGTGCATGTTGAGTACACATCCGGAAATCCAAGCACTTCATTTTAATAGTTTATTCCCACAGCTTTAATTTAAATTAATTAATAGCCTACATCTTTTTCATTATAAATCCAACCACCAACTCAGAAAATTTATTCTACACACAATTAAAATTCACCTCCTTATGGGATCGACACTCGTCACCGTTGATCTATTTTATAATAGATTTGTGCGCTTGCGAGTTCAACAAAATTTGCACAACAAGACCATAATTCAAGCACTAGTTAGGAGGCAACCCAATGAGGGAAGTATTTTATATTTTAAGTGTTACTTTGGTTATTAATTATTTTTTTTATTTCATTTCCACTAGCATTATTTTGATGCATTTGATTTCTTTGATTTTTGTAGTTAAATTCATTCCAAAAAAAAAAAAAGTGGGGGCTTTACTGCATATTGTTACAACACCAAAAGAGCCAGACTCAAAACGTACATGATCACATCAACACAAGATCCCTGAGCCCACTGGCGCCCTTCCAATCAGTTCCCCCACACCTAAAAAGAGGAAATCATCAGTTGCGGCAGCTGCCATTCCACACGGGTTACCAAAAGACCGTCTCTGCAGTGCCACCAAGAAGAAATGACCTTGTGCTGAGCAACCTATCATAATTCTGCAACAACAAAGGAGTGCCCCTGTCAATTTTAATTTTTCAGCTTCTATCAAAAACTTTTTCTGCTATTTTTCATTTTATTATTTTGTTTGTTTATGAATTTTTGTTTCCCTATTTTCATGTTTGGTTTGTTTGCTTTAAATGTTTGCGTACATGTGAAGACACAGCACCTCTCAAGTTTGGGGGGATTATGTTTGATTATGTTAGAATAAGAATAGGCTTGTATTGTGTGCTTTGTTTATATTTGTGAATGTGTGTGTAAAGGCTCTGTTATCTAAGTTTGCATATGGATTGAGTACTTAATGAGGATAAATTGAGTATTGAGTATCGAATTTTGTGATTACCAAGGAGAGGTAGTTCAAAGATGAGGGCTGAATTTCTGTCTCAACACTAGGCTTTGATTAAGTTTTGTGAGAATGCTGTAGTAGAGCCATGTTTGCAAGGGTAGAAAATAGCTCAAGTTTGGGGGAAAATTTTTTATTTCATGTTTTTATTAAATTATGCTGTATGGAAGTGAATAAATTCTGCTCCAATGGCTAAAGTTGCTGAGTAACTAGGGCTGAGTATGTACCCCGTATGCAGACTTGAGTCCAAAAGCAACAAATACTATAAGTATTATTGCTATAGCAGTGACACCAAAAAGAAATTTATTTTATTATGGGTCCTCTGTCTAAGATATTGAGTAACCAGGTCTGTTCATGAGCCCCATGTTCAGTCTTGAGTCAAAAGGTGTCTTTAGATAAAACTTTATTATGAACCTTGCTGCAGCAACTCTATTCGTGCATTGATTGAGTAATTGGGTATCATCACCACAAATGATAGATATTCATATGAAAAATCAATGATACATTAAAGAGAATTTAGTTATCAATTGACTAAAAAAAAGAAAAAAAAAAAGAAAGTTTGTTGCTGTAGCACAGTTTGAATTTATTTTGATATCTGCCCCTGTATATTAATGCATTAATTCCTGCCCTTAAGTATATTGTAGTAGTTATGTAATACTGCAGTATCTCTTGACTTGATTGAAGTGACACACACACACTTTGGATTGAATGAGGCCTAAGTCTAGAACTGACTCGCTATGACAATCTTGTATGATTAAAAAGTATGATCTGAGGGTTAGAAAATCCTTGCGAATGAGATAACAGAGCTGAGTATGTGTTGCATGATTGTGTGTTTAGAATGTTTGTGTGATGTTATTACTTGAGGACAAGTAATGATTTAAGTTTGGAGGTGTGATAATTATATGGAATGAGAGTTATCTATAGCACTTTTGGAATCAGATTAAGATTACTTAGAGAGTAAATGATGTGTTTAAGTTGCTTTCTAACTTAATTTTGCATACTTATCTATTTTTAGTGTACGTTCAATAAATTAGGTTGTCTTGGAATAAATTGTGTGCTTAGATCGTGTGCTTAATTGTAGGCAATTGGAAGTGCAATCTTAAGGAAGGAATGCTATGCAATGGGATTGGAAAAGTGAGGAAAGAAGTTATCTGTAGAAAAGTGAAAACAAGTCTGAAACAGTGCAGTGTTATAGCACCTATTACTGTAGCAATCATGGAGCAATTGGAGAGAAAATCTTGCTCGAATCCTAGAAAAATTATGCAATCTACAATTTCCCAATCTAAAAGATTCGTGCCTTAAATGTCTAGTTACCCGAGTTTTCAATTATAAATGATTACTCTAGACATGGGTATGTATATTTCATTCAATATAAATTTAAAGCACTAGAAAAATTCAAACAATATAAAAAGGAAGTAGAGACTCCATTGGGTAGAAAAACTAAATCTTTAAATAGTGATCAAAGTGGGGATTATACTTTAAATCTTTTTTACAATTTTTGTAAAGAACACGGCATAAAACAAATAAATGCAATGCCATATACATCTCAACAAAATGGCGTTGCTGAAAGAAAAAATAGGATATTGATGGAGATGACAAGATCTATAATGTCCTATTCTAATTTAACATTAACTTTCTGGGGAGAGAGGCTCTTGGCACATCAATGTATATTTTAAATAGAGCTACCACAAAGTCCAAAAAAGTAGTTTCTTATGAATATTGGACTGATAGGACACCTAATTCATCTAACCTAAAATCAAACTTATGAATCACAAATAATAGTTCAAGATATAGATTTTATCATAATGAAAAAGGTTTAATAAAAAATAGAGATGCAATTTTCATTGAAGTAGTAAAACAAGTAAATCCTTTAGAAAAAAAAATATTATTATTAGACAAATATGCAAATACCTCTAATAATCATTCATCTTTGAATGTAGATCAAGGGACAGAACTTATAAATCAAGATTCTCTATAATCATTTAAGTAAAATGAATTCTCCATACATCCTATGTTTAAAGGGAGGAAAAGAGTAAGAGAACATACTTCCAAGCTTAAACATTATTATGTTTATAACATATTAGAATCATTAGACGAGCATAAAAATTATAAAGATTCTACAAATTCATCGGATTCATCTAAATGGTTGAAAGCTAGCTATGGAAGAAGAAATAAATTCAATTAATAAAAATGAGGTTTGGGAATTAACAAACCTCCCATAAAGAAGAAAGGTTGCAGGATGTAAATTGGTTCTCAACAAAAAGCTCAAGTATGACGGAACATTAGAAAGACATAAAGCTAGGCTAATAGCCAAGGGTTGTGTGCAAGAACCTAAGATAGACTATGTAGATGCTTATTCCCCACTGGCTAAACTTGTATCTACAAGAATATTTATGGCTTTGATTGCTAAATCAGACCTTGAATTATTCCAAATGGATGTTAAAACTACATTAATAAACGGTGAGCTTAAAGAAACCATTTATATGTAAAAACCAGAAGTTTTTATTGAAAATAATCAAGAAAATAAAGTCTATTGCTTAAAAAATCTCTTTACGAAGCCAAACAACCATTTTTTCATTGGTATTTCATTTTTCACTAGCAATACTAGAAATTGCCTATGAAATAAATAACGTTGATCATTGTGTATATGTTTGGAAAAGTGAAAGTAAAATTGCAAGTTTATCATTAGATGTAGATGATATTTTATTGGCTTGAAATGACATGGAAATGATAAACAAAATAAAATCATGTTTGGGATCAAAATTTGATATGAAAGACATGATAAAAGCATCTTATGTCTTAGGAATTAAAATTACAAGAATCACACCTCTAGATTATTATATCTAGATCATTCTAAATATATTGAAAAGGTACTTAAGAGATTTAATATGGAGAATTGTAAAGCATTATTCACACTTGTGTGTAAAGGACAACATTTCAATAAAACTATATGCCCTAAAAATAAACATGAAGAGGAAGATATGAATACAATTCCATATGCACAAGTAGCAGACAGCTTAATGTATGCAATGATGTCAACTAGACTTGATATTTGTTATACAATTGGATTGGTCAGTTGATTTTAATCTAACTTAAAGGTCGTTTGTTAAATGTTTGAAGTCTGAAATTTTATTAATTTCAGACATTTTTTAAAATATGCTTGTTTATTTTTTTGGAACTTATGTCTGATTTTCAAACATTTACATCTGCATAGAAAAAAAAAACTTTTGTGACTTTTATCTAAATGGGAAAAGGTATGAATGACAAGTAAATATTATGTTTTAAAAATATCTCTATAAAATAACTTATTTCCTAAACTATAAAATCTAATGCTCTTTTTTATTTTAATTTATAAGGACATAAATGTTAAATAACTAAGTTTAAAATATTTTTTATTGTAAAAACAAACAAGATGTCACTGATATTCAGATATTAAAAAAAATAAATAAACATGTCATTTAGATTTTTGTATTCAGACTCATTCAGACTTTAGAAAATCCAGACCCATTTAGATTTCAGACAAAAAAAAAACACTACCTTAGGCAAAAAACATTCAAAAGTTGTCAAAAGGATATTTAGATATTTACAAGGCACAAAAACAATAAAAAAAATTATATTTTGGCAAGGGTGATCTAGTAGTAAAAGGTTCTTCTAATGCAAATTTTGCTAGAGATCAAGATAATTGCAAACCAACAAGTGGTCATGTTTTCTTTTTTTGTGGTTTGTCGATTTCTTGATCATGTAAGAAACAAACATGTGTTGCTAGATATACAATGGAGGCCAAATATATAGCATGCAGTATGGCAACAACATATGTCATATGGATTGGACGTTTCATTGAAGAATTGAAACTTGATTTATTAAATAAACCAACTAATATGTTTTGCAATAATAAATTTGTTGTTGCTCTAATAAAAAGTGGAGCAAATAGTTCCAAAAGAGAATATATTGATGTCAATTATCACTATAAACAAGATATAATAGAATGAGGAAAAATAAAGTCAACTATATTTCTTCGCAAGAGATGGCGGTTGACCCTGTGACCAATGAATTTGAATAGTTTTATCAAGCATGCAAATGAAATGGGAATAAAATTCACCTAAGTATTCCATACATGCAAGAATATTCTAGTTTAAAAGTTCTTGGAAACGCCTAAGAAATTAAACTAGAAAAATATGTTATTTTAGTTAATTAAAATAATTTTTGGTTGAAATTGACACAAATAATATGTATATTAGAAATCAAATAAGAATATATCTTAATGGTTGTCTATGATCTTAAAATTACTTTGTCTAAAATAATAATGATGAATTGGATCCAAGGAAATTTAATAAGTTATTATTTGACAAATAATAAAGGAAGTTTTATATATATGTCTAATTAAAAAGTATGTCCAAATAGGAGTTGATGAAAGTTATTAATATATATAATGTTTAATTAATGGACAAAATTATTAATAAGGGATATGTGGCTGCTTATAGTAAGCTGGTACATTTTAAATAAATAATAACTAACTTCTTAAGGGATTTTCAAGAGACACAACTTCTATTATAACTTAAAAGTCATGTATGTATAAAAAATTTGATGAACAGGCATCAATAATCTATAAATAGACCCTATCATATGTATTTCATATCATCCATAATTATGAGTTTAAAACATTGAGAATTTTAAAAACTTATTTGTCCTAGTGACTTTTAGTTTTAAGTAATTTCCAGTTTAACAAAAATTCTCTTAGGATTACTTCTACAGGGACCAACAACATACACATAAATAGAGATAGATCTAAAAACTTAATCCGTTGGTGGTAAAAGTATAATAAAAATTAATAATTTATAAAATTGATCCTAATATCAAAATTTCTTTATGAATTTACCGCCACTCAAATTTTTTGAGCGAGCTCAAGATTAGGAGGAGCTTCAAACATATCTGGACAGATTTCAAATCTCTATCTAGCTATTCTGCACCTCTCTGTAATTTCGTAATATGCTAGCTCTTAATCCATGTTGGAAGCTGACCCTTGATTGTATGGCCTCACTACAAAAAAACTGGCAATAGATGACAGACACTTTGTGACGAATTTTGAGAGAAAATACACACGTCATAAAAACATGATAGAGTTGTGATAGATTTTTTGTCTATCATTTATTCATGACGTATTTGTGATGGACTAGTGATAGAAAAAAATTATGTCAAGAATATATTATGTCTTTCTAATAGAAATTTAAACATCATTAATTTATGATATCATTTTTACATTGACTTGATTTTGGCGTGTTTTTGATCAAAATTTTGGGTATTATTTAAAATAAAATATTATGTGAATGAAGAAACGTTGTCGTTTTAGCTAGTCGAAACGACGATGTTTTGCACACAAAAGTAAAATTTTAAAAATTTTTATTATAAAATAAAATTAAAAAATTTAAAACGCACCGTTTTGGTGTTGAGATGTGGCGTTTAATCTCAAATTTGCTCTATGTATCAACACACAATTCAAAAACATATAAAGAGTTAGGTAAGGCTAAAACCTCGATTCTAACTTTTCTTAATCTCTCACATTGAGTTCGTTTTCACTGTCAACTTACGAGGATCTCGGCTATTTTCATCTAGCCATCGTCTTCTTCACGCATTGGTTATCGTCTACTTTGTGAAATTGATTGAGTGAAGGTGCATTTCGTGGTCTCTCCATCGTGTTCCTCACCATCATTTTTCTATCCTCATCTTGCTATCTTCCTCACCGTCAAAGGTAAAATGCCCTTGGTATGATTTTTATTCTATCTTCATTTTGCATGCTGTTTGTTTTGCACAAATCTAAGTTAAATAAATTAATTCTATAAATAATCTAACCAAAAATATGTAATGAAAGAAATTGATTACTTAATTTGTTGAAAGAGAGCAAAGGATGTTAGTTTGTTAAGGTTAACAGTAGCAAGTGTGAAGTAGATTTAAAAGATAAAGGATTAGAGATAAAGGATGATTATTTAGCAGTAGTAGTACTACTAGTAGTAGGACCAAAAGCCAAATAATTTGCTTGTTGTGGTAAATTTACATATCTAGAGTTAATTTTTCATTAAAGCTTAGGGTTATTAGGAAATGATGGAGTAGCAGTACTATTTTTTCAACAAATATATACTTAGAACCTAATTAACTTCTGGTGCAAAATCGTATTTTAATTTGTTGAAAAAGGGTATCTTTCGTAATGTAATAGTTGATCCTGTGTTTTTGTTGGAGTAGCTTGTTGCCACCTTTTTTGTTGCAAAGTTTGATGCATCTCTTTTGTTGGAACAATATGCTGTAGAGGAATTAACTTGATCTGGTAAATAAATCGTACTTCTTTATTTTAGAGTTTTGAGATCATTAGTTAATTTATAATTGCATCAACGCAATTTAATATTATGGTCCTTTATATGAAAGCGTGTCTTGAATTTGTATTGGGCTTGATTTTGGTGTTGTGTTTATTTACTATTGTAATGATTTTGACTACTATAATGTGTTTATTTACCTATATTTTGTGTTATGACTACAGTAATGTGTGGGGTCAAAATTTTTTGTTATGTTTATGTTGGAGCAAGGGTAATTAAAGTGGTGTTAATTTGTACTTTACTTATATGTGTTGGTAAAATATTCTTATTTTTTATTTATTTATAACCTCCTTAATGTGTCAGGATCAAAACTAATTGAAACTAAAAATGGATAAGTCTTGGGTTCATTGTAGTAAAATCTCAAGTGAGTATAAAGATGGGGTTGAAGAATTTATGAAGTTTGCTGCTGGTAATTCTAAAGGCAGTATCGTGATTAAATGTCTGTGTACTAAATGTATGAATTTATCCATTTGTACACATAAGGTTGTTCGCGAACATTTATATTTTCATGGTTTTGATGTTTCTTACACAACCTAGAGTTGGCATGGGGGAGATGTCAATGACACACCATTTCGTAAGGTAGATGTAGAGGTTCTATTTGAGTTTATAGACTACAATGATGGTAACACAATAGATATGGTTAACGATGCTTATAAGGATTGTGCTGCAAATCCTAAAGCATTTAAAGAACTTCTAGAACAGGCTGAGAAGCTAGAACAAGCTGAGAAACCTTTGTACTCGAGATGCACAAATTTCACTAAGTTAGGCACTTTAGTTAGCTTGTTCAATATAAAAGGTAAATTTGGGTGGTCTGACATAAGTTTTACTAAGTTATTAGGTCTTCTAGCCAAGTTGCTGCCTGAAAGTAATAAAATTCTTGTATCTATGTATGAGGCCAAAAAGACAATGTCCGCTTTAGGCTTAGAATATGTGAAAATACATGCTTGCCCAAATGATTGCATCCTTTACAGAAAAGAGTATGAAGGGTTGTCTAGCTGTCCTAGTTCTGCTTTATTTAGATGGAAAAAAAAGGATGGTAGGGTTGACCAATATAAGAAAGGGGTTTCTACAAAGGTTTTATAGTATTTTCCGCCCATTCCTAGATTTAAGCGCATATTTTAGTCCTCAGAAACTGCCAAAGACTTGACTTGGCATGCAAATGAGAGAGTCGATAATGGTAAGCTCCGACATCCGGCAGACTCGCCATTGTGGAAATTAGTAAATAACAAATAGCCTATATTTGCATTAGATCCTAGAAATCTCTGTCTTGCCTTAGTAGTTAATGGAATAAATCCACATAGCTCTCTTAGGAGTACATATAGTTGTTGGCTAGTTATTCTTATAACGTACAGATCTTCCTCCATTGTTATGTATGAAATGAAAATTCATGATATTGTCCCTGCTGATTTCTGGTCCTCAACAACTGGGCAATGACATCAATGTGTACTTGGCACCTTTGATAGAAGATTTACAAACTTTGTGGGAAGTTGGGGTTAAGGCTTATGATGCCTACAAAAATGAGTTCTTTAATTTGTGGGTTGTGTTATTATGGACTATAAACAACTTTCCGACATATGGGAATCTACCTGGTTGCACTGTTAAAGGATATAATGCTTGTCCATATTGTGGAGTAGAGACTACTAAATGTAGAGTTAAACACAGTCGCAAAAATGCATATATCGGTCACCGTCGTTGGCTTCCTTATGGTCATGAATTTCGATACCAAGAAAAATCCTTTGACAACACAGTAGAAAAAGAGTTTGCTCCGAAACCGTTGAATAAGAAGGGTGTTTTATGGCTGGTTAAGTCTAACGATTATAAATGGGGGAAGAACAACTCTAAAAAGCACAAAATATCTGACAATGACGACCGTATTTGGTGGAAAAAAAATCCATATTCTATAATTTAGAGTATTTGAGCCATTAAGTTGTGCGTCATCAATTAAATGTCATGCACATTGAAAAGAATGTGTGTGACAGCATCTATGGAACATTGCTCCATATTCCGAGAAAGACCAAAGATGGTCTTAAGTCAAAGAATGATCTTGTGGAAATGAAAATTAGGGATGAATTAGCACCAACTTTAAAAAAGAACAAGCGCACATTCCTTCTTACAGATTGTTATACATTAACTAGAGATGAAAAGACAATGTTCTGTAAAGCTTTAAAAAGTATTAAAGTTCCAGCTAGATATTCCTCAAACATAAAAAATCTTATGTCAATGAAGGACCTTAAACTTCAAGGCCTTAAGTCACATGACTGCCATGTTCTTATACAACAACTTTTGCCTATTGCTATTCGGTGTGTCTTACCAAAGCATGTTAAAAAAGCTGTGATCAGGCTGTGTTTCTTCTTTAACTTGTTGTGTTCTAATGCACCAACTTTGGAGAAAAAGAACAACTAAGATCCCTATCTTTATGTCTATAAGGCCCTTGTACTTTACTTATGTATGTTTTATTTTAATTAAGTATTTTATGTATTTTAGGGGATATCATGGTCATTTAACTAGAGATGAAAAAAAGACACTTTTGAACTTCGTCGAAAACTTTAAAAAGTAAAAAAGTTCTAACTAGATATTCCTCAAACAAAAAATCATGTGTCAATAAAGGACATTGTTCAAACTTCAAATGCCTTAAGTCACGATGACGCGTTGCGCATGATTGGCATTTATACAACAATGATTTTGACCGCTTATGTGGCGTTATTTGATGATGGCGTTCGATGCGTGTCTTGGACCAAAAAAAGCATGTTAAAAAATGTCGGTACATGCATATCGATAATGTGTTTCTTCTTTAACTTGTTGTGTTCTAATGTCAAATTGTTTTTAATCCAATCAACATTTATAAATTATCTATAAAAGGGGCTCCCCCAATTTGACACCCCGAATCCATTTTTGAGCTCCATTTTGGTAATTCCATCTCCATCTTGTATTTTGTTATTTTAATAAAATCCCATTTTACCTCTAGTTCAAATATGAGTGGCTAATTTCTTTCAAGCTTGGGTTGAAGGTTTGACATTATGGGCTTAATTTGGTAAATTTACTTTTCCTTCCCCATTTAATTTATGTGGTTGTTTTGACTTTATGATAGGCCCGGATATCGGTGGAATAACCTTTGGTGGATGGTTATTCTATTTCGAGAGATACATGAAGACCTCTCTAAACGTTTATGAGTGGAAGTTCCCCTTCATGATTTAATTGGTACTAATAATGAATATTAAGCCGATGGTGGGTTGTATAGGAGATCCAAGATTTTAATAGTTTATTATCATGCTTTAATTTAAAGCATTAATTGTCATTATAAATCCAATCACCTATATGTCAAAAATTAAACAAGCAATTAAAATCCAGTTGGGGTTCCACATGCACATTGATCTGCAAAACCTATCAATAAAAAGATATCCATTGATAAATTATGGGATGTGGTGACTTTGTGCTTGTTAGAAAAATTCCTCCAAATTCACTTAAGCGTGCATTTAGTCAATGAAGTTAGACTATGTGGCCTAGTTTACCTTATGGATGTCTTACAGAGATACATGAAAACACTTAAAAGTTGTGATACGCAATTATACATTAGGTAATTTGTTTACTTTATTTTAATCAAATGGGGTTCATTCCACATGCACATGTGCAAAACCTATTTTATTTTCTAAAATTTTTTATCTAATTTTTCATGTTACATTTGGTAATTTGTTTACTTTATTTTAATCAAATCTGTATATTTTATTTTCTAAAATTTTTTATCTAATTTTTTCATGTTCTGGATATTTGGTGACCATATGCAATGGTTCTGGATATTTAGTGACCATATGCAATGGCTTAAAACATGTTATCCACATCAAAATGATAAATGGTTGCAAGAGGAACACAACCGTTCATTTGCCGATTGGCTAATTGATAAGGTTGCAGCATGTATACAATTAATTTTCACAAAGAAATCTGAACCTTTTTTTTTCACTTAGTAAAGATGTTTACTTTTATTTCTTGTCTCGCTAGGTATATGACTTAATTGAAAAACGTGATCACGTATCAGATACCTTGTGTTGGTTATCACATGGGCCTCTTCCTTTTGTAACTAAACATAATGGTTATAATGTTAATGGTTTCCATTTTGTTACACAAGATCGATACTCAAATTGAGTAACTCAAAATAGTGAAGTTAGTGTAGTTGATTCAGAAATATGTGATATGACAAATTATGGAGTTATAGATGAGATTTGGGTACTTGACTATCATTTGTTAAAAGTCCCTATGTTCAAGTGTGATTGGGTTCAAAGTAGTTACGTCAAGAAGGATGAGCTTGGATTCATATTAGTAGACTTAAACCGATTAGGATATAAATATGATCCATTTATATTGGCTTCTCAAGCTAAACAAGTATTTTATATAAATGATCATATTCAAACAAAGTGGTCTATTGTATGTCATATGCCTATTAGAAGTAATCACAATCAAATAAATGAAGATGAGGTCAATAATATAACAGAATATCCACCATTCACCGAAGAATTTCCAAGTAATGATTTGTTACATTTCGCAAATGGCGATCGAGCAATCAATGCACGTAATAGCAAAGTGGGAATTTGGGTTACAAATTGATTATCTTTTTACAGTAAGTGTTTACTTAACTATTCATTATCTATGTTATGTTTGGGTTACAAATTAATATGATAATTAATTATATATTAGCTTTTATTATTGCAGCTGATTGATTATTATATAGGTTGATACTATCATTTAACTAATACAATTTAATTTACTTATTTCAGGTGCAGTCATATGGCAAAGGGAAAACATATTATGGCTGATGGTGCTTCTGATCAAGACATTAATTTAGAAGATGATTACCACAACCTATTTGCCGAGAATGCTGATTTTGAAGACGAAGAAGATGACCTCAATTTGGATGGTGCTGAGATGAATGGTGTTGAGTTTGATAGAGGTGATAATGATGGTGTTGATGTGGATAGAGTTGATTTGGATAGTTCTAATAAAGATGGTGCTAATTTCGTTGCTCCTGATTTTGATGTTCCTGAAAGCCGTAACTTTAAAAGAGGTGTGAATATAAGAGCTAGGCAAAATAAAAGACTTAAAACAAAAAAGGGAAAAATTGTGGTTCAATACAATGAAATGGGTGTTCCAGCAGGTGATAAAGCCACTGAGTTGGCTTTTTTTCTTGGGGTATTGGCTCATACATCAGCTTCAATTCTTTATTCTGATTAGCATAAGGTTCTGCTAGAGACAAAGGACCGTTTGTGGAAATCTATTTTGGTAATTCTTAAAAACCCATTGCATTCTACTTAAACATTTTCATGTCATTTTTCATTTATTAGTTACATGATTTGGAGTTTTATTAACTGTCACTTAAACAATCTTCCTCTATATCTAGAGTCGTTTCATTGTTCATCCTAGAAGTAAGAAGCAAGTGATACAATCAATTGGAACAGCATTTCGAAACTTCAAGTATATGCTAGCCAAAAACTATATCTAGAAGTTTAGAAATGATAAAAAGAAATTGTATGCACCCCCAATTTAGTACCCCCAGATAAATCGTCTTGTTTGGATAAAATTTTTCAACCAACATTTATCGGAAGTATTTGAAGTAAGTATTTTCAAGTTAGGACAAGTAATATATTAGCAGTTACATTATATTTAGCTTATGCTATAAAAGTGTTTCTTCTTATGTAGAAAATCGGTCGTGTCAATAAGAATATGAGAGCTTTGAACAAGTGCAATCACCACCTTACTCGAAAAGGATATGTTGGATTAATGAAAGAAATTGTAAGTCTATATATATATAACAGTTAACTATTAAATTTTTTTAACTATTAAATACTTATAAAAGGGTTTAGTTAGCCATTAAATTTTTTAACAGTTAACTAATCTAATTTTCTTATCAAACTAGTGTGCAGAATCTGGTGTTTCTGAAGACTCAATTGACAGGAGTGAATTATAGAAGAGAGCTCGAATACTAAAGAATGGAGGATACGATTTCGAAACCGAACAAATCATTAAGAAAATGGTAATCAAGTTTAACTAGAAAAAACATTGTTATGATATTAGAACTATGTTCATTTAATAAATATTAATGTCTTTATGGTGGCCTATTAGGAAATGCTAGAGAAGGAGGACAAAAAAGACTCCTTCAATTCGAATGCAAAAAATGACTTACTTGCACAAGCATTGGGAAAGCTTCCTCGAACTGGTCATATGCAAGGCTTGAGAAAATTTATATCTGCTTCTATGTACTTTCAGAACATTCGTGGACCCATCCGGAGTGAGAGAGGGAAGGAGCTGGATGCTTGGAAAAAATCAGTAGATGACCAGTTGCGAGAAATTTGTAAAGAATTGAAGAAGACACCTCGTCATTCAGATGTAGGAAGTTCCACTTTCCCACATAATAAAGTCAATGATGATGGCAGTGAGGGAGATGTAAATAAGGTTACTTTAGACATAAAATTACCAAATTTTCCTGGTTTAAGTATTTTTCTTTTATATCTTCTACTCATTAGAGTTTAATTTACTTATTCTTTATCGATAATGCTAACAGAAGCTGGATAATTTAGGCAAGTCAGTTGTGAAGAAAAGCAAATGGATCTCTGATCAAAGGAAAGAACATCCTAAAGTATCAACACTCATAAAGAAAGAAGAAGTTCGGAAGAAAGAAGAGACACCAAAGAGCTCGGATGCTGCCATTCTGATGAAGTCTTCTGCCATTCCGATGAATTTAGTCAAAAATTATGATCACAGTGAAGGAGATGCACATAAAGTTATTTTATTTATAATAAATAGTTGTATTTTTCCTAGAGTATGATTTTTTACATTGTATATATACTATTCAATCTAGTTTAATATACTTACTATTTCATATAATTTATCTTCATAGGAGGCAGATAATTTGGGCAAGACACCAGCAAATACCATTGCTACCATTCCGTTGAAGTCAGCCAACAATAACAACAGTGAAGGAGATGCACATAACGTCAGTTTAAAAAATTAACTGTATTTAAGTTGTTTTTGTCTTTGTATGTAGGATTTCTTTTTTGGTTGGCTAATTTTTTTAATTAATATAACTATGCAAGTTAAGGATAATGTTTAAAACAGGGGCCGAGTTGCACAAGTGGGCTTTGTAGCCACAACATATATATATATATATATATATATTGTTTTAATTATTTAGGTTTCTTACATGTAAGTCTCATGTATTATTTTTTTAGTCATTGCTTGTGTAATATGCTTTTTCTTTTCCAATATACTGTATTTGTTGAATATTAAGTGAGATGGTAATATGTGTGCTTGGTAGAATTAATTTTAAAAATGGAATTGCAAATCACCCAGTGAAATATGTTTGCCTCATTTTTTAAAAACTTTTCGATATCAATGCTTGAATTATTCTTAAGAGTGAATAAAACTTAATATACTTACAGTTTGACATCATTAATATTCACAGGAGCCAAATAATTTAGGCAAGCCACCAAAAACCATTTCAGTTGCCACTTTGATGAAAAGTCCGAGACTCAATCCTGTCTTGTCAAAGGATTATGCAAATGATCAGAGGAAAAAAGTTGGAAGCAGTAAAAAGAAATTGGATTTTGACAATGCTGATGGTATACAAGTGATTCATCCTGACAGTCCAACAAAAAAGCCACTTTTGAAAAAGGATAAAGCCAAAAAAGTTATAGCGCAGCCTATAAGGAACACAAGAAGTGCAGTATTCAAGCACCAGAACAGCCATCCTATACTGCAACTATTTGGGAAATTGTGCGAGAAATACCTACCTGATGAAAATGATAGTGTTCTGACATATATGATTGATGATAGTGTATTTCAAATAGAGGCTTGTGCTTATATTGGGAAGAAAAATCGCAATGACCTGTTGTCAATGCAAGTAGTAAGTGGTTTTATGAGTTTTCTTTACACTATTTTATATCAACTTAGTATACTTTTTTTTTATTGATGCACTAATTCTCTATTCAGGATGTTGGATTCTACCATTCTACCAACCAGAAAAAGAATAAAACCATTTGGATTAATGTGTCCAAGTTTGGTTTGCCCATCAAATCCAAATGTTACAGAAAAATTTCGCTCGAAGAGAGTTGAGCATATTCACGACCACTTGAAAAAAGCAAAAAATGAACAACTCATTCTCATGTCATACATTCCTTCGTAAGTTTTAATTTTCATTTAACACTTTTACAGTTGTTTCTGAATTTATATTAATTTACAATTATTTGTTAATTCATGGTTTTGTTTTTTGCTTTTTTTTTTCAATTGTCTTCTCATGTTGTAGCTACCATTGGGTATTAGTTGTGTTTGACGTGGTGACAAAGGAAGTGTTTTATATAGATCCTGTGCAGTCCAGTCCTGATACTGATTTAGAACAGCTGCTTAAAATGTATGTATGCCAATCCATTTCATGCAATAGATATTTTAAGTTTTTTCAATATGATTAAGAGATAATAGCTTAGGTTTTTTTTTTAACAGCACCATGACACTCTTCATAGCAGAGGATAGTAAGGAAAAATGGAATTATAATACGAAGATGAGAATTGTGAAGGTAAAAAAAACTAACCCTACAGAAATTATATGTGCCTATCGATTACGTACCTTAACTAAAATGGATGAATTTTGTAATTTTTTTTTGGCATTAATAGGACCCGAAACAAAATATCACAAAATTGGAGTGTGGCTATTATATGTTAAGGTACATGAAGGAAATAATAGCATATGTTCGTTTGTTAATGAACAATGTAAGTTTATGATGAGATTTCTTAACTTTCTTTTATTCCATATATATGACATTATTTTTTAAGCTTGAACTCTTAAAAATCTTGTGATTAAAAGTTTAATGGAAAGAAAGCATACACTCAGGATGAATTAGATGAGGTTCGTTTAGAGTGGGCTAACCATTTTTCCGACATCCTTGTCACATCAGCAAAATGGTTAGTATGAGTATGAAACTACAAATATTAGTTGTTAAAATTTTTTGAAATTAAAGTTATAGTGTCAAATTATAATGGTTACTGTTAACGATTGTAATGTACATATTATGCATTCGATAACATTGGGTATTTTGATTGATTCTTAATAGATTGGTTTGCTGGGTTTGGGTTGGAATGTTTGTTGTATATGGCTGGAATACCAATGGTGTAGGAAGATGCTGGGTTGTTGCTAAATATGTGTTGGAGTGTCTTGGATATGTGGCTATTGGACTATTGCTGTTGGAAGATGTATTACTACTGAAAGTTCTGTTGGCTTGGAGGCTTTAATTAGATGATTTTTTTTTTAATATCGGATGTTGATTATGTACTAGTAGTGACAACTATTTTGGATACTAGATGTATTTATTTTTATATTAACTTGTTCGATTGAATGGATGTTAATTAATATTAATTACTTTTATTTTTTATTGATATTCATTTTTATTAATTAATTAAATTTGTAAGTAGGAATTCACAAATAAATTATGATGTATTTATTTTCAAATTAACTTGTTCGATTGAATGGATGTTAATTAATATTATTTAATTTTAGTTTTTTATTGATATTCATTTTTATTAATTAATTAAATTTGTAAATAGGAATTCACAAATAAATTATAATTGTAATTTTTTTAAAAGAAATAAGCGTAAGACGGGAAACAATCACAAAACCAATCAAAATCAAAAATAAATTTACAAATGATAAACAATTTCCAGCCAAAATTGGACAAAAATTTTTAAAAAATGGCGCGAAAATTTAAATTCATTCAAATTTTAATTTAATTTTTTTTACATTATAATATTGTGTGACAGATATATGACTGTAAAATGCTATCATGAATGCATAACGGAAAATATTCTGTCCTAAATTAATGACAGTGACATAGATGACGGATGAACTGTCTGTCATGTATCTTTTTTTATGACAGTTATTTCCAGTCATCTATTACCTATTTTCTTGTAGTGCCTTGACATTGTAACCTTCTAATGAGCCTCTTCTCTCCATTACATGGTTTCACCCAACCAAAATAAATAAATAAATCTCACTTTTTTTGGTGTGCTTGCAGAATTCTAATAGAGCCTTTTAGGATTCCTTGGTGATTCTGATACTTCTAATGTTAACCCTAAGCCACAGCAACAAGTTTTGTACTTGGATAGCTTGAAGATGATGGCATGGTTTTGCTTGAGTTTGTTTTTGAGTGCAAAAGTTTGTAGATACAGTGTGTTTGTTTGTTTGTTTTTTGAATGGCTGTAGTGATGTTAGACTTTTATAATGCTATACAATTTTATTGTTATTTTAGCATGGGTAATTAGGAAACACTCAATAATTGTTCGAATTGGCAAATGCTAAGTTATATTTATATGTAACTTACTCTTCTCACATAAGGCATGTGGACTCCACCACTATATTACTGTAATTATGAGAAATAAGTTACATGTGAATGTAACTTAGAGGGCTCTGTTTGAATTTTATTTCCAATGGTCATATCAACATCTATACTTATGCACAAAATGATCTTTTCAAATTAAGTAAACTTGTAAATAGTATTTAAACAGTCCGTTTCGATATTCAATGATCTTTCAATTAAGGTAAAACTTCATCAAAATAATAATAATAATAAATAAGGTAAAACTTTAAATATTAAATCATAAAATTTATATTAATTGATAAAATGAAAATATTTATTTATTAAGTTGCTAAGTTTAATCAACAAATAATAATTAAACTTAAATTAGTATTCATTTAATTGAATAGTAATTTAAGTTTAACTATATAATTCAAGATATAATAGTAGTCACTAAATTATTATGATGCATAAATAATTTACAATATTTATATTACCAATTTAAATTATTTATATAGTACATATTAATTAATACTTATTAATATAAACCAATCAGGCTTTAATAAATTTTATTAAAATAATTCGATTAGTTCCTAATACAATATGTCATCTATATGATGAATCAATAAATGACATGTCATATACTTTTTCCACTTGTCATCTACTTATTTAATTGCTAAATGGCAAGTCATACAAATAAAATATACTTTTACGACATATCATTTCTGGATTGAAGATATATATATATATATAATGTTAGGGATATATATATAATATTAGGGATCACAATATTTAAGTTTCAACTTAGTTTCTAATGTATCATTTAATCTATTGGATAATAGATTTCATAACTTGTAAAATTATTAAATTACCATTCGATGGATGAATGCCACATCAATTAAAACTCAAATTAGAACCTAAATATTAGGATGCTTAGCATTACTCATATATTAAAGGCCAAAATTTTTTTTATTTTTTTCTTCTTTTTTCCCTTTTTTTCTCTTCCGACTTAATACAAATTCGTAAACCATTGATAGTTTGAGTGGTAAACACCTACTCAAAACCCAAAATAGCATTTTACTCTAACTAATGAAAAACTTTAATAAAGTTGGTCTATTTTCTATTGATGTTGGTAAAATAGGATTAGGATCCTCTACTTTTTTTTTCTCACTAACCTTTTCTTATTTTTCAAATCTAGTTAAAAAAGTTGACTTAATTGTAAATAAAATGAAAAAACGTTGGCTTAATTATAAATAAAGTGAAAAAAACTGACTTGATTATCAACATTAAAATTCAAAACTCAATCTTAATTATTCATTTAATGAGAATAGACAAGCAGAAAAAAAAAAAAAAAAAAGACATGGAAGGGATCCTCATTCGGCAAATTAACCTAACACAAAGTGTGCATTAATTACAACTTAAATAATTTTTATACAAGTAATATTTAGCTTTGTTATTAAATAAATAATCATATAAAACGGCACATGCCGTCAAAGAAAATATCGTATTTATCCTTTAAACATTTGTGTAAAATAATTGTTAAAAAAAAAAACACATACAAATTAATTATTTGAGACCTCTACAAAACTGATCGATACTAGTTAATTTGTTTGCCAAAAAATCACAACTTTAAAATTTATCGGGCATTCTCCCAAAACAACACAAATGCTCATACCTTGAATGAAATACTCAAAATCAAGTCGTCAGGTGTCATTTGAATGGAAGAGAAATTGGTCTAGCATGAAGGATAAGAGCCACTCAATTAGCCCAGGATGCTTGCCAAACATAACCCACAAAAGGATTCTCATTCTTTTGATTTTGAAAACCCTCAATGAGGGACGTAGGCAAGTCATCCTTGGCTAGCAAAGCAAAGCTCTTCATCTCCATACAAGACCTCTCTTCCAGCTCTCCCTCAAATCTCACCCAGATTGAATTTGTTGCTGCTTGCCATTGCTGCATTTTGAAACATGTATTTATAGCCATGCATCAAGATCAGTACTTCTGTGTCCCATTGACCCCATATAATGTTTCGAATATATTCTTGTGAATACAACAAGGGACCAACTATATCCATTAATGGTTCTTTTTTCATTTTTTGGATAGCTAGGTGGTGCTTTCATGGGCTGACATGCTGCATAAATATAATAAAAAAGAAGCAAAGACTTCTTGATCGTAAGTGAAAACTGTAAGCATATTGACGAAGCAACTTGCTGTGAATCTTTTCATCTTTAGTTATTGAACTTTTAATTGAAAATGATACTCATCACCAATAAGTCTAAACCGAATTATTCTCTTCCGTGAGAGGATTTTAATCCAGACTAAAACCTACCAATTTACAGCTGCCACAATGATAAGAATTAACTAGTTGCTGTATTTGAAGGAATAATACAATTTGAGCGAATTGACTTTTAAATAGAACAACGAAAAACAGTACATGCGATCTTGAAATAGTCATTCAACAAAGTTAAGGTGTAAAGTTTATCGATGGGACAAATAATTATATATATATATATATATATATATATATATGATAAAATGAGTCCCATAACAAAATCTTGACCACCTTTTTTAATTTTGAACAATTTTACTGTAAGCCCACTAATTATTCCGGTTTAATGCCATTGGCTCTCCTCAAGGGTCAAGATAATGTCAAATCCAAGGAGTATAGTACCAAAACCTTTAGATGTCGATCTATTTTGACTTGAAAATCTGTCAATACCGCAATTCTCATCAGATCAGCGATTAGATTTTCAACTCTTGCCTATCAGACACATAGCATGCGTAATGCATGAAGAATTTTATTTTGCCTCAATTATTCCAAGCTTCTTCAGTAATAAAGTTAACTCCACATTCCTTCAATTGCATTCGGCTTTATGCCTTTGGAATAGCGTTTTTTGCTCTACTTGGCAATCCTAGCTAAGGAGCTAGCACAGTTAGCATTTCTTTTTCGGCTCAGCACTTTTTTTTTTGGTCCTATCATCACTTGTCTCTTGCCAAATGCCAATTGGCTCACTACCTTACAGATGAGGAGGCTTCAAATTTATTTAGGTTGGCCTGGACCTTCAAAGGATGAAACCAATGAAAATTTATGGGTATACGTGACCCCATTGGTTGGGCCTACAGTTGGATCATCTATTGGGCATTTTAACAATTTGGTTTTCACACAGAGTGATCCTAAATGCATCCCCCTTATTTCTCTATACAGCTATTAATATTCGTGTAAAAAGTGTTGTACCTTACCACTAAAGAATGTGAAGAGAAATATTAAGGATGTGCATTTAAAAGCTTACTACACATGGGGTAAAAATAAAATAAAATTGCTTTTTTTTTCTTTAGGTTCATCAAATAAAAAAAAAAAAGCAATTTTTGACACGAATAATGAATCTACACAAAACAATGGGTTTGAATCAAAATTGATATTAATAAGTTGTTTAATAATTATGTTGGGTTTAGGGTTAGTGTTTATAACACGATAACCTATTTATTATATGATTAACAGTTTGATTAATTTTATTATATTAAGGAAAAACTATTTATTTAATCCCTATATTTTGAATTAAGTATCTATTTAGTGTTTGGCCGAGTGACTAGAGCAATTCCCTCACAATTGTGAGGTTAATAGTTTGAATCCCCACAAAAGCATTGTGAGGGTTTAATTCTTTTCTCAAATTTGAGTGAAAAAGATTCTTCTTTCTTTTCTATTATATAAAATGTAATCTTAATAATTGTCTAATTGTAAATATCAATCACTCAAATATTAGAGATGGTAATCTAAAAATTTATGTAATTCAAAAAAAAATATCTATATAGTCCCTATATTTTGAAAAAAATTTAAAAACATCCCTGCCGTTAAATATATTATGATTTTACCCTTATTTTTTCTTAACTTTTATAATAATACCCTAGCAACAATCTTTATAATAATTTTTATTTACAAACAGCAAATTATGCCAAATTAACTTTAAAAATGAAATAATGGCAAGAAACTTTTACATTAATTTTTTTTTTATTTTATTTTATGGTTAATTTGATAAATTAACATTTTTCTTTATTTTTATCAATGTCCCCAACATTATTGAAAGGATATTTTACAAAAAAAAATTTAAAAAACATTTAACAATAGAAATGTCTTTGATACCTTTTAAAAATATATTATGATTTACAAAATTATTTTTTCTTAACTTTTATAATAATACCCTAGCAGCAATCTTTATAATAATTTTTATTTACAAACAGCAAATTATGCCAAATTAACTTTAAAAGTGAAATAATGGCAAGAAACTTTTACATTAATTTTTATTTTATTTTATTTTATGGTTAATTTGATAAATTAACATTTTTCTTTATTTTTATCAATGTCCCCAACATTATTGAAAGGATATTTTTACAAAATTTGAGAAAAAGTAAGGATATAAATGTAATACATTTAACAATAGAAATGTCTTGTGATACCTTTTAAAAATATAAAGATCAACTAGGCATTTAATTCAAAATATATGAAGTAAACAAATATTTATCTTATATTGAGTATTGACTAACTCTTTATCAATAAAAGTTTGTATATTTGCCATACTCTAAAAAAAATTTTAAAAAAAAAATTGTTATACTTTAAACCAAATTGATTAGATTATGAATAGGTTGTGAATATTTGGGATAATATACTTATATTTAAAACATGTCAAACGAGTTATAAAATAATATTAAGAATTATATTGAATTGATGACCCGATTATGACATATATCGAGTTAGTTGCATTAATATTTGAAATTCTTCCCGCGACTAATATGCAAGTTTAGGTTCGGAACGGCTTAAATTTGACAGGAACCCAAAAGTTTTCACCTTCAGTCATACCTAATGAAGTGCCAACCTTTATCATTTTTCTTTTCCTCTCTTTTCTTTTTCCCCTTCGAATATTCTTTCTGCATCTCATAATAATTCTATAATAAACTAAGGCAAATTAATTTGACAATAATAGCAAGTGAAGGAATCTCCATAACCTTCCTCAAAATCCCATTAAACAAAAGGGGAAACAAAAAACAAATAAATAGTTGGTATACGGTTTCTATAATCAGGAAGAAATTTAATATTATGATGATCCATCAAATCAATCATCGCCGGCGTAATTTATTTTCTAAGATGAAGGTAACCAATCAACACACAGAGTGCATTTAATTTCTCCATTTATCGATCATTTCAGATTTCAGCCTGCATGTTTAGGTATTTGCATGCGAATGATGATCGCATCAAATTTAATAATTTATATGTGCGTTTGGATTTACAGGCCATTCTTGCTTAATAAATCAAATTGGTATTAGTTGAAGTTAGTTAAGGATATTACTTAAAATAATTTGCAATGTTTATAGGATCCTTCTTCATTGCAGGCTAATGCATTTTTAAATACATGTAACGAGATACCAATGTGACTAATTCAATGCTTTGGAATGGCTATAGAAATTATTATTATTGTTATTATTGTTATTATTGTTATTAGTATTTTTCCCTGATAAGGACTATGAAACCCTTGACTATTTCCATTTCTATATACGCAAGCATACCGAAGGGCCATCAAACCAATTGACTGAGTAATTAACCATTTATGACTCCAATTGGTGAGTGGTGACACCGACACCTTCCTCTTGTGCTAGATCGAGAGGATCTTATTATAAACTACATCATTTGTAACTTACATCAATTCAAATTTAGTTTCTTTTTTTTTTTAAATAACTTAATCATTAGTTATCAAAATAATTAAAGGATCATGAAAAACTACTTTTGAGTCAACTATAAGTTACAAATAATATAACTTGTAACTGGTCAAGATAATATATAATTGTTTATTTATTAATGCCAAAAACTAAATTACCTACAGTAGACAAATGGATCCATGAAGCTCAAACAACCACAAGAAGAAACAAACCTTTGGACTTTAGAAACGTTATTGACGATTATGTTAGTTAATTTAACTCTTTTCACACTCATTAATTTGGGTGATTATGTTTTCTTTTTTGAGTTATCTAATTATGATTTTATGTATTAGTATGTTGTTGTTTTATTCCTTTTGACCAGGACTCTCTCTAATGAAAGCCGCACAATTTGTAAATGAATATGATATTTGAACTAAAGAATCCGATACAATGATGATAAAATAATTATAAAAATATATGGTATTATAGTGTTAAGTAAAAAAATTAGCATCATTTTTCAATTAATATTATAACATTGCACAATTCTACCATTATTTTCATCATCATTGTGTCATAGTTAGGACTCTTTATCATTTTTCTTTATAAAATGAGAACTTCATATTATAAATAAATATGGTATTGAAAGTTCATGGCCTTTTATTAGTAGGTCCTCAGAAAGTCCAAAGAGACATACATAGGCTTGTTCACACACATAGGAATAGGTAGACTCCACAAAAATTGATAGTGGGAGCAAATTCTCTCAATTTATGTCCCACCACATGATCTATTATATAACTAGGCAAATGCTTCCTTTTTCCATTATGGATAGAAAAGAGTATGGCTAACCATTGTGTGTATAATGGTGGATACCGGAGACCAAGAAATTGATGTATAACTTAAGCGCAAATTTTAGAAAATGATAAAAAGCAAATGTCATCATCTAAACATTATTACAGGTCAATTTGGTAATGTTGTAATTTTTAAAATAATTTATGTTAGCTGTACTACAGAAATAATCAACTATTAAGAAAATTAGTTAAACGTATGATTCTATTTATTTAAAAAAAAATGCTGTAAGTTTTAAAAGCAATCGTATCTGCTTGGTAAATCTTGTTGTTAAATTACTGTAAGAATATAAATAACTAAATTGGACATAATATTAAACAAAGTTTATTTAAATATTTATAAACATGTGTATAAAATATTTTTTATTGTGTATATATAATAATTGATAACTAAAATAAATATTTTCTATTATTAATTTTATTTTTTGTTTTGTTATCTCATTCTAATTGGTAATAATAGTAATTTATTATAATATTTATGATAATATATATGGAATTGTACTAACTATGAAATTGATTTCTCAAAATCACATTTGAAATGTTATTCTTTCTTTTCTTTTCACTTTTCAAAATCTGCTCTAGAATGGAGTGATTTTATCAAATCTAATTTCTTAAAAAATTCATCAGATACTAAAATTAATTTTTAGTATTTCAAAATTATTTTTGAGCCTCCTAAAAATAATTTCAAATGAGCCCACATTTTAATAATTAATGTTGTGCATACACTTAGTAGTGGATTCTCGGATGAAAATTTTAGTTGAGATTACAAACTTTTTTTTTTTAATGATTCAAATTCATGCGCAGTTTAAAAATTACTGTCATAATCTTTGAGAGCTACAACTGCTCATGTATAAATAGTAGTATACTAAGTTAAAAGAGTGAAATTAAGTCGAGCATGAAATTGAAATGTAACCGAAAGAAATTTGTCAACACGATTTTGCTTGGGTTAGTTTTAGCTACCATTGACCCGGAATGGGTCACCTCGTCCGTGTACTTTTCTCAATCTTACGTTGACACTGAAGAAATTTGTCTGCGTGTGAGTACAGTTAATATTTGTAGAGATGATCAAACACGGCGACCAAATGCCTAAGTACAGTTAATTTTGAGATATAATGCTTGTGAGACACTACAGTCACAACCACGATCAATATTTATATTACAAAATAAAATTTATTAGGATAATAGATACATGTATTTATATTGCAATATAATTTATAAATTTATCAAAATATTAAATTTAAAATCTATTCTCAATAACACACAAACTAATAAATAAATAAATCCTTGTTTAAAGGAATGAGTCATTGAACTTTCTGGTTAACTTTTTTTTTTTGAAATCGGAATGGATTTAAATTTGGTTAAATTTGAATAAGTTTAAATGTATATATTTAAATAATATATTTGTATTTCTTTTTTCAATATGTGAATGTAAGTGTTAAACTGTTTATTTAAAAAAAAGTCTGACATATGATATTTTGACATATCTAATGTTATAAGTATTAATAATACTTATATTTAGTTGCTAAACACGTGACAAGTTATAAATAAATTTATTTGATTAGTTAAAAAAATTCTAATATGTGCACCTTAATAAAGCATGAAAAATAAAAAAATATATATCTAATACATACATTTTTTTGACATTAATATATGATACTTATAATATTATTTACATACATTATAAGATTTTTTTTCTTGTTAGTTATGTAAGCCAATTAAAAATTATTTGATCATTTGAATTAAAATTAATGTATTAGATAATATTCAAACTCTATCAAAAAATAGTAATTATAAATACAAAGAGGTGGACTTATTATAAAACACACTCACTTAAAGTCTTGTTATGTTTAAAATTCTTATTTATAATAAAAAAATATAAAAAATGGATAGTTGAATATGCACATAACAAAGAAAATGGATAAATAAAAAAATAATAAAAGAATGATTGATATTGTAAAAAATAAATGTATTTAATAGGGATATTAATAAGAGAGAATATTAAAGTTCTATTTAAATGTTTTGCTATTTAAATAAAAGTTCCAATATTTCACTTTTTTTCATTCAGACATAAACATCTTATAACCAGATATAAGTTATAGAAATAAACAAATTAAAGACTCTAAATGTCGAAAAATAATTAAAATTTAAACTTCAAATAAAAAATAAACAACCCTTAACTCTTCTCTCAACTCATGAACCAGTCTTTCTTTATTTACTTACAAAACATAGCCAAATCACTTTTTGTTACTGAGACTTTTCCGTAACATAACAAACACCATTTATTATAATAAAATTAATATAAATTATAGATGATGTAACTTAATAAGATCCATTTAGTAAATAGAGTTAAAATAAGTCAATTATGTTTTAGGGCCAGTTTGATAATATTGTAACTTTAAAAATAATCGCTGTTATTTGTGCAGTAGAAATAATTAGTTGTGAAAAAAATTAGTTAGACATTTGATAAATTTTATTTTTAAAAGTGTTGTAAGTTTTAAAAATAATTGCACGTGTTTGGTAAATATTATTTTTAAACTACTGTATGAATACAAAAGATTAAAATGGACATGATGTTAAATAAAATTTATTCACATATTTATAAAAATGTATATATAATATTTTTTATTGTGTATATATAATAATTTATAACTAAAATAAATATTCTTATTTTATTAATTTTATTTTTTATTTTACTATCTTAGTATAATTGGTATTAATAATAGTCTCTTTATGTTAATGATTTTATTTTCTAATTGAATAAGGATAATATTAGATTTTTATTACATATGTGAGGATATATATGGTATTATATTAAGTATAAAATTAATTATCAAAATCAGATTTTGAAAGTTACTCCTTCCGTTCTTTTTAAAATATGATATAAATGAGATGATTTTACCAAAAAAGATTTTTTAAAAAAATTATTGAGCACCAAAACTAAGGGCCCATTTGGAATTGCTTTTAGAATACTCAAACATCATTTTGAAAAGCTAAAAACTAAATTTGGTGTTTGATAAATTTTTTTGAAAATCACTTTTGATAAAATTATTAAATCCTACAGTAGATTTTAAAAAGGAGAAAGGAGTATCATTTCAAAATCTAAATTTAAGAATCAATTTTATATTTAATACAATTTTATATATGTCCTTTTATATAATATGAAAATCCAAATTATCATTATTAATTAGGAAATAAAATCGTTAACTTTAAAGAGATTATTATTATTATTATTATTATTATTATTATTACTACAAGATAAAGAATTAAAATTAATAATATAAAATATTTATTTTATTTATTAATTATTATATATACACAAAAAAAATATTTTATATACATATTTTTAAATACATATTTATAAATGTGTAAATAAATTTTATTCAATAATATGACTAATCTAATTATTTATATTTTTATAATAATTTAATAATAAAATTTAATAAATAAATATGATTATTTTTAAATTCACCCTACAACTAAAAATAATTATTTTAAAATTCTACGATATTACAAAACTGATCATAACCCTTTCTCCTCTCCTTGCAGAATTGTTTCTTTCCGGCTGCTAACTTTTTTCGGAAAGGCCATAAGTACACACCGCGCTTCAATTTTTTAATAACATAACGCAAAGTAATTACAAAATGTCTTTATCAAAAAAAAAAAATTACAAAATGTCCATCATAAAAAACAAGAACTAAGACTACAGACACAGCCGTCTCTCGCAAGTGATTTGGTGAAAGCCGAGCCACTATCATCTTTAACATCAATCTGACGGTGGTAAACTTGCTGTGACCGATACGATGATAGAAAGGGAGGAGGTGGACTTTTGGGAGCTCTCACGGTGCTACCTGTCACTTGTCGATAAAGGCACTCATTATTGAATGGGCCCCACTATTTTTTATTTTCTGATACGCTCGTATAATTCCTGCTCCCTCTCTTCCTCTCTCAGCCCTCTGATTCTGATTTCCGGTGACAACCTTTTTTGGCTCAATTTTCGTTTGGTATAAGGGTGTCGGCTTCTTTTACGTGCGTTCATTGGGAGTGGGTTGCACGTGCCAATTAGACAAGCGTAACGCCACGTGATCCTCATTCCTTCCAAGATCCGATACTCTTGAAAATAAATAATCCCACCATAATGAAAAGTTCAAATGATTTTTGGAGCTTTTAAAATAATTTTTGTTAATGATGATATAAAAATAATTAATTAGAAAAAATAATTAGTGAAATCTTCAGTGAGTTTTAAAAATAATTCTATGTTTTTAGGACATCTAATTTTTAAAATGTTGTAAAAATACAAATGATTTAAATAGATATATATCTATAAAATTTATTACACATGCATTTATAAATATGTGTATACATGATAATTGATAATTAAATAAATATTTTTATTTTTATCATCTCAACTAATTGATAATAGTAATAATTTCTTTAAATGTAATTACTTTATTTCTTAATTAAGTAAGGATAATTTTAGAGTTTTATAATATATGTTAGGATATATATAAAATTGTATTAAGTATAAAACTGATTTTTAAAAATAGATTTAAAAAGGTTACTTGCTTTTCAAAATTTGTAACAGGATGAGGTAATTTTATCAAAAGCTTAAAAAAATTTACCACATATTAAAATTAACTTTTAATTCTTTAAAATTACTTTTAAGTCTTTTAAAAACAATCTCAAATAAGTCCTTAATCCTTTGACAACATAAAGTTATAAAAATCAAATTGTTTATCCATTAAATTATACTAAGAATTGCATTCTTTTTATGATCCGTCAATCTCACAAGAACTTACATGAAAAGAAATAGAAGATTCATGTTAAATTAAAATGATAAATTAATAATCAAGTCCTATGTACATAACTCTTTTACCAAATGTTTTGGTATCAAATTTAGAGTTCCTGCACCAAGTCACTATTAAACAATTAACTATTTGGTTAATCAAGTGTCAATACATTATATTTGCTGTATTTTTAAATTTGTTTAGTTATATTTAACTCAAATTTATTGTAATTTTGAATAGGTAATGCAATAAACATTTTTTAAAATATAAACACATGTTATTATTTTTTTAAAAAATATATCACAAGTTTACTAAAAGGATGATAATAAAATTATGAAGTTATTAATAAAAGAATTAAATTTGTGTCGGTTTAAATTTGATATGATATAATTAAAACACAACACAAATATAGAATTCCAACCTTACAACTTAAATTACAGCAACTAAATTAAATTAATTTCTCTTTTAGTTAGAGATATATTTATACCCTTAGAAATATAGAGAGATAGCGAAATATGTCGATTTTTTAAATCTCTAACTTACGTAAATAGTGCATCTAATATAGGGATTTGAATTTGGAAAGCTTTGAGTATTTTTTTTAAATCATAACCCAAATTTGACTAAACTATACAATATGTAACATGCTTCGGTATTTGAAAGTTAATTCATTCAAATAAAAGCAAAATTAATTTAATTAGAGAAAATACAATAGGTAACAATATTCAACCCTCTCGTCATCCTGTGATAATGCCTTTTGTAGTCATAATAGTATTTTTATTGGATCATTTGCAAAGCATGTTAATAATTGTATTTCCTTTTAAGATGAAACTTATATGATTATTGTAGTCATAATAGGCTTACTTAACGATTCTTTGGGGTATGCTTAAATATCGATTTATTATGTCCAGGTAGTATTGACAATGGGTTACTTGGCTAGTCGGCGGTCAAAAGAAATTAGCAACTGGCGGGAACCAGCCATCAACCAGACTCAAGGATCGTGAACTGCACGCTCCGGGATTGGCGTCTGGTTCTCGACCTCACCAGAGCCACCTATATCTTCGTTTCACTTTCGCTCTCGCTGAGTCGTTCTCTCTCTAGACTGCGTAGACTCTAAACCCTAATCTCTCTGAATCTTTTTCTCTCTTTCTTTCTTTCTTTCTTTAGCCTTTCTATATTTTCGGCAAAAATAAAATTTGAGAAGGAAGCCGGTGAACAAAAACATAACATAACATAAAGGAGCCATGAAAGCACCAGAAACAGAGCCGATCAATCTCTCAACTCAGCATCTATCTTCGCTCCTCGACCAAATCGCACTCGTAAAACACTTCAAAGGCAAATGGGTCATCGTCAAAACTAAACTCAACGATCTTGAAACCCAGCTCAAAGATTTCTCCGACTTCCCATCCGCTGCATCCAATACGCTATGCCTCGACCACCTCCACTCCGTTTCCCACACCTTAATCGAAGCCGTGTCTGTGGCGCAGAAATGCCAAGGGGTTAGTTTGACGGAAGGGAAGCTCAAAACACAGAGCGATATCGACTCTGTTCTGGCGAAGCTGGACCGGCACGTGAGAGACGGCGACGTTTTGATTAAGAGTGGGGTTCTTCAGGACGGCGACGTTTTGATTAAGAGTGGGGTTCTTCAGGACGGCGTCGTTTCGTCCGGTTCGAAGAGGGAGGCCGTGAGGGCTGAGTCGAGGAATTTGATAACTCGGTTGCAGATTGGGAGCGCTGAGTCTAAGAACTCGGCGATGGACTCGTTGCTCGGGCTTTTACAAGAGAATGATAAGAATGTGATGATTGCCGTGGCTCAGGGCGTGGTTCCGGTTCTGGTTAAGTTAATGGACTCGAGTTCTTTAGAAATGAAAGAAAAAACGGTTGCTTCAATTGCTAGGGTTTCGATGGTTGATAGCAGCAAACACGTGTTAATTGCTGAAGGTTTGTTGTTGTTGAATCATTTGATTCGAGTTCTTGAATCTGGAAGTGGGTTTGCGAAGGAAAGAGCTTGTGTTGCTTTACAAGCTTTGAGTTTTTCGAAAGAAAACGCCAGAGCGATTGGTTCTAGAGGTGGTATTTCGTCTTTGTTAGAAATTTGTCATGCGGGAACGCCGGGTTCACAGGCTTTCGCGGCCGGGGTTTTGAGGAATCTTGCTGGGGTTAGTGAGATTAAAGAGAATTTCATCGAGGAGAATGCTGTTATGGTGCTTCTTGGCCTTGCGGCTTCTGGGACTGCATTGGCTCAAGAAAATGCATTTGGGTGTTTGTGTAATTTGATTTCCGATGATGAAAGTTTGAAGCTTTTGATTGTTAGAGAAGGAGGGATTGAGTCTTTGAAGAGTTTCTGGGATTCGGTTTCTGCAGTCAAGAGTCTTGAAGTGGCTGTTGAATTGTTAAATCAGTTGTCCTCTTGTCTTCCGATTGCTGAAGTTTTAGTTTCCAACGGGTTTGTTGTTAGGCTTGTTAGTGTGTTGAGTTGTGGGGTTTTAAGTGTCAGAATTGCGGCTGCTCGAGCTGTTTATGTGTTGGGGATTAATTCTAAGGCCAGGAAAGAAATGGGTGAATGTGGTTGCATTGGACCTTTGATTAAGATGTTGGATGGAAAGGCTGTTGAGGAGAAAGAATCTGCTGCTAAAGCACTGTCGACACTTATGTTGTGTGCAGGTAATAGAAAGATTCTTCGAAAGGATGAAAGAGGGATTGTGATTGTTGTTCAATTGTTGGATCCTTTGATTCAGAATTTGGATAAGAAATACCCTGTTGCAATATTGGCTGCTCTTGTACATTGTCGTAAGTGTAGAAAGCAAATGGTTGCTGCTGGTGCTTGTTTACACTTGCAGAAACTTGTTGAGATGGACATTGAGGGAGCTAACAAGCTATTGGAAAGTCTTGGACGTGGTAAAATTTGGGGTGTTTTTGCCCGACCGTAACAGTTTACACTTGATAGCATTCTGGAGTATGAGGATGATTCATCCATCTGTATTTACAATAATTGTGTTTAGTTTAGTTCTTGAATTCTTTTTCCCCCATTCCTTTGTTTTTTTTTTTTTTTTGTCATGTTGTTGTTAACTTGTGTAGAAGTGAATGTTGCTAGTCAAACCTCCAATGAAAAATTTCTCTGTAAAGACATATTCTTGGTTTGTTGATCTGATTAGATTTGAGCTCATGTGTTCACCAAGAACTAAATTAAAAATACTGCTTTATTATCTCAAGTTGATGTCTGTTTATTATTTTAGCTATTCATGGTGATTGGGCAATTGAGATTTATTTATGCCATGTAAGGGTTCAGGCTTTCTTTCTCCACACACTCTGCAAGGAAAACTGTCTTTGTCATGTTTAAGCTGCAGAAGTGAGAAGATTTCTGCAAATTTGTGCACCATTAGGAGGTTGCAATGTCTGTTCAATATGCGTGGCATGATTTGTTGACTTTTAACTCTTCCCTATAAGCAATTTATTGACTTATCCCAATAATTAAATGGTGTATCGGACAGTGGACGCTCAGGGGTTACCGAGATTTCTTGCCCTAACCTCTACATTTTCGTGAGGAATCTCAAATCCAAGCTTTTAAAGCCATTTCATCTTTAACTTGAATAAACTCTCTAATGATTTTACACAAGTTTTAAAGTAGAATGGGTTAATAATTTCAGAGATCATTTTTCTCCTGCAGCTTAATTGGTTTCTTTAAATGTAAGATGTGCCTGTTTTTGCAAAAGAATTTGGCAATGTGCATTTGCCTGCCATCATCATCCATCAAGCTGCAGTGGGGTGCGGAATCTGTGATCTTCTAATCTGGTAAGTGCCTACTTTTTCCAACTTCAATTTTTGAACTGTCAGTATTCTCAGGTCCAAAATGATATAACTCAATCTATATCCCTTATCGTCTATTTCCTTGTTGGTAGTGATTAGACTGTCATTATTGTTTTAGACTTGTTTGGTAGTTTATGGGAGATTTTTATCCTGGAAACTGTGGGTCTAAACCATGTGCGTTTGTTCCTGAGCATGTGCATTTCCTCGCTGCTATTCCCGTAACCACACTCCTCTGTTGGCTGTTACTTAAACAGGCTAGGACCTACAATAATTTGTTTGTGTTACTGGCTTGGGCCTTGGCATTGCTAATAAGCAGCTCCGTGAAAACCTGTGTCTTCATATAGGAATTAGGAAAAGAATGATCCATATTAGTAGCCTTTCCTTTGTTGTTTGCAATGTCACTAACCCAGTTGGAAAATCAAATAAAACAGCTGTTTCCCCTGCGAACCTTTAGGATTTGGTGGCCCTTTTTTTCAATTATTTAATTGTTCAACAGTGTGCATCTCTCTTTAATAGTTTTTGTTTAATAACTTGAACCTTTTCCCAGAGAGAAAAAAATTCATCAGGACTCTCTTTCAGAACTACCACATGGATTGGGAGCCATTTTTTTTTATTGTAGCGCTAAATCTCACTCATTTTTTACCTAAAACCTGGTGATTTTAGTTTAAGGAGTTGTGGATTAGGAGGCGCAACATTTGAATTCCTATCGCATCCTATGCATGATGAAAAAGTATTTGAGAAAGTTTAGCTTTATCTTTAGATTAAATATAAACATGTTTCAGGAGGTGGGGGCTAAAAAGTTCATGCGGTTTAGACATAGTATAGAGTTTGCTTCGCATAAAGATAATAGCACGTGAAAGCACAGCGAAAATAATTCGATAAAGGTGAATTGAGAAAGATTTTCTTATATGTATTCGAAGGTGTCCATTATGATTTACGGAGAATCATCTTTCCAATACCAGAATAGTACAGTTTAATAATTTCGACAAGATATTAAATTATCAATAAGATATTCATAGGTTATATGGATTATAAGAGTGGCGTTGTGTGTAATAAAAGCACCTCAATAATATAAAGATAATTAAAGATGGTAGAGAATCACCGTAGCTTCAATTTTCTCTCAAAACTTTTTTGGGCAAAGCCCAAATGAGAAAAGCCCAATAAAGCCATATAACCTATTTAACTCTAAGCCCATTGATGACTAAAATGCTACTGTCAGTTTTAACAGAGTGATGCTATTAGCACCCCACTATTAGCCTTTTCAAACCGCTTTTCCTTTTATAATCCTATTTAATTTCTAAAATAACATTTATTATTGTTTATTCCCAATAAACCACACAAGCAGCATTCCTTCTCTCTCTTTCGCATTTCAGACCTTTTCAACATTTTCTTGTTGCATTTATCTACTACTTTTCTTCATCAATAAAATAAACTCCAATGAGCGATTCTCTCTATTCCATTTCATTTCGAATTATTAATGATTATATGATTTTTATATCTTTGTAAATATAGAAAGCATAGATAGGTATAACTTTTTTTTTTTTTTAATTTCGATACTCCTTATTCCTCAAAGAGTTTGTTTTGTATAAATAGTATCGTCAATGCCAATTACCACCAATAGATAATTGAGTGAGGTTTTTCTTTCATCAAATATGTGTCTAATTTTATATGGTATCAGAACCATGTCTAACGGTTAATCATCAAAGAAAGTTGA
Source organism: Luvunga scandens (assembly GCA_030449905.1). NCBI lineage: Eukaryota > Viridiplantae > Streptophyta > Magnoliopsida > Sapindales > Rutaceae > Luvunga > Luvunga scandens. Next base: position 1,255,199 of record JASUUG010001266.1, read on the forward strand.
AAATCTTAACAAACAAGAGGATGATGTCTTCTTGGTACATCCTTCAAATAGTCCAACATCTGTTTTAGTCTCACCTTTACTCACTGGTAATAACTATGGTACATGGGTAAAAGCGACAAGGATGGCTTTACAAGCGAAGAACAAACTCAATTTTGTTGATGAGACTATCACCAAACTAGATGATGATAATGATGGTAAATGGCAACGTTGTAATGATCTTGTTGGGTCGTGGGTGCTGAACTCTATTTCAAGTGAACTTGTGGGAAGTGTGTTGTATGCACAATCTGCTAGAGAAGTATGGTAGGATTTGTAGGAACGTTTTCAACAAGCTAATGCACCAAAAATTTATAAACTCAAACAGGCCATCTCTAATTTACGACAAGGTGATGTCTCTATTCCCTTTATTATATTAGAACGAAAGAACTTTAGGATGAATTAAATTTATTACAACTTGTACAACATGTGTTTGTGGTAATGCAAAAACGGTGAATTAGTTATAACGGTTGGATCGTGCGATGGAATTTCTTCAAGGATTACATGACAGATATTCAACAACAAGAAGTCAAATTTTGTTAATGGGTCCTTTTCCTAATGCAAACAAGATTTACTCACTAATAAGGCAAAAAGAAAAACAATACGACCTCATGCATTAGGGGGACCTCTAGAAGCAGCAGCTCTTGCTACAGAAAATAGACTGCCACTATTACAAAATTTCCTTGATAATCAAACTTGAGGCAACAATGTTTCAATTGATAATAGAGATGAAAATTTAAATGGGAGTTCTAGAAATAATCAAGGTAAGCCAATGTGTGAACATTGTGGGAAATTGGGGTATATAAAATTGAAGTGCTTTGAATTGAATGGTTATCTACCAAATTGGACGAAACGTGGACAAGGAAGTAAAGGATTCTAAGATAGCAGTAGCTGTAACTAGCAAAGAAGAGCAACAGGCACGTATTTTTACTTAAGAGCAATATCAAAAACTCCTAGCTATGTTGTCCACGCTAGGTAGTTTACATTCAGCAAGTCTTGCAGGTATATCTTTTAATTCTTCTTTTTCCCATACTTGGATAATAGGTACGGGTGCTACCAATCATATGTGTTGCTCTTTAGATTTTTTTAGTTCTTATAAATCATGTCATACACCTCTTCATGTTCAATTACCAAATGGCACAATGGCCCTTGTTACTTATATAGAAAAGGTTTCTTTTTCACTAAATTTTTTATTAGATAATGTGTTTTACATCCCAAGCTTTAAATTCAATCTATTGTCAATTAGTCAATTAACCAAATCAAATAAATATTAGGTCATCTTTTCTTTTGATTCTTGTGAATTTCAGGATTTGTACGCGAAGAAGAAGATTGACAAGGGTAGACTTCATGAGGGCCTCTTTTATATACAACTTTCTACCGCATCATCCTTTACTTCCCAAATCGCTTCAACCCGTGAGATTGATACCTAGCATTGGAGACTTGGCCACCGTTCTCTTAGCCGTTTAGAATTATATTCAAAATCTTATCCTTTGGTTAGTTTTAATAAGACTTATATTTGTGATATTTGTCATACAGCCAAACAAGATAGAATACCTTTTTTAGTTAGTAGTATTAAAAGTAAAACTCTTTTTAAATTAATCTATTGTGATGTTTGAGGTCCGTTTTCTACTGCTAGTTCTTCAAGTGTTTATTATTTTTTAACTATTGTTGATGATTATACAAGGTGCACTTGGTTATATTTAATGAAAACAAAAACCGAAACCAAAATGCATCTCTGTTCCTTTCATGCTTTGGTTAAAAATTAATTTAATTTTCACATTAAAATGGTGCTTTTTGATAATGGAACTGAATTCCTTGTTAAAGATTTGCAACAATTTTTTTCTAGATAAAGGTATTATTCATCAAAGAAGTTGTGTAGAAACACCATAGCAAAATGGAGTCGTAGAACGTAAGCATCGTCATCTCCTTGAAGTTGGGTGAAGTTTACGTTTTCAAGCTAATCTGCCTATCAAATTCTGGGGTGAATGCATCCTCACAATGGTATATTTGATAAATAAGTTACCTAGTGAAGTATTACAAGGTAAATCCCCACATGAAATATTTTTTGTTGTAGCACCTGATTTGTCTCGATTAAAGGGTTTTTTTTGTTTGTGTTTTGCAAAAAAATTACACACAAAGAATAAATTTGATCAACATGCTAGGACTGGCATTTTTATTGGGTATCCTTTTGGAAAAAAAGGATATCATATATATGATATTGAAACTAAAACCATTCATGTGTCATGTGATGTTCTTTTTTTAACATATTTTTCTCTTTAAGGATGCTACATTGCCAAGTATTTCAGCACCTTCTACACATGTTAGAGATAATTTTTTTTTTATAATAGTTTTTGAGTCCTATGATATTTTGTCATAATAAAAAAAACGGATACATCTAATGTTCTTAAAAAGAGTGAGCCACAACAACCAGCCATTGATCAATCTATAGAAAATACCAATTCCCACTTCATTGAACCCACTTCGGATCAACCAACACAATTGGTATCTCAAACATTAGATGATCTACCGCATGACCTTCATTTAGCCATAGACACCAAGAACTACCACCCACATAGCCTTTACGAGACCAACGACCTCTAGCTTATTTGCAAGATTATTGCACATCGGCAGCAACTCATACTTCTACACCTACCAATCTTGTTTCTTCGTTACTAGGTAAGAAATATCCTCTCTAAAATTTCCTTTCTTATCACCATTTCACATAAGCACATAAATCTTTTTTATCTGCTATTACTTGTAGGGTAGAACCTAATTTCTTTTATAAGGTAATTAAATTACCTGAATGGCATAAGGCAATGGAGGATGAGATACAAGCTCTTGAGAAAAATAACACCTGGACGCTTACTCATTTTCTGGTAGGTGAAAAGGTTATTGGCAGTCAATAGGTTTACAAAATAAAATATCGAGCAAATGGGACCATCGAGTGCTATAAGGCACGATTAGTGGCAAAAGGTTATATGCAGACAAAAGGCATTGATTATCATGATACCTTTTCTCCTGTAGCTAAACTTATGACAGTAAAAGCTATGCTTTCTCTTGCAGTTGTTAATGGTTGGATTTTAGAACAATTGGATGTAAGTAATGCTTTTCTCCAAGGTAATTTAGAAGAGGAAGTTTACATGCAAATTCCATAAGATTTTTCCAAACAGGGGGAGCAATTGTTTTACAAACTCAATAAGTCTATTTATGGCTTGAAATAAGGTTCCGGAAATTGGTTTTCTAAATTCTTCCTTTCCGTCAATCCAAGGTAGATTATTCTTTATTCGTGAAAATCAATAGAGTTTCTTCCACCTATGTGTTGGTTTATGTAGATGACATTATTGCAGTTGGGAATAATTTAGCAGAAATTAATAGTGTTAAAGGTTTTCTTGCAAAGAAATTCTACATTAAAGCTTTAGGTACTCTAAAATATTTTTTGGGTATTGAAGTAGCAAGGTTATCTTGTGGGATATTCTTATGTCAAAGAAATATGCTTTGGACATTTTGAAAGATGTTGGACTAATTAATGCTCATCCTTCACATTTTCCAATGGAACAACACTTGCGTCTTTCATCTACAGATGGAGATCCTTTACCTAATGCTTCAAGTTATCGATGTCTTGTTGGGAGATTGATTTATCTAACTGCTATAAGACCTAATATCATTTTTTCTATGCACGTGTTAAGTCATTTCATGCAGGAACCACACATAATACATATATATGAAGCTTCAATGGTGCTTCGGTATTTAAAAGGATCTCTAGGAAAAGGTATCTTGTTGTCTTCCGCTAATGATTTGCATATCCATGGGCATTGTGATGCTGATTGAGGAAGTTGTCATATTTCTCGTCGACCAGTTACTGGATACTGTACTTTTCTTGGAAGCAATTCTATTTCTTGGAAAACAAAAAAGCAGAATGTTATTTCTTGCTCTACAGCTAAAGTTAAGTATCTTTCCATGGTAGACCTCTCATGTGAGTTACAGTGGCTTAAAGTTTTGTTTGCTAATCTTGGGTTATCCCATGCTGCTCTTATGCCTATTTACTGTGATAATTAATCAGCATTATACCTTGCTGAAAATCCTGTCTTCCATGAGTGTACGAAGCACATTGAGTTAAATTGTCACTTTGCGCAAGAACGAGTGCAATCCAAATTGTTACTTCTGTTGCACATTCATAGCTCTATGCAAATCGCAAATGTCTTCACCAAACCATTTGGTCATGATCTTTTTCTTCATCATATGCGCAAGTTGGGCGTTGTTTGAAATACTAACTAGGCTACTCAAGAGAGGGGTGAATTGAGTTCTTAAACAAAATTTAAAAACTAAAAGCTTAAAGAAAATTATAAACCAATCAAATTCAAAATAAACAATTAATATGCAATGAATAATAAAGAGACAGGGTAAGAGAATGTAAACACATGATTTTTATATGGTTCGGCTTACTGTGCCTATGTCCACGCCTCCAAGCTCACCGGGTTTGAGGATTCCACTAAGCAAGCCTCTAAGGCTTCAACGACACTTACAATTGACTTTAAATGTGTCAATAAACCTTTACAACAATAGATTATTCTCAATCTCTTAACCCAAGTGTATCCCAACACTTACAATCACTCAAAAGTAAAATAATCTCTCACATAATGTATATGATTACAATTAAAATGTCAAGGTGTGAATCAATGAATCAAAAACAAGTTTAAACCCCAATGATGTATGTTTTCTCAATGGTAAGTTCAATGATAACTGTTTAATCTCTATTGATTTGAATTTGATTGAGTCATTTTATAGTTGGAGCTGAAAATTAGCCGTCGTTGACTTTCTGAAAAAATCATATTGCCGTTTGGTACTGTCGATTAACTGTTTTGACTTGTCCAAATAACCATTGTGCTTAAATTTTAAATAAATAGTTTACTGTTTCAAATTATCGGATACTGTTTATTTCAAAAAACCTGCAAAACAAACTTAGATCCCCATTTTTACTAAACGATTTAAGATTAGAAACTATTTCTTTTTTATAAATTATCAGTTCACCATTTTGAAATAAACGGTTCACCATTTATATAATAAATGGTTCAAGGTTAATTTCCAAAATTTTTATTTTGACAACATTTTGGAGAAAAATAATTTTCCGACTCAAGTTAACGGTTATCCAGATTCTTTAAACATGTTTAAAATAATACGACTTTACGATATTGTTTTATAATGATAGCTCCAACATTTTTAATCAAGAATATATAAGGTTTGTTATCGTTAAAATCAATATTATAGGATTAATTATGTTAACATTGTTAATCTTCACACTCCAACTTGAGGGGGAATATTAATGATTATATGATTTCCATATCTTTGTAAATATAGAAAGCATAGATAGGGAAAACTTCTTTCTTTTCTTGTTTCGATACTCCTTGTTCCTCAAGAAGTTTGTTTTGTGTAAATAGTATCGTTAACACCAATTACCACTAATAGAGAATTTAGTGAGGTTTTTCTTCTATTAAATACGCGTCTAATAAAAACAATATATGCATAAACTTTGATTCTCTCCTAAACTTTGTTTGCATTCAACACGTTTCAGACTTGTTTAAATAAAAGGAAGTCAAAAGAAAATTCAAATTTTTGTTTTGAATTTTGAATCTTCAAAATTCAATCGATTTTTATTCTATTTTTGATATATAAAATATTTTTTGTTTCTAAATTATGTTTATAAAAAGATATTCATTTTTCAAATGTTAAGGGGTCAACGAATACTGTATCTATTCCTATATCGATGCAATTTATTATATCATTTGAGATGGGTAATGTCGGCGTCTCCCTAGATTCGTGTCATCATTTTTTACTCTACAAATTCACCAAAAGTGAGTATACCAAGGAAAGGAAACATGCACATAGAAAATAAAATTGTAAATACAAAATAATAAGCATTTTAAAAGAGAGAAAGAGGCGTTGACAGCTTTCTAAATATCTTGATTAATATTATTTAAAACATTAGTCAAAAACAATGACTTAACTTGTGACACACACTCTCTCTCTCCACAATATATATCTATATATATATATATAGATAGATAAATTATTTGTAATAATTATAACTACCACCAATTCATTTAACAAATGTGGTAAAGCCAATTCAGACGTAATTCAGACGTAATTAAAAACCTAAAAAAAAAGGAAAGAATTTTTTCGTTATTTGTTGGTCTCTCACATCAATTGATGATAGCATGATGCGTGGCTATGCTAATGGTAACCGAACTCACCACATTCATAATTTCTTGACCAAGAAAGTGCACAAAGCCCAACTCCAATGTAACTTGTGTATTGTTCTCTTAGTATTCTACTCTGGCTTGTACTCACGCTCAATGAACTGGACATTTTCTTTGAAAAGCAGTGCTATGTATCATAATTTTTTTTTATTTCAAAAGATTATCTAAAATAATATAGCATTTATCAATTGATTGGTAAGATAATACAATTGATTCTCATAAACGTTATAAAGAATTATCAATTATTTAATAAATGACACATTATATAAGATGAAATTTAAAATAAAAATTTTAGAATCTCTGTTATAACTCTTTTCAGTGAAAATAGAAACTAAGTGAAGGTTGATAAAAGTCAAATAATGACATTAATAAATACATGAGATTCGGCATTTTCTCTCCCGGTCCTCCTAGGATTTTAAGGATTCATTGATACGTGTAGTTAATAAAATTAAATACCTTAGATTAAATTTTACATTGTAATCTTATTTTTTAGCTTATGGTAACTAAAAAAAAAAAATACTTAATTATAGTGATTTTGTCTGCCATAATTAAAGATTGCAATGCGTCACCATTTTATCAAATCATTAGTGCAATTTTAGAGTTGAAACCCATTTCCCTATCAAAGAAGGACATTCAGAAATCAAACAGGCATGTAAAATGAAGTTGCCAGAACATGAACGAGAGGTTTCAATGTTAAGGATAAATCAGCTATATGTGTGTGTGTGTGTGTGTGTGTATTATAGCCAGCACTATTACTCATATAGGGAATTAACAGATACGACTATAAGCAATGAAAAAAGTATGTAACCGAATCAATAGTCACTCACAAAGTTTCAGAGAAGACCTCATGATGACGACTTAAAACTCTCTCAGGCATTTTATGGAACATCTTGAGCAGAGAAAGTGTTAAATCGTTTTAAATATAATTAATTTGTAAATCCACAATACAAAATGATTGGGTTCTCTTTTTACGGCAACAGATCAAAGACAAAATGAGATTTAAATTAAATCAAATTAAAAAAAATAAATCGTGCAATAGTTGAAATTCCTAACTCACGATTCTGATTGGTTGCCGAGAAAACGGAAGAGGAAACAAGCAGTGGCAGAAAAATCATAATAATTATGGAAAATTTTTTGAGTTACCATGAGTTTAAAAAATAAAAATAAAATGGAGATTTAATCTCAACCATTTAATTTCAGGAATTACACAAATGAATAAAATTTTAAAAACTCAAGACAACTGAGAAAAAAAATATCACGGAATAGCGGATCCAAGTACATGACATTATTTATGAGGGGTCTTTTTCACCTCACTGTATTTGTTTGTACATTAGTCTCTTGTTTCCTTTTGCATGTTTACGCTCTTCCAAAATTAACCGCTGAATAAATGTTCAGTCGTCAGTGTCAACAGTTTACAGCCAATTGGGTTTGAGAGTATTAATTCTCATTGTCCTCACCCTTTGTGAATGTACAGTTGGGACAAGTGTCCGTCTTCATTAAATTCTTTAATAAAATTATGTTCTGCCTCCAGGAGTTTAACTAATGACTTTTTAAATAATTTTGTTTGATTGAACCCGCGTTTAAATTTGAGAGATGTATACACTCAATAATTAATTTGGCTTTGATCACTTCTATTTTTTTAAAAATAAAATAAAAAATAAAATTTTATTTCTTATAATAAAAAAATTTTGGTAGACACACTCATTTTATTGAATTCTCGTACTATTATAATATGTGGTTTTTAACAAACTGTGAAAGAATTTTTTTTTCAATAATAAATTCTCAAAGATTAAGTGCACATAATTTTTTTTCCCTTTAAGAAAATTTAAGATACATAAATCGTAATTCTATTGGACGGTCCATAAAACATCCTCATCATATGAAACTTCTCTAATAATTCACAATGTGAGGACACTTCACAAGTGCTACACATCGTAGTTATAAATTCAAAAAAACACGTCTTACAATATAAGTCTAAACAAGTTCAAAGAAATTAACACCATATTTATAGTTCTCTTCATAGCATTTTCTCCAATACCGGGAGAAGAAATTATACAAAGATAGCCTTGTGACATCTTGTAGTTATTCTCATACATATTATTATTTAGTACAAAAGGGAGAAAGCATAACGGATTTTTGCTTTTTTCTCAGGTAACATTACGAACACATACACATTTAAAAAAAAAAAAGTTAATTAAATTCTAAGCTTGAAATTGCCTAGATCTACTTGCAGAGATGATTGTGAGAACCAGCAAGCAAAGGAAGGACAAGTATGATAATATAATTGAAGCCGTCACCTTGTTACAGAATTTGCCGAATTGTTCACAAATTGCCATCCATCCTATGTGCTCGTTACCGTACCGTCCGATGTATCCAACTGCCGTCGCCGCCGCACATCCGGCCAGTAACAAGGACATCATGAACTGCAGGATGATTCATCATCACTCATTGGAGAACCAAAAATATAATTTTAACCTCACATCTGTCTCTCATGAGTCGAATGAACTCGAGTGGCTAGTCAAATAAAAAGGCTGAAAGCCACTCAGCAGCTTCCATGGACTTTCAATTAAACAAGTTATGTACACATACCAGATCATGAAGGAACAACAAGAAATAATTTGCCGGTACAAGGACAAGATAGAACAAGGAGAGAAGAGAAAAAGCGCTTGCAGCTACGCTTGCAAAAGCAAAGAACCTGCAATACAATAATTTAAATGGAGGAATAGGAATTAACATGGGGTTTAATTTAAAAGAGTCTTTTTCCCTTTTTTCTTTTTATAAAAATATCTTACTTGAAAGCTGAAGAGTAGCTGTATCGCGCATCAAATGCGGTGCCAAAAATGACAAGGTGTTGCTTGCTAGTGAGAATCACCCAGGTGGCAGCCAATGCAGTTGCTATGGCCAAAATCCTCAAGCAAATTTGTGCAACATGGAAATGTTTTTGATATTTTAGAGGTTGCTGCTGAGGTTGTCGTGGTGGGAACTTAATGGCTTGGGAGCTTTCCATATTGTGTGATATATTTGGAAAACTTGCAATTGAAAACAAAGGAATGTTGGGGCAAAGAGCAAAGAGAAACCAAAGGGTTATACGGTTCAAGAAAAAGAGTGTGAGCATTATTTATAGGTGAGAAAATTAAGCAACACTGTAAACGCACAATAATGATGTGATTAATCTTCCCCTCGTGCGCCAAATTTGGTGGTGGGGTCTGAAGCTCAAGTTTCAATCCTGTACACACATCTGAAATCTCCTTCGCGATTTTTGGTTCTGGATGATACAGGCCGTTTGATTTTTGGACTCTCGGAAACCGGAACTCAGCGGTCGGATTTGAATTTTGGACTGACTTATTCATGGACTTTATCTACATTTATTACAGAGAAAGAAGTGAAGTGAAAATTGAAAGATGAGATGAATTTGATGACCTCAAAAGTAATACTTTTTTGCTTTTGAGTAGTACAATCTTGCTGTTTACGATCAGACGAATTTTCTAAAGTGCCACAGTTATTAAATTTCTTGTGTCTATTATATATGCCACAATTGTAATAATAAGAGTAGTATTATATATTTTAAATTTTTTATTTTAAAAAATTATTTCAAATGATGTGGCATTAGTCAATTAGTTAATAAAGATAATATAATTAATTTACTTAAATCTTGTAAAGAATTAACAATCAATCAATGAATAACATATTATTTAAGATAAAATTTACGATAAAAAAATTTATGATATCTATCATATTACTCTAATATTAAAGTTTCACACGAAGAGCTAAAGATGTAATTCAACAGATGCAAAGTTAGACCTACACCCTAACATTACAGTGCAAATTCTGTTGGTGAGCGTGGGTTGTAGAGGGCAGATAACTACAATTGGCAAGGAAACAATCTCTTATCTTTTTTGCAAAATTCCTACACGATTATGGAATCCCAGAGATATGTGAATGTATTTCTTTTCTATTATAGTTTCTTTTAGAGCAAAAATAAAGTTCATTTCATTGTAAATACAGTTCAAAGAGTGAACACAAGTTTCTTTTCTTATTTTATTATAAGATACTATATTAGAGAAACTGTTTGACCTAAAAGTTTAAATTAATAAGTAAAAATCGAATAAACGAAAATTTTGTGCTCTTTTTTTTTCATTCTTTCATTTTAAACTCTTAAACATATTTTTGTTATTACTAGTATTATTATCCAACATTGTTTTAGTTTTGTTGAAAATTCTTATGTAAAAAAAAACATACAGATTAAAATATGTATCTGAGCAAGGCAGATGAGAGAGGAAATGCTGCTAAGTGAAATCCTTGCTAATACAAATCAAATAGCGGGATTAACGAAATGAACCTTCAAATCAATCAAAGCACCAGCATTAAATCCTCCGGAGACTAGTTAATATATTTGGCTACGAAGGGTAATTGAAGCCTTGCATACTAATGATAGAAGTGGCTAATGCCTATCATTAGATTCATTCTCCCAAGTTGACTAATAACTAAACATCAATTAATGAAGTAGCATCCTGTTGATGGAAATTATTCAACAATTTGATCTTGGTTTTAGTTTTCTTTTGTGATTTGCTTGGCTTTTTATTTTATCTTTTCTCGTATCTTGTTGAATTTCGTGGTGATCTTTATCTATTTTTCCACATGTGAAGATAATGAAATGGTTGCTTCTCCAATTGCATAGATGTTTCTTCCCATTCCCGTAATTGGAGGAAACACACCACGTTTTGAAGACAATCCTTAGCTATCCACCACATTGAATGCTAGTAGTTGTGGAAGTTACAAGCTGGCCTTTTACAATTTTTGGGGTTTTTTTCCCTAGGTCACTCTCCTATTTATACAGAGATTTTAGAATATTTTTATTATATTAAACTCATTAATGTATGGATGACAAGTGTACATAAATTAAATATAACTACGTATTACATAATGATTTTTTAAAATAAATTTACACATATTATACGTACATTAAGTAAATATAGTACAACAAAAATACTAGCGACTTTCTCTTGATTATGCTATTAACATTTAATTATCAATCGTGCAAGCAATACATTTTCTTTTTCCTTAGTCATTGCTTGGTGATCAAAATGATGATGGATCTAACAAAGCTGAAAGCATTTGAATCATTTGAGTATCTTTTCTAGAGCTTTGAAAGGAAACTTTCGAAATCAAATTTATACCAAAATGAAGGCCTCGGTTACTTCATAAGTTTTTTACTAAAAGAAACTGTTTGGTAGCTTGTTTCGTAACCTTTACATTTTAATGACATTTTTTTAAAAAAAATATCAGCTTATTAAGGTGAATAATAATATTAAGGATTTTCGATTATTACCTCAATATTCAAATTTCAATTGGCGAAATTGTCAACACTAGTTACACTCAAATGTTAAGATAATAGTTGAGGCCTCTAGAATTATTCTTACATGAAATTCTCTTTCCCTCTTTAAATTCATAAAATTCATGGGTTTGCTCTATTTATGTCACATTTAAATTTAATCATCTTTGATCAATGAAACTTTTATTTTTTAATGGGGAATTTTCAGTTTTTCTCATCATTACCATCATCGTCATTGTCATCTTTATCATGTTTCTACTAGGTTATCATCACTATTCAATGGATTTTATTTGAGCGTCCTTTTACCACCTTTGCATAAGTTTGGGTTTTCAAAAAAGATTAAAAAATGGGTTGACAATTTAAGTTTATATATCTATTATTATTATTATACACTAATATAATACTTTATTTATTAGAAAAGTTATTGGCCAGTGAAATAAAATAAAATCATAAAATAAGAGAGTAATATATTATAGAATGATTTTATTTATTTCAAGTATGCAAAAAACAAAAAGATGAGTTCTCCTTCTATAATTACATAATCATTACATGAAATTAATAAATATATTATAGATCATAATTCCTTATGAGATAATAGGAGTTATAGGGAAGCAAAGACTTGCTTGTGGGAAGACTAAGAGATGTATGTTATAAACATCCATATTTATTTTAATAAATTCATTATACTCCCCCTTAAATATTCATTACAAAAGAAAATGCGTCATTAAAATCTTTACTAAAAAAAACCCTATAGGACAAAAATGTTACTAAAGAAAAAAGAATACATTATTTATTGATGTCTTGAAACAAATGATTTTTAAGGTATAAATTTGCCTCATTAAAACCTTACTAAGAAAAAACCAATGGGATAAAAACTTAGTAAAAAAAAAGAGTATAATATATAAAATTTCCTCCAAAATAATTCATTTTCCCAAACAAGTATACTCCCCCTCATCTTAACATGGATGTTTCAAGATCTAGACAAAAATCTTTCAATTAATACATCCCAATTTTGTATACCAAATTTTTTTAATGTTACAATTGGTAAGGATTTTGTAAATAAATCTGCAAGATTGTCACTTAAGCATATTTACTAAATATCTATATTACTATTCTTTTGAACCTCATGCATATAAAAGAATTTTGGTGATATATGTTTGGTCTAATAGCCTTTTATATAATCACCTTTAATTTCGGCAATGCAAGCTCTATTATCCTAATATAATATTATGGGGTTGTTTTTTATTGATGAAAATCTGCATATCTCTCGAATATATTGTATCATTAATCTAAGTTAAATGCACTCACGACTTGTTTCATGAATAGCAAGTACTTCTAAATGATTTAAAAATATTGCAATCATTGTTTGTTTCATTGATCGCTATAATACAACACTATTACCAAAGGTAAATAAATAATACATTTGAGATCGGACTTTATGTGGATTGAACAGAAATCCAGCATCTGTGTATCCAATTAGTATTGATTTTGATCTATTTGGATAAAATAAACCCATATTGATCAATTTATAAAGATAGTGAAATACATGTTTTTATAGCATTCCAATACCTACGAGTTGGTGCAGAACCATATTTTGCTAATAAATGAACTAAAAATGCAATATTAAGTCGAATACAATTTGCAAGATACATGAGTGTTCTAATTGCACTTAAATCTGTGTATCCAATTAGTATTGATTTTGATCTATTTGGATAAAATAAACCCATATTGATCAATCTATAAAGATAGTGAAATACATGTTTTTATAGCATTCCAATACCTACGAGTTGGTGCAGAACCATATTTTGCTAATAAATGAACTAAAAATGCAATATTAAGTCGAGTACAATTTGCAAGATACGTGAGTGCTCTAATTGCACTTAAATATGGTATTTCAAGACCAAGAAGTGCTTCACCATCTTCTTTAAGACGAAATAAATCTTTTTCCACATCAAGTGATCTTACCATCATTTGAGTAATTAATGGATGGCTTTCATCCATATAACAATGCTCCAAAACCTTTTCAGTATATGTTGACTGATGTAAGAGTATTCTACTTGACAAATACTCAATTTGGAAGCTAAGACAAAATTTTATTTTTCAAATATCTTTCATTTCAAACTCATTTTTAATACAAGAAATTGTTTTTGAAAGCTCTTCAAGAGTTCCAATAAAATTCAAATTATCAACATATACTGCAACTATTGTAAATCTAATTTCAGATTTTTTAATAAAAATATAAAGATAAATAGAACATTTACATATCCTTCTTTCAATAAACGGTTGTTTAGGCAATTGTACCACATATGCTAGGACTATTTTAATCTATATAATGATGATTGTAGCTTTAAAGAATGTAAACTATAAGATTTAAATTTGTTTACTTATGGCATTTTAAATTCTTCAAGGATTTTCATATAAATATATGTATCAATATAACATATAGATAGGTAGTCACAACGTCCATATGGTGTATATTAAGTCGTTCACTGGCTGGAAGATTAACTACAAATTGAAATATAATTGCATACATAACACGAGAATATGTCTCGTAATAATCAATACCAGTTCTTTAAAAAAAAACCTTATGCTTTTAATTTTGATTTATTCTCATAATCTCATTTTTCTCATTTCATTTCCTAATAAATACCCACTCATATCCAATAAGTTTGACATCTTTAATTAGCAAGACTATTAGTCCAAATATTTTGTGTTTACAAATGAATTTAGCTCTACTTTTCCATTTTGGCAAATCATTTCTACGTCAACGTTTTTTTCATAATTTTTGGATTAGGATCCTCATCATCATTTGTGATATTAAGACCAATAATAAATGAGAAAATATCATAAATAATTATTTCATTTCGATCCAAAGATTTTTCTATACTAAAAAAAAAATCAATTATAATTCATTATTTTGTTTTTCTTTAGAAGAAGTTAATGCTTCTTCAATTGTTGACAAACTTTCTTCTTTTGGGTCAATAGGACTAATACTATTTAATTGATCAATTTCCGTTATTTGAATAGTAGGCAATGACTCTTCTAGAGTGCTAATTTCATTTTGTAACTTTTCTTTTATTTTTTTGTTTTGAAAAATTTTATCTTTAGAGCTGATTGGTCTTCCACATTTCAGACGAGCTTTATTTTTATTAGTTTTATCATGTAGTCATTTGGGGATCTTGACATGTGTTGGGGCATTTTCAATTAGGATATGTGATTTCATTCTTTTTCTTGAATAAGTAAATTTATCAAGAATTTAATTTGTAATATTTTACAAATGCCATTCATTTATTTTTGTCTTTTCTTCCCTTAATGATGGGAAAAGCTATTTCATGGAACATGTGCAATGTTGCATTGTCCACCAAACATGCATTTTCGTTATTTACTAATTGATTGTTCAAATTCATTCTTTATTTTCACATGTGGATATAAAATAAGTCAAATCAATATAAAGAATATTCAAGTCACATAAAAGAAAGCATTACAAAAACTATTTTATTACGGAAATTGAAAAATTACACATTAAACTCTTACAAAACACTCAAAATAATAAAAAAATCTTGCAACATAAATTTAGACACATCATAACTATAAAGAAACACCCCAAAATTTAAACACACCAAACTTTTGGGGGAAAAAAATACTCTAAAAGTATAGTACTCTTATTTAGTCTTAACGTATTCATCATCAATTAAATGGTCAATTTTACCATTTAGATATTGAAAAAATCTTAAACTTTCACGTGAGTTATAACAATTAGATTTTCATAATCAATGAAATTTGTTTCAATTTCTTTTCTTTTTGTCTTTTTGGATGTTTGATAAAAAGATCAATTAAATATTTTGGTGTATGATAAACACAAGATCAATGTCCATTCACACTACATCCGAAGCGAACATTTTCATAATCCTATGAAAATTTCTTCTGTGGATCTTTTTCTTGCCTCTCATTATTTTTATTCCACTTCGAGTGATTTGATTGATATTTGTTGTTATGACCACCACAACCTTAATTATTTTTGTAACCATGACCTTGATTAGCACTATGATTATTGGTTGAAATACTATTTGCTTAAGAGAGAGTACAGATCTAGTTGGATGAGACTGATGATTTTTCAATAAAACTTCATTATTTTTTCAACCATTAAAAGATATGAGATTAATTTAAAATACTTTCTAAATCTCCACTATCGATATTACTGCGACAGGAGCAAATTCGAACCATGAAAAATAAAAAATATTTTTCCAAAAAATCTTTATCAGTAATTTTTACTCCACACAATTTTCATTGAGAAACAATTTTGAATAATTTAGAATTATATTTACTTACTAATTTAAAATAATATAATTATAAGTGCATCCAATCATTGTTGGAATTTTTACAATTCCTATAAAGTAAATAAACCCTAATTTGAATGAACTTTAATCCCTAAGAACATAAAATATCATGATTTTCATATCATTATAATTGAGAGAAAACATACTTTGATCCATAACAATTTTTTTGATTAAATCTCACTATCAAATATTAAAAATTAGTAAAATTAATTTCTCTTTCTTGACCCCTTAGAAGTGACCCACTTTCTTGATAGATAGAAAACTAATATGATATTCTTTTTGTATTGGGTGGAGAGAGGACTAATTTTAATATAACTCTAATTGTCACTTTCTATCAAAGTGGACAGTTAGTTTTTTTTTCCAATTGACCAATAGGATTTCAACCCATAATTTATTTTATTATTTTAAAATCTAAATTATTACTAATTTAATAATGTGACATGTAGGCCACGATAAAATATTCCAACAGTCATAACAAGCTTTCAGAAGTATAACACTTTTAAGTGATTAAATCTTTCATTAGTACAATCCCAAAGGATAAAAAGTTCTTTGACCGTAAGATACTCACTTTTCAATTGTTCATAAAGATGGTAGCGAAAAAAAGATCATTGCCTTGACACAGTCTTGAGTTGATGCATCATTATTTTCCTCAATAATATCTCCATGTTTCATTGTATCTAGATAGATTTCAACATCCAGGAGCCATAATAGATAATTATTGGCAAAGATGTCAAGTGCCACAAATTGAAGTTTTGTGAGATTCGATATTTTTAGATAGCTATAAAATAATAGAAACAAAGATAAGATATAATTGATTCATTATTAACAAGTAAATATTAAATATGTCATGTAATCACTTATAGTGATATAATAATAGTAAAGTTCTATAATCATCACACATCATATCATAATATTCATGTCACGAAATTCATTTTCAAATTATATACCAACAATTGTGCATATTTCAAGAGACGAAAATAGAGACAAATAATATACATGCAACCTTAAGAAGACAATCTTATTGCAAACACATACATTATTATAATAACATGTTATCGTAGACAAACAACTATAGTTATATAATAACTAAAATTACTAGATATAAGAAACAAAAGAGTTATTACCTTATCAAACTCTCGTGCTAATAATGTATTAGAAAAGCCATAAGTTATCAACACAAAATAAAGTGTAAAATATGATAGCAATATATTATAGAATGATTTTATTTATTTCTAGTGTGTACAAAACAAAGAGACAATCAGTATATAAAATCAAAGGAAATATTATAGGTCTTAATTTCTCTTGAGACATTGGAATTATAGGGAAGTAAAGGATTGTTAGTGGGGATATTACGAGATATATGTTATGACCATTTATATTTATTTTAATAAATTCATAATATTATTAATAAAATTTACTAATTGTGGGAAATTAATAATTATAATCAGGAGCTTCAAAACAATATATCGATTCAGACGCAAAGACACTAGGAGTTGGGAGTGACACCTTTCCAACTTCAGAGTACCATACATCAAGAGCTTTCAAATATTTCCATAAAATTAATTATAAGTAACCTTCGTTTTAAAGTCTTGTTCATATCTACGCAAAATCTCTTTTTAGTTGAATAAAGTTCACCAAATTTTTTTTTTTTTAAAAATCACCGTTTCAGTTGATATAGACAAAATAAAAATGTGTATAACTGAAAAGCTCAATTTAGAAGTGAATTGCCAATAAATTGGGATACCGTAATACTTCTCCAAATAAAACAAACCAAATCCTAAAAATGAAAAAAAAAAAAAAATAGATACGTAGACGGTGCTACGAGTCAGTTCATTTGATGCAACACTTTCGGAGATTAAACAATTCCTTTGGAATCTTTCTGTAAAAGTTTGTGGACCATGACACCAACGTTATGACAGATGTTATTAATGGCCAATGAATTTTCTCGGAAGAAACTAGAGAAAAATCAGTACTTGTGGATTTTGTGATGGGACTCACCAGATTTACTAAACGACAGGCCATTGTTGCATACGATGAGGTGGTTCGACGGACGAACTCAGTAATGACGGGTTTTATGAGGGAACTTATCCAACTTGCTAAACGACAGGTCATTGTTGCACATGGGGGGGTTGTGCGACTGACGTACATAAATTTCTCTCTGAGAAAATATTTTCTCCCGTTGCTTTGAATTTTTTTTTCAGATTTCTTTTACGTGATCATATTGGGCTCATCTGTTCATGTGTTAGTAAAACTGCTATTTCTTGCATCCTGGACAAACGAATTTGCCATAAAAAATTACCAAGAGATTTTTTTACTTTCATTTTGGATATGAAAACAATTTGTTGCACCCACGAAACCTACAATATCGCTATACCAAAAGCTAAGAAGCACTTTTTAGGTGCCATCGCCAACCCTACTTTTTGTGGAATCACTCTTGCTATTTGTAAAACCATATATCATATAAAGCCCTAAACCAACATTCTTTTAACATTTTAAATGTACTAAGAAAAGGGAATGTCTATTATAGAAACTCTAAAAGCTAGTTGACACTTCCCTCTGAGTTTATACATAGAAATAAAAATAAAATGAAGCACGAAATTATACAAGACGAGATTAAGCATAATCCACGTTGCAAAAAAGGATGAAAAACTGTAACTATAATAAGGTGCCAAAACAACACCCAAGCTTACTCCTCCTAAAGAGAAGGGATATGAGCATTTTTGTCAACCTCCTAAATTTTCAATTTCCTACTTTTCTGGATCTATAAATGATTCTATTTTCAAAAAGAACCCTCTATATCTTTCTATTCAACGATCAAAATTCAACCCATGCCATGGTGCATTAGCTTCTAGTAGAGCTGCCTGATTAATACTGATGATTATAGGTGATTACATCCATGGCAACCATTGATCATAATCAGAAGCTACCCATTCAAACAATCCTTTTAAGCAGGTAAGAGAGAGATACCTTTCCAAATGTGAAAGACGCTTCCTCAAACTACTAGGAGTTATTATTTTCAAATTTTACACTAATCCACTTAACTTGTTGAATGTGACTTCCTAGCTAGAATTAGTGACTAACAAAATCTAATAACAAAAAGGAAACAAGATTTTTAGTCTTCCTGTTGGATCTCTACTACATTTAAGTGAAGAATGTGAATACACTTTCTTCATAGTCATTAAGCAAGCAAGTTCCAACAAAACTTAAGCTCATGCAGCTCCTTCTGGACCTAGTGCAGAAGCTGAGCAAAGTTTCAACAATTGAATGCAAATTTTGGTGAAAATGATGGGGATTATTATTACAGTAACCACTGGCCAACCACCTTGACATTCAGTTCATTCATCTAATAATTGAGGAATTGTTTGGCAAATTGAAAAGGAAAGAATGTGGAAAATGTTAATAGTACCAAATTCATTCCCAAAAGCCTCCCAAAACTAAGCCCTACTCTGTTATCCTATTAGAGCTATTGAAAGAAGATAAGAAGTGACATCAATCATGAGAAATGTAGATTTGGACTGTTTTAGATTCACTCAATATGCTTTTAAAACCCCTATTATAGGTGCACCTCATTAAACAATGTTAGAAAATTTATAATTATTATTAGCACCCACTTTAATTTCAAAACTACTCTTCTTCTAAATTTAATTTTTCATCCAACAGCCAATAATAGACATAGGCGATATTTCTATTGCCTATCTCATTTCATGCTTTTGGTCCTGTCATTCATGTAATTTCTTGACTATCTCTTGAGTTTTTCTCGAGTTTTTCTTCTCTTGTAATTTTGTCACCTGATAACTTCTTTTAGTCCCACTCCCTAATTTATGTTAAGTCATTGGAAAGTCACAAGTTTTTCAAATAAAAGATTGTTGGATTTATAACACTTTCTTTTGATTTTCTTGATCCCTGAGACTCAAAACAGTTCATTGATAATTGGAATGGAATTGATGATGAATGCCAAGAAATAGTAAACAGTGAAAAATTGTTCTCATTTAGGAAATGGGTGTGTTTGGATTTTAGAGAGAGAAAATATATTAGATTTCCATTTGTCCTTAAATGTAATTACAGAAAATAGGGGTTTTAAAAGTTTAATAAGGGGTGCCAATAGCTTCACTCTTTTCATACGAGATGGGATGATCTTAACACTCTTAGATGCGATTGGAACTTCTGATCTAACATTAACTTCAACAACTCCAATGCATGTGTAAAACTGATTACCAAAATGACCGAAACTACAAAATAAATAATCATTCAGGAAAATGGTTGAAATCAATAAATTAAACCATCTACTTTTCATTGAATAAAATCTATGTACAAATAAAATCGGCTTGTTACCGCAGCAGAGGACCAGATGATAGGAAATTATCTGTACACATATTTACAGAAATGTACAAACCAGCTTCTGAGCTGTTAAAAGATACTGGGAATTCTAGTTGCTGATGTCAAAATACTTTGGATCAGATGGGAAATCATATTCCACATGTAACTGAAAAGAGAAAAGAACATCCCTCTTAGATAGGACAAAGGTAAAATCAAAGCTCCAGCATTTATCATCTGCAAGCTAAGAAATGGCTACCAGATGATTTAAAAAGATATCGAACCATTGGTAATATTTTCCAAATTCATGTTGATTTTAATAACATGAAACTAAGTCTTCAAAAAACTGGTTTTAAAGTGAAAACGGCTTTCATATATTTTCAATGCTTTGGAAGACACTCGATTCCTTTCTTCTCATAATTGAAGAACAAATTTGATGCACCACATAACCAGATCTTAAATTCCAACAACAAAGAACATGATTCTAGTAAACATCGGATGCATAAATCTAACTTGCCTCATTTATTTCTTGACTACAGTTTTCATTGATAGGATGCCATAACATTATAACCTCTCAGAAATAACAAACAATGTACATCTTTGCCGCAACATGGAGCCTATGCATTTAGTTTTAACTAATTATGCATCTGGAAATATCAGCATCCTCTTAAGAACCTCCATATCTTAGCATTAGTAAAGGAAATATCGGCATGCCTAGTGAATGCAAGCAAGCAATCAGTAAATATGACAACCACAAATGCTCAGCCAACAGATAGCACTGTACATGAAAACAGATAGCATTGTACATGAAAATAAATAGCAGATTGAGCACATCTTGATAAAAAATTCTAAGAAAAATCAGTTGAAAGCACATAAACATGATACCTTGCCCTCGTCAGCATCTGAATGGCGTTGGGGAAATACAACCCTCATATCACTGTACAAGTAGAAGCGCCGCTCGCCTTCACTATCCTTGTTTTCTGTTGGTGCAAATAAAGGATTGGATTTGCACCTATGGATCAACCTTGAACATCTCTTTGGAAAAGGGCATAAAAAGCGAAGGTGAAGAGCATAGCGTAGAACACCAGAGCCAGTAGTATTCTTGTTGACCATAGAAGAACCATTTATAGACTTGCTCACATTTCCTCGGCATGTAGATGAATTGCTGCCCTTCCCAACTGTGTTGACATATTCGCTACCGCTGAATCCACAGGAACAACGGTCAAAGTTTCCTTTAAATACAGAGCCCTCAGTTTTAGTCTCTTTTGCACTCTCATTTGGAGGTGGACACAGAGTATTGGGTTTACTTGAACCGGAAAACTCCCCACTAATTGGTAAAGATTGACTAATGGCTGGAACAGAAAATGGCTTGACAAAGTTTCTTATCTCACAACCTTGTTGTCTTCCGTTTCCAGGTACAGAGGTAGGCGCAGAAGAGGCTAAGGTGATTTTTTGGCGGATAAACGTCTATTTGAATATGCACAGGATAAACAGAAGCAACCATTGTTAGAACCACAGGTCATACTAAAAAATTTAAAAATAAAGAACGGAAAAACAGATTGCCACACACACACACACACACATAAATATACATATATCAGACTAGAGGCTCAGACATAAAAATCACAATTCTCTTTACTAACTGATTAACCAGAAATGTGTTATACATATATTCACAACCCAAGGTGTCTTATATTGGTAGTTCAGACTGCCTGACCAACCTAAGTTCAGATTGCTTGACCAGGAATTTTGGTCAACTGAATCATTTATAGAAGTTTCTACATAAGAAGCACTTGAATTGCATTAAATCATACAGAATACTGCTCGTGCTGCATGATAGTTTGGGATTATTTCTCAACTAATGTAGTTAGAAACCTAAAACAACGGAAATTATGCTATTCAATTGAAGGTAGTTTGGAAAGAAACACTCAGAGATACATTCAGATTGAACTTTCCTTCTGGAAACTTCAGTGCTTTGTTTAACCTCATTTAGGCCTAGTGGCTCCAATTGCACCACCTACAAACTTCTCCATCTAACCTCCCTCATACCATGCATGTCATTTATGTTTACATTATCCATATGAGCACATAAATGTATGGTGGTAGAATAATAATTCATCTGCGGGCATAATTTTCCTGGTGGAAAGAAAAGTTCCTTAACCGAAAAACTGTTACATTTTTAGAGGTCTTGTCAAACAAAAATCAATATTTTTCCTATTATGGCATATATCTAGAAACTCCGTCTTCTGTAAAAGCAGAGAGAACACAAGCACAAAAAATTTGGTGTGTCATGTAACATACACTCGTATACATACCATAGGTGATGTAGCAGGATCTTATAGTATAAAATATATTGCTATGGACCAAATCATTGCAATCATAGTGAAAACAACTGATAATCATAAAATCACAGCACAGCTCATGGCATTAAAGCATCATAATTTGTTTATCCAGGCCTACCTTGGTACCAACTGGCATGTCACTCAAATCATAGTTACAGAAGAAAGTGTGAATAGGTGTCTTCTCTGGATTACTGAGAACCTGCAACCAGTTCAGTCTGTCAGTATATGATGGCTGCTGTCAAACTATATCACCATTACACATAGTTATATACTGTTTCTATTTTTTGGTAAATTTTTTAGATGAATAGATATGTCTAAGACAACTGCCAATATATCGCCATCTGCAGAAAAGATGACGGAAGCAGATGGCATCAAGCGCTTGCTGAATAGCCATGTGATTATCCTCATGACATATTCACTCTTAAGGGGGCTTCCACATATCTTTAAAAATGCTCCGTAAACAACAAAGATAGAAGCCCAAAACAACACCAAATAAATGATAAAAGAACTTCAAAAAATCAAATGTTAAAGCAAATTAGAAATTGATGAGCGAGAAGCGTTTTTCAAAATATATTTGCAGAAAATTAATAACTGAAAGTCCAAAAACTTAATCAGTATAATTTAATAAATTAGACCCAAAAAAATGAAAGGAAATAGGAAAAAATAACCAGAATAGCCCAACACCACAGGCTGTAACTAGAAAGAATATACTATCCATAAAGAATATATTCATTTTATAATAACATATACAAGTAGGCAAAGTGTGTTACACATATCCTAATAGATGAGGTAAACACAAACTCTATTCCACTCAACCTAAATGCAAATACAAGATTAAGCATCATGTACCTAATTGGATAACTAAACAGTCTTGAGGATAAACTAATTGATTACCAATTGTATGCATCCTTTCATTGGTATACGCAGGCGCCTCTTTTCTGCTTGAGAGTCATCAGTGCTAAGGCTCCTTTTCAGTTTTGGGCCCCTACACTTGTTTGATGGTGAATAACCTGTGAGATCTATTGATGAATAATATAGCAAATAGTTATCTCCATCAACGCTATTTACTGCAAATGGAAGTTTCTGAGATTTCGGAGAGAAATTTCCTCCAGTCACATTGAGAACCGCCAAGAAACCACCAATTCTCTGAATATAAGAAATGAAAATTGAACAAATTAAATGTAAGTCGACACAGGAAGAATAAACAATTTGGCAATCATACCCGAATCGAAACACATTACTATTAACCAAAAAACAGAAGATATAAATGCTAACCTGACTAACTTTTCCAGATAACAATCTGCCTGACAACAAGGACTCCTCAAATGAGCCAACCAAAGACCTCCTAACTGGCAGTCCACTTAAACTTCTAACCAATTTTACACATTGAGGAGCAAGGTCTAAATCTGGACTCCAATTCCATCCGGTGCCAGAAGCAGCCTCAGCAGTAAACAGATCAATGTTTTTCTGCAAACAATCAAAATCTTCCAGTGATCGACTTGGAGTCCTAAAACCCTCATCCTTTTGGGAAGACAACATGCCCAAGAAAGTTCCATCAAGTGACTGTTTCATATCATTCAAAGTTATATAGGTGTCATCTGACTCTTTTCCGACATCCCTGCATCTTCCCATGGATTCTATTCTTTCAGGGAGTTTTGGACCAAGTGGAGATAAAGACAGGGGAGGTGATCCCACATTTTTCTTAGGTATAGCTATAGCACCAGTTGAGGACTTAACCGTAGTTGGTTCAGCAGAATATTTACATCCCCAAGATCTTAAGTGATTATGAGATTGCCACTCCTTGTTCCCAAGGAAAGGACCATCAGTAAAAATATTGGAGTTTTCTCCACAATTGTTGACTTGCAAGCTCTTCCATTCTGGAGAAGTAGATGTAGACCAGATTGGGGAATTGAAATTATTGGAGTCGCCAATGTGTGCTTTCTTATGCTCTTGCGAAACATTTAAAGTGTATTCAAAATTTTTGTCCTCAAAGGCACTTTGAAGAGTGCCACCACCAATGTCCAGAGTGTCACCATCAAATTGATTAGGTCTAAGCATTCCACTCAAAGGCGACAGTACACGCTTCCTGACCAGTGAACCAGTGGCCTCAGCCGCATTACCAGTGACAGTAACCACAGTAGATGATGACAGGCTTCTATTGAATACATCTGCGGGAGAATGCAATTCTTTTGATTCAAAACCCACAATCCTAGGAAGAGGCATTTGAATCTGCCCAGTTTTGGAAGTGAGCTGGCCATTTAGTTCAACAGATCCCTTCTTCAACCTATATGTATTTGATGTACCATCTTTATACATTTGTAAAGCATCCGAGTGAGGAAGCTCTGCAATGATTTTACTACGGAAATCTCCAAATGAGGAGCAGGGCAAATCCACCTGCATTCTATTGCCCAAGTTTCCTCCATGCACACCACTCAGATCGCAGCTGCTTACGTTCACGATGCGGGGTGATGTTTGGACAAATGTGCTCAGTGATGCTGCCACTTCCTCGGCAATACCACTGGAAGATACTTGAGGCAAGCCCATCTACGAAGCTGAGTAATTGTCAATCCAAATTTTTCAAAAGAATACTCTTTCTGTTACCTTAGTATCAATCTTGTGTGCTACGTTCCTTAACCTTCAATCACCTTGGTATCAATCTTGTGTGCTATGTTCCTTAACCTTCAATCATTCAAATGCTTAAACATCAAAATCCACTTTCATATTCCCAATCAACCAATGGAACTTGAGCCTCCAAACTACATCACTGCAATTAAACAGCACTTAATTAATTGGCTTACTAGAATTCCCACAAATGAATAGAATACTCTAACCAAAATTGGGTTCTAACCCTACAGCTTAGGCTGCTATTATCTATCTACCAAATTCATCACTATCTCAACTACAGCTCCTTCGTCATATTGTGGCAATAAAAAAGAGCAAAATCCAGATGTTCAGACAGAAACGGCAGAACATTCTCTCTTGCTTTGTCACCTCTGCACCGGCCATCAAAGAGACAAGTGCCATTCGTGGTTCATCAGAAACCAATAAACCATTCTGGAAACACATTCACAAGAAAACAAGCTCCTTCAGTTGGTAAGCATAAGATATAAAGTCAACAAACTTGATTCTCTAAATCAATGAACCATTCTGGAAATACATTCACAAGAAAACAAGCTCTATAAGTTCGTAAGCATAAGATATAAAATTAACAATTTGATTGATTAAACCATTTTTGCACCCCTCTTGTCACTAAACAACACTTAATCATCTTCCACATTTAGCTCAATAAAAAGTATATGACATATAGATATGAATTAACTTGGATCAAATTCTCTCTGAAAATAGATGATACGAATTACAGAAATTCATTTGTTTTAAATATTAAAAATTCGACCGCAGATTTTCTTAAAATTTTTATCCTTCAAAGAATTACTGATTATCTTTTCATAGCTCAAATGGCATTCTCACACAAACTTCGACAACAACATAATCACCAACAATGCATTAATCAGCTATATTAGCAGATAAAATCCAAAAGCCAATTCCTCAATCAGAATCTAAAAGAAATGAAGGGAAAGACTCTAATTGCTCAAAAAGATAGATTCTGCACATAGCGGAGCTGAGCTGAGCATAATACAATGCAAGTATTCGTTCAATGTTATTCTTCATTTAGACAATACCAAAACAACAAGAATCTCAAACCCATAATTTATTTCCTTCCTTTCTCCCACTTTCAAAGCAACCGAACTGATAGCAACATGAGAAAACACACCAACACTCTCAAAAATTGCAACTCAAACTAACAAAATCGATGCAATCAAAGCCAGTAGTCATAAGTTTCATCTAAAAAACAATCAATTAAAACACACCACCAGTGAAGCTCTTGATCATCATCAACAACAAAACAAACAAACTAGCTTGCCTAAGATACATCAGCAGATCAAAACAAGATCAACAAGCGTTTCTATGGTCAATCAAATCAAGCAAAAGGAAAAAAAAAAAAAAAACAGATACCCACATGGGTTTTTATGTTCTTTTTATTCGATTTTTTTCCTTCTTTACTCAAAAACTTTCTTCTTCTAATCTTTTTTCTTCTCCTGCCAGTCACCGCGTTTCCTTTTACAGTTCCACACATTTCCATATAAGTACTTCTTCTTTTTTCTTTTTATTTTAATTTCTCTCTCACCATATCTATAATTTTATCTCTTGATATCTTTTTAGTGATTTGTTTTAAGCCTCCCATGTTTGAAAGGAGATGCGCGTAATTGCTGGCTTGCGTTTGTTGAAAATTTTTACCTCAATTTTTTTGGCAACACCCACAGCGCCACCCCACCACATGCTTGCTTTTGTGTTCCAAGTTGCGTTTGCGGGTCCTATTTTTCTTTTCTTTACGTGTCTTTGTCAAATTGTCACGTCTATGCGTGTACTGTGTACGTTTAATCACTTTAATGCCATAACTTGCTCCATGTGTTAATGATATGCTATGATGCCCCTAGGTTTCACTTTCATTCCTGGTGTAGATCAATGCGTGCCACCAGTTTCTACATACCCTTTTCTTGGCCACCGTAACGTGGCTTTAAACGCAACCCAATCAATTGTAAGGTTAGGGTATCATCTGGCAGTAGCGAGGCCACAACTTATTTTGGGTGGTGTGCGTGGGTGTATATATATTTGTTTCAATTCAAAGCTTTTCGATTGTATAAGATAACTTTAATTATAAGGAATTAAATAAATACTTAATAAGGGAAGATATAACAAGTCTTATTTTTCAAAATATTTATTTAAATTATTTATCAGCATATTAACCTCTCAAATAATAAATTTGTACAAGAATTTATTGATTAAACCCTCCCTTCTCTTTGCCATTGTCACCTAGCATCATAGAATCAACTTTGTTCTCTACAATTCTTCTTAACCAAAAAAGGAAAATGACTTCACAAACTAAAATGTAACGCTCCTTTTTTTGGGTCTTGCCTATTCTTGGTTAATCCCACTCAAGGGCTTGATCGGCTACAACACGCCCCACATTGATTTTTAACCCAAAACTTGCATCTCAAAGGCTTTTGATCTGTTTGTCGTTCAAGCATATTTACTTCAGATTCTTATCTTTTAAGGTTGGTCCTCAGAGATGTGTCGAAACGAGATTAAGGGGCCGGTCTAAAAGTTCCCTTAAACTCATATGTAGACTCTAAGGTCGAATTCTGAGTTTGGCGAGCTTTTTAAATTCCTCAAAGCCTCAATATATTCCAAGCTTAAAATTAATAGACATGCTATGATTCCAAAAACCTTTAGTGTGGATCGGGTACGTTGAGTAACTCTTTGCATTCATCTTAACCATAACCCATAAATGCATACACTCTTGTATGAGTTTATCTCTTGATATTCTTGTCACCTGGCACGGTTAGATTACATTTTTTCCGCTACAAAATGAGCTCAAGCTAGCATACTAGTCGCGGCGATGTTTGTTATCATCAAACAAAATTGTAATAGCCATTTGGCCAACACACACCTCAATAAAACATGGTACTTTTTATTGTTGCGTCCATCATTTCACCCCAAAGTTCCTTATAACAGCACCTAAACGAGCCATCTTTATTGACGTTACTATTGAGTCAAT
Organism: Luvunga scandens; assembly: GCA_030449905.1. NCBI lineage: Eukaryota > Viridiplantae > Streptophyta > Magnoliopsida > Sapindales > Rutaceae > Luvunga > Luvunga scandens. The sequence continues at coordinate 1,283,428 of JASUUG010001266.1, forward strand.
ATAGATTTTTTTGAATTCCAAAATCACACGTAACAGTGACATCAATTAGCAAACACAACCGTGTGGAACAATGGCTTGAGAATAGAATCTTTATTAATAAACTCAGAAGATGTAACGAGAAAAAAATAACTTACAACTGAAAACTAAGAGGTTATGTCCCATAAAAAAAAAAAAAGAGGTTATGTCCCATAACATAAAATTTTTTTACCTGGTCAGTAAATATAAATTTGTTAAGGCTTGCACGAGCACAGCTAACGATTAATTTATGTGCTCCTCTAAAGAAGATTTCTTAGTGCAAAAAAGATAAATTAAAAAAAAAAAAATTCACCTCTAGAATATAATGATATTATTATGAGGTTGCATTTCAAACTGGGGGTTGGATTGGGTTAACCCGAATTGAACTTTTGGGTTTGGTTGGATTCAGGTTAACATATAAAATCCAAACATGTTGAAAATTACAATCCGATCGGTTTCAACCTCGGCTCGGATCGAACCCGAACCAAATCTAAAACTCAATTGGGTTGGGCCTCATATATATATATATACGTATATATATCACCACTCACGCACGCACGCCCAATTCCAATTTCAAAATCCCTAAACTAATTGCCTAGCCTTCGATAATCCCCCTCTTCTCATCTTCTTCCACAACAGCAGCGCAGCCCACAGATGTGCAGCTCACGCTCATGCTCCGGCTCACTGACCTCGCCACTGACTCACTCTCACTCTGCCGATACCTATTCACTTCCGATCCAGCTACTGTCGCTTCCATCTCTGCCCTCACCTCCAACCGCTTCCAATCCATTTCTTCTTTTGTGTTCATGTTCCTGGTTCATGCTCTCCATTGGTTTGTCCTGAAGCAAAATGTATTAAACATTATTGATTGATGCATGTGTTTCGCAGCATAAAGTGGCCTAGATTGCAGCTTTTCTGAAAAAGTGGAAATCTCATTTGATTAATTATTATTCAAGGATAAGAAATAAACTTTTTCTTCTTTTTTCTAATGCCACATGTCTGGTGGGCTTGCTTGGTGTGTTTTAGTTGGATAAAAATTGTTGCAAATGTTACATGGCAAGAATGCTTAAAAGGCTTAACACGAATTTAACCCGTATTAACCCGAGTCACCAAACCGAACCAATCCGAATTGTGAATTCGAATGGAACGGAAATCATTTCAATTTAGTTCAGTTTGGATTCGTATTTTCAACCCAATTGGATTTTATTCTCCAACCCGAACGGATTGTAATCCAAATTGAAACCCGAACTAAAATCTAATTTATCCACGCCTACTTTGAACACAACAATTCAGTACTGCCAAAAAAAAAGAGAGAAATTATGAAGCAGAAGTTGAAAGCATTAATTTGAACAATCGGACGATTCTTTTTCCTTCTTGTTATAGTGCCATTAAAGGCTTTATGTGTCTTCTTAAATGAAAAAAACAAACCCTCTACTTTTTCTAATTTAATTTAAATTAGACAGATGATTTCTTTATTTATTATGAAACAGTTGTATCTCACAATTTAATTCAATTTGAATAATTAAAATCACATGTATATTTTACTTATCCAACTCTAATTTGTAAATAAGTCAAACACGCGACCGATTTAAATCCAACACAAACTCACATCTCTCGAATATTGGATGCTTTTATAATATCAATATAATGCAACAATTTCCCACATTTTTCAAAATACACGATCAATCAGTATCATAAACTTTTTAGTGTACATGCAATGGTGCCTCTCGGTTATGAATCGGCTATTAATCAATTAATCTTGTCTCTTTGGTGAAACCTATAGTTACCTAATGTTCTTTTTGTGTGAGGTAAAAGACTAAATGCTTTTGTTATTCAACAGTTTGGCGTTTTAATGGGCCTATACCTACTTGGAATTCATAATTTTTTTAAAGATGTTTGTCTCCCTCTTATAGTAGCTAACCTAATTCGACATTCATTTAAGTTATTTTTCATCGAGTGTCACACAGTTTTGATACACCAACGTACACAAACATGGACTATAGAGCTCATTAAGAACTTAATTACTTGTCTCAATCAAAGCCGTAGATAACCACCCGGTCATAAAAAGGACTCAAATGAATAAACTAATACTTCAATAAGATAACAAAAAGCTTGTTATTACCTTTAGAACGTACTTCATGAGATCTCTAATTGCATAGGTAGGGTTAGCATCACCCTTTTGTTAAAATAAAAAATTGATAATTCTTTCTTTTGAATACCAAAGTGCAATCATCTTTGGAGACCTATAAAGCACTTCTACAATATCTGAGACATTAAAAATTTTGTGTCTCCAACACACCATCCCATTCCAATATCAATGGGCACTAAAATGTCAAGCAAAATAATAGGTTAATAGATTGCAGTTCTTTAATAGAGACTAAAGTGGACAGTGCATCATTCATAAAAATAGTGTATTCTTTCTTTTCTATCGCAACATAACTTACAATTTACAAAGAAAACCTCATATAAATTAATTCCAAACTCTAGTAACCTTATTTAATTTGGCAATCAACAAAACTTTATTTACTTGCCAGGTGTACGTATAGCATAGTATTGTTAGGATACATGCAGTATTGTGTTCATTTCTAATATTGTCTAATATTTGTCTCCCTTCATTTCTTCTATCCTCTTCATTTGCTCCTTACACTTCTATTGAGTCTAACAAGGCTCAGGTGTGTGGAGATTTCGACTCCAGCAACAAGAAAATCATAATCAGCAACGAATATCAGGAGGCAGCAAGTAGATGCAGGTCTCTATAACTAGTCGAGCGCACAATATCAACCCTAATCAGAAAGCCATCCTCAGTAAGCTCCATCACCAATTGATTTGAAGGTAAATATTCCATTGTCCTAAATGTAAATTAATTTAAATGGTAAAGTACTAAATAACATAAAATTAGCAGACCATACGAAATCAATTAAATTAAAATCAATTTGAGGATATTTATTATAAAATTTCGAAGTTTTTCAGCTAGTTCATGGGTGAATGGTGCACGGTTCTACATCATCACACGATATTGGGGAGTGGGGATCTTTAGAAACCTCTCAATCTGTAAATAATAATAATAATAATAATAATAATAATAATAATAATAATAAATTAAATGGTTTAGGGATTACATGGAAGACATAAAAACTAAAAATCATAGAAAAAAATATCAATCCTCATTTAGAACAAGTTAGCTATATTGTTATATTGTTCCATCAAAAAAGAACGTAACAGCAGTGGCACTAGGTATTTGGGTATGTAGGGTTTATTGAATGAGTTAATGTGGGGTTTCTTTATTCGGTTATGGTACGAACAAAGGATTTACGACATTAAAGTTTCATGTTTGGTGTTCTGTGTTTTATGTTACAAGGTAGTCATGTGCTATACACATTGTATTAGTTGACCACTAGTGGAGGTACCAAGCTGTAAAAAAAATAATATAATAAAAATTTAAAATGTAAAATGTTAGGAGGATATTTAAAGCTGTGTAAAATGTCATTGGTTGACAACTAAGTTCCTATGATCATATACAATTTTTTTTTTTGGGGTTTTAAGCTGTTCTTGGCGGAAAAAGTAAAAAGCAAAGGCTAGGTTTTGCTTGGAGATGTCGATACAGTGGAGAGAAGGTTTAAACGATTTTATCAACTAATAAGTTAATTAAATGTAACATTATTATTTCTTATGATGGTTTGCTAAAGGCTGCGAAGTTTCATTTTTTTCTGTATTTTTGTATTCATAAAGATTTATTTCACTTTTAAGGGACTCATTTCACTTTTGAGATTCGTCAATCTTTTCTTTTTCTTCCTTTAATACATTGTTTAGTTCTAATACTCTTACACTATCTTCATTATTTTTCTAGGTTTTCTGAAGTAGCTTTTCTTGCTCTTCAATAAGAGCCAACCTTTTCTTGTTGAGCTCTTGAAACTCTTTACAAGCTCTTGAAAGTGTTTTGGCTGGCTTCGCAAAGTCTCTGACTCTCGGCTTCTAGTCCCTGTAAGAGCAATGAGGGGTAGGCTTAGATCGGAGGATGGAGATCTATTCAAATCGATAGCAGGTCCAATCATTGGAGGGAGATTGCAAGCACTGGCTTCACTTATAACACCCTCCATAAAAATTAGGCTCCTTATACCACCCTCCATAAAAATAAGCTGTTTATTTTTAAAAGAATTTAGATCTATTACAAATAGATGTAGGCAATTTTAAAACCCTAGAACTAATTAATTAATCAGCTTAATTAATTAAATTCCTTAACTAAGAGAAGCCTTAGAAAATCTTCTGTATAATTAACCTAATTATATTAAGCATAATTAATAAACTAAATTAATTTTTTGAAAGCACTGTTCATAATACCATTCACAATTACTGTTTGTGGTTATTGCTCATCCGCATAAAAAATATTAATTTTCTAAAACACAATAAATTGAAGAAATTAAATGACACTGAGATTTTTACATGTTTTGGATTAATCAATTCTACATTCACAAGGCAATGCTCAAATGAAAAGTAATTTATTAAGTTGAGATGTTACAACTTATAGATTTAACAAACTTAAAACCCTCACTTATAATTTGTCACTATACAACCTACTCAAACTTAGACTAATTGAATAACTGCTATCTCTCTTGATCTGCGATCGTTAAGGCACTTCATAAAGTAATCAATAGCAATTCTTCAATATCTAGTTATCAAAGATCCATGTAAACTCTCCACAAATATGGAAAGAAATAGTCTCATTACAAGACTTTTAATGAAGAAAATAAGAAAACGAATCAATACAACATTATATACCAAATTCGGATTCCCTAGGAGGAAGCCAAATTTTGCTTCTCTGCTTTATACTTTGTGTTGTGCTGCTTCAATTGTGAAATACCTCTGTTTATATAGGTATTAGGGTTTCACAAAAATCACAAGTCTTAAAAGACTTGAAATCTTTCTAAATAAAAGTTTATTTCCTCTTATAATTCTTATTAATCTGAATAGAAATAAATTTAATATTCTTGTCTTGTTTGTCTCCTAAGAAATATTTAAATTATTTAATAAACTTTTTGTTTGAACTAACTTCTTACTCTAACTAAATCCTACGAGCTAATTATAGATTCTCATTATTAATTGACTTGTTAAATTATACATTTAATTAAAATATGAAACAAATATTTTTAATCAATTGGAATTTACTAAATGATAAAACCCTTTTACAAGATATTTAATAAATAAAATTCTAATTAAACTAGACTTACCATAAGATGCCAACTTTATAAATAATGGATGTAATATATTCAGAAATAAAAAAGCATATCATCTAAAATGAAAAAAGGGGCTCCTAAGTCGACCCACAGTCCTAAACCTAGCAAATAATAGAAGAGAGAAGTATATAGAAAACTCATAGATTTATCAATGACAATTTCATCCTCTTTCTCTTTCTTAAAATCATTCGATTCCATACAAATTAGCTCATCCTGCTCCTCATTCACGACTACGAGTCATCGTTAGTCTTCTATTGTTATTAGTTGTAGCGCAGCAGCTCGCGAAGCCAATTCGGATAGAGATCTCTTGCTTTTCTTCCCCATATCCTATTTTCTTGCAGCACATTCCCCGCTCCTACAAACTTTGTTTCTCCTCTCTTTTTTTTATGCGAAAGTAAGCCTTTCAATTAACAAAACCAGAGAGTAACAACGATATTTTAGTTGGATAAGATCCCAACCATACAGTAGGGGAATAAAAAACTAAAGCTTTCTAAGCTAAAGCATGAGCAACAAAATTACAAGTTCTTGGGACATATTGGATTTTGGAACCAGCTAAGCCTTTCAAGCTATCTTGAATTGTGGCTATTATTTAGAAGATTTTATACTTGCTCCCCTTCTTGTTTTGGGAGCGATCAACAACTTCTTTAGAGTTAGACTCAATGATCATTGGTAAAAGCTTAGCATTTTGAGCTATTTGAATTCCTAAGTTTACAGCTTCTGCTTCCATACATGCCACCGTTCTTTTAAAAGGGACCCTTTGAACTACTATTGCAACCACTTCGCCCTTTGAATCTCTAATCACCACTCCCATACCTACAGATTGGCTTGAAGATCTAATGGCAGCATCAACATTTATTTTAAACCACCCATCAGGAGGGGGGATCCAAGCTTGCTGGTTATTACTGTAATGCTTGAGGATTGTGTGATCAACTGGACCTTTAATCCTTTGATATGATTCCACAACTGCAGCCGCTCTTGCAGCTGATAGCTAAGGATCTTCTTGTTTCCCTTTAAAGACAAGAAGATTTTTAGAAAACCAGATAGACCAGCAAACGGCAATTATCATACCCACATCTTTTCCACCTCTAATGTGTGCTAGCTCTTATAGGACACTTAGCATATCTTTCTAAGCCAAGAGCTTGATGTTTGGATATAAGTCAGTCAACTTTCAAACCTTTTTGGCAAATTTGCATTTCATTAAAGCATGACAGATGTCTTCCCCTTCATTCTGGCATTTCCATACACAATGGCTCCTTAATGATCTTCCTTTTCCAGAGATTTTGAGTTGTTGGCAATAAGTCTTGAGCCGCTTTCCACATAAACACTTTGATTTTTTCTAGAATTTTCCTAGACCAAATAACTCCCTAGTGTGTTTTTGAATTGTCTGAGTTGCCAGCATCTTCCGGAGATTTCAGCTTTTGGGCTATTTGATACCCACTCTTTATCGAGTAGTTTCCATCCTTGTTAAAATGCCATATTAGCTGATCCACCTGTGAAACCCTTGGCAGGGGAATTTCCAGAATCCTTGCTGTATCCTCTTCCAAAAAATTTTGAACTATTATGTCCTCCTTCTATTGTTGGTTACTAATTAAGTCAGGTACCACTGAATTTGAGGGAAGCGTCTGAGGGGAAACTAGTTTTAAAGTTTCAGGTTGTGAAATCCAGTTGCTTTGATAAATAAGAACTTGCTCTCCATTTCCAATCCTCCATCTTAACCCTCTATACAGAAGTTGCCTACCCCATAAAATACTTCTCCACACAAAGGAATGATTGGAGCTTAATTTTTCTTCCATAAAACTTGAATGCTTAAAATATTTAGCTTTTAAAACCTAAGCCATCAAAGCTTCTGGATATTGCAAGATCCTCCACCCTTGTTTTGCAATTAAGGCTTGATTGAGGCTTGCAAAATCTCTAAAACCTAAGCCTCCTTTAACTTTTGCATGACATAATCGCTCCCACTTATTACAATGAATACTTTTATGATCTTTGAAACCTCACCACCAGAATCTAGCCATAGCTTTTTGAATGTCTTCATAGATACTTAAAGGGATTTTGAAAACAATTATAGCATACCTAGGCACTGCTTGAGCTACAGCCTTGATAAGGATTTCCTTTCTCCCGTAAGAGAAGAGTTTGGTTTGCCAGCTGGTTAGCTTACTAAGAACCCTCAACTTAATGTCATTAAAAAAATTAATCTTCCTCCTCCCCACCATGGATGGCAGCCCAAGATATTTCTCATGTTTTGACACAACATTCAAATTGAAAATGCTTTTGATCTCCTCCATCTGTCCCCGCTTTATGTTACTGTTGAAGAACATTAAGGACTTTTCATAATTAAATAGTTGGCCTAAAGCTACTGCATATACATCAAAGCCTTTTTTAATTGTCTACACTCTACACTGGAAGCTCTTACGAAGACTAAGCTGTCGTCTGCAAACAAAAGATGAGAAATGGATAGAGCTCTGTTGAACTTCAATCCATGGATTAACTTATCATTTTATGCTTTCATTAGTAAATTTGAAAAGATCTCTGCACAAATGATGAAGAGATGAGGTGATAAAGGGTATCCTTGTCGTAATCCTCTTTGAGGATAGATAAGACCTGTAGCCACATCATTAATCAACACTGAAAAGCTAGCTGTGGACACATATTTCATCACTAGATTCACCCTATTTGAAAAGAATCCTAGTTGCTGCATTGCACACTTTAGAAAGTTTCATTCAATTCTATCATAGGCTTTGCTAATGTCCATCTTAAGAGCTACCCACCCATTTTTTCCCTTGTTATGCGTAATTTTAGTAAGGCACTCATATGCAATGATTACATTATCTGTGATTAATCTATTAGGGCTGAAAGCACTTTGGGTTGGGGAAATAATGTCATTTAGAATGTATTTATCGGATTTTTTTTGCCACAATCCGATAAATAACATTACAAAGGCTAATAGGTCGGAAATCAGACACCTTTCTGATTAGGGATCAAAGCAATATAAGTGTGATTTAAGGCAGCTATACTACCTCCTTCATTGAGAATGTGCAAGCAGGTAGCGAGCGCGCATTCCTTTACTGAACTCCAATGCTTTTGGAAAAAAGCCACTGGGAGACCATCTGGTCCTAGTGGTTTTGTAGGGCACATCTGAGGAAGGGCGCTTGAAACATCATCTTCTGTGAATTTCTTGTTCAAGTAACTGTTCATCTTGCTTGTTACTCGGCTTGGCAGGTCTATTAAAGTTGCATTTAGATATGCTCGGGATGAGTTGGTTGTGGTGAAAATACTTTTGAAGTATTCACAAAATAGCATTTCAACTTCCTCTACATCTTCAGTCCAGGCTCCATATTCATCTTCAAGCCTGAAATTTTATTTTTCCTTTTTCTTGTTGAGGCCTTTGGATGAAAAAATTTAGTGCTCTTGTCCCTTTTTTTTCAACTAATCAGCCCTTAATCTTTGCTTCCAAAAAATTTCTTCATCGAGGAAGATGCTGTCAATCTACCTTTCTGTTTTTCTGATTTCATCCCCATTACTATGATGACTGTACTTTTGTTTGATTTTCTTCAAATTTTCCCTCAACTACTACAATTTCCTTTTTTTGCCTTTAAATTCATCATTGCTCCACAGCTTAAGCTCAACTAATGACTCATTCGATTTCGTTTTGAACAAATTAACAGGGTTTCCTCGAGTCCAGCAGTTGGTGTCTTTCCATTCATGCCTAACAATCCCCCTATATCTTTCATATAGGCTCCATATATCCTCATAGTGGATTCTATGGAATGTTCTTCTAACATATCTGAACCATTTTCCCTTTTCTACAACTTCCATCAGGATTGGGTGGTGATCAGAGCTCTAAGTGACTAAATTTAGAGTCATTTTCTTTTGGAAATAATTCCCCCAGCTTCTATTACAGAGAAATCTATCTAATCTCTCTTCTATCAGTTGGGATCCAAATCTTCGATTTGACCATGTATAAGGATATCCAGCGAAACCTAAGTCAGGAAATTCACATTCTTTTGAAGCTTCTCTGAACTCAGTAACCATGCTCACTTGCCTCTCATTTCCTTCAATCTTTTAATTTAAATTTAAAACTTCGTTAAAATCCCCGAAGTGTAGCCATGGTAAGGAAGATAACTTTGCTAACCTTTTTAACAGTTCCTATGTGTGCTATTTCTGAGTTGTTTTCGAATGCCCATATACACCAATACATCTCTAATAGCTTCTGTTTTCACTATGAACCACAATATCAATATGGTGAAAACTGTAAGACTTAATCTCTGTTGTAACATCAAAACTCCATAACATTGCCAAACCACCTTACATTCCTTCTCTGCTTACTGCAAAACAATTTTGAATGCGTAATGCAACACTCTTCTTATTCATTTGTATTTGTGTCATCTTTGTCTCACATAAGAACAAAATTTAGGGCCTATGCTCATAAAGATTTTCTTGAGCTTCTCGAAACGTTCGGTGTTTCCCCAAACCCCAAACGTTCCAGCTTACGATTTTCATGGCTGTTGGCGAGGCTGATTTTCAGCCTCCACCGATAATTCATTGACAATAACAAGCACTTCCTCTATGGCTTCACCCTGTTCATCCTCCAGCCTGAGCCTTATTGCTGCTACGCTCTAAGTCTGAGTTCGCAGGGGGATGAGAACTTTTCATAGGCTGCTTTCTTTAACTCTTTTAGAGTTTAGGCTTTCCCAATTGAAAATGCCAGCTGGCCTTTTCATTATTTTTGTCTTTAACTGTCTTTTTTCCATCAACAACTCGGGCTTGGGATTTCCACTTTCTTCTCCTGGGCCTACATTTATCTACGTTAAGCCCATTTTCTTCTTTTTTCGCTTTTGATTCTTCTAGAACAGGCTGACTGTTTACCTTTTTTGGTTTTATGTTTTCCCACTTCCAAATGTTCCTTTCCATTTCCCGTTCACTATTTCCCACATCTCCCTCTTTCCTCTGAGTTGTATTGTTGTCAGCTTGATTTTGGTTTCCTAGGTAGCTATCTTCTAGCTCCCTCAATTTAATAGCAGCCTGTATTAAATGATCTTTAGCCACCCCTTAATCTTTTTGTCTTTTGGGTAAGGGTTTAATCAAACCCGGATCCATTTAGACATGGCTTAAACCTTTCTTTGTCCTTTGCTCTTGTTCATCTTTTGATTTCTCACTAATTGTGGCTGGAACTAATTCTGTATTCACATAAGCTGGGGATTTTTTATTTGGCTGATTAGGCTCTGCATTACACCTATCCTTGCCCCTACTTTGCTTCATACGATCAGCCATTGTATTTGCCTTTAACCATGGACCATAAGCTAACTTGTCTTTAGATTGAGATTGATAATGGGTGCACTCTCTATATTGATGGCCAATGCTCCTACAGTAAAAGAAAAAATAGGGAGCCTTTCATAATACGCTAGCATTGGAATATCTTATTTGTTATTGCATTCTGTGCCTTCTTCCTCCTCCATTTCCATATGCTCCAGTACAACATCTTCTTTAAAGGCTTTGTAATGTCCACTGAAATCCTCATTCTAAAAAATTTTCCTATACATTCCCCTAATGAGTCCGTTTCAACTTCCTCCACTTTTTCAATTACAGATCCCAGTTCTACAGCTGTTTCTTTCTCCATGTACATAAAAGGAACATCATGTATTTGTACCCAGAAGGATACATGGCTAAAATCTTGCTTCCTGATATCCCCAATACCTGATGGTTCGTTTAGCACTATTAGTGCTCTGTCAAAATGCCATGGTCCCCTGGCTTAGATTCTTCTTTTATCTTCACTAGAGCTAAACTTGAACATAAAGACATTTTCTCCAAGGCTTTCAATTTTAACTTCTTGCCCCGTTCTCCATATTAGCTGCACTGCAGCTTTCAACCTTTCTACCTTTTTTTTTTTGAAAGTAAACCTTTCATAGATTAAACAACACTGCTTAATACATTCGCAATATCTGCTGGAATCGGATCCAGCCAGATGGAGGAGGTATTGGTTCCTACAGCAAGCTTTGCTAAGGAGTGAGTACAAGCATTACAGGTTCTAGGGACATGCCTAAACTTGACTTCTTTGAAGGTTTGTTTCAACTCTTGAATTTCGACACTACCCAAATTATACTTGTCCTCCGCCCGTTGTGTTGTTCGGAAGATCAACTACTTCTTTACAATCGATTCTATAATCATAGAGGTTAAGGATGTGGTTTTTGCCACCCTGGAGCCCCACTCCATCGCTTGACCTCTACAAAACTCACACTCTCTTGCAAGGGAGCTTGCTTGATTCTGCGCAGCAATTATCTTCCTCCCGAGTCCTTGATGATCGCTCCCAAACACGAAACTTGGTCTACGATATTGATGGTGCGTCACATTGATCTTGAAGCCATTTTTTGGGAGGGGATTCCTTTTTTTGCTCTGTCTGTCTGCAGAGTTTTGGATGTGTCTTTGGACCTGGTTTCCTGACTTTGTGATAGGCTTCTAACATTGATTCGGCCTTAGCAACTGAAATTCTTGGGTCAATCTTTTTTCCTTCGAAGATCAGTTTGTTTCTAGCAAACCAAGCCGTCCAGCAGTACATTATCACTTGCTCCACTTCTGAAGTTCCCAGGATGAGCCATAGGTCATAGATGAGGTTAAGAATGTCTTGGTTTTGGTTCTTTTGAACTTGCACAGGGGTAGAGGCTTGAAGCCAAATTTTCTTCACTGCCTTGCACTCGAAAAGAGCATGGCTGGTTGTTTCTACTTTCTTATTACACCTCTGGTAAATTGGATCCTTTAGACATTTCATTTTCCAAAAATTTTCAGCAGTTGGCAGTAGGTTCTTGATCGCCCTCCAAGTGAATATTTTTATTTTTTCTGGAAGCTCAAGGGACCATAAGATATTCCATCTTTTGGATTGGTTTTCAGAGTTGCTGGGCACATCTGGATTTTTTATTCTGAGGGCTACTTGATAGCCGCTCTTCACAGAGTATTCTCCGCGCTTGTCAAAGTGCCACATGATTTCGTCGTCTTTCCGGGTCCTTGGGAGGGGAATTTTGAGTATTGCCTTACTGTCCTCTTGCATAAAATGCTAGTTTAGCTTGGCCACATCCCACCTGTGATCATCATCTATTAAGTCTGCGACTGTAGTTTCCGGAGGTAAAGTTGGCGGGGAAATCGGTTTAAAGGTCTCTAGCCTTGGTATCCAGCTATCTTTATACACTCGGATATCGCTTCCATTGCCTATTCTCCATCTTGCTCCCTTTTTAATGACTTGCCTTCCCCATAGGATGCTTCTCCATATAAATGAAGGGTTAGAACCGACTTTAGCATTTATAAAGGAGGAGTCTTTGTAATACTTTGCTTGGAGAACTTTTGAGACCAGAGAGTTTGGGTTCTGGATAAGGCGCCATCCTTGTTTGGCTACCATTGCCTAATTGAAGCTAGTGAAGTCTCGAAACCCCAACCCTCCCCTGCTTTTGGCACAGCTTAACTTATCCCAATTAGACCAGTGAATACCTTTCTTTCCTTCTTTGGAACTCCACTAAAACTTTGCGATTGCTCTTTGAATGTCCTCGCTTAAACCCTTGGGAAGCTTGAACACACTCATGGCATAAGCCGGAACAGCTTGGGCTACTGCTTTTATGAGAACTTCCTTTCCTCCACTCGAGAACAATTTGTGATGCCAGCTATTTATCTTACTTAAGACTTTGAGCTTGATTTCTTTGAAGAAACTTGACTTTTTCCTACCTAACGTGGATGGGAGGCCCAAGTACTTTTCATATTTGGATACCACATTGAGGTTGAAGATGTTCCTTATTGCTGCTTTCTGCTCCTCTGAGATCTTGCCTCCAAAAAACATGGATGACTTTTCGAAGTTGAAAATCTGCCCTGATGCCTTGGCATATCTGTCAAAGATTTTTCTCAGCTGCTTACATTCGGCTATTAAGGCTGAAGTGAAGATTAGGCCGTCATCCGCAAAAAGTAAGTGAGAGATTGAGATGTCTTTTACGAATCGAAGACCTTTGATAAGCTGATATCTTTCGGCTTGCGACAATAAGTTCGAGAAGGCTTCTGCACAGAAAAGAAACAAATATGGGGAAAGAGGGCAGCCTTGTCTTAGCCCTTTTTCCGGGTGAAAGAGGCCTACTGGGGTTCCGTTAATGATTACAAAGAAAGAAACATTTGTAATACAACCCATTATCAACTCCAGCCATTTTTTGGAAAAACCGAGCTTTGACATCGTTTGTTCCAAGAACCTCCATTCTACCCTATCATATGCCTTACTTATGTCTAGCTTTAGGGCCACCAAGCCTTTCTTTTTCCCTTTGCTGGTTCTTATTTTGTGAAGGCATTCATATCCAATAATCACATTGTCTGAAATGAGTCTATTGGGAATGAATGCACTCTGGGTAGGGGAGATAATATGGGAAAGAATCGGCTTCAATCTATTCGCAACAGTCTTGGCCACAATTTTATAAATCACATTGCAGAGGCTAATTGGTATAAAATCTGAGACTTTTCTAGGCTTGGATGACTTAGGAATCAAAGTAATATAAGTGTGATTGAGGTCGGTTATATTACCTTTCTCATTGAGAATGTGCAGGCATGAATCCAAAACACCATCACGAACGGATTTGCCGGTGTTTGGAAGAAAATGGGGGAACCCATCTGGACCAGGAGCTTTCGTTGGGCACATTTGAAACAGAGCTTCTACAATCTCTTCAGCTGTAAAAGGTTCCTCTAACTGATTATTCATCTCTGGAGTTATTTTTGGCAGCATTCCTTTTAGAGCCTCTTGGATCTGACTTTGGCTAGGGCTGGAAGTTATGAACAGGTTTTGAAAATACTCACAAAACTCCCTCTCTAACTCCCCCCGATTTTCTATCCATTGCCCTTGAGAGTTTTCAATTCCCCAGATTTTATTCTTTCGCTTTCTAGTTGAGGCCTTGGAATGGAAGAATTTGGTATTTCTGTCTCCTTCCCTCAGCCAGTCAGCTCTTGATCGCTGCTTCCAGTAGATCTCTTCATCCATCAACATGTTGTTTAGCTGATTTTCAAGTTTCCTGATTTGTTCACCATCCATCCTCTGAGTTCCACTCTGTTTTATGCGCTTGAGTTGATATATCAACTTATCTTGCTTCTCTTTTCTACCTGCAAATTCAGCCTTACTCCAGATTTTGAGTTTTGCGAGGGTGCTCTTGGCCACCTTTTGGAATTGCTTCGTTGGGTTCTCTCTTGACTTACTTACAGTACAGGCCCACTCATCTCGAACAATGTCTCTGCAGGCTTCATAAGAGCTCTACATTTCTTCGTAGTGATCTCTATGGAAAGACCTTTTAACATGACTTCTCTCTTTTCCCCTTTCATTGACCTCCAATAGAATCGGGCAATGGTCTGAAGCCTAATTTACCAAGTTTGTCGCTGCCAGATTCTGAAAATTATCGCTCCAGTCTTTACTACAAAAGAACCTGTCTAAACGCTCATCAATATAATGCTGGCCGAATCTCCTATTTGACCATGTGAATGGATGCCCCCTGTAGCCTATGTCAATTAGGTTACAAGCCTGAACTGCTTCTCTAAAATTTACTATTGAGTTTATGCTTCTATCATTGCCTCCTGACTTCTCGTGAGGATTTAAGATTTCATTGAAATCCCCAAAGCAGCACCAAGGATAAGAGAAGATGCCTGCTATCCTCTCGAGAAGTGCCCAGGTGTGGTGTTTTTGGTTGGTTTCCGGGTATCCATAGATCCTAGTGCACCTCCAGATCTTCTCACTGTCATTTTTCACCACTGCATCAATATGGTGGGAGCTATAGGATTTTACAGTTACATCCACCTCCGATGTCCAGAAAAGAGCTAGACCTCCTCCCAATCCGTTTCTATCTACTGCAAAACATTTTTTAAAATTATATTTTCTAGCTTCTAAGTTAACCTGTTTGGCCAGCATTTTTGTTTCACAGCAAAAGAAGATATCTGACTTGTACAGGTGGAGAATTTTCTTGATGGCTAAACGCGTTCGAGGCTTCCCCATACCTCGAACGCGTTCAAACTAAAACCTTCGTTGATTCGGTAGGGTCGCCACCAGCTCCCGCCGATTTGTTATCCATCGTTTCCTCCACTTCCATTCCCGCTTCATGCTCTACATCGTGCTCTGCATCGACCAGTTCTAGTTGGGTCTTTACTCGAAAGGGGCTGGAAATACTGCCACTGTTAGGCTGTTTTGGAGGGCTGAGTCTTCTCTTATTTTTGTTTTTAGGACTGGGTCTCATGAAGTCACTTGGTCTTTTAGTGCATGCGGGTTCAGGTGTGCTCAGACAGGGGGGCTTGGGGTTCCTTGCCTGCAACTTCCACTTTCTAGATTTGGGCCGAGATTGCTTTTCTTTTGGCCTATTTACCTCCTCATCTTCGTTTGAACGAATCCTTGCAGGAGTTTTTATGGTATCTCTTAAATTTTTCTTTTCGCTCCAATTGTCGTTTCCCGCTTGCGCTCCCTTACTTCTGAGATGGTTGTCATTATCAGTCTCCTTCATCTGCACCATGTTGCTTTCATTTCCCTTGTTCTGAGGTTCTATTTGCTGGTTTCCTACCTGCTCTATTTCTGACATTGATAGCTCTTTGTCGGCTGCTGGTTCTTGTCTTTTTCCTTTTGGTTCCCCGTTGATGCCTTGAGAACTGGTTAATGTCTGTTGGGTTTTCTGTGGATCGGTGCTATTGGCTGCGGGGGTATTTCCTTTGGCTTGGGTTTGTTCCCTCGCGTTTTTTTCCTTCATCCTGTTTTGCTTCGATCTCTCTGCCTGTGACATTGCTCTCATCCATCCTCCATAAGGCAGCTCTTCTTTCAGTTGGCCTTGGTACTTTAGGCATTCTCTGTACTGGTGGCCGATGTGGGCACAGCAGAAACAAAAATCCGGTAACTTTTCATACAGGATTGGCATTGGGATTTTGACTTCACTTTTCTGTAGGTAAACAACCTTTTTTAGAGGCTGTGTTAGATTAATAGAGATTCTCACTCGGGCGAACTGACCTATGCAATCTCCTGTATCATCTGTTTCAACTTCCTCAACCTTGCCGATCTTCTTTCCTAGCTCTTGAATAGCTTCTCTGTTCATGCACATGATGGGGATGTTGTGGATTTGGACCCAAAATGAAGTCTGCATGAAAGATTGCTCTTTTATGTCCCCTATGCCATTTGGTTCAATGAGTACTAGCAAAGCTCGGTCAAAATGCCATGGACCCCCCATCAGCACTCTTTTCTTCTCCTCTTCCGAGCCAAACTTGAACAGAAATTTGTTGTCCCCCATACTTTCTATCTTGATTTCCTTGACTGTTCTCCAAGCCTGTTGCATTGCTACTTTCAATCCTTCTCTATTCACACCTCGCGTGAGCAGGACTTTCCCAACCAGGCAGTTTGCAGCGATTTTCTCCCCTTGGATCTTCATTCTTCCCATAAAAGTAACTATATCATTCTCTTCTTCCTTCAAGGTTATTGCTTGGAACTTTCTAATTAAATCCTCCGTATCCATTATCAAAGTTGATCGAGCACTTTTCGAGTTGCAAACTTTGCCACTAACCTTACTGGAGAAACTTAGGCAGATTGGAGAGAGAGAGAGAGAGAGAGAGGGGAGAAAATAATAGAGTTAGGGAAAAAGAAAAGAAGATAAGAAAATGAAGGATGAGGAAGAAAGAAGAAAGAAACAACCAATCAAGGGGTGATAGAAAACAAAGCCATGACAGCTTTACTCAGCTTTCATTCTACAACTTTTTTCAGAGAGAAAAAAGTACTGTAGAAAGAAGAGTTTTTTTACAAACTGGTGTGGAGCTTTCTTCAACCTTTATACCTTGACTTCTCTCAAAAGGAGAATTTTCCCCACCAGACAGCCAATCAAAATTCTTTCCCTTTTGCTTTTCATTTTACTTTTGAATGCTACTTTCCCCTCTTCGTCTTCACTTAGTCGAATGGATCTACGCCGCTTTATTAACTCCTCTGTATCCATTTAGATGCTATGGCCAAGATATCTCAATAAATGTGAATAGTTTGTTTGGATACCCACTCCAGCGTAAGATCTTTAAGAGACCCTGAGCCTTCTGCTAATTTAAAACAAAAACCCGTACTGCATATTATAAAGACAATTGTGCTTTGAAGGAAAAATAATCCACTCACAAGATGGAGTGACTAAGATGGAGTTATGACAACTCAATAAAACCCTTTCATCCTTTTTAGTTTTCAGAGAAAACTTCAGGAAAGAGACTCGTAGGACTAACTTTGTTTCTCCTTAGTTTCACCAGATTCGACACTTTTTAATGCAGAGGAAGGATACCAAAAACAAACCCTCTTTTGAAATTCCATTTTAGTTATTTAAGCAAGCCAAACTATGATAAAGAAAAGACATGCTTCTAGCCTGGGGATTGAGTCAATGCCCCAACTCTCTATCCACTACCTTACTTTATCTCGAAAAGCAAGAAGTCACTACGATACCTTAATGATCATCCCATTTTAAAAGGAAAATTCACAAATAATCCAGTACAACCGAAGGGAAATCTTCTTCTAACCAAACAGTAACAGACCCAACTTGTAAAGCAAGGAACACGATTACCAACAAAACCACTAGGGAAAACAGTTTCCAAATTTTATAAATAAATTATTGTTAGCATAATGTCGGACCACATCGCTCATAAATAGTGAGAAAGTTGTACTTCTATTTGTCGCATAACGAGCAATTTAACATTGTCCAAGATTTATAATCATATGTGAAAGGAATACTGAGTGGTGATTTTACAATTGATGTAACCGAGCTACACATCCCATTAATTGTTTGCGGCATTTTAGTTGACAAAGATAGAAAACATTCGGCTTAACATCGGTGGAACTACAACATCAAACTACACTTCAATTTGAGCGCGGATAACATAAATGCATAAGTACATTCATTGAACTGATAATAGTTTCTTAAAATAAAGAATATTTTTTTATCTATTGTTTTCATTGGATTAATGAATTAAAGAATGTGTAATCTCTTCTGACTTTTTCCAATTGCGTCCTCACGATTGATTTCCGTGCTCTCTTTCCTAGAATATAATTTCCCTGAATGGGACCGAGAGAGGAGTCCCTGATCAAAATCTGATTATCAATTTCACCGATGCATAAATTATTCGCTCTCTTTTTAAGAATTGACCGGCAGCGAAACAATTACGAAAGCCCAAAAACAAAAAAGCATTAATTTAACCACAAGTCTTTCCTTAGCTTTTACTCTTCCTCCTCTTCTTCTTCCACCACCAACTTTCTTATACATTGATTTTAGGGTTTTTTTTTTCCTTAATAGAAGATGATAGACTTTAGTCGCGTGCAAAAGGAGCTACAAGAATGCAGCAAAGACATTGAGGCTTCTGGCATCAAGGTTACTCCGGTCTCCGACAACCTCGTTCATTTAACCGGAATCATACCTGGGCCCATCGGCACTCCTTACGAGGGCGGCACTTTCCGCCTCGACATCACATTGCCTGGTAATAATTTCGTATACATGGCTACGTGGGGTTGTACAATTTTTGAAATTTTGATCTGGGTTTTGGCTTTTTTAACTTTTAAGTGAATTGTTTTGCTTGCTCTGTTTTCTTTTTTTTTGTAGGATTTATTGTAGTAATTGCTTATAAAATTGTGGTGTTTGTTTTGTGCTTTTTACAGATGGGTACCCTTTTGAGCCTCCGAAAATGCATTTTGTCACCAAAGTTTGGTATGAATTAAGTAAATAAGCATTTCTTTGTTGTTAATTGTCCATGTGGTTTTACTAATTTGTTACTGTACGTACTCTAATTATTGTTATAGAAAGAAAATGCAACTGTACTGTCTGTATTTGTTGATTAAAATCTGATTTTTATGGTTTATCGTGAGAATTTATACACACTGAAGCTCTTTTGGGAGAGCTATGGCAGCCCAGTTGCAAAAATAGAGGAAATTGTATGCACATTCATCTTTTTTGCAGCTGGGCTGCTCAACCTAGCTGTGTGTCAGCACTTCAAAACAGAGCTCAAAGCGTGATCAAGATATTGAACTATTTTGGTTATCTGCAACACTAATCATTACAGAGGTATCAATTGAGAATGGCATTTACAAAATAGTTCTCATTGAAATCAGTATTTGAGAATGTAAACTGATGCCTTACGAGTATTTATGTTTTTTGGGAGAGTTGTCATTTGCCAGTCGTTTAGCTTGGGTGCCTGGACTGGTATGAGCAAAGTTATCAAAATTAATATTGATGATTGTCTGTTCCTAAGGTCACTAATTCTTTGAAAAATCCAGATTGGTCGAAAGTTTCCTGTATTGGTTTATATGAGTGGTTGGCGTGGACCCATGGTCAATGTCAATGTGCGAGTCTGGGTTATCCAAAAGAAAAATGAAAAAAAAAAAATTCTAGGATCTATGATATTGGATCTGACCGTTAGAGACAACTCAATTTTAATGATGTTGGGGCATGGAGCAAATCGTCTCTGTATGTATTTTTCAGTAATGGAAACAGATTCTTTTTAAAACCAGAAGTAGTGTCCCTTTGGTGTCAGTTTGGGTTCTCAGTTTGGCATTGATGATCTCTTTTCTTATGTAAGTGTTCCGTAGATTGGTTCTCATATGACCTGGTTTTGGTGAAAGAATTACTCTAGGAAAAGGCATTCATTATATTCTTAGGATTAGTCAATCTCTTTTCCTAATATATATGATCTGTACAACCATCAGTTTGTTCCTGATTCGGAGGCTGCGTTATCTTGCTTAGTATGAAACTTTTGTAAGTTAAGGATATCTGTTAATATAAGCAATGGGGGATGAAGCCCATGTGGAAACATAACATACAAGCATAGGAACAGAGAAAGTTGTGTTTGCCTTCAGAACACTCTTGAAATGCAATTCCTTGCTGGATCAGGACCATCTTTCACCTTTCCTTCTCTCAAATATCAGAAACTTAAAAGAGTTATTGAGTTCATTCTGAATCCATACTTTTGCCCAATCACATAGATCTTGACTGCATCCATAACACCCCATGATTTCAATTCTTTTTTTACTCAATGGCTGGTTAGCACTTTAAACCAGTGCCATTTGTGCCTAATGCTTTGTTAAAACTAGCAAAATAAAGCTGAGTGTATTGGACTTTTGCTCTAGTGCTGCAGATAGGAACTCTCCCAGAAATTCTTGATATGTATTGATTTTCATTTTCCTCCCCCTGTTCTTTTGGGATATATCTTTGCAGTTGTTTGAGTTTTCATTGAGGTACCTTTTGGTTTGTTATGCCTGTGTTCTCAAGAATACAACGATTTGAAGGTTCTGACATTACTAGGACTCTAAATCACGAGGTTTTTGTACAGCCTTGTGGTCAATGCCTCAAATATTTGGTTGAGTACTGATTATGATATGTGTGTGACATTAGTTTATCACTTTGGTCAGTTAAGCTCTGAAATGATAAATCTGAAAGTTCTTTTGTATCTCTGTGTGGATCAAGGCACCCTAATATAAGCAGTCAAAGTGGAGCAATTTGCCTGGATATCTTGAAGGATCAATGGAGCCCAGCACTCACTTTGAAGACAGCACTTCTTTCCATACAAGCACTGTTGTCAGCTCCTGCACCTGATGATCCTCAAGATGCTGTGGTGGCACAACAGGTCTAGCTTGAATTCCTGTCTTGCCCCTCTGCATCTATTACGTATTTCAGTAATATATACTTGTCTTTATTTGATTCAGAGTCTGTCAATGTGCGATGCCAGAGGCTGAGTTTTACTTTGCTATTCACTGAGAAAGACTTTTAAATCTCTTGAAATTTTTGTTGTATTAAATTAATGTCTTTGAATTGCAGTATCTTAAAGATCATCAGACTTTTCTCGGCACAGCTCGGTACTGGACAGAATCTTTTGCCAAGACCTCATCTCTTGGGGTAGAGGAAAAGGTGTGTAGTCTGAGCCTTTGTTTAATCATTGTTTATGCATTCTTCTATGAATTTCGCCTTTTAAGTTGACTGTAGGTGATATCATCTTGAAAACTAGACATTAGCATGATGGCAAGTACATCCTTGTTATTCTTCAAGTCTAAAAATATCATTTATGAAATTGATATGATAAGCCATTTTGTATTGGTACAGGTACAGAAACTTGTGGAGATGGGTTTCCCTGAATCTCAGGTGAGGAGTACTTTGGAGATTGTTGGTGGTGATGAAAACATGGCTCTTGAAAAGCTTCTCTCCAGTTAGAGTCTGCCGAAGAAGCCAAATCTAGAGACGGCGGAATCTTATACTGAGGAAACAGGATTAATCTGAATATAAGCTTTAGCTTATTTGTCCAGTCATGATTTCGGTAAAATTTGACTTATTTTGGACTGCCGGTGATTTGCTTAGGCGTTACTTCTGTTGTGGCCGCATCCACCTTATTGAGTGGCAACTTCCGCTAATGGAAGAATTTGTAGCTGAACTATTTGTGTCAATGACAGCTTAAAAAATTCAAGGAGAAATATACATATTTTGCCAGATCTTTTTATTTCAGAAAACTTTAGGCCAGTTGAATGCACCAGTATTCCTGGCAGGACCCCTCCCTCCATATTTCTGACGTTTCTATAATTAGAATGTGATATTATATATCTGATAACAAAGAGTTCATCATTCTCAAATTGGTTAACTTATTTGCCAGTGGGAAATTGTGCATGTCATGAAATAGTAGGGTTGGGCAAAATTATTTGAGCTTTTTGTTTAAACGTTGAATTTCTCATTCTGAAATCGGTTAACATGCATTTTGTGTTTTCCTGTGATAAATAAATGAATAAATTCCACGAAATACTTTTAAATTTTAATTCAGTGTTGTCATTATTATGAATCTAATCATTAAGTCCTATGCCCATGATCCGATTAACAACTCTATATGGTAAGACCTATGACTAAGATCCCATTAACAATTCTATGACCATTAAAGATGTAATGGGGCTCTCTCTTGGTTCTTCAACTATTATAAGCTGAAATGCAGGCTTCTTAATACAAGGTTATCTTCCTCACCTCATGCCACGAAAGCTCCTTGGTAAGCAAACCAAAAAACCCATTGACACTCTTAAGCGATAACAAGATGCGGTTTCTCATAACCTTGTGCGTATCTGAAATTTAATCTTTCACTGTGAGTACATTTTTGAACTCTGTTAATTCCTGGAAAAGAAAGACAGCAAAAGAAAGAAAGATAAGGGAAGAAGAATAGTAAGAGAATTTGATTGGGACTTTCATCTTCTTCTGAATCTTAATCCATTTCTAGGAAATTCAGCTAATCAACAATGGCTTTAACAAGCAAACAACCAAAAGTACAGATGCAATAATAAAGGGCACTAGGAAGCATAATAACAGAAAACAACATGCTATACAATAATTCAATAACAATGATAGACAGCAACTCTCCTTGCAGGTAGGGGTTCGCAGACAAGAAAAAAAATCATTGCTAAGACTAGAGCTATCACCAACCCAAGCAGTATATCATCCGAGAGTCCGGGCAGCAACAATTTCCCATTGCCACCACTGTCTTTCAAGTTTTGCCACACAGACCCCTACTTGATGATGAAAAAAATAAAAACAATCAAAGAGCAAACAACCAAAAACCTGAAGAATGAAAATGATTGAGAGAGCAAATGGACATGAACACAAAAACACTTCTAGTGAAAAGAAGTAAGACATGGACCCCTATCCTCTGCCCTAAGAGCAGCCAGTGAAAAAGCGACACATAAATTTGTAATGTGGCTCTTTTCTTTCATTTCCAGACAACAGTCTACGGCACTAGTTGCCAAATAAACATTAAAATTTTTGTTCTTGGTTGTGGGGGGCCTAACTTCTTGTCTGGTTGTCACTACATTTTCAAGAGGCATAGAGCATCAGCCCCTCCGGTCCAAAACTCAGTACTACAAAGACGCCAGCTTAAACCACACAGGATGCGCCGGGCGGGAGGGGGAGGGGGGGGGGGGGGGTGGGTAGGAATGATATAAGAAATATGCATACCAGTGCATTTACAAATGCCTAGGGATAGGATCGATCTGTCACATCTGTAACATGCAAATAAGCATAATGAAAACCATAACCTCACAAATCACAAGGCTAGAATATTAAACGGATGGTCACTAATCAAGATTGATGTTGACGATAATGCAGCTACATTCTAAATGCAAAGAAGGTAATAGAATCAAATCTGGAACACACTCTTTCAAAATTACCCATCAGGACTCAGGAGTTAACAACAAAGTAGGCATTGTTAAATAAATTCCATACAATTACAGAAATGAAATATTTCATTGAGGACATTCAGCAAACAGACGGCATACCCACATTAAATAAAAACACATTCCCCACAATTTTTTTTTTTTTTCTCTCAAAATAGACACACCCATTGCACAAAACCTATGTTTTAACTTCTTTAATTATTCTCTCATCGGTTTCTGGTGAAGTGTCAACTAGAACTGAATCATCAAGAGTACTTTTCTGCTGCTGTTTCTCACTGTTCATGACTTGCTCCATGTCTCTTAGTCTAGTCCTCACAACATTTGTAACCAAAACTGCCCACAAAACAAAATAAATAAAAAGTCATATAAAATTATCAATACATTTATATTATTAATCCAAATGCATACAGACAGCAGAGTGACTGAGTAGAGTACTAGCGGCAGTGCCGATGGTCCAGACCCAAAGGATCTTAAGCCCGGGGCTCGTCTCTCTTGCCATATTATAATTCTTCAGAGCCAATTGTCAAATTGTTAATGTTCAATCAACGATCAAAGCAAACAATGTTGAGTTGTCAATAGTGCGCGTTTCTTTCTCCTTTTTTTAGCAAAAGTGTATAATTAACCAATTGAGTA
This sequence comes from Luvunga scandens, assembly GCA_030449905.1. Classification (NCBI taxonomy): domain Eukaryota; kingdom Viridiplantae; phylum Streptophyta; class Magnoliopsida; order Sapindales; family Rutaceae; genus Luvunga; species Luvunga scandens. The sequence continues at coordinate 1,307,473 of JASUUG010001266.1, forward strand.
GCCGTTAGTAGATGTGGGCTGTCAATACAATTCAAACAATTTTTTTTTAATCAGGTGTTGATTTTACAATATTATTATTATTAGCAAATGAGTCATAATTCTGTTATTTTGTTTTAATATATCTGTTTGTGTTAGATGGTGAATAAAGTAGTTAATTTTGACATAAATTAGTTCGCATGTAAGAACAATAAACTTAATTCGTTAATTCAACTCGACACTATTAATAAACAAGTGACTCATATCTAATATAATTAAAAATTTTGTACTTTATGTGAGTTTAAAAAGCTTCTAATTTGTTGTGGAGTAAAGGGATAATGTTAGAAATTAACATTGTATAATATTTAATAAGTATTTATTTGTTACATGTTTGAAGTTTGAATTTTATTAATTTCAGATTTTTAAAAAAAATTTGCTCGTTTGTTTTATAACTTATGTTTGATTTCAAACATTTACATCCGAATAAAAAAAATAAACTTTTATAGTTTTTATCTAAATAAAAAAGGACGGAATGAAAAATAAATATTATATTTTAAAATATATCTAATAAAGATATTTATTTCCTAAACTATAAAACTTATTCCCATTTTTTATTTTGATTTACAAGAAATAAATATTAAATAATCATATTTAAAATTTTTTTATTCATAAAAATAAACAGGATACCATATATATTTAGATATTAAAATAAGAAAATAAATGTCATTTAAATATTTATATTCAAACTTATTTAAACTTAAAAAAATTCAGACATATTCAGATTTAAGACAAAAAAACAAATGTTCTCTAACATTTTAAAATATAAAAATGGAGATATATCAAATAAATTTGTTCAACAAGGTTTGCTTTATGCTCTTCAATTTTACATGTTGGTAAAATTATGTTAACTCTAGCTTTAATTTATACATATGTTGATACAAATCTACAGGACAAGATTGATCAATTATATAGTGAAGCAACATTGCAAGAATCTCCCACAAGTCAGCCTTTGACCAAAAATTAACCTACCTTTGACCAGCCATTCATGGCTCCACCAGCAGTTGATGGTGGTGTTGATCCATCGCCGAAGGTCCCCTATCTCATTGATGTTCACCACCAATTGCGGCAGCACTTGAAGCCACCTCGATAACCTTCACGCAAAGACCCAAACTCAAGGGTTTTGCAAACTACCCACCCCCACAAAACCGCCGACCATTTGGCCACCACCTCTACCACTTAGATGACATTACCACTTCCTTTGAAACAACTAAACTACATGCAACCACCAACTCAGTCGTAATAGTCGCAAAATCATAATGAGTTTGAATATAAATATTTAAATGACATGTTTATTTTTCTTATTTTGATATATGAATGTAAACAGTATCTTGTTTATTTTTATAAAAAAAAAATTAAAATATGATTATTTAATACTTATGTCTTGTAAATCAAACAAAAAATGGAAGCAAGTTTTATAGTTAAGGAAATAAGCATATTTATTAGATATATTTTTAAAATATAAAATTTATTTCTCATTCAAACCTTTTTTTTTTATAAGATAAAAACTATAATTTTTTTTTTCTTTCTCTTAGGTTAAAAAGGCAGTCCTAAATCTTCCTTTTAGATAATAGGCATGTCTTAATTAAGTTTAAACTGAAAGAAGATTATTCCCACATTTAGATTCACCAGAGATGTTATGTTAATGGTCGCGGTATGCGGATTTTGAAATGTACTATAGACTTTTAGTGTTCAAAGGAGTCTCTTATTCTGCTAGTTTGAGTACCCTTTCCTTATCTACCTATTCATTTTATTAATGGTAAACATGTTATATTCTCTATTGCTTCAACTGTTGGAAAACCTATGTGTGTTAATCATGCTACAATGTCCATTAATCAACCATATGTTGCTGAGATGTTGATTGAGAATGATGTCTCACAACCTCTTTTACTAAGAACATGGATTGGTAAGGGCGAATTTGGTTTTTGGTAAAAAGTGATATTTGAGCGGATTCCTTTCTATTGCACTTCACGTAAGCATTTAGGTCATGTTTCTAATGCTTGTTATATTATTAATCCTACGGTTTAAAAGGCCCAACAATACATTGGTAAGTCTCAAGGTCAGTAGCCTAAGGATAACGAAAAATTACCAACTTCTGTTGTCGAAGTCCAACTTATTGTGGCTCATTATGTTAAGTATGTTGTTGTTGATAATCAGCCACAGGGGCTTAGCATATAGCCTTTTCTAGTACAAGGACAGAGTTCGAGCTCTTTACACATGATTTAGGCACTATCTTGGTTGATCAAATTCAGTCTTCTTATGTTGTTAAGGGTAATGTTCCTTTAGATAGCTAAGCTTTTTGTTCAGTTCCTCTTGATGAGCCATTATAGGTTGTTTTTAATTCCTATTATACTAACATTTGCTTGGGTTTGTCTCGATCAGATAGGGATGATGTTTTCGATGAGTCGAGCTTTAATGATTGGGTCAATTTTTTGACTGATCCGAAGGATATTCATACTCTTTTGGCCCCACATGCAAAGATTGATAGGTTTGATGGCCAAAGGGTTACCACTTCATCTTTGGAATTTTTTTTAGTTACGAGTTGTAAGTATCATAACACTCGTAGGCGAATGTGGTCCTGCTTTTCCACCCCCAATGATTAATTTGCTCATTTGGAATACTAGGGGGAGCAGCAAGGCCCTAGCGGTCTGTAGAATATGAAAGTTGATTCGGTTGTATTAGTTGTCTTTGATATTTGTTTTGGAGCCTTTTATCTCTACTGATCAATTAAAGGCTATTTAGGTTCGGCTTGGGACGGATCATGTTTTGTCTCTTCAGTTTGGGAAGATTTTGGTTTTTTGGTTTGTTTCATTTTCAGTGGAGCTCTTGCATGATTTGGGATAGATGATTCACAGTCAGGTTAGTCATTCTCTTTTATTCAATCCCGTGTTTATCTCTAATGTATACACTAATTGTTCTATTCTCATGCGGAAAGTTTTTCAGGATGCCCTTATGGCCTTTGCTGATGATCACGATCCACCTTGGATTATGGGATGAATTGTGGGATGAGAGGTTTTAATGTCGTGCAATTAGTTTCAGAGATTTCTGAGGAGCATGCCCTACCTCATGAGGCAATTGATGCTTATTAATTCAACGTTGTTAGAATATGGTTTCAAGGATGCTGGGTTTATTAATAGTCTATTCATTTAAACTAATGGGAGGACTTGGAAGCACCTTGATATGGTGGTTGGTAATGCACAATGGTCTTTTTTTTCTTTATTTTTTGTGTCACACACCTGAATCACATTACTTCGGACCATTCTCCCTTGTTTTTTTTCTTGTGATAAGGATGTGGCCAGAAGGCCTTCCAGGTTTAAGTTTTTGTATGTTTGGCATAAACATCTTGGCTTTTTTGGATATTGTACGACAGTCTTGGACTGCTTCGGTGGTTGGTTCTAAGATGAGAGCTTTTTAGCAAAATCTTGTCCAATTGAAGCTTTGTTTAAAAGTTTGGAATAAGAATGTGTTAAAAAATGTCTTTCATAAAGTTAAAAAGGCAGAGGAAGATGTTGCTCATAAGAATAGGCAGTATAACCGTTATGGCTTTGCTGCGAATAAAGCTATTTTTTTAAGCTAGGGCCTAGCTGCAACACGGTTTACTTTGCGAGTAGATTTTTCTTGGTTAACAATCCAGTGTTCATTAGGTCTGAGAAGGGGATACTAATACCTACTTTTTCCATGCAATGATTAAAAATAAGACTAGCATTTTCATGTCCATTAAATTCAGGATGCTTCTTATGAGTGGATTTCTAAACAATATATTGTTGCTGCTTTTATAGTTGATTTTTTTTCATGGGTTGTTGGCAGGGAGTGCTAGTCAATTTTAGCAGTTTGACTTCATTTTATTTTTTCACTAGTGACTGTAGGGGATAATGTGGATTTGTGTAGAGAGCAAATATGAATAAGATTAGGGGGTGGTTTTCTCTATTGATCTTGATAGTACCCTAGGTCTAGATGGGTTTTGTAGTATATTTTACCAATCTTGCTAGGATATTATTATCAGTGATTTATTAGAGGCTTTCCTTGATTATTTCAAAGGTGCAACTATGCTTAAGGGGTTTCAAAGTATGTTATTGGTTCTCTTTCCTAAGAATCCTTCTTTAATATTTTGGCCAAATTTTAGACATATTAGTATTTGTAGTGTGAGCAACAAGGTTTTGACCAAGTTACTTATGTTGAGATTGGTCCCTTTGCTGCTTCATCTTATGTTTGCTACTTCATCTTATCTCATAGGGTGATTCATGATAATATACCTTTGATTTAGGAGGTGGTTCATGATCTCAACCGCTGTACTTGGGGGAACAATGTGGTGCTAAACCTTAATATGGCCAAGGTTTATAATTGGATGTCTTAGTATTTCATTATTCAGATGCTATAGCGTTTTGGGTTTTTAGAGCAATGGGTATTTTTTATTTAACGAGTTATTTGTGGCCCTTGGTTTTTACTTTTAGTAAGTGGTGTTAGCCATGGTTTTTTCCAATCTCAGGATGGTCTTAGGTAGGGTGATCCTTTTTCTTCTTATTTGTTTATCATTGCCACTGAGTTTCTGTCTCGAGCTAGATCATTTGTACTCTCAATATCCTTCTACGAGTATTGTTTTGTTGCGCCTATTATTATCTCCCATTTGAGTTTGCAAATGATGTTATTTTTGCAAATAGAAGTTGGTTGAGACTTTAGTAGCCTATAGATTTTTTACATCATTATGAGGCAATTTCAAAGTAGTCAGGCTAAAAAAAATTTCTACATTGATGGCTTTACTTCTATTTCGCACCAAGCTATTATCTATTTTGTAGCAACGTCAACTTCCGTACATTTATCTTGGGTGCCCGGTCTTTTCAAGGTGTCTCCAAATTTCTTATTTTGATGATATGGTTCGGAAGGTTAAAGATAGGATCTCAAAGTAGGCCAATCGGTTGCTCTCTTTTAGTGGGAAGCTAGTGTTTATTCGACATGTTTGTTCTTATATACAGCTTTACCTTTTTCGTGTTTTTCATCCTTCTATAGTTGTAGTTCAGCACTTAAAGAGACTATTTACTTGATTTTTATGAGGCAATTTTAAAACAAGGCAATATATTCACTGGTGTACATGGCCGGTAGTTTGTTATCTAGTTGAGAAGGGTGGCTTAGGTATCCGGTCTTTTAACGATATGGCTAACATTTTGAGCTCAAGCTTTGGTGGTGTTTTCGATAGCATAGTTCGTTATGGGCTTCTTATATGAAGTCTAAGTATTGCAGAGCTACACATCCAAGCTTGATTCAGTTTCAATATCCTGTCTCCTTTTTAGAGATGCCTCTACTCGATTCAGTGTGTTGTTGGGCCTCATGTGCGTTGGTTGTAGTTTTTGGTATGATTATCGATTGGACTTTTGTCCTTTGGTCATTTTATAATCTTATAGCAACTTTTATGGTACTGATTTCTTTTTATTGGCTAGGTACAATCTATTATAAGAACTGGCTTCAAGAGGTGTTGGCCTCTTCCATTGTTAAGTAAATTTTATTGGTTTCTATTTCTAATAGGAAGTTGTATTTGATTCGATGGGATTTTACTCCTGATGGCATTTTTTACATGCAAACGGCTTGGGAGCTTATGCATTGTTCGAGGTCCACAGATGAGGTTTTTTTAGTTTTCTGGTAGCAACATATCCCGTCTCAAGTTCCTTTTTTTCTCTGGTGATTGTTGCATGGATTTTTTACTACTGATGATGGCCTGTGCTTGAGGGGTTTTTGTATGGTATCTTGGTAAATTTGTGGTTAAGCTGTTGAGACTTCTCAGCACTTATTTATTGATTGCTTGCGGGTTTGCTAGATTTAGGTTTATTTTTAGCAAATTTTATATATGATAAATATTGGTATTTTAATCTGCAATGCTTTACTTTTTCATTGGTGACGATGTGCCCTTTCTTAGAGTCATTTCCAGGTCCTCCTGCCTTGCTTCATTTTATGGCAAGTTTAGAAGGCCTATAATGTTTTCAAGTTTGATTCACATTCTTTCTTTGTCGATGCGATCATCTATCAAGTGGTATCAGATCTCTGGCTTACTTGTTCTGCTTTTAACTTAAAGTTTTCCCAACTAAAAAGAGTTTTAGGTTCTTGGATTACGGAGAGTTTGTGAGTTATAGCTCCACCCAAGAGGTCGATCTGATTAGTTTCTTGAATGAGGCCATCTATTGGGGTTGTGAAGTTGACTGTGGATGGTTGTTCTAAAGGCAATCTTAGGATGGCTACTTTGGGTAGTATTCTCCAAAACATCAAGGTGTGGTTTTATTTGCTTTAGGTGGTATTCTCAGCTTGGTTATTTTACGCTTGAGGTAAAATCAAACTCGACCACAATTGTTTATTGGATTCATTTCTAGGGTCATATTCATTGGATCATGCTTATTTGCTGCATTGAGTGTGTGCTTTGACATCTTCCTCTTCTATTTTGGCTAGGCATATACTTCGTGAGAATACTTCTATAACTAATTTTTTGGCCAATTGGGCCTATACTCACTAGGTTAGTCATCGTTTCTTGTGTTCTTAGGATATTCTTGCAGGCTTATCTTGTATTCCCTGTTTGGATGTATAAACTATTATTTACGTCAGATACTAGAATCAATGGCCTTATTTTTCCTTTTGATGTTCCTTTTCTTCTCCTTTTGATGGCTTTATTTTTCCTTTTGATGTTTTTTTTCCTCTTGATGTTATTTTATTCTTATCTATTTACATTTACTTTAGGAGTTTTTAATTTATTTTCCACTACTTATGTATTTGCTTTATTATTGATTTATATTAAAAGTAGGAGTCCTGCCTAACCTCTACCTTGTGATAGTTTTTATTAAAAAATAATAATTTTTTTCAAAAAAGTTATTTTATAAATCAAGCTTCAAGTTAGGCCTTGCCTCTTTATATAAAGCTTGAGTTCGACATTTTCACATGCTAATCTAGGTTAAATTTTTTTCACCATCCCTTGCTACGGTACCTTAAAAATAATTTACTCTATGACCTACACACTGTCACAGTTTATGGACTTCTTGTTGATCTTCTGAAAATTAAACAATACCCAAATTATAGGTTACCATAGATGAACCTTGGTAATGTTGCATGAAATGTGCAATTTAATCACACTATAGGACAAATATATTATTGATACCAGAATTTTGGCGCGATGTTAAAATAGCGATTTGATAAGATAGGGCTTAGAAAATTCCTTATGACAACGCTTTGTGTGCTTGGTATCCAGGTAGTTTCGCCTCCTAGACAAGAAAATTGTAAGGGTGTTGCTGTTGATACGACGAAGTCCCTCCAATACTTAAAACCAAGAGCCTTGTCGATAATAATTTTAAGAAAAAGAGTTAAGGAGGAGAAAGAGCTCTAGTTTTGCATTTTTTATTAAGAACTAAAATATCTTATCTTATGGATCCAGGATTTATCTTATCTCTTCTTTCTTAGTTTTCTCTGAAAACTTAGAATGGGAGCTGGACAGGGTCTTTATGACTCTTTGTTTCTACCCACGATTTAGGTTAAAAAAAAAAAATTTTCTCTTCTCCTTGTGAGTCATTCGGTTTTGTTTAGTTACTCCCAGTCTTATTATTTTTGGGTTGCAGTTAGAGTCTAAAATCAAAAGAGTCACTAGTGGTTTTAAGCTATTATTATTTGAAGTTAGTGTATGCATAGTGGATATGGATATGGAAGACTTAATCAAACGATGTAGAGGAATCATTATATCAGGAGAGGGAGAGGGTAGAATCTTGTTGAGGAGTAGACTGAAAGCAAAATGAGAGCAAACTGTGGTGAGGTGCCTAATGTTGAGTGCTAGAAAATCTATATTTATAATGGAGAAAATCATCATTTTACACTTCAAGTCTCACTAACATTCATACTTTTATATCTTTAAGTCCCTTGTGATTTAATTATATATTTTTTATTTTAATTAATTATTTTATGTATTTTACAGGACATCATGGTCATTTCACAATGAACGAGAGATCAGATAGAAAAACGAACTGCAATTTGAACTCAGGACAGTCGAAAACCTTATGAGAAGCATAAAAAGATAAATAGTACTGTTCACATATACGGTACTGTTCATGGCACTGTTCACTTATATTGTACGATGACGTGTCACTGTATGATGACGTGGTAGCATTTGATTGGACGAATGATGTGGCATTAACTGATGATGTGGTGTTGACTGATGACGTGTCACGATTCTATTAGACTAAAATGTTAATGTGGTGTTGATCGCGCGACGTGGCAGTTTATTAGTGGACCTAAAAAATGTACGTACGGTACATGCATATACACGGAATGATAGCCCTGATGATGTGTTCCATTCAATAAGAACTTGCCACGTGACGCAATCATGAGTGTCTAAATTGTTTTAATCTGATGGCCATGATTTACTCATTTTATCTATAAAAAGGGAGCTCCCCCTCTAATTTGACACCCCTGAATCTATTTTTGAGCTCTATTTTTTGTAATTCCATCTCCATCTTGTATTTTCTATGTATTTTAATAAAATTTCTATTTTACCCCTAGGTCAATTATAAGTAGCTAATTTTCTTTCAAGCTTGGGTTGAAGGTGAAGTCTCAACATGCTCTATGGGCTTAATTTGGTAAATTTACTTTTTCTTCTCCTCTAATTTATATGGATGTTTTGACTTTTCGTAGACAGATAGTAATAATCTTGTCTAGATATCGGCTGGTATTACCGTCTCCCTAGGCAAGGTTATTACTATTTTACACGGGAAGCACATAGCACCATATCTATTAGAGTGATGGTCGTGAGGAGTGGAAAATTCCTCTTCATGATTTAATTGGTACTAATAATGAATGTTAAACCGATGGTGCATGTTGAGTACAGATCCGGAGATCCAAACACTTCATTTTAATAGTTTATTCCCACCGCTTTAATTTAAATTAATAGATAGCCTACATCATTTTCATTATAAATCCAATCACCTACTTAAAAAATTAATTTTACAAGCAATTAAAATCCACCTCCTCGTGGGATTGACACTTGTCACCGTTGATCTATTCTACAATAGATTCGTGCGCTTACGAGTTCAATAAAATTTACAAAACACCTAATCGAAAAAGTGCTAACAAACATAAATGTGAATAAGGAAGGCCTGAAAATAGCTCTGCAGCAAGCTTGGCAAACTGTTAGAAAGGTTAGAGTAGAAAGCTTGGGGGATAATGTATTTATGTTTAAGTTTGGAATAGAGATGGATAAAAGGCGTGTTCTAACAATTGGTCCATGGCATTTTAATAATGTGCTCATCGTGTTTACTGAGCCTGTAGGTATTGGAGATATATCTAAACAATCGTTCACATATACATCATTTTGGGTGCAACTAAAAAATGTGCCCATCATGTGTATGGACAAGGAAATATTAATGGAGATAGGTGGAGCAATTGAAAAAGTAGAGGAAGTGGAGACAGATGCAAGCAGAGATGTTATGGGGTAGATTATTAGGCTTAAAGTGTCTATTAATATCACTAAACCACTAACAAAAGTCATACTACTGCAGACAAAAGAAGAATTAGAAGCTAACCGAGCAAAGGGACAAATTGAAATGCAAGAAGATAATCAGGGAGAAGGCCAAGAAGAGGATGATCAGATTCTAATAACAGTTTAATATGAAAAGCTGCAATAATTTTGTTACTGTTGTGGATGTATTAGACACCAATACAAAGAATGTGTAGTATACAAAACCAACCCATGGATGATATACCTTATGGCCGTGGACTAAAACTCAAACCATTGCAGAAAGATTAAAGCAAAGAATAGATAGTGGAAGAAAAAATGTAAAATCCAAATTCATGAGGGATGAGTCACCAAATTCACAAGGAGAACCCTACTCCAAAAGTACAAAGCTATAGCCCTCAAAACAGGTGGAGAACTTGAATCCGAAAAGAATATCAACTTAGACTTAGGAGAATTCAAATATAAAAGGGCAACAATTACCAAGATGTGACGAGCTAATACCTGCACATGATAGTTGTCAGAAGCAAAAAATGACAATTACAGAAGGCAACATTGACATAAGGGACGAGATAAAATTAGCTACTATAGCTAATGTAATTGAGGACGAGAAGAAGAGTGAGGCTAAAAAATAGAAAGCTCATATGGTCTTGGAAAAGGGAAAAAACAATGGCGGGAAATTAAAGTGGGAAAAGGATTGTCAAAATCTAGCTCAAGAAGAAAACAAAAGTGATGAAGGGGAAAATAAGCTGAATATGGCCATAATAAAGCCCAAAAAAAGAACATGGAAAATGTAAGCTAAAAGAAAAAACAAAAGTGAAAAAAAGAAGGTTGAGAAGCAACATGGGGTTAAGAAAACAAAAAAGCCAACAAGTGAAGCTATTGGAGCAAGTTGGACAAGCCTGGAAATAAAGAAGAAAAAATTAAATGGCCAAACGGAAGTTATACTACTTAGCTCACCAAGAGCATAGTAGGGGCTGAAAATAAAAATAAAAAACCAATAAGACAATGGAACAGGGAAATGGAGGTGGAAAATTTGATGCTGATATCGGCAGAGGCTGGACACCAGCCTCGCCGAGGGCTATGAATATTATAAGCTGGAACGTTCAGGGATTGAAAAGTGACCCAATTTTTCGAGAAGCTCAAAAAATGCCCCAAAAGCATAGGCCTAAGCTGATTTTTTTTGTGAAACTAAGTTGACAACTAGGATAATGCAAGAGAAAAGTAAAAAGCTGAAGTTTGATAATTGCTTTGCAATAAACAGAACAGGAAAAGGGAGGGACTAGATTTCCCATGGACCTTGAAGATATTAGTGGATATCAAGTCCAAAAGCCAGCACCATATTGAAGCGATGGTTTGTGCTGAAAATGGTAGTTACTAGAGATGTACAGGGATATACAGGCACCTAGAGATGAGTCAGAAACACCATACATAGACGCTCCTTAAAAGGTTAGCGAACTTATCATTCTTACCTTGGTTGTGTTTCGGTGACTTTAATGAAATTCTATGGCCTTTTGAGAAAATAGGAGGAAATAATAGAAAAGTCTGCATGATGCATAATTTTAGAGAAACTATGAGAGAATGCAACTTAATAGACCTAGGTTGTAAAAGGTGTTTGATCACATGGTCTAACAAAAGATATGTGCACTGCTTGATTGAAGAAAGATTAGATCGTTTCTTAAAGAATAAAAAATGGGGTACATGTTTATGGAATCGGCTGCTGAAACCTTGGAGACATGGACTTCAGATCATAATCCCATCTTGATGGCTGTGGTGAAGAAAGAAAGGGGTGTAAGATACAATAGAAGAAGTTTTTCGTGGGTACATTAGAAAGACCTATAGAGCCATTATGACAAATGCAAGGAAATTGTTAAACAAGTGTGAACTGAAGAAGGAAGGTAAAATGATGAAGATGCAATTGAAAATTTCAAGAAAGTAATAAAAGAATCAATGACTCATCTCTAATGTTAGAGTAAAGAGGAGTTAAAATGTATAAGACAGAAATTAAAGAGGCTGATAAAAGAATTAACAGAGGTGAAACAACAAAATCAGCACTATAAGGATGAGAAGCATATTACAAGGTTGGAGAAACAGATTGACAGCCTTCTCTTGGATGAAGAGATATACTTAAAGCAGAGATCCAGAGTTGATTGGCTACAAGAGGGGGATAAAAATATAAAATTTTTCCATGCCAAGTTATCATCTAAGAAAAGGAAAAATAAAATCTAGGGAATCCTAAAGGAAGATGAGACTTGGACAGAAAAACCTGATGGTGTGGACAGAATGTTCTATAACTACTTTGCAGAGTTATTCACTTCCATCGCTCCCTCTCGGTTATAAATGGAAACGATTTTACAAGATATGCCTACCAGAGTAACAAGAGAAATGAATGAAGAGCTGGATAAACCTTTCACTACAGAGGAGGTAATAACAACTTTGTCCTAAATGTGTCCAACCAAGGCCCTGGACCATATGGGTTTCCAGTAGCATTCTTCCAAAAGCACTAGAAATCGGTGAGCAAAGGAGTCTTGACAACTTGCCTTCATATTCTCAATGAAAAAGGTAATATTGCTCCTCTCAACCACACATACATTGCTTTAATCCTAAAGGTAGAGAAACCTAGAAAAGTGACAGATTATAGGCCCATTAGCCTTTGTAATGTGATTTATAAAATTGTAACAAAAACTATAGCCAATAGATTAAAACATATGTTACATAGTATAATCTCCCTAACATAAAGTGCTTTCATTCCTAATAGACTAATTACTTGTAATGTAGTCATAGGCTATGAATGCTTGCATAAGATAAGGCTGCACAAGGGGAAGAAAAATGGCTAAGTTGCCTTAAAGCTTGATATTAACAAAGCATATGACAGAGTAGAATGGGCTTTTTTGGAAAATGTCATGGAAAAACTAGGTTTTTCACCTAAATAGATTGAATTGATTATGAGATGTATCTCAACAACATCTTTCTCAATTCTCATTAATAGAACAGCAAAAGGAATATTTCAATCGAAAAGGGGCTTAAGACAAGGCTACCCCCTGTCACCTTATCTCTTCATTCTCTGTGCAGAAGGCTTTTCGAATCTCCTGCAGCAAGCAGAATCTAAGAAGCTGATCCAAGGTCTGAAATTTAGCAACAACTTAGCAATAACTCACTTGCTCTTTGCAAATGACAACCTTATATTTACAAGGGCTAAAACTAAAAATTGTTCAAAGTTGACACAAATGTTTGATAACTATACAACTGCCTTCGGTTCAATATTCAATTATGATAAATCCTCAATATTCTTTAGTGGAAACACTTGAGCAAAGCAAATTGAGAAAATCAAAAGCATCTTTAAACTCAATGTTGTTTCAAGACATGAGAAGTATTTGGAACTACCATCTATGGTAGGAAGGAAAAAAGTAGGCTTCTTCAATGACATCAATGTGAGAGTGCAAAATAAGATATCTAATTGGCAATGCGAGTTATTCTCTATTGGCGGTAAAAAAGTTTAAATTAAAGCAATTGTCCAAGCAATCCCCACTTATGCTAAAAGTGTGTTTAAGATTCCCTTGGGTTTATGTGCTGACATTCAAAAAACAATAGCTCAGTTTTGGTAGAACTCAAAGGAAAATCACAGAAGTATCCGCGGGACTAAATGAGAAAGGATGTGTAAGTCCAAAGGCAAAGAAGGAATGGAATTCAAGGATTTATTAAGTTTTAACCAAGCCCTCATAGCCAAACAAGGGTGGAGATTGATTTAATTTTCCAATTCTCTAATGGCAAGGGTCCTGCAGGCGTAATACTTTAAAAAGTCAGACTTTTTAAGTGCAAAGTTAGGGTACAAGCCATCATTTATTTAGAGGAGCTTTCTTTGGAGTAGACAAGTGATTCAGAATGGCTTGAGATGAAGGATTGGATGTGGAGATCAAGTAAAGATCTATAACAATAATTGGCTTCCTAGACCCTCAACCTTTAAAATCCTATCAGCTCCAACTCTGCCAATAGATAGCATAGTTTCCTTGCTAATTAACGAAGATCATAGATGGAAGGAAGACGTCATCAGGCCACAGTTCTCATATGAGGATGCAGACGAAATTCTAATGATAATGTTACCAAAAAGTCCAAGACAAGATCAACCTTTGTAGGCTTATGATAAATATAGGAATTACTCAGTGAAGAGTGGCTATCAAGTTGCCTTAAAACTTAAATTTCCAGATTAGCCAAGCACATCCAAGGAAAATCTATCAGAATGGCATGCTATATGGAAGCTTAATTTACTTGAAAAGGTTAAAATATTTATATGAAGGGCAACCAAGAATCTGCTTCCAACAGCAGAGAACTTACGGAAAAGAAAGGTTTTGCAGCAGCCCTGGTGCCAAAGATGTGGCAAACAAAGAGAAAATACTACACATGCTATTCTGAACTGCAAAACAACCCAAAAAACGTGGAAGATATTAGCCTTTGCAGAGGATATGAAATTCTTCACCAACCAAGACATCTTAAGTATCATCCAAGTTTTGGCAGCAAAGAAAAGTAAAACAGAAATGGAATTGTTCATGGCTATCTGCTGGGCAAATTGGCATTCCAGTAATCTCTTTGTTTTTTAAGGAAAGAAATAAGTTCCTAAAGTGTCAGTGGCTAAAGCGGATGCAATTGTGGAATCATATTGGAAAATCACACCCCCTTCATTGTCGATCGTTTTAAGACAGAGGAGCTCAGAGAACGGGGATTGGAAACCACCTCCAGTAGGATGGCTTAAATTAAACACAGATGCTGCAACAAAGGTGGAAAATCAGGTAGCTGGACTATGAGCAGTGATTAGAGATTCTGAAGAAAATTTTGTAGCAACAGCCGAAAAGCAAGTTAAATTCCATGGGGATATTCTTGCAGCAGAAGTTAATGCAATTCAGTTGGGAATTAAACTGGCAGAATCAGCTAGGTGTATGTCTCTAATAATTGAATCAGATTGTCAGGAAGCTATGGATTTGATTAAGAGAAGGAGACTTAGCAAAACTAAAATCTGCTTAAGTGTTTCAAACATCCAAGAAAGTCTAAGAAGGCTGAACAACACCACCCTGCAGCATATCTCAAGAATTTGTAATGCTACTACCCATTCTATTGCTAAGATAGCTATTAACAATACAAAAATTATAATGTGGATGGATACTTGTCCATCTCGCCTGTTATATCTTTTTCATTCATGAAAACTAAAGTATTCTATCAATATATATATATATATATTATCTTATGAGCATGAGCCCTTTAAAGTGAATTACAACATTTGTGTCCTATTTAGAATACTTAATAAGGTGACACATAGACACGGGTAAGGGAAGTTTTCCTCGGATTCGGATATTATAGTTATTTTCTTATTTGGTTACGACTTCCGACCGACGTGTTAGGTCAAGAAAAACAAGGTACATCATATAAAATAACAGTGCCTTATTTCCAAACGGGAGTGTAAACCGAATGTAATTGGGGTGTGTCTAACATGACTCAAGTCAAAACATGGAATGTTAGTCCATACGGTCCGTATGGGCCATAATTTTGTGCGTAGATCCTTCGATAACAAATTATGGACAAAAAGATGCTTGGGCTTGTGAGATCGAGTTTTATAAGAATTTATTAAAACCTTTCCAGAGTACTGTCTCCTACGTGTTATTAAAATGTTGAACATCCCAATCTAGAGAACATTAAATTAATTGGGAACAAAATTAATCAAAAAAAGAAATCATGGGTGATGTGGGCAACCACAGCCAATGGAAGCCAGACATGTAGTTGAGATTGGCTCCATGACCATTCAATGCAAGCTTCATACATTTACATTTGTCTAACAATGACCCTGCATTAATTTATTGTATGGCTTACATGCAAGTCCAAATTCTTTCTTGGAAATTTACAATTACTACTATAAATTTATAATTTATAAACTTGTTCTAGAATTTATTTTAGACTTAAATAATTTTCTCAAATTTCGCTGTGGCATCTTTTACGGCAAGAGAACTGAATGAGATAAGATAATGAGAACATGGCTGGCTGTTGTAAATTTTTTGGTGAATTTTGGCCAGACCCACATATATATTGCATAAATGCTGCGCTGGGTTGCAATTATTTTTTCAAAAACAGCAGACATAAGAAAATGAAAGTGTTTTTTTTCTTCTGTCTCGATGAATGGTGCGAAATTTTATTTAAGGAAAAAGAATTGAGGAAGAAAATTTACACAACTAGTCAAGTAAATCTTTTCCTACGAGTACTTATTGACA
This sequence comes from Luvunga scandens, assembly GCA_030449905.1. Taxonomy (NCBI): domain Eukaryota; kingdom Viridiplantae; phylum Streptophyta; class Magnoliopsida; order Sapindales; family Rutaceae; genus Luvunga; species Luvunga scandens. The sequence continues at coordinate 1,323,223 of JASUUG010001266.1, forward strand.
TGCCATTAAACGTACGATAGCAGACAGCACCTACGTTAACTAAATAATCGGCAGCCGAAATTCTAAATTACCCTCCCAAAATAAATGATTATCACGAAACTGAATTTATATAGGGTGAGGTTATTTGAATCTATCAATTTTCTCTCCACACTTTATTTTCATTAAAAATTTTGTTAACTAAATAACTTTTGAAAAAATTACTTCATTAATCTTTTTTTTCTCTTTCTTTTTGTAATTTCATAAATTCTTATTAATTCATTTAGATATATTGTTCCATCTGTAAATAATTGATATCACTAACTAAAAAGAATAAAACTACCATTTAAAAATCAACAGCAACAATTTGTTTTAAGCCATGAAAGCTAATAAATATCAAGAAAGTAATTTTTACCTAACACGAAAGTTAATGAATATTAGAAAAAAAAAATTCTTATATACAAAAACTCAAAAAGCATAAAATAGAGATCATGATATACCAAAAAAGAAAAAAAAATCAAAAGATAATGAAATTGAGTATTGAATTTACAGAATATGATACTAGAGAGAATATATAATTGTAAGATAGAGAAAGAAAGAGATTAATGAAGGGTAATTATGAGATTTTTCAATTTAAAATTCTTAATAATGAATTTATTTTTTTAAAATGGGGTGTAGAGAGTGATTTGATAAAGACAACAAAAATTTAAAAAAAAATTATGAAATTGAGTATTTAATTTACAGAATGTAAGAGTAGAGACATAATATCTAATTATAAGGTAGAGACAAAAAGATATTAGTGAAAGGTGAATTAGAGATTTTTAAATTTTTAATTTTTAATAAGGAATTTATTTTTTTAAAATGTATTTAGAGTATATGGCAATGGGACAAGATAGGACGGGATCTGCCAATCCTAGTCCTGTCTCGTATATGCAAATATGATAAAAAAAAAAATATCCTATTTCAGTCCATTTATTTTTTTGAAACAAAAATTTATCATAATCCTATTCTATTAAATATATCATTTGATCTTATTATCCTAAACAATCTTAAATGTAAATAAATAAATTCTGACTTTTTAATTTTGATGATCATTATAATTCAATATAGCAAAAATCTTAAATAAATACAAAATAGAATTATTAAATAATAGTTTTGTTTTGACGACATGCATGTTCGAATATAATTTTATACTAATATTTTTTAATTATTTATTTGCTTACATTGCACATTAATATTAAGTCTTATACTTAAAAAACTATAAATTTAAACAATAACCAACATCAGCCATGTTAAAATATCAAATAATTTAATAATATAATAATAAATCAAACCGACATGATTGACAAATCTTGTACCATCTCGTCACATTGTCAATCTCAATCATATCTCATTTATGTAAGTGGGATAAAAAAAAATTATACCCTCATCCTTTTATTTTTTGGGACAAAAATATATTACAATCCAATCCCAAATGGTGGATCTCATCCCAATATGAAAATTGTCATTCCTAGTGTAGAAAGAAATTTGGTTAGTTCAAATAGCTCTAACCATGTACATATAAAATTATTTTCAGCTGCAGGCGCTCTCATTTTTTTAATAAGAAAACAATCATGTGGTTTAATAGAGTTATTTTAAAATACATTATAAAATCGTATGATTTTATAATATTAAAACATTACTTTATTAAATTACACGGCTTACTATAAACTCTAATGGTGTGTTTACTTTCCGGATTGGGGAATCGGAATCCGAAATCGGAATGATTGATGGCGTTTACTTCGCAAAAATAAAACAGGAATCGGAATTGGAATCGTGGGGCCCACCACTATTTGGGAATGAGGAATGGGAGATTGATTCCCACGGGGGAGGTGGGAATCAATCTCTTATTCCCTGGAATTCCCATTTTACCCCTCCCCAAAATTGAAAATACCCACTTTGTCCTCATTTATAATTAATTAATATATTATTATAATTAATTAATTAATATATTATAATTAATTAATATATTGATACATTATTATCAATAATTATAATTTTTGAATAAATAATCACAATAATTAATATATTATTATTATAATTAATATAATATTATTATAGTTAATTAATTAATATAATTATTATAACTAATTAATAAATTAATATATTATTAACAATAACTATCAATAATTATAGTTTTTTAATAAATAATCACAATAATTAATATATTATTATTATAATTAATTAATTTATTGTTATAATAATTATTAATATAATTATTATAATTAATTCATATATTATCATCAATTAATTGATATAATTATTACTATTAATTAATATATAAATATATTATTAACAATAATATATTAATATTTATAGTTTTTTATTAAATAATCACAATAATTAATATATTACTATTATTATAATTAATTCATTTATTATTAATAATATATTAATATAATAATTACCATTAATTATTATATTAATACATTATTAACAATAATATGTTAATAATTTTAGTTTTTGAATAAATAATCACAATAATTAATATATTTTTATTATTATAATTAATTAATTAATATACTATTATAATAATTATTTATACAATTGTTAATTAATTAATATAACTATTACTACTAGTTATTATATTAATACATTATTAATGATAACTATTAATAATTATAGTTTTTGACTAACTAATCACAATAATTAATATGTTATTATTATAATTAATTAATTTACTATTATAATAATTTTAATATAATTATTATAATATAATTCGTATATTATCATCAATTAATTCATATAATTATTACTATTAATTAATATATAAATATATTATTAACAATAATATATTAATAATTATAGTTTTTGATTAAGTAATCACAATAATTAATATATTACTATTATTATAATTAATTAATTTACTATTATAATAATTTTAATATAATTATTATAATATAATTCATATATTATCATCAATTAATTCATATAATTATTACTATTAATTAATATATAAATATATTATTAACAATAATATATTAATAATTATAGTTTTTGATTAAGTCATCACAATAATTAATATATTACTATTATTATAATTAATTCATTTATTATTAATAATAAATAATTAATATAAAAATTACTATTAATTATTATATTAATACATTATTAACAATAACTATTAATAAAAACATTATTTTGACTAAATAATCACAATAATTAATAATATAATTATTATAATTAATTAGTATATTATTATAATTAATTAATTTTACAATTAATTAATATATCAATATATTGTTGACAATAATTAATAATAATAAATTTTTTTGAATAAATAATCACTATAATTAAATTATAAAATAATGATTATGAAAATAATTCATTAAGTACTTTTTGGTAATTTATTACAATCAAATTCATTCCGATTCCGATTCCAAGACAAAAGACAACATTAATTAATCCAAATTTCATTCCGATTTCGATTCCTATAGTTCAAGTAAACAACTTATTCTGATTCCCATTTCTTATTCTCATTCCTATCCATTCCGATTTCAGCTCATTCCGATTACAGTTTAGTAAACGCACCATAAATGTAAATTGACAGAAGGTTGAAAGAGGGAGCAATATAAATAAGTAAATAGTATACGTGGAATCATTCTCCAACAAAAACCACAAGAAAATGAAAGTGATTAAAGGGATGAGACTTCGAAATTCTGCAATGAGAGGATTTTCAACTTTCAAAGTAACGTGATTTCGAGTTTTCAAAGTTGTTGACACAATTGACTCGCGTTTGTTGCAGCTAATTACTCTTTGAATTAATTGAGCGAAATTCAAAACCCTCAGCCTCACTTTCGTTTTCATTGATTCTTTTACTCATTATGCATGTCAATTGAAACCGTCAATGTTCTCCGTTTTTACTAGGTCAATTATATTAGTATTATTATACATTCAGTATTCTGCCACGATGACACGATCGAACCTCAATTTTGACACCTCCATGCTTAAAATTGATTAATTAATTGCTTTCACATTAGGCCGCCTTTTCATATAAACTTCGAGTATGCCCTTGCTTATTTTATTTTTTGGTATACAAAACTTTATTATAAAAATAGGGCAGTCATTGTTTCTAGAATAATAAGATTAATTTATCGAGAGAAATTATTAATTTTTATCGTATTTAAATTAATATATACTACTTATTTTTTTATAATTTTCATCATAACTAATAATTCTTATGATAGTATAACTTATGACAATATAACTTTATAATGCTACATTGTTTTTAAATACAATTTTTATTCATATTTGTTATAAATTAAATAAATCATATTAATGAAAATTAAAATAAAAAATTAAGTATTAAAAAGTAACAATAAGAAAACATATTTTTTTTGGAGTGAATAAAAAATTAATAATAAAATACTTTTCTTATACTTCTTGTTTTTTAAGTGTTTTTCTTATAATAAATATATAAATATATGTTTTATATTTTTAAAATAAGTTACAAAACAAACTACCCATTTACCACTTTTTTCTTTTAAATTTTTGGTGGTAAGAGGATTTTTTTGTTATTATGAAAAATGTAGTGAGTATGTGGTATATATTAATTTTAGTACGGGGCAATCTCCTTTTTATTAATTGTAATTAAAATGAAGATTAAAGGGTATCATTTGCATGACTAATTAAAGTTTAAAGATATGCGTTAAGCCAATAAATAAAACAAACATGATATATTTTATCATATGAAAGTCAACGTTAATTTATTGTTATTTCATTAATAAAAAAACAAAGAAAACATATTAATAAAATATATTACAAATTGATACATATTTTTTTAATATCCCAAACTGCTTATTAAAAAACTTGTACTCATGTTGACTTAATCACTTAAAATATATTTTCCGATTCTTAAACTAATTAATACCTTGCAAGTAAACTTTGAAATTAAAAAAGAAAAAAAACTTTAAAAAAATATACATTCATTGCTATGTCAATTACGATGCATGCATTGCATGTTACTGAAATTACAGCAATTTTCATATTGAAGAACGTAGATTCCCCTACATAGTATCAAGTAGAGGATAATTGCTCTCCCTCGAAGATTCTTTAAATGATGTCATAAGAAACATTTTTTTTAATCTGATAGAGGATTAGACTTTTTTAATTATCTAAAGTTTAGTTAGATAACCGAAAATAATTAATTATTCTTCCACCTAACTTCAAAAATGTTATTGGAAATTAACTAGTAGATTTCTTTTTTTAAGAAGAACTGATACATAATTAATATGTCCTTTTCACTGATCTAAGGTTTTGATTAATCTCAAATCAAATGATAATTAATGAAGACAAAATCTTCTTGTAAAAAATTATTTAATAATATGTCTGACCAAGTATGACTAATGTGATTAAGCTGAAGATCAAAGTGTACACTCTTCAGCTACTCCCCTTCAATTATTCTATATAAAAAAAACAAAACGAAGAGCTCTACCAACTCCCGTGTCCCAATTAATACCCAAAATAAAAATTTTTATTTTTATCATTATTTCTATTTATTTATTTAATTTATATTGAATCTTGAACGTAGAGTTGATTGTGAGAGTAATCAATTTGATAATAGAAGCAAACGGCCAAGGACTATTCTTCCCCAAATCATTCTCAAAACAGATATATTCGCTTAATTCTTAGTGGGAATAAGCTACGAGTGTATGGTAACTAAAAAAAATTAAATAGCATAATTGTTTGTAAGGCACATGCCATTCATAAACTCACTCCACGTCTAATCCAAAATTTATCATTGAAATTATTTGATTAGTTGTATAATTTTATGAAATTTAATTTTGAGTATTGATGATATTAAATTTGAAATGCGACACATAGATGACTTAGCATAAACAATACTCCCATAAAGACATCTTAAAACCCTTATTTCTTTTTTTGATGTAAGATGTTATGTTAGATTTTTTGATATTTTTTAGTTTAAGCTAGAGTCAAGTTAGTATGTGTTTTAGTCTTTTGTTTCTATTATAATTATTATTTTGTTAAACCTAACAAAATAGATTTATCATAATATAAATAGAGATGTTTTGTTATTACTTTTATAACTTTTTTTATATATAAAATCCTCTTTTAAATTTTTCTTTGGGATTATTTGTCAAAATATCTATTGTAAAGTGATTTGAAATAGAGCATTTATCTAATCTTACTTAAAATGTTATTAAAATTTTATTGAATTGTTTGTATTAGAATAAAATCTAATCACATTTCGAGTAAAGTATAATTCAATCGTATTACCTTAATGTTTACTTATTTTTCATTCTGTTTCTGCTACCACGCCCTGTTTTTCTTTTTTTCACTATTTTTTTTTCTCACTTAACTTAAAAAAATAAATTAATTCTTGTTGGAGCAAATACTAACAAAAGAGAGAGGGAATGATTTACGAAACTTTTCCAGTTAAAGTAGGGGTATTTATTTATTAGTAAGGAAATTTGCTTCCTGTGTTTGATTTGATGCAATAAATGCAAAGCCCAGACGTCTTAAAGCGGTTCGGCGAGGTAGTTACAAATCGGATTCATCTCTCTGCTCCCCACTTTCAATTTTGTCTGGCCCCACCATTTTCACCTATTTAGTATTTTGCCCCATCTCACTCCGTTCACAAAACAAATCAACATCGCACATGCTCAAGTCACACAACATATGAATTCTTAGCACGTTACAAAGTTTTTAAAATTGTTTAAAAAGTTCATTAGACGATTAAAAATATTGCCAATCACTCGTTGTCCTAGTAGTAGCTATTCGAGTTTTTATTGTTCGCGTCATCAGAATAATTTTTCTCTTTTTTTTCCAATACAGATTTTGACATTGAACTTCAACCAGAATGGTTAAGAACAAAGATTTTCGATTGAATTCTATCACGTATCGGGACATTTTCTGAGACATTAAACTAAACAACTAAAAACATCTTTCGCATTAAAAATGAAGGAAAACACCGTTGAATCATTTGGATTGCAGTCAATTTGCTAAAAATAAAAATAAAGAGACGTAAAAGGGCAAACCCTTTATCTATGCGAGGGAAAAAAGAATGACAAACAGCTCTCTCTGCTTTTCCCCACTTTGACTTTCTAAGTTGACGTATGTAATGATAATTTGTACTTCCAGTATTTTTAGCCCCGCAATGGCACTATCGTAATTCAATCCAATCTCGGTACCCAGTTTCATAAACACAACACAAAAATCAGAGTCTCAAAAAGAAATAAAAAAATTTAATGAAGCTTTCAGCCTCACTCTCAGTAGAGCCTGTTTTCTCTGGCTACCTTGCCTCCTTCGCGGGCTTCCTTGTTCTCTCTGGTCTTTACCGACGATTATCATTTCAATATAAAACGATGTCGTTTCGAGTTTAGACGACAACAGAGAGTAGTATTAGTAACACGACTGCGTTTTGGCGGCACCGGGAAAAAAACAGAAAAAAAATAAAAATTAAGAAATAAAAAGCCGCTGATTTTGTCTGCTCAGATGAATTGGAGGTAATAAAAAATGGGCTGTGTTTGCGGTAAGGGAGATCGACGGAGCAGTCCGGTAAGTCGCCGGCGTTCTGAACGAGCCTCTGTTACCGTCACCGTCAGCAGCGACGCCGTCGTGAGTAGTAACGTCGTTAGGCTTGGAAAGGAGCGTGCGAGAACAGAGACGGAAAAGACTAGACGCCACACCGGTGATTTCGGGCCGCCGGAGAGACGCCGGCCTCACTCCGAGGGCCAGCAAGGATGGCCGTCGTGGCTCATGGCCGTCGCCGGCGACGCCATACGTGATTGGACGCCGCGCCGAGCTAACACTTTCGAAAAACTCGATAAAGTAAATAAACAAAATCAAATTCCGTAATTTTCTCATCTTAATTACGTAGAGTTAAATCTTTTTTTTAATTATTTGCGGTTGATTAGCAATTACTTTGTTAATGTAATTGATTATTTGTTTAATTATTTTGTGTTGCCTTAGATTGGGCAAGGGACGTACAGTAACGTGTACAAAGCACGTGATCTTTTGACTGGAAAAATAGTGGCATTAAAGAAAGTTAGATTTGATAATTTGGAGCCAGAGAGTGTTAAGTTTATGGCAAGGGAGATTCTTGTATTGAGAAAGCTTGATCATCCAAATGTGATTAAGCTCGAGGGTTTGGTTACTTCAAGAATGTCTTGTAGTCTTTACTTGGTTTTTGAATACATGGAGCATGATCTTGCTGGTCTTGCTGCTTGCCAAGGTGTCAAGTTCTCTGAGCCTCAGGTATATATACATTTTGCATTTTTGGTTCAACTGAAGTTTACCCAGTTATTATTTATTGATTTGGTGGGTAAATATCATGTGCTATTGTTAAATTTGATTTAGTTGTTTGCTTTTGGTTGTTTACTTTTCTGGGTTTGTAGTTTTGCTTTTGGATGTGTGGCACATTTTGCTTTTGTTTTCTACAGTTAGGCTTTTGAACTCATTGAGGGTATGTTCGTCTTTTTTGTTTTTTGAGCTTTGATAATTTGATGGCACTGCAAAAGCATTTCTAGGTGATTGGGTCCCATTCCAGGTGGTTTAGACATACAATGTTGGGCTTTTGTTGGAATTGTAATGAATGGAGGCTTTTAGATGATCTATGTTTGTATTATTTTGAGCATGTGAATTCACTGAAATTTTTTTGTCCGTAGCACCTGCTATTTCTAAATATAGAGTCCTTTTGTGTTCTCTTTTTTTGGGTTTTTCTAGATGGAATTATTGAGGAAATTAAAAGTAAGAAAAAAGATTAATTTTGTGATCTCAATTATTAACAACCTCTGAAAACTAAAGAATCCTCTTAATTTAGGAATGTTCAACTATTTGGCTTTGAGCAGAATAGCAAATATCAATTATAAGTTAGTTTACTTGTCATGTCATCTATTTTCCTGCAGAATGCTTTTTACTTGTCCTATTTACCAATTTCTCACCAAGTCTGTAACTTGTACATATTTCAAAACACTTTGCTCAGATATTAATCTGCAATCCCAGGTGTTTAAATCTGTTGTTACTGAGGTTGCATTTCTTAAAAGATTTAAAACATCTTGTCATTTTTGTATTTCTTTGCATCCTACAGGGTATTCATGTGGAAGTAATGCATACTTGTCTCTGTTTATTTTTTTTCTTATTGAATAATACATATTTTCTGCTAAAGAGTTTTCACTCTTGAACCCCTCGCTCACAAACTCGAATTAGCCAACACCCCCCAAATAGAAGAGCAACCTGGAGCTCGTATACTGCCAAGGGACCTTTATCTGCCAAATCACCCACAAAGAATATACAACATAACACTGATAACTTATTGCTCGCCTGTTTCTGAGCTTTTGATTTAGGTTGTAAGAATTTCAAAATTTTCTTTTGTTGCTGAAAAAAAGAAAAATGAATCTTCATTTTCATTATATTTTTTATCCAAAAAAAGAGAGGAATACAACTACATTTCAGAGAAGTAATTACATGTCTCTTGATTACTATAGTTGCATTGTTATGTATAAAGTGATTCAGAAATCTGACAACCAAAAGATTCTCGCTGCAGGATTTTCTTTCTATTTTATCAAGATTTCATGGAAAATGTTTGCATCGTTCATTCAATTAACTAGAATGTTGGGCGGCAAATGGTAGTTTTTTTCACATGTTTCCTGGGGCTAAAGTTACTAAAAGCATATAATCCTCTCAAAACATTTGAACTCTCTTGGTTATTAAGTTACATAGTATTTAGATATCCACTTATTTTATTTCCATGGTTTTGTTTTGTTATGCATGAAGGCTTGAATTGAAAGTTTGCATTATTTTAGGCATGCAAATTCAATGGTTTCTTATTGCTTCACAAAGTCTTGAGGGTTCTTTTGGATTCCTTTTTCCTTTTGCATTGAAATAGATGAGGAAATGCAATGAAATATAGGAGATGGATGTTGGCTTGTGAGTTGAGAAAAGTAAATCCCTCTAGCAAAGTTAAATTGTTAAACTAATTTCTCAGAATAGAGTGAAAGATAAATATTTTATGGGTTACCTCAGATGGGATTCTTATTATAGAAAATAGAGTTCCCGGCTGAACTAGCATTCTGCAGAAAATAAGATAACCCTTTTTTCATGTTAGGAAATCTCTTGATTTTGTTAATTTTTAGATGCTAATTGTCTGTCCACAAGTTTTACATAGACAAATATATGAAAACTGACAGGTGGTTTTGTATCTCAATATGTTCCCTGTGGCAGGTCAAATGCTATATGAAGCAGTTACTGTCTGGCCTTGAGCACTGCCACAACAATGGCGTGTTGCACCGTGATATCAAGGGTTCCAATCTGCTTATTGACAATGATGGGATACTAAAAATTGCTGATTTTGGATTGGCTACTTTCTATGATCCTGGACTCAAGCAACCAATGACTAGTCGAGTTGTCACTTTATGGTACCGGCCCCCAGAACTTCTTCTTGGGGCGACATACTATGGGGTTGGGGTTGACCTATGGAGTGCTGGTTGCATTTTGGCAGAGTTGCTTGCTGGCAAGCCAATAATGCCAGGGCGGACTGAGGTATGTTCTGTCTTGCATTTTGGTTTCTCTGAATATTGTTCTTACAAAACATTGTTTTCTCGGTAATGATGCAACAATCTTAGGGATTTAATAACAATTTTGTGTTTGTATCCCTGGTCATTTGAGATGTAAAGCTTATTATCCGTCTTGCATAATGCTTGTTGTATAAAATCATAGTCCTTAGGATACTCCGTTGATGCAAATGCTCGCAGGTTGAGTTTTCCTGTGTTATACAACACTTCATGCTCAAACAGGAGACTTAAAACATGTAAAACGCAATGGGAAATGGAAATAGATAAAGCTAATTCTGAATGGTTTTCACTTGTTATTTAATTGAATTGCCTTGGCATTGATAGCAATCTTATGCTATCCTTTTTTTTTTTGGGTTAAACATTTTTTAGGGAGCTTGTAGGATTAAAATCACAATATTGTTTGTGTGGTTGTGATTTCCTATCATGTTGACTGCTTTGTTCTCTTGAACCTTCTGTTGTATGAAACAACTAAGGCGTTGATGCAATTCCTTTGACTTATGATCAAGTATTAATTTGAAATTGGCTATGCTTCTCATTCATTGTTTTATGCTTTTATTTTTTATGAATGATGAATGCCATATGTAAGTTTATATTGTAGTTGTCCTCTGTTATTCATTTTTCTAGTTGGTTGGTTAGTTCATATTTGACATTTTCTTTGATTTTTATCTTAGGTTGAACAACTCCACAAGATTTTTAAGTTATGTGGCTCTCCATCAGAAGAATATTGGAAGAAATCCAAGTTGCCAAATGCAACACTTTTCAAGCCACAGCAGCCATACAAACGCTGTATTGCTGAAACTTTCAAAGATTTCCCTTCTTCATCCCTTCCTCTAATTGAAACTCTTCTTTCAATAGATCCTGATAATCGAGGCACTGCTACTGCAGCTTTAAATAGTGAAGTGAGTATACTAATTCTGTGACACATTTCTGCAAAGAAAACAAATTATGTGACTTGCTTCTTAATATGGTTCCGTGTGGCTAATTGATCCTGAACGAGAACAACTCTATGTTGTGTAACATTAGAGTCAAGTCTGAGGAATGATATTGTTCTGATTGATTGACTATAATTGTTTTATTGGTTTCCTGTTGTACAGTTCTTTAATACCGAACCTTATGCTTGTGAGCCATCAAGTTTACCCAAGTATCCTCCCAGCAAAGAAATGGATGTAAAGTTAAGAGATGAAGAAGCAAGAAGGTTGATTTTCCCTGTCTTCCTTTATGTTTACTATGT